>CM077843.1:12335000-13740500 GCA_039776855.1 Mylabris sibirica | reverse complement strand
GAACAAGCTCTCGATCGTTCAACTACACTTACACCAGCATATCAGCGACCCTACCGGTCCAAACATTGGTCCTTCGAGCCGGATTAATCAATCGTTAGTTAATTATATTATTATTTCAAATCACGAGAGCATCCAGACGATATTCACAACAAGTGAAAAAAACAAGGCATCACCAACAATTTCTGGAACCCAGGTTTCACAAGTCAACTGAAAAATCGAGAATTCGACGAAGGAGCAGCTGATCATTGTCTCCACAAAAGGTCAGTCCCTTCCAATTAATTCCCATCTATTATAATTTACCGACTTGCTTCATTCAAAAAAAGGGGTGTACATTGCTAAATAATCATTATTCATTATACATATAATTCGCTATGAGTCCAAAAGAGGAGGGATATTCAATCCGTCAAACTGGAAAGGGATCACGTCTTAGACCGTTCAACGTGCCTTAAAACATTCGCAGATAATTACAATTTAAAATCACACGACATAGAATCAGTCGAAGTTAGAATGCTAAACTCAAAAAAATAATTGCAGATTGTAATAAATGTAGTTCGATCACCAAACGAATTCAACCAATGACGATCATAATAGGTCCGGTGGTAAAAATATCAATTTTGCAGTTGGTCGAATTTAGCGGTGAATTATCGATAATTCATCAAAACAATTCCCTGAACGATATCGAAAAATTACACTATCTTCGATCGAGTTTGAAGGGTGAAGCGTTGAGTGCGATTAATTCCGTGACCGTTTCAAGTGACAACTACACAGCCGCGTGGTCATTATTGCAAAAACGATATGAAAATACACGTCTTTTTACACAAATGTAGAGCCCTATTAGACGCCGGTTCGCAATCGCATTTTATTAGTAAAGAACTATGCACCAAATTAAAGCTACCAACTACCAATAAAAAAGGCCCATCACCAAATTACTGGCATCAATATGGTCACCAGTAATATATCAGATTTAGTACACGTAACAATTGAATCTAGAATAAGTGATTATAAAACAGTGATTAATTGTTTAGTTTCAACAAATATAACGAGGAATTTGCCGTTAGTTTCTTTTCCAAAGAAAACATTAGAAATTCCAAAAAATACATTATTAGCAGACGAAGATTACAATATCAGTAATAAAACAGACCTATTATTAGGATCTCAAATATTCCTAGAATTATTACAACCAGTGAAATTACAACTTAAGCCTCATAAAGTTTATTAACAATACAACAATTTCGGCATGCAATTTGGTTATATTGCCGCCAGATGACGGTGCGCTTAATAAACAAATTTTTAAATTTTGAGAAATTGAAGATTTTTTGAAGGATGCCGATATTTATGACCCTAACGGTCAATATGGGCAGCAGGTAATTGATCCTTGAGAACAACATTTCACCGAAACGCATGTTAGAACAAGTACTGGTCGTTTTGTTGTTTCATTAATCATTACCTGTACATACAAAATGACAAGGGGACTCTCTTCTCAACTGTCGTAGCGATCGGACGTGTCTATTCGTTCTCCCTTAAAATTAAAAGTTTCTTATTTGTGGTGCGATAAGAACTTATTATATAACAATCGATTGTGTTTTTCACGAGGAACATTTTAGTGGTGTCTAATTTCTTATCGGACAATTATTTCGCGAGTTTTAGTGCGTTTTTTCAAAAACCGCGTGCATTGTAAAAACTGTTGTGTAAGTGCGATAAGGATTTTACCAACACCATTTAACTCGTCGCATCAAAATTAGTCGATTAAACATATTTTATGTCTTATCAAACCGGAAATTTCCGAGTTTTGGCGTAACAATTTGGTTTGTTTACATTTTGCTGTTGCGCAACTATCTCCGGAACTACTGAACTAATCTCCATCAAATTTACTGGATATTTAGCTCTGGCTAAGGGCAACATTCTGTGAAAGTTTCATCCATATCGGTTCACTAACTATTGAGTAATTAGACCGCAACTCTTATCAGCTAACTTGCATAATCGTGGTAGGAGCACCTTTGTGTTTGGTATCGTTGGAAAGCTCTCATTTTGCTGGACTTATATTTTAAATTTCATCAAGATCGGACAGGAATTACGTGAGTTATAAGCCTATCTGTCCAAAATTGATAAGCTGAGATTATCTCTTTTCGTATATACTGGGTGAGACTAGGAATTTACAATACGGGGTGTCCCAAATAAATTCGACATTTTTGGAGATTTTTCAAACGCAATCGATTGCTTGACACTCCGATCACCTTTTGGAACAGTGGTCATAGAATTTAGTCCCATGGATCGACAGGAATCAACGCGTATCTCAAGAACCATCCGAGATATCGCGAGAAATTTTCTGAACTGCATCCATAACGACATCGCCTTTATCACCATCTACAATAAGTCGGCGTCGGTGTATCTAGTTGGTTTTAATTGATTTAAACGGGCTAAATTTCGTACTGCGGCTGCAAAATAATCGTTTCGATCCGTCTCCATTGCGGCAGTTCTACTGTAGGGGCCACTGGGGCTTCTGCTTACTGCCGCCCGCGGCAACCGCGGCGTGGATTTGCAGTCCGCTAGTGAAGAGAGTTTGTAATCGTCTTATTATTTGTTAATTTATTTATTGACAATATATTTCTACTGAAATATATAGACATACACTATTGTGTGTAAATCGGTCTTTTTATAGTTGTCTCTGTTTTATTGACAACCTCTGGTGGAAGGCTGGTCTTTCCATGCAGGGTCTTACATCGTTTTATCATTGACTGAATTTTAACTATCCGATCTGTTTGGATCTACCGTCTTTATAGAATGGCTACAAATCCCACGCAAGCTAAACCTTCTAATAACGATCAGGGCTCCAAGTATAAAAATCCTGGAGTCCCTACGCGGGGTACTTCTTCAACAGCAACTTCTCGACCATCATCGTTCCTATGTGAATGTGGACAACAATTTGCAAATAAACCTGGCCTGGTACTCCACCAAAAATCCTGTAAAGTCAAGTCGATATGTCTTCTAGCAACGGAATTATGGAGCTTGCACGTACCCCTGGGGCACCCTGTATATATATATATATATATATATATATATATATATATATATATATATATATATATATATATATATATATACAGGGTGTCTCACCTCGCTTGGTACCCCTAGCGTTTTTTGGTTATTTATGAAAATATCACAACTAGCTCTCGAGGATTTACAGAGTAACATCCAAAGAATATTTAAGTGAAGAGAACATTGGCGTAGCAAGTTGAGAAAGGTGATAAATCAAAAAAAAAATTTGAAATCTTCACTAGATTGTTTTGTAGATCACTTTGTTAAGATGTTCTGTGAAGCCTGCATATGATCATAACATTTTTTTTTAATTATTTTAGAGTTTTTCAAAAAACGTGATAGAAAACTCTTTATTGAGGTAGGTCATCTATTGTTTTGCGTTTTAATCTTTTTCAATGAATTATTTAATGTTTACTATTTGTCTGGAAATCCCATCTGTTAGTGTCGATAGTAAGTGTTTATTTACAAAGTATTTTTTTTCATGAACTTGAAATTGTTTATCATTTGTATCGTTGTTTTTCTTGTCGTTAGAGATAAATGTAATTAATAGTGAAACATCTACTATCTTGTAAGTTATTGTCAAATCGATAATGTAACAAATTATAATGAAATACATACTTCTTTTTAGGAAAGTCTTGAATAAATGGACAGCAGTTCTTCACCAATCAATTTGACTTTAGCACTACCCCTTGTTTGTGTGTGTATGTCTGTGTGTGTGTGTGTGTGTGTGAGAGAGAGAGAGATATGTTGGTAGTTTTCATTTATCTATTTTTTTCATAATAAACAATAGTCCTTCTCAACGAATTATTAGTATGTTTCATTTATCAAAATTAATGCAAACCAAGTCATTTTAAATAATATTTGACAATAACAAACCAGGTACTACTTTATCTGTAAAATGTGAAGGCACATTTTTTTATTATTATTCTTTAATTTCACTATTAATTACATTTATCTCTAACGACAAGAAAAACAACGATACAAATGATAAACAATTTCAAGTTCATGAAAAAAATACTTTGTAAATAAACACTTACTATCGACACTAACAGATGGGATTTCCAGACAAATAGTAAACATTAAATAATTCATTGAAAAAGATTAAAACGCAAGACAATAGATGACCTACCTCAATAAGGGGTTTTCTACCACGTTTTTTGAAAAACTCTAAAATAATTAAAAAAAAAAAATGTTATGATCATATGCAGGCTTCACAGAACATCTTAACAAAGCGATCTACAAAACAATCTAGTGAAGATTTCAAAAATTTTTTTTGATTTATCACCTTTCTCAACTTGCTACGCCAATGTTCTCTTCACTTAAATATTCTTTGGATGTTACTCTGTAAATCCTCGAGAGCTAGTTGTGATATTTTCATAAATAACCAAAAAACGCTAGGGGTACCAAGCGAGGTGAGACACCCGGTATATATATATATATATATATATATATATATATATATATATATATATATATAAAAATTTTAACGAACGGTGGATATGGGTTCCTGTGCAAAAATTTTTCGGAAATTCAAAAGTGAGGATCTCGTCATTAGCTAATTTTTTTTAAAAAAATTCGCTAAAAGATGAACATTTCGTTTGAAAGTTATAGAGGACGTTTCATTTTGAAAAGAAACTTCATTATGGACTTGCGTCCTCTTTATTCAGAAAATTTTTCTCAGATGCACTTTACAAAAGCTTACACAAAAATTCACAAACAATTATTAATAAAAATAATAATAATACACAACGTTTCGGTTGGAACTATAATCTCCTACCGTTTTCACGTGATTATTGACCAGACCCGTCTGCTGCTGTCCTATTTATACTGATCTTCATTCTAGCGTGACAGTCAGTCAAGCATGATTGTCCTGTATCCAAAGCTAACTCGGGTATTTTTCTTAGCAAGGGTTTCCAGATGTTATGAACTTCTACCGACGGATGGCTTAGAATTTTGGGTGCTATTCTTGACCATACGGAATGGTAAGATGCGAGTGGAATTTTTGGGTGCGGAGGGGCTGAAGGGCCCTAACTTTTTGTTCTTGTACAAAATACGTTCTAAGGCGTCTAGACACTTGATTGCAATCATTTTACTGGAGCCATTGCCCATTAAGTATATCTTAATTATCTCATCCTTATACCGTTCAGTTCAATTATCGATATTAAATTTATATAAGAAAAAAATTGAAATAACAAAATGTTTTCTCATCAATTTATCATTTCATTATTTCAATTCAATAACAAGTCGTCAAAGAGGCCAAGCTGATATTTGCTGAGAAGGCCCAAATTTTGAAATTCGTCTACTGCTAATTATGAAACGACACATTTATTATATTATCTGGACGGCATAGTTTTTATCTGTACACACATAAAGCCTTGCACAGACCAACGCGAATATTCGCGGCGGCAGCGAGGCGAAAAAAATCGCCCGCGGCAGAGAAAGCGATTGATTTTCTCACTCTTTAATTTTTTTCTATAGTCCAAATCTTTTAACTTTGCCGGTACGTCATCAATCAGTGAACCAATAACAGACATCTTTAAGCAAGCCTGAATGTATTTTTTGATGTGTTAGACGGAGCTAGTCATACAAACGATTGTCTTGTCAATACTTGCGGTGTGTCAATATTACATCCTTCTTTAATTGCTCAGTTAAAACGAAGATAGACAAATATACTGTTGTCTATTCACTTTCGTGACGTAGAAGTAGAAGGAACGACGAATTGTAAACATCTCTGTCCATAGGCGCCACAAAATTATCAGACGATTGCCGTATCTGGAGTGATTCGCAATAGATTCGTTGCAAAATCGCTAGCACAGCGATTTCGCTCCACGCCTGTGTGAATATTTCCATTAAACGCAATGTAACCAAATATCCGTCGCGGCAAAATCGCTGCCGCTGCGAATATTTCGCTTTGGTCTGTGCGAGGCTTAATTTATGTGACATAAAAGTAAAACCACGCCTCTCGTATGTAAGTATATTTCCAAGACCAGAGTTTCATTTTTAAGTATAGCGGCCTGCGTTTTTAAATTCATATAGGGGCATCAAAATAATCTCAATCGACACTGACTGGAGTCGACCAAAACGGAGAAATCCCCTTTACATTAACATTAACATGAATTTGGACATGGACATGGACATGGACATGAACATGGACATGAACATGAACATGAACATGAACATGAACACGAACATGAACACGAACATGAGCATGTACATGAACATGAACATGGATATGGACATGGACATAAACATGAGCATGAACAATATCATTTCATTTTCATTTTCATTTTCATTTTCATTTTCACTTTCATTCTCATTTTCATTTTCATTTTCATTTCCATTTCCATTTCCATTTTCATGTTTATGTTCATTTCTATTTCCATTTTCATGTTCATGCTCATGTTCATGTACAGGCTGGACCAAATTTGATGCAACTATATGATATCTCGGTAACCAAAAGACAGAAAAAAAACTAATGGCCCAACACCGATCTGCTTTTTTCCGACTAGTTTGATGGTGAAAACAAAAATGAGCTATCTTCTTTTGTTTTCGAGTCATAAGCAAAAAGTCAATATTTTGTCATTTCAGCAATCGCTTATATCATGAGTACTATTATGGATACAAGAAAACTAGTAGCACCTTCTACAGGCACTTTTTAAGGTGTAATTCAATGGTGTGTTTTGTTTTTTGATTATCTTAATAATTTAAGAGTTATAATATAAAGTTGTATTTTTTAAAATTCAAGTATGAACGAACATACAGGGTGTTCCATTTAAAATAAGGAAGTTAATCGCAAATTCCGGAAGTTGTGCGACCTTGAAAATAATTTATAATAAAAGAGAAATATGAATTACCCCAAGTCCCAAATTTTCAAATCTCGAAGTTCTTTGTAACCCCAAAAACTTCTAACGAACGGCTACGGTGAGAAACCCTGTATAATGCAGTACCGCAATATCCGCCATTTTGGACAGAAATTTATGGGGACATTTCAATTTGAAACTATAAGTTGATGACATTGAGAAATAGAATTTAAAATCAAGATATCTGATTCCATGACAGATTATTGAATACAATCCATAGAGTGGCAGATTATTACAAATGCCTCCATTTTGGACGAAAAATTTGCTATCTTTCTCTAACACACTGGCCCATAGAATTGCGGTACTTTATACAGGGTGTTTGCTCTCAGTATGGAGAGTTCTAAGAAACTCCTATTAGTCGACGAGCGATTCGAAAAATATTTTGAGGATTTGTAGAAGAGTCCCTATGAAACATTTTAGCAAAATTAGAACCTCGTAGCTCATTTCAAAGTTGGTCAAAAAACGATCGTTTTGGATAATGAGCAATTTTCAAAAACGAGCAAAACACGCAGAACGACTAAAAATGACTCAGAGACCTTCCCAACATTGATTTTTTTTCCATTATATTCCAGAGAAAATACGAAATATTTACACCTATTACAGAATAAAATGGAAAGAAACGAAAAAAATCAATGTTGGGAAGGTCTCTGAGTCATTTTTAGTCGTTCTGCGTGTTTTGTTTGTTTTTGAAAATCGCTAAGTTGTCAGAAACGAGCGATTTTTGACCAACTTTGAAATGAGCTACAAGGTTCTAATTTTGCTAAAATGTTCCCTAGGGACTCTTCTACAAATCCTCAAAATATTTTTCGAATCGCTCGTCTACTAATAGGAGTTTCTTAGAATTCTCCATACTGAGAGCAAACAGCTCTGTATATCTAGTAACTGTAGCATAGCCTACACTCCTACACGATATAGTATGGCAGAATATATACCGCGTTTATGACATCTTTCGGTATTTAACTTTCACAAATTTTTATGAGGGTGTAACCGCAGACCGTCATTTCTCTCCCCCAATAAATAACACAAACAGGTCTTTTCGATATCCAAAAACCGTTCTCTCTAAGCAGGGCCGTTTTGTAGAAATTAGTTATATTTGACACGTTTAAATAACAAACGTATGCACATTTCTTTAAATTTTTTATGGATATATCTATTTGAGGCTCTGAGGAATACCTAATAACATGCTTAGTTATCTCTCTAACTAGCATCCAAGAAAAGCAACTAATTTCAACGTCAGCCCTAGATATAAAACTGAATGCGGACCTGGAGCAGCATTGAGAGCACGTGTTTGGGTGAGTTTATCAAAGGCTGGAAATGCATCGTTTGTGGTTAGACCCTCATAAAAATTTGTAAAAGTTAAATACCGGAAGAATGTCATAAGCACGGTATATCTTTTGGTAAACTCTACCATTGTCTATTAAAATAGATTTTGCGCTACAATTATCACACAATCATTGACAGACAAATGTGTCAAAACAGCTGTCAAAAAAAAAATACTGTCAAACAATTTTTGGTATTGGGAATAAACGACGACGTGTCTTGTGTGAAAAATGATTAAAAACTTTAAATAATTAATTAATTAATTAAACGAATTATAATTTAAATTAATATTAAAAAAAAAATAAGGTAAGTAATATATAGATTTGTTTTAATAAAGACACACACAAAAAAAATTATCTAAATTTTTAGGTAATTTAATAAGAATTGGGGTATTCAATTAACCAAAAAAAAAATGGAAGACGAATTATTAGGCACAACAAAAAAGAAAGGTGCAATATCACAAGCATGGTTACGATTATCACAGGTAAGACATCATCATCATCATCATCATCATTGTTGCATTTTATCTATGAAATCAAAAGAAAAAAAATGATTTATAACAAATGAATGTATGTATAGAGCGTTTTGTTAAATGAAACGATTCTAATTAAAGAATTGAGAGATATAAATGAAGATTTTTGATAAAATTCAATATAATCGATTGATTTCAAGTCTTATTTAAATTTTACAATTTACAATAATATTAATAATTATAATAATTGATGATTTGTAATAATTTTTTAAATATTCTTTTATCAATCGATTTCTGTACCATTTTTTTTTTGTTTTTTTTTTTCGATATCATTCTTATAAATCACACAGATATACCAATGTACATTGGATAAATGGACACCACATACAAGATGGAGATGGTGTGGTACATTAACATTGTTGATTGGTTTTGGTTTAAGGATTATTACAAAACAGGTACTTAATTGAAAGGATTTCTTTGTTTTTTTTGTTTTGTATTTGTTCTAGTGGTACCAAGGAGTGGTGGACAAGACTGTACCATGGCAGAAAACCAGATGGTTATCAGCCTTACTACTCATCCTTGCATTTATGGCTAGAGTGCTTTATGCACAGGTATATTTTAAAAAAAAAATGATTAAAAAACTTTACAATTTATCCACCACTTCACGGCACAATTGCTGCAAATTTATTCATTATTTAACATTAAATTTTATTGGATTTTTTTTTAATTCTTTTTTATTCTAGGGATGGTATATTGTTACTTATGCCCTTGGTATTTATCATTTGAATCTATTTATAGCATTTTTAACACCAAAAATTGATCCAGCAATGGATTTTGATGGTATAATAATAATAATAATTCTTTTTATTTATTTATTTTATTAAAATTTTGTTATTTTAGCTGATGAAAATGGTCCTGAATTACCAACACGAGCTAATGAAGAATTTCGACCATTTATAAGACGTTTACCTGAATTTAAATTTTGGTATTCTGTTACAAAAAGTACATTAATTGGTATATTTTGTACATTTTTTGAATGTTTTAATATACCAGTATTTTGGCCAATTTTAGTTATGTATTTTATTACATTATTCTGTATTACAATGAAGAGACAAATTAAGGTATTATATAACTAATCAATTTTATCAAAAAGATAGCAGAAAAAGAGAGATTGTTTATTATTAATTTTTTCTTTTCTTTTTTTTGTTGTTATAGCATATGATTAAATATAGATATTTGCCATTCACACATGGAAAACCAAAGTATCAAGGACATGAAGAACCATCTGGTAAAGTGATAATTTCACCAAAATGACGTGGTACATGATGAATTTTTGCCAGAGACTCTTTTTTTCGTTCAAAATCAAAATGCAGAAAAATTGTGAAAATTTTAGTGTATGTACAACTTTATCACATTTAATTAATCAATCAATCAATAATTTAATGTTACACTTAATTGATTTGTTATGTACTATACATAAATATCAATTTCCAATTATTCAAAATTTTAATTATTTTTCTAAATATTTTCATTATTGAATTCAATTTTTCAAATTCTTTATTATTGTCTTCTTCTTGTTTTTTTCAATTAATAATGTAAATATTTAAGTTATACAAAGATTCAATTTTGTTAGTTGTGTACAGTAAAACTGTAAAATTATCATTTATTAAAAAGATTTTCACTTGAAACAAACCAAAAAAAAAACACCTTT
Organism: Mylabris sibirica; assembly: GCA_039776855.1. Taxonomy (NCBI): domain Eukaryota; kingdom Metazoa; phylum Arthropoda; class Insecta; order Coleoptera; family Meloidae; genus Mylabris; species Mylabris sibirica. Next base: position 13,730,101 of record CM077843.1, on the reverse strand, counting down.
AAATTCATCATTGAATTATAATGACCCATATTATTCCCTATACTATGACTTATTATGAGAGGGAATAAAATAAATAAATACCCATCTCATCAACCAATCAGGAAAGAGCATTTGTTTCTATCTAATATATAAAAAAAAACATGGTAACAACAAAAATAATTAACACAATAATTTCATCAAGTAGTAGGCCTCTAACTAATATGTGGGCGTTTTTAATGCAATTTTGAATCATAATTGCTATATGAAATGTAAGATTGTCATGGTAACGAAAGAAAATAAATCAACATTTCAAATAATAGTTGTGGTGGTTAAAATGACAAATGACTAAAAGAAGATAATATTTCTTATAGAATATTGAATATGGTAAAAAAAAAGGTAGGTAAATATTCTTTATACACCACCAACCAGTAAGTATCTGCAAACTTAGAAATAAATCGTAAATAAAGTATAGTATAGTATACAACTCGCTTATAATGAATTCTTATTATTACCTCGATAATAATAAAATTCATTATACAGGGTGCCCCAGGGGTACGTGCAAGCTCCATAATTCCGTTGCTAGAAGACATATCGACTTGCGATTTTTTTCTTACAGTATCCATGGACATTCAGTACAACTTAAAATTATTTTCGTTATTCTACCTCCCCATCTTATAGGGGGTAGTGCACCCTACTCTCTTATTTTAAATGGAATGGTATATTTTTTATTACATTTTTAGATTCTTTGATGAAATCGAAGGGGACTTTGATAATATGACCTATGGCTTATCGCTGAAGGTTTTTCAGATATTTTGACTTTTCATGAAATTTTTAATTTTGCAGTGTTTAAATAAAAAATTCATAACATAGAAACTATTGCAGTTAAAAGTTTGAAATTTACAATTCTAATAACACAAATAACTTACTTTCTATCAAACTGTAGAGCATTTAATTATCTTTCAGCGTTTGGCTGAAATAAATTTTTCTTTCAGGCAATTTTCAAACTATAATAACTTGCTTATTTTAAATGGAACTCCATATTTTTCTTTATATGGTTGGATAGAGAAAAAAATTCTGCATCTAACTGTATTAACATTTCCTATACCTATCTTTGATAATTTTTCAGTTATTCAGAATTTTCAATTTCGTCTAATTTTCTTTCCTGAAATAAATTGTAAAACATAGAAGGCTTTGCAAAACAACCTCCAATTCAATTGTCACAATTAAGATGAAATTAATTAATTAAATTTGGACTATCTCAATGAAATAAAATGGAAGAAATTGATAATTAATTAAATTAATATTTATTTCATTTGCTTTTTGTGTATGTAGGATGTTCTAAAGTTGTAAAAATACAGGTAAAATATTCAATATTAACCGTCATTTGTGATATTTTGTCATTTTGCTAAGCCTTCTATGCATTTTATTATAGTTGAATTATTTTGGCATAGGCGACTAGAAGTATTACATTTTGCTTCAAGGAAGGTGATTGAACGAAATTGAAAATTCTGAATAACTGAAAAATTATCAAAGATAGGTATAGGGAATGTTAATACAGTTTGATGCATATTTTTATTCTCTATCCAACCATATAAAGAAAAATATGATGTTCCATTTGAAACAAGCAAGATATTAGAGTTTGAAAATTGTCTGAAAGAAAAATTGATTTTAGCTAAACAGTGACAGATAATTGAATTCTGTTTAAATTCATAAAAAGTACATTATTTGTACAACATAAATTTGAAGTTTCAACATTTTAAATGCTATAGCTTCAAAAATATCAATTTTTCAATCAAACACTGCAAATTTTAAAATTTCATGAAAAGGCAAAATATCTGAAAAACTTTCAGCACTAGACCATGGGTCATGTTATCAAAGTCTCCTTCGATTTCATCAAAGAATTCAAAAATGTAATAAAAAATATACCGTTCTATTTAAAATAAGAGAGTAGGGTGCACTACCCCCTATAAGGGGGTAGTTAAAAGAACGAAAATAATTTTAAGTTGTACTGAATGTCCATGGATACTGTAAGAAAAAAACCGCAAGCCGATATGTCTTCTAGCAACGGAATTATGGAGCTTGCACGTACCCCTGGGACACCCTGTATAGATTTGTTGTATAATACATATGTATGTATACTAATTACGAGTTGATTCTCTCTAACATTTAACTAATTTATAACGCTACAGATTTAGTTTACAATAATGTCTTTTTTCATTTTCTTCAATATGTAATAAAATAAGTAATAATACATGGAAGAACTTTCAACATTAATTAAATTACATATAAAAGTGTAAATTATAAAAAATATGTATATACAGGGTGAGCCAAGAGGATGGCACCCTAAAAGTATAAGAAGTTCTAATAGATGAAACTCTATGAAATTTGGTATGTGGCCGTTATGGCACTTGAACTACCTTTGGAAAATATTCTCGTTGATCTAGCTACCCCCCTTATATAGGGTAGTGCACCCTACTCTCTTATTTTAAATGGAATGGTATACTTTTTATTACATTTTTGAATTCCTTGATGAAATCGAAAGGGACTTTGATAACATGACCCATGGTCTAGCGCTGAAAGTTTTTCAGATATTTCAGCTTTTAGTGCAATTTTAAAATTTGCAGTGTTTGATTGAAAAATTCATATTTTAGAAGATATAACATCTGAAATGTTGAAACTTAGAATTTAAGTATTGTACTTGTTGCCAATTTAAACAGAATTCAATTATCTTTCAGCGTTTAGCTGAAATGAATTTTTCTTTCAGGCAATTTTCAAACTATAATAGCTTGCTTATTTTAAATAGAACCCCATATTTCTCTTTATATGGTTGGATAGAGAAAAAAATTCTGCATCGAACTGTATTAACATTCCCTATACCTATCTTTAATAATTTTTCAGTTATTCAAAATTTTCAATTTCGTTCAATCACCTCCCTTGAAGCAAAATGTAATACTTCTAGTCGCCTATGCCAAAATAATTCAACTATAATAATATGCATAGAAGGCTTAGCAAAATGACAAAATACCACAAATGACGTTAATAATGAATATTTTACCTGTATTTTTTACAACTTTAGCCCATCCTACATACACAAAAAGCAAATGAAATAAATATTAATTTAATTAATTACTATTTTCTGTTATTTTATTTCATTGAGACAGTCCAAATGTAATTAATTAATTTCATCCTAATTGTGACAATTGAATTGGAGGTTGTTTTGCTAAGCCTTCTATGTTTTACATTTTCTTTCAGGAAAGAAAATTAGACGAAATTGAAAATTCTGAATAACTGAAAAATTATCAAAGATAGGTATAGAGAATGTTAATACAGTTCGATGCAGAATTTTTTTCTCTATCAAACCATATAAACAGATATATGGGGTTCTATTTAAAATAAGCAAGTTATTGTAGCTTGAAAATTGCCTGACAGAAAAATTCATTTCAGCCGAACGCTGAAAGATAATTGAATGTTCTACAGTTTGATAGAAAGTACGTTATTTGTACTATTACAATTCTATATTTTAACATTTTAACTGCAATAGTTTCTATGCTGTGAATTTTTTATTTAAGCACTGCAAAATTAAAAATTTCATGAAAAGTTAAAATATCTGAAAAACTTTCAGCGCTAGACCATGGGTCATGTTATCAAAGTCCCTTTCGATTTCCTCAAGGAATTCAAAAATGTAATAAAAAATATACCATTCTATTTAAAATAAGGGAGTAGGGTGCACTACCCCATATAAGGGGGATAGCTAGAACAACGAGAATATTTTCTAAAGGTAGCTCAGGTGCCAAAACGGCTATATAGCAAATTTCATAAAGTTCCATCAAGTAGAACTTCTTATACTTTTAGGGTTCCATCCTCTTGGCTCACCCTGTATATATAAAAAATACAATTATCATTATTATTATTGATAATAAGAATAATAATATCATTCAATAATACTGCAAATCTATCGAAATTTTTTGATAAAATTACCAAAAAAAAAAAACCACCACTACATTCAATTCAATTGATGAATTATGTGTATAGAAAACATCACAAAGTTGACTATAAAACATACCACAATTATATAAAATAATAATAATAATAACGTTACAAAATAATAAAGAAATATAAAAATATTCTCATTACTATCTATCAGGGAATAAAGTTTCATAAGCTGGTGGTAGATCCTTATCATCTTCAGAAGACGTAGGTGCTGTTGTTGTTCTTGTTGTTGTTGTTGTATTACGATTCAATGTAATTTGATCATCCATTTCAATTGTACGCTAATTATTTTTTTACAAATTAAATAAATCAAAATTTTATAAGTTTTTTTTTTAGATTAAAAAGCTCACCTCAGGATTGAATTCTTGTTCTACAATTTCTCTATTATTATTATTATTATTATTATGTGTTGATGATTGATAACAATTTTGATTAAAACATAAGATTTCTTTAGCTCGAAATATCAAAATACAAATAATAAAAATAAAAAATGATATAAATACAGATGATAAAGCACCATAAAAGATTTGTTGACTATTTGTTGATATTTCAATTGATTTCTAGAAAAATAATTTGAAATTTAATTGTTTTATATTAAGCCAAAAATAATAATAATAATAATACTTGTCCTTTTAAACAACCATATTCATCAACACAATGTTGATATGGACAATTTATTATAGTATCATTAAAAAAACCAGAATAAATACAATATTTTCTTGCGTTATCACTACATGGTTTCAAATCATAATCTTTATCTTTCCATCTTGATGGACAATCTATAAAATTAATACTTATTATTATTGATAATAATCATAATAATAAATCATACTTTTATAAGCTGTAAAAACAATCCCAAGATCCATTTGTTTATCAAATTCTATTGCTTGTTTATTAATAAAAATATGTACATCCATTTCACCTTTATTATCAATAAAACTATTACTTGTTAATATTAAATCATCATTTAATTGTAGTTGTTGATTATTATGATTTATTTTTTCCATATCAATTAATGCATCAATATGTCCACAAAATTTACGACTTGATGTACCATCTTTACGATAAAATTGTATAAAATCTAAACAATTATCAATTGTTTGATTATAACGAAAATTTAAATATTGTATAATAGCAATAATACCACCATTATTATTATTATATGGTGATAATATTGATGATGAATCTAATTTTATTTGAAAATGACAAAAAAAATTAATTTGCCAATCAATTGGATGATAATTATAATTATATTGACGTACAATTAAACCAGAATGATCACCATTATTTGTTAGTTTGATTTTACGTTTCTTTATTTTTGAACATAAATCTGATGATTCAGTAAACACTAAAATAGAAAAATTTGTATTACCTATTTTTCTTTCTTTTTTTAATTAATTAATTAATTAAAGAAGAATACAAACAAAACAATAAAAAGAGGAGTGGTCAATCAATGTTATTATTTATAATAATAAATCCATATACAACTTACTTATTTGATATTGTGTTGAATATATGATAAGAAAATTGATAATTATAATAAAAAATAAACAATTTAATAAATTCATGTTGTTTTTATACTGTTTTTCACATAATTTTTAAATTATACATTGTTTAAAAGATGGAAAAATTTGACAGTTAATATTGAGGTTAGATGCAATGTTGTCAAATCGCATATTACAAACAATCAACAAGAAGAGTAGGTATTTAATGAAAACAATAAACAAATCAAATATTAATCAACAAATAACAACAATTTTAAACAAATTTAATAATATTTAATTTAATGTATCTGGTTTAATTTAAATGATCATTTTGAAAGAATTTACAATATGTATTGTTTTGGCAACGTTACAATTACGTCCTGTATTTAGTCTTTCTTAACTATTGATAATTTCATTATTTTATGTTGGTAGTATTGTCATTTAAAAATCGTTAAATTTCTTTTACAGTTAATCCTACATACAGCTCTGCGGAATTGGATAGAAACGTAGAAAGGAATCTCCCGTTTTCATCATTTCATCTTATGTATTTATTTATCTTGTCTAATTTATGGAAACTGGCAATGTTGTTTCCACTCGCTATCCTTTTCTCATCAACTTAACTTAAAGATGAGAAACAGTAGACATTTTTCTCCGTCTGTTCAATGGAGTTAAGTGAGTCGTTATAGGAGATGGAATAATGCCCCGCCTTAATTTGCTCGGCCTCTTTCTAACACATGTGAGAAAGTGACTGTGGAAAGGAGAGAGAGATGATTCTGTAATGTTTCTTTCAAATATTTTCTGGCGGCCGGTATATTCATTTTATGTTAATTTCTTGTGTTACATTGAACGTTGTCAAATTGTACATTGCAAATAATCAATAAGAGTATAGGTATTTAATGAAAACAACAAATAAATCAAATATTAAATCAATAACAACAATTTTAACAATTTAATAATATTTAATTTAATGTATCTCTTTAATTTAATGTATCTCTTTAATTTAAATGATTATTTTGATATCATGTATTGTTTTGGCAACGTTACAATTACGTCCTGTATTTAGTTTTTAATAACGGATAACAATTTCATTATTTTATATTGGTAGTATTGACGTATTGATTTAAAAAAAAACCATAGATAAAAACTGTCATTTAAAAATTAAAAAAGTTTCTTTTATACAATTTATCTTAACAAATATTCAAATTTTATAATTAATTTCTCAAGATAATGGATAATAATTTAGATGAAAATCATATTAATACACAAACTAATAATAATATCAATGTATTAAATACAGTTAAACGGTAAGTTTTTCTCTATCATTTTTCCAGAGTCTTTTATTTTTTTGCTATCGCCTATTATTAATATTATGAATTTTTTAGGCAATATCAACCGATAAAATATGTAAATATAACACCAATACGTTTAAATGATATAAAGAAAGAATTAGCTGAATCAACAACACCACCACCATTAGTACAACCATCATCTAATGATAATTCCTTATCACCAATTGTTGAAGAAAATGAATCGTTTTTAACAACAACAAAACCAACAATAACAATACAAGAAACAAGTTTTGAACGTGATTTTAATCTGTTATCATTTAATTCATCTGGAATTATGGATATTGATGATGATAATAAGGAGAATGAACAACCAACAAAAATTCAATGTACAATTAGTTTAAAAGATATAATACAAACACCACGTAATTCAACTGGATCTATTTTAAATAATAATAAAGCAAAATTTATATTATCATCATCTAAACCACATCAGTTATTAAATAATTACATAAAGAATGATTTTAAACGTTTAACTGTAAATGGAAATGAATTTATTATATTGAAACAATTAGGTAAAGGTGGTAGTTCTGAAGTATTTTTATGTTTTAATCAAATAACTAAAGAACAATATGCTATCAAATGTGTATCATTGAAAGATCCATTAATAGCTGAAGATTTTCTAAAAGAAGTGAAGATTTTAAAACAACTACAAAATTGTGATCGAATCATCAAATTATACGATTAGTAATAAAAATAACAACAAAAAAATCAAATTATTAAATTTTAATTTTTTTTTTAGTGAAATTAATAATGATAAACTTTTATTAGTATTGGAAGCTGGTGGTGATGATTTATCAACAGTATTAAAAAATCAATCAAGATTACCAAAATATAAATTAATATGTTATATAATGGAAATTTTATATGCTGTTAAACAAATCCATACAAATGGTATAATACATGCTGATTTAAAACCAGCGAATTTCTTACAATTTAATGATTTTCGTTTAAAATTAATTGATTTTGGTATATCAACATTTATACAAATCAATAATAATGATAATAATATGACTACTAGTGTTTTTAAAAATGTTGCTGAAGGTTCAATAAATTATATAAGTCCAGAAGCATTAATTAATCAAGATTTAACAAATATTTATAGTCCAACAAAACGTAATGGACAATATAAATTAAATTTTAAATCAGATATATGGTCATTAGGTTGTATTTTCTATCAATTAATTTATAAACGTACACCATATCAACATATTAATAATATAATGAAAAGAATGTGTGCAATTTGTGATCCAGATTATAAAATTTCATATCCAACACCACCATCAACATCATCATCATGGGTATCATTTAAAATTATTGAAATTATAAAAAAATGTTTACAACATAATATGAAATTACGACCAACAATTGATGAATTGATTAAAGATTGTGAAAGTTTATGAAGAAAAAGGAGAAAAAACACTAGTGTTTAATTACTTGATTAAAAAAAAATAGATATTTTATATTAATTACTGTGTAATTTTAAAAAATAAATAACTTTTGTTGTTTTTACAAAAAAAATCACATTTTAAGTTTAACAATTAATGTCTCAAATTCCAAATTATCGTCTAGTAATTCGTCGTTTTTGTGTTCTTTCCTTCTGTTTTTTCTTATTATTATTTGACTTCTTTACAACTAAATCCATGGATTTTTCACAATTATTGTTAATCAACTATAATAATAACAATTTTTATTATTTCTTATTGTTGTATAGAAGGTGTAATTCAAGAGGATTGGTTATTAAAAGTATTAAGAAATTCTAATTAGATAGTAATTGATGAAATTTGGTCTACAGTTTTCAAGTCCCTTGAATTTTCTTGAAAAATTCATATTTTTGAAACTGTAGCATTTGAAAATGTTAAAATTTATAATTTAAATAGCAAAAATGATACACTTTTAACCAATTTAAACAGAATTCAATTATCTTTCAGCGTTTAACTGAAATTAATTTTTCTTTCAGGCAATTTTTCTTTATATGGTTAGATAGAGAAAAATTCTCTACATCGAAATGTTTTAATATTCCGTATATCTTTCATAATTTTTCAGTTATTCAAAAGTTTCAATTTCATCTACATTTCTCTCCTGAATAAATAAATCTAAAACAAAGAAGGCTTAGCAAAACAAATTTCAATTCAATTTTCACAATTAACTTGAAAAATTATTAATTAATTTTAGACTATTTCAATGAAATACAATAGAAGAAATTGATAATTAAATCATAATCAATTGAATTTATTTTTTTTGCATGTAGAATATCGTAAAATTGTAAAAATAACAGGTAAAATATTCAAAATTAACCTCAATTGTGACAATTAATTACGCCTAGACCATGGATCATATTATCAAAGTCCTCTTCGATTTCATTAAAGAATCTAAAAATGTAATAAAAAATCTACTATTCTATTTAAAATAAGAGATTAGGGTGCACTTACCCCATATAAGGGGGCGTAGCTAGCTTTTTATACTTTTAATAGCCAATCTTCTTAAATCACCCTATATTATTTTAAACAATAATTAAAACAAACACATACTTACAATAGGATCATGTTGTTTACATACAAATCCTAAAAATTTATCATAACGTATATTACCATGAGAATGTGTTGGACAATAAGAATTTAAACAATCAAAACAACAACGTATTGTTCTTTTTGTACAAATATTACAATTATGCCATGAACACAACCATTTACCACCTTTAAAAAAAAATAATTAAATTAAATTAAAACTATTAATAATGAATAAATATCTAATTAATAATAATTTTTACTTGTAGGCCATGTTTCTAATCCAACACATTTTAAATGATAAAATTTCATACAAATCTTATTACAACAACGATAAACATTCCCATTTTCTTTACAAATGAAACATAAATTTTCTATAACATCATCCAATTTAACATTATTTCTTTTCCTTTTTCTACCTCTACGTTTCTTTCGTTGTACTTTATTCGATTCATTTGTTATTTCATCCTATAATATTTTAATTATTAAATTAATTAATTATTGATGATTGTGTTTAAAATAAAAATTTATTACATTTTTAATTGCTTTAACACCAATAAAACCACTACAATTAATTGCACCACATTTACATTCTTTTTTTTCTTCACCAATACATTCTAAATTATAATTAAATGTTAATTCAGTATTAGCTGGTATATTACATATAGCAAATAAACCAACTCTTGTATCACCATTTACTGTCCATTTTTGTGTTATACAATTTGGTTGACATGAATGATTCATAAAACGTGCAACATTCCCTTTTGGACCAGCATCTAATATACGTAAATTATCTAATGTTAAAAAATAATAATTATCAATATTTTGTTCATTCATTTTATTTATACGACGTTTATATTCATATTCATCAATTATTTCACCAACATATTCAATAATAAATTGTCCATTTTTTATTGGTGTTAATGTTTTTAAACCCCATCCTCTTGTTTGTGTTTTATATGGTAATAATGGTGGATATTCACGTTTTTCAAAACATTGATTATAACAACGATCACCAGCTGGACATGTAGCTGGATTACATTCTGTTAATAATAATCTATAACAATATAAAAAAAAAATTATTATTATTAATAATGTTTATTATTATTATTATTATTATTATCTATTAAATTTGTTATCAGAGTTAGCGTTGAAACTGTCAAGGCATGCCTTGGATTGAACCATCATATTTCTGTAATAAAATTGTAATTAAATGTTACATTTGTTTGTCGTAATGGTTCAATCCAAGACATACCTAGACAATTTCAACGTTAACTCTGATAACAAAATTTAATGGATCGCACGATATATTGTATCGTGACTTGGTTCATACTTATTTTTATTACATTTGACATTTTTGTTAATGTATAGTTTAAAATGTACGAACAAAGTTACGACACTAAATAACAAATTGCAAATATGTATATACAGAGTGTGTTCCTAGTGATGGTTTATTGGAAAAATATAACAAGTTTTAATTGGTGGCGAAGTTTCTGAAATTTTATATATAGCAGTTTTTTCATCTAAACTACCTTCTGAAATTATTTTCGTTATTCTAGCAACCTCCGTTATAATATAAGACACTACACCCTACTCCCTTATTTTAAATAGAATACTATATTTTTAGATTCTTTGTATAAATTGTAGGGACTTTGATAATACAACCTATGGTCTAAACCTATACCTATCTTCCAAAATTTTTCAGTTATTTAAAATTTTCAATTCCGTCTAATTTTCTCTACTGAATGAAATGAATGTAAAACATAGAAGGCTTAGCAAAACAATTTTCAATTCAATTGTCACAATTAAGATGAAACTAAGTAATTTTAGATTATTTCAAAGAAATAAAATAGAAGAAATTGATAATTAATCAAATTAATATTTATTACATTTGTTTTTTATGCATGTAAAATGTCCTAAAATTGTAAAAATTACAGGTAAAATATTCAAAATTAACCTCAATTGTGACAATTAATTAAGCCTTCTATGCATTTCATTATAGTTGAATTTAGTTTAGCATAGGCGACTAAATATATTAAATTTTCTTTCAAGAGAAATAGACCAAACTGAAAATTTTGAATAACTGAAAAATTATCAAAGATAAGGTATAGGGTATATTAATACAGTTTGAAACAGATTTTTTTCTCTATCCAACCATATAAAGAAAAATACGGTATTCCATTTAAAATAAGCAAGATATTATGGTTTAAAATTTGCCTGAATTTTTTTTTATTTCAACTAAACGCTGAAAGATAATTGAATTCTGTTTAAATTGACAAAAAGTACATTATTTGTACTACTCAAGTTCCAAATTTCAAAATTTCAGATGTTATAGCTTCAAAAATATGAATTTTTCAATTAAACATTGCAAATTTCAAAAATTGCACTAAAAGCTGAAATATCTGAAAAACTTTCAGTGTTAGACCATCGGTTGTATTATCAAAGCCCCCTTCAATTTATACAAACAATCTAAAAATGTAATAAAAAATATACTATTCCATTTAAAATAAGTGAGTAGGGTACACTACCCTATATAACAGGGGTTGCTAAGACAACAAAAATATTTTCCAAAGTTAGTTTAGATGAAAAGACAGCTATATACCAAATTTCATTAACATCCATCAATTATAATTTCTTATCCTTTTTTAAAATCCCATCACTAGGAATACACCCTGTATAATTTAAAGAAAGTGTCCGAACAAAGCTACGACACTAGACAACTATGAAATAAATTACACATAAGTTTTATATTTTACCTATTAAGACAATTACTATCTGGACCACATGGATATTGTTGTTTTGGATCACAATCACATGATGTTGTATTACTTATATTATTATTATTACTTATATCATATAAACGTAGATTATTACCATATGGTTTATTATTTTTAATACGTATATAATATGGTGGTTTTAATAAATTATTTCTTTCAATTAATAAAATATTATAACGATATTGTTTTTTTAATTTATGTACAATTAATGCTTCATCAATTGCATATTTAAATATTATATCGATACGTTTTTTTTTATTTATATAACCATAATTATCATCATCATGAAATAGAAATGTACGTCCACGTGTTACCCAATAATGATCATATGTACCAAAAAATTTTACAACAAACTCACCACCACCACCACCACAACCACCACCATTATTATTATTATTATTATTATTATTTTTATATTTTATATCTAATAATTTTTTTGGTATATCATTTGGAAATAAAATTATAGCAGGCCACCAACGACATGCACCCAATTTCACCCATACAACTTCATCATATAATGGTAAACGACCAGATTGACAATCTTCACAATAAAATCTATCATTATTATTATTATTATTATTATTAGATGGTAAACATTCAATATGAACACTAGTTGGGCATGTTTCACAACAAATTAAATCACCACCTTTTGAACATATAAAACACCAATGAGCATTGATAGTTTGATTAAATTTATCAATTCTTCTATTATTATCACCATTATTATCACTATTATTATTATTAAAATGTCTTGGACATATAATTTGTGTTGTACTTAATATAATTGTACCAGCTGGTATACAATAATTTTTTGTATGATATGTTGCTGGACATTTTAAACATTTAACAATTTGTCCATTTGTACATCTTGAATTAATTAAATGTGGATCATCTGAACTACATGTATGACATATATGTTGTGGACATACAAATGTATTAATTTTTTTATCATAAATTATTGTCCATTGTGTTTGTTGCCATAATTTTAAACAATTTAAATGATAAAATTGTCCACAATTATATAATGAACACTTTTTTGGTAGATTATCATCAACATCATCATCACCATTATTATTAATAATACGATTACAAATAAGACATGGTGGTGGTTGATTTAAACGACAATAATTACAACGAAATTCTTCAGTAATTATATCTGTATTATTATTGTTATTATTATTATTATTATTTGAATTTTTTAAACAATTCTGATGGAAAACACCATTACATGGTCCTTTACATCTTTGTATATTATTACCAGATTTCTTACATATTTGACAAACTTTCTCTTTTGATATACCACGAAATAAATTATTACGTCGATATAAAATCTCTTGTTCTTCTATTGTTGTTGGTATTGTTTTTCGTTTATTTGTATCAACAATTTTATCAATAATTATTGATGATGAATTATTATTCATCATCGAATTTGTTTTATTATGTTTTAATTTATTTTTAAACGAATCATTACGTTTACGTTTCTTATAAGTCTCATTAATTGATGATGATGATGTTGATGATGATATTCTTCTATTGTTGATTTTTTCTTGTATAATTTCATCAAAGAATTTTAAACGTTCATCAATTGTTTTATTATATAATGATTGAATTTCATTACATGCTTTCTGCCATAATTTTAATTTATTATTTGATTTAATTTTAATTTGTTGTAATTTCATCCAATTCTTATCATTATTATTATTAATATTATAATAATAAAGATCTTTTGGATTAATCCATGCACCACGACCATTATCAGCAAAGAAACGTACATAATAATAGATTTTTTTATAACGATATAATGGTCGTTTATATGTTTTAAATTCTGGATTATTAATAATTAATGCTGGCCAATATGGATTTGATCCTAATTTTGCCCATACTAAATCACCAATTTTATAATCAGCATCAATTAAATTATGATGATTGTTTATTGATTTATCAATATTCTCTTGTATAGTTGTTGTTGTTTTCAATTTAGTTTTTTTTAGATCAGTTTGATTTTTATTTTGTTTAGTTTTCTGATGAGAATAATCATCATCATTATCATTATTATCATCATCATGCCATAAATCTGGTAATTCATCTGCAATATTCAATTGAAAATCATCAATCTTGATAGAATTTGTAATTGGTATAATTGGTTCATCAGGTAAACCAAAACTTTCAATAATTTTACAATTATTCGTATTATCATAAATAGATTTACGTTTATTTGTATATGTTTTCAAATTGTTACCAATTTTATTTAAATTTTCTAAATTATCATCTATCATTGATGATTTTGTGATTAATTTATAAACTTTTGACATATCATCATCATCATCATCATCATCATCGTCCTCATCATCATCATCATCTTTCAATTGTTTTACAACTTTATCTACTTTGATTGTATTATTGTAGCCATTTATTTTATTTTTATTATCTATTTTAATATCTAAATTATCAATAATTAAATCATTATTGTCATTCAATTTCTTATCATTATCATCATTTATATCAACATGATTGATATTAGAAAAATTTTGTACAATTTTTGGTTTTATCATCTTTGGACTTTCACAATCCGAATTCTTATCATTAATGTTATCAATAAAATCCATTTAAATTATAATAATTGATGTGTTAAATATAACAAATAAGAAAGTGAGGTTATGTTTCAATCTTTTTCTTTAAAAATCTTTGAAATATAATCAAATTTTTTTTTGAAAATAGTCGTTGATTGAATCAATTAAAAACATTATTTTTTCTCTAACAATTGATGATAATTTTTTTAGTAAATTTTCACTCACCATTAACAAAAAATTCAATACAAAAAGCAACAGAATCACAATTAAAAATTAAAATAAAAAAACAAACGAAAAACACAAAATTACGCCAATTACGCCTTCTTCTTCTTATTGTTGCTGTTAATTAAAATCTTGTTGATTTTAATGTGTGTAAAAATCAACACTCTGATCTGAGAAATATTTCCCGCCTTTTCCTGAAAGCATAGAAAACATACTAAAAATAAAAGATTTACAATAGAAAATGTGAATATTTACTTTATTTTTATTTTATAAAATTGATAAAATTCTGTAATTGTAATTAAAATATTATATTTAATCAACTCTATTAATAAAAAAAAATCGTTGATATCAATTCGAACTTATGATTAAATAGGCAGCAGGCCCCACCAACTCTTATGGGCGAACCAATGAGTATTAAAAATAGTTGGGTGTATGAAGCTTAGGTGGCGCTGGCATCGAAAATTTACGAAAAATGCAAGTGACATCTATATAACATTCTCTGAGATAATTAGTATGAATTTCTCAGTAAAGAAGTCGCATTTAGACATCATGTCTCATGTCATTCATGTCACATCATAGAAACACGATTTTTAATGTTTGAATTTAATTTTGCCGATCGACGATTCATCAAGTTTATTAGGGTGCGATTTGTTGAATGTAAATAAGTAAGTATGTACATAGTATATTACAAATATTCTTAATACACGAAAACAAACGCATAATTAGTTTCTTATTAGTAATTAGAGTAATATATGTACATGTACAAGTAAACGTAATTTGATTATAAAGATAATACGTATATGATAATACTTCTAATATGATATTTTTTAATTATTCTAATATTAATATTTTTTGATAAAAATGAATTTTCAAGAATTTTTATTTGTTCGTGAAACAGAAAAAAAATAGGATGTAAACAATAAAGAGGGTTGTATCGAACGAAGGTCACAAATGCATGTTGTAAATTGTAAATAAATCACACTTCACACTCTATCTCACTTTTATGTATTTGAAATATAACAGAAAAGTTGAAACAAAGACAACCGTGTACTGTTGAAAACATTTCTTGTTTATTTATTTAATTTCACTAATTATATTTTTGTTATTTCATTGATTTGTCAGAGACTCATCATTTTTGCCATTACTATTATTGTTACCATTATTATTGTTTTGTACATTGTTTTTGTATTTTATTTTAATATTTTTCAATTTATTGTTGTAAATATTGTGTAATAATTGTGTATTTCAAATATTAATTAGAAAAAACAAGGTATAATTTTACTAAAATGTATTTTGAAAAGGTTGTTGTCTTTTCTAAATTATTCTAAATTTTTATTATATTTTAAATTATGTATTGATACTAAATTCAATAGATTATGTACTAGTTTTTTTTTACATTTTGGATTATAATTTTCTATTCATTTAATTTATTATTAGCATTTATTATTTTTGTTATTTTGTTTTGTTATTTCATTATTGTTATTTATGTTTATTTTTTATTCATTATTTTTATTCTTTCTTCTTATTTTACCATTTGTATGTATATTTTGTTATACTTAAAATATAGTTACTTTTTTTACAGAAAAATAATTGTCGTTCATTATTTTGAATTCCTTTGAATATGTGATTTTGAATTTCCCGCTAATTATTTGTATGATATATCGTGGATTCAAACCAAAAATAATCTTATCTACAGAATCCTGTAGTGGCTTGAAGCTGTCATCAGCGTCCCCTGAACGTTATGTTACTTTCGTTTAAGCCCCCACCACGGATTAAAATCAGTGTAGTAGTTGTGTATCTATTTTATCTATGATAGGCAGTGAATATACATAACCCTACTTTTATTATCATTACAGAGTTTTCGCCAGCCACCGTTACGCACCAAAACGTTACCTTGAAGCTTTAATCTTTACGGTGAAAATTTTCGTTTGCGCTGTACTCAGCCCACTGTAAGTCTAATGGACCTATAAAAATTAGTACTATTATGACATCTATTCTCCCGCATGAAAGATAAGTAGTTCAAATATCTCAGTAAAGATGCCGTAGTACGATGTTAATTTTAAATGCCGGAGCAAATCATAAATTACTGTTAAAATAATTCAATTACATTTCTTTTATTATTTACCTGTAGTCTGTATCAATTTTAGATTTTATTAATTACAATTGATTGTTATTTTAATCACCTCGTTTAATTTTTTTTACGACGTTATTTAGGTTATGTTCGTCAAGTCATTGTAATTTTGTTAAAATTCAATTAAGATACAGATTTCTGTTATACTAACATTAGATTACTGTTATATTGACAGTAACGATCAATTGATCGCATACCCGCCATATTGATTCAAGTGCACGTGGGGATGTGGGGTCACGTGTTTAATACTGACAGTGTTTCATTGGTTCCCTTATTTTCATGATATAGCGTCAAAAATCGTCTTATACGGTTAAGAATCTGGACCTTGAAAGTTCAACGGGGAGATTTTAACGTACCGGTGGCTGGCGCAAACTCTATATTGAATACCAATGTCTTAAAACTAAAATTCCCCATATAGAAAATTAATCATTATAAAGCTTATAAAGTAAATCCTACACTAAACCTGTATTATAAATTTTTAAATAATCTATATTCTTTCCAAATTTACAAGCTTTGATTGTATATTTTCGGATATTTATGATGAATCAATAAATAAAATTGAAATAAATTGCTGTTTATTGTTGGTAAAAATGAAGCATTTGGCAACACTGTTATTACCAACAACCGCCTTTAACGAGAAAAAATATTATTTCTCTTTTACAAATAATAAAAATAAAGAAATTTGTGTTGTTTGCATACAATGGTAAACATTTAAAAATTATAATATAATTATCTTATTTTATTTAAATAATTATCAAAATAAATTATATAGACCGGTAACGATTACGTCCTGTAATTATCACTCAAACATTTGTTCTCTCATTCATCGCCTGTTTTGAACAAAATCTGGTACAAAAAAATTAATTTTATTTCAAGTTAGACTTGTGCGAAAGGGACACGCGAGAGTTTTTATTGATTTTCTTTGATTTATACTTATAATTAATTAATTAAATGGGCAGTGGAGATTTTTTAACCCTACTTTAATTCTCATTGAGTACCAATGTCTTGAAACTAAAATCCCCCATATAGAAAATTAATCATAGAGTTAATCCCACACTAAACCTGTATTATTAACCCTTTGCACTCTTAATTGTTTTTCTAGTTTGTTATCACCCAACTCTGATTTATTATTTCTGGCTTTGATATCAGGATATCACATGTCAGGTATTAAGTAACTGTATTGTCACGCCAGAGGTGACTTCAGAGTTTTAAGGAAAAATAGTATTGTCACGTCAGAGGTGACTTCAGAGTGCAAAGGGTTAATTTTTAAATAATCTATAGTCGTCAAATTTATAAGCTTTTATTGTATATTTATGAATTAGAAATAAAATGGAAATAGATTGCTATTTATTGTTAGTAAAAATGAAACATTTGGCAACACTGTTATTACGAACACCCGCCTTTAGTGAGAAAAATTATTATTTCTCTTTTAGAATAGAAATAATAAAAAGAAAATTGTGTTTTTTGTATACAATGGTAAACATTTAAAAATTACCTATAATACAATTATCTTAATTTATTTAAGTAATTATCAAAATAACTTATATAGTCCGTTAAAGATTACGTCCTGTAATTATCATTTGTACTTTTGTTCATTTTGTTCTCCTCATTCATTGCCTGCTTTGAACAAAAAATCCAAGTAAAAAATAATTTTAGGTTAAGTTAGACTTGTGTGAAAGGGACACGCGAGAATTTTTATTAATTTTCTTTAATTTATAATTAATTAAAAATTTCAATTTAATAATGTCGGAAGCTGCAAAGGTATGTAGAATGGGAATTTTCCAATCAAATTCATTAGTAATATTTCAATCTATATATAAATAAAAATCAAATTAAACATGTTTTTCTTTTTCTTTTGTTAGTGTTTCTTTTTTGTTCACAAAATTTTGTTTTTTAAAGTCAAAAAGAAATTGTAAATTTAAACTAAATCAAATGGCTAAAAAATCAAATCCTTGTCTTGCTGAATATTTAAAGGTTTTACTTTAATTTAAAAAACAAATCTAAATATTTTAATTAGTTACTTTTTTTTCTGTGATTAGGTTTTAGAATATAAAGACAGTTTGAAACAACAAGCTGAAGAATTATTATTGAAAGGCTTCCCAGCAACAATTTTAAAATTGAACGCTATATTGGAAACGCGACAATTTAAAGATAGGAAATTTACTGATGTCCATCAAGATTTAAATATCCCAATACCGGATCCAATTGTTTTAAATAGTCATTGTAGTGATTTACCACCACCAACAAAAAAGACGAAATATGACAATACAACAACACAACAACAACATGATGGTGGTATTGGTGGTACAAAAGTTATGATTTTACCGAGTGGATCGGTACCAACAAATAAAAATCTAGTTGAATTAGTGGAGACTGTAAAACCACATATTCGTAAATTGGTAGAAGATTCTAATACTGTAATAAATACAAATAAAATTAAGTGAAAAACTTTCTAATTAATTAAATTTTAGATGAAAATGTGGATATCATTTATGATACCAAAAATTGAAGATGGTAATAATTTTGGTGTATCAATACAAGAAGATACATTAGCTGAAGTACAATCAGTTGAATCGGAAGCAGCAGCATTCTTTGATCAAATATCAAGATATTTTATATCACGTGCTAAAGTTATATCAAAAGTTGCTAAATATCCACATATAGAAGATTATCGACGTGCTGTACAAGAATTAGATGAAAAGGAATATTTAAGTTTATGGTTGGTAATGTGTGAAATAAGGAATCGATATTGTGCATTACATGATATCGTTGTTAAGAATCTTGATAAGATTAAAAAACCACGTTCAACTAATGCTGCAGAATCTTTATATTGAAAAAAAAAGGACAAAAATTTATACAAAATTTGATATTCTTTAAACAATTATTTTTTAATTATCAACATTTTAAAATTCAAAGCACAAAAAAATGACGAAAAAAAAGGTATTTTTTTGTAGAATTGGCAATTTAAGTCTCGTGCATTCAATTGTTTAATTTCCAAATTCCTTATACAAATAGAAATATTAATAATAATAATAATAATAATGAAAGATTATTTCCACAATTTTTTAATCGACATATTCTTTTCTGAATCCTTTTGCATAACTTTCGCTACAGCCATTTCAAAGTCCTCTTGTGTTACATGAACTCTACGTTCACGTAACGCATACATACCAGCTTCAGTACATACACCCTGAAATTTATTGAAATTAATAAAATTAAAAATAATAATTAATTAAATTTACTTTAACTTCAGCTCCACTAGCACCAGGCATTAATTCAGCAATTTTTCTTAAATTAATGCCTCTAGTTAAATTCATTTTTCTTGAATGTATCTTTAAAATATCTAAACGTGCTTCTTCATTCGGTGGTGGAAATTCAATTTTTCTATCAATTCTACCAGGTCTTAATAATGCTGGATCTAATATATCAATACGATTTGTTGCCATTATAACTTTAATATTTTTTGTTGCTTCAAAACCATCTAATTGATTTAATAATTCTAACATTGTACGTTGTACTTCAGAATCACCACCAGAACCAGATTCAATACGTGATGAACCAATTGAATCAATTTCATCCATAAATATAATTGATGGTGCATGTTCGCGTGCCATAACAAATAATTCACGTACCATTCTTGAACCTTCACCAATAAATTTTTGTACTAATTCTGAACCAGATACACGTATAAATGTACATTCAGTATGATGTGCAACAGCACGTGCTAATAATGTTTTACCAGTACCAGGTGGTCCATATAATAATACACCTTTTGGTTGTGCTATACCTAATGCATCAAATAATTCTGGATGTTTAACAGGTAATTCAATTACTTCTTTAATTTCTTGTATTTGTTTATCAAGACCACCAACCATTTCATATGTTGAATCTGGTACTTTTTCTACCATCATTAATGATACTAATGGATCAACTTTATTTGGTAAGATTTTATGTAATGTATAACTTTCATTACGTAATGCAACACGACAATTTGGTGTTACATCATTTATATCAATATTTTTGTCAATATCAACAACAAATTTACCTTCTGGATGTACTTTAACTAAAACTTTCTTTTTATCCATTGGTTTTACAACTTCACCCACATAACTACCTTGTTCTTGTAATAACATCAATTCTTCACGTAACATTCGTACTAAAAATCAAAATTCAATTAAATCAAATAATTTTTTTTTTTTTAATTAAAACCTTTTGCATTCAATTCATTTCTTTGTGCTTGTAATCGGCGTAAATTTTGGCTTTTTTCAGCTACAATCAATTGGAGTTCTTCGATTTTTTGGATGTAATACGAACGGAAACCTTCACCCTTTGGCCCACCATCCACTTCCATCTGCAATTATGATTATTATTATTAATTAATTTGAATATTGATACAAACAGAAGAATGATTGATTGTTTGTATTTTTTTTGGAATATTATCAATTATCCATGGGATTTTTTTAATTGTTCCTTGCCGATTATTATTAGCATGATAATGTTTCTTTAATACAGAATTATTACCACCCATTTGAATCAAGGATAAAGAAAGATATTTAAAGGGCAATTTTATTTAATTTTGTTATGTGTAAAATTGACAATTAAACAAATGATAATTATATACATATATGGAATAGTGATTATTAATGGTTAAGTAAATAAATTTTTACCTTATTGATGACGGTCATTTTAATGGTTTTTCTTGATCGATTCTACTTTGAAAATCTTTGTGAAATTTCAGGAAAAAATTCTGAAATGCGTCCTAGTCTTCAGCAAATCTTTATTTAAGACAATTACAATCGGAAAATCATCAATTTTGACAGATGACAGATTTTGCATCACTTTAACCAACAGTTACCATTAAAAATCCCTAGATTATTATTATTATTTGTAATTATTACTGTTATAGTGAATTGATTTTTGTTATTTTTTATAACTTTGAATTCAAAAACTATCTATTTTTATGTAAAATTGCTAAGCAATCAAAGCAGAATAATTAAATGGTTAATTCTTACAAGTTGGCAGCATTGTTCTCTTACACTTTAACCATTTGTTACCATCAAAAATCCCTAGATTATTATACAAATTGTATAATTATTACAGTTATAGTGGATCAATTTTTGTTATTTCTCATTATTTATGATTGAAACACAACCGCCTAACTTAACAAGCCGCGCTGAGAAATGTGGCAACGTCGCATCAGCTATGTGATGTGGTCCGCGGTCCGCGCGCGCCATGCATTTAACACAACTTTAACTACGAAGTGTGTTGTCACAACAAATCAAGAAGGCACTTGAGTTGGTGCAACATAAAAAAAAATAATTCAAATTATTTACTTACCTTTATAACTGTAAATAATTGTGGGTAATACAAGATTAAGTAAAGAAAGAAAAAACGCTTATAGTACAGAATAACATATATTAATAAAAAATACATAGTTTCAATTAAAAGTTTTTAATTTTTTTAATTGAATAGAATTGCGTCCGTAACCGTCAGATTTCCTATTTTTACTTTTATTTAATGCAATGTTCTTTTCATTTTTATTCCTCGTATAATTATTCAACATTAAATTAGAGAATACAGAACAAAGCATGTGTAATATATTTTCAAAAGATTGACCACAGCTACACGTTTCTAAAAAATCGGCGTAAAAAAAATCCGCCTTAACACTTGTTAGTGTCAGAGCACACAAAATATCTTTTTGATTACGTATCCTCAGAAACTTAATGTCTAAATCAGGGTCATTAATAATATAATGTAAAATTGAATACATGTGAACAAAGACAAAATTAACGCGTTCAGTTGCAATAGCCAATCCACCTCTTTGTAAATAATCGAAATATTTGTTATCAATACAATGCCCTTTATCTTCAATAATGAACGATTTACACACAATACAATCTAATTTTTTTGTTACTGTATGAGCTGCATATCCGCAAACGTAGATTTTTGAGGACAGATCAATTTCGACATTTTGGAAATAATCATTAGATTCTAAGAGAAACGAAAATTGAGACAAGTAATGTTTTTCCATTTCTTCATTTGTCTGAAACGAAAAGTCAATATTACTAACATGTGCATCAAATTCCCGAACAATAGATGGACTGAAGTTAGTGCCTATATTTTGAAAAATGTGTTTAACTCGAAGTTTCTTTTCGGCACCTACTACATCAGCGATTGATACATTATAATTGCAGCCAGACAAAAGTCGATACATTCCAAATCGTTTCTCAAGATTTTCCGTTGTAAATTTCCCTGGGAGTATGTACTTTGGAGAGTACTTTTGAAAAGAATACGGGATTAGATCAATTAAAACGGCAGTGCTCTGACGAAGAGCTTTATAAGTTTCGTTGGTTAAATGGCCATTGTAATCCTTTAAATTATGCCAAGCATCTATCCAGATAACAAATTTTTTCAAAAATTCTACTCTGTTGTCATGTTCATCCGTAAACGGAAGAGACCAATCGTTTTTTTGAATCTTTCCCTTCAAAGTATTTACATTACTTACTATATCCCACCATGTTCGTATAATTTCTACAAATTCAGCTGTATCCTTATACTTGCTGTTAGCTTTTAAAGCCGATATAGTGGATCGATGGAAAACATTATCCGCTAAATGCACCTTTTGTTTTTCAAGTACCGTAGGATATAATGATTTATAGGACAGTTTGTATGCCTGTTTCACGGTTAAATGTTTTTCAGCCTCATAAAGATCTTTGATATCTTGGAATTTTGCATAGCATAGGCGAGTGTTTTCTTCAAAATCAACAAACACAAACGTTTGATGTAAGTTTTTTATGTTTAACCAATTCTTCCATAGATTTTTGAAAATGTGAACAAAATCAAATAAAAAAAAAATGAACAAATCATCATATCTGGGATTTACCATTTTATACATTAATAGAGACGAAAACTGGGCAAACATAATGCGATTTATTGCGTGATTATCGGCAATAATAGAAATTATAGTTAAACCACATTTTTGAACAAAATCAACAACATCACTTGTCATTGCTTTCAGTTGTTCGCCTTTCACATTATGTACTGGCTCCAATTTCACGATTTCTTTGAAACTACCAAATGCAGATGAAACCATAAACGCTAAAATGGTTTTGGCTGTTTCATTGTCATTTACAGCTATACCAGTAATATCGTTACCCCTGAAATTATAATTGGGCGATATATAAATTTCATCAATTAGCAATGAGACAACTTTTTCACTAGGACTTAAAGTTTGTGTTATTTTGTGAAGATAATTGATATTATTGCTTTCTGAATTTGGGGAAATATTGAATGATGATGATAAATATTGTAAATATCGTTTGTGAGGTAACATGAAATAATCTCTTAATAAATTATAACAAGACGGAGACTGACCATGCAACATAAACGCCATTACAATTGTCGCAGAACAGTATCTGCGTTTTGTAGAAATAATTGCATTGAACTGATCTTTAATAATTCCCAATTGCTTTGAAAAAGCGAACTCTGCTCCTTCATCAATCAGCTCTGAGGCCTGCTCAAGAAATTGAAAACTAGTACTAAGCAAATTTTTTACAGACTTGACATTGTTGCAAGTTTCATTGCTTTTATATCGAGATAACAGATTGGCTAGCTGTGACCATCTAGATAACTGCAGTTCTACAGGTAATACCCATCTTAAATCACTTGAAGTTAATTCATTTTTACCCACATACACTTTGATATGTAATTCTCTAGTAATAACTATACTAGATGTCACTTCAATAGGTCCACTTGTATTAAGAATAAAAAAATACAAACAATCAGTTGTGCATTTTACATCCCAGGCAAATAAATTGACCTGTGTTTTATAATTACATACCAATTCATCAAAATTTCTTATGAAATCATTTTTCAAGAAATTCTCTATCTTTTGTAAATGTACCTTATACATCTGCTGTCGTCGACGTTCGGGATCTTTTCTTTCTTGACTGGGAGTTTTCGACACATAGGATGGCAAGCCAGGAAACTCTGATGGTATGGCACCTTCTTTTAATTTAGGTTTTCTTAACAAGATGGGTTTTATACTCCCATCAGAGTTCAGATATTTATCATGGCGAATAATGTCAGATTCAAGAAAATGTTTTGAACACACAGCACTATTTGTTGTAGGTGAAAAATCTTTTCGATGCACTGCTTGCACCCACTTTGCTTTTAAAACTGCATCCCGTGGAAAACCAAAAGTGGTCACACACACATTATTGTTTTCTTTTAATGTCGAATCATAATTCGACTTACACATAGGTACACAGCATCTACGAGGCATCTGAAATGAAAAATTGTGGATAATTTTTCGAATAACCAAAGATAAATACATAACCTCACAATATTTACTGATTCATCTAGGATGGATATGATTAAGTAAAAACGTACGTACCTTGATCTGTTGATTCTTGAGTGGGAGAAAAAACCTTTATAAGTATTGTTTGCTTGACATCAAGCAACCATTTTCAATAAAAACTCATTTGTTTACGCCGCTACAAACGGATCAACTCGGTTCTGTCTGACTAGACGGACTAGACGCACTGTTGCCACATTTCACTCAACGCGGCTTGTTAAGTTAGGCGGTTGTGATTGAAAAGACCATCTATTTTTGTGTAAGATTCTTAATTTGTTGAACAATCAAAGCAGAATAATTATATGTTGTATGGCTTATTTTTAAAAGTTGGCAACATTATTCTGTCATTTTATAAACGTCATTTGAGTCATTTCATCTTAACCTCAAAATTATTTCGAAAAATTAAAAACTTATTTAATCTTTGTTGTAAAAGGGATTTTTTCTGTGTGAAATTCAATTTCAAAAACGCGTTTTCAGTAAACCAAAGACAATTACAACCGGAAAATAATCAATTTTGACAGATGAACAGATGACAGATGAAACACTTTAACCAACCGCTACCACCAAAAATCTCTAAGTTTAAATTCTATGATTATTATTGTATAGTAGATTAATTTTTGTTATTTCTGATAATTTTTGATTCAAAAACTATCTATTTTTGTGTAAGGTTCTTAATTTGTTGAACAATTAAAATAGAATAATTATGTGGATTATTCTTACGTTGGCAACGTTGTTTGGTTGTTCTGTCACACTTTAACCATTTGTTAATACCAAAAATCTCTAAATGATTACTTAAATTGTATCGTTATAGTACAGTAATTTTTATTTTTTGTCATATTTTTTTTATTAAAAAACTATCTATTTCTGTGCAAGATTCATAATTTGTTAAACAATTAAAACAGAATAATTTTATGGCTTATTTTTGAAGGTTGGCAACATTGTTCTGTCATTTTATAAACGTCATTTCATTAACCTTAAAATTCTTTCGAAAAAAGAACTTATATAATCTTTATTGTAGAACAGTTGTTTTTTGTTTTGTGTGTGAATTCTTCTACATCGTAACAATGGTGAACGGTTCACAAACAGCCGGCGTTAAGCCAATGTCAATTTCTGGACGTTTCAATTCAGAACGTGAACGTTTATTAGGTATGACTGATGCAGAACGAGCGTTCCGTCAACAATGGTTAAAAGATCAACAATTATCACCAAACGAACCAAAATATGTACCAGAAATGTATCAAGCTACATATAATCCTATTAGACGTTTTTATCGTTGGCCACTTAATACATTATTTAAGCAATTAGAACCAATATTAGGTGTAGAACGTGCACAAACTTGGCGTTATTTTACTGGTAAAGCTGGTCTAGCTCTTGTTTTTGTTTATGCTACAACATATTATTTTAAATATAATTCAAATGATTGGACAAGAACAAGTGGATGGAAAGTATTAAAATCTAGATCCGCTGTTGTACCAGGTGATCCTGGTTATCCAGAAGCTGGTTTATCTGATCGAACAACTGGTGCAGATTATGCTCATCGTGGTTTCAAAGATGTTGAATTGAATTTGTAAATTAGTAAAATTTTTTTTTTCGTTATAATTGTAGTTGAAATAAAACAAATAAAAAAAACAGCAAGAAATCTGATTTTTTTAAAACCATAAACTATAATAAAAAATGAAATATTTTAATAATATTATGCAATAATATTTGGAATGTGTGCTTGTCGATCAATTCAAATATAACAAATCTTATAAATTAAAGTGACTTAACTTTGATTTTTTCTTATCATATAAATACTATATTTTAAGCACAATTCTTCATAAACAATCAATTTTTAAATATATATCTATGATATAATCCATATACAATAAATTTCCAATAAAAATAACATTTTCTTGTTTAAATATCGTGCGATCCATTAAATTTGTTATCATCAGAGTTAGCGTTGAAACTGTCAATGTATGTCTTTGATTGCACCATCATATTCATGTACATATGTATTATAATTGTCAATAAATGTAACATTTGTCGTGATGGTTCAATCCAAGACATGCCTTGACAGTTTCAACGTTAACTCTGATGATAACAAATTTAATGGATCGCACGATATAATTATAACGATTATTATTGCAGTGAATCACAATAAGTTATAATAAAAAAACGAAAAATTACTAAGATTCACTACATCAAAGGGAAAATGGATCGACTATACAATAATAAAGAAAAATTCGTTTTTATACTCATCAATTCAAAAATTAAAATTGCACCCAATTACTGTTATTAGCCGGCTGTACCGGTGTCGGAGCACTAAAAAAAACAACAATTAATTTTGATATAAATGAAGGAAGGAAACAAAAAAAAACCACAATACTTTGTTTGTTGTGCTGATGCAAATTCACCCCAAGATTCCGTTCCTGTATTATTACTACCACCCTCTGTTGTTGTTGTTTTCGGGGTATGTGCCGGTGAACTAGCTGGAGAACTACCCGGTGGTGCCGGTAATTTACCACCACTAGGTGGTGGTGGTGGTAATAAACCTAAACCACCCCCGCTTGTTGTTGTTGTTGTTATAGTTTTAGGTTTATTACGATTTGTAGTTTCTGAACCGTCTTTTTTCTAAAAAAAAATTACACACAAAATAAACAACAAATTATTTAAATCTTTGTTTGATTACAGTAATTTTCATGTTGATTTTGATCGTTTCGCCTTCTTTAAATCCAAGATCTAATGCTGGTCCACTTGGTTCTTCTGTTATTTGTTGTTCTTTTTTCAACCATTTGAAATGATCTTGTAAGGCGACATTTAAATCAAATGAATCAGAACGATCACCAAAACCAAGTCCGATAAAAGCACTACGACCTATTTTGTTTGTGTTTTGTTTATTTTATTTTAAAAATTCACTGATAAAAAATAATGAAATATAAAACATTTATACCGTTATCATCTTGTAGGCGTAAAACGAAATAACGTGATGAATCTGTTACAGATTCTATTGCAATACCAGGATATGCGTCTATCGGACATTTACCAAATAATTCACCAGTATTCTTATCTTCTAATTTGATATAACATTCATTGCCTTTCGATAATAAACGCATCCGGCCCGTCCATGCTGGTTCAGCTAAATTCCAATCAGCGGCACTATTTCATATAGAAATAAATAAAATATTATACATACATACATATGTAATTAATATAGAAATGAATGGATAGATTAATTCTATTGGAATTTACAAAAAATAAATTCTGTAACGAAAGGATTTTTTATAAAATTTTATTAATAATTACCGATAGCCTCTATTTGATGATCTTGGTGGTATATTAAAGACGAAAACTTCTGGTTTTACTAATAAAACACTCTCATAAGTATCCATTCTTTATGTACAAGCCCCCTTGAAAAATTTTGACAATTAAACTGTCAACTTGTCAACCTCTCTTTTAACTATGGAGTGTATAGAATAGAAGGAGGGCAATCTTAATGTTAGAAAATGTGATCCGATTTTTGCATATATATAATACTACTATCTATATTGCGTGTCGTACATCCCCATCAATGGTTTTTGAGCTTGCATTTAGAACGAGAGGGAAATATCTTTTATAGAAAAACGTACCGGATTCTATTTCTTATGCGCAAGTGCAGAGACTATACCGTCAACAAATTTTCAAATTATATACAAATTGTATACAGTTCGTTTCACCTAAATTAAATATATTATGAATTTATAATTATAATTGATAAAAAATCATTATTTCGCATTTTAATAAGAATTTATATTTTTCATATACTACTTTAAAATCATTTTTTTGTTTACAGCTGTTTTGATTAAGAAATTATAAGCATTGGTTTCTGTGTTTTATTAGGAGAAGCAAGATGTATATGCATTTGTTATAAACTCCTTGCGTTGCTATTGGCTGCTAATGAAAACTGGGAGGAGACTTTTCAGCAACGTTACGCGACAGACTTATACAAATTTACATTATAGAGCCATAGTTCTGTTTCAACTTAATTGCTGACAAGATCAAGTCCCCCACGCTATATAGTAGTATTTACAGTCACTAAATATATACAGTACCGCAAATGACCGCCATTTTGGATCAAAATTTATTAGGACATTTGAATTTTAAACTATAAGTTGGTGACATTGAGAAGTAGAATTTAAAATCAAGATATCTGACTCCATGACAGATTATTACAAATGCCGTCATCTAATATTAATGTATTTAGTAATTAATTAATATTACTTCCATATCATTTATCAATTTTAATTTTTCTTTTGTTTTAATTAAATTTTAATTTTGATTTTGTCATTTTAACAATTCTATTTGTCCAAGTACGGCAACCGAGGCCGTCAGCGCACGCACGAATGCCGCCATTTTGGATCAAAAATTTGCTTTTTCTCTCTCTAACACATTGGCCCATACAATTGCGGTACTGTGTATATTTAGTAGTGACTGTAGTAGTATTATACAGGGTGATTCAAATTCGGGTCTATGCATGGGGATCTCGGAAACGGTAAGAGATACGAGAATGGTTAAATTGGGGCAAAGTTACATAATCCGAGGGTCAACATAATGGACCAAAGAAATCAAGGATATCTTGATTGGTTCTCTAAACATTTAGAAATAATCAAAAATTTCGAAATCCGATTTTATTTTTTTTCAGCCTTATTTGAGAAAATATTGCGAAACGAACACCACATCTTCATTGCAACTTTTAAATTGCTATCTGATGGTGCACACAGATTTCCGATACAATACACCGTTTTTTTCAGGTCTATGGGCAACATTTTTTTCTAAATACGGACCTGTCTTTTTTTATAATTTTTGAAATCCCTACATAGTTCTAAACTCTATTCACTCACATAAGATAGGATTTCATTTGACAGAAATGTCACTGTCAAAAAAGTGTTTCTATATAATGGCGCGAAATTTTAAAAGTTTTCAATATATAAACATAATAAATATCGAAAATAAAAGTGGTTGAATGGATTTATTTAGAAATAATAAGATCAAACCGAAACCAAATAAACACACAGAAAATATAAGGGTTATGATTTTAAAATAACAAGTTTGTTGTGGTCACGTGATAATAAAAGAGCGATACCAACTAGGTGTAAGTAAAAATACTAGTAAAATTTGGGGACTTTAATGCCGTTACGTTCTCGTCAATTCGTTCTTATGTCGCTAAATAGAATATACATACTATGCTGTTTTTGTTTGGATCGAATTCAAATGTTTTGTTCAGAAAAAAGCCTTTCAAAAATTTCTATTTAGAGCTTTTCAGATTGATTTTATTTATTTAGTTATTACAATTTACGTGATATTTTTATACTTTAAGCGTCAATTTTATCAAAGAAAACTAGAGACGACCACATAAAAATATTTATTTCTGTATTACACTCACATTATACGACAGAAATTACATTTTGGATTGAAACTTACATATATAAAATCGAATTTCGGAAATTTTGTTATTTCCGAATATTTAGAGAACTAATCAAGATATCCTTGATTTCTTTGGACCATTATGTTGACCCTCTGATTATGTAACTTTGCCCCAATTTAACCATTCTCGTATCTCTTACCGTTTCCGAGATCCCCATGCATAGACCCGAATTTGAATCACCCTGTATATATGGATTTTTGTCCGAAGTAAGTGTGGCGCTGTTATCATAGGTTGACACTGACAGATCTAGTGGAGTCTATACACTCCATAAAGGAGATATTTAAAAAGTTAAAATAGTAACATCCGATAAATGCTGCTTAAATGTCATAAGCGAAAAACATGTAATTAAGCTTAAAGAACATCATAAATACATAAAAATGGTAGTAGTAATTAATAAGAGTATGATTTATTAATAAATAAAAAATAAAATAAATCTCCAAAGGCAGCAAGTACCTTATATAGCGAATTTTTTTATGTATCTACATACTGAAATATTAATTGCAAAACATTCTTATGATACTGACAATTAATATATTTTAATAACATTGAATCAACTAATAAATTCATTTCCCCGATGTTATTTTAATATTTATGATTTTTATTGAAAAATACTTTTAATCCACAAACAATAAGAAACACTAAAAAAAAAAATAATAATGAAGTTTGTTGTTTGTCTAATACGTCTAATCAAGGCCTGCTTGATTTTTTCAAGCGAAATTCTCTAGCAGGCCTTGCGTCTAATATTAACTGTCAAAATTAGTTGCCCCCCCGCGATATTCAATTTTTTTTCTAATATCAATAGTCAGAACATATAGCCACCTGAGATAATCGATTTTACTGCTTATACTCAAAAAAGAGATTTTTGCATTTTTCTTGCGAACCAACGAACCGATTTTGATGATTTTTTTTCTGGGTCATAGAGAATGGTCGGCTCTACTGTTATTTTAATTTTCATCAAAATCTAAGCAAATGTAATATTGAAAATGATTTTTTTTAACATTTCTTCAGCTCTTATTCCAAAAGTGTTGGCCCTACCAGTCTGGCCAACGAACTCATCCAAGCTATCACAAAGACCGATTTTTGTACCAAGTTTCATTAAGATTGGTGTATTTTTACGGCAGTTATCGTAGATATACATATATAAATATATATATAATATATATATATATATATATATATATATATATATATATATATATATATATATAAAAATTTTAACGAACGGTGGATATGGGTTCCTGAGGTTCCAAAACGAACTTCTGTGCAAAAATTTTTCGGAACTCCAAAAGTGAGGATCTCGTCATTAGCTATTTTTTTTTAAAAAAATTCGCTAAAAATTAACGATCAAGTGACAATAGTCTTCAATATTATCTCTGGGATGGATCAACCTACGAAAACAGCGCCACATCGGTGATTTTTGAACTTCTTATTTTCGTCCAGATTTGAACCACAATTTAAACGCGCTGCGCATTGAAGATTGCCCTCCTTCTATACACTCCATACTTTTAACATATAACACCAAAAAATAAAACACAAGTCTACCAACCTAAAAGTCTAATCAATGTTAATTCCCATTATTCTATATGTATAAGTCATAAATTAATTATGGTTTATTAAAAATTCTAAATAATTCTAAATACAATATTAGTGGTGATAATGAAAATTATGTGAGATTTTATAGGAAATTAACGATAATATACATATAAAGATTTATACAAGAGCTACAATTAGAATTATATCAATTAGGGAATTTTGTGCATATCTACGCTACCAACTTAAATCATGTAACCAACTTAAAAAAGAGACCCGCGAATATTGAAAATAAAAATATGATGCACTTGAGTATTCTTGAGCACTGTCGGAACAATTGATTTAAACCAAATTATTGTGAAAAAAATTGTAAGAATAATAAAGTTAGAAATGTATTCTTTGTTTTGAAATATATAAAAAAACAGGTCTACCAACCTAAAAGTCTAATCAATGATTAATGTTATTCCTATTATTATACAATATAAGTCATAAAAAATAATTATAGCTTATTAATAATGCTCTGAATGAATATTAATGGTGATTGTGATAATTATGTGAGATTTATAGACAATTAACTGTCAAATATATAATTTTATACAAAATCTGCAATTAGAATTATACCAATTAGGGAATTTTATATATCACCATGCTACCAACTTAAATCATATAACTAATTTTAAAAAGAGTCCCGCGAATATTTAAAATATTAAAAGTATTTGATTATTTTTGAGCGCTATCGAAATAAAATGATTAAATCTAAATTATTGTAGAAAAAAAATTGTAAGAATAATAAAGTTAGAAATGTGCTCTGTTTTGACATACATCACCAAAAAAAAAACAGGTTCACCAACCTAAAAATCTAGTCAATGATTAATGTTATTCCATATACATCACAAAAAATAATTATGATTTATTAATGATTCTTAATGTAATATTAGCGGTGATAATGATAATTATGTGAGATTTAATAGAAAATTAACGATAATATATAAAGATTTCTGCAAGAGCTACAATTAGAATTATAATAATTAGGGAATTTTGTACATATTAACGCTACCAACTTAAATTATGTAACCAACTTTAAAAAGAGTCCCGCGAATATTTAAAATATTAAATGTATTTGAGTATTTTTGAGCACTGTCGAAAACTATAATATAAAATTCAAATTATTGTAGAAAAAAATTGTAAGACTAATAAAGTTAGAAATGTGTGTGAAAAAATATAGAATAGTAATAAATTAATAGAAATCTATTAGTACTTATCAAGTTCAATAATCCACTGATTGGCACGTGATTTAAAATTTTCAATAAGACCAATTAATTAAAATTGTACATTTACTAATAATGATAATAATAATGAGATAATGAGACCATAATTATTAAATCATCCTGTATACAACTCTCTCTTTCTCGCTCTCTCCTATATCAAATTATAAACACACACACACACACACACACACACACACACACACACACACACACACACACACAGAGAGAGAGAGAGAGAGAGAGAGACACTTATAGATAAGGCAAGCATCGTTATAGATATAAGGTTTCTTCATATCGATATGTAGGATTTATTTGAGAAAACAAGAGAAAAACAGTTTACTTGATTTTTTTTAACAACAAATACACGTCATCATTTACTTATTTGTTCACCTGTTTTTTTTTGTATTTTTCAATTATAATTGAAAATATAATAATAATAATAATAATGAGAAAAACAACAAAAAACATCTATTTATAATACATAATAATTGTGTGATGTTTGTGTATAAATAATAATTAATATAATAATAAATGGATCCAACAATTCAAACATTCTGTTGTCATCATTCTAATGAGAGTCTGATTAGAAATTTATTAATTAAAGGCTTTGATATTGATGCTTATAATGCTGTGTGTATGTTTTCATCAGTATTAGGAATTTTTGGTGCAATCTATCAAGTAGGCATTATTTTATTAATTGTGTTTTTTTTTTGTTATTCTTTTGTTTCTATTTAATGTTTATACATATACAGGATGTACCATGATATATTTCCTCACACAGTTAACTATGTCTTTAGTAACGTAGTATATCGTAACTTAATTCAGTTATTTGACGTAATGTCAATTATGAAGCAAGTTACGATATACTACGTTACAAAAAGTGCATAGCCAACTCTAATTTAAATATTAATGTCTATATGCAGGTTTTACCACGTGCTGAATTAACTGCTATTCAACGCCGCCTACAACAACAACAACAAGAACAACAAAATCAACATTGGTTCTTATCATCATTATCATCGTCATTAATAATAACAACGAAAAAAACACGTAGCCGTCAAATAATTATTTGGTTAGCTATAGCTGATTTATTAGCATCATTTGGTGTATTTATACGGTCCACATTATGGTTAAATTCAACAAATTTTATACCATCATCGTTATCATCGATTGTTGAAGATGATTATGATAATGATAATAATAATAATAATAATAGAGTTTTGTTTTGTTCGATATCTTCGGTATTTACCATACTTTAAATACAGGGTGTACCACGGTATTTGTTCTCATATAGTTGGCTGTGAAGTGTGAATCAAGTTAACTTGAATCAAACTTAACATTTGGTCGAACCGAGTTACGATACTACGTCACTAAAAACATAGCCAATTGTGAGAATAAATACTGTGATATATTCTGTACATATCGAGTGTTAGTATCGTAACTTGATTTGGCCATTTGAGAAATGTTGTGATGTATATGAATCAAGTTACGATACTACGTACATAATTAAAAGCATAATCATTTCAGGCATTTATCCAATATTTTTATACATCAACATGGCTATGGACATTGTGTTATGCAATCGATATACGTCGTATATTACAAGAGAGAGAATCAAAAATTCTTTATTATCATCTAATTTCATGGTGTATTCCAGCTTTATTAACAATAATCGGTTTATCATTCCTCTATTTACCTGATGCTGAGTAAAATTCATTCTTCTTATCTTTTTTTCTTCTACTTCTATTTGTTTGTTTTCAGTTGTTATATGATATCTAGATTACAATCAACAATTTTAACAATTCTACCAAATTATTTAATAACTTTTATACCAATTTTATTAGTAATGATAATAAATCCAATATTATATCATTATTCAATTAATAATATGGAAATAATTATAACTAGTACATCTGGACAATTTACAACAAGAGAACGTACAATTTTAGATGCTGTAAAAATGAAATTCATTATTATCAATATGGTATTTTATATATGTTGGTTACCAAATCTATTCAATGGTATTTTATTATTATTATGGATATTATCATATGATTTATCAATCAATTTAATTATAACCCTCTGGTATGTGATGGTAAGTAAGTTACTTATTAAATGGAACATTCTGTATTTTTTTACACAAAGTAATACATGCTGTTTCATTTAAAATGTACCAGGTGTATTCTACCATGTATACCATGGTATTCATTCTAGTAGTTGGCTGTGCTTTTGTTTACGTAGTAACGTAGTAACTTGATTCAATATTGACATTTGTTAATATATTTTGCAAATGATTGAACCAAACTACGATAATACGTTATCAAAGCCATAGCCAACTGCGAGAATAAATAT
The DNA here is from genome assembly GCA_039776855.1 of Mylabris sibirica. Taxonomy (NCBI): domain Eukaryota; kingdom Metazoa; phylum Arthropoda; class Insecta; order Coleoptera; family Meloidae; genus Mylabris; species Mylabris sibirica. Next base: position 13,694,143 of record CM077843.1, on the reverse strand, counting down.
CATGCTATACTCTGTATATAAGTTATTATAGTTTGAAAATCGAGAGGCTTGGATTTTGTTTTGTTTGCAGGCATTTATGAATCCTCTACAGGCTTTCTTTAATTGTTTGGTATACAGACGTTGGATAAGTGGTTCTGAACGTATTATTTTACCATGGTGTAGAAGAAATGTTAATGTTACAAATGATATAAGGTTGAAAACAACTCAAAGTCAAGATGGTGATGAACAACAACAACAAAATCAGGAATTAAGTAGTGATAGTAGTGTTGGTATTCATGAAGAAATTCTACCATTATTACAAAATACTCAAAATATTAACGGTTATAAACTTTATACATCTTAAGTTTTTTTTTCATTGTTGTTGTATTGGCAAGAATTAATCAAGAGACTTACAAATTGTCTCAACTTTGTATCTATTTCTTGATGATTATGATGTGTATTGTCCTTCTACTTTATCAACAAAAAAAAAATTAAACAAGAAAAAGCCATCAATAATGTAGTATACAGGGTGTACAACGGTATTTCATCTTATATAGTTGGCTGTGCTTTTCATACATAATATAGAAACTTGATTCGGTTATTTGAAAAATACATTAACAAATATGTCAAATGTTATAAATTATGAATCAAGTTACGACGCTACGTATAATCAAAGACATGGCCAACTATGAGGTAAATTACCTGTACAAGTTAGATACAGGATGTACGTCCAACGATATTTTAAATCATGGTCATGTATTTAAATACGTAGGTTGTAGTTTGGTTCATAGATTTCATTATCTATCTACATTTGATAAGTTATTGATGTATACCGAGTGTACCACGGTATTTCCTCTCGTAGTTGGCTGTGCCTTTGGTAACATAATAATAACGTAACTTGATTCATATTTGGCATTTCTTAATGTATTTTTTTTTAAATGGCTGAATCAAGTTACAATACTACGTAAACAAAATAATGGCTAACTATTATTAGATGAATTAATGTAGTACACCCTGTATATAAATGCAATTAAATAATGACACAAATACACTAAAAACCATTAAAAATGAATAATCACTTTTCTAATTAATCTTTCCTATATTATTGTCCTTTTATTATACACATAATTATGTTATTTGCTGACGTTATTTTTATTATTATCTGTTGAAATACTTAAATATACCGGGTGTATTTATTCTCGTAGTTGGCTGTGCCTTCGGTGACGTAGTAATTTCAAGTGTGGATCAACAAAGACACAGCCAACTTCGAGAATAAATACCCTGTACAGGGTGAGGCAAATTCGATGTCACTATAGGCTATCTCGGTAACTAGAAGACTTAGAAAAAAACTAATGGCACAATACTGATCTACTTTTTCCCGACTTGCTCAATGGTGAAAACAAAATTGAGCTATCTTCTTTTGTTTTCGATTAATAAGCAAAAAGTGAATATTTCGTAATTTTGACAATCGCTCATATCTTGGATACTATTATAGATACAAGAAAAACAATTATACGTTCTACAGGCACTTTTTAACGTAGAATTCAGTGGTGTATTTTGTTTTCTAATAATTTCGATAATTTTAGAGTTATATTACAAAGTTGTATTTTTTTAAATACAAACCATATTTAAAAGTTAGATAGTCAGAAAGCTTATTATTTGCTGATTTCAAATATATGTATAACTATGGCTTTATTTTCATAAATAATGAAGATATTTAATTTTTTTATTTTTATTGATACAATTGCATGTGTATTTAGATACATCAAGTTGGCTATAGTCGTCTAAGCATTGTTGTTAAACAGGAAAAGTTGTCAAAATTCTCAAAATATGGCAAATTTCCTATTTTTAAGCGACAGTGTTTCAATAAATTTAAAATTAATAACGGATACTTTTTTTTACATTGCAGTCAAAGATAGCTAAGGAAAATCAATCGTGAACGTACCACAGTTTGTGATACATTTGCTATATATCTATATACATAAGCTCAAATGTCAAACTATTGGTTGACAGTTCAGTGGTACGTTCACAATTAAATTTTCATAGCCATCTTTGACTTCAAATTTAAAAAAAATCTCCAAAGGCAGCAAGTACCTTATATAGCGAATTTTTTTATTTATCTACATGCTGAAATATTATTAATTCACAAACAATAAGAAACACTAATAAAATTTCACTCGTTTAAAAATTGTTGTTTGTCTACATAGATCTAGTATGTTAATATTAACATACTAGATCTACCTATGTTTGTCTAATATTAACTGTCAAAATTAGTTGCCCTGTGCGATAATCAATTTTTTTTCTAATATCAATTGTCAGAACACATAGCCATCTGAGATAATCGATTTTACTGCTTATACTCAAAAAAAATCTCCAAAGGCAGCAAGTACCTTATATAGCGAATTTTTTTATGTATCTACATACTGAAATATTAATTGCAAAACATTCTTATGATACTGACAATTAATATATTTTAATAACATTGAATCAACTAATAAATTCATTTCCCGATGTTATTTTAATATTTATGATTTTTATTGAAAAATACTTTTAATCCACAAACAATAAGAAACACTAAAAAAAAATAATAATGAAGTTTGTTGTTTGTCTAATACGTCTAATCAAGGCCTGCTTGATTTTTTCAAGCGAAATTCTCTAGCAGGCCTTGCGTCTAATATTAACTGTCAAAATTAGTTGCCCCCCCGCGATATTCAATTTTTTTTCTAATATCAATAGTCAGAGAACATATAGCCACCTGAGATAATCGATTTTACTGCTTATACTCAAAAAAGAGATTTTTGCATTTTTCTTGCGAACCAACGAACCGATTTTGATGATTTTTTTTCTGGGTCATAGAGAATGGTCGGCTCTACTGTTATTTTAATTTTCATCAAAATCTAAGCAAATGTAATATTGAAAATGATTTTTTTTAACATTTCTTCAGCTCTTATTCCAAAAGTGTTGGCCCTACCAGTCTGGCCAACGAACTCATCCAAGCTATCACAAAGACCGATTTTTGTACCAAGTTTCATTCAGATTGGACTATTTTTACGGCAGTTATCGTGGGTATACATATATATATATATATATATATATATATATATATATAAATATATATATATATATATAAATATATATATATATATATATATATATATATATATATATATATATATATATAAAAATTTTAACGAACGGTGGATATGGGTTCCTTAGGTCCCAAAACGAACTTCTGTGCAAAAATTTTTCGGAAATTCAAAAGTGAGGATCTCAGCTAATTTTTTTAAAAAAAATTCGCTAAAAAAAACAGATTTTTGCATTTTTCTTGCGATCCAATGGACCGATTTCGATGATTTTTTCTCTACTGTTATTTTAATTTTCATCAAAATCTAAGCAAATGTAATATTGAAAATGATTTTTTTTAACATTTCTTCAGCTCTTATTCCAAAAGTGTTGGCCCTACCGGTCTGGCCAACGAACTCTTCCAAGCTATCCCCAAGACCGATTTTTGTACCAAGTTTCATTAGGATTGGTGTATTTTTACGGCAGTTATCGTGGGTATACATATATACAGGGTGAGCCAAGAGGATGGAACCCTAAAAGTATAAGAAGTTCTACTTGATGGAACTTTATGAAATTTGCTATATAGCCGTTTTGGCACCTAAGCTACCTTTAGAAAATATTCTCGTTGTTCTAGCTATCCCCCTTATATGGGGTAGTGCACCCTACTCCCTTATTTTAAATAGAATGGTATATTTTTTATTACATTTTTAAATTCCTTGATGAAATCGAAAGGGACTTTGATAACATGACCCATGGTCTAGCGCTGAAAGTTTTTCAGATATTTTAACTTTTCATGAAATTTTTAATTTTGCAGTGCTTAAATAAAAAATTCACAGCATAGAAACTATTGCAGTTAAAATGTTAAAATTTAGAAATCTAATAGTACAAATAACGTACTTTCTATCAAACTGTAGAACATTCAATTATCTTTCAGCGTTCGGCTGAAATGAATTTTTCTTTCAGGCAATTTTTAAGCTACAATAACTTGCTTATTTTAAATAGAACCCCATATATCTGTTTATATGGTTGGATAGAGAAAAAAATTCTGCATCGAACTGTATTAACATTCCCTATACCTATCTTTGATAATTTTTCAGTTATTCAGAATTTTCAATTTCGTCTAATTTTCTTTCCTGAAATAAAATGTAAAACATAGAAGGCTTAGCAAAACAACCTCCAATTCAATTGTCACAATTAAGATGAAATTAATTAATTAAATTTGGACTGTCTCAATGAAATAAAATAACAGAAAATAGTAATTAATTAAATTAATATTTATTTCATTTGCTTTTTGTGTATGTAGGATGGGCTAAAGTTGTAAAAAATACAGGTAAAATATTCATTATTAACGTCATTTGTGGTCATTTTGCTAAGCCTTCTATGCATATTATTATAGTTGAATTATTTTGGCATAGGCGACTAGAAGTATTATATTTTGCTTCAAGGGAGGTGATTGAACGAAATTGAAAATTTTGAATAACTGAAAAATTATTAAAGATAGGTATAGGGAATGTTAATACAGTTCGATGCAGAATTTTTTTCTCTATCCAACCATATAAAGAGAAATATGGGGTTCTATTTAAAATAAGCAAGTTATTATAGTTTGAAAATTGCCTGAAAGAAAAATTCATTTCAGCTAAACGCTGAAAGATAATTGAATTCTGTTTAAATTGGCAACAAGTACACTACTTGTACTACTTAAATTCCAAGTTTCAACATTTCAGATGTTATATCTTCTAAAATATGAATTTTTCAATCAAACACTGCAAATTTTAAAATTGCACTAAAAGCTGAAATATCTGAAAAACTTTCAGCGCTAGACCATGGGTCATGTTATCAAAGTCCCTTTCGATTTCATCAAGGAATTCAAAAATGTAATAAAAAATATACCATTCCATTTAAAATAAGAGAGTAGGGTGCACTACCCTATATAAGGGGGGTAGCTAGATCAACGAGAATATTTTCCAAAGGTAGTTCAAGTGCCATAACGGCCACATACCAAATTTCATAGAGTTTCATCTATTAGAACTCCTTATACTTTTAGAGTGCCATCCTCTTGGCTCACCCTGTATATATATATATATATATATATATATATATATATATATATATATATACAGGGTGATTCAAATTCGGGTCTATGCATGGGGATCTCGGAAACGGTAAGAGATACGAGAATGGTTAAATTGGGGCAAAGTTACATAATCCGAGGGTCAACATAATGGACCAAAGAAATCAAGGATATCTTGATTGGTTCTCTAAACATTTAGAAATAATCAAAAGTTTCGAAATCCGATTTTATTTTTTTTCAGCCTTATTTGAGAAAATATTGAGAAACGAATACCACATCTTCATTGCAACTTTTAAATTGCTATCTGATGGTGCACACAGATTTCCGATACAATACACCGTTTTTTTCAGGTCTATGGGCAACATTTTTTTCTAAATACGGACCTGTCTTTTTTTATAATTTTTGAAATCCCTACATAGTTCTACATACTATGCTGTTTTTGTTTGGATCGAATTCAAATGTTTTGTTCAGAAAAAAGCCTTTCAAAAATTTCTATTTAGAGCTTTTCAGATTGATTTTATTTATTTAGTTATTACAATTTACGTGATATTTTTATACTTTAAGCGTCAATTTTATCAAAGAAAACTAGAGACGACCACATAAAAATATTTATTTCTGTATTACACTCACATTATACGACAGAAATTACATTTTGGATTGAAACTTATATAAAATCGAATTTCGGAAATTTTGTTATTTCCGAATATTTAGAGAACTAATCAAGATATCCTTGATTTCTTTGGACCATTATGTTGACCCTCTGAATATGTAACTTTGCCCCAATTTAACCATTCTCGTATCTCTTACCGTTTCCGAGATCCCCATGCATAGACCCGAATTTGAATCACCCTGTATATATATATATATATATATATATATAGTGAAACTTCTACTAACGGACACCTCTTTTGAGCGGGCACTTCCTTTATGCGGACACATTTATCGGTCCCGAAATTGTCTATAGGGATTTATTAAAAATCGGTCTCTCTTATACGGACAGGAAAGTACTTATCTTTGATCCATTAAATACTTGAGCGTAGATAATGTGTCGATTATTATTGTGAGAGGTACAAATTTGATTTGTTAAGTAATTTTGAGGTTATATTGAAAAAACACTTTTTCCGATATTTTTCGACAACGATAACTCGTGAACGAATCAACCGATTTTGATCGTTCAAACGGCATTTCGACGTCATTAGTTAAGGTTAAGAGCTGATTAAATTATGGAATTGATCGGTACAGCAGCTTAATAGTTATTTTGAAAAAAACATGATTTTAACAAAAGAAATTTTTCGGTTTTTTTGGAATTTCTCAAAATCTATCGGGCCGAATCGGTTCAAACTTACACGAAATCTAAGTTTGATGGAACCCTTTCGAATGCCGTAAAGAGCGTTTCAATAAGTCAATCCGTTCAAAGGTTATGAGCTGCTTACATAGTCTTCGCGCGCGCGCGCACACACACACACACACACAGCCATACAGGCACCCTCGCAAAAATAGTCAAAATAGCTTCCTAGGGTCCCAAAACGTCGAGATCTGTTGAAAATTCAATTTTCGAAAATCGGGGTAAAACCAATAACTTCCCGAAATTTTGAAAATTTTCAATTTTCTTAGCGGAAAGTTAAAAATTTTTTTTAGCAGGTATCATTTGTTTCTATGGATGTTCTCTAATGAGCGGGCACTTCCTTTGAGCGGACATTTTCTGCGGAACGAAGGGTGTCCGCTCATGGGAAGTTTCACTGATATATAAAAATTTTAACGAACGGTGGATATGGGTTCCTGAGGTCCCAAAACGAACTTCTGTGCAAAAATTTTTCGGAAATTCAAAAGTGAGGATCTCGTCATAAGCTAATTTTTTTTAAAAAAATTCGCTAAAACCTCATTATAAATAATTAAAAAAATTAATATCTCCATTATTTTTTAAGATAAAACTAAAAATATTTATATTTTTGAAATCAGCAAAAAATAATCTTTCTGATGATCTAATTTTCAAATATAGTTTGTATTTAAAAAAATACAACTTTATATTAGAGCTCTTAAATTATCAAAGTAATCAAAAAACAAAACACACCACTGAATTACACTTTAAACAGTGCCTATAGAAGGTACTATTGGTTTTCTTATATCTGTAATATTATTCAAGATATAAGCGATTGATGAAATGACGAAATATTGACTTTTTGCTTATTACTCGAAAACAAAAGAAGATAGCCCATTTTTGTTTTCACCACTGAACAAGTCGGAAAAAAGTAGATCGGTGTTGTGCCATTAGTTTTTTTCTAAGTCTTCTAGTTACCGAGATAGCCTATAGTGACATCGAATTTGCCTCACCCTGTACATTGTTATTTTGTCTCAAAGTTGGCTGTAAATTTAGACCATAGCTTCATTGCATTGCCAACAAGCTATCGAACCAAGCTACGCGCTGCTGTAGTGAGGCAAAACAGCGTTGTTTACATTCTGTATGAGGTGTAATATATAACGTAGTTGGCTATGCATGCCTTTTTTGTACGTACAGGGTGTATCACGGTATTTATTCCCGCAGTTGGCTATGCCTTTAATGATGTATAGTATAGTAACTTGATTCACATTTAAAATACCGTTGTATACAGGATGGTTCATTTTTGATGGTATTTAAGGATATTTCATATAAGCAGTAATGAAACAAAATAACAAAATAACTACAGTCTCGTGCTACTTTTCACGGTTAATTAGATTGTAGATTTAGATTTTTGTTATGTTCGTTTGTTTTCAAGTTATTCAACTTTTTTCCACTATTTCGAAGATGCATTATATCTCGTAATCTTTCAAAAAAATGAAACTTTTTCTAATTGTTTCTAATACAGTTTTTAATGTAGATTTTATCTATTTTATTCAATTTTGAATAAGTTTTAACATTCTTGAGATATAACACCAACTTATGTTTTTTAAATGGAACCATATTTAAATATTCAGTCCATTAAATAGCAATTTTTTTTCTGATTACAAATATATATGGTTTGTTATAGTTATTTTCAGAAATGTAAGAATCATTTGAAAAATCAATTTATAGGTAAAAATACCAAAATCCAAAACATAGAGTGCTACGAAACAATAGATCTTCTCCTCAAGTCATTGATTACGTTGATCGAAATTCGATAATAATTCTGATTATGTGTCATTTAAAGTACAGGATGTACCACGGTATTTATTCTCGTAGTTGGCTGTGCTTTTAGTGACGTAACGTAAATTGATTCCATCACTTGATATTATAGTAGTTAATGTATTTTTCAAATGGCCGAACCAAGTTACGACAATACGTCACTAAAAACACAGCCAACTGCAAAAATAAATACCGTGATACATCCTGTATATAAAATAACACCGATTGACAAGTATTAGCAATTGTTTGGGCGTTCTCACATCTACCGATACCGACACGACATCGACACCGACACGACACCAGAACAGCACCGATATCGGCGGTGTATGTGCATACTACAACCGACACGACACACGAACGGTAGTCGTACCTATGATGCTTAAATTACAAAAAAAGTATAAAGACCATTTTTATTTCTATTTCTGTTTCAATGAGAATAAATGTGACGTCATAATAGGCACATCTATTCATCACGTGGCAAGTAATTCTTATTATTTCTACAACAATAAACAAAAAAGCTTTAAATATCGTCGACGACACGAGTGGATAGCTTGCTACCCGACGACATGTCGTTGCCAGTAACGACACGATACCGACACGGCACCGACATATCGGCAGATGTGAAAGCTACCCATTTGTTTGTATTAGATTATGCGTCCACCGATATCGTTGTCGTTGTCGTGTCGGTATCGTGTCGGTAGATGTGAAAACGCCCTTATATGAGATATCCTGAAATACCATCGAAAATGGTACACCCTGTATATTCAAACAAATACCGGGTGTACCACGGTATTTATTCTTGCAGTTGGCTGTGCTTTTGTTTACGTATTATCGTAGTTTGGTTCAGCTATTTGAACAATTGCATTAACAGAAATGTTAAGTATGAATCAAGTTACGTTACTACCGTACGTAAATACCGTGTGGTATTTTGTATTTTTTATAATTTATTCAATAATTTTTTTTTTAAATGAATTATCAAGAATAACATCAATAATAATAATAATAATAACAAATCATATGTTATGTAATACATCTCATTATGCAATGACGTAAATTCTGTCCTATACACTTTACTCAAATTCATTTGATAGATGAAAAATGACAAAAAAAAATGAAGGTAATTAATTTAGAAACAACATAAGATATGTTGTAATGAAAAGCAATAATTGTGAAAAATATTGTAATAACAGTATGAGCATGAACAGGGCTGTCTTAAGAAGCTTGGCCGCCCGTATGCAAGAGACATTTTGGGCCACCCTTTCAATCAGAGAAAAAGAAACGGTATTTTTTTTTTAATATTATTATTATAAACAATAAAAAGTCCAATAATAAAGAGACAATTTCACCAACTTCAGTTAAACCTAATTAACAGTTAAAAACAATCGTTATTACTATGAATACAACAATCGTTCCTATGATTTATTTGTTCGTTAAAATTTAACAGAAGTTAGTGAACTCGACCCTATAAGACTTCATTGTAGAAAATATGGTGAATTTTATCAGTGGGTAGTAAATTATTCTAATTAATGGAAGAAAAACCATCCCCAAAAATTGTTTATTAAGGTAGGGAGATATAAAAATTGTAACCACAAGCCAGACAATTCAAGTTTTTTTTTTTGATATACGTTTGTCCTTGAACTTTCAGCTTTTTTCGCATTTTTTGTTTGTAGCAAGATTGTTTACGTACAGGTATACTTGATGATATCGATAGAATATGAAGAAAAACAACAATATTTGACCGATCAAGTAGTAAAGGTGAGTGTGTTTTATTATTATTATTATTTTATTATTCAACAAGTATTCTATTGGAGCAACTCATCGTGTTAGCACACATATACACAGACAAACGAATAAAAGCTTTACTTAAGCTTTGTACAAAGTGTACTTTTAAATATTGTGGTGCTTCTAATACATAAAGAAAAACAATAATGTTTCTACCATTCATTATTGAGACATCATTACAATAATAATAAATAAATAAGTAAAAGTGAAAAGAAATAACATAAAATACACACAATTATCAAGAGTGAATTTATTTAAAGTGTATACAGAAATTATACATTAATCAAGTTGTAAGTACATTAATTATTATTCAATTGTTAAAATAAAGTAATTAAAAAAACAAAAAAACAAAAGAAATCGCTGCCAACTATTTTATGAAAAATGCAATCGATGCATTTTTAAAGAATTTAAATAAAAAGAAAACATAAACAAAAACAATTAGGCTATCTATTTTTTAAATTCTTTTAAATTGTGTAAAAAAAATTTGAAGAAAGAATAATTCCTGTAGGAAATTTTTATTAAAATTGAAAGGTTGTCTGAAAACAAGGCCGTCCCTGATGGAATTCCAACAAATAAAAATTCCAATTATTTGTTTTTAGAGATTTTCGTTTAAATTCTTATAATTTCTAGAAAAATTGTTTGTATTTAGTAATTTATTTTGAAAATTGTTGAAAAATTGTTTCTTAATTTGTTTATGATGGTTATTCTTATACGTAATATAATGAAAGAGGGAGAGAGAGAGAGAGAGAGAGAGGTAAAAATTACAGCAAAAACATGAAAATTGAGTTGTAATAGTCACGAAATGTTAAAAGAAAAAAAGGCACTTACCGAAAATTAAGTCAAATTTAATTCGTTTAAGTAGTTTTGTCATAATTGTAGTAATCGGGATTTCCTTTGACGAAATAATAAAAATTACAACAAAATTGAAAATTTTCCTTCAAATTATCAAGTTCACAATAATGTCGCTGTTTTATTATAATACTTGAGTATTTAAGTATTTTAAGCCTTGAAATTGAGAGAAATCGATGGTTATCATCAATTATTTAATGAATTGATTCTATAGTTATTTATTTATTAATTAATTGGCCGTGATCTAATTTTTTGTCGTTGTTGTTCTTGTTACCTACCTGATCAATATTTTTTTTTTATGTAATTCTTGTTATTAGACAAAAACAAAAAGTAGTTATGGTGATGTTTATTATGTGTTTGTTCCATTCAATGATTTTCAAGAATTGAAATGTTTCTTGTGTAATTTTTTAATTAATTAAAGATGAATCTCTTTATTAACAACAAAAACTATCAGATTATCTAATAGTATATGAATAAGAATTATTACGAAAATTCTATCTAGGTATACAGGGTGATTCACGTCTTATGGTAACTCCCATTATTTGTCGAGCCATTCGACAAATATTTCAAGGATTTGTAGAAGAGTGCCTACGGAACATTTTATCAAAATTGTAGCTCATTTATCAAAATTGTAGTTCATTTGGAAGTTGATCAAAAACGAAATCCAAAATCAATTTTGGAAGGATCTACGAGTCACTCTTAGTCGTTTTTGTTCAACTTCCAAATAAGCTACAAAGTTCTAATTTTGTTAAAACGTTCCCTAGACACTTTTCTATAAATCTTTGAAATATTTTTCGATTTGTTCGACAAATAATGAGAGTTATTGCAATAAGAACTTTTCGTCCGACTTGAATCATCCTGTATAGAATTTTTTACATTTGCTACAGGATGATTCATGTTATTAGTGATCTATTCGAAGAGAATTTCCTAGAAAGGAATTTGTGAAATTTTCTGTGTTTTTTTGTGTCAAATTTACAAACATCTAGTGACCTTTACTAATAATTCACATGGATTAAAACAGATGAATTTTCATTGATTAAATTTGTTATCATCAGAGTTAGCGTCGAAACTAACAAAGCATGTCTTCAGTCAAGGACATGCCTTGACAGTTTCAACGCTAACTCTGATAAGATAACAAATTTAATGGATCACACGATACAAATTTTATTTTTAATATTAAACATCTTAGAATAAAATTAAATTTTATTGTAATTTTCAATTAATTTTTAGCTATAGTTTTTACAACAGATTAGGTCAAAATTCAAGCGAGATTCGAAATAAAGCAATAAAACAGGGACTTTTTGTACAAAATTGACGATTTTTAGCGAAAAAAAATCACCTCAAAATTGCAAGAAAATTCACTAAAAAGAGCTAAAATAAGCTACGTCAACGTCTATTTTGACGTAAAAAGAGCAAAAGTCAAATTCAAGCTAAAATCGAAAGAAAAATTAAGCAATAAAACAGGGACTTTTTGAACAAAATTGACGATTTTTTAGCAAAAATCGCATCAACTTTTTGAAAGCCTACTAGATTTTTCTGTAAAAAAATACAGGGTATTCTATTTCATAATACACGAGATACAATTAGTGTGAAAGTCAATTGAAAAATTGATAATTTACAAAAAAAATATATATTAAAATGATCTAGTGACCCTGACAAAGTCGAATATTTGAATAAGAAACAGGTAGAAATATATAAAAAAAGACACCTGAGGCAAAAAACGAAGTTTACAAAGTTTTTAATTGTTTTTTCATGACTTTAAACAGTTTCCGTTAAAATTTTATTATTCGTTTAAATAAATACCTCATTAACTAAAATGTATATGGTTTTTCCCCCACTTCTCTCTCTCTCTCTCTCTCTCCATATATTAACCATAAATGGAAAATTAATAATCGTCATATAGCCATCATAGTCTCTCGTAAAGTCCATGATCTTTAGCAGTGTCAATGTCCAAGGCTGATTTTGAAATAAATAAAAATTCGAGAAAAAAAGAGTAAAAAAAAATGGATAGATGAAGGCAAAAACGCAAATAGAAAGAGTCAAGTAGGCCGAGAACAACAACAACAATAACAGAGTAATAATTGTTTCTTGTATGGACACGTGAATCAAATTATTGAAAAAACAACAAAAAAAAACACAATTATAACCTAAGTACCTATTTTTGTACATTATTGATTTGCCTACAGAGAATTAGAAGGACATCATCACCTGATTATTTGATAGTAGTTTATATGTATACATAGTACCTTCTTCTATTTTAGATACAACGATAGAAAAAACCCAATTTTGTATACGTTTGAATATACAGTCAATTCCATTTAATTGAGGATTGTTTGTATAATAATTTAGCAACGGGATTTGCCCGCATTTGCGTACAGGTGATGTCACTATTTTGAATTATCTTATACAGGATGTTCAATCTAAATATGTTCGATTCTATGAAACTCCTATTAGTCGAGTAGCGATTCGAAAAATATTTCAAGGATTTGTAGGAGGATGCCTAGGGAACATTTTATCAAAATTATAAAACCTTGTATCTTATTTGAAAGTTTGTTAAAAGTTGTTTGTTTCTGATAATATGACGATTTTCAGAAACGAACTAAACACGCAAAACGACTTAGAATGACTCCAAGAATCCTTTCAACATTGATTTGATTTTTGTTTGTTCTTCGGTATTTTATTTTGGAGCGGAAGAGAATGTCTCCCAATTTTTTTTTATAGGATGAAATGAAGAAAAACGAAATGTTCGGAGGGTTTTGGAGTCATTCTTAGTCTTTTTACGTTTTTGCAATTCGTTTTTGATCAACTTATTTCAAATGAACTACAAGGTTCAAATTTTGCTAAAATGTTCCTCCTACAAATCTTTGAAATATTTAGATCGAACAAACCCCTACGTTATAGCGTTCTCGAATCGCACTTGATCTCCATCGAACTCTTTATTTGTTGCGATTGTAACACTACAATAATTCATTGTAGTTAACAAAGTGAATGTGCGATCTCACAAACAATAAATAAGCGGTCAACTATATAGTTGTTTTTTGCCTGCTCTCTTGCTGGATTTTTATGAGCGCAACGAGTAGGTAGGTTCATAAGTATACTTGATGAAATACAAACAAATATAGTAAAAATCGACAGTCACACATACATATGTACATATGTGTATGGCGTGCGCTTACGATAATCGCGCGATAATCTAAAATAAATTCACGATCCACTTGCGAAATAATAACAAAAATCAGTCATACTTTGTAATCGATCGAGATAAAGATGTACATAGATGATTTTTTTCTTCTTTATAGATTCGTTTCAATTGAACAACCATAATGTCAACATCAACATCATCACCACCACCACCAATTGAGGGTCGTACTAATGATTTAGAATTACGTCGACGACAATTAAAAGTACAAATATCTACAGTACATACACGTCGTCAACAAGCTGTTTGTGTACGACGTGCTTATAAACGTTATGGTACCCGTAATAATCCATATGTTATATTAGATGGTTTAAATATGACAGTACCAAAAGGTACTATTTATGGTCTTTTAGGTGCTAGTGGTTGTGGTAAAACAACATTATTAAATTGTATTGTTGGACGGAAACGTTTAAATTCTGGTGAAATTTGGGTATTAGGTGGTAAACCAGGTTCACGTGGTAGTGGTGTACCTGGACCACGTGTTGGTTATATGCCACAAGAGATTGCATTATATGGTGAATTTACTATACGTGAAACATTAAAATATTTTGGTTGGATATCAAATATGACAACAGAACAAGTTGAGAATCGTTTAATATTTTTAATTAATTTCTTAATGTTACCGGATGCTGATCGTTTAGTTAAAAATTTAAGTGGTGGTCAACAAAGAAGAGTTTCATTAGCTGCAACATTATTACATGAACCTGAATTATTAATATTAGATGAACCAACTGTTGGTGTTGATCCATTATTAAGACAAAATATATGGAATCATTTAGTTGATATAACAAAACATGGTAGGACTACTGTAATAATTACAACACATTATATTGATGAGACACGACAAGCACATCTAGTAAGTGTAGAAATTTTCATTTTTCTTTTATCATATTTTTTGTATACATACATAAAATTGGAGAGGGACACTTGGGATATAATATATGACAAAGTAATAAGAATCCCAAGTGTCCCTCCATTATTTGTTTAGTACTATGTATCGTGCGATCCATTAAATTTGTTATCAGAGTTAGCGTTGGAACTGTCAAGGCATGTCTTTGATTGAACCATCATATTTCTGTATTGAAATTGTCATTAAATGTGACGTTTGTCGTAATGGTTCAATTCAAGACATGCCTTGACAGTTACAACGCTAACTCTGATGATAACAAATTTAATGGATCGCACGATTTAAAAGTATTATAATTGGAGAATTGGAGACACTTGAATCCAGTCATTTATTTTTTATATATGTAACAATTACACATGATTTATACTATAAATACCATAATGGAAATTTTTCAAACATAAAGATCAAAAGCCACCTGGTTCACGTTGCTGTTGTCGTCATTTTTTTTTTTTTTGTTTATTATATCAATATAATTAATTTATCATTTGTCTTTTCTTACAGATTGGCTTGATGCGTGGTGGTTATTTCTTAGCTGAAGAATCTCCAGAACGTTTAATGACACAATTTAATGCTGATAGTTTAGAGGATGTCTTTTTAAAATTGAGTGTAATCCAAAATATGGGTAAACGTCGTCGTTCTAGTATTTTACAAGGTGTTACTGAATCAATTCAATTACCACCACATACTACACAAGGTTGTGTTAATGAAGCAGCTATTGTTTTGGATGATGAATTAGTTGGTGAAATATCTGGTGAATTTGGTGATAATGTATCAATGTCAAGTCGTGGTGGTCGTGTATCAATAGCACCAGAACCAAATAATGAGACTAATAATCCATCATCAATTGTATTACCAACATTACAACAAGATTTACCACCAGATGATGAACCACCAGCATTAACATGGAGTGAAATGTGTCGTATTTGTAAATTTAGTCATATGAGAGCATTAATATGGAAAAATTTCTTATGGATGTGGCGGAATGCACCAGTTATGGTTTTTATTATTGGTTTACCAATGGTACAAACAATATTGTTTTGTTTAGCTATTGGACATGATCCAAAAGGATTACAATTATCAATTGTTAATTATGAATTAGAAGAGATGGAAGCATGTAAAAAAATCACAGTACAGGGTTGTAACAGTACACGATTGAGTTGTAATTATTTGGATTTCTTAGAGAGACGGACATTGAAATTGGTACAGTATTATAAAAAAAAAAAATACAATTCTAGTAGCCTTTATTAAGATAACAAACAAAATTTTGTAGTCAACATCATCTATAAAAGGCTACTAGATATTGTTAAAAAAACAACAACATTCAAATCATATACAGAGTGTTCCATTTAAAATCGTATATAGGGTGTAGTGCTGTATTTCACCTCACAGTTGGCTGTGCTTTTGGTTACGTAATATCGTAACTTGGTTCGGCCACTTGACATTTATTAATGTATTTTTCATTTAGCTGAACCAAACTACGATACTACGTAACCAAAAGCACAGACAACTTTTAAGCTTCATTCACAACGTCAAAATTAATCCTTAAAATTAGTCATTGTGAAATTAATCATTATTCGTACGTTTTGGGTGAAATCGTATCATTCACAATTAGCATAATTATTCGTTAAAATTAGTGCGTAGTGGGATGGCGCCATCTCTTGGGTAATTTTTGTCGTTTTAATACCAAGTAGCACATACCCATTGCAACTGCCGCCAGATACATCTTCTTTTTTTTAATATTCATTATTGTCATTAATGACCCAACAGTTCATTATTAAATTTAAATGTATAAAAATTAAAAATAGTTTTGACAGTTGTTAGGGTATTTTGTTTCGATTTCAGGGGTTTTCTAAATCGCATTTTGGCAGCACTGTAATTTTCTTGAAATTAATCCGTAAAAGTTTGGAGTTTGCAAACTTTTACGTTAAGTATTAATTTTAAGGATTAATTGATGGTGCTGTGAACGGTAACGCCTACATCTATTGAACAAACTTTGACGTTAATTGTCACGTATTAATTTTGAGGTTGTGAATGAAGCTTTAGAGACGGTCATTGAAATTGGTACAGTATAAAAAAAATACAAATCTAGTAGCCTTTGTTAAAATAATAAACAATAAAAATTTATCCATAAGTGACTATATTTTGTAGTCAACATCATCTATAAAAGACTACTAGATATTGTTAAAAAAAAAAAACACCAATCAAATCATATACAGAGTGTTTCATTTAAAATCATATAATTTACAGGATGTACTACTATGTATTCTACCTCGCAGTTGGCTGTGCCTTTCTTATGTAGTAAGCCAACTAATGGATTTTTCAAGTGGCTGAATCAAGCTACGATACTACGTTATCAAAAACACAGCCAACTTTGAGGTGAATATACAGTACAGTACACCCTGTATATGAAAATACAAAAAAAAAACACACACAATGATCCTAAATATTTTTCCTTCTTCTTTTGATGGGTCATTTTTATAGTCATATCATGAAACAAAAGAATCAGGCATTGAAGCTGTACGTAAAGGTCAAGCATGGGCCAGTTTAATTTTCCCATCGAATTTCTCAGATGCTTTAAGGGCAAGAATTGATAGTGGTCGATCTGCACCTGATTGGGATATTGTCAGTTCAACAGTTGATGTCTTTCAAGATATATCAAGTATGTTTTTATACAGCTTGACAAATCTAGCTTTGCGGGTGAAAATTTCAATGGATGCGCAAATAAAGAAGTGAGAAAGTATTCGGAATACAAAGATAGAAATATAAGACGTTCCCAAGTACAGTTTGTGACAGAATTTTGTCCGATTAATTGTACGATATACATATTTATTTAGGATGATAATAATAATAATAATAATTAGTTAAATCATATAAAATGTGATTTAACTAATAAAATAAAAAATAAAAAATATAAGATCCAATTAATTTAATAAACACAAAGAATAATTTCATTTTTCTCTTAATTATTATCTCTTATTAATATTTACAATTTTTTTAATTTTGGGATAAAGATTTTGACAATGTTTGTTTATTTAATTATAATTCATCATCCCATATAGGTGCTATATGGATTTCTAACATTCTAAAAAAAAAAATCATAGGGATGGTCTTGCGATTGCTGGAGAGTATAGACGACATGAGCCGTACGGCTATCTATACATAAATGAAATATACAATAATGCTTTTGCTGTTGAATGTACTTTAGTGACGTGTCTCAAATTTTTCTACTACGCATCTGGGGGCGGAACTATTTCACCCGCAAAGCTAGATTTGTCAAGCTGTACATATATTGTTATAATTAATAATAATAATAATGATTAATTTCTTCTTGTAGATGAGAATATTGGTAGTTTTATTAAACGTGACTTATATTATGCATTCGAGGATTTCTTTAAAGATTACTTAGCATCATGTCAAATTGATACGAAAATTGGTAAAATACCAATACGTTGGGGTACACCAGTTTATGGTTATGGTAATACTGATTTCACAGATTTTGCAGCACCTGGTGTTATTCTAACGTAAGCATCATTTAAATATCTGTTATAATTTTCCTTTTAATTATATTTATATGAAATACAGACTGTTCCATTTATCTAAGGCTATTTAAACATATTGGCCATAGTTAGATGAAACATGCTGTATACATATGTATGTATACATATACAGGATATTTACAATACAACGGTATTTCACCTGGTAGTTGGGTGTGTCTTTGGTAACGTAGCAAGGCACAGCCAACTGTGGGAGGAAATATCCTTGAACATCCTGTATGTATGCACACCTTTAGGATGATATACAGAATGACCCATAAGTCTCAAACAATCTCTTAGAGGAAGATAAAGGATGAATTTCTAAGACAAAATGTCTTATACTATTTTACATCTAATGCACAGATAATTAGCTATTAATTAAATTAAGTAACCAATCAGGTGATGCCTTTGACGAGTAAAAAAAAAATAGACTTGATGGTGGGATGTGGTAAACGGACCATTTAGCAGGCTGGCGTGACAACTGTTCAAGCTAAGGAAGCTACTTAATTTAATTAATAACTAATTATCTGTGCATCAGATGAAAAAATGGTATAGGACTTTTCGTCTTATTGTTAGAATTTCATCCTCTATCTTCCTCTAAGAGATTGTGTGAGACTTATGGGTCATCCTATATAAATAATTTTTTTTTTTTTTATAGTATTATCTTCTTTTTGGCCGTTGCATTAACATCTGGTGCTATGTTATTAGAACGTAATGAAGGTATTTTAGAACGTTCATTAGTTAATGGTATCAGTGGTACAGAATTATTATTTGCACATGTTATAACACAATTTACTGTAATGTTAGGACAATCAGCATTAGTATTAATTTTTGGATTTGCAATTTTTGGTTTAACACAAAATGGAAATTTAATTCTAGTTATTTTATTAACTGTTTTAACTGGTTTATGTGGCATGTGTTTTGGTAAGATTTATATCTTTATAATATTCTAATTACAAATCAATTATTAAATTTATATACAGGTGATTTTTTATTATTTTTTTTAGGCTTCGTTGTAGCTTGTGCTTGTGAAAATGAACGTTCAGCTACTTATATGGCATTAGGTAGTTTCTTACCTATTGTTATGTTATGTGGTATAATATGGCCAATTGAAGGCATGGAAAAAACATTAAAATATCTCTCATATATTTTACCATTAACAAAATCAACAGAAAGTTTACGTTGTATATTAGCAAGAGGTTGGAATATTAGTAATCCTGTTGTTTATAGTGGTTTTATTGCTACATTAATATGGATCACAATTTTCTTAACAATTAGTATATTATTATTGAAATTTAAGAAAGGTTAATTTTAGATAAATTATAATTAAAATAATAATAATAATAATAAAGTTTGTCAATTAATTTCATTTTTAATTTCGATTTATATACATACATACAGGATGTCTGAAAACCCTCTAAAAAACAAATCAATCCAAGTAGACTTTGACAATGGACAGATTTATAAAATAGAAACAAAAGCTCATAGACCACTTTTTAATTTTTTTTCTTAGTTTTTATGACTTTTTTCTAAAATACAATGTTGTCAAAATTACCACTATCAATCTAGCATACTTTGATAGATTACAAATCAGATAATTATTCGATTTTTCTTTCTTTTATAACGATTATATTTACAAAATGTACCACGATCTTTATTCTCGCAGTTGGCTGTGTCTTAAGTGACGTAGTTTCGTAACTTGGTTCAGCCATTTGAGAAATACATTAACAAATGTCACGTGTGAATCAAGTTACGATACTACGTTACCAAAATCACAACCAACTGCGAGAATAAATACCGTGTGGTACAGCCTTAAGAATAAAATAGTTTTATGTAAATAAAAAAATAATAATTAGCATGAGACATCCTGTATATGTATTTACACACGTATCGATATACAGTGTGTTAAAAATAAAACGTAGTGTTGCCAAATTTACAAAATTTCGCCGAGAAATTGAGACATTCTGTATAATTAAATGAACACACAATTACACAAACAAATAAGTAACA
The DNA here is from genome assembly GCA_039776855.1 of Mylabris sibirica. Classification (NCBI taxonomy): domain Eukaryota; kingdom Metazoa; phylum Arthropoda; class Insecta; order Coleoptera; family Meloidae; genus Mylabris; species Mylabris sibirica. Next base: position 13,673,611 of record CM077843.1, on the reverse strand, counting down.
TTGTTTCTATCTTTCATATTAATTGTAAGAATCAATAAGAGAAAGAGAGAGAAATATGAATACTCTCTTTGATTGTATCTATATCTATAGTTTATATTGCCAGTTCAGTACAATGATAATAATAATAATAATAAATAATATAGAGATAAAATAAGTCTTTTCTTGCACTTTCAGGACTAAAACAACATTTTACTCCCTCAAAACAGGGACTAAAGTAGCACTTTTTCTCCTTAGGGACTAAAGTAAAAATACACAATATGTTTCTATAGCAATAATTGTCAAATTAATAAATTTATAATTTTCAAAATTTCTCATTAAATACATATATATGAAAGTGCAAAAAAATAGCGTACATAACTCGGGATTCAAGTGCTTTTTTGTCCCTCGGGACGAAATGTCGTACTTTAGTCCCTTGTTATATAATATAGTAGTACTATTTTATGGTTTATGTAATAATACGAATCGTTCTAATGTTTTCGGTATTTGATTCTCATATTGTATATGATGATTAATTATAATTTTTGCTGATAAACATTTTAATGTGATATGTTTTAATATATTTACATTAATTATATTATTAATATTATTATTATTACGATTATTATTTGTACTTATTGTTGTTGTTGTTGAATTAAATTCAAAAATTCTTTGTAATGGTGTTATACCTTTTGTATTTGGTTGATCCAAATGTCCACCATAATCCAATAATAAATTGATCAACTGTAATAACAAATAATAATAATAATAATAATAATAATTAATTTATAATATACAGGGTGTACTACGGTATTTATTCTCGTAGTTGAAATTTATTAATGTAATTTGCAAATGGCCGAACTAAATACGTAAACAAAAGCACAGCCAACTGCGTGAATAAATACCGTGGTACACTCGGTAATATTTCATATACAGGATGATTAAAAAAAAAAAAACTCACCCAATCTGAACAGACATCACTATTTGTAGCTATATGTAATGGTGTACAACCATCATAATTACGACAATTAACATCAGCACCACAATTTAATAAGAATTTAATCACATTTGTTGTAGGGAAAATTACCTGAAATAATAAAAAAAAATCAAAAAGAAAAAGTGTTTGATAGAACAAAGGGGGTAAAAAATGTTTCTTTTTTAACTCTTTTTTTTAATACATACAATTGGATCTTCATCAATAAAATAACTTGAACGTATTGTATTCGATTTTGATATACATAAATGTAATAAACTATCACCATTTATACAACTACGTAAATCTAATTTAATTAAATCAATTAATAATTGTATTGATAATTCAATTTGTTTTTGTTCATTTGTTTTCATTGATATATCAATCATTAAATAAATTAAATGTGTTATACATTTTAAGATTTTATCAAAGAATTCAGCTTGACGTTTATAAATTGGACGTATATCCAATAATTGACGAATATCTACAAAAATAATAATAATAATAATAATAATAAATATAATTTAATTATTATTTATATCAAAAAAGTGGTGTAAGTAAAATTAAGAAATTTTCAAGTTTTTATATGAAAAGAGAGAAAAAAAACACAAATAACATCCAGTAAGCTTTTGTTAATTTCAATTATATTTAAAACAAATAAATGTTTATTAATTAATCAACGACTTCTTTTTCTATCTCTATCTCATTTATAAAATTTACAATGATATTTCACTTCACCGTTTGGTTATATTTGATCGTAGCTTAGTTCATACACATTTGGCATTTTCTAGTGAAAAAACAAACGGCCGAATCAAGCTACGACATTACATAACTAAAGGTGAAATAGCATTGTACATACATCCTGTATACAGGGTGATTCAAGAGGATGGGCTATTAAAAGTTCTAATTGATGTAACTTTATGAAATTTGGTATATAGCCGTTTTACTATCTGGACTACAATTAATTAAGCAACCCTTGTTATATGGCGTAGTGCACCCTACTCTCTTATTTTAAATAAAATTGTATATTTTTTATTACATTTTTAGATTCTTTGATGAAATGGAAGATTTTTGGTCCTGAACGTGTGAAATTTGAAATTTAAATTACTACTTTAAATCGCATTCTATAATTTTAGATTATTTTCTATAATAATAATGAAAAAAAAACACTATTACTGAGAGTACATAATTTTAACTACTGAAAACTCGAAGAAAATTCCCAATTTTAACGACATACAATAAAAAAATTCTTTTCATATCAGTCTTATAATAATAATACAGTAGAATCCCTCTATAACGAGATATTATTGTTGTTCGTGCAAATATCTATAAACACAAGTTGTTGTTTTTATAACGAGTGTTTGCTTATAACGAGCAATTTTACTTGTCCGTTGACATCTCGTTATAACGGGATTCTACTGTAATAATAATAATAATCATATTAAATAAATTAAACAAACCTAAAATATCAGTTGTAATCAATTTAAATGTTGTCACAACATCTTCAAATCTCTGTTGATAATCCTCATCTTTATTATCACTATTATTATTATTATCATTACTATAATTTAATGGTGATTTTTGATTAAATTCAATCATTTGTCTAACAATAGCTTGTACAGTAAAACATGTATCTGTATATAAAATACAATCTTTTTCTATACGTATTTTTAATACTTTTAACCATAAATCAATACATTGTTGATATTTAAATAAATCAGCATAAGCAGCACCACGATACATTAAACGAAATATTGTATCTTTATGATATTTACCTAAGATACGTTCAATAATTAATAAACTTTGTATTCTCATTAAATCTAAATCAGTTGATATCATTTCTAATTCATCAAAATTTTCAAATTCTTTTTGTTTTAATAATAATATTTGTTTTTGTTGTTGTTGTTCTTTATCAATTGTATTTTTAGGTAATAAATTATATTTATGTCTTAAAAATAATGCTTCACGCCAATAATATAATGCTAAAACAGCATCATTATGTTCATCTAAAAATGTTGTACCTAATAATTCATATGAATTAATTAATTTCTCTTTTTTATAATCAATTGTTTTAATTAAATATTCAAATATATGTTGGGCACCTTTTAAACATGCCATTTGTAATGCATCATCACCATAACGTGATTTAATATTATAATTTGCACCATATTTTAATAATAATTTTGTTGTTTCTAAACGATGTTCTTGTATTGCATAATGTAATGCTGTTTTATTTTGTATATCTTTTGCATTAACATTAGCACCATTTTTTAATAAAAATTCACATAGTTGTACACTTTGTACTGAATTTATTAAACATGTACCACCATTATAATTTGGTAAATTAATATTTGCACCATTTTCAATTAATAATTTAACAATATCATAATGTGTCATAAAACACGCTGAACGTACTGGTGTTGAACCAGTATCACTAACAGCATTAATATCAGCATTATGTTTTAATAATATTGAAACAATTGTTAATTTACCAGAAACAGCAGCACACCATAATGGGGTTACAATATGTGTTGATCTAAAAAAAAAACAATTTGAATTAACAAATTAATTAATTAATTAAAAGCAAATAAGAAAAAGACAGAAAGAGAGAGAGAGAGAGAGAGTAAGAGAGAGAAATTACCGATCTTCTGGCACTTCATATAATCCTCTTTGTTCAATATCAGCATTACATACAGTTAATAAATATTCAACAATTTCATCTTGACCTTTTTTACATGCAATAAACAATGGTGTACAACCTAATTTAACTTTATTAACAATTTCACGACGTATCTCAATCGGATATTTTTCTAAACGATTCCTTAATGAATAAGAAAGACGTGCACCTGGACTTGAATGTTTACATTCTTCAAATAAATCATGAAAAATAATATTTTTCTCATTAAATATTGTTTCATTTGGACAATTATTTTTCTGTGATGATTTCCACATTGTTATTTGATTAAATTTCTGTTGTGGAAAAACTAATCTTTTATATCAATATTTTAATGAACATCACAATAATTTTTTTTAACACACAACAAAAAAACACAATTGACATATTGGTAGACCTGATTGTCAATGAGAAAGCGCTACGTTGCCAAATTGTGCCTTTTTTTAAATGCGACATTGCATTTCCGTTCGATCGTAGAAAAAAATATTTTCCAAAGATATTTCAGGTGGCAAAACAACTGCAACTCAAGTTAAATCAACTTTTTGTTATTCTCTTAAATCATTCCGTATACTGTATACAAGATCTTTGAATTTATGTAGATGTGGCAACCATGCAAATCTACTCATTTATATTATGTTGGTGATAGTGTTTATGTTGGTAGTCATGTGTATCAATTTGTTAGGTTAGAGCATCAAACGGTAAAAGTGTGGTTATGTGAATTTTTTGTTTATTGTTCTTAACAATAAATGTGATTAATATCCAATATTATGACGACTGCAATAACAACAACAACACCAAATCGGACTCGTATAGTTCATAATCATTGTGATAAAATCAATATAAATAAAATATTAAAATTACGTGAATTAGGCTTAAAACGTTATGTAGGTTATGATGATCATATAGCAAGTAAATTTTATAGTAATTTAGATCAATTTCAATTAAATGATAAAAATACAAGTCCTGGTGATGGTTGTGGTGGTGTTTTCAATTTTGAATTCAGCCAAGATGGGTAAACTATTCAATCAATTTTTCTTATTATTTTTATTATTCTATTTTGTTGTTGTGAAATAAACAACATATAGGCGTCTCTTGGTGGCTGCATGTGAAAAGAATTGTGTATTAATGTATGATACATCAACACAAAAGAAATTGTATACATTAGAACGTGCTCATGATAATTGTGTGAATTGTGTACGTTTTATTAATAATAAACAATTTGCTACATGTTCAGATGATAATACAATTAAATTATGGGATATAAGGAATTTAAAACATAATTTAAAAACATTATATGGTCATTCGAATTGGGTGAAAAATATTGAATATAGTCATAAAGATAATATTATGGTAACATCAGCATTTGATGGTAGTATTTATGCATGGGATTTAACAAGAAATTCAATTATTGAAGAATATAGTAATAATAATAATAATAGTAGTATGTTATATGATAAAGTATTTTTAATGAATGGTTTAATGCGTACGAAATTATCACCAGATGGTAATAAAATGATAATATCAACAACTGGTGGTTATATGATTATTATACATGATTTAAATTTAGCAACATTATCAACAGATCTTAAATCATTTCGAGTATATATTTGAATTAATCAAAATTAATTAATACAGAGCGATAAGTAATTAACATATTATAACATCTAGTAAACTTTGATAAGTGAGTATCATCTGTTTTAAAACAACATAGGTTATTCTCATTTGTTATAATGTTGTTGTTTTAAAGGTTACTAGATGTGTCTGTGTGTTCAATTTTTACAAATCACTTTGTATTTGATTTATTCTTTTTGTTGTTGTTTAATTTATTAATAAATATTTTTATAGCCAATTCTGTATCGATTGATGCAATTGAGTGGACAAAGTTTTCCAGCTGGTACAATTTTCAATTATTTATTTTTACCAACACGTCGTCGGAATCGTGTTGAATTCATTGATGATTTCACTGTTGATGCAGAAGTAATTAGTTCATTACAAGTCCATCCATATAGTTGGAATGTTGTATCACGTTGTTTGAGTAGTAATGAAGAACATGAAGTGACTAGTGTACATGATATACAAAAACAAGAATTTTTCGAATATGAATACGATATTAATATTAATGATGATGATGATGATAATGATGATAATTCTACTAATGGTGAATTAAATGATATTCAACAACAGCAACAACAACAGGATAATCATGATGAAAATAATCATCAAGTACCATCCGATCTATGGATGGGTTTTATATCAAATTATCAATATAATGATGGTCAAGCACGTCCAAATCTATTTGAAGGTTTTCATTTCCCAGCCATGGGTATTATTAATAGTGGTTTAATTAATCAACAAAATAATCGACGTTATAATGATTATTTTCAACAATATCCAGATGAACGTAATAAAGTTATAATGAATTTACCACGTTTAACACATTTTATTGATGAAAAGAATGTTGGTAGTGGTTTTATTAAAGAATTATGTTATTCAAATGATGGTCGTTTAATATGTTCACCATATGGTAAAGGTATACGTTTATTAGGTTTTAATGAAAATTATCAAGAATTAATGTATTGTATACCAAATGAACCACCAAAACAATTAACAACATTATTAGAATTTAATGATTATCATCCAGATATTGTTGTTTCATGTAAATTTAGTCCAACTGATTTATTGTTAGTTAGTGGTTGCTTACATGGACAAATTGTATGGTATAAACCGGTTTTATAAAATCATTTCAATTATAATAATAAAAAAAAATGATATAAATTCATACACATTTATTTTGTTTATTACTAATATACGATGAGAGATTATTTTTCAATAAACACCTGATAAACATACAATATAAACGGGTAATTATCATTGATATACAATACAATGTTTCACTTTATCAATAACTATCTGTATATAATCGAAATTTATGTAATTATAAAAAAACAAAAAGACAGTAATTAAAGAAGAAGAAGAAGAAGAATAAAGCAACTATATATAGATTATTTTTTATATTGTTGTTCTAATGATAAGAAACAACAATTAACATCGTGTCTCATATAAACCACTACGTCCAATATATCGAACCCATTTGATAACATCATGATCCGAATAATTCAATTTCGGTTCAAATACTTTTAAATAACGCACTTTAAAACCGGATGGTGCAAATGGTACTTCAAAATTCATTGAAATTGGTGGTCGTGTCCATTTCTTTTTTGTATCAGTTTCTAATAATTCAATTTCAGCTGATAATTGTGTCTCTTTCATGCCAGCCATACGTTTTATCCTTAAATAATAATAATAATAATAATGATTATAAATGATCAGTAAAATAAAATTAAACAAACTTCCAAACAATAGCATTCTCTGATGCTTTATATTTTGCTTTGCCTTTTAAACATATCAATTGTACACCAGATGTATTCAATGGTGTCGGTATTTTAACTTCAATCTTTTGTCCTAATAATGATGGTTTAAAATTACTTTTTAATACAACTTTAACTTCCATTTTAGTACGTCCAACTTCACGTACTAATGGTATAACACGAAATGGTAAAGATATATCTTTAGTTGTGCGATATCTACAAAATAATAATAATAATAATAAAATAGATGAAAAAAATATATTACCTCATCAATTCAAATTCACCATCTGGTGGTATAAAACTAATGGAATGTTCTGTTTCAAATTTACTTAATTTAACACATTGATGAAATTGACAATCATCAATAACAACCATCGGTTTACCAGAACGTGTCTGATCTGATGAATCTGAATTTGTTGCACCACCTGTCCCACCACCACCAATACCACCACTTAATGATGAACCACCTTTATTACCTTTTGCTTCCATAACAATCTTATCATTGATACCAAATTTACATTCTGGCATACCAGATAGATATGATTTCATTACAACTTTACCAGCAACATGAGCTGATAATACTTGACCTATATATATATATATATATATATATATATATATATATATATATATATATATATATATATATATATATATATATATATATATATATATATATATATATATATATATATATATAATGTAAATTTAATTAATTGATTAATTATTAAATTAATTAAACTAATGTGTATACCTTGTGGTGACATTAATAAATTTACATATTCTAAAACATCCAAGAATAATTCATTACGACGATATTTGATACCTTCACGACGCCAACCAATCTGACCAGTAACTTGTGATGTTATTTGAGCTTGTTCTTCTTTAGTTGCTGATTTTATACCTTGTTGTGTTATAAATGTTTTTAATACACCAGTATCTGTATTTTGGGGATAACCGAAATCTAAGATTTCTAAACACAAAAAAAAAAAAATTTTAAAGTTTCAACAATTCTACAAGGTGATTAGGTCTAAGAAAAAACATTCACAATGCTATTTTACCTCTCACAATCAATTAGCCATGATTTTCTTAAGTAGTATCGTAGCTTGGTTCATACACTTTACCATATTTGACTTACTTTGATGTAATTTTTCAATACAACCACCAATAGTCGAACCAATCTACGATACCATAAAACCAACTGTGAGGTGAAATAATATTGTATAGAAGTTATAAAATTATCAACAGTCAAAGGTTTAATTTTGTTTTTGTACCTTTAAGTAAGTCATAAAATGTATAGAAAATCCTGTAAGGTTACTTACCATCTAGAAGTTCGTAAATCAAGACGAAATTATTTTTGATATTTTCTTCAGAGATTTTACCAAAGTATGATTGCATTACTTCAATGATTTTCAATAGAAATTCAAATACCATTGCAGCATTTACATTCTGTTTGGTAACTGCAGCTATCCAAATATTAGCCCTCTAATATTATTATAAAACAAAACAAATCAATCAATTAATTATTAAAATGTAATTAATTTGAAATAATGAAACTCAAATTGTACACAATTTCAATTACTTAAATTACAAATTTCAAAATTGTCATTTTTCTGTTTTACAGTATTTTAAATTAAGGAAATAATTGTTGATGGAGAGTGTCTAAAATTTGGAATTTAAGTGCTTTCTATTAAATTTGATGTTTCTTAATTAATTTCTACTGTTTAAATTAAATTTCATTTTTCAGACGATTCTTGAACCATTTTTACTTAATTCAAACAGAATACTATACAGTCGAATATGTCTTTGGTTCAACAGGCTTGTCGCAACTTAGTTCAACCGTTTCTATCAAATATACTAAAGTCAATGAACCAAGCTAAGACTGTACATAATCAAAACATAGTCGATTGTGTGTTTAAATAACATTCTATACTTAATATAATGAAATTTTACGATTATAAGAAAATCAGCCCTCCCCTGCAAAAGATTTTAATAAAGAAAATCAACTCACTTTTATATGAAAGAATGATGTACGTGCAATATTTGTAACAGGTGAACGTACTTGTTGTCTAGCATGTATAACATTAACACGGAATGCATCAACAGCATTCCGGCCAATATCATCACGATAGACACGTGAAATTAACACTTCACCCTTATGATTATAAATAAATAAACCACCAATCATTTTCAATTATTCTTTGTATTCTTACAATAATTAGAACCTACAAAAGAAAAACAATATAAAATAAATTCATAATACATATGGAAATGAACATAAAAGGGGCGTCATGTTACCACCCCTCTTAGATAATCATAATAAAAACCGGGTATGGTTCTAATTACTTACACCAAAAATAGGAAGATTCTACCCCTCTTTTTCCGTATTTTTTTTTTCGTTTAATTCTTCAAAAATTACAACATTTTAACGATATTTTTCTTTTATCTTTTTCTGATGATTATTTCTATTTCAGCTGAAAAATCAATGATGACGTTGTTGAACAAATGTCAATTTAATGATGATCGATTGGCGAGAGATGGCACTACCTGTACTACAAATACTGCTACTGCCCTCTTATGTTAGAAAGTTCTACTAGAATTATAAGTATACAACCATGGAGCTATTCTGACGTCGTTGTATACAACCAACAACGTTGCCAAAATTTTCAGTAAATCTACTAAATAAAGAAATAAATTCTAGATTTTTTTGTAACTCTTGATTATGTCAGAAATTAATAGTAATTGACGGAAATACAAGCTTTCAGTTATTTTGTAATTTTAATCATCACCAACTTTATTTTTTTGGTAATTTTCGTATAATATATGTGAAGATTTCGAGCTACAATTAACAAAATCCAATTCTTGTGTATTGTCAAAGAATACATACTACATAGAAGCTCAGATCTCGGGGTTTTGTGGTTATCAAACTTTTAGTACCTACCCTGACTCACGAAGGGCGACACTTGTTCAATGTCGGTAAGCACATGCTAAGCACGACGATTTTATCAACCGAACTCATGGCCACGGTTGCCGATTCAGGCGAATTTCTATTAGATCTGGTGGAATTTCGACCCGTCTTGTGGATAAATCTCCGTCTAGTAGATTAGTAGAAAATCTGGTAGAAAAGTAGAATGTCTGGTAGAAAAGTAGAAAATTGGTAGATTTTTTTTTCGAATATTTTTTGTTGATTTGTCTAATTAAATATAACTTTTGGAGATATTTACCTATATAATTTTTTATCTTATATTTATAATGGACATATTTGGATGTAGAAAAGGAATATTGACTTCAAAATAAACTAAATGGATTTCTAGTGGGTATCACGTGACCATTTAGTAGATTTTCTTCCTACGTCGTCGGCAACAGTGTCGACGACCGACCGACATTGAACAAGTGTCGCCCTTCGTGAGTCAGGGTAGGTACTAAAAGTTTGATAACCACAAAACCCCGAGATCTGAGCTTCTATGTAGTATGTATTCTTTGGTATTGTGTATATAAAGTGAGAAAGAGCGCGAGAATAATTGTAATGGCGATTTGAGCGTTGTTCGGGAAGTAGTGTTTATATCTTTTAATTATTTATAATCATAAAAATAAAATAACCACGTGGTTAATTTTTTGTGTTGTTCAATTTGAATTTTAATGATAGAATTATTCAAAAAATCATCATCATCAATAAAAATACCGATATGTAAGTATTTATAGGGGAGTGGCGGCGGGTGGGGTATAAACAAAAGTTGAATTGAACCTAACCTCAAAAAATCACCTACATTATTGTTATTTTATGGGGTAAATTAGGGGATGATGGATTTTTATATTGTATATGAGCACAGGGGGTTGCAATATATAAAGATTGCTCCTAAAAGATTTTATATTAATTAATTTAAGAAAAAACGTGATGGTGTTGATTAATTTAAAAGAAAATAAAATAAGAAAAACAAATGTTCTATTGATGTGGCGTATTTATTTAACAATCAAGTATTGTTATTGTTCTAATAATGATAATAGTAATAATAATAATGTCATCAAATAGAACAAAAAAGAAATCAATAGTGTAAAAGTCTATTTTTAGTGTATGAATTCAATCAATCTCTTTGATAATTAAATTACACACAGAAAATTATTTAATTTTTTAATTTAAAACAATCTTCAACACCTTGTTGATTGTTTAAATACATATCTGAAATATCTTTCAGATATGTATTTTATTTGTGTATAGTTAAAAATAAAACCAACCTTAGTCACAATAATATCCGTATTATTTCAAGCGTTCTTCTTGTTCGTTTTTGACCTGAAAATTTTATTCTTAATTAAATACAAGAATTTTAAAATAGGCCAGTTTGTTTCTTTTTAATTAATTTTCAACAATTTTAAATGTCATGAAATCAATTGTAACCAAAGTTGCGAAATATTTTTTAAATACTACTATGCCTAATTGAATAATTTGAAGAAAAATTGAATTAAATGAACCCTAAGTGATTTATTTATCACAGTTTTCTTCCGTTACGAAATGAATGATTGTTTCTCTTTATTATCTTTAAAATATGTTTTTTTCCTTTAGATTAATTAAATTCTTTAAATTTCCAATGAAAAATGATAATTTTGCCAATTATTGTACACGAGATAATTGTCCAATTGTGAAGATTACATATTTCTATAGTTGTGCTAAACTGGCTTGACTAAAGGTAAAAAAGTATCAAACTATGTAGATGGAATATTCGATAAATATTTTAATTCTAGTTTATATTCTACTATATTTGAATAGCCACTACGTATAATCAAAGACCATGCAACTATATGAGATAAAATACCGATGTACATACATCTCTGTTTAATTCCATTACAAGCCCCTATTTATTATACAGGACAATTATACAAATCTTGTTGATAAGATAAAAATTTGAAAAGCCTATCAATAGCACATTGACTTTGTAATGTTAACCTTCTTATGATTAAAGCCTCTTTTCCGGTTAAATTATACAACATATCTTATCAATAAAATGACACATTTTTAAGTCGTGATCAAATATTATCAATTATTTTTATATAAACAATAAATTTATATCTTAAACAATACTCTTCCATTTAATATACCATCATCACGTTACATTTTTTTTTTTTAAATTGTAATAATTTTAAAACTTGAACTTTGTAGCATTAGAATTTATCAAAAAGAAGAAAAAACATTTAGGACACATTTTAAATCAGATAGATTTGAAACATAATAATAATTTAAGCATCTACATATAATCGTATTACTTTATTATTATTTCTTCTAATGTAGGTAGTTGTTAATATTTAGTTGAATGAACATTAAAATAATAATTTAGATAGATGTTAAACGTGTTGTGCGGTGTCTTTAATCTTTCTTCTTTTTTTTTAATGAAACAAAACGACCTGTTAACTGATTTTAATTAAAATTGACATCAGTCTAAATTAGTGTACGCTTCAATGACTTTAATAAAGTAAATAGATAACAAGTAGTAAGCGACCCTTTCAATAATTTATAATACATATAACATTATATCATCATCATCATCATCAGTTATCTAAAAAGCAGAACCCACCAATCTGGAATACATCGTTGAACACATGTATACAAAACGAACCACCACCCCATTTAGTCTCTTTAGCTATATTCAAATTCATCAACTGTTAGATGAAGGGTTCTTTGATATTATAGGGATGAAAGTATAACTATGTAGTTTTATTACATTGTGATTTATAATTTTTTTATTATAGTATGTAAATATAGCGTGTATTTTTTTGTTATTTCCTCCTTGTTGTTATGTAGTAGGAACATTGTTGAAGTTAGGAATTCAAGTAGAGACATTCCTGTAATATTCCACTATAGAAAAGTAGAGGGTGAGTGAACGAGTGAGTGAGAGTAAATAAGTAAGTAAAGAGATAGGACTAGTTTTTATCCCCTTGTATTCTAATTGTAAGTATCACTACTAGTATTACTACCCTCTTTATATATCTACCCTATAGAAAATCTGATAAAGATAACAAACTAACGGAAATAATCAGACTTCTTTCTATCTATTTATCTATTTAAAAACTTCATATATTTTTGATATAGAAAATGGATATAATTTTATTATTTCTATATAATTTACCATAATTATAACAAAAGGAGTTGTATGAACATGCTATTGACCTATCTAATTATACCTGGAAGCCAGAGAGAAAAAAATGTTTAAAATTAGTTTGGAAGCAGGCTAAATTTCAAATCATTAATTATAGGCACGGAAGTTCTGTTTTTTTTTCCAAGATAGATGTGGCGCCAAAATTTTCGCTTGTATAGGTGAACTTTTAAGAAAAATGTTAATAAGTGGAAATGGAAAATTTATTTGATTATTGATATTTCCCATCGAATTGGAAATATTTATGTACATTTGTGTGTGTGTTTATGTGAGTCTATTTAGTATTTTATTCATGTTGTGAAATATCCGATATGGGTGTTGTCAATATTACTATTATTATTATTATTATTATTACACGTCTATTATTAGAGAAATAAATTTAAAATAAGGAATATTGAGGAAATGAAATCATAGAATAAAAATCTACACACATATCCCGTATTAACAAGTTAAAAATGTTAGTCTTTGTCTATTTATCAATAATATCGATTATTAATAATACAAGAGTAAATGATGATTAATTAATTTTAATATTTAAATGGTTTATTTTTCAGGATTTGCTGATACATAATGGTTGGATAGACAATAAAAATATATAGAAGATTATTGAATTTAAAAAAAAAAAAAACGAACAAAAATGGAATCTCGTAGTGGTGGTGGGCGTGATCTTCAATATGGTAGTGATAATAAAAATGGATTAATCCATCAACATGGTAATTTACGAAAATTTAAATAAATTTCTTAATTAATTTATTATTTTATAACGTCTTTTTTTTAAATTTTAAATCAAAAAATCTTTATTTATTTAATATGAAATAATTAAAGATTATCAAATTAGGATAGATAGTATAAAAAAGTTTTGTTTTCAAATTCTAAAAGGAGAAATTATGGATAATAATAAAAGTCGATCTACTACTACTACTACAAATCAACAACAACAACAACAACAGCCAGTTAAATTACAACCATCATGGGAAGAAAATAATCTACCAGAAGATGAATTGAATTTTAAAAATTTAACAATGGATGATGCGAATTTACAATTGTACACACCACCAGATCGTTATTATTTAGTTTATTTAACATTTCTATTAAATGGTATTGGTGTATTGATGCCTTGGAATATGTTTATCACTGCCGATAAAGTAATATTGAATTTATATATATTAAAAAAAAAAAAAATTTAATCGTTTCTTTTTTTTAGTATTTCACCGATTATAAACTCTCATATGAATATACAGAACAAACAATACCATATGTAACGAATTTTATGCAATATTTAACATTTGCAGCACAAGTTCCTAATGTTTTATTCAATTGGATGAATATTTTTGTACAAATTGGGTAATTAATTTAATTATTTTGATTCAGGGTGTATGTACAACCCTATTTTTTTTTTCTTAGGTCGTAGCTTGATTCACGCCGCTTATATAACCATTGTGAAATACATTAACAAATAGCAAAATCTAGAAGTGTATGAATCAAGCTACGACCCTATGTACATACGCAGCAAACTTTATGTATTATTTATTTTTCTTTTATTATTTAGTGGTAATCTAACAACAAGAATTGTTTGGAGTATTACAATTGAAGTTATTATATTTATATTAACTGTAATTTTCGCTATGATTGATACAAGTGATTGGCCAATTGCGTTCTTTTGGCTTACTATGGTTTGTGTTGTTATATTAAATAGTAAGTTATTTATTGATTTTGTATTAATACTTTGTCAACTTTGTTATGATCGGCTTGACCTGTTTTTTCATGGAAGAGGGAATAACTTATTGATCACGTAAAAGAATTTTAAATCTTGAAATTTAATAATAGGTACATTAATTCAGTTACTTAAATTGGAAATATTAATTTTCTAGCAGGTATGATTTCTGGATTATACATTTTTGAATCAAAACCTCTTCGATTTAACCATAAAATTCAGGTCAATCAAATTTAAATTAAACAACATATCGATCTATTACTGTATGAATCAATAATAGACATATGTTATTATTAAAATTGATGTGAAATAAATTATAAATAATTCCCAATTGTTTTTAGTGGCAAATGGAATTTATCAAAACACAATCTTTGGTATGGCAGCCAAATTACCACCAAAATATACTGGTGCTGTTGTCTTAGGTTCAAATATTAGTGGTACTTTTACAGCAATTGTATCAATTTTAACAAATAAAATCTCATCAAATAAACGAATGGCCGCTATCTATTATTTTATTACAGCAATATTTATTTTATTAATCTGTTTCGATACATATTTTGCATTACCTTTAAATGTAAGTTACATTCTATACATAATGTGTTGTATTTGTTGTTTTAATTAATTGTGTTTTTTTTTCTTTAGAGATTTTATCGTCATCATGAACTAAAAGAAAAAAAGACTGCAGAACAAAGGAAACAAATCAATCATGGCCGTAAACAACGTATACCATATTTATATATATTAAAAAAATCATTACCGCAATTATATAATGTTTGGTCGATTTTCTTTGTTACATTATCCATATTTCCAGCAATACATGCAAGTAAGACCAACAATAATTATTATGATTAAACACACACGCACAAATTAACACAAAAATTTCAGATGTTCGACGTGTTGACGAGAATTTCTTTTTAAACGAAAGCTATTCAGCCGTCACCTGTTTCTTAACATTCAATGTAACCGCAATGATTGGTAGTTATCTAACTAGTTTCTTTCATTGGGTAAATCATTTTTTTTGTTATCCACATTAATTTTTAATTAAAAAAATGTAATAATTATAGCCTAGTCCGAAATATTTATGGATCTTTACAACACTTCGTATTTTATATATACCATTCTTTTTATTCTGTAATTATCAATTGAAAGATGTACATCGTGTACTACCTGTTTTGATTGAAAACGATTATGTTTATTGGTTAGTAGCATCAACAATGGGTCTAACTAGTGGTTATTTAAGTTCATTAGCTATGATGTATACACCAAGGTAAATTTATATTCCATTCGAATTAATAATTTGTTTTTAAAATTGCGGTGTTTTTTTTTTAATTTAGATGTGTTGAAGATCGATATGCAGCAGTTGCTGGTATGTTTGCAGCTGCCTTTCTTATTACTGGCATCTTTACTGGTATTTTATCATCATTTATATGGCCATGGGTGATTCAACATATTGGTTACTAGCAAAAATGTTTGGTATATGATACGGAGACAATGGAGTTTGGGATACGTTTTTAAATAAAAGAGTTTACCGATCATATGCCAAGTTGTATTGTTTTTTTGTAAGGGTTTACTAACAATCCACGTTCTTCCACATAAACGAAGAATTGTTAAAAATATCTGTAAATAATCATGTAATTATTCTTATTATTAACAGTTTTTAAAAGTTTTGATTTATTGAACAGTAATCGCACAGTTTCTTTTTAAAAATGATTTTTTAAAGTTTACTCACGTTATCGATCAAATAAAATAATGTAAGACTGATATTTTTTCTTACTTTACCTTTATGTAATAATAAAAATTGTTCAAATTATATCGCCTTAAAATTGACGATTACCATATGATAAAAAAAATGAAGGAAGAGGTGATATAATTTTAATTGATAACAACTACCATTCTAAATCACACTAATTATGTAAATATTTTCTTTCTTATAATAACTGGTAAACAAAGGTCTTTGGGGTGGTAGATAGAATGGTTTATAAATTTGAGGGAACCAATTATAGTGTACCTTATCATCTAACTAAATCAAAAATTATCGTCCATTAATCCTCTGTTACTATCATCAATTCATTATATTATATTTTATTCTAACGTTTAAAATCCAGTCATTTTATGGCAAATAATTATGGAATCTGTTAAATTAATTTCCATTGATTTGTTTAGATTAAAAATTAAAGAAGTTTCATAATATTTTTATAAATTTTTGTACAAAATTAGCATGCAATTCTAAATTCGAAACTAACTACTGATAAAAGGAAATTCTATAAATGTAATCATTGAAACACTCATCAACATTAGAGGATAATCAAAGGCGAATTGTATTTAGAATCATTACTAATAAATATTACAAAAAAAAGTGTTTTATTTATTATTTGAGAAGCAGAAAAATCATTTAAAAACACTACATTTAAACTGTATTATTATTATTGTAAAGATAATCAATAATAATTAAATATTGTTAAAGTTGAATATTTTTGCCGAAAGAACAGATTAATTTCGAATTTACTATTAATTCAGTTTTGTTTATCGAATAAAATATAATTTTTACATGACATAAACTTTCTCAACTTTCTTATAAGGGAAAATCTCTTTAGTTTTCGGACATATCACTTGACCATTATTATCTCTTGCCATTTGTTCAAGTGCCTATACAAAATTAATCATAAATTTATAATAAAATAAATAAAAATTCTAATATAGTTCTTATGGCAAATCGAAAATCCTACTCAAAAACGAAAAACTTGTAATATTACTTAAAACACGTCAATTAATATAAAATGCCATAAGAATAATCTAGTGTTAGAATTAAATACTACCCCATATATAAAAAAATTTTACCTGTTCACCATAAATATAACCATTTGGCAACATCATAGGAAGATTATTTTCATTCAATGGTAAACCACTAATATGACAATAGAGACGTGATTGTGAACAATGTGCAAATGGTAATGGTTCAGCTAATTCGTTGAAACATGGCTGACATACTGGACAAGCTGGATTACGAGCATCATTACTATCCGAATAACACTGATTAAGAAATGTTAAGGAATCTTATTAAAATTTATAACAATTTTAAAAAAAAAATTAACACACAAAAAAAAGGATATGGTGTTTTTAATGCTGATAAACCAGCTTGTAGAGCAACTGTAAAGACTGATTGTGATGCCAATTGGAATAATCGATAGTTCTCGTTACGGAATTCTTCAATTAATGTATCCCAACGATTCTCATCTAATAATGCTTTATATGGTGCAATTTCTATATAAAATAAACATACACAGATATATAATTATTTAATTATTTAAAAATGTAAACTTACCTGTATTTAATGGAAATGCTAATAGAGCCATTGCTTGTTGTATTGTTGCTAAATGTTCATCTTCAAAACTAGGAAAATGTTTCCTTGCATGTCTTATTGCATCCATTCGACGATCACCACGTATCATTTCAACGAATTCTTGTATACGTAAATTGAATTCCATATTTGATTTTAATTTACGCAATTTCGATTTGTTGTCATGACACCATAATAAACATTTACTTGTTTCATGATTTGCTAATGATTTTTCTACTTCTCTTGACGTCAAAAATATATCTAAAAAAAAAACAAACAAAAAAAACAATGAAATTTAAAGCATTCTTCGTAGATTTTTTTTTATTTACCAATATTTGTTAAATCTTTAACACCGGATCGTTCAGCTAATGTTATAGCAGCATTATAATAACCATTACGTAAAAAATATTCAACAACCATACGATCTAAACGTTTACGACGCCATTGATTAATTGCACCATATGATGGATTACCATTTGTTGTTGTTTGTGCATGTTCTTTTAAATGTTCTAAACGTCGTTTACATACATTTGATGCAGCTAATTCTTCTGATATACCCTCTTCAGCTTTACGTTTCAATACTTGTAATTTCTCAACCATACCACCTAATAATTGTGTTAAATCTTTCGATTTTACTTGACCAGTTGTTGTTATTAATGATGATGACGATGATGTTGATGATGCTAATTGATCATTAATTGTTTTCTCAATCTCGTATGCTTGCTGATGGACGTGGGACACTTCACGATCTAAAATCTTTTGTGCTGTACGAAATTTCTTATTGAGGATCTCATATGGCACCTACAAAATAATCGGAAATTACGTAATTTAATGACACGAATATGATAACAACAATAAAAAAACAAACTTATCAATAAAATGCGTTAGAATGAGACGCAATAATAATAATAATAATAATCAAGTACTAATTCTGATTTTTAATTAATATTACTAAAGATAAATTTATAATTAATTTCATAATTATATTTAATAATAATTAATGTCAATACCTTTAATGTCGGATGTTCTAATGATTTAACATCTGCCATTTTATTAAAACAATCGAAATAAAACAAATAAACATCAAACTCACAAAACAGCTGATTGTCATTGGTATTTTATCAAGACAAACAACGTTGCCGCTTGTTTTCATTGAATCAAAAAAAAACATTACCGGCTCTAAAATAAGTTTAAAACAATTTTTTCAATTTCATTGCAACTCCATTCAAAAATTCTATCTTTTTCCGTGTTTTTTTCTCTGCAATAAAACAATAAATTTACACGTCATTTATAATAATCTTTAAAATAGTGAAAGATCGTAAATGTGGCAATAAGAATTCAACGCATGCGTGTTTCATTGACATAATAAAAATAGATTTACAAATTTGAGGAAAATAATAAAAAAACATATAGAAAAATTAATTAATTACGTTACATAATATTATTATACATTTTTGCTTCTAAATACACATCAATAATTTTGTTCTATGATTGAATTAAATTAAAAATTTACGATAATCAATTCTATTTTTTTATAAGATCAATGGTCAATTTCTAGCCTACTTTTTTAATCTATACTAATATAAAAAAATAAATAAAGATTTATAACAAAATTGATAAATTTTAAATCAAACAATTGTTCTACTTACCTATTTTTGTGTTAATTAATCGAAAATTATAAGAATTTTGTCAATAAAAATGAAATGCGAACACTATTAGTACATTGGTATGATAATAGATGTCATTGTATAACAATTGTCATTTACTTATATAATAGAGGTTATGTAATTTTGAAATAATTTTTAAAAAAAATGTTACCCTCTATTATTTTATTATTGTTAGGGGTTGTTAATTGTGAAGTCATACAATATATAGATCCACATGATATGGATGTGAAGAATTTACATAAAATGAAATTGTCATTATCATCATCATCATTGTTGACTGAAAATATTTCGAAAAGAACTGAAAATTTACAGTGTTTAAGTGATTTATATTATCGTAGAACTGTACGTTTATTATTACAGAATGTTTATATTGCTGAAAATTATGATGATAATAATAATAATAATAATGATTATTATTCAGGCTATATTAATGTCAATTTGAATCGTGAAGATTTAGAATTTTTACAGATATTTTCAAGCGAAAATCATGAAAATAGTCATAATCGTGATGATTTTATACATGTTCAATCGATACTTGAGAATTCTATACAAAAACCAACAATACAACAATATTACAATGTTGTTTTAACAATAAAAGAACGAATAAAATTGTTAATTTTCAATCCAACAACTTTACTAGTAGTGATTTTGATCATTTGTTTTATTATATGTTGTCAATTATATTATGATAAATGGGCCCTTTTTAAATTTATTGCAATCGTAATGTATGCTATCGATTATGTTTTAAGATATTTACAATTAATTCAAGTAATTTATAATTTTATTCATGTGTAATTGTTTGATTAAATTATTTTTATTTTTAAAGGCAGCAGAAATAGAACAGATGGTAATTATAAAACAACATGGACATGTACCACCGGAATGTGATCCAAATAAAATGGAATGGAAGGAATATTTTAAACAGAAAATTCGTACGTATTCCATAAATATCACAATGTTTATTAGAATTGATCATAATTAGGGAACATTACAAAATCATGTGTAATATTGCCTAATAATGCTAAAGATATATTATCACCATCATTTTCAATAATTGTTGCTAATTGTTCTTTAGCTTCATTAATAATTTCCGGTTCTAAATGATAATACATTCGACCAATTTGTATTTGCATACGTCCCGATTGATGTAAAATTAATTTACCAATTTGTCCTTCTAACATTTGTTCTAATGGATAATCAAATAATTGTTTACAATTTGGATCATCACTTAAACCTTTACCAGCAAATGAATCTGGTAATTTTAATAAACAAATAGCTGGTGTTTCATCATCATATTGATCTGTATTGAATGGTTGTGGTATTTGATTTAAATTATCCATATCTAATTCTGTTTTAATTGTTTTATCAGTTTTTAATTGTTTCATTTTAATTGTTGTTAGTTTTAATGCATGAATTGTTGATTTCTCATCATCATCATCATCATTATCACTATAATTTTCATAATTATTCAATTCATCTAATAGACAACAATTATCATCATTTTTGATATTGTTGGTTTGCCAATTTTTACGATTAATAGTTGGTTTAATTATATTTGATGTTGTATTATCATTACGATGATGATTGCGTTGGTGTGAATTCAAATTGGAGCGACGTAATAAATCACCAGCACCTTGTGAAAATACACCATCAGATTGTATGAAACGATTATTATCGTATTTTTCATTTTTATTCCTTTGTTGATTTTTTATTGGTTTATCTTTACGTTTTACTTCCATTCTCTTTAAAAATTCTTTCGTTTTATCTTTATTACGTGATACGTTCAAATTTGGTTGATATTGTTTTTTTGGTTTTGTTGTTAAACCTAAACTTAAATCTCTTGGTAATTTTAATGATTGTAAACGTCCACTATTATTAACAACATCTTTTTCTATTTTGATAATTTTCTTATCATCCATATTTTTATGATTTTATAAACAACCAACAACAACACCTACAACACAATTTTTTGGTTATGTTTTTTAGTAATTTTTATTTGTTGTACAGTTGGTCATAGTGATTTTTGGTAATTTTCATGTTACACAATTGGTAATAGTGATTTTGTTTTTAATATAGGCGGTTTCTTCTATGCAGATACAGAAAATATTATAAAAATTTAAATTATTTATTAATTTTCTAAACATTCACATTTTTGAATTAATAATTAACAATCACTGCCAACTATACGACATTTATTTTTTGCCTATATAAATTTAGTAATTTTATTTTTATTGATTACAGTTGGTGATAGTGATTTTTTTCTTAAATTATAGGCGGGCTCTTCTACGAAGATAATTGCAGAGAATTCTACAAGGCAAGTTATCAAAATTTAAATTATGTGATAACACCATTATCAGTAGTTGCAAATCAACTTGATGTTGTAATTGTGGAACCTTTAAATCATCTTGGTAATGGTATTGGAAAATTTTTAAACTCTCTAATTGGTAATTATACTTGATTAGAAACTTAATAAAAAATAACTTAATATTTTTTTTACGTATTAGGTTCATTACCAATTGGATATTCATTAATACTAACACCTATATTAATATTATTGATATTCTTTTTTTTGGTTATTTCCTTATTGTTTATAACGAATAAATCGTTAGAGTTGAATTTTTTTTGTTTTCAATTTAAATTGGGAGTTGCACAACCGAAATTTGTTCAACAACAAGAAAACCAACGATTTGAACAACAAGAACAGTTAATAAGGAGAGCATTAAAAGCAAAGAATAATAAAATGATTAGTTTTAAGACTCGACGTATAAGAAATTAACTATTTAAAGAAAAAGAATATTTTTATTTACCTGTAACAAAACTTTAATTAAATCCTTATGTTGATTACGGTTTTAACAACAAATAAGTTTATACAAAAAGATAAATTTGAATAACAAAATTCCCCAAATATTTCCCTTATCAAGAATGACAAATATCAAAACATGAATCATATATACTGATTGATAATTGAAGAATCTCAAATAAAGTTTAAACAATTCATATTTGAATTTTCTTTATTTACCTCAATTCACACACAATTCACAGTGCGCACACAATTTATCGATTTTGTTTACTCCACTTATCAGCTGTATGTCAGTTTGATTAGAATTTAAAAAAAAAAAAATAGGTGAAGATGTTGAAAATTCCTATAATAATCACGATAATCTTTACAATAAATACAACAAAACTCGATGGTGCTTTATTATTTTTTAGTAAAACACCATTTGAAGTGTCACCATTGACTGATTTCAATGATAACGATTTGGTAGAATTGAAATTGAAGATGGGGAATCCAATGGTACAAATTTATAAAACTTCAACGCCATTAACATGGATGGATTTTAAACAAATCCTACAGGGTTATTACAGTCAATATAATGCAAATGGTGATTTGAATAATTTAGAAAATGTTACAGGTATCGAATAGATATTCAAACATATTTTAATTTTTATAAAAAAAAAAATTTTGTATAAATTCTTAGAAATCTCCAATGATTTACCACAAATCGATCAACAACAAAATAAGAAGATTCTATCAATTGTTATATTACCAAATCAACGTTATCGTAGAGATGTTGTTGAAGATGTTGATGCAGATTCAATATCATTATCAACAACAACAACAATCAATTCAGGTCCTGTTTTATATAAAGCAAAAGATAAAAATGATGAATCCACTTATATTATAATGTATTCAACACAATTATTATTATTAAAAGTAAATGATAATAATTACCCAATTGGTAATACATCAGAAGAGATGATAACAATCGATAATCGTCCAGGTAGTTTTGTTAAATTTAGTGTTAAAGTACCATCTGATGATTTAGGTAAAATTACATTAAATTTCTTATTTATATGGTACGGTAATTATTGGCAAATTAATTCAGTTAAAATCACCGATATGAATAATAATTATAATTTTAATTTAACATTAGATAATAATAATAATAATTTAATACCGGAACATTTCTCTTATCATTGTTCTGGTTATATGATTTTCACTGATAATAATAATAGTAATAATAGTGTAGAATTGTATATTAAAGATATACAAGTACAAATTGATAGTAAAATGGGTAAATTCAATAATGCTTATGATTGTGTACCATTTATAACAGTACCAATATGGTCTGGTTTATTGGTAGCTCTAATTATTGGTATTGCATTAATTATTGGAATTACAGCAATGCTCGATATTAAAACAATGGATAAATTCGATAATTATAAAACAAAACAATTAACAATTAATGTAGTGGAGGAATCATATTAATTGAGTAAAAAGAAATATTTACAAGATGATTTGTTGTGATTTTTCAACAATAACTAGCAATCATCAGATGTGGTACAGAATTCATTAATGGTTTCTTCTCTTTAGGGCAAACTTTTATGCTGTAATAAAAATGATTTAAAAAATAATAAATTTAAATAATAATAAAATTTTGTACCTTTGTGAGATTTCTAAAGCATCAACGGTGATGTAATCGATAAACGTACGTGGTGTTTGTAATAAACGCCATGTTAATGGATTGAAAAGATTACTTTCAAAACGCCATTCAACTTCAACAGCTTTCATTTGTGGTATTTCATCAGTTGCTACAACACTTGTATAAATTTTACCCGGTTCATGATAACCACCATCATTTAATGGTATTTCATTGGTTTTAGGACCTTTACCATCTATAGTTGAATGAATTTTGAAATATAATTGTCCAATTTCACCACCATGTTGGCGACTTTCTTCCGAATCAGATATTGCCACTGATATGCGATAATGGCCACCTTTATTCAATATATGATGTCAATTATCAAAAATTGAATATATAGGAAGGTGTTTTTTTTTAAAAAAAAAAAAAAAAAAAGATTTGTAGGGCGGTCAATGGAAATTAGTTTAGCAAAATTGGGACCCCGTAGGTCATTTGAAAAGTGGTCTAAAGACGATCAATTTTACCAATGTTGCAACCTTCAAAAACCAACTAAACAAAATACGTAAATGACTATGGATGACTCGTAGAGCCTGCCCAACGTGTTTCTCCATTGCATTCTAGAGAATAAAATGGAGAAAAACACAGGATATCAATATTAGGAGGATCCTTGAGTCATTCTATGTCAGGGCTTTCACCGGAACAAAAAAAAAATAACAGTTCGAAACTCTGTCTTTACGTCATCGACTCCTTTTTGACCGGCTTCCAAGTAAGCTACAAAGTTCCAATTTTGTTTAAATATACTTCATGGACTTTCTTATAAATCTTTGAAATAATTTTCCAATTGATCACTTTTTTTTTACACACTCAAATTAGAAACTTACGACAGTACGGTTTCCGATCACCAGTTTTGAAGAATTGCATCAAATTCCATGATGGATGTATTGCACCGCGTTTTAATAGAATTTCATAATGTTTCCGACCATGATAACCAAATTTTAAACATTTCTCACCATATCGACCACAATTAAAACAACGACCTTGATGAAAATCATCATATGATTGACATGCAATTGTTAAAAATGTACATTTTGGATTGATGCTTTCAATGAAAAATTCATGACTTCTTAAATGATTACAACCAAGATATTTACGTATACCTCTAAAAAAACTACCATTTTCAGCTGTTATATATTGAACAACACTTTTACCACAACCAGGTTGATCTGTACCACCATTTGGATAATAATCAACATGTCCAATACGTTCAGTCATACCTAAACCACCACGTATAAATTGACTAGCATCAGTATGTACAATATCAACATATTTAGCAGCTTGACGATCTAAACGTACTGGTGGTTTAGCTTTAGCAAAATGTGGCTCAGCTGGATCTAAACCAGTAATTCGACCTAATGTTAAATTAAATTGCTATAAAATAACACACATTATAAATAATTAAATATTAATTTTTAAAAGATGATTCTACAAACTGATTGTAATGTGTAACCAATATAGCCACTCATATGTGCCCCTAAAGAATGTCCAATACAATGAACATGATCCAATTTTAAATCGCCTGTATATCGAGCTAAATCATTTAATAAATGTGCTGTCATAGCACCAACTAAACGGATATTAGCAACAGCTTGTGTATAAGGTGGACTGGAACCACCTTGCCAATCAACAATAATTACCGTACAATCTTCTAATTTTAATAATTCATGAGCCATTTCATGCATCTAATGAAAACAAACAATTATTATTAATTAATTAATTAAAACAATAAAAATAAAAAATGAAAATACCCATGCAATTCCACCACCTTCCATATAACCATGCGAGATCAAATAGACAGGTTTTAAGGCTTCAATACCCGCCGATTTAATCACATCAAATTCATTTAAATCAATCAATTTAGTGTGATCGAGATTGTTACGTGTATAAAACAGATATCGTGGTTCAATCTTTGATAATTCTTCTGGGAATAGAGAGACAGGTCGATGTTCCGATGTCCATGGTGGTGTTAATTCGAAACAACCATAAATTCCATAACATTTCGTTGCATTAATTGCTGTATATTTTTATGTTTTGTTAAATAATAAAAATTAGATTTTAAATCATATTTTAATTAATTATTTACCAACGTTTTCCAATATCAAGATAATAATAATTATAGGATGTCTCCTGTTGGATACTACTCTGGTTCATTACATAAATTATAGTTTGTAAAAATACCGAACTATTATTAACAGCTACCATCTTTTGATGATGATTATTGAATACTTCTTGTTGTTTATTTGAAAAATGAAATTTATTGACGATAAGTATAAGTTGACGAAATATCGATTTGTGTTATCACAAATCAAAATGGACAAAGTCTAAAGGTCGTGTTGTTTTCTTGAAAAAAATCGCCACAAGAGATTTACGTCTAGACTTTTGTACGATTTACGTAAATCAACAAATTCTAACAAGGAACAAAACATTTAGAAAATAAACCAATTTCGTAATGGGTTTATCATTTAATAATCAAAACTGTGTTTACAAACTTAACGTTTTCTCAATTGTTATTGTAATTGTTTTAAATCTCAAGATTTTTCTTTAAAAAGAAAAAAATTCCATCAAACTTTTGTACAAATTGTTAAAAATAAAAAATAAGCAATAAGTAGTGGATGAGGAGGAGGAGGGCTACAAAGAATTGTTATTATTAATTGAGTAGAACGTCTAAAATTATCTACAAATATACAAATTTGTTTCTTAGGTTCACTATATTTCAACAATTTTCGGTTGTATTCTTTAAAATAAAACAATTATAGATAGATAGATAGATAGATAGAATTAGTACTCGTCTAAAATTAGTACTTTAATCTAAATTAAAATTCCAATTCTAATGAAGCGAGATCTTTCGTTTATTTTTATTTTTCTTTATTTATTAATTGTTATTATTCAATCTACCGAGCGAAAAATTCAAAATATGAGTACATATTATTATTGTTTTGCTAATAATAAAGTCTATTTTTTTTTTCAAATTTCTTCTCATTGTTATTTTCAACTAATTTAATTTTTAAATATTCGTTGCATAAATACGTTTATAAATCGATCACAATTGCAGTTCATATAGTGAACACTATAAAGCGTGAATATTAACAAATATTTGGTTGTTTTCTATCTTTGTTTTTTTTTTTTATCAATATTAACATGAACAGTATAATTAATTAAAATGTGTTTGCTTTAGCACCCAGTCTAATTAATTCAATTTTTTAATTTTCAAAAAATTGCTTTATAGCTCTAACTATTATTATTATTATTATTATTAACATCAAAACACTCTCAACATAGTTTAATTAGATGATTTAACAATGATTAATGGTCCATTTTTTGTATCTTTACCCTCTGTTGTGAGTGTTTTGATTAATTTAACTCTTTCTTCTTTACTGTGTTCTTTATGTAAAAGATGTACAGCGCTATTTCACCTTACAATTAGTCATGCTTTTGTAATTACGTTACGTCGTAGCTTTGTTCATACACTTTACTACATTTCATATTTCTCAACAAGAAAGAAACAAAAGTCCGAACCAAACTACGACACAAATTAAAACAAAAAAAATGGCCAACTATAAGGTAAAATTATCATTATACACCCTATACTATAATTATCGTTATTATGATGTGAAATTAACTGAAATTCAACTCCTACAATTAGACATTTAGTTGATATGCGCTAATATATGACATGTGTATATGTGTATGTGAAATTATTCAACATTTCTAAAAAAAAATTGATTAGTGTTTTTTTTTTGTATAAATGGACCCGACATTTATTTTGTCTAATCATAAAACTTTACCGATTAACATGATGGAAATTTATAGTTTGGCACAATTGTTACACCCCCCATCATTGATCTTTTTTTTATCATCGTCTTTCACATAAAAAAATATCAGTAAAATTGTACGATTTTATCAAAACCGCCTTCGTATGTGTATGAGTGATTATATTTCGATATGATTTATGAGGTGTGCTTAAAGTAAAAAAAATATTATAAGATAATAAAGAGAAATGAAGCTAGCAATCGACCCTAATTAATAATTTTTCTTTAATGAAGAAACCGAGCAAGTTTAAAAAATGTAAAATAGTGCATCTATATTTACATACATAGGATATACAAATGGTGTTTCACCTTGTATAATTGGCCATGCTATTAGTTATGTAACGTCATAGCTTGATTCGATTGCTTAAACATCAACAAAAGTTAAAGTATATGAACCAAAGTGTAAGACACTGCATAATAAAAGCATGACCAATGAAAAAATTAAATACCAGGTGACTCAAAGTGATTAAATTTAATATAATTAGTTTTAACTGTTGTAAGTTGACTCGTTGTTTGAGCCACCCTCTTTTATAGGGCGTAGTTCATTCTACTTTCTAATATCTAAAAGATTTTTTAATATTATTAAGAATGCAATAAGAAATTTCATAAATTTACCAACAATTGAAACTTATAAACAATCGTGAATCATTCTGTATACATATTTTTTAAAAAAGACGGCAAAATATGTAGAATAAGCTAAATGTTATCCACAATATGGGGGCACTTTTTTCATTGAAACAGTCAACAATGATAAACACAGATTCGTTCCCTTAATAATAGTAGTAATAATAATAATAACAAACAGTATAACTTGCTCGGTCTATAATTTTTTCTCATTTTTTTTACGTGTTTTTTTTTTGAAATTTTTTAAAGCTTGGTCATAGATTTTTTTATTAACAAGTTGTGTGTGTGTGTGTGTGGTTCAAATAAACCAAAAGATAAACACACATCCAGAACCGAGAATATTTTAGGATTCGAAAATCAATAATTTTTACATAAGATCGCATTTATCTTTAGCTACACGACTATTAGCTTTACCACCAACTTGTAAACTAACATTACGTGATTTCTCCAAATTCAACAATTCTTGAAATAGTTGTTTAACATTATGATTTGTTTTTGCTGATGTTTCCATAAAACTAACACCCCATTCGTTTGCTTGTGCTTGACCTTCTGATGTTGTCACCTATTTATATGAAAAATAAATAAAAATTTAATTTGGAAATTTTCTATTTATAGAGTTTTTATAAGATTTACTTCACGTAATTCAGCACTTTCATCACATTTATTACCAACTAACATGATTGGTATTTGACTTAAATCGGGACCTTTTAATTCTCTTATTACTTCCCAAATTGGACGTAATTCTTCTAAACTTTGTCGACTACACACCGAATAAACAAGAATGAAAGCATGTCCTTTACTGATTGAGAGTCGTTGCATTGCTGGGAATTGGTGAGAACCGGTCGTATCAGTGATTTGTAATGTGCAAATATTCTTATTGCAACTGATTACCTAAAAAAATAAATAAATTTAAATAAATAAAAAAACAACAATAACAAAGAAGATGTTTACATAGTGTAAAACAATATTTTTCATCTCATAATTGAATATGCTTTCAGTTATGTACATAGATCGTAGCTTAAATCGACTATTGAAATATACTTACATCAACGAAAGTCAAATGTATAGGAAAGTGTATGAACCGAGCTACGACCGGCATTAAGTAACCAAAAACATGGCCAACTACAAGATGAAATACATTTGTACACGATGTATAAAAGGAACATGATAACAAAACAAAAACAATACAAAACGCACAAAACTTACCCCCAAAAAAATGCAAAAGAAATAAACATGAAACATCAAGTGATAAAACCAAGCAACAATAATGACTGTAACTTAAGAAAAATGATAATAAATAAAATAAAAATAAATAATGCAAAATTTTATGTGTGTAAGTGTATAATTTTGGTCCTCACTTGTCTGTAAGTATCTTCAATTGTCGGTATGTAACTTTCACGAAATGTACCTTTAACAAATCGTAAAACTAATGAACTTTTACCAACACCACCAGCACCAAAGACAACAACACGATAATCATTACTTTGTTCTGGCATTATTCCTCTATTATTTTACACGAAAGAAACAAAAAAAACAAGAAATTTCTTCGTATTTATCGATGATAAAACAAATTAAAATTCAAACATATATAAACAAGAGGTTATAGTGTTAATTTTCCTGCCATCATACATCATTATAATAAAATTATTTAGAAATTTTCGTTACAATTCTCTCGTTTTTATTAAGTGGCACTAATTTTTGGTTTGTTTATTATTAAAAAATTTGCAATTTTCGTTGATTTTTTCACAATTTTTTTCGGTATTTTACACAAAACACAACAACCAACAACAGCTTAAAATAATGACGTCATTGTGAAACTGAAAATCCCGTATTGATTGGCCACGACCTGGCCCTC
The DNA here is from genome assembly GCA_039776855.1 of Mylabris sibirica. Taxonomy (NCBI): domain Eukaryota; kingdom Metazoa; phylum Arthropoda; class Insecta; order Coleoptera; family Meloidae; genus Mylabris; species Mylabris sibirica. The sequence continues at coordinate 13,642,990 of CM077843.1, read as the reverse complement.
TAACGTCATTCACCCCAACTAAATCAATAAAGAAATTGAAATAAATCAACGAAAATAAATTAATTTCACTTATACAACTATTTTTGAATTCTTTTTAAACATAATTTATCTATTTATAACGCTGATATTGTATTTAAATTAAGATATAATTGAAAATGTTTATTTTTATTTTAGTGGATTTTGGATAATATAGTTGGTTAACATGCATCAAACTAACCAATCATATAGATGAGGTTTTCAAATATTACGCGCTAATAAAATTTCAACTCACTAATTATATTTTTAATTTATTAAACTAAAACAACACAAATCTGTTAATAGACTAGTATTGAATATTACATATTAACTGTTGATTTTTTTATGTTTTTGCATTGTTGAAATTGAACATTCTACAACAAAAATTAGTGATTTTTATGATTGAGGATTGGTAGTTGCTGTTAACCAACAGAATTATCTAGAAGTAATATTTATTTGAATAATAGCCAAAATTAAGAATCAAATCAACCTTAGATTTATTCTATCATAAAATTAAAAGTAAACATATTATATTTTTATAAACTGATATTTAAAAATAACTAGTGATTTTGTTACCTTGATTTATTACGGTTGGTTAACTTGAAAATAGTCGACCAATCACAAGGCACATAATATTATCAGCTGGTGTTTTTAAATTAAAAAACCGCAAATATTTTGATTCGCCCAATTTTTTCCTTATTAATAAAATTATCCAGATAAATTAATAAATATCATGTAAGACTATAAATATAGCTTGACAAAAAGTTAAAAGAATAATTATTAAATTACATTTATTATTAAAATATTTATAGATCTTTTTACAAAAAAATTCAATGAAAACAAATACAAATATTTATTTAGTATTTATGAATAAATAAATAAATAGAATATAATTGTATTATTTTCTTGTTTTATTAAAATTAAGATTTTCGTTTAATGAAACTAGAGATTTTGTTGAGTGGTGGTTGGTGAACATGTCAAGAATCCACCAATCAAATACAAGAAAATTCGATTATTTGGTTATTTTTTTCGAATAAAACGCGCCAATTTTTTTAATAAAAATTCATAGAGAAACGACATTTATTAAAAATATTAACATAGAAAGAAGCTACGTTATATTATAATTTTTTGATAAAACAAAAAAACACAGTGGAATAAACAATGATTACAAACAATAAGTTAACCACCAATTATCTGAGCATTTATTTGATAAAAACTTAAATTGGTACTGATTAAATATTTCCACATGTCCTTGTTATTGTTTATTTAATTTATTTTTCCACACACATTTAAACAGGGTATAAAAGAGCAGAGAATACAATTTTTCATTCAATTTTCTTAAAATCGTCATAGATTATTATTAAAAATAAATAAAATTGAGAAAAACTTTAGAATTTTAGTCGTAAGATGTCTTCATTGTCAGCTGTTGAGAAAGACGCGTTGAATACGCTAGCTGTCAACAATTTTCGTGAATATCTTCAAATACCATCTGTACAACCCAATATTAATTACGGTAAGTCTTATTAATTATTAATTAATAAGAAAAATGATTGTAAAAACAATTGAAATCAAAGTTGGAAGATTTGGGGATTTTCCAATAGGTCATGTGGCTTGCTTTGCTTATTTAATAATAGCTTCGTTGTTGTCGTCATTTGTTCAATCGAAATTTCCTCTAGGGTGTGGATTCTTAATTAATTTAATTTATGTTAATTTTAAAAGTGTTTCAACAAATGCAAATCAAAATTGATTAAAATAGATATAGGGAATCGTCAATTGAAAATAATTCATTGCTTCTAATCAAGAGTGTAAAGTTTGATAATATTCATTGACAATCATCAATTTTATACCAATTCTATATTTTTTATACTTGTAGATGATTGTGTTAAATTCCTACAAAATCAAGCAAAAAGTCTCAATTTACCAATCACTATTCATTGTGTGGTACCAAAAAAGCCCATCGTGATCATCACATGGATTGGACAACAACCGAATCTACCAACAATATTGTTAAATAGCCATATGGATGTAGTACCAGTATTTCAAGTATAATAAAATCCTCTTTTTATTTTATAATAAATTGATAATTATGATTATTTTTTTTATGTATAGGATAAATGGACTTATAAACCATTCAGTGCTGATATTGTTGATAATAAAATATATGCACGTGGTACACAAGATATGAAATGTGTTGGTATTCAATATTTAGAGGCTATTAGACGTTTAAAACAGGATGGTGTTAAATTAAAACGAACATTACACATATCTTTCGTACCAGGTTTTTCTATTTTTAATCAATTATAATAATTAAAATTTAATTGAAATTTGTATTGTTTTAGATGAGGAGATTGGTGGTGTTGATGGGATGCGTAAATTTGTTAATACAAAAGAATTTAAAGATTTAAATGTTGGTTTTGCATTAGATGAGGGTATGGCTAGTCCGAATGATGATTTCGTTCTATTCTATGGTGAACGGACTTTGTGGCGTAAGTATATCACTATTATATAAAGTCGTAACTTGTGTCATACTTTACTGTATTTGACATTTATTCATGTATTTTCCAAATGGCTGAAACAAGTTACGACTTTACGTTTATAAACTTTAATCACCCTGTTCTATACATTTTTTTTTCGTACGTTTATTTATAGATTTGCAAATTCATTGTCCTGGTGCACCTGGACATGGTTCATTATTACTTCACAATACAGCTGGTGAGAAAGTTGCCTATTTATTGGATAAATTCTTTAAATTTCGTAAAGCAGAAAAACAGAAATTAATTGATAATCCAACATTAACATTAGGTGATGTTACAACTGTTAATTTAACACAATTACATGTAAGTGATATTGATTTAATAATTAGAAATTATTCATTCATTAGTCTTCAATTTTCATTTTCTATATTTATAACAGTTATTTCGTAATGTCTACGGCGTTATTACCATAGACTATTTTTTTAAAGTATTCAACAGTTTTTTTTGGAAATTTCGCTTTATAGTTTTACCACAAAATAAAGGTGTATTTAAAAAAAGTGATATTATATAGTAAACTATGATTGCAATAGGTAGTTAATTTATATTTTTTTTTGTTAATTTAAGAACTACACAATTTAGACATTAAAAATTAATTTTCAAAATATTCTTAGTTGCCAATTTCGATTTATAATTTTACTACCAAGAGAAAGGTACATTTAAAAAAACTGATTCTTATGTCACTATAGTTACAATAGATGGCGTTATTACTATAATTGATTTAGTAATTATTTTTTTTTTGTTAATTTAAGAATTATCTAAATTAAATCAAATTTGGTTTTATGCAAATCAGATGTGATTCAGGTACAATTTTAATCTATAATAGTGTTCGTGTATTTGTTTTAATTTTTTTTAATTTTTTTTTATACGTACATTACTTTTATTTTTAGTTTTCATCTATAATTTAAATCAATTTTAATTATTTTTTTTTTTATTTGTGTGTTGATGTAAAATTGTTGTAGGGTGGTGTTCAATCAAATGTTGTCCCACCAGAATTTGTGATTGTTATTGATTGTCGTATCACACCAAATGTTGATATTGAAAAATTCGAACAAGAAATCAATCAATGGTGTAAAGAAGCCGGTGATGGTATTTGGATAGAATATGAACAGAAACATCCATTTGTTACATCAACAAAATTGGATAATATGAATTTGTATTGGTTGGCTTTTAAACAAGCCAGTGATGAACTGTAAGCTTAAATTATCATATAAATAACACTACAGAATGATTCACAATAATCTTTCAAAATTTTAATAAAAGTCTTTATTAAAAAAAAAAGATCTCCAAAGGCAGCAAGTACCTCATATAGCGAATTTTTTATATATCTACATACTGAAATATTAATTGCAAAACATTCTTATGATACTGACAATTAATATATTTTAACTATCAACTAATAAATTCATTTCCCGTAATACGTTTAATCAAGGCCTGCTTGATTTTTTCAAGCGAAATTCTCTAGCAGGCCTTGCGTCTAATATTAACTGTCAAAATTAGTTACCCCCCCGCGATATTCTTTTTTTTTTCTAATATCAATTGTCAGAACACATAGCCATCTTAGATACGTGATTTTACTGCTTATACTCAAAAAAGAGATTTTTGCATTTTTCTTGCGATCCAATGAACCGATTTTGATGATTTTTTTTCTGGGTCATAGAGGATCGACGACTCTACTGTTATTTTAATTTTCATCAAAATCTAAGCAAATTTAATATTGAAAATGATTTTTTTTAACATTTCTTCAGCTCTTATTCCAAAAGTGTTGGCCCTACCAGTCTGGTCAACGAACTCATCCAAGCTATCCCAAAGACCGATTTTTGTACCAAGTTTCATTAAGATTGGTGTATTTTTACGGCAGTTATCGTGGGTATACATATATATATATATATATATATATATATATATATATATATATATATATATATATATATATATATATAAAAATTTTAACGAACGGTGGATATGGGTTCCTGAGGTCCCAAAACGAACTTCTGTGCAAAAATTTTTCGGAAATTCAAAAGTGAGGATCTCGTCATTAGCTAATTTTTTTAAAAAATTCGCTAAAAATCATATCTCGGAAACTATAGCAACTTAAAGGTTAATATTTGGAAATCGAATAGTTGAAATAATCTACTTTTTGTTAAATCTTACAGATTTCAATTAATTTAACAAAATTTAGCTGAAATATCACTTTTACATAATTTTTAAACAGTAAAATCTTGCTTATTTTAAATGAATTACCATATGTTTTGTTTTCATATGGTTAGATAGAAAAAGACTTGTACATCAAACTGTATTATCATCCTCTTTACAATTTTCAATAAGAAACTGGAATAGATCTAGTCACCTGTGTTAAATTAATTCATTAAAAACAAAACATATAAGGCTTAGGAAAATTATGTTCAATTATTCATTTTTGCTAGGCCTTCTATGGTTTCTTTTATACATAAACTATTTTAGTACAGGTAACTAGATGTATGAAATTTTTCACAGGGGGTGAAATTGAACTTAATTGACTACAAGTTCTTGTTAATGGGCGTTAAGATTGTGAATCATTCTATATTTTACATTTTTTTTTTCTTTTTTATAGTATTCTATTGTAAATTTTCAGTGGTTTAAAATTGAAACCCCAAATCTTCCCAGCTGCCACAGATAGTCGTTATATACGTAGTTTAGGATTACCAGCAATTGGTTTTTCACCAATTAATAATACACCAATTTTATTACATGATCATGATGAATATTTAGGAATTGATACATTCTTAAAAGGTATTGAGATTTATTGTAAAATTCTCACAACAATTGGTAATGTTAATGAGAATAATAAAACTGGATAGTAATTTGGTTAAAATTTAAACGTTTCTTCATAATTTCAATGATTTAAAAGAAAATCCCCAAAAAAAAAATTAGTATATGCAATAAATATTTTTAATGAACAGTTCAAAAATAGTTTCTTTAATAATGAGAGATCCAAGATGTTTTTTCAAATTGAAGAAAACGAATTTCCTATCGAAATAAATTCGAAATTGCATAAAAACCCTGAAATTCTTATTTATTTATTATTGTAATACTGTTGTAGTTTCGTTTTATTTACGTGCTACCAACCATCCCCTTTTCAATTTTGTAATGGACTCGTCCATTTTACGTATCGATTTTTACCACCATTTTGTTTCCTATATTTTCTCACCCCCTCGATAATTAAAAAAAATGTTAAGAATCTTCCACAATCGCTCCTGAAATTCCACAATTTAGAGGAAAATTACAAAATATCCATTTTTTTAAATTTATTCTAGCCGGCTTTGTAATTTAGCGGGCTGCCATGACAGTCCCTTTAAAAAAAAAAACCGACCCGGCAAAATCGGACGATTCTCCAAACAAATCTATTAAATTTTCAATTTTAAAATTATCAAAAAAAAAATTGATAATTATAGTGCATTTTTGTGTAATTTCAATGATTTAATTGTTAAAATTTAGGTTAAATTAAATGTCATGGATTTTATTACGGGCATGTTATTATTTTGTTGTTGGTTGTTAAACATATATACAACAATGTAGACGCTGGACTTGTTTAACCAATGAGAAAAAGGCGGGAACTGCACGTGACCTATATCCAACCAATCATATCAATACGATTTGAATTCCCTCTCCTTTTAACATGTACGATGACGACAAGTTTTGTATACATTCGTTGGGTGTTAAAGTGCTGTCACTAGGGTACACGAATTTCCTTTTCAAATTAAAAAAAAAACATACAACAAATGATTTTTATAATAAAATAATTAATTCGGCATTGATTGATTTAATTAAATTTAAAAACTGTAAGTATTTATTGATTTATTTCTATAAATTATTATTAACGTTTCTGTCAAGAAACAATAAATAAGTTGGAAAAATTGAAATTGTATTCTCTCCTCACTATGATCATGGCGTTGATCCGAAAGGGGGGTGGAGGAGGTGGTAACATAATGGACTCGTCCAATATTCAGAGCCCGCTCTTTTGTTTTCCATTCATTTTTCTAACAATTCAAGAAAATTTCAATAATTGTAAAAATAATAATAGTAATAACGACATTATTTAATACTTATAATAATAATAATATTGGAGAATAAATGGAAAAATTTTCGATAATAGATACACCCACTTAATACAGATTAAAAATACATATTGTTAAAAGAAAAGAATATATCCCTCTTATCAATCGAATTACATATTTTGCTAGAATTCATTGGAAAATGTGGATAATTATTTAATTTATTAATTAATTAAAAAAAAATACAATTTTTCTAATCATAGTAAACAGGCGGGAAGACTTCTGACTTGTTGTCAAGGTCAAATTGAAAGTAAGTTTTGATTAACAAACCGGCCGGTTATTATTATTATTATTATAGTTATAAAAGAGGGAAAAGCTAATGTCCTCGTTGAATAAAATCACAAAAATTCTCTTTGAAATTTACGATGAGAGAAAGTGAAATTCTCTAAATTGTCTCATTATTCTGATTTAAATATTGATTTTTTTTTTTATTATTATTATTTCTTTTAGAGGGTTTTAAATCAACGAGATTTCTTCAATTTTGTATACACAGGAAAAGCAGGTGGTAGTTTATTTATGTAAATAATAAATGGTGAGAACAGGTCGTTTTTTAGAAAATTTCTAAACCCTCTACAATTTCTGAATTCCAAGTGGTAGAGGGTTTATTCTTTAAATTTTCATTCGTGTTTCTAAATATAATTAAATAGAGATACTAGGGGAGATTTCTACAAGGGGTGCATTTTTTTCTCTAATAAATAGAGAAAAAAAATCATATTTTTCTCGATAATTCAGGTTTTTGCGGAAGTTCAAAATTAGATCCTTCTACCACTGATTTATGATTCCATTGTTTCTATTTTTTGTCATCCCTCACCACTTCCCCGCCCTGTAAACTCTGATGGGTGTGAATAAAAATCGAGTATATATTTAATACAAATTTGAAAGATTTATTATTATTTTGATAATTTATAATAATTTTAGAAAAATACGTAATATTTATTCTTATTTTTAATATCCGGAAGTGTTTAACTGTAGCGACATCTAGTTGATGTGTTGTTAATTATAATATCGCCATCTCTTGTGTTAATAATGTAGTTATTAATTTTGGCGGTTTTATTTGAATCATTTTACAGATAAGCGGGAAAAATGTCGGCAGTAATGGATATGTATTTAAGTGCATCTGATTCAATGTCATTTCAAGATATGTTAGATATTGATATAAAATCAGAGATTGAATCATTAGTTGGTGGACATAATGATTTTTCTGGTTTAAATTTTTCTGAATTACCACCATTAGAATTAGATGATGTTGTACAAACAACACAATCAACAGATATAAAATGGTTTTCATCAAATTCAAATCATTCAAATAGTAGTTTAAATTTTGATTTTAATAATAGTGAAGATGGTACGAAAATGGTTAATCCAAATGCTGTTATGCCTGTAACAACAACAACAACAATAACATTAGCACAAAGTTTACGTTCACCATCACCAATTTTAAAAGAGAGTCATTTAACATTCTCACCAGCAACAATAAAAATTTCATCAATTAAACAGAGTTGTAATAATAATAATGTTGTTGTTAATGTTAAAAAGGATTTATTGAAGAAATTAGATGATCATGATAATAGTGGTGGGAAACAAATTGTTAAAAATCTATGTAAAATAACACCAATTACAACGACAAAATCATTGAATAATAACAATAATGGTGTTACAACAATGATAGCAGGAACAACAACAACACCAACAATAAATACGATAAAAGCAGTACAAAAACCATCAATTTTCACATTTAAAAATACAATAAATCGATCATTAGGACAACAACAAATTAATTTAACAACTGTAAGGTCGGCGACTACAACACCGACGATCAACCATAATAATAACAATAGTACTATTATTAATAATAATAATAATAATAAGAAATTTAATAATAGTAATATTAGTAATAATAATAATAATAATAATAATAGTAAATTGAATGAGGATGGTGAACGTATTTATCCAAAACCAGCATATAGTTATAGTTGTTTAATTGCAATGGCATTAAAAAATAGCCGTTCTGGTAGTTTACCAGTATCAGAAATTTATAATTTTATGTGTAAACATTTTCCATATTTTATAACAGCACCAAATGGTTGGAAGAATTCTGTTAGACATAATTTATCACTAAATAAATGTTTTGAAAAAATTGAAAAACCAGCAATAAATGGTGCACAAAGAAAAGGTTGTTTATGGGCAATGAATCCAGCAAAAATTAGTAAAATGGATGAAGAAGTACAAAAATGGTCTAGAAAGGATCCAACAGCAATCCGAAAAGCTATGGTGAATCCTGGTTGGTTTTTTTCATATATTTTTTGTTAATAATTATAAATAATTTGTGATTTTTTTTTTGTTGTAGAAAATTTGGAGCCGTTAGAAAGGGGCGAATTGAAATTCTCTTGTAGTTATGATGAAGGCGATAATTCAGCTGATTCGTGTAGTGCTGAAAGTGAAGAAGGTTCAGATTGTGAACAGGAAATGATTGAAACAAATCTATTGCAAACAGATTATGAGATTAAAACAGAAATCGATGATGTTGGTAATAGTGATTTAGATATTGAAGTACATAGTGATGTGGAAATTGAAGTAATTTAAATTAAATAACAAACATTATCGATATTTTTATAATTAAAATTCAATTATTTTTTTAGGAGAATTACTATGATGTAGATGATGATAAAGAAATTTTACGAATGGAAATGGCGTTAGCACAAAAGGAGTTGATGGAGTATGAAAAAACGGTTAACAATAAACGACGACGAACTTTAATTATACATAATTAAAAAAACAACAATTAAAATAGACTAATGAAATTAATTAAGACAATCGCGATTATTTTTTAATTTAATTAATTAATGAAAGTGTCCACTGGTCACACATCTCTTTCCATTGAAAACAAACAAATGAAGCTGTGTAAAAATTGGTGATAATTGTACATAATTCCTTTACTAATCTATAAATTTATTTTCTTTTTATGAATTAATTATTGTTATATAATTAATTTCTATTTTATTTGATTTTAGTTTTATAAAAATTCATTGTTTTATAACTTGAAGACTGTTTATGATATTTAAATAAATATATCGAAGGAAAACCAAAATTTGTAAATTATAAAACAATGAATTGGAATTTATTTTAAATAATATACAACGCTATTTCACCTCTTTGTTACTTAAATTAATGTCGTAGCTTGGTTCAAACACTTTACTATACATTTGTCTTTCGTTGATGTATTTTTCAATAGAAACACAAATATTCGAACCAAGCTACGACAGACCATTAGCAACTATGAGACGAAATAGCATTATACATCCTGTATAAAAATAACAGAGAAAAACACAAAAAATGATGATGATGGATAATAATTGCCAAAACAGTATTTTTGTTGAGGATTTTCGAAGATGTGGACTGATGGTGGCTAAAAATTCAATTGAATTGTACATAAAATAATAATAGAACAGAAAACGTGTGCCTTTGCTCAAATTCTCAAATTAACTTGGATTTTATTTTTATTTTTTAATATTATTTTGATATCCCTGTTATAAGGGACTATTTTAATTTTGTTTTAAATTAATATTGGAGCGAGTATTCTTTAATTGTAAAAAATTTTAATAATAGACGGTGATTTAATTCAGTTTGGGATGAGCAAGAGGCGCCTATTTTGATGATGATGATAAAGTTCGATTTTTAAGATAAGCTTCCTGGTTCTCGTTTATTGTTCGTTTATTTTTTAATTAATTAATGTGCTTATATTTTTTAGATTTATAAGAGAACTTTGTACAAAATAATTTTAGTTTTATAAGAGTATAGGTAGAATCGTCTTGTAAAAATAAGTATCTCAATTTCGATTATTTTTGTTTTGAAAAATAATGGCAAAAATTTATTTTTACAAGGCGATGCAGGATTTTTAGGGAATTCTCGATGTTGAGGCGTTCTTTTTGATAAATAAATTAAGAAAAAAAAATCGTCACACGACCTTAAAATCCTCACTTGACCTTTAATCAATCGATTCATTACTTAATTTCAAATCGACATTGTTATCTTTATTACTTATTTTTTTTTGATTTAATTCACCCCCATAGTGGTGATGGTGGTTGGGGGCGATTTTTCTATGGTTTTATCGTGAAAATCAAAGAAAATCCAACAAGATTGCTGTTTTTTTCCTGCATATTTTTCGAGATCGCTCGATTGGAATACTTTGAAATTCAGATAAGTCAATTCAGTTCAACGGTCATGCTTTTTACAACTTTGGAATCGTGTCTCTTTGTCTATCTTTTATCCAGCTATCTTTCTCCAACTTGTGTGTTTGTACTATAATTTTATCATCGTACAATATTCGTGTTTTTGTATACCAGTTTGTTAGCAAAGGTGCTTCAGTTTAGTTTGTTTTGTTGATCTTTAATAAATCATTGGAACGTACCTGTTGAATATCGCAAACAGAACGAAACAATAATTTTATAGAGATTAGAGAGTGAATAAAAGAAAAGCAAAATAATGAAAACAACATTCCAATTAATTCTGTCTTCTTTATTAATTTTCGGTACGTTCACTTAAATTACAATTCAATTAATTATTAATATGTGAATATATTTATAGACAAATAATTGAACTTTATAACGAAAATTCAACTTTTAGGTTTAGTCCATGGTCAATCTGTTAATGATTTGAATGTGAATGATATTGAGAAGAAAATCAACGAAATACCAGGCTTGGAAAAATTCAATTCTAGCACTTTACCAAATGAAGAGGATTTGGAGAAGGTGTTGAAAGAGAAATGCGAAAAGAACGGTGGCGGTGAGGCGGCATTTGATGCTTTGAAGGTAATGGAATTTTTATTAAAAAAAAAAAAAAAAAACAATATCAAAAAATACCAGGTGTGAACATGTTTATTTTACGTCACAACTTTTGACGATTATTATTATTAATTATAATTAACGTACGATAATTGCATGCAATGGCGAGGGGAAGGGGGCGTTTCAAATTACTCAAATTAAATTAAATTAAATCGAATCAAATTGCAATTGAATTGTAATAGTGATCGTGTCTTATTGCTAATTTCAAACAATCGGACATTGTATTATTATTTATGATAATGTTCCAATAAACACGTCATTTCGATATAAATACCGTCATATATTTATAACAATGGAAATTTATCATTATTATTATTTTTATCAATAAATTATCCGTAACTGATGTTAATGATTAAATAGTCTAATTTTGAAATTAACATTGTTGTCGGATGTGGCTATAACAAAAAAAATTACAAATTATATAATAATAATAATTCTTTTACATAATTTCCTCATCAATAACCAGAATTATTCGTTTATTTCACATGATTCATAATTATTTATTTGTGTATTAATTTTTCTAAATAATATCAAGTTTGTATAATTCTAGCAATTTCGAGGATTTCCTCATTAAATTGTTTCAAAAAACTTCCGAAATTATATTTAAGTAATTACAATAAAAAATATGTTTTTTTTAAATAATCAATTTTCTACTTGCTATTAAAAAAAGTATATCGGTACATTTAAGGAAAATGTAAATGTGGCAGATCAGGGGTGTTTTTTTTTTGGCGCAAGAATAGGCACCAATTTTGCAATAGTTGCAATTTTTTTTTCTAAAATTAAATAACAATGAATCATGTTTTAATATCATTATTATTCATTATAACATCCTTTGTCCACTAATATTTCAAATCTCGTCGTATAAATCATCACAATAATATGATAATAATAATAATATTTAAAAAATTACGTACAAAGATTTAAAATTTAACATGAGTTACTGAAAAACTCTTGATAACAATAATTAAAAACAATGAAGGTCATGTTGATTCGTTATTTATTTAATTATGTACTGTAAAAAAATTATTATTTATATTTTTTTAAAAATTTCTTCGACAGAATCAACAATCAACATTACAAACATGCATTGAACAATACGTAAACACAACACAATTCCAATTAGAGATTGAAGAGGCGAAAAAGACCGGCTCTATGGATGAAGTATTAGGGAAATATTGTAAAAAATATCCGGATATTTATAATTGTTTTGAAAATGTTACTGAACAAATTAAATTATGTATGGATGATCGTGAAAAAGATGCTATGGATAAAGTAATGAATATTACAGGAGAATTACGTGAATTCTTATGTTATAAAGATGGTGATCGTATAGCTAGTAAGTCTTTATTTTTAATTTATAATAATTTGGTAAATTTAATTTTTATTCTGTTCAGTGTTCATTGCTGAAGGTGGTGTTGAATGTTTTGAAGCAAGAAAAGATGCCTTACAAGATTGCGCCAATCATACATTAGGCTCTAGAATACCAACTGAATTATCATTGAGTTCAATGCCAACATTTATTTTTAGTGATCGTGATTGCTCGTAAGTTTTATTTTTATTTTAATTCACATTAATTTTTAATTATGTTTATTTGTAGTGATTTTGAGACATTACGTACGTGTTTCATTAGTGAATTAGAGAAATGTAAAGATAGTACACCGGCTAATATTATGGAAGCATTATTTAAATTTTTAAAGAAACATACACCATGTAATAATTTCAATAGTAATACGAAAATGTTGGTAGCATCATCTACAAATAATGCGTCTACAATTAAAATTTACAGTTTTATGTTGTTGGCTGTGTTATTTATGTCGCAATATTTCTAGTATTTTTTGTTTAAATTTTTTTTGTAATTTTGGTGGATAACATATCAAGACTATTATTTTTAATTTGTTGTTATTATTACATCAGCTGAATGTTTTTAATTTATTCGTTCAACTATCCATAGTTTATAATTTAAATAAACAAATAGTATTTTGAATTATTTTGTAGATTAGTGTATGTATGTACATAAAAATTTTGTATTTGTGAAGGAACAACCAAATAAAATAAACAAGATAAATAAACTTTAATAATTTTCATAAAATCTAGTGTCATTTGAAAGCTCTTTTATTCCAATTTTAATTACTATCCACTAGACAATTGTAATTCAACTATATAAATTACATTATCGAAGAAAATAGCAAAAAAGGCTACAAATGGTGGATGCGCCGGGAGAGAAATAAACTTTAAAGTGTAATAACTTTAACAATTTTCAAGATATTTAAATGAATCTAGTGTCATTTGAAAGCTGTTTCATTCTATTCTTAATTAGTATCCAATAGAAAATTTCAATTGAAGAAATACATATAGCGAAATAAAATGACAAATGGTGGATGCGTAGGGTTAAATTTCAAATTATTAAATTCACACCATAGTTCCGACTAAATGCTTGTGTGAAACAATTAAATATCGTTTAAAAATATTATTATTATTATTATTAGTTGGAATTATTTTAAAATTGGTGAAAATATAAATAAATATATGAATTGTCTTCCGGCGCATCCACCATTTGCACTACACAATCAAAGCAATTTTCAATTTTATTTTATTTATTATATCAACAATAAAATTGATTTTTGTTATTTTATTTATATATTCGTGATAATTAAATTTAAATTACTTTTGTTTACTAACAACTTTTTCAACTTGTTGGATTTTTTTCATTATTTACATAATAAGAAGCGTCAAAGAAACGACTTTTTTGTTGCATTATTAAAAAACACTCGTCTTTAATGATAGTGTAGAAGAAACAGAATCGAATAATTTATATGTTGTTTGTTAAAACTTTTTTTTGTTGATATTCTTTAAAACTATTCTTGAAACTTTCAATTTTAATTGACTTGTTGTTGTAGGTATAAAAGCGATACAATATTTGAAATTGTACATTTTTCTCTTTTCTATTCAAATAATAATGACGATAAAAATACTAAAAAATCAAATGAATTGGCTACGATTGATGAGTGTGTGGCCATCCGATGAATTGAATCCAAATTGGTTTTATTATTTTAAATTTACTCTAATACAATCTCTATCATTAATTCTACCAATTGGTAGCTTACTTCATTTAATTATTTCAATAAAACGTAAGTTTTATTTTATTAATATTAATAAAGTATTACGACATATTAATCGTTTAAATGTACATTAGGTCATCAAAGTTTCAGTTTATTTGAAGATATTGCAGCCCTATTAGCCTACATTGGTTGTTACAGTTTCCTTATATGTTTCGTCTATCATCAAAAAGATATGGCTAGAATTCTAATTGAATTATCAAATATAGAAAAATATGGAAAACCACCAAATTATGAACAACAACAACAACATTTAAATCTTTACACATTTATATTTGTACGTTATGTTGATATATCTGGTATTTTATATGGTTTATATCCATTCTATTCAGCACGTTATTGTTATGAATTTAATAAAAATGCAACATATAAAGAGATTTGTGGACTTTTATTTCCAACATGGATGCCATTTAATGTTGATGATATATATTTAATGAAACAATTTTTACATTTATTACAAATTGGTTCATTATTTATTTGTATGAAAACTGCTGGTGTTGTTGCTTGTGGTATCAGTGAAACAATTGAACAATTGATAATACTTATTGGACATTTAAAGGTGATGATAAATGAGATTTATTCATATGATCCTAATGAAAGTGGTGAAGAGAGTACTAATAGGCGTCATCTTTTACACAAAATCATCAATTATCATAATTATATTTTAGAGTAAGTTTACAAAAATATTCAATTCGATATGGAAAATTAACAAAATTATCTGATTTTCTTATAGTCTTGGACAGAATATCGATAAGTGTTATACAGATTGTCTCTTCATTCCAATCTTTCTAACTGGTGCCCTATTCGGTCTTTTAACTTTCTGTGTACAAGCGGTATCAATAGATATAATTTCCCATAAAATTGATGAATTTGATGTTATTTTGTGATAATTTCAGGGTGGTAATTTTAGTGTCTTGATTCTATTCTGTGCTTGGCTTATTGCAATCATCATGCTTTATCTACCTGGACAACGATTAATTGATGAAGTGATCAATATTTCTATTATTTTTATGAATTATTAATAATAAAATTGATATTTTTTGTTTATGGTTATTATAGTCGTTATCAATTGGAGAATGTGCTTATTTTAATTGTTGGCCTGATAATGAGAATAGTGCTGAATTTCAGAAGAATTTCGTTTTAATTATAAAAAGATGTCAAACACCACTTGTTGTACATTGTGGTCCATTTTCATACATGTCACGTGCTAATCTACTTTTGGTTTGATTGATTGATTCTATTCTTGAATTGATTTTTTTTTATAGATTTTTCTTTTTTCAGATTGCTAAAACGGCTTATTCTTATCTGGCATTGATGAATGCAACTAGTGATAGGAACTAAAATATTGTAGAACTTATTCTTTTTCGAAATTTTAAGTTCAATTATCGACAAATTATACTAATTTGAATTAGGATAATTAAGAAGCAAACTAACGAGCACGTGTAGAGAAAAGTTATAAGAAAATTAAATAGAACAGCAGCTTTATTACACTTTTCTTTTAACGAATAAAAACTTACTAAGAACTTAGCATTAATATCAAGCAGAATAAAAATTTAATAGTATCAAATTACAATTCAGTACATTTACTTAAGATTGAATAGCATCGGCAACAAGGCACAATTTTTATATATGTAGCAATTACAGTTAACTGTATAATAAATAACTGTTGTTTCGTGAAAAATATAGATGTCACTACAAGCATTTGAGATCTAGAGTCCCTATAATAAGAGTCTGGCCAATGTAGTGTCAAGTTTTCATTGGTGCGGCCATTTTCTGTCACAATTTGACATGTGAGAGCGGGAAATACAAGATTTTGTATATTTTAAAGTTATTTTCGGTTAGAAGTACAAATATTTTACTATTCTCTGGAATAAACTAAGTTAATATATAGTTTAAAAGTTCGCGAAGTGGTAAGTAACGGTAATTACATGGTAGTTGATGCTCATCATATTTTGAACTGTCATCATTTAAAAACTGAAATAGTTACTAGATTTATTACTTTTAGATTAAAAATTGCTTGTAAAAGTAAGACAAAAGTCCGAATTTGTAAGGATACTAAAAGCATGGCCATGCATAGTCTTTTGAAATAATAAAACATAGTTAATTTTTGACTTTTTACTTTTATTCCTCAATAACACATTTTACTGATAAGTTACTGCTGCGTATTTATCTCATTTTGTTCATGCTCTAGGTTCCTACGTGCAAACTATTTCTGACATTTTCAAATTTGGCGCCACGCGCTGTGACAGAAAATGGCTGCTTTGGCCAGACTCTTATTATAGGGACTCTATTGAGATCTCTTTTTTCTTAAAATTTGTTACAGAGATGGCTCAGTTTTATTGTGGCCGCCTAAAAAACAGATTTATTAGGAAATTTTCTAAATCCAAACCTGATAAAAAATAATACCCTTGAAACCTAAACCTAGTCTATGCCTATACTACATTTATGATAAATATATCCGAGGCAAATGATAGAATATTAACTTGTCCATCATATATTGATTATTAAGGTGTTAAAAATTAGCAAAAACATATATTCTATGGAAATTCAATTTTCTACAGATGTTGATAATGTGATCAAATTCACAACACGTTTCCTCTCTTGATCACTTATTAACATTTCATCGAATACATCTTGTTTGTTACTCAATTGAAAAAATTCACCAATATCCATAGTTTCATTCCGTCTAATACACAATAAATTCTCATTAAATTTCACCAAATTATCTTTTATAGTTTTGAATATATTAAAAATCATCCTAAAATTATATCTTCTAATTAGATTATAATTATAATATTAAACAATAATAACGATATAAATACAGAGTTATTCATGTTTGGCAAAAAAAGTTCGTATGTCAACTCCATGCTCGATTGTGCTTGCCTTTGCTCGCTTCTGCTTGACTATGCTCACTTGTGCTCGATTATATTCGACAGTACTCTCTCTAAACCTCGTGTAATTGTCATAAGAACTTTTCGTCGAATGTAAATAAGTCCTTGTATACTTACCAATGATTTGAATTATTATCGAATTTATAATAGAATTCTTCAATAAATAATAGATTTGTATAGAAACATGATAGTTTTGATTTAATTATAACAATCATTAATAATGGTATAACATCATTATTATTAATTATTGGTAATTCAATATCATCATTTGAATTTTTTGATATTATTGATATAATTGCTAATTTTAATTCAGCATAAATTAAATCATATGTTGTTAATAAACAATTCATTTTCTCAATTGGTGATTTATATGAATCTAACATTGATAATTCAACTATCTATATAAATAAAATATTAATTTAAAATTATGTTAAAATAAATAAATAATAATAATAATAATAAGAAGAAAAACTTACCGCTGACAGTAATGGTATAGAATAATTCGGATTACCACCTAATTGTTCAATGGTTATATTCAAATTACATAAATCTTTAAATTTATTAAATAAATAATTATCATTTTTGTGATAAAATTGTTTTATATCAGCGATGAGAAAGTCATAGATTTGATCGAAGACAATACTACAAATAATAATTTATATATTAATATTATATTACATGTAAATTTTTTTTATAAACAAATAATCACCATTGAAATTC
Organism: Mylabris sibirica; assembly: GCA_039776855.1. Classification (NCBI taxonomy): domain Eukaryota; kingdom Metazoa; phylum Arthropoda; class Insecta; order Coleoptera; family Meloidae; genus Mylabris; species Mylabris sibirica. The sequence goes on along the minus strand of CM077843.1, from coordinate 13,624,782 downwards.
TGTAAGATCCTTATCATCATTACAATCCGATAATTTATTAAATAATTCATTACATAAATGTTTAATTGTTGTTATACGTTGTTTAAAATCCAACACAAATCCATCAAAATAACACAACTTTATTCTATCAATATATACATTAATTAATTCTTCTACCATATTATTTGTTTAATTAATTATATTTAACTAGAATTTATATATCAATTGACTTGTTATCAGTGATAATAATCCACCTCTACAATTGTTGCTAAGCAACTCGTATCATCGATACAAACATCTATTATTTTAAACTCGCCTATATTAATAATAAATAATGTCGTGGAAGGATAAAGTTGCAATGATTTCGGAAAATATCTTTCCTGGTCTTCAACAATGCAATAATCTTTGTATGTTTTCTTTTTTGTAATTTCTATTAATTAACTAATTATTTTATTGTTACAACAATATAGATGAGGAGGAAGATATTTTATCAAGTCTACCATTACAGATGTCTTTATATTTCAATACAATTCTATTACCATTCTGGATGGGTGCTTTATTACACCATACTATCTATAATGTAATATATAAAATTAGAAAATATCTTATATCTAATTATATTCAGAATTTTTATCCAATACAATTTTAGTATTATTGTTTCAATGAGATTTACAAATTTATAATAATTACAATAGTAATTGTATTATTTATAAATGAATTGTTACGTCTCTATTTGGGTTATAAAGGCAATCTAGAGGATAAAGTAAGTGATAATTGATTGAATTTGTAATTTAATTAAATTACTTATTTAAGTAATTTGTTGATATTTTAGCTTCCTGAATTGGCTGTTTTTTGGATGTTATCAATTCTAATACAATTACCATTAGAAATATTCTTATTATTTAATCCATATTTTCAATTGTATATTATTGAAATTATCTTACAAATTATAATATTGTTGATATTATCAATACAAATAATTTCATGTTATATTAATTTGAAATTGACAACAAATCGAAAAGTTTCATTTAAAGAAATAAATTAAATTAATCTTCTAATTCATTTTGTTGATAAAATTTGCTCAATTTCATTACACAATTATTTAATTGTTCAGTAAAAATTTTCATATCATTTAAAACATAATTTTCAGCATCTTGTTGTTTTAATGCTAATATATAAAAGAGTTGGTGTCGATCTGGTATACATTTTACTATAATCTAAAATAAATCAATCATTATAAATATGATCATTATAATTTAATGATTTAAAATTACTTTAAATAATTGCTTTTCAAACCAACCATGATAGATTTGTAATGTTTTCTCATAAGCTATCTTAAGGATTGGTTTTAAATTTGATGAATTTGTTGGATCGTTTAAGATTAATTCAAAGAATTTCAATATCAAATGTAAACTTCTAAAATATACAAATTTCAATGGAATATTGTATTATATTTTAAGGAAAGTCAAATAAACCTTCGTAACCATTTTAAAGCATCAATTACAACAATTTGTTCATTCTCTTTAGCTAACAATACCATATCTTCAATATATTTATGTTTATCCTCATCTTCTTCGTATTTTATTGTAATTTTCTGTAAAAAAAGTTGAGGTTATGTCACAATTCTATAAAATTTCAATAATAATTCAACATTTACCTTAATATTACCATTCAAATCATGAACAATAGGTGCAAATACACTACCGAAATTTTCTAAAATACATAATCAAAAATTATAATTTATCTGATAATAGATTGAGGTTATTTTTACCAATAACTATCACAACAATTTTTGCTATATTTAATAATTCTTTTGTAATTAATTTCTCATTATGTATTAATACAGGAATATCACCATTTGTTGTAAAAATTGTTTTTTTTAATGGCATTTTTTCTCAATTTATTTTATTAACATACAAAATAAATTACATGAAATAATGTCGGTGTTAATTATAGAGGTAAGAATTTATCGATCGCGATTACAATTTTTGTTTGATAAAACTTTATTGCAAATTACAATGATTAAATTTTAATGGAATTTTTGTTGAAAATAAATTAATTGTAACGGTTTTTTTTTTAAGTTTCGCGCCAATGTTGACGTTAACAAATGAAGAGAACGAAACAAAATAATGAGGTTATTATTAATTAAAATTAAATAAATCAACTTAATTTTGTATAAACATATAATTATTGTGAATAATATATGTAAAACATTATAAATACATTGATTATTTATTAAAAATAGTGAAAATTTGTAATTGATAGTTCTTTGAGGTTAGAATCTAACCTCAAAAATTGTTTGGCGGTTTGTCACAAACTGTACAGTGTAATTAAAATTAAATAATTTAACTTAATTCTGTATAAATATATAATTGTTGTAATTATTGAATATAAAACATCAGAAATCCATTGATATTTCTATTAAAAGTAGTAAAAATATGTAATTGATAGTTTTTTGAGGTTAGAATCTAACCTCAAAAATTGTTTGGCCGTTTGTGTACAGTTCCATACTCGTTGTCGTTTAAAAGGTGAGTTTTTTTTCAAAAATATTCAATTTAAATTATTATCAATATTGTTTTTTGTTGTTGTGATAATGGCTTATCTAATTTTTAAACATTATAATTCTCCCGGCAAATATTCTGCGTATCTCTTCTAGTACCTGGTGGACAGATTGGTTGTGTTTTAAAGATTGATAATGGATCAGAGCCTTGTATACATTCAACATTTAAAGTTGTTAAATTCACATTAAAAATACCACCACCTTCATGTACTGGTCGACATGGTCCATCCGGTTTGCCCAATTCATAACATCTACCTTTATAACTTTATAGAAATCCAAATAAAATTAATTAATTGAATAATTAGAAAAAAAAGAAGATTTATTACCGTGCATAACCATCTTGACATGGATTATTAACACATTCAGTTGAACGTTGTTGTTTATTTAATATTAAATATTGATGTTGATTACATGGACCTTGTCGATAGATAGCAAAACAATCATCTTTTAATTTATAATACAAATATCCTAAAATTACATACAATTAAAATAATTAATGTATCATATGATAATGGAATAATACCTGGGGCACAATCACATATCCAATCTTGATTTATTGGATAGAGTAATTGGTTGCCTGGACATCTTTCTGGTGCATAAATTGGTATTGGTTCCTAAATAAAATCCAATTTTTTTTTTAATTAAAAATTAATTCAATAATTAATTAAAAATTGTTTATTTGACTTACATGAATTGTTGTTGATGATGGTTGTTGTACAGTTTTTGTGAAAACTGAATTTACACAAATTATTATTAGAATGAAGACAATCTTCATGTTTGATTCTATTGTAGTTGCAATGAAATAAGCAATTTCTTTTACAAATAAATATAACCTTATAAAGTCAAGGTTGGAATTAAATAATTTAAATATTTATTGATTTAATTAACCAAATTATATTGTTGCCAATCGAATTTTCTTGAATTAATAACGAAAAATTGACTAGTTGATAATAAGTACAGTCTAACGTCACTGACTTAACTCTTTTTAAGTATATTCAATCAAGATGTACTAACATTTATATTTATAAGAGTAGTTGTTGTTGTTGTTGTTGCTTTATAGCAAGTAAAACATGTTTTTTTCTTCCCCCAGTCTTTTTCGCCTTGATTTAATAATGAACTTCACTGGAAAACGTTATATTTAACTGTTATTTACTATTTTATTAAAATGATCGTATATACAGTGATTATTTTTGAACGCTTGTTTTATATTAAAAATCAATCCAAACAGTTCAATTTCTTCATTGTTTGTTTTATTCGTATTATAGTTTACTGTGTTTTTAACTGTAAAATGATTATTTTCAACAAGATGCAATGCAAAGTCTGTGACCTGACTTGATAAACTCCATAAAAAAAATTTGCATTTAAAAAAACACAACAGGAATGTATTGAATTAGTGTTGTGGAGCCTGTTTCTTTCCACTAATTTTCTTTTTATGTGATACCGAGTGATTTATGTTAGACGAAAAGTTCTTATGGCAATAACTTCTATTATTTGGCGAGCAATTTGAAAAATATTACAAACATTTGTAGGAAGTCCCCCGGAACACTTTATTTTGACAATATTGCGATTTACACCAACCGACTACACGCATAAACCGATTAAAAATGACTTGTAGACTATCCTAAAACTAATTTTTCTTATTTTTATCATTTGAATCGTTGAATATTTGAAAAAAAAAAAACGTGACGAAGATCGACCTTAGAAAAATGAATGAATCTAGTGTGAGTAAGTAATATTTCCTGTTGTTTACTATTTTTAACTTGGTAGAGTAAGATTTTTTATGTTAATTCACTGTTTATTGCTCTTATTTTAAAAATAATTAAAGTTACGTATTATTTGTTTGTACCTAATGTATCTTATGTCAAGGATTCTCCTTTTTAAAAAATAACGCTTAATCAGGATAAACAATCTTCCCCCATCAAGTTCCTATTTTTGTAAGAAATAAAAACTATTTTAAAAAGATCTAATTATTCTTAATCGTTTGACGGGTATAACCGGTTAGTGAAAATTTTAACAAGGCAAAATATAACGTTTTTTTTTGACCAACTTCCAAATAAGCTACAAGGTTCTAATTTTGCTAAAATGATCTCTAGACACTCTCCTATATTATTTTTCGAATCATTCGTCAAATAATAGGAATTGCTAAATATAAGAACTTTTCGTTAAAACGTGAATCATTCGGTATTAATTGAATTAAATTGTTGATACTATTGTTGTGGTCGGTTAATGGTAATTTCAATGATTTATTTAATGAATGACAATATAATTAACAAATTAGGATGTATCCAATATCCGCCGTTTTCTTTTGATTGTTTGATTGATTCAAAAAAATTAGTTTAAAAGCATGGACATTATTATTATTATTATTCTTATTATTCTTATTATCATACATTATTATAGAATTTTTACATAACACAATATAGGTCAGGATGTCAACGTTAATTCAATAAGCTTATAAAAGTTAATTGTTCCGCTATTTTAATTCACATATGTACATAAATAGTTGTGGATAGTTTAGATTGATATTTGTTTCATTTCTATTTTATTTCAAATCATATCCAATACAAATATTTGGTGTTTTTCTTTTTTTAACAATTAATCTTATATGTATATCAGATGGTCTAAATTGTATTATTTTTCTTAAATTACACTAAATTGTAATTAAAACAATTGGAATCATCTGATATGTACATACATAGAATAATATACACAATGATGTATCGAAAAGAAAACTATAATATATAGTTTTTTTATTTAATGTACATGTAAAAAACAATTTTTGTCATACTTTGTCTTTATAATGACTATTCTCTAGATTCGTTGTTGTTGTTGTTGCAGTTGTTGTTGTTAATTCATCACTAACAACATTAAGAATATGATTCGTATCATTTATTTTAATACTGAGTAATTCAGCTTTATTCTTCCCTTTGATTTCATTTAGTTCTTTATTTTGTTGTTGTAATTGTTGTTGTTGTTGTTGTTGTGATTGATTAATTTGTTTCTTTTTTAATATAATCCGTAAATAATAACATGGAAATACAACACATTGTCCATCTGGTTCTTGACAATCAATATAAACACCACGTACTAATAATGAATTTGAACAACCTAATAATATTAAAATAATTAAACATACCCAATGTGTTAACCAACAACTCAATTCGATATTGTCTGAAAAAAACAAAAAATTAAAAAATTATTTATAAGGATGTCAGAGAAAAAGTGTTCTCATTTTCGTAAGGATCTAGTGATGAAAAACGAATAAAAAATGTTTAAAGGCTAATTTCCCAATGAGCTACAAGGCTCTAATTTTGCTTAAATATTGCTTGGGGACTTCCCTATAGATCCTCGAAATATTTTTCGAATCATTCGCCAAATAATGGGAGTTGTCATAAGAACTTTTTTGTTTTATGAGAATGACCGAAGAGAATTAAAAAATAGTATTTACCTACCTGGTAATAAATAAAGATTCAGTAGATTCCATATACCTCTCCATACATTCAATGTACCAATTAATGAGAATATTAGAAAGAAATCAGCAACTAATAGACGTGCAATACCATTTAAACGATCACATAACCATTTCATTACTGGTTGTAATATAAATGCAATTATAACAGTTGTATATCCAACAATCTATATTTATACATAATAAAGAATATATTTTATATGGAATTGTAAAATAAAATTAGATTTAAATCACCAGACTACCCCATGCTGATAAGATTTCATCATTTGGAAATAGATAGATGTCGAATAGAGCCCAACCACCACGCCATACAAATACAACTAATGTACCAATTACTAATACAGAAAATAAACAATCTAATATATATAACGATATACGATCGTCCATCTGGAAAATGGAGAAATTTTTAAAATAAAAATTGTTGGAATAATTAAAAAAAATATACATATGTACTTTATAAAAAAGTAATAGGTATACTGGGGGGCACATAAAACAGACCGACTCTTTAACGAGGAATATCACGATTTTCCATTTGTGTGAATCAGGCGTTGCTTCTCTTCTTAGGGTAAGCAGAGGTGGTTAGGGTTAAGAGGTGTTAGAAGAATTTCACGGAGTTACAGGAGGATCTCTTGTTAGTAAAATTTGAACCTTGTAGCTCATTTTAAGTTTGGTCAAAAATGCTGGTTTTTGTCAATGTCGCGATTTTCAAAAAGTAGTCATATACGTAAAATGATTCGAGGATTCTTTCAGCATTGATTTTTTTCGTTTTCAGCCATTTTATTCAGAAACAAGTGGAAATGTTTCGCATTTTTTTTTCGAGAATTCAGTGAAGAAAAAAGAAATCACTATTAGAGGAGGGTCTTTGGGTCATTATCCGATGATTTTTCTATTCTCAAAACAGCATTACTGTGGTGCATGACACTTTTTGGTAGATTGAATGGAAATTCTGATAAAATTGAGGATTGTTCTATTCTGAAAAAAATCGGATGAAAACTCGTATAATGTAAAGTGGTCTTTAATCCTTTTTCGTGTATAGTTCGTTTTTGAAAATCACCATATTTTTCAAAACGATCATTTTTTTGATTAACTTCTAAATGAGCTACAAGGGTCTAATTTTGCTAAAATAATATCCAGGACCTTTCGATAAATCCTTGAAATACAAGAACTTATAGTCAGACACGAATAAACCTGGTATAAGCACGAACATGTTGTATCATCTTAATCGAGAGTAATTTACTTGTTTATTTTTTGTGATGATTTCAATGTAATTTAATAATTTTTGTTAAAATATGAAGGTCTACAAATTGTTCTTTATTATAATGACAATTATATAACAAACATAGAAACCAGGGAAAACCGTATTTTTTTTTCAAACAATAATTTTTCCTATCATGGAAATATTTGCACGATATTACTTTTAGTGTATGTACAATCTTTCGAACAGTGTAGTGTAATTGATTTTGTGTGTATAGTCTATAAAGTGACTTAAGAGATCCGACTTAAGTAATAAAATTATTTCACAATAGATTCAGTAACGGACAACTTGACAAGAGATATTGAAATATTGCCACTTGCCACTGTAATTTTATAAATTGGTCACGGGTTTGTTTTTAATAAAAATTTGCAAAACGATCGCTCTTCCATAAAGCAGTTAATTTTTCAACACATCTCTTATATATTTGCAATATTGCAGTATTCCTGTTAATTTGTTTGTTACTGGATCAATTGTGAACTAATTTTATTTATTTAAATCGAGTCTCTTAAGTCACTTTATAGACTATGTGTGTGTGTGTGTGTGTGTGTGTGTGTGTGTGGACTTACCCCAACACGAAACATTGTTAATACTTCAAAATACCCATTTATATCATCAATAACAACACTGAATGGTGTTGCTGAACAATTCCTTAATGCCCTCATTGTACCTAATGCAATAATACCAACAAATGTTGTACCAATAATTGTATTTAAATTATTTGTTGTATATAAATCTAATAATTGCCATGGTCCACGCCAACCATTCACACAAATAAATGCATAAATAATTGTATAAAATCTTGATAATAATAAATATAAAAAACGATTCATATAATTTGTATTAATATAAGTTTCAAAAAATTTTTGTTTTAATGTAAATAATAAATGACCAATAATACCAATAATTGTTGATATTAATGAACTCATTAATTCATCATTTGGATAAATATAATAACCCATTAATTCCCATACACTACGCCAATAACCAACAACTGTTGGTGCAACAATTACCATTGAAAATATTATATCGAATATTGTTAATAATAAATAATGTTGTTGATTAGGTAATTTTTGATTTTGTATAAAGAATGTATCGGGTAGACCACCGGTTATACTACCCCTCATTGTATTATTATTATTATTATTCTATATAAAGGGTTGATTTTTACTCAAATATCGGCATTCTTTTAAAAATATATAAAACACTAAATTTTTTTTGTTCACTTCAATGTTAAAGGGACAAACTAAATGTACTAAATTTGATGATATTAGTTGAAGAGTGATCACCCTATGTGATTTGTTATTCTGGAGGGGATCCCACGTGGTACAATTTAATTTACGGATATATACATGCAGTCCTTACAACAATAATAATAACAATTTTAGTAATAATAACACCAATAATGATGATGATGATGATGTAAGTTTCTTTGAAGAAACTGGGGTGAATCGGTTTGTTAAAAAAAAAAAAAAATTCTAAGCTTATAGTGTATAAACTGACTAAAGTAATAAAATTAATCCACACAATTTGACAGGGGTAGGTATTGAAATATATTGCCACTTCTTACTATTGTAAATTTTATAAATTTGTGAGGGTTATGAAGAACTAGATGTGGATGTTTCAAAATAAATCAGTTTTCCACAAAATAAATAATTTTTCCATAAATATTTTTTTTAAAATAAAATTATTATGAAGAAAATTTGTATATCCGAAATGCAACAACAATACTGGTAACAATAAATTAAATGGATTAATTGATTTAATTATAATAACCAATACATTAATTTACTTATGTACATTGACGATAAAAAAAGACCGAGTCTTTAGGGGGAATTTCACATATTTTGGTTAGTGTAAGTCAGATTGTTTCTCTCTCGTGAAGGTAAGAAAGTGGGTAGGTGGGAGGTGGTGGAGCTAGTTTCAACTATCGGAGATTTGTAGAACCACCCTCTTTACAGAAAATAAGATTTCAAACATTAGTTTTCCCAAATTCTTACCTGTTGAGATTTTGTTACATAAGCCTGTTTTACATAGCCGCACAAAAGATGGTCTCTTATTTTGATCGCCAGTGTACACGATTAAATAAATTATGTAATAATAATAATAATAATAATAATAATAACTATGTATAATATTGTGTATTATTATTATCACCTGCTTTGTGGAAGACCGATCTATTTTTTAATTTTTTTATAAAAACATCTGGGACATACACATCTAGTACTGAACCTTATTGTGGACTAATTTTATTACTTTAGCCAATCTCTTAAGTCAGGTTATACACTATAATTATTGTTATACGCTCTGGTGCGAGTCTCTTTTTTTTTAGTTTTAGTTTGAAAATGTCCGGAAAATCATCTGCTGATTTCGGTTTGTTTAAAGAAAAATTTGAAGATAATCAAATAAAATCATTGAAATTTATTTTGATTGTTATTGGATTAATTCTATTATTTCTATTTGTAAGTTTAATATTTTATTAATATTTTTTTTTTTCTAATGTTTTGTATTGTAGATTATTTACTTATTTGTATATTTATCAAAATCGATTTTCTTTAAAAATAATAATAATAGTAATAATGATGATGAGATTGATTATGCAGAGAAATTGATAGGTTTCCAACAATCAACGAATTTATTAAAATTACCACCAAAACCATTTGGTGTAACATATCATGGTAATCGACCAACAGAATTTTTACCATCTACAACAACAACAACAACCGAAAAGATAACAACACTAAATTATCCACAATTAAATCATTATCGTCATCGTTATTATCCAAATAATATTCAAGATATTATTAATTATATATCGAGATTTAATCAGACAACTAATGATGAAAAGAATGTACATATATTAACACCACCACCACCACCACCACCACCACTACAACTACCACCAATAATCAATGATCCATTCTATCGATATAAACCAAAAGATCCAAGTGATATTAATTTATTAGCACCGAATAATTTACGTTTTGCACCACCAATTTGGAGGAATATGAAGAGAACAACTACCACTACCACAACGACAATGTTACCACCGTTATTATTTCCACCAAGATTCCTCCATCAACAGGAGAATTCAAATAATAAAGAAGTGTACCGATTTAGTAATAATGATTTGAATAATAGACAACCATTATTTATTACCGTTAATGTTTATCAAAATGATTTAAAGCAACAACAACAAAAGTATAATAATAATTATTATAAAACTGATAATAATGATATGAAAGTTAAATTATTTGAGCCAAACAAAATGGTGATTTTTTTAAATTTATATCCAGATCGGCATAATAAAATTCGTAAATTGTAAATTACATAGTTGTTTTTATAGTCTTCCATATTTCAAGTTTATCTATTTAATATATAATAATAATAATTATTATTATTATTATTATTGATATATCAATGTAATAACAATTTCCACTATTTTTCTGTTATCTATGTCTTTATTATTTTGATTTTTGGTATATTTCCAATTAATTATTTTAGAAAAAAATGATCAAATAAAATCTTACAATAAATTTAACTATCATTGATGAAATCGCCGATACATTTATAAATAAATGATCAAGTGGTCTCGAAATTTTAGTTAGCCGGATAGATCGAAGTTTAATTCAATTGAAATAATTTTTAATTATACAGAGTGTTTTTTTAAATGTGTTTTTTCTCCTTTTTATTTTGGGAACACATACATAGGTGGAAATGTTTCGTATTTTTTCTTAGAATGCAATGGTGAAAAAATGAAATTATTTAATGTTGGAAGCGTCTTCGAATTATTCGTAATCGAGTTTATGTTGTTTTTGACCAACTTTCGAAAAAGCTACAAGGTTCTAATTTTGCTAAAATCTTCTCTAAGACGCCCTGTACAAATCCTTGAAATATTTTTCGAATCGCTTGTTAACTAATAAAGGTTTTTTTTTTAAATAATCATCACTTTTAAGGAAAACACCCTGTATTTATAAGTGGCAATGTTGAAATTCTCAATAAATGTGGAATAGTATATTAAAAAACGAGTTTCAGAAGTCGAAAATTCCTGCATGAGACCAATATTAAAAAACGAGCCGCGAAGCGGCGAGTTTTTTAATGGTCGAATGCAGGAATTGACTTCTGAACCGAGTTTTTTATACTATTTTTCCTATTTTGCACCCCCTTGCACCCTTTTTTCAAAAAAAAAATAGATTTTGGAAATTTAGGGAATTTTATAGGAGTTGGTATTGTAGGTGTAACCGATATTCAATTTTTGTATCTAGTATCCATCAAGTTGATTTTCAATTGTTTTAGTCTCCATTTTCATTACAATTTTTAAGTGAAAATGTGTGACGACTTATTGTGCACTCCACCCGAACTGTAGGAAATTGTTGAAAATGCAATGGAGAAACAATTTGAATTAAATGAAATAAATTTTTTATTTAAATCGACTGTTTTTAATATCTGTCAAAAAGTGACATTTCAATAATAAGGCAAGTGTTACCAACTTTTAAAAAATAAATTATCCTAGATATTTCTACACTCAAAGTAGTTAAGAAATATTTCATTTCCACACTACTTTTTATGTCAAAATAAGTCTATTTCCAACGCAAAATAGGAAATAGTATATTAAAAAACGAGTTTCAGAAGTCGACAATTCCTGCATGAGACCAATATTAAAAAACGAGCCGCGAAGCGGCGAGTTTTTTAATGGTCGAATGCAGGAATTGACTTCTGAACCGAGTTTTTTATACTATTTTTCCTATTTTGCACCCCCTTGCACCCTTTTTTCAAAAAAAAATAAATTTTGGAAATTTAGGGAATTTTATAGGAGTTGGTATTGTAGGTGTAACCGATATTCAATTTTTGTATCTAGTATCCATTAAGTTGATTTTCAATTGTTTTAGTCTCCATTTTCATTACAATTTTTAAGTGAAAATGTGTGACGACTTATCGTGTACTCCACCCGAACTGTGGGAAATTGTCGAAAATGCAATGGAGAAACAAGTTGAATTAAATGAAATAAAATTTTTATTTAAATCGACTGTTTTTAATATCTGTCAAAAAGTGACATTTCAATAATGAGGCAAGTGTTACCAACTTTTAAAAAATAAATTATCCTAGATATTTCTACACTCAAAGTAGTTAAGAAATATTTCATTTCCACACTACTTTTTATGTCAAAATAAGTCTATTTCCAACGCAAAATAGGAAAAATTTATTTTTTAATAAAAAAAAATTGATAAAATGATTTAATGTCCATTAAAAACAAACTAGAATTTGTAATGATTTATCTATAGATTTAACCGAATATTAATAAGGAAATTTAATATAATTAATATGGTCAATAGTTCATTTACACAATTTTATCCAATTATCAAATATAAATTCTATCAGTTTCAATGAACTTGTTATTGTTATTATTTATTAAAAAAAATTTGGTCTATCAGTAATTAAAATAGATATGTTTTTGCGTACCTATCTACCATGGTACTTCAATTATTACGTTCTTTTGATCTACATTAGATAAATTAAGATTGTAATAAAACCATGAAATTGTCAAAATAATTAACCTTAATTTGTTAATAATGAATAGAAAGAAAGATATAAGAAGCTTACCTTTTGTCGGAAACGTGTCGTTACAGTAAAAATTATATCCTTTTGATCTAACATTATAACAAATGGTGCACCACAAATATTTCCAACAGTTTTTGTTAAAATCATTATTAATAATGGAACAATTAAGATGATTGTCATATATTTTGCACGTATATTATTATTATTAATTTTCATTGATGTTATATCGAAATTTAAATATGTATCTAATATCAACCAAATACCCCTCCATGTCATTATATTAACAAAAATAAAAATATATAAATAAATTCTTGTTATTATTAAATAATTAAATTTCTTTTGTTGTAGTTGTTTAGTATTGAAGATTTCATTAAAATAATCTTGTAATATACAGAAAATTAAATAGATAAATGTACCTAAAAGGTATGTTTCCCATTTTGGAAAATAATCTTTATAAATATCCATTAACATCCATAAACCACGCCAACAACCAACAACACATGGACCAATCACTAATAATGATAGAATTATATCCAAAATAAATAATAAGAATTGTTGTTGTTGTTGTTTTGTCTTTTTTTTATAATTATTATTATCAACAATAATTTCACTAGACGGTTTTATTATTGGTTTTATCAACAAACCTAAGATCTCTTCATTATAGTTAATGTCTTTATTATAATTATTATTGTTGTTATTGTTGTAAATCGATCCTAAATTATTCAAAACTTAATTATTTCAAGTTTAAAAAATGAATAATCTTACCTGTCATTTTGTTAAAATAATTTTCACTTTCTTATATTAAGTTTTAAATCAATATTGTTTAAAATTATTTATCGTTTTAAGTATTTATATAGATAGTGGAAACTGATTGAATTATTATTATTATTATTATTTTTATGTCTCTAGATGATCTTTTAAAATTATTAAATTACGTTTAATTAACACACCTGATCTTTATTTGTTTGATTTGATGGGATTTTTGTTTAAAAACATTGTGATTTAATTTAAAAAATATAACTATGGATTGTATTTAGACCAGATAACAATTTATTTATTAACAAGGAATTATCATCTTCTTCTACTATATTTATATAAAAATAAACAATTTTATACTATATAGGATATCTTGAAGAAAATTACTATTTCATAAATCTTAAATTGAGTGATAGAATTTTTCGTAGTTTTTTCTTCTAAATATCGATTTTACCAACATCTGTTAACGTTTAACGAACAAATAAATCATAGGATTGTTTTAACTATTCATTAAATTTAAATGAAGTTGATGAAATCGTCCCTATAGGTTGTGGTATATAAGCCTATTTTTTCACCTAGTAGTTGGCTATGGTTTCGATTACGTAGAACCGTAGCTTGGTTCACTCGTTTAAGTGTATGAACTAAGTTACGATGCTACATAATAAGGACATGGCCAACTTCTAGGTGAAATAGCATTGTAAGTTTACACTGTATATATCCAATTTATAGATAACATACAATGTTTTCTAGTAGTATTTTAAAAGATCTGATAAACCTAGAACAATCAGATATTGGAATTAAGTGATTATTATAAAGATAGAATTGGCGAAAAAAAAAAAAATAAAACAAATCTCTTGTCAATTTTCGTAAATGTTAAAACACCTGTTGTTTGTTCAAAACAAATACTGAAGATTAGTTGAAGACATATATTTTTCCATTGTTATACAGTTAATTTTTGTAGATTGTTTGTAAATTAAATATAATTATTTGCATTCAAAATGTTCAAATTCTACATATGTATAAGCATGTGTATTTAATTATTATTGATAAGATTTATTTAAAAATTTGTTATCAAAGATAGACTAGAGGGTGAGAGCTTTTTTTTTATTGCATGCACACATTTTTATTCAGTCTATAAATCGAGAAAAGTTGCTACAACAATAGATGAACTGAAAAATTACAATTTTCTTTAAATTTACATCCATTTATTTTTCTTCAATAAACTTAATTGTAAAGTTCAATACATAATTTAAATATTAAAAAAAAAAATAAACAGTAATCATTATGAATTTCTTTTTATTTTATAGATTGATTTTACAATAACAAACTAAAAATTAAATCTAATTTTATCAACTTCAGTTAAGTTTAATGAACAGTTAAAAACAATCGTACTTATTTGTTGTTCCTTAAAAATTTAACAGACGTTGATGAAATCGTACTCCTTTGACAACTTACAAGGCACAAATCATTATTATTGTATTTATCATTATCAATTTTTTAATTGATATTCGTGATTTGAATTTAATAGAAATTTGATTTGTTCCCATTTCAACAATAGCAACAATAGAAATACACACATTTTAAATATTTGTAATCAATAATTATTTGTTATTTAAGTGAAATTTATAAATTATTATTAAATGGATAACAATATTGGTGGTATGCAAATCAATTTGTAAACAACAATGTAATTATTAATGAACATTAAGTCAAGAAACATTAATCTTTATCAACGCTTAATAACTAAGAAAAGTTTGTAACTCTAGAAATGAATTCATGAACTATGTTTTAATGCGCCACTGCTCTACCAACTGAGCTATTAAGACTTGCATGAATGTAAACCATTTTACACATTGACGAAGGAGAGGATATTGTGTGCTTTAAAATATTTATCGTTCTAGATTATTACGGATTCCTGTTAGCTCAATTAGTAGAGCAGTGGTTCATTGAAACTGAAAGTCATGAGTAATTCGGATACCAAACGTTTCTTAATTGTTAAGGCTTAATGTTTTTTGATTTATTGTTAATTAATATTAGTGTTGTTTTCATTGAAAAATCCGTGTCTCTTGATTGTAAATTTTTAAGACACATGATACTATAATGAAAGACTAGATTTTTAGAAAAATTCCAATACTTGTTAATACTTGAATTAAAAATTATTCGTTATCATTATCACCATTATCATCATCACCATTATCATTATCATCAACATCCATGGCAATGCACTGAAAGAATAGATGCGTTTTTTTTTTGTAAATATCTAATGATAAATTTCTTCTCTTACATCATTTATTGATACACGTGGATAATTTAATGTTAATTCTGGATAAATCCATGGTTTCATTAATGGATTTATTTGTTGTAATTTCCATTGTTCATAACCATCAGCAGCTTTCTTTAATTGTCGTACAACTTTCGGTGCAAATTTCTGTGTTATCTTATTCACTAACCATGATGGTAATTTGCCACGTGGATCCGTTTGTGAGACATACCCTAGAAAACAACCATTCTCTTCTACTTTACGTACTACAAAACCAGTCAAATATGAGATTGCTCTAAAATTTATTCAATTTTTTTTATTCTATTCTATTTTTATTTTAATCTTATTATAAATACCGAGTTATTCAGCTACAACGAAAAGTTCTTATTTGATAAGCGATTCGAAAAATATTTCAAGGATTTGTAGGGGGTTACCCCAGAGAACATTTAAGCAAAGTTAGGGCCTTGTAGCTTATTGGGAAGTTGGTCAAAAAACGCTCATTTTGGAGAAAATCACGGTTTTCACAAACGACTTGGACACTCAAAACGATTAAGAATTACTTGTAGACCATCGTAAAATTGATTTTTACCGTTTCTCTTATTTATAACCTTGGAAAATTAAAAAAACGCGCTAGAGATCGATCTTTGAAAAAATAGTAAGTACCTTCGCTGTTTTTTTACTATTTTTAACTTGATAGAGTAAGATTGTGTATGTTAATTCAGTGTTTATTGCTCTTATTTTGATTTCCTTTTTACGTAAAAATAATAAAAATCACATATTCCTTGGTTGTTTCGAATGTATGAAATGTTACGGATTTTCTTAAAAAAAAAACTCAATCGGCATAAACAGTCTTCCCCCATCGAGTTAAAATTAGTAAAAACAGGTAAATGATCGCCTTGTCATTTATAAGGATGTCAGAAAAACAGTGTTCTCATTTTCGTAAGGATTTAGTGATGAAAAACGAATAAAAACTGTTTTAAGGGGGAGTTTGACTGTTATAGATCGATTTAGCGTGCGAAATTTATCAATTTTCAAACAACGATATGTCGCTTATTTTTTCAGATATTGTGAAATTTATACGTGCGTTGGATAGAGCATTTCAAGGTGCATGTCCTGAAGCTTTCTATTAAAGAAAAATCTGATAAAATTCGGAATGATAGAGAAAACTGTTGGACCATGTTTTTTTGTACATTTTCCTTCATAATTGGCTAAAAATTGGCCAATATGATTGATTTTAAATATCTATTGAGTGATTTACATGGAAAATGATGAGATCTTTCCAAATATTCAAGAATTTTCCCGATACGTTTGTTAGATTTCCCAATTTTTGAAGAAAATTAAATGGGCTTTGATCAGTAATATAGGGCATAATTTTAAAGATAGAATTATGCACTCTTGTTTTTAGAAAGGTATTGTAAGGGCGGAGGTAATAAAGCTCGGGTTTAGGAAAATTTTGAAAATTACGTGATTAATTGGAAAATTTGGAATCCCATTTTCACCTGTTATTTACAGCTATTAAAATTAATTAATTTGACCGATAATTAGTATCAAAATATAGGAAAATCGATTTTCTTTCACGACCATCTCATAATAATGAAAAATATTTGAAAACCTGTTCGTGGGCAATTTTCTTAACCAAGCTTGTTTGTGCTGCGAGACGTACTGTTGTTGTAATGTACCACATCTATCCGGTTTATACCAGATATGCGGACTAAATCACACCGACAATACCGCTCATCATTTTCCATCTAAATCACTCAATAGATATTTAAAATCAATCATATTGGCCAATTTTTAGCCAATTATGAAGGAAAATGTACAAAAAAACATGCTCCAACAGTTTTCTCTATCATTCCGAATTTTATCAGATTTTTCTTTAATAGAAAGCTTCAGGACATGCACCTTGAAATGCTCTATCCAACGCACGTATAAATTTCACAATATCTGAAAAAATAAGCGACATATCGTTGTTTGAAAATTGATAAATTTCGCACGCTAAATCGATCTAACAGTCAAACTCCCCCTTAAGAGGATCTTCTTTATTGACCAATTTCCAAATGAGCTACAAGGCCCAAATTTTGCTTAAATATTCTTGGGGGCTGCCCTATAAATCCTTGAAATTTTTTACGTATTGCTCGCCATAAGAACTTTTCACCGTAACTGAATAGTAACTCGGTATAATTTTCATTATTAATTTCACCTTATGAATCCTTTACGTGGTGGATAATCTTTATGGTGTATGGAATGATTTAAAATCAATTTCTCATCACCCATATCTAACCAGGAACGTTGTAAAACAAAATCACGATTTTTAACAGGCGCAGGACAAGATACTGTAAATTTATTGTTCGATGAAACTATACAGGGTGATTCAAGAGGATGGGCCATTAAAAGTATAAGAAGTTCTAGTTATTGGAAGTTGATGTAGTTTGGTATGTAACTATTATATCCCCTGAATTTTCTCTAGAAATTATTTTCGTTGTTCTAGCTACCCTCCTTATATGGGGTAGTACACCCTACTCTCTTAATTTAAATGGAATGGTATATTTTTTATTTCATTTTTGCATTCTTTGGTTGAATCAAAGGGGATTTTGTTGATATAACCTATGGTCTAACGCTGATAGTTTTTCAGATATTTCAGCTTTTAGTTCAGTTTTAAAATTTGCAGTGTTTAATTGAAAAATTCATATTTTTGAAGCTATAGCATTTGAAATGTTGAAACTTGGAACCTAAGTAGTAAAAGTAATGTTCTTTTTGCCAATTTAAACAGAATTCAATTACCTTTCAGCGTTTAGCTGAAATAAGTTTTCCTTTCAGGCGATTTTCAAACTATAATATCTTGCTTATTTTAAATGGAACACCATATTTTTTATTATATGGTTGGATAGAGAAAAAAACTCTATATCAACCTGTATTAACATTCCCTATACCTATCTTTGATAATTTTTCAGTTCTTCAAAATTTTCAGTTTCGTCCAATCACCTCCATTGAAACGAATTCAACTACAATGAAACGCATAGAAGGCTTAGAAAAAAAGTTAGAACATCACAAATGACGTTAATATTAAATATTTTACATGTTTTTTATAACTTTTAAGATATTCCACATGCATAAAAAACAAATCCAAATAATATTGATTTAATTAATTATGAATTTCTTCCATTTTCCTTCCTTGAGATATTTTAAAATTAATCATTTAATTTCATCTTAATTGTGACAATTGAATTGAAAGTTGTTTTGCTAAGCCTTCTATGTTTTATATTTTTTTTCAAGAGAGAAAATTAGATGAAATTGAAAATCTTGAATAACTGAAAAACTATCAAAGATAGATATAGGAAATGCTAATACAGTTCGATGCAAAATAATTTTCTCTATCTAACCGTAAAAAGAAAAATATGGTATTCTATTTAAAATAAGCAAGATATTGTTGTACTTTGAAAATGGCCTGAAAAAAATTTATTTCAGCTAAACGCTGAAAGATAATCGAATTCTGTTTAAGTTGGGTGAAAGAACATCATCTTAACAACATAATTTCCAAGTTTCAACATTTCGAATTCTATAGCTTCAAAAATATGAATTTTTTTATTAAACACTGCAAATTTTAAAACTGAACTAAAAGCTGAAATATCTGAAAAACTTTTAGTCCTAGACAATAGGTCATATTATTAAAGTCCCCTTCGATTTCATCAAAGAATTCAAAAATGTGATAAAAAATATGCCATTCCATTTAAAATAAGAGTGTAGGGTGCCCTACCCCATATAAGGAGGGTAGCTAGAACAACGAAAATAATTTCTAGAGAAAATTCAGGGGACTTACCGGCTATATACCACATTTCATCAACTTCCAATAACTAGAACTTCTTATACTTTAAATTGCCCATCCTCTTGAATCACCCTGTATATAAAAAAATAAATTATTTAATTTAATAATTTACATGCATAATAACCGATATCATTATTTGGATTCAAATAACCAATCTCTATTGATGCTAACATATGTTCATCCCATTGTTTCCTATAATCGGGATCATGTAAAACATCAAACATCACATTTGCTGAAATATCTTGGAAAATTGATTGAACTTTGACCATTTTAAATGATGAATTCTTCGTTGATTTTGTCCAGACCTAAATCAATTAATTTATAAAACATATGTAATAATTTTAAAATAATAATAATAATAATGAATTTACCTTAACATCATCACCACAATCATAATCCAATTTCCAATCTGTATGTTCATCAATTAAATTTTTCAACATGACAAAATCACGATCTTCAGCAATTTTCACTTGTCCAGCTTTCATCTCCTATAATTTTATTAATATCGATAACAATTAGTAACATTGTCTCAGTCTCACTGTGTGTTTAATTTATTATTGATTATCAAATTCAAAACGAGATTGAATTTAAAAATAAAACTGGCACATTTTTAAGTCGTTATTATTTATTGCTACTACTGGTCGATTAAATTTTCATCATACAATGTGTGCGTGTGTGTAATGATAATGAATGAATGAATGTGTCCGGGGGAAATCTTATCGATCCGTTCGTTAGTTTTTCCCCGTTAGTAGACTGAAAATTTTCCAGGGATAAATGTCGACCGGTATCCTTTTCATTTAGGTACTTACATAATAACTCAAAAATAATTTCGATTATATTTTACCAAATTGTTTTAAAAGTTAATCACCGTATTGCTTTGGAACATTGATGATTTAGTACAAAAATCCCTTGAAATCTAGATTAAAAATCGAAAGTGTAGCTAAAATGGTGATTAAATCGTTTTGCTTCAACGATTCAATGCCTTAAAATCTAGATTAAAAATCGAGAAATCAACTCAAATGATTTTTATTAAAAACTAAATATTTAATTGATCAATAGCACAATTATTCAAGACAAAATTGTCTTAAAATCAAAATGAATCGAGAATCGAATGCAACAAATTGCCTAAACACGCCTAAATTCTCGTGCTTTAATGACAAAACAGGAAAATTCACAAAAAAAAGACGAGAATTAAACTCAAACATCTACTAAAAAGTAAAAGTTTATTTTTTTTAATAATTTATCAAAGTAGTGGAGCAAGCGCCATCTAACGTTTGAAAAATCTATCAATCGTAGGTAGAGGATCATCTTAAGGGACGATTTCACTAACTACAATTAAGCCTAACGAACAGTTAAAAAAGATCGTTGCCTATAATTTTAAAAAATCGTTCTTGTGACTTTTTGTTCATCAAAATTTAATAGCTGTTGGTGAAATCGACCTTTAAACATTGAAATCTTGACAAAAAAAGACAAAAATTGATTAAAAGTGTCTTTCTTGCTATTTAACTATCATTAATATTAAAATATTATCATTTAGAGGCCCTCATAAGATAACCACCCAGGTGGAAGTGTTCCGAACAAGATTAGGGTGTCGATTTGCACGATTATCGACCGATTTTTAGGCTCGATATACACGTATTTTTCGTGTATATAGAGAGAGATCTACTTAAATTATAAATCTATTTAAATTCTAAGTAATAAATTATTATACAGAATGTTTCATAATTTACAATATTTATAAGAATCACATGTTTTTAGCGAATTTTTTAAAAAAAATTATTAGCGAATTTTTTAAAAAAAATTAGCTAATGACGAGATCCTCACTTTTGAATTTCCGAAAAATTTTTGCACAGAAGTTCGTTTTGGGACCTCAGGAACCCATATCCACCGTTCGTTAAAATTTTTATATATATATATATATATATTTATATATTTATATATTTATATATTTATATATATATATATATATATATGTATACCCACGATAACTGCCGTAAAAATACACCAATCTTAATGAAACTTGGTACAAAAATCGGTCTTTGGGATAGCTTGGATGAGTTCGTTGACCAGACTGGTAGGGCCAACACTTTTGGAATAAGAGCTGAAGAAATGTTAAAAAAAATCATTTTCAATATTAAATTTGCTTAGATTTGGATGAAAATTAAAATAACAGTAGAGCCGACCATTCTCTATGACCCAGAAAAAAAATCATCAAAATCGGTTGGTTGGATCTCAAGAAAAATGCAAAAATCTCTTTATTGAGTATAAGCAGTAAAATCGATTATCTCAGATGGCTATGTGTTCTGACTATTGATATTAGAAAAAAAATTGAATATCGCGGGGGCAACTAATTTTGACAGTTAATATTAGACGCAAGGCCTGCTAGAGAATTTCGCTTGAAAAAATCAAGCAGGCCTTGATTAAACGTATTACGGGAAATGAATTTATTAGTTGATTCAATGTTATTAAAATATATTAATTGTCAGTATCATAAGAATGTTTTGCAATTAATATTTCAGTATGTAGATACATAAAAAATTCGCTATATAAGGTACTTGCTGCCTTTGGAGATCTTTTTTTATTTTGACGATGATATTGAACAAGGTTAATATTGCAATACATATTTATAACTGTTGATATTTTCAATCTTTTTCAATAGAATTATAGTCGCCTAATTAGTTAATTAATAATTTGTAGTTTTAATTAATATTTTTTGGTATGAAAATACCGGATTTGTTACGTACATACATGAGATGAAAAGTTCTTGTGGCAAGTCCCATATTATTTGGCGAGTGATTTAACAAATATTTCAAGGTTTTATAGGGGATCCCCACAGAACATTTTGAGCAAAATTAGAATCTCGTAGCTCGTTTGGTAGTTGGTCAAAAACCAGCTAAAGGCGCAAAACGACTTAAGCGACGATTTTTTAAGTTAAAGCTCCAAATAAATGCTAAAATCCAAGAAAGTTGTCCAAAACAAGCTAAAACTAGCTAAATCTAAGTAATTTTTCAACTAAACAATACACCAAAATTCAGAAAAACGTTCAGTCAAACTGGCATACACGCCAATTCTTAGGGACTATTTGTAGAGGAAATAGAGTGGAGGTCCTGCAGATTAGCACATGAATAGGCACGTCGGGGAGGGGCCACCCACTCTATTTCCCCTCTAAATCGTCCCTAAAAATTGGCGTGTGTGTAGACCGCTTGACTCATTGTCAGAGACTCTCCCAACATTGATGCTTTTCATTTTTCTCCATTGCATTCTGGAAAAAAGCAAAAAACTCTTACCTATTCTACAATAAAATTAAGAGAAATGAAGAAAAAAACAATGTTGGGAGGATTTCGAGTCACATTCTAAGTTGTTTTTGAAAATTGCAACCTTCTCGCAAAAACAGCGTTTTTTTGCCCAATTTCCAAATGAGCTACAAAGTTCTAATTTTGCTAAAATGATCTTCAGGGTTTCTTCTACAAATTCTTGAAACATTTATCAAATTTCTCGCTAAATAATGGGAATTGTTGTAAGAACTTTTTGTCTTAAGTGACTCACCCGGTATAGTAGAAGACTTCTCAAGGCTAAAATACATGTGTGCCTCGTTTATTTAAATAAAATTCTAAATAGCAACAATTAAATGATCTAACACACATTTATTGACAATTAGTGTAATATTAAAATGTGGGGACAGGGGGGGGGAGTGTCAAACGTCGAATTTATTAAAAAAAAACTGGAAGTTTCCCGAATTTAACACAAAAAATCAACAATAATTAAAATATTATAGGTACTCACCATTTGTTGTAATTTTAATAAGACTATTCTTTTAAATTTTTCTATAGAAACAATAAACTATTAAAATTACATTTTCTAATACATATTTTAATATTATACCAACAATTTCTACACATTTATTTAAATAATATTTCAAATAGTTTCCACTAAAAATCACACCTGCATTCAATAATAAATGTGTATTAGTAATGTTGTTGTTGTTGTTGCTTTTTTTTATAATAATAAATTTTTATCAAAGATAGATAAGAAATAATAAAAATACACAATATTGTAGCCACTTGGTAACGCTCTAGTAGAATCACGAAACAACACATACATAATTCACTCTCTAAATTTAGGCAACTATAAACTATTTTTTTTTTCATTATTTATTATTATTACTTTCAAATATCAATTGTTTCAATTATTATTTTTATTAATTAAGAAATATTGTATAGAGTATAGAGTGTATTAATAACGCTAACACACCTCACAGTTGGCCATGCTTTTATTAAAATAGCGTCGTAACTTGATTCGTCTTTTGTATGTTTCTATTGAAATATGTACATATGTATATCGGGTGTACCACAAGTATTTCCAATCACAGTTTAGCTGTGCCTTTGATAACATAGTAACGTAACTTGATCCACACTTGATATTTATGAATGTATTTTTCCAAGGCCTGCTTAATTTTTTAGCTCTAACAGATAGGTGTATTTTTTTTAAATTCCATAAAAAACAAATTTAGATGGAAATGTACCAGCTGGTTAGACAGCGTTGAACTCAAAAACAAGCAGAACTTGTTTTTTTTAAGTGTCTGAACTAAGCTACGATACTACGTTACCAAGAGCACAGCCAACTGCGAAAGTAGATCGAGTACATCAATGAAAGTCAAATAAGATAAAGTATGAAGTTAGCTACGACATTGTACTGTAAGAGATTCAGAGATGAAATAGCTTTGTATACCCTGTAAATAATTTAGAAATAGTCTAGAAATAATCTAGACACATCTCCAACTATATATTATGTTGTTTAACTGTACAGGGTGTACCACGGTATTTATTCTCGCAGTTAGTTTTGGAAACGTAGTGTCGTAACTTGATTCGGCCATTTGAAAATATTAACAAATGTCAAGTTTGAATCAAGTTACGTCACAAGGATGCAAAATCACAGCCAACTGTGAAAATAAATACCGTGGTACATCTTGTATGTTGTTTACTTATAATACCAGATTTTTGACACAATTTAATCAATAATTATGTACCTGTAATTTTTTATATAATTTACACTAATTTATTTATTGATTCATTTACAAGATATTCGGTGTGTTATCATAATATTTGCGTCATTAGATTTTGTAATCAATGATAAGAAACAAAAATTATTTATTTAAGATTTAATCGTGATTTTTTTTGCAGTTGTATCATCAATCATCACCAACAACAACAATATGGCTAATAATATTGAATTAAATAAAAAAATTACCGAATGGTTAACATGGGATCGTAATGAGAAAACTTGTAAAATTATCCAACAATTAGTTGATAATAAAAATTATATGGAATTATCAAAATTATTATTACAACGTCTTACGTTTGGTACAGCTGGTTTACGTGGTTGTATGCAACCTGGTTATAATGGTATGAATGATTTAGTTATAATACAGACAAGTCAAGGTATATTAAAATATTTACAACAACAACAAAATGAATTATTATTAAATAATGGTATTGTTATTGGTTATGATCATAGATATAATAGTAAACGTTTTGCTGAATTAACAGCATCAATTTTTTTACATGCTGGTTATTTTGTACGTTTATTTAATAATGTTGTACCAACACCATTTATACCATTTAGTGTTAAAAAATATTCTACAGCAATTGGTATAATGATAACAGCATCACATAATCCAAAAGATGATAATGGTTATAAAGTTTATGATAAGAATGGTGCACAAATTATAACACCAATTGATAAATATATACAACAATCAATACTTGAAAATTTAGAACCATTAGAAACATCATGGGATACAAGTATTTTATTAGATAATAATCAATTATTAACAAATCCATTAGATGAAGTATTTAATGATTATATTAATAAAATTATAAAGAATTCAATATTATCACAACATATTGATATAAATAGGAAAATGAATTTATTATTTACTTATACACCAATGCATGGTGTTGGTTATCGATACATACAACAAATTTTCAATGAAATCGATATTAGAATTGTGCCAGTTTTACAACAAAAAGATCCACATCCTGATTTTCCAACTGTTGTGTAATTTTTTTTTTTTTTAAATTATATTATCATATGAATAATTAATTAATTAATTTTGTAGATTTCCAAATCCTGAAGAGGGTAAAAGTAGTCTAGAATTGGCAATTAAAGCAGCTGATTCAAATAATAGTCGAATAATTATAGCAAACGATCCAGATGCTGATCGTTTGGCAGCTGCTGAAAAACATCCAAAAACTGGTGAATGGAAAATTTTTAATGGTAATGAATTAGGTGCTTTATTAGGATGGTGGTTGTATTATTGTTATAAATTAAAACACCCAAATGTTTTATTAGATAATATTTATATGTTATCAAGTGCTGTGAGTTCAATGATTTTAAAATCGATTGCAAAACATGAAGGTTTCAATTTTATTGAAACATTAACCGGTTTCAAATGGATGGGTAATTCTAAAATAATTCGACAGTTTCAATCAATGATTAATATTTTTTTTTTAATATATTTGTAGGTAATAAAACTTACAAATTATTAAATGAGGGTAAACATGTAATTTTTGCATTTGAAGAAGCTATCGGTTTTATGTGTGATAGTGAAGTTTTAGATAAAGATGGTTTATGTGCAGCTGCCCATTTTGCAACATTTACATCTTTTTTATACAATCAACAACAAACATTAACTGATAAACTTGAGGAGATTTATCAAACTTACGGTTATCATGTTTCAAATAATTCCTATTTTATTTGTCATGATAAGAAGAAAATTGTGGAAATTTTCGATAAAATACGCAATCATCATGGGCCAAATACTGTAATTTAAATCATAAACAGGATTACTGCTGTAAATATACCAAATTCCAATGAAACTGTTAATAGGTGGCGGGCGATTCAAATAATACTTGAAGGATTTTTAGGAAGATCCCTGGAGAACATTTTAGCAAAATTTGAACCTTGTAGTTCATCGGGAACTTGGTCCAGAAAGCGGTGGTTTTGGGCAATGTCGTAATTTTCAAAAATAAACAAAGTACACAAAACGACTAACAGTGACTCATAAACAGTGTCTTTTTTTGTTATTCTCCATTGCATTGTAGAAAACATGCGAAGCATTCCTACCCGTTCCAGAATAAAGTGGAGAAAAACGAAAAAATCATTGTTGAAAGGGTCTATGAGTCATTCTTACAATAGTCGTTTTGCATGATTTGTTCATTTTTTAAAAACTGCAACATTGTCGAAATAGAGCGTTTTCTAACCAACTTACAAATGAGCTACGAAGTTCTAATTTTGTTAAGGGATTTCCCTAAAAATTCTTCAAGTATTATTCGAATCTCCCGCCAACTACTAACAGTTTCATACGAATTTGGCATATTCACAGCAGCAACCCTGTATTTAGTTTAAAGTTTTATTATATATATTATTTTTTTCGATAATTTTTAGTATCCAAATAGTATAAAAAATGGTGAATTTATAATAACAACAATAAGAGATTTAACAACAGGTTATGATAATACTCAGCCGGATAATAAGGCAATTTTACCAGTTTCTAACAGTAGTCAAATGATTACATTTGGTTTCTCAAATGGTTTAGTTTGTACATTAAGAACTAGTGGTACTGAACCGAAAATCAAATATTATACTGAATTATGTGCTGGTCCTGGACAGTAAGTTTATCTTTTTATTAATATTTTTGAAAATTCTAAACAATTGTAATTCTATAGAACTAAAGAATCAGTTAAAGCAACATTAGATTCAATGGTTGAGGCTATTGTTGAAGAGATGTTACAACCAGAAATTAATAAATTACAACCAAGATGCGATTAAATTTTAAACATTCCATAATTTTTTTTTTTTTTTAAGCTTTAATGGCAGTATTTGTAGAGCAATTTTCAATAAATTGTAGAATTTTATTTAAGATTTGCACAAAGTTAAAGTAAATATTGCTAAATATTTCCATTTTTAAACATTTCAACAAGTTTAAATTTCTGTATCTTGCCTGATGTAGTAGTTGGAAATTTTTCTATAATTCTCATCTTTGATGGAATTTTAAATTGTGCAATTTTTCCCATACAAAATCGTTTCAAATCATCGTATGTTAACGATTTATCCAATTTTAAACGTATACAAACACAAACTTCTTCACCAAGTCGTTCATGTGGTATTCCAAATACCTACAAATTAACATTTTCAAAAAAAAAAAAATTCACATTAATTTTTCAATCAAATCAAACAACATACACTAGCTTCTAATATATCCGGATGTGTATGTAGAAAATCTTCAATTTCTTTCGGGAAAATATTCTCACCACCACGTATAATCATGTCTTTGAAACGACCAACAACCCGTCCATATCCATTCTCATACAAAATGAATTGATCACTAAATTTAAATATTGATTTGTTTTAAATTATTGAATGTTTAATGTTGAATCATTTTACTAACCCTGTTTTTAACCATCGATCAGCACCAATCATTTCTTGTGTCTTATTAATATCACCCCAATATCCTAACATGTTGCTATAGGAACGAATACATAATTCACCTGGTTGTCCAAATGGTACTAATCTACCATCTTTATCGATAACTTTAGCCTCAACATGTTCACTAATATGACCCACTGTTGTAGTGGATTGTTCCTCATTGTCATTGGGCATTGATTGGAATACAACGGCTGTTGTTTCAGTTAAACCATAAACAGACTAGAATTATTATAATAGTGAAAAGAAATTGAAAGAATTTGGTGAAATTAAAATTACTTTAACTTTCTCCACATTGAGTACTTGACGGATTTGTTTAAAGAGTGCTGGTGAACAGAGAGATCCACCAGTGACGGCAATTTCTAAACAAATATCTTCATTGCGTTGTCTTTGCTTGTTTACCAAATCTACGTGCATTGTTGGCGTACCATGTACAATACTACATCTAGAAATCATTTTAATTACAAATCTATTAAAATTATAGTATAATAAAGGTGGTACTTTTCATTTTTGATAGCATCAAGAGATTTATCAGGATTATAACCATCAGTTGGTAATACCATAGTAGCACCATGACACAAAGCTGCCATTATTGTAATAGTAGTACCGAATGCATGAAATAATGGTACTTGTACACAAATCTTGTGATGTTTCAATGATAATTCATTACGTTTCCCTACATAGAAGCCGTTATTAACTGAATTAAAATGACAATTAAGGGCTGCTTTTGGTGATCCGGTAGTACCCTAAAAAAATCAATTTTTTTTTTTTGAATAATCAAAAATTATAATAAAACTTACAGATGTAAATTGTATATTACATGGATCATCACAACTGATATCATATTGATTCTTTTGTATTGTTCTTATTAATTCCGGTGTAGCATAATTGATGATTTCATCAATATTATAAGTACCTTTATGTTCAATATTTCGTTCAAGACTTATTATATGTTTTAATGTTGGTATTTGTGAATTTGTAAATTGATCTGGTTGTTGTACATCATTTAGATTCGGTGCTATCTCTTTTAATATTTCATAATAATTTTGTTGTTTAAATTGTTCACCAATAATTAATGTTTTAATACCAACTTTATTGATACAATATTGTATCTCTTTAGATTGATATAACGGATTTAATGCAACTAATATAGCACCAATACGTGCTATTGCTAAATATATTAAATACCATTCAATTGAATTTGATGCTAATAGACCGATACGATCATTTTTTGTTAAACCAATTGCTTTTAAACCAGCAGCTAATTGATCAACTTTTAATAAAATTTCATTGAATGTTAATTGTTGATTTTGTTGATGACATGATATGATTGCAATACGTTCACCATAATTCTTACAAGTTTCTTCTAATTGTTGGCCAATTGTTAATGGACGTAATGGTTCTTCACCAATAAAATGACGATAACTTAACTTTGTTATTGTTGTGTACGATCTTAAACTTTTATTTTTTTTTATTTTAATTAATAAAATCATAAAAATCTACAATTATATAAGTACTTACGATAAATTAATAAAACGACGACCGAATAAGAAACGATTATAATTGCAAAACATTGTAAAGAAATTTGATAAAAACTAATTAAGATTGTAGAGAGTTAAACCACTTTATCTATAATGATAAGAAATTACATAAATTCTAGAAATTTTATTTTATTTATCGTTTAATAGATTTAACTAAAACAATATATACAGGATGTATCTTGCAGTCGGCCATGCCTTGTTTACGTATCGTCGTAACTTGGTTCATACTTTACAACATTTAACATTCGTTAATGTATAGTTTACGCGTCCGAACAAAGCTACGACGCTAAGTAATAAGTAATTATACAAAATCATGACCAACTAAGAGATAAATTATCCTAATAGAGAGTATATCAAATGCCTCTATGTATAACTAATGAATAATTTATTTATAAATTATAGAAGCAGTAAAGCCACTTAAAGTTAACTCTGTCTATTTATAAGAGAGAGAGAGAGAATGAGAATGAGCATTCTTGTTTAAATTACCTCATTGTCAGATTGTTTTAGTAGATGTTTTTTTTTTAAAATCTTTCAATTTCACCATCAAATTTTATCCATCAATTAACTATCCAACGCTTTGTATTATTACCAACTTTGATTTTTGATTAATCATAATGAAAGAGAAAATATGTACAGTGAAACTTCCCATGAGCGGACACCCTTCGTTCCGCAGAAAATGTCCGCTCAAAGGAAGTGCCCGCTCATTAGAGAACATCCATAGAAACAAATGATACCTGCTAAAAAAAATTTTTAACTTTCCGCTAAGAAAATTGAAAATTTTCAAAATTTCGGGAAGTTATTGGTTTTACCCCGATTTTCGAAAATTGAATTTTCAACAGATCTCGACGTTTTGGGACCCTAGGAAGCTATTTTGACTATTTTTGCGAGGGTGCCTGTATGGCTGTGTGTGTGTGTGTGTGTGTGTGTGTGCGCGCGCGAAGACTATGTAAGCAGCTCATAACTTTTGAACGGATTGACTTATTGAAACGCTCTTTACGGCATTCGAAAGGGTTCCATCAAACTTAGATTTCGTGTAAGTTTGAACCGATTCGGCCCGATAGATTTTGAGAAATTCCAAAAAAACCGAAAAATTTCTTTTGTTAAAATCATGTTTTTTTCAAAATAACTATTAAGCTGCTGTACCGATCAATTCCATAATTTAATCAGCTCTTAACCTTAACTAATGACGTCGAAATGCCGTTTGAACGATCAAAATCGGTTGATTCGTTCACGAGTTATCGTTGTCGAAAAATATCGGAAAAAGTGTTTTTTCAATATAACCTCAAAATTACTTAACAAATCAAATTTGTACCTCTCACAATAATAATCGACACATTATCTACGCTCAAGTATTTAATGGATCAAAGATAAGTACTTTCCTGTCCGTATAAGAGAGACAGTCAAGCCTAAATAATAATCGAATGACTGTCCGTGTCCGTTTAAGAGAGACCGATTTATTAATAAATCCCTATCCTATAGACAATTTCGGGACCGATAAATGTGTCCGCATAAAGGAAGTGCCCGCTCAAACGAGGTGTCCGTTATAGTAGAAGTTTCACTGTATAAGCTAAATAGTGATAGACTATACGGGTTTTTTATGAAATATTATGTTGAATGACTATTGTAATAAAAACAAGGGCGTATTAAATAATTAAATGGGTCCTATATATACGCATAATAATCAGAGGTGAATTTAGGCGTCTTATGTACCCCAAAAAATTGTCAGTGTTTTTTTTTTGAGATTCAGTTTCACAATTAAATTTTATCTGTCAGTTAACTATCCAAAACTTTGTATTATTGTTTCGTTAATTTAAAATTAACGATGAGTTAAGAATTATTACTGTAATGATTACAGAGGCGTATTAAATAGCTAGATGGGCCCTATTATAAACATATAATCAGGTGCGGACTTAGACATGATCCTGTTCATCCAAAGAGCGGCTTTCGTACCCCAAAAAAATAGAAACAATTCAAATTTAATTACGTTCAGTACAATCACGGTGTTCAAAAAATGTCAACTTTCAATAAAATCAAGCGCCTCAAAGTTAACAGTCCATCCCTGATAATAATAATAATAATAATAACAATAGATGAAGAGCAATTTTGTGTTTACATTTCGTTAATAATCAAAGTAATCATTTTTTCGTAAAATTGAATTAAAATTCGTATTAAAACACTAAAATTTAGCTGGAAAATGTCTCTTTTTATTTCAATGACAAATTCTAATGTTAAATACAAGGCTAGGCATGAAAAGCGTCTTGCTGATAAGCTGCAAGGGGGTAAGAAAATATTTACCCTTTAGACTTCTTTTTTTTTCTATCATTTATAAGCATAATTTTAAATATTAAAGAGGTTTGCTATAAATTTGTTTTTAAGTATTCAAATAATAAATTATTCAAAATTTCAACTTAACATATGAAACGAATGCTAATAAACAAAGGGGTGTTTTTTTGTGTATCCATAAAATTCATCGCAATTCTCTCTTTGTTGTTGACATTTCAACTTTTAAATAAATTTCTCCAAATATATTTCTTCATTGTTATTAAATCAAATTTATTTTCAAGTTTTATGTTACAAATTTTTTTCCTTTGTGTTTCATTTAAAAAATTGAACATTATTAGACCTTAGATGTAGGACGGACTTTTATGCGATTACCGGAACTATGGCCGGAAATCGCGTGCTAGACAACAGAATCGAACATGCAAATTCTAACAACAATAACAAGTCCAGTAAAGAAAACACAACACGACCATTGGCTAGAAGAAAGCTTTTCCAAGGATTCGATTTCTTAAAAAAAAAAAAAGAAAACATAATACATACAACAACCCATGGAAAAATCAACAGATTTCAAATTGTATACGTGAGTATTGAGGCGATTCCATTGGGTTATTCTGTATTTATTTGATAAGAATCTGGCAAGTTTTCTGAAGTAGAGAAAAAAAAATTAGGGAAATTTGTAGCAAAATCCACCACCTCAGTAGGTTAATGTGTCGGCACGAGTTTATTGGAAAACTACCCCCACAGATTTTCTTTGGATATTTATGGTGGGGATGACTTGATTGTGATTGGTTAAGATGGCTTTTCCAATTGGTTTTTCCATCCAAATTGTCGTTTAAATTGAATCCAGTCGATTTAAACCTTTTCTACTAGTTACATTGTTATTAGAAAATATGCCATCGTTGATTGAAATTTCTTTAAAATGCTTCGAGGTAATAATTAATGGAAAATTGAAATCTATTGGAAAATGTGAATTTTGATTGAAATTTTTGGTGATTATATGTATGAATGTGTGATTTTTCTTTTTGATTTGTTTTTCGTGAAGTGAAATGTCTCAACCAAGTGGCAAAAAAGGTGGTGGTGGTGGTGGTGGTAAAGGTCCACCAAAGGATAAAAATGACGACAATAAAGAGCCGAAATGTAATAATTTCTCAAATTATTATACACAATAGAAATAATTAATAATAAATTTTCCTCTGATAGCATCAAATAAAGAGAATAAAGAAAAAGATGATACAACGGCTACAAGTAGTAGTAATAGTAATAATAATAATCAAGATGTTGATGATACAACACCTGGTTCAAAACCACCAAGTGCTGGTGCAAGTCTTCGGGATGCTTCACAACGTATCCTTACATTATGTCAAAAAGGTGAATGGGGTCCAGTTGATCAAATTCTTAAATCAATGGAGAAAACGATCGCATCAGCTGGTGATGATGCCAATACTGTACCATTATTGGGTGTTGCTGATCCGGTATTATTGAACAAACAAACAAAAAATTTAAGGCATTAAAGACATGAATTTTTCTTGTTTCCAGGCGACCGGTATGACACCACTTATGTATGCCGTTAAAGATAATCGAACATCTCTTGTTGATCGTTTGATTGAATTAGGATCGGATGTTGGTGCTAGAAATAATGTAAGTATTGTATGGAAATTCTTAAAAAAAAAAAAAAACACGGATAAAATCATGCAAATTCACCCCGATTTTGTCGATATTTAATCAAATTAAACAATCATGTTCACACCCATCACCACCACAACCACCCCCTTTTTCCATATTAATTCCCGATAATCAACTATATTAGTTCGTGATTTATTAAGATATCCGACAAGTATGGTAAGAAAATTTGATGGATGATAATAATAGATTGGCAGTAAATATCCATTATTAAATAATAATAATAATGTAGGTATTTCACAATTTAAAACAACCCCCATCTCTCCCGTCTCTGTCTATCGAACACACTACAGGTGTTTAAAATTATAAATTGTCTAATTTTAGAATTGAAATTAGAGAACGTGCAATATTCGATCCGAATTAATTGTTGCGTGTTAATTTCTAGCAAAAATATGCAAAAATCTACCCCATTTTTACGGGGGGATGTTTAAACGTTATAATATTTATTGTTTGTCTGAAATCATTATTTTTTAGCGAATTTTTATAATAAATCATCACATTGTTTGGTGTATAGGGTGTGTTTTTTTAAAGGTGCTTTATTCTTGTAAAACTCTTAATAGTTGACGGGCGATTTGAAAAATATTTCAAGGATTTGTAGAGGGTGCCATTTGGACCATTTTAACAAAATTAGAACTTCGTAGCTCATTTGGAAGTTTGTCAAAAAACGTTGGTTTTAAACAATGTCGCGATTTTTAAAGATGAGCTAAACACGTAAAATTATTAAGAATGACTGGAATAATGATTTCATTTCTCGTTTTTTTTTTTCCATTGCGTTCTAGAAAAGCTGCGAAACATTTCCATTTGTTCTAAAGGCAAACAAAAAAAAATCAATGTTGGGAGGATTCTCGAGTTATTTAAGTTACTTTTTGAAAATCGCTACATTGTCAGAAACAAGCGATTTTTGATCAACTTCCAAATGAGCTACGTTGTTCTAATTTAGAGCAAATATTTTCTAGGCATTGCCCTTACAAATCTTTGAAATATTTTTAAAATCACTCGCCAAGTAATAGGAGTTTCATATGAATTGACTACATTTAAAAAAAAAAAACCTTTGTATTTAGAAGACACGACAAATGTTCTTTTGACCGTCCTTTGACAGCTGAAATCTCTTACATTGCTTCTTAAATAAAACTGATTTGTTATTTGGATGGATTTCAGGACAACTACAATGCCCTCCACATTTCAGCCATGTACTCAAGAGAGGATGTTGTTAAGCTACTGTTAACGAAACGTGGTGTTGATCCGTACTCAACTGGCGGTGTAAGTTTTCAATTTTTTACTACAACATTAATACAACTTGAAACTTTTAGTTCTTTTCAACAATTTCAATTTAAACTTTTTCAATTATTTGAAAATCGTAAACTTGTCTTATGTGTTTTATTGTAAAGTTTTATTATTATTATTTTAGAGTCGTAATCAAACGGCCGTACATTTGGTTGCATCACGACAAACAGGAACAGCAACGGCAATTTTGAGAGCTTTATTACAAAGTGCCGGCAAAGATATCCGACTGAAGCCGGATGGGGTAAGTCCGCATACCAAGAATGTCCACCCCCCCCACAACCAGAAAATAGTTAAAATTTAACTTTAGGGTTTCTGATAAGCCTATTTTCAAACATTATCGATCTATACATATAATTGTTATCTGTGATGATATTGTTTGGGTACTCTTTTGCGCGTATATTTTGATGAATGACGGTGGGAGATTTGTAAGAGTCGCGTGTTTCAAAATGACCCGCACCTGGTACACGTTGACTTTTCAAGATTTACTATGTTGTTGTTGTTGTTGTTGTTGTCATTCTCTTCTATTTTATACACATACATATAAGAGTTAGTGAAAGGAAAAAAATCGTATTAGAAATTATTATATTTAAAACAATTCTTTTATAGATACCTGCTAACAAGAGAAATGATTTTTAAGAAAATGACAACAATTTCAATGATTGCATGCTAGTTCGATTTTATTAGAAAAGAGCAATGATCGAATTGAAAAAGCAAAAAGTAAACACGTGTAGATTTCCGTGACTGGTACACACAATTCACATGAGAATGGAAAATTTAAACAAAAGTTAAAAGAGACAAAAAAAAAACACTAATAATTTGCAATAAAGATTGATTTCTATTTTTGTTTTTTTTTTTTGTTTTAAGCGTGGTAAAATCCCATTATTGTTGGCTGTCGAAGCTGGTAATCAATCAATGTGTCGTGAATTATTAAGTTCACAAACATCTGAACAATTAAAAGCAGCTGCAGCTAATGGTGATACAGCACTACATCTAGCTGTACGTCGTAAAGATATTGATATGGTACGAATTTTAGTTGATTATGGTACTAGTGTTGATATACAAAATGGTGATGGACAAACACCATTACATATAGCTGCAGCTGAAGGTGATGAAATATTAGTTAAATATTTCTATGGGGTACGTGCATCAGCTAGTATAACTGATAATCAAGATCGTACACCGATGCATCTAGCTGCAGAGAATGGACATGCAAATATCATTGAATTATTAGCTGATAAATTCAAAGCTAGTATCTTTGAACGTACTAAAGATGGATCAACATTGATGCATATAGCATCATTGAATGGACATGCAGATTGTGCTACGATGTTGTTTAAAAAAGGTGTCTATTTACATATGCCGAATAAAGTGAGTATTTATTTAAAATTTAACGAAAAATTAATAATTATTTAATTAAGAAACATTGCTAAACAACTAAGAAAAGTTTGGAATCTGTAAGAGATTCGAACGCATGACTTTTTTTTTTCTACACCACTGCTCTACCAACTGAGCTAACAAGTCTGTAATTAATCTTAATTGTAAATTTATACAGGGTGACTAAAAATGGCTTTTTAAAAGTATAAAAAGTTTTAATTGATGAAAGTTCAAGTGACATAACATAACGGTTATGTACCAAATTTCATCAATTTTCATAAATTAAAACTTTTTTTTTTATACTTTTAATAGGCCACATCTTCTTGAATCATCCTGTATAAATTCACAATATGGATTCCTGTTAGCTCAGTTGATAGAGCAGTAGTGTACACAAAACAAAAGTCATATGTTCAGATCCCACACAGGATTCTGAACTTTTTTTTAATTGTTTAGCGGTGATAAAACTTAATGTCTCTTTTAATTAATTAATAATTATTAATATTTCGTTAATAATTCCATCACACTTAAAAATTAATTATTATTTTATTAATTTAGGATGGTGCACGCAGTATTCATACAGCTGCCCGTTATGGACATGTTGGTATAATTAATACATTGTTACAAAAAGGTGAAAAAGTCGATGTTACTACTAATGTAAATTAATCATTATTATTATTATTATCAAAAAAATAATATTTTATTAATAATTTCTTTTCTTTTTATTTATTTAATTAAGGATAATTATACAGCATTACATATAGCTGTTGAATCATGTAAACCAGCAGTTGTTGAAACTTTACTTGGTTATGGGGCTGATGTACATGTCCGTGGTGGTAAATTAAAAGAAACAGCATTACATATAGCAGCACGTGTTAAAGATGGTGATCGTTGTGCATTAATGTTATTAAAATCAGGTGCTGGTCCAAATTTAACAACACATGATGGTCAAACACCAGTTCATGTAGCTGCTGAATATGGTAATTTAGAAACATTATTATTATTATTAGAAGATGGTGGTGATCCACAATTTAAAAATAAACATGGTGAAACAGCATTACATTTAGCAAGTAAAAATTGTCGTCCAGATGTTGTACGACATTTAATCAATTATATGAAAGAACATAAAGGTGAAGATAAAGTAGCTAATTATATTAATGAAGTTAATGAGAATGATGAGAGTGCTTTACATTATGTATGTGCTGTACATAGAGAAGATGTTGAAACACCATTAGCTGATAAAGAAGTTGTTAAATTATTATTGGAGAATGGTGCTGATGTTAAATTACAAACAAAACAACATGAAACTGCTTTTCATTATGTTGCAACAGCTGGTAATAATGTTGTATTAATGGAAATTATATCACATATGTCAACAACTGATATACAAAAAGCATTAAATCGACAGAATGCTAATGGTTGGACACCATTATTGATTGCATCACATAAAGGTCATATTGAAATGGTGAATAATTTATTAGCAAATCATGCACGTGTTGATGTCTTTGATATAGAAGGACGTTCAGCATTACATTTAGCTGCTGAACATGGTTATTTACAAGTTTGTGATTCATTATTATTAAATAAAGCATTTATTAATTCAAAATCACGAAATGGCCGAACAGCATTACATTTAGCTGCAATGAATGGTTATATACATCTTGTTGAATATTTAATTAAAGATCATAATGCTGTTATTGATATTTTAACATTAACAAAAAAGACACCATTACATTTAGCTGCAGCAGCTGGACAAATTGAAGTATGTCGTTTATTATTAGAATTAGGTGCTGATATTGATGCAACTGATGAACAAGGTCAAAAACCAATACATGCAGCATGTCGTAATAATTATTCAGAAGTTGCAAAATTATTTTTACAACAACATCCTAGTTTAGTTATGGCAACAACAAAAGATGGTAATACATGTGCACATATTGCTGCAGCACAAGGTAGTGTTACTGTTATTGAAGAATTGATGAAATTTGATAGACAAGGTGTTATATCAGCACGTAATAAATTAACTGATGCAACACCATTACAAATAGCTGCTGAAGGTGGACATGCTGAAGTTGTAAAAGCATTAGTACGTGCTGGTGCTTCAATTACTGATGAAAATAAAAATGGTTTTACAGCTGTACATTTAGCAGCACAAAATGGTCATGGACAAGTATTGGAAGTATTACGTTCATCAAATACATTACGTGTTACAAGTAAAAAATTAGGTGTTACACCATTACATGTTG
The DNA here is from genome assembly GCA_039776855.1 of Mylabris sibirica. Classification (NCBI taxonomy): domain Eukaryota; kingdom Metazoa; phylum Arthropoda; class Insecta; order Coleoptera; family Meloidae; genus Mylabris; species Mylabris sibirica. The sequence continues at coordinate 13,586,238 of CM077843.1, read as the reverse complement.
CTGCTTATTTTGGTCAAGCTGATACTGTACGTGAATTATTAACACATGTACCAGGTACTGTGAAATCAGAACCACCAAATGGTGCATCATTAGTACCAGCATTAGGTAATGAATCTGGTATGACACCATTACATTTAGCTGCTTTTTCTGGTAATGAGAATGTTGTAAGATTATTATTGAATAGTGCTGGTGTTCAAGTTGATGCTGCTACACATGAGAATGTAAGTGGTTTTTTTTTAAAAAAAAAAAAAAAATGATCCAAGTTGATGAAATTTGGTGTATAGCTGTTTTGGCACTTGAATTAGGTACCTTTAGAAAATATTTTCGTTGTTTTAGCAACCCCCGTTATCTGCGGAATAGTGTACCCTACTCTCTTATTTTAAATTGAATGGTATAGTTAACGAGTGTTGTTAAAAAGAACGTAACTATTTCACAAAGGTAGTTCAGATGACATAACAGCTATACGTATAAATTAACTTTCATTAATTAGTACTTCTTATACATTTAATAGGACCAATCTCTTGAATCACTCTGTATTTATTTTAGGGTTATAATCCAATGCATTTGGCATGTTATGGTGGCCATGTAACAGTAGTTGGTTTATTATTGAGTCGTTCAGCTGAATTATTACAAAGTCATGATAAACATGGCAAAACTGGTCTTCATATAGCTGCAACACATGGCCATTATCAAATGGTTGAAGTCTTATTAGGTCAAGGTGCTGAAATTAATGCACCTGATAAGAATGGTTGGACACCATTACATTGTGCCTCACGTGCTGGTACATTTGATTGTGTACGTTTATTAGTTGAATCTGGTGCATCACCAAAATCTGAAACAAATCTTGGTTATGTACCAATATGGTTTGCTGCATCTGAAGGTCATCATGATGTACTTGAATATTTAATGACAAAAGAACATGATACATATACATTAATGGATGATCGTCGTTTTGTTTATAATTTAATGGTTTGTTCAAAGAATCATAATAATAAACCAATAGAAGAATTCATTTTAGTATCACCAGCACCAGTTGATACAGCTGCTAAATTATCAAATATTTTACAAGTATTATCAACGAAAGAAAAGGAACGTGCCAAAGATTTAATTGCAGCTGGGAAATTTTGTGAATGTATGGCAACTGAATTGTTAGCATTGGCAGCTGGTGCTGATTCAGCTGGGAAAATTTTAACAGCTACCGATCGACGCAATGTTGAATTTTTAGATGTTTTAATTGAGAATGAACAGAAGGAAGTGATTGCACATACTGTAGTTCAACGATATTTGCAAGTGATGATTACATTTACATTTACAATTTTAATTTATTTAATTAAAATTCATTTATTTTAAATAGGAATTGTGGCGTGGTGCACTCACTTGGACTGCATGGCGTTATTTGTTGCTTTTCGTGTTGTTCCTCATCTGTCCACCCGTCTGGATAGCATTCACATTACCATTGGGTCATCGTTATCATAAAGTACCAATTGTTAAATTCATGTCATATTTAACATCACATGTTTATTTAATGTTATTCTTATTGATTGTTGGTATAACACCACCATATCCAGTTGTACGTTCAAATCTATTACCATATTGGTATGAATGGATTTTATTAATATGGTTAAGTGGTTTATTATTGTTTGAATTAACAAATCCAAGTGATAAATCCGGTTTAGGTTGGATTAAATTATCAGTGTTATTATTTAGTATATTTGGTGTTGCTGTACATTTAATGGGTTTATTATTTATTAGTGTTAATTATTGGCCAACATTAATGTATTGTCGTAATCAATTGTTTGCTTTATCATTTGTATTGGCTTGTGTACAAATTTTGGATTTTTTATCATTCCATTATCTATTTGGACCATGGGCAATTATTATTGGCAATTTAATGAAGGATTTGGCAAGATTTTTAGCAGTTTTGGCAATTTTTGTATTTGGATTTTCTATGCAATTTGTTGCATTAAATCAACCATTTAGGAATCTACCAGATAATCGAGTGCCAATAAAACCTGGATATTTTAATGATGGTAAGTTTGATCATTTTTTCCTTTATTCTCAACTATACCCAACTCTTTTTTTACATTGGTTCGTTAGAAAAATCGGACAAAAAAATCGTTTTAGTGTAATCAAAATCATTTACAATATTTTAAGCTCTCATTAGAAAATTCTTTTAATTTTTTTCAATAACTTTCTTGATTTTACAAGCTGCTGTACGATTTTTTATCTTTAAAACTGTAGATATTGCGTGATATAATTTTTTTTTGACATGCTCCGATATTTTCCTCTACACTTTAGAATTTAGTGAAAATTTTCCAAAATGGAAAACTCTGTCGGATGCACCGTGAAACGCCCTTAAATAATACAAAAAAACACTACAGAAATTAGTCAAAAGGTACCCCAGTTCCACACAAAACTACACGCTACATAGCAGAGAATAGTGCAACTTTTGGCAGTTTCCGAATCTCGTCTGTAGCTTTACAAATTCGAGTCTACAACTGTTCGACATTTCTGACCAGCACTGAATATTCGAATTGAAAAAAAAAATTGGGATTCGTGGTAGAAAACGAAATTCCTGTAAAAAGGTATATTGGTGAACCGTGTTATTTTAAAATCGTGTAAAAAATGAGTTGGGTGTATTTTATCTTTTATCCAATGGGAATTTGCAAAAATTTATTTTAAATTCAAATCAAATTTAGACAATGATTTATTTGAATCGATAATGGAGGAGGATACAGAATGGATTGATGAATTGCCGCTGAATAATAAAATGAGGGGGGCTTCCTTACGTAAAAAACGACCACCAATCACCGGGAGTAAGTCCCAAAAAACACAAAAAAAAAAAACTGGTGGCTTATTCTTGTTTAGATCTTGTGTAATGTCTAATGTTTCATGTATTTTGTCAAAATATTTCAGGCCTATTGTTTCTCTTTTTTCGTAATATTTAGACGGATGCTGTTTCATTTTCTATTGTCTTGTTCTCTTTGTTTGTTTTTTCTTGTTAAATGTGTGTCTTTTTTTAATAATGTTTGTATTGTTTTGTCCATGTTCCATGTGATGATTAAGGTTGAACGCTACTGAATGAAAAAACAAAGAAACTATAAGTTCAAAAATTTTCAAAAAATTATCAGAGCTTAATATTAATCTAAACTTTATTTATACCAAATTTGAAAAAAATCTGATGAGTAGTTTTTGCAAAAAACTGAGCAAACAACAAATAAATACAATTTTTCACTATATCTGGAAAACTACACCAGATTCTTTATCATATCTTTCAGTATCGTGTTTAGCTTCTGTATTTTTTTTGTTTGATTTTGAACTTATAGTTTTATATAAAAAAAAAAAATAACAGAAATTACGAAATAGGTGTAACATCATTTTTTTCCATAAAAACACATTATAAATTCTTTATTTCAAAATTGATCTTTAAGAAAATAATCTGTAAATATGGATAAATATTATAAAAGACGTTATGACGCAACATGCCATCGAACATTTGAAAAACGTAGTAATCTTAGGTAGCGGTTCATCTTAATTATTGTATGCTGCTAATTATAAAGGCGCTAAATAGATTTTATTGGAAGAAAGTATAAACATCAAAATAAAAATAAATTGTTGTTCTACTATAGTGATAATGAATCCACTGCTAGCATTCGAATTATTATTTTTCGCTGTATTCGGCCAAACAACATATGATGAATTAACAGTGAAAGCACCACCAAATCGTCAACAATTCCGTCCACAATGGACTGATAATCTATTCAAAGTTGTTTTTGGTATTTATATGTTGGTCAGTGTTGTTGTATTAATCAATCTACTAATTGCAATGATGTCTGATACATATCAACGTATACAGGTAAAAATTATTAATATTCATATCCATATTGTCGTGTGTTTTTTTTTCGTTTCTGTCTTGTGATTCCAGTCCAAAAGAACCCAATCAGTGCTTTTGAGTTACTGTTTTTCGCGGTTTTCGGCCAAACCAGCACCAATCATTTGAAAATCCCCAACTATAATGCAAACAATCATAATAATCAACCATATTGGACGGAGGTCCTGTTTAAGATTGCTTTCGGCGTTTATATGTTGGTCTCTGTTGTGGTGTTAATTAATCTACTTATTGCTATGATGACGGATACCTATCAGCGTATCCAGGTAAAACACACATATGTTGTCTCTATATGTATGTAGAACAACAACAACCACCACCACCATTATTTGTTGTATTATTATGTGTTGTACTTTTGTGTTGTTTTATGTGTGTGTGTGTGTGTTGTTTTAGGAAGCACAACAATGTTTTGTATAAACGTCAGTGTAACACTTGCTTGTTGTTTTGCCTTATAATCGCAGACCGTACAAACAACCCGACTGTTATTTCATTTAATAACAACAATGTTGTCGTTATTGTTATTAAATGAGATAATTACAAATGAGTTTGTACAAAAAAAAAAAAAAAAATGTTGCTATCGTGTTATTACGCCCCATTATCGCCGATACCGCGCGCTCGCCAGTTCTCTTGGGCTGGATCATTGTAGCAAACACAATTATTAGATAGAAATAAGCTATATACTCCTATTAAATCCTTTAAATCCCCCCTAACCTGCGCCCTTTAAAAAATCGATGTTTTGGCATTTTAAAGTAGTTAAAAACCAAATAGGTAGTGAGATGTTTCTTTTTTTGGTTTAATTTTCTAGATTTTTGCACACAGTTTACAATATTTTTATATTATTGTTGTTTTTTGGCAGAGTAGACTGATTTTTGTTTTGAAATGGGCATGATTTTTGCATCATTTTTGATTTTTGAGCTGTTTTTTTCTTCATCTTCCCTCATTTATACAGGGTGTTTCTTGTAAATGTGGTCAATTCTTATGGCAACTCTTATTAGTTCAAGGATTTATAGGTGGGTCCCTCAAGAACATTTTAGCAAAGTTAGAACCTTGTAGCTCATTTGGAAGTTGATCAAAAAACGCTAACGTAACTACGATTTTCAACAACTAGTCAAAAAAACATTTAGAATGACTCGAGCATCCTATCAACATTAATTTTTTTCATTCTCATCCATTACACTCTGTAACAAATAGAAATTTTTCATATTTTCTCTTGGATGCAATTGAGAAAAATGAAAAAAACCACTGTTAGAAGGGCCTTTAAGTCACTATTATAGTCGTTTTGTATGCTTAGTTCGTTTTTTTTTTTTTTAATTTACAACATAGTCTAAAGCGAGCATTTTTTGACCAACTAAATGAGCTACGAGATTCTAATTTTGCTAAAATGGTCTCCAAAAACCTCCTACAAATATTTGAAATATTTTTCGAATTTCTCGTCAACTAATAGGAGTTTTATAAGAATTAACTACATTTAGAAGAAACACCCGGTATAAAATATACTGAATGTATCCTAGTGACGGACCATTGAAAATATAAGTTCTAATTGATGGATGTGTTTGAAATTTGGTAGTGGTAAAACGGCTAAATACCGAATTTCATCAATTTTCCTTAATTAGAACTCGTTTTATTTTTAGTGGCCCATCGCCACGACACATCCTGTATATAAAATATAATCTACATACTGTAATCTCTAATGTAGGCTCAATCAGATATCGAATGGAAATTTGGCTTAAGTAAATTAATACGATCGATGCATCGTACAACAACAGCACCAAGTCCGATTAATTTAATCACAACATGGCTATTTTATTTGGTCGATATATGTAAGAAACGAGGTAATTTATTCTAATTCTAATCTATAATTCATTCATAAATGAATTTAATTATAGTGCGAGCTAAAAAACGTGAAAGTCTCGTCCATTTGATGGGCAGTTTTCAACGTAAAGATCTAAGTCCACGTTCTAAAGCTGGTGCTAAATGGTTATCAAAAGTACGTAAAGGTGGTACTAGTAAGATAGCACCAAAGGATTCTGTTGCCTTATCAGTTACCCATTTAAGTCCATTAGGATCACAATTAAGTTTCAATATGCAAACACAACGCATTGAACATGTCACTGATTGGGAAATAATAGCGAAACGTTATCGTGCTTTAGTTGGACAAGTTGATGAAATTAAAGAACAATCGAATGATGATGATGATGATCATGAAGATGATAGTGATAATAATAATGGTGGTGGGACAACAGTACAAATGCCCAATAGTGTACAACAACAACAACAACCGGTTTAGTAATTGTTATTTTTAAATCTAGAAACCAAAAAAAAATTAAAATCATTAAGCGATAATAGAATGTAAAATAGATAAAAACTCAATGAATCTATTTTTGATATATTTGCGTTACAAATGTCAACATTTAATCATAATTTTGAAAATGATTCAACATCAAAATAATTTCATTACAAATTCACAAACGACATCATCAAAATCATCATGAAACAAAACACTACCACCGCCATCATCGTATATTTGTGTCTATTAATAACAATTATCACAACAATTAAGGTGAGTGTTTAATTAATGTAATTAACTAATTATTAATTTGATTGTTAATTAATTGTAACAAGGCTCAAGATAGAAATCGTTACATAATCGCCTTGGAATGCATCCGTCAAGTTGGTATTGAACGACATATCATTGAACAAGCAATGATAACAACAATCCTACCAAATGATGATAAATACAAACAATTTTTAACGTGTAGTTATAAGAAACAAGGCTATCAAAATGAAAATGGTGAAATTTTAATTGATAACATTAAACAGTTCTTAATGAAATTCTACGATTTGAAACAATTGAGTATTATTGATAATTGTGGAAATAATAATAATAATAATACTAATACGGGGACAACAACAACAAAAATAAGTGATCATGGAGAGAATGCATACAATGCAGTCAGTTGTATTTTACCAAAACTTAAACAATTGGATCGTACAGAATGATTTATGAATATTTCTCTATTGAATTCTCTTTATTATAATTGGTGTAGTATTGAAACTTTTTAATAATTACAGTTATTTGTTGTTAATACTGTGAAATAAATTGATAAAACGAATCAATAAAATGGTGAGAAATAAAGGCACATGTGGAATGTACAAGAAGTAAAAATTTCGTTAAAATTTATACATTTTAATATCACTATTGTAAATACTCTTTTTAATCATAAAAAAAAAACTACAATTAAATTATTGATTCGTAATAAATTTCGTGATTTTTTTTTTTTTTACTTGTATATTTAACTACAGCAAGATGCTGGATTTGGATCTTTACCAGAACGTTTTGTTACCGAAATCCTTGTAAATTCTTCAGCTACTGTTGGATGTATACCAACTGTATTTAATAATGTATTCATTGTTAATTTACATTTAATTGCTGCAGCAAATCCTTGTATAATTTCACCAGCTTGTGGTCCAATAAAATGCATACCAAGTACTTGTTGATCATCATAACGTTTAGCTACCACTTTTAAATAACAATGTTTTATTGATTTTTGTGGTATAAAGAATTCAGTTGGTTTATAATAACCATGATAAACTTCAATATTATCATCACCATAACGTTCAATTGCTTTCTCTTCACTTAAACCAACACAACCATATTCTAATGGACTAAATACAGTTGTTGCAACATTTTCATAATCCATTTGTATTTGACTATTACCAAATAGACGACGGGCTAATAAACGACCAGCATGTATAGCGACTGGTGTTAATTCTGGTTTACCCTAATAATTTTAATAATATCAATTAAAATTCGATTATTATTGAAATACTTACATATAAAACATCACCAACTGCATAAATATGTGAAACATTTGTTTGTTCATTATTAGCATCAACTTTTTCACCATCACCAGCCAATTGAATACCAGCTTTATCAACATGTAATTCACGTGTTAATGCACGTCTACCGATAGCAAATAAGACTGTATCATAAATATCAGAATATTCATGATTTTCATCATCTTTCCATTTCACCAACAATTTCCCATCAGATTGCTGTTTCTCAATAGATATTGGTAAACATTTATGAAGGAATTTAACACCTCTCTCCTCCATAGCATCAGCTATAGTATTTGCCATTTGTTGATCGAAACCTCTCAATATTATCGAACGTACCATTACTGTTGCATCATAACCTAAACCTTTTAAAAATCCAGCACATTCTAAACCGATATCTGTTTTATTTAAAATTAATAGAAAATATCATAATTATTATTATTAAAATATAATATAAATAAATAAAATGAAAAGGATACATCCAGCTCCAACAATTAAAGTTTTACCAGGTGCTTCTTCTAAACTAAAAATATCATCACTAGTGATACCATATTCAATAGCACCAGGTATATTTGGATAACGTGGACGGCCACCTACTGCTATTAAGAAATATTTTGCTTTTAATGTACGTTCACCCTGTTTCGTTACAGTATGTACAGTATAAGGATCTTTAAATACACCTAAACCATTAATATATTCCACATTCCTATAAAATTTAATTAATTTTTTTAAATAAATAAGTAACAATTCTATATTTAGTGTAATATACCTATCTCTCAATTCAACACGTGTCACCCAATTTACTGATTTTATATGATTTTGTACAGCTTGACGTAATGTAGACCAATTATGACTAACAGTATTTGGTACTTCCCAACCATAACTTTCAGAATCCTTTAATAAAAAATGATATTTTAATTATATAATTAATAGAAATTTTTAACGAATAGCATACATGTATTGCCTCACCAAGTAGAGCAGCTTGATGCATCAATTTCTTCGGTATACAACCAACATTAACACAAGTACCACCAAGGCCCCATTTTGTACCTTTTGGTGATGGTGTTACATAATCTAAAACAGCAACTTTAGCACCAAAACCGGCTGCTTCTTTTGCTGCTGCTAAACCGCCAGAACCACCACCCAATACAACTAAATCGTAGTCTGTATCGCCTTTAATTAATATTGGGAAAAAACAATTATTAATTAATTTAATTATAAATTTTTTTAATCATTTATTATTAAGCACTGACAATCACATGGCATCTCAAATTCGATTAAAATAGTGAAGTTTTATACTTTAGCAATATTTTATGACAATTATGACCACTTCAAAGAATTTGGCAAGTCAAATTTCAAATGTGATGAAACGATGACAGTCTCTCCTCTATTAGGAGACCATTTTGAAGGTCTGGCAATGACTCACAGAAATTCCAGTGTAGGCACAGCTTTAGATTATAATTTAGCAGCAACGTTGCCATAATTTTTTCAAAGTTGGCTAATTCTACCGATTTTATTTAAATATATTTGGCAATACTTATTTTTAACAAATTTAGGTTATAAACTGTCAAAAAAGGGGCGTATATCTTTATTTTTTTTTTTTTAAATAATTAAATCAAGGAAAACCAATACTTGCTTATTTTTTAAATTGTTAAAAATATTAATCAAACTAGTTCCTTTTTGTTATCGTAATAAAACATTTGTTTTATACTAATTAAACTTATCAGATAACACGGTATAATTATGATAATAATTGAATTTTTTACTCTCTCATTGAACATTATTGAGTTTTTGAGTACTTTGTTGATAATAATTAACTTATTAAAAGATTATAAAAATTGCATCATCATCATGATCATGCTTATTATTCAATGTCATTAAAAATCCTTGTAACTTTCACTTACTTTTCACAGTAGTTGAGAAACAACGTGTATTTCTATTTGTTTCAATGAAATTATAAAAAATTGTAGTCGTTTTTTGATTATTGACACGTTTCAAGATCAACTTCGATGCATTTATAAGATTGATATTATACGCCATGATACAAAAAAACACCACTACACACTATACAAGAAACAGACAGGCAGGCAGGCATTCATACATGCATACAGGTCCCTAGAAAACAATAACAGGCACACAGTTCCCAACAACTTTCCAATCTTTTATAACCTAAATTGTGTACACACTGTTGTTCGAATTTTACCAATCACTTAATAATGAGGTCGATTTTAATTACCGGTTGTAATCGTGGCTTAGGCCTAGGCTTCATTAAACATCTAACCAATAAAAATAATGTTAAAAAACCGGAAATTATTATCGCAACTTGTCGTAATATTGAGAAAGCTGCGGTAAGTTGTATTATTACGTCAACTATCAAAAATAATATTCTTTCGATTACATCAAAAAAAAAATTAAAAAATAATAAATTTTTACTCACCTATTGGTGCCATTTTCCAATTAATATTTGTTAGGAATCGTTATAAAACAATTGAAATCTTATTAATTAATTGTAATTTAACTGTTAATGAGCGAATTTTCAATGGATAATTAATCAACGTCCACACAATTAAACCGTTTGACACCAACTAAGAATCGTGCAAATGTTATAATCAAGGTGTGGATGTTTGAATTTAAATCTAAATTTGTCTATTATTAGAAATGGTGGGAGAACAATTAATTTAGATAATTGTAATTATCGATAATTCTAAGAATGATGATAATCACAAATTATTTTACAATAAAATAATTTTCTATGTACTTCAAACAACAGCGACACCTAGTTGAAATTTCAATGAACTTTAGATTTAATCATAGTTGTCAGATTTAATCAATAATCTGTAATGCTAATGATTAAACAAAAATATGAATTATTAAGTAAAAATATTTAATTTTATAGCAATTATCGTTGATAATTTAAGTAAAGGTTTAGTTAGCGGGCTATTGTCATACACATACAGGCTCCATTTCTGACTGTGCCCAATCGAAATTTTGTCTGTAAAATCCTTGAAAAGCAACGATTTTGTGTATGTTGGGTTGCCTACAGTGAACCACTGCTTGAGTTGCAACACTGTCTAATTGTAAGCGTTGCGATTGGTCAATACGAAAGGACCTTATCAAGTACTTTAGAGGTAAAATTTCGTTTAAAGGCAGACAAAAATGAATTCTATGAGTGATTTTGAGCCTGTGTGTAAAATTTCTCAACGATCGACTAAGCATTGGCAAAAGCTCGTAAACTTTTGTTTTCGTCCAAATTCGATAATACAGATTACTGTTTTGCTTACATGCCAAATTAACCGCCAAATTTGAATTATTCCAACAGGAATTGAGACAGATTGCTGACGAAAACAGGAATCTCCTCCACATTTTAGAATTAGGTGATGATGATGATCTAATATATTTTCACAATTTGATTCTATAGTTGTTGTCTTTTAGATGTGCAAAATTTCGAGAACTACAATCAATTTGCAAAACAAATCAACGACATCACACAAACCACCGGTGGATTAAATGTTCTTATTAATAATGCTGGTGTCACATCGAAATTTACACGAATCCAACTCGTTAAAGCTGAACAAATGTTGGAGAATTTCACGGTGAACACACTTGCGCCAATAATGTTAACAAAAGTATAATTCCTATTTGTACTTTTTTGTTGTTAAAGACAACTAAACGTTTCTATTTTAGTCATTATTGCCATTTTTAAAACAGGCAGCAACAACAAATCAGACAAAGCCGATGGGTATTGAGAGAAGTCTTATCGTTAATATGACATCAATTTTAGGCTCAATTTCAATGAATACAGATGGTGGTTTCTATCCATATCGTTGTTCGAAAGTGGCATTGAATATGGCGACAAGATCAATGTGTACTGATTTAAAAAAAGATGGTATTATGGCAGTTTGTTTGCATCCTGGATGGGTGAAAACAGATATGGGTGGACCAAAAGCACCATTGCAAATTGATGAGAGTGTCTCAAAATTAATACAACTTTTATATAGTTTTAATGAAACAGATAATGGTGGTTTTTATCAATGGGATGGTAAACCATTACAATGGTAAACTTACCATTAATTACTAGGTAGAAGAAATACTATAACATCTATATATAACAAAACAAATATTTTATTATTTATCTCTTATTATTCCATAATCTACAATATTATTTAATATTCCAACTTCACCTTCTACGTACAGTGTAACAATAATAATTGCCTTCATAGAATATTCATTCCTGGAAAATAATTGTTAATTTTCAACAATTTGTAAATGAAACAACACTGTTGGTCTCATGCAAAAATAAATACATACTAACCAATATACAAAGTATCTATTTATTTGCCAAAATATTACAAAATATCTATAATACACATATTTACAATAATAATAATAATAATATCCTTTTTTAACTGAATAAAGTTGAGAAAAAATCGGAGAAAGAAATAGAGAGAGAATTAAGATCAGAACTACATCGAAAAAAACAACAACAACATTCTTATTAAAGATAATTACACAAAGAAGCTTCTATTAAACAACACTCGAAATAATAATTATAATATTAATGTTCAAATATCACAGCTTTTAGTGAAAAATAAAACGAAATAATGGGTTGTAAATTAAGATTTAACTTTTTTTAAAAATGTAAGTACTTTTTTATTATTAATTCACAACAACCCGCTATTTCTGTTTGACAAAACAAAAATCAAAGAAAGCCCCATCTGAATAAGTGTAATAAAAAAAATCACAAACATTTATGAATGGAAAGGGAGAAAATATTACACATTTATTTTTTAATAAATCTACTTACCTGTTCTGAATTTGATGATGGTTGTTGTTGTGTTTGTGGTGGTGGTTGTTGTGACTGTTGTTGGATATTCGATGAAGTTGGTTGTACAGTAACAGCCACAATAGATGCACCACTAGCTGTTTGTAAACGTACAGGACTACCTTGACGTACAGCAACAGTTTGATTTTGTAATGCTGCTGATACTTGTGATAAAATAGCTTGTTGTGCTTGTGAATTGCCTTGACTTTGTACTTTTAAACCAGTTAATGCACCAGTTAATGTTGATGTACCACTTTGTGGACGTAATGCTGAATTTAATGCTTGTGATGTGGCTGCCACCACCTATTAAAATAAATTTCAAATTCTCTTATTTTTTTTCCTCTTCAGTCTCTTAATTTACCTACCTGTATTGTTTGTTTAGTGCCTTGTGATGTATTCACAGGTATAACTCGAGGTGTACCTTTGGCTAAAACAACAGGACCTCTTGTTGATAAACCTAATGGTGTTCTCATAACTTGTGTAAATTGTTGAACTGTCATTGCTGTTGATAATGGTTTTGGTCCAACAATTAATTGTGTTGGTACATTATTTTTACCACCAACTTGAGCTATATTCAATTTTTGTGTATTCAATTTCTTTTGTGATAATAATTGTTGTTGTATCTGGATTTGTCGTAATTGTTGAGCATTTGCACCTTTTATTGTTGGTGTTATTGCTTTACCACCACTACCTAATGTCACACTTGATACAGGAATTGTAACAGTTTGTGGTACTGTTATAAAGATAAAAAATAAAAATGAATTTTCTGAATAAAAAAAATTAATTTTTTCTTATATTACCTCCACCAGTATTTGAGACAGCTTTTACTAATGTAGCAACTTGTGTACCAGATGTACCAGCCGATTGTTGAACAGCTTGAGCAAACACTTGCGATGGTAATCCCTGAATTGTAGATGTACCACTAGTACTATTACCACCACCACCAGTACCTGCTGCTACTGCTGTTATAGTCTTCTGTTGTTGTTGTTGTAATTGTTGCTGTTGTAATTGTCGTTTTTTCAATATTTGAGTAATTTCACTTTCTGTTACTGTACGAGTAATTTCTGTTCGTCCACCTGTTATATTACCAGTAACACCACTACTATTACCACCAACAGTTACAGTACCTTGACGTATAAATTGTGCTGTTGCCTTTGGTTGTTGAGCTTGTGTAAATTGTACAACTGTTTGTGGACCACCACCAATTGTTACTGTTGAATTTTTAATATTTTGTCCTGTCAAATTATTTGTTGTTTGTAAACGTAAATGTTGTTTAAATGATGCCGCCTGTTGACGTATCAGTTGTAATTGTGCTGAACTAATTGATTTTGCTTGTATAGCACCACTAATTGTATTACCACCACTACCAACACCAACACCAGTAATTTCAGTTTTATTATTATTATTTTGACCACTACTAGTTGAGGCTACATTACTTGTTGCTGATACAATTAAACGTTGTGCATTAGCAGCTGCTTGTATTTGAGCTGGACTTAAACCAGAAACAGATACAACAGTTGATCCTTGCATTGGTGATGTTATAATACGTTGTGATCGAATAATATCTGAAAATGTTTGGAGGAAATAAAAATTGAAAACGAAAAATTTTAAAATTAAAATTACTTGTTGTTGGTGTGGACGATGAAGAAACTGCAATACTTGTAGCAACATTTGATACTAAATTAACAGTTTGTTGTGTTACAGTAACTTGATTATTGGCAACTGAAACAACAGCAGCAGCTGTTACAGCCGCATTAGAAACACTCGGTGTTATAACTTGTCCGCTAATTGTTGTAGCCGTTACTAAATTGGCGTGTTGTTGTTGTTGTTGTTGCTGCTGCTGTTGTTGTTGAACTTGATTTGATGGTACGACACTTTTTAATAATTGTAATCTAGCTGCCATTTGTTGTTGTTGTTCTAATGTCATTGGTTTCTTTTCACGTGCTATACGTTCAGCTCTACGTGCTGCCACTTCAACTGGCATAACTGGATGATCTAAATCAATACCATATTCATTTAACATTGCAACATGTTTAGGATTCTTCAATAATGGATTGTTTGTTATTTGTCTTTGTATTGGTTGTCGTTTTGTTGATAATGATTTTAATGCATCATGTCGTTGTATCAACATTTGTGAGAATGTTAAATTATTATCTTGTGCATATAATTGTGATGTACGCATTGGTTTATTTGTTTTTAACTGTTGTTGTTCTTGTTGTTGCTGTGATTGTGTCGATTGTTGTTGTGATTGATTAAATTGATATACTTCAATTAAACCAGATTTATTTTTCTTTTTTCTTATAATATTATTATCAAATATTTGTTTTCCTTCTTCACGTAACATTAATACAGTTTCATATCTAAAAAATAAAACCATATAAATAATAATAATAATAATAATCTATCAATCAACTTACCTATGTCGACATTGTTTAGGTGATCGATATGTGATTGATACTGTATTAACATAATCAGCAACAAAATCCCAATTTGGTGTATGTCCTGGTGATAAAACCATTAAATTTAATGGCAAACCCTGATATGATTGTATAACTTTTAATATAGCCATATCTTCATGTATTGTCCAATCATGCCATAATGGTTGTTCTAATGGTTTTGGTAAATTTGTTTTACTACCTGGTTGTATTGGTACAGATGTTCGTACCATACCACGATATTTTTGTAATTTTAAATCACGTTTCATTTTTAATATAGCAGCTGAATGGAATAATGATCTAGGTGCTGTATTAATTAATGTATCATCTTTTCTTTGTATTTTTAATGGACGACGACAATCAATTAAAAGACCAGCTTCATGTCTAGTACGTTTCGCTTCCTTTTTAACATAGATAGGTGGTAATTGTGATTCAGACATTACATTCATATCATAAAGGAATGACATTGTATGATCTATATAGACATCAGTATCTTGTTGAGGAGGCGTTGGTGGACACCACATCTTAAATTGATTATAATTATTTTAAAGAAAACATAAAATTAAAAAAGAAATTGTAAAACTTACTGGCATCTGTTCCACTGTATTATCAGAGACCCAAATCTGTAAAGATATTAAAATAAAATAGAAAAACGAAATCAAACTGACAAATATACAGGGATAGAGGATCATTCAAGGATACATTGAAAATAACAGTAGTAGTAGTAGTAGTGTACCTACCAAAAAATTTAAACACATTTGTTAACTTTCACTAAAATAACTTTGTTAGGATTTGAAAAGGTTTGGGGGGCTGGGGGGTGGTTAACGGGCTTTTTTTCTGTTATTTATAGGGTTTCATCGAATAAAGAAGCCGCCTTGCTCATGTCCAGCGGGGCAGTGTTTTGGTGCCCGCTGCGGACGCCGGAGCAAGAAGGCACCAAAACCCGCGTCCACCCCGCAAATAAAGACAACATTCGCAAGAGAACTTCTTTATTAAATTCATAAACTATGTACATGGCCGATGGTGTTGTTATTATAATTTAACTATTAAATTGTAAATAAGTAGATATTGAGTAAAAAAAAAAAACAAAAAAAAAACAACAATAAATAGTAGCAATGGTCACAAAAGAAAAATGATATAAGAAAAAATCACTGTGATCTCAGCAAAATTAGCACAAAAATACAAAATAAAAATAAACGATTCAACATTTTCTTTGAATTTTGTTCTTTTTTAAAAAAACAGCAATAACTTCCCTGAGATTTTGATTTTTTTTTCTTTTTTGTCTATTAATTTCCAATAAAAATATGATTCAATTAAAAAAAAAAATCATACACATAAAAAGAACTAATTTTGTGTTAATGAAAGTTATAAATACTCATCATTCACGCTATAATTTACAAATTTTCACATAAAAATGAATATACACCTTTTTATTTTTTAAATGATTCCGTAAAAAAACTATAATCCTAAAATCATTTAATTTATATATGTATACTATGTACAAATATTTATTATAGAGATACTAATAATAATAATAGTAGTAATAGTAGTAACGAATAAGATCACATATGCACAAATTGTTGTTATAAACAACATTTCTAAATAGTAATAATAATAGTAATGATAGTAATAATTAATATTTACAATTTTTATTAAATCGTTCAATCAGTTTTAATTGTTTTATTTTGTCGGGTTACTGTAATATCAACATTGGATATTGTTCTTTTTAATGTTAAATTTTCACTATTCTCCATTTTTTTATTATTTGCATCAATTTTATTAACAACAACAACACATGAATTTGTTGTTGTATTATTAGAACGCCGTTGATTTTTTCTTGTAATTTGTTTACGATTTTTAATTATATCATTCTCAATATCCTCTTTTATTGTAGTTGAATTATCAATGGAATTATCATCTATGGAATCACAAGAATGTTTAATTTCAGTCTTTGTTTTATTATCATTAACTGTAATCGTATCAGAATTATTTGAAATGCCCTTATTATCATCATCTTTTGTATTATCATTATTTTCTTTGGAATTTTTATGATTACTTTTATCAATGTAACTACTTAAAGTTGCATCATCATCATCATCGTCATCATCCTCCTTCACCACCTCACTTTTCACCGTTGCCTTATCATTATCATTATCTTCATTCGTATTAATTTTTTTCAAATTCCTTTTACCAGTTGTAGATGATATTATAGTTTTTGTTGTTTTACTTTTCATTTCTAAATTTTTTTGTTTAATATTTTTAGAATTTTTTAAACGTCGCTTTAACGTTTGTGGCGAACTTCTTACAGGTTTCACCCCTGGTAAGATTGGACTTACATCTAATGTCCATAAATTAATAGCAACCGTACCTCTAGATCGCGTTGTCCTAGGTGAATTATTATCAACATGATTAATTGCAATTGGTGATGATGATTGTTCTGTACTTGTTTCATCCTCATCACTTGTATCATTTTGATCATCACTATGCAATAATGTACTATTGTCATCATCAGTAGAAAGGATAGGAGTATTAACATCAGCAACTTTATTCGATACGACACTGCTTTCTTCTTTTGTATTATTTGATGATTCATCAATATCAGTTGTATTACTATTATTTCCAATGTTATCACTATCGTGTTTATTGATATCATCTTTATTTAATAATACTTCCCTTTTTAAACAGCGTCTACGCAATTTCCAACGTTTACCACTAACATTCATTCTATCATTATTAACAATTTTTTTTCTCCTCACCAATTTTTTATTATTATTTGATAATAATTTATTACTACTATTATACTTACTACTAGTACGTTTTTTATTAAATACAATACGTTTTCTTTTTAATTTTTTAATTGTACTATGATTATTCAGTTTTTTATTTTTAAACGTGCTAACCTGATTAGAAGCATCCTCTCTAGAAAATGTTAATAGATCATTTTCTTCTTCCAATTGTCGAGCCCTACGTTCCTCCTCTTCACGCATTGCCGCTAATCGATTCTCCTCCCATTCACGTTTCTGTTCCTCAATTTCACGTTCAGCTGCTGCTAATTGTTCAGCTGACCATGCTGATTCAGTTTCTTCAATAAAACGAATTGCATACTTTTCAATTGGTGAAAGCTGTATAAAATTTATATACGTATTATTAATATGTATAAAACAAAAAGAAAAAGTAAGAGTATTAATAGAAACCTTTTTCATAACATTATCAATTTCTTGTTCAGCTTTACTCATTTCTGGCTCTTTCTCTTGATCATCTAATGGTATGTTTTCATCAAATTCAGCTAAATCAGCGACAGCTTCAGCTTTAGCTGTACGTGCTGCTTGTACATCTTGATCATCTTCACAAGCAGCTAAAGCACTCTCTAATGCACCTAATGCAGCTTTATCTTCATTTGATGATGACGATGCTACTGCTGCTCCTGCTGTTGCTCCTGATAGATTTTGTGATGTTGAAGCTGATGTTGTCGTTGTATCGTTATCTAATAAACGATTTGTTGAATTTTCTTCATTTGAATCAATATTAAATAGGTCTTGAATTGTTGACTATTATAAAAATAAAATATCAATAATAGACACAGATTAAATAATAAAAAGGAATAAAATATTAAAACTTACACTTTTGAAATATGCTGTAGTAAAATTACCACCTTCTATAGCCAAATCACCAAGTAATCGTTTCTGATTTGCCTTTTTCAAGATATTCTCTTCTATAGTTCTTTCACTGACTAATCTATTAAAAAAAAAACACCAAACAATATAAATACAAAAATTGAAATAAATCTCAAAAAGATATGTATATGAAGATAACCATCGTACAATATTGAATGATTATTCACTAATATACCAGAATAGTACCATCACATGTTTCTTTTCTTTCCATTAATTATGGAAAACTATAAAACATTTTCCATCTTGGAAATTGTAAATTTAAACAAAAAAAAAGACAACACAAAGATATGTACCTATAAATATGGACATCTCTAGTTTGACCAATTCGATGACACCGATCTTGTGCTTGAGCGTCCATTGTTGGGTTCCAATCAGAATCATAAAATATCACTGTATCAGCTCCAGTAAGATTAACACCTATACCACCAGATCTTGTTGATAAAATAAAAGCAAATATCCTAGTATCACCATTAAATCTTTCCATTAATAACTAGAAAAATAATAACAAATAAAAACAATACGTATTTAATTATAATTAAAAGAAGTAAATATAAATGTTACAAAAGTTCTAGAGGGTTTTCAATAGATCTTTATCAAAAAATGAAAACCGTGCTGGCCTTTGTATTTAACCATTTAATCTAAGCACTGTATAAAAAATTGACTTACACGAAATGTAATAAATTAAGTCAACTGATCGTAAGTGCTTTTATATCACATATACATACGGGGTGCGTCCTAGCGATGGGACATTAAAAGTATAAGAAGTTTTAATTGAAATTTGGTATGTAGCCGTTCATCCACCTTTGGAAAATATTATTATTGTTCTATCAACCCCCGTTATATGGAGTAGTGCACCCTACTCTCTTATTTTAAATAGAATGGTACATTTTTAATTGCATTTTTGTATTCTTGGATGAAATCGAAGGGAACTTTGATAACATGATCCATGCTCTATCGCTGAAAGTTTTTTAGATATGTCAGCTTTTAGTGCAGTTTTAAAATTTACAGTGTTTGATTAAAAAATTTATATTTTAGAAGATATTGCAGTGGAAATTTTGAAACTTGGAATTGAAGTAGTACAAAGAATGTGCTTTTTGTCAATTTCAGAATTCAATTATCTTTCAGAGTTTATCCGAAATAAATTTTTCTTTTGAGTCGTTTTTAAACTAGAATATTTTGATTATTTTAAATGGAACATCATATATCTTTTTACATTTTTAGATAGAGAAAAAAAATTCTGCATCTAACTGTATTACCATTCCCTATACCTATCCTTGATAATTTTTAAGTTATTCAAAAGTTTCAATTTCGTCTAATTTTTTCCGCCGAAAGAAAATGTAAAACATAGAAGGCTTAGCAAAACAACTTTAAATTCAATTGTCACAAAAAACATGAAAATAATTAAATAATTTTACACTATTTCAATGAAGAAAAATGGAGGAAATTGATAATTAATTGAATCAATATTTATTGCACTTGCTTTTTGTGCATGTAGAATGTCCTAAAGTTGTAAAAAATACAGGTAAAATATTCAATATTAACGTCATTTGTGATATTTTGTCATTTTGCTAAGCCTTCTATGCATTTCATAGTAGTTGAATTATTTTGGCATAGGCGACTAGACGTATTATATTTTCTTTCAAAGGAGGTGATTGGACGAAATTGAAAATTTTGAATAACTGAAAAATTATCAAAGATAGGTATAGGAAATGTTAATACAGTTCAATGTAGAATTTTTTTGTCTATCTAACCATGTAAGAAATATGGTGTTCTATTTAAAATAAGCAAGATATTAGTTTGAAAATTGCCTGAAAGAAAAAATTTTTTTAGCCAAACGCTAAAAGATAGTTGAATTCTGTTTGAACTGATCAAAAATATATTATTTGTAATACTTAAATTCCAAGTTTTAATATTTCAAATGCTATGGCTTCAAAAATATGATTTTTTCAATCAAACACTGTAAATTTTAAAATTGCATTAAAAGTTAAAATATCTGAAAAACCTTCAGCGCTAGACCATGGGTCATGTTATCAAAGTCCCCTTCGATTTCAACAAAGAATAGAAAAATGCAATTAAAAATGTACCATTCCATTTAAAATAAGACAGTAGGGTGTATTACCCCATATAAAGGGGGTTGATAGCACAATGAAAATACTTTCCAAAGGTAGTTCAGATAGATAAACGACCATATACTAAATTTCAGAAACATCC
Source organism: Mylabris sibirica (assembly GCA_039776855.1). Taxonomy (NCBI): domain Eukaryota; kingdom Metazoa; phylum Arthropoda; class Insecta; order Coleoptera; family Meloidae; genus Mylabris; species Mylabris sibirica. The sequence continues at coordinate 13,565,370 of CM077843.1, read as the reverse complement.
ATCAGTTAGAACTTCTTATACTTTTAATGTCCCATCGCTAGGACACACCTTGTATATTAAAAACAATAACAAGATAGATACATATAAAAATTACCTGTCTTTGATCAACTTTAGTTGTACCATCTAATCTTAAATAAATATGCCCATGGAAGTTTAAAAATGCTTCTAATACATTCAACATTTTTGTCATTTGTGTAAATATAAGTACACGATGTCCTTCACTTTTCAATTTACGTAATAATTTATCCAATATTTGTAATTTACCACAATCATATTGTATTAAACGTGGATCAGGAAACTGTGTTACCATTGCTGATGCTATATGATGTAAACATTTTGTTGGTTTTGATAATAATTTAGTAAATAGTCTTTTATCTTCTTTTTGTTGCCAATAAATACTTGGTGGTGGATGCCAAACTTGTATTTCTGGTTGTGGTGCTCGAACAGCAGGTACATAAAAAATAAATCTACAAATCCAAACAAAACAAAAATCCAAAATTTAGTAAAATTACAATATATAGAAAATTTGAAAAAATTAATAATAATATTAATTCAGTTAGGAGCGAAAGACAATTTAATAAATCGTCATAGTAGATTATCAGTTGAACTATGTTATCATCATTTTCAATTTTAAAAACTAACACATAATTAATATTGATGATATTTACCTATCACAAATATCTTTGAATTGTTTTATACGATCTATTGGTTTATGAATGAGATCCTTCAAACAATTTAATTGTTGTAATAATTTTGTATCTAACATGTGATTTTGATCTTCACACCATGAACTAGTTAAACTAAATTTATTTATTGGTAAAGTTACCACATGTCGTAAATCTTCACCATATATTGGTGTTGCTGAACAACGTTTCTCATTTAAACGTGCCATAATACCTAAACGTATCTTTAATTCATCTTTACATAACTCAATTTCATCCTATAATAATAATAAATTTATGTTAAAATTAACAAATCAAACAATAATTCCATTATTACCGATGATGATTCAGTATCGTTAACTTTATGATTTTCATTACGATTCCATCGGACATCCAAATTATTTGATGCTTGATTAGCATATAATTGTTCTAAAAATTTACTACCAACAGTCTTACGGTCATCTTTATTATTTTCATCACTTTTTGTTGATACTAGTGAAGAATTTGTCTGAAATATATATAAATTAAGATATTTTAAATCATTAAAAATCAATAAAATTTAAATAAATCTTACAGCAGTCGTCGTTGTATTTGTTGTCAAAGCTGTAACTGAAGTTAATTGAATCTTCATTATAGCCTTTGTTATTTGATGGGAAACACTACCAGTGCTTGTTAAAACTGGTTGTTTTGATAATAATGTTAACTTTTGACCACCTGAAATTAATGATTTTATAAATTATATTTTAGAAATAAATACTGAAAAACCATTTTTTTAAATATACTTTTTTTTTGTTTAAAATAAATTGTCTGAAGCAAACATACAAATTGCAAAGGAAATTTCTAACAATTTGCTTGGTATGCCACAGTTTATGATCTAATTTCGACAAAATCACCATAAATTGTTAAAAATAAATTATAATTTATGGTAATTGTTATATTGTTGAAAGATAAGTGAAATGTATTTAAAATTGCTATTACCTGCACCAGTTGCTGAAACTGGAATATTTGCAGATATATTAGGATTTGATGTTAATAATAAATGTTTTCCAGTTGATGTTTGTACAAGTTGTGCAAAACTTGCTGAAATCTTATCAGATGCTTTTAAAATTGATGATGTTGATAAAGATGATGTAGATAATGATGATGATGATGGTGATGAAGAAATGGATAATTGTTGATTATTTGTTAATAGAGGTTGGCTTATATTTACCGGTATTGCTTTAACAATACCTTGCTGTTGTATTAACTGCATACCATATTGGGGGCCCAATTTAAATTTTAAACTTGGTGTTGTTGTTGTTGTTGTTGCTATAGTAGTTGCCATTGTAGTAGTTGTAGTAGTATTAGCAGTGGTAGTAACAGTAGTTGTTTGTAAATTTTTAGTATTAGCATCCTTTTTATCGTTCTTTACTAAATTTAAATCTTCACCTTTTTTAATACGCATCATTAAACGACATGGTGGTATTGGTGGTGGTGGATTTTGAGTATGTTGTAATGATGAATCATTCATTTCAATTATTTTACATGGTGTACGCATACGTGACATACGATAACACTGATAAGCACTAACTTCAAATTCCAAATGAATTAAATCCAAATTTAAAGAGAGTAAATTTACATGCTACAATATAAACAACAACAAAAAAAGATTAATTTTTATGTTCATACAATAACAAATCTTTTTTAATTTTATATACATATAAAAAAAAGATCAGACAAATGCCTCGATTTTAATCACAGGACATGAGTTGAATGAATTTCTCATGTTTTCATATTCTCTCTTTGTAGGTATCATCATTATTTTTCTTTTTCTTTTTTTAATGCAAAAATAATAACATTTAAAAATTACTTACATTCCAAACATCATATTCTAACATTGCATAAATTAACGATGGTATATGCATTGTAATCCTATCACAAAGGAATGGTGAAATTGTTGGGCGAACTTCAAACAAATTCGGATGATTGCACACTTTTCTTAATTGCATTAAAACATTTATCACACTTAATAAATTACCACTAGCTAATGTTTCTTTTGTTCTAAATAAAATAGAATTTCGAAAATTATCAAAACTATACTTATGTACAAAATAATAAAATCAACATACTTTGCCCGTGACATGTAATCATCATATAAGAAACGTTGTCTTTTTGATAAACGACAGAGAATTACATGTTCGTATTTTTTTGGCATTTGTTTCTCCACTTCAGATTTCAATCGTCTCAAAAGGAATGGTCTAAGAACCTTAAAAAACAAATCAATAAACAAAAATATTATTATTTGTTTAATCAAATGGAATAATTGAGAATGTTAATAAATAAAATTTAATCAGTTAGGAGCGAAAGACATTTTTGTTATTGCAAGTAATCACCAAATGTAATCAGATGAACTATGCAAGTCATCATTTTCTTATATTTAAAATAATAAACAAATTAAATAAAATATAAATTAAATACCTTATGTAATCTTTTAATAATACTTTCATTATATTCAGCATTGCCTTCAATCATACCAGTGACAGGATTTGAAAACCATTCTTTAAATTCTCGATGTGATTGAAAAACATTTGGCATTAAAAAATGCATTAATGACCATAATTCCATTAAATTATTCTGTAATGGTGTTCCAGTTAATAACAAACGTCTAAAAATAAATATAGAAAAACATTATTACAAATTGTAAGTCAATTATTAGAAGAAAAAGGAAAAGAAAATACATACTGTTGTGTTTGGAAATTTAACAATAATTGCCATCTCTGTGATTTGAAATTTTTAATATTTTGTGCCTCATCCAATATTAAATATTTCCATTTCTTTCGCCTAAAACTTTGATGATCTTGTATAACCAATTTATATGATGTTATACATATGTGAAATGCATTCGGTTTTGTCCAACCCATTCGCTTTAATTTCCGTTCTTTCTGTGTACCATAGTACGTAAGAATTTTAAATGCTGGTGACCACTTTTTACATTCCATTTCCCAATTTAACATAACAGATGTTGGTACAACAATTAAATGAGGACCCCAGTTCTCTAAACAAAATAAATATTAAAAATATTTTTTTAGATAATTAACATTTAATAACAAACCTTTTTCGCATGCTAAATGTGCCAATAAAGCTATAGTTTGTATTGTTTTACCTAAACCCATTTCATCAGCTAAAATACCATTTAATTTTCTTTCATACATCGTTACTAACCAATCTAAACCAATATGTTGGTATTCACGTAATGGAAATTTCAATAAAAATGGTACTTTAGTTGAAACAGTTGTGGAAGACAATGTATTGCCTTTTGGTTGTATACTTTCAGCTATAGCAGCTGCATCATTGATAAGATCATTATTTTTATCAGTCTTTGTTTTTTTGATGCTATCATCTGCATTTGAATCGTCCAATAATGACTTTAAACCAATCTCTTCACTTCCTTTACTATCATCATTATCATCTGATAACATCTCAATATCATCATTTTCTGAAATACTGTCATCGACTTTCTCAATATCTTCATCATCTTCTTCCTCATCATCATCATCATCGACCTCGTCCATATCGTCTTCATCATCATCTGATGGTTGATATTCATCACCAGAATCATGTGTTTTTATATTATCATCATCATTTTCATTATCATTTTGATCACTGCCATCTTCTATTTCACTTTTATTTTCATTATCTTGGTCATCAGATAATGATGATGATAATTGTGGTAATGGTCCACTATATTTTTTTCGAAGTTCTTCAATACTTAGATCATTTTCGGCTTTTAAATCATCAAGTTCTTGTTGATGATCTTGTTCACCTTCAATTAATTCTTGTTCTTGTATCGTACCTTCATCATCATCAGCATCTTCATTACTATCAGCTGTAAATTCATCATCATCACTATTTGATTTATCTTTATTTTCACTATTTGTATCTTTATCAACTTCATTTTCATCTTCTTCCTGTAATTAAATATTAATTAAACATATGTTAGAATAAATAAGCTTAATAAATTAAAATTAATAAACAATAATAACATATACAATATAAAATAAAATAAGACACTCACGCTACTGTTTACAGTATCACTTAATTGAATTTTATCTCGATTTTCCAAATAATCCTTTGGTAATTCTTTCAAGAAATCATCAAGATCCATCTGTGATTCTCTTTGTAATGCTGCAATTTCTTCACTTTGTTCAGAAGTTTCAATAGATGCTTCAGCTTGTTCAATTGTCTCTTCATCATCAGTACTATTTTGACTATCTGGTTGGAATTCATCATCTGAATTTGCTGCCCTAGATGCTGATCGTGATGATAATTCACTAACTGGTGCAGTTGGATCATTATTATTATTATTTGTTGTACGATTCATCCCTTCAGCCAACAATTGTGAATATTTTTCAGTTTGATCAACGATAAAACTTAATTGTTGATCTAATGCTTTTTTACGTTTCTCTTCTAATATAGCATTCTGTTTATATTCAACTAATTTTTCAACATTACTCCAAAAATTTCTTATTTCTTTTGCACAAAATGTTGCTATACGTTTTAAATTTTGTTCATGTGCTTTTTCAGCTTTTTGTGCTGCTAATGCTTTATCTTGAAAATGTTTTTGTACCATACGTGCACATTTTTTTGCTGCAGCCTTCTTCCATTTACGTTCTTGTGCAAAATCAGCTGCTAACCATACCATTTCTTCTAATAAAAAATCCCAATGTGCTTTATTTCTATGCATTTCTTGTACTTTTGGCAAACGTTTCTCAGACCATAAACCTTCTTTTTGTAAATCAGTAATTCTTTGTACAACATAAGCTTCTTGTTTAGCTTTTTCAACAATTTGCTCTTGACTAGTAACACCACTTGTATGATGATTAATTGGTGTACGAATTTTTAATAGATTAGCTGTAGTTTTAGAATGATCTGACGTTGTTGTTGTTGCTGTTGTCGATGCCGCCGTTGTCGTCGTCATTGTTTGTGGTAATAATGATGGTAAAGATGGTAATGTTGTCGTTACTGATGTTGATGTTGTTAGATTGACCATTGATGATGAATTTGTTGTACTAACAGTGGTATTAATATTACTGCTTGTAACAGCTGTTGTAACCATACAATTTGTTGTGACAATTGTACTAGTATTAATAGTAGCATCATTTATTGAATTAGTATTTTGTAAACTTCCTGGTAATGTATTAATAGCAGTTGCTGAAGGTGTTGAAAGAATTTGTTGTTTATGTTCATCTTCTACATTTTCTTGTGGATCAATAGCATTCTCTTTTAAAAAATTGATATAATCATGTGATTTTGCACGTTTAGCAAAATTATATAATTCTAAAATATTACCACCAGTTTCAAGAAAATATGATTCCATTAAATGTTCATTATATTTTTCTTTAACTAATTTAGATCGCACTATACGATGATTCATTACACGTTGCAACTTTGCGGCATATGTCTCTTTTTGTTCAATTGATGTTGTTACCGTTGACGATGGATGTGATCTCTTTACAGGTGATTTTCCTACAAATAACGTTGATGATGATGATGATGATGATGTTGCAGCTGTTGTTGTAACTGTTAAAACTGGTGTTGTTGTTGGTGCTGCAGTAGATAGTGCTACTAAATTTCCTGATGATAATGATGTTAACGTTGTACTATCACCACTTTTAAATAATTGTAAACGCACATTAGAATTAGTCCGTGGTTTTGTTAAAACGTTAACAATTGATTGATTTGCTAAACTTGGTCTTAGTGGTGATGATGATTGATTAACTCGTGATGGACTTATACTAATAATACGTGTTATACCACCACTTTGAGTTGATAATGTGCCTGATGAAAGCTATAAAACCATAATAATAAAATCGTCACATGAGCTTTTTTTTGTATTTATTGGTAGGAAGTATATTTTGATAAATACCTGGGCAAGAGCTGGTACTCCATGTGGTTGTGAAGTAGTCAGGACGTATTGTCCTTCTGCTACCTGAGTTAATCTGACAGCAGGGCGCTCTGCCGTAGCTCGTAGGCCCTGTTGGCCATCTCGCGGAGGCAGAGCACCCTGCGTTACCCCCGGAGTTTCGTCACTCATTGCCTACATACCTAAAAAAATAATGAACAACACCTTCATTAAACATTCTACTTTATTAATATAATTAATAATATATAGTAAACAAATAATATCAGACAAATGCCTCAAATGTCTATCATAAATAGGTATGAGTTAAATGGAAATTTCTCACTACCTTCAGACAACGGATTTTGTTCATCATAGTAAAAACTTTTATTTTATTCTTTCAACAAAATATTGCACAATATTACAAAATTGTAACATCAACATTCAAATTATAAACAACACAACTAGAATATTTTATTATTAACAATTGTATATCAATAACATAAAACAATTTGTTGTCGTTATTCTACATGGCATCAATTATACGTGAACACTGAGGGACACATATGAAAATGAAACACAATAAGTGTCAATTTCACCAACATCAGTTAAATTCTAACGGATAAATAAGTGATAGAAACCATTTTATAATCATAGGAACGACTGCTTCTAATTGTTCATTTGGCTTAACTAAACTTGGTGAAATTGTCCCTAAATCTACTAGTAATACTAATACGTCAATTACAAAATTAAATTTTAAAAGTTTCAGCCACTTTCCCAGTATTACACGAAATATGATTACTTAACACGGCCGATTTGTATGTTCCATTTTATAATGTATATTTGCTATATTATACACGATATTACATACATTTAATGGATAAATGTATTTACTACAATTATAGAAAGAACTGGTGACGCTTTACTAGTAGACTTTTCGTGTTAAAAAGTTTTTATAAGTCGTTTATGAATAAAGCTAGAATTGGGGAAAATTATGAGAGCGCAACATTTTTATCATCGTTATTAAAACATGTTAAAATGTGACATTTTTTCTAATATTTATTAATAATGTCTGTATAATTATTATCAACATTCATAGAAAAATTTGAAAAAGTTTATTACGCATAAGGTAATTTTTGCACTATCAGACACCTCTAGATGGAAGTTTCTCAGCCAAGGAGGTTGATTGTTTCTAAATCTATATTCGTAATAATATTATTCTACACGTACAATTGATGGAGATTTTTTCAAAAGACAGAAATGTCCTTTTACCGAAGAAAAACGTGTTAAATTCTTACGCAACAAAACACGTGGTTAGTATAACACGAATTCTTATAACACGTTATACAAACAAATTTATTGTATTTTAAATTGATATTTATAATTTGAAAATATATAAAATTATATCAATGAGTATATTGCACGTTTTTTTTTTTCACTTTAACTAGTACTATAAAGAAAAAGTAGAAACAGATTTTGGCGCCAAATTTAAAATTAACAAAAGAAGTCTCGATTAAAATAATGTTGATTTCAATTAATTTATCAATTTTTCTAATTATTTAAGGAATTTTATTTGAATGAATTTATAATTAATTTTTTATAAGTAAATTAAAAAAATATGTAAATTCTTGAATCGAAGGTGCTTTTGTGAAAATAAATGAATAAAAATAACGCACGCTTCCAAAAATTTCAAACAAAAGCATGAATTCTTCAAAATTAAATAAAATTAGTGTAATTTAATACAAGTTTATTTTTTTATTTGAACAATTATTATAGAATTAATATATTTGTATGACGTACATTTCACTTATAGTTGATATCATGAAAGGGGCTATAGAACGGCTGCAGTGTATGTTATCAATTAATAAAAAAAAAACTCGTTTAAATGAAATTAAAAGTAGGATGAATTTATTACTTTCTTAATAATAATAATAATTGGAATTTTTAGATAATAAAAATATCTCTACAATGTAATTAATGATAAGAGAATTTTTTTAAAGAAAAAACCACGCCAACATAATGGAAGCCAACCAGATTATTGGCCGCCATATTTGACCGTTTTTGGTTCAAATTAATAGAAAAGACAGACTCACCATTTTGGATATATCTTAAAATATCTCACCAATATACAATCATCGGTTATTCAAAATTGATTAATTATTTTAAATAAATTAATAATTTTACGTTACAATCAATATAAACTCGTTGATTTCCATTGGACATTTTTCCAAATGTTTTTTTCTCGTTAAAATTTGCAAAATTTCAACAGAACGGCAACACACCGCCCATTGCAAACATGGCCACCATTACGCTTCCCTGTGTCCCTGCCCACTGCCAACTATATAGATTTGCTAAATATGTGTGTGTGTGTGTGTGTTGTTGTCACTTGTTCAATCATAGCTACCGTTGTTGCGTTGCCCGTCATTCGACAAATGGCGCATGCGTCGCTTGAAAATGGTGGGATATTTAGGGATTTTCTTGTTTTAATCCCAACACCATATTACCACTATTACCAGCAATGTAATTGAAAAATTACCAAGTTAATTTTTTTATTAAATTCGTTAATTTATAAAATAAATGCATAAATTAAATGTAAATATTCATCAATTATTAACACAAGATATTATTGATGTATTAAGTACAAAACAAATAATAACAATCGAAAATTTTCTCGATCAAGATAGCCAATGTCTTGTGAATATTGCACGTTTACGTTTCAAGGTATAGAAACTTTAAATGAATTAATTATTTAATTAATAATAATTTTAGGATATTTTAACAATAAAGAGAACAATAATCAAAAAATATTCAGCGTATCGCTTGAATGCTTTCGATTATTATCAAGAAACATTAAAGAATTGTGCAATCCTTTCTACAGGTATTCCCAGGTATAATTATATAGATTCTAATTAATTTAATTTCTAATTTCTTAATTTTTAGTGTTGATAATATATTAGATGGTGGTCTATTTACTGGTAATATTTATGAGATTTGTGGTTTACCAGCTTGTGGTAAAACACAATTTGTTCTAACAATTATTGCAAATATTCTTACAATAAATTGCCGACAACAATTACAACAAATTTATTTTATTGATACAAAGAATAGTTTTATTGGCATTAGATTACGACAATTATTAGAAAAACGACAAAATAATGTAAATTTCTATATATTAAATTCCTGTAATTATTGTTCTTTATAATTTTAGGTTGCTGAGAATTTGAAACGTATCGTAATTTTTAATACAATCACACGTTATGAATTGTATGATGTTTTAATTAAAATCAAACAAAATTTAGATAAGAATCTAAAATTACGTTTAATTATAATTGATGCATTACCAACATTATTATTAAATCTAAATGATCAAATTGATAATAACATCTATTTAAATCGTATTATTAAATTATTACACCAAATAACTATACAATATCATATTGTTATTATTGTAATTAATTTAATAAATAGTTGGAATGATGAGAATTATACTGGACAAAGAATTATGTGTGGTAAATATTGGAAGAGTATACCAAATATACGTTTACAAATTCATAAACAACAATCACATCAATTAGAATTAACAATTATAGACGGTGATTTCTTGTCAATAATTAATAAACATTGTAAATTAATTATTACTGATGAAGGAATAAAATAGTTTAAATTTACCGCCATTTTGTCAACACTAATTGCAGCTCTATTTCACCATTTCCACATTACAAATAAAGTATTATATATTATGTATAAAAACGTAGCTTACAATTGGGATGGTATTTACATAAAATAAGCGTATTATTCGACCAATATTATGATTTTACTATAAAATTTTTAATTTATAGGTTTGAGCGACAATTAGTTAGTAGCGAGGAGAAATTAATATTCTTACGTTGGTTCAGTGGTAAGACAAAACCACAGAACAAAAAGGTAACTATAGTATGTTGCAACGTTGCCAATGTTTGTCATAAATCCTCAAAATCATACTAATTTTTAAATTGTTTTGGCTTAATTTTTAATTGATTTATCATAATTTGCAATAATAAAAATGTTCATAATAATATTAGAATTGCTCAATTTTATGATTACAGCAATTAATTAACAATATAAGTATGAATTAGAATGACAGTTCAAATTACGCGCTTATTTTAATGCTTACTACAGTTACAATCGTTTGTATGTTACTTAACCATAATCTTATTATTCTGTAATTCTTGTTGTCTATAAATAAATAAATAATTTAATTAATTAATTGATCTAAATGCATTTTTGATAATGTCCCTTGTTCCAGACTATGAGGACTCATCCAATTCCTCAAAAGGTTCACAGTCATCATCATCCTCGTCCAGTGATTCAGATGAAAAATTAAGCACCGAGTAAGTAACGATATCGAAAAATTAATGGAGAACAATTAGAGAAAATATCTTGGTTATAATAATTTGTTTACAAACTCTTGAAATTAATCGAAAATTCAATTGAAATCAATAAAAGTTCAGCTGTTTTTAACATTTTCCAGCTCAAATCTAGATCAACAAAAAACGAAACCAATAAAATTACCAACGCCAAGTTTTCTACTTACTGATAATAATAATCAGGAGAATGTCGAAAGATCATCATCATTATCATCAGTGTTTAAAAATCCTTATGCTGAAGCTGAAAATGCTAAAGAGGCAATCTTACAGAAGCATGTAAAAATGGTACAGAATAAAAATAATGTTACAGCAATTAATGGTAAACATATCTGTTGGAATTATCGTAAAATGGGCAGGTGAAATATGATTGAAAATCGATTAATTTACATTATTGATTAATTTTGTTGTTGTAGGTGTCGTTTTGGACATAATTGTAAATATGCACATGATTCTGATTTACAAATAAATACATATAAGATTAGTAATGCTGATGTAGAACAAAATCAACAATCTTCTGATAAGCAGCAAATATCGAAAATTATAACAGAAAAGAAGGAGAAGCGTCGTAAACGACCAGGCTTATCAGATACTTTAACACGAAGTAAGAGAGTTGTAAAAAATTACTATAAATTGAAACAACAATAACGATTTGGTTTTAAATTTGACTTAGAATTACAACAATATCCACTAATTAGAAATGGGAGATTTTTTTGTAATTGTAATAATTTGAAGACAGTATCCTTGTTCAGTGTAAATTTATTGTTGTCATATAAATCTTGACCAATTCTTCAAGTTAAAATAAAATTTTCTTGATTATTGTTGAATTGATTTTTGTGTAGCTGTCCCGGCACATGCACCAAAATTACAATCTCCTTAATAACAATGACATCATTTTTAAGTATGCATAAACTGAATTAATTCAGATAAATTCAACTTAAATATGTTTTTAATTAGGCGTTGGAGAGAAGAATATTAACTGCATATTTATAGATTTTGTGGCATTTCGTAAATTCATCATGTTTGGATCTTTTTATTGTGAATATAGTAGTGATTATGATTATAATATAGGCAACACAATATACTATTTTGTCGAGGTTCAATTATGTTATACCGCATAGACCTAGTGTATGCTTTTGAATCTCGGAATAGTGAAGCATAGAAAATTTTTATTATTCTCATACTAATAAGAATTAGTCTTAAAATAATATATGCAGTGTAACGGTAATTTCGATACAGGATATTTTAATATTGGTTCTAGAATTGACAGTGACGCTTTTACCTCCAGCAAAAGAAACATTGGTATGTTTGTTAGTTATGTGTGTTTTTGTTGAAAAGATTGCGATTAAAAGTATTTAATTAATCTATAATCAATGTTATTTCTATCAATTTTTTTCATTTGGGATATTTAACGTGTTGCCTAAACGGTTGGTGCGCTAGGCGCAAGCGATATCTGTTTATATACTAAATCTCTATTCTTATATGACGTGGCAACGTTGCTTATAAGCTTAACATAACCTAGGAAAAAAACACTCAAAAACATTGACGTTTCTCTTATCACTGATAAGTTATCAGTGTAGTTTATTGTTTATTTTTTTGTTGTTCTTGTTGATAAGATGATGGTGTCAAATGAGATTTACCATGAGAAACAAATAAAGGAATTGTGTGCATTACATGCTTTAAATAATTTATTTCAAACAAAAGATGCATTTACAAAATTCGAATTAGATATAATTTGCCATCAATTATCACCAGATAATTGGATTAATCCACATAAATCTATATTAGGACTTGGTAATTATGATATAAATGTTATAATGAAAGCATTACAATCTAGAGGATATGAAACTGTATGGTTTGATAAGAGAAAGTATAAATTTTTATTATAAAACAGGATTTTTTTAATATACAATTTGATGTTTTATAGAGATCCGAATTGTTTGAATTTAAAGAATATTTGTGGTTTTATTCTAAATGTACCTAGTGATTACAAAATAAGTTTTATTACATTACCATTAAAACGTCGACATTGGATCACAATCAGGCAATTGAATGGTGTTTTTTATAATTTAGATTCGAAATTAGAATCGCCGCAAATTATTGGAAATGTACAAAAAAAAACACTACTGTACATTTATTATAATATTATAAATCTAATTTTTTATTTATTTTATTTATAGGAAGAGGAATTGTTGTTGTATTTAAAAGATGAATTGGATTGTAAAGATAAAGAATTATTTCTAGTTGTTGAAAATGATGTGGAAAAGAATCAAAGTTGGTTGTTGGAACAAACAAATTGTTGTAATCGATTAGAACAACAGCAACAACAAGAACGTGATTGTGAAATTGTACAATTAAAAGATATAACATGTGAGAATGTTAACGTTACAATAAATCCATTGTGTAATAATCGAATAGAACAAAATCAAATGGTAATCAAATAGAATTATTATAGTTTTTATAGATATTTTTATTATTATTATTATTATTATTATTATTAAATGTACCATTTATGTGTTCAACAAAATATCATACAAATCAGGTACACATCTTTTATTTTTAAACCACCAATTAGAATTTAATCATCAGTACAATTTGCATTTTTTGGTAAAACAAGTCGTTCAGAATCTAAATGTAATTGTTGTAATAAATTGTAAATATGTGAACGTAATTCAGCATTGATATCATGCTGTCTTGCCCATATCCATATTAAATCAGTATGTAATAAACCATAATTTGTACATGACCATAATATAGCATAATTATCATAATCAGTATCAATGATTTGATAATAACCTGTACCTGGTAAGTATTTATTTACCATTCTTGGTAATTTACTGATCACTTTATAATTTAATATTGTAGGATCACGTTTAGTTTGTGTTGCTAGACCTTCACTGACTGTTAAAGAATCCGACCTGAAATACAAGAAATTATCAATTTATTCATTATGGTGATGGTGGTGTTAAAAAAATATACCATCGACTTTTCGCATTTACTGACACCTTAAGTTGGTCGTGTCGTTTTGTTTTTAATTCAACCATAACACAACTTGATATGATTTGCATTAAATAGAATGAACGTTCGATTTCGTACCACTGTCCGGAAAACTAAATTAAATTTATTAATTTTTTGTTTTAAACATGTTTTTTTTTTTTTAGCAAACTCACTCTGGTTATATTGAAATCTTCCATATATTTGATACGAGGACATCTTCCAATACCTGTACACAATATCGGTATTGTTAATAGACTCAATAATTGAATAACAATAATGAAAAATTGTCTATCAAACATCTTTTTTGGTATTTTTTTCTCGTTTAATTTAATTCACACACGTTTAAAGTGTCGGTCATTTTTCTCGCCACCAACACCGTCTCACCTTTCACATTATTTGATTTATTTATAAATTCAAAGAAAAATAATCGGATTTACATAAAATTGTTAAACAATAGCTAATTCATAATTAATATAGGAAGTAAATAATGGGGAGAGAGAAGAAAATGTACTGTGCGAAAAAATCAAATATCGGATTTTGTTAATTTGTTATCAATATTTAAATTACGTCAAAACTATTATCATTCCTATTATTATTACTATTAATAGTTAATCTCTTTTGTTTTTGGTTTAATTTCGTCTAAATAGGTCAGATATTGTTGTTGTTTTTCCTTATTCTCAATAATTTATCTCAACTTTATTCATAATTTTTATCACTAATATAATAATTATTATTGTCAATTTATAATATGTATATGTTTTTGTAATTTTTATTAAAAAGTGAAAATTTACAATTATCGCTATCTATAATTAGATATCCTTAAATTATCGTCATTCAAAGAATGCACTATTCGATTTATCAGCTTGATTTGTAATTGTAATTTACAAAAAAAGTGTGAATTTATGCAGGAATTATTGATTAAAAATTCGGTGCATGAAATTGCAATTATCAAGTGGTTCAAATCTAACAATCCCAATTTACTTGTTTTTTTAATCTGATAATTATTGTATAATAATAGTTAATGTTTATTTTATTATTAAATGATTGCTAACAATTTTACTATAATTGTTAATTAGTTACAGGGACGCATTTGTTTAGAAGTGGACGGGCGCTTGCGGCTCCGGTTATAATCTATACGCTCCCATTGATAACAGTTATTACAAGACTTTGAATGCAATTTTATCTTAACAATTCATCAATTTGAATTTTCCACCCAAAAATGGTTTCTTATTCTGTTTGAATGAGAAATGTTACGCTACTGATCTGTGGTATGACGTCACGCTTGGCACGTGACATGGCGTTCTTACAATATTCGTACAATAGTAGAAATAATAATAATATTAATACAAATTTTGGCACAGTCCCAATTCATTTCCATTTTTTGACTTCTTCCGAGTTTTTCAGAGAAGATCAGACTTTTAAAGTGTTTATGCCGAGTTATTCGACGTTTTGATTTCCACCAGTGTGATAAGCGAGTTTTTATTGTTGATAATTAAGTTATCAGCAATAAATGTATGATATTATAATACAGTAGGCAGTAGGTATTTATTTACAAAAATAGTGTAATAGTTCATAATCAAACATATCTTATCTCGATGTTTATGTACCTACCTATAGAGATACTTGAAATAATTGTGTTTGTCATTGCATCGATTAAGTATATAAAAAGAGAGTAGAGTAGATATTAGTTTCAAATTTGATAGTTGGCTGAAATTAACAAATATAAAATGGCTCAAACTTATTTAACACTCTCTGGTAATATAAAAATGCCTACCATCGGTTATGGTACTTGGCAAGTAAGTATACAATTTCTTTATTAATTATCACTGTAATATTTTCTTCAATAATGTAGATAATCAATTTTAACAGGCTAATGATGAGGCAGAATTAGAGACGGCTTTAAATACAGCTTTAGAATTGGGCTATCGTCATATTGATATCAATATGACGATCTATAAGCTGTATATACAGCTTATAGATATGGGAATGAACATATAATTGGTCGTGTTTTAAATCAATGGTTCAAATCAGGCAAATTAAAACGTGAAGATACCTATTTTCTTGACAACCAAATTACCGTTCTATGGCGTCCATCCAAATCGTGTTGAATACTTTATGAAGAAATCTTTGAAAAATCTTCAATTAGATTACGTTGATTTGTATTTAGTTCATGTGCCTATAGGTATTAAGTATGATGTTGTTAAAGATTGTCCAATACTTGACGATCAAGGTAATTTTCAATTGGAATAAGGACCTACTGACCATGAAGCTATTTGGGGAGTAAGTAATTATTAGATAAACTATAAAATAAAGTTTAATTAAATTACTTTTATAGAAAATGGAAGAACAAGTGGATGCTGGTCGTACAAAATTGATTGGTCTTTCAAATTATTCCATCAAACAGATTGAACGTGTATTGAAATGTGCACGAATTAAACCATGCAGCTAATTTACAAGTTGAAATACACGTTTTCTACCAACAGAAGCCATTAGTTGAATTTTGCCATAAGAATGCTATTATAGTATTGTTGCTTATTCACCATTAGCTTCACCTGGTATAAATAAATTCTTCAAGAACCATAATTTACCCGAAAAACAATTACCAGATATTTTAAATAATGATTTAATAAAAAAATTGTCGCAAAAATATTCAAAAACACCAGCACAGATTGCTTTAGAAAGTCGGCCAAAAAACGCTCATTTTGAGCAACGTCGAAATTTACATAAAACCAGCTGCATACCCAAAATGACTTATTTTAAGAATGACTCGAAGACACTCCCAACATTATGATAAATATTTTTTCCCGTTTCCAAATAAAATAGAGAAAAACAAGAAAAATCAATATTGGGATAGTCCCAGAGTCGTTTTGCGTGTTTAAGTTGATTTTGAAAATCGCCACAGCCACAGAAACGAACAATTTTTGACCAAATTTCAAATGAGCTACGAGGTTCTAATTTTGCTATAATGTTCCCAGGGGACTTCCCTACAAATTCTTGAAGATTTTTTTGAGCATCTAAAATTTATTGCTACGCCACTGACAACCAAACGATGCCAGCGCTCTCTAGTTATGGTAATATTAAGTATATGGTTATGGATTGTCGTAATGACGACCTTGAGCGTAGTACCTTTTTCTATATCAGGTGGCCACCCTGCTAGAAATTATCAACAATATGTTGATTGTATATTTTAACATTTTGTAATTACTGCATGAAAAATTAATTAAATAGACATCGATAATGTACAACAATGGAATTGTTAATATACAAAGATTTAATAGCAACAACAGCATCAGTGTGTACAGTTCTTCAATTTCTGACTGGAATGTAAGTGATTACGATTTGTTTTCACATATTTTTTATGCCTACCTTTATTATTAAATTTAATTCGTTTATTTATTAATTTTTTTAGTTTAGTTTGTATTAGAATTGTACAGAATCGTACTACTGGTGATATTTCATCATTTCCATTTGTTAGTGGATTTTTATCGACATGTTTATGGTTACGTTATGGTTTTCTAATACAAGAGCATTCCATAATTTTTGTGAATACAATTGGGGCCACTTTATTTCTTAGTTATATTATCACATTCATCATTTACAGTTTTAGAAAGGTTTCAAAATTTTCTCAATGTTAACGTAATACTGTTTAATTGTCTTTAATTCTAGTCAATTGTGGTACGTCAATTTATCATTTGTACCATATTCCTTTTAATAATCCTCTACTATATCGATCGAAAACAATCCATAGCCGATGCAAAAGAACATTTAGGTATAATTTGTTGTTTTGTAACAATATTATTTTTCGCTGCACCATTAGCATCATTCTATCATGTTATAAAAATGGCAACTACTGAAAGCTTACCATTTCCAATAATTCTAGCAAATTTTATTGTTTCATTACAATGGTTAATTTATGGTTTTATATTACATGATACTTTTATTAAGGTAAGTATTGCTTTATAACAAAAAAAAAAACTTTAACCTATGTGTATTCTTTTATAGATACCGAATTTTATGGGTTGTGTTCTATCAGGTTTTCAACTCTCATTATTTTGTATTTATCCAAAGAAATTGAAGAATGATTATTTAGATATCTAGTCATAAATTTGAATATATTATAAACAATACTGTAACTAACGAAATTGTTGTAACTTAACCCCTAACAATGTAGACAACACCATATACACATCAATGTTGATTGAAGTCAACGTTCCAGTATGTGTGTAAGATTGATGCGAACCTAACGGCATTAAAATCTCCAACATTTACTAACTAGTAAAACTGAATACAAATTACCACGTGACTGTATGTATTTTAGCGAATTTTTTTAAAAAAAATTAGCTAATGACGAGATCCTCACTTTTGAATTTACGAAAAATTTTTGCACAGAAGTTCGTTTTGGGACCTCAGGAACCCATATCCACCGTTCGTTATAATTTTTATATATATATATATATATATATATATATATATATATATATATATATTTATATAAATATATGTATATCCACGATAACTGCCGTAAAAATAGTCCAATCTTAATGAAACTTGGCACAAAAATCGGTCTTTGGAATAGCTTGGATGAGTTCGTTGGCCAGACTGGTAGGGCCAATACTTTTGGAATAAGAGCTGAAGAAATGTTAAAAAAAATCATTTTCAATATTACATTTGCTTAGATTTTGATGAAAATTAAAATAACAGTAGAGTCGTTGATCCTCTATGACCCAGAAAAAAAATCATCAAAATCGGTTCATTGGATCGCAAGAAAAATGCAAAAATCTCTTTTTTGAGTATAAGCAGTAAAATCACGTATCTAAGATGGCTATGTGTTCTGACAATTGATATTAGAAAAAAAATTGAATATCGCGGGGGGTAACTAATTTTGACAGTTAATATTAGACGCAAGGCCTGCTAGAGAATTTCGCTTGAAAAAATCAAGCAAGCCTTGATTAAACGTATTACGGGAAATGAATTTATTAGTTGATTCAATGTTATTAAAATATATTTATTGTCAGTATCATAAGAATGTTTTGCAATTAATATTTCAGTATGTAGATACATAAAAAATTCGCTATATAAGCTACTTGCTGCCTTTGGAGATTTTTTTTTAAATATAGATAAAATAAATATTAATAAAAATATGATTGAACAGTATTATTCAGAAACAAACACAAAGAATAACAAGGGTTCTTTCTTATTTAAAAACAATTGTTGTGCTCACGTGATAATAAAACAGTGATGCCAACTACATATAAATTAAATTACTAGTAATATTTAGGGCTTTTAATCTTGTTATGTTCTCGTCAATCTTCAATGACATGTTTAAATGTGGTTTAAATCAACCTAACGTCAAATATTTCATACGTTGTTTGTTTTAAATTTCATAGATAAGTTAAGTTAAATTTATTTAAAATTATGAATAAAATTTGTGTAATTTGTGGGAAAACTTCATCGTATAAATGTCCAAAATGTCCATCAACATATTAGTAAGTTGATTTATTTATTTTCTTATTAATTTTTTATATTATTGATTGATAATAGTTGTTCAGTTGTGTGTTATCAAAAACATTGTAAAAATGGTTGTGATAAACAAGAAATTTCAACAGAAAATCAAATATTAATTTGTAATAATAATAATAATGGAAATAGTGATAATCGATTGAAATATTCAACAGCTGATACGGTACCATTTGAAAAACTACATTTATTAAGTAAATATAGTGTTATTTTAATAATTATTAATAATAACAATGAGAATATTTTATATATTTTAGATGAAAGTAAACAACTTGGAGATCTTCTATCTAATCCACATTTACGTAATCTTTTAACAACAATAAACAATACAAATGATCCAGAGAAAATTATGGAAATGGCAATGCAAGAACCTTTATTTGTTGAATTTGCTGATGTTTGTCTATCTATAGTTGAAGAAAATGAAACAAATGATTAATGATAAGTTGAATCGATTTGTATAGCTGTTATTATGATTTGATTGTTCATCATCTTCATCATCATGATAACCACCAAAACGATCCGCAATGATTATTTCATCATGATTAAAATTCTCTAATGTTGTTGTTATATTACCAATACTGGTTGTTCTAATTGTTGTTGTTGTTGTACTGATAGATGAATTGATTAGATGAATTTCTAGAAATTTCAATTTCGGATAGTTTTTTTTATAATACGGCACAGTAAAATCAACAATACTTTCATAATATCCAGGTGAGTTCACCTATAATTATATTAATTTATAAAATATTGATTTTGTTTTAAGAGAATTGTATACATACTTTTATTTTATATTTGCCTGGTAATAGAATTCTCCAAAATTCACCTGTATCTTCCGTTGTATAAAATGTTATATTTCGTCCAATAATTTGTAAATTAGCATTACCGATTGGTTTCAAATTGATTGCATTTAAAACTTGTCCGGTAATACCATAGTTTGCTTGTTTACAAAATTCAATTAATGCCAAACGATTCTCTTGCCATAATATTGGTAAATTTATAGCTTTTGGATATTTACAACAAGAAATCTCTAATGTTAATTCTATACAACCATGCATGTAATTATAATCTTGCATACCACCAATGAATGGATACCAAGCAGCACCATTTGTTATACCATTTTTAAATATTTCTTCATTACCACCATTACAATTGATACCTTTATGCATTTGTTGATGATTATTTGAATAAGTTAATGCTAAATGACGAAAGACATCATCATCAGGTGAAATAGATGGTGGACAATCACTACAAGCTACTATAAACAAATAATCGAATAATAAATAAAGTGATTATCATTAATAATTTACCAATATCTTCAGCTGTATCGAAGGGATAATTGGCAACAAGAGCACCCCCATGTAAACCAGCTGATAATATAAATGGTATTTGTTTTAACCAATTTTTAATAGCTCGTGTTTCTGGTTCTTCCGGTATAGGATTTTCATGGTAATAATCAGGGAAATTTCGATTTAAATCTTTACCTTTTAATTCATTACCATTCTTACGTCCATGTTCACCGGTACATAAACCTTCATTAGCTATAGCGAAACCATCTGGGTTTAAACTGGGTAATATATGTATACGTGTATTGTTTAATAACCATTTAATTGTTGTATCGTTATTGTAATTATCAGCTAGATACTAGAATTTTATTTATTTATTTATTTCATTGATATGTAATTGATTTAATAAAAGAATCTACTTGAAGGAAATGTAGGAGAATTTCACGTCCAACCGGTTCATTACCATGAATTGTTCCAATTAATTTAACATTAGGTACACCTAATTTTGATTGTTTATGATTTTCTAAACTTGTAATCTCCACCACCCATAAATCTCTATCTATATATATAATTTTTAATATAGTTTACATTTTATTATTATTATTATTAAAAGATCAACTTACTTTTCGGTGATTTTCCAATCGAATATAAATGTTTATATAATAATGTTGTATTAGATTTTGTGAAATTTATTAAGAATTCTTCCAATTGTTCATGATTGTGATATTTATCGAATTCTAATAATTCAACAAATTTAATCGTTACACTTACTGTACATAGAAGCACTAAGATTAAGTATCGTTTTGTAAACATTACGAGTTTATTTGCCAAACAAATTTATGCTATTTCTAAAAATACGATCGAGTCGTTTCTAACTTGAAATTTATAAATTTTTCAGCAATAACTCGCACTCTCTTTAGTTTGAAGAAAAATAAGATTTTTTTTAGACTGTTTTTAGAGTAAATAACACCCGGAACTTAAACCACAACCGATACACATATATCGGTAATGATAACAACTTTTCATAGTCAAATACGTTAAGGAAAATTTTTTCAACAAAAACTGGTCTTTATAATTAATACTTGCTCAGTGAATAATCATGGAATGGATGTGGTGAATGATTGGAAAAAGAAATACGTTTATAATTTGTAAAGGCTTATAGCCATCATCATCATCTTTATATTTACTCTTCTTTTTATTTTACACAAATTGATTTTACAAAACTGATGAGACGTATTTTTACAATTATATTTGTTGTTGTTTTTTTTTTGTCTGTATTATAAAGAAACAATTAAAAGGAAGAAAATATTAGAACAAGTTGCAGAAACCAGCGCAACATCGTCGTTAATAAATATTTATTAATCAGTCGAGACCAGCTCGATCCGAAAAAACAAATTAAACTACAATTGTCTCTCTTATATTTAAAAATTTATAAGTGGAAGAAGAAGAACTCCACGTAACACACACGTGGTTTATTAAAAATTAACAGTAATAATAAGAATAATAATAAACAACACTCAGAAGATGAACGAGAAGGCTACATCCTTCTCTTTTCTCGTAAAATTTCCGCTTTTATTTAATAATTTTGCTAGAAATAATAATCGAAGCCGGTCTCGTCTGTTCGTCTACTTTTTTTACACACACACAAAAATTAATGAAAACTAATCAACAAAAATTTGATTCAAAAAATGAAAGGGCGATATTAAGGTATGGTGGTAGTGACTCAAAAAACGAGTCTCGCCAACTAAACTATTAATAAACATCACTCTCTATATGTACATTGTTCTTTTTTTTGTGTTTAAGACATCTTCTAATCACAGCAGGTCTTCAGGAAGACAAACAATTTATTGTTTCGGTTTAAATTATAGAAAAACAGAAAAAAAAATACATTGTCTTTGTCAAAACAAAAATATAATAAATTCCCTAAAAAATACAAGGAGCATGCATCATTATTAGCAATAAAATCAAAGTATAAAGAGAAAAACAGAGCTGCAAGTCTTAGGACAGGAATCGTGTGTGGAAAAGTAAAGCAGAAGAGAAATTGGGGCGCAATTGAAGATTTTTTTTTTTTGTTTGTTTGTTTTTACCATTTATCTACAACAACTTCGCCAACTGAAACAGAAAGAAAAACAACATCATCGAAATGAGTGAAAAGAAGCAATGGGATGATAGTATTGATGAAAGCAAAAATGGCAATTGTTAGTGAATTGTAGTTTTCTAATATGTGTGTATGGATGAGGACTAAACAGACTCATATTGTCATCATCATGATGAGTCCCATGTTAATGGTTTTAATGACGGATTACAGGTCGAGAAACTGTAAAAAAATCAAAATAAATACAGTTAATATTAGAGAAAAAAAAACACGGATTTATAGACAATTGAATAGAAAATAGTAACGATACTTACGTAAGTGTTGTAATATTCACATCTTTGTACCAATATTATACAAGACTTGATTAGTTAAAGCTTGAATATAAAGTTAGAAGAAGGGTATAAGGAAATAAGAAAAACAAACACGCAAACAACACATGAGAAAAATGCAAAAAAAATATATAGCAACACACTACAAGAAAAAAAAAACGTTTATAACTTTATTAGTTTTCTTCTCGCTTTTTTTGTTTTCTGTTTTTTTTTTTTTTTTTAAATAACTACCCATTACAAATATTTACAAATTGTTCCATTTTACACATTATGGTAGTAGGAAAGAGAAGACAAACAGTTTCCAAAATAATTCACTACGAAAAGAAAGAAACCCGAAGAAAACTATCTGTCTATAAGGGTGAGAAATGCACTCAAATAAATTAGGGATAAAAAATAATCTATATGTGTAATTCATATAGTAACAGGGATCTTCTTTATCAAAAGTAAATCATAAATTTTATAAATCTATATTACAACAAAAATTCGATAGTCTTTTTTATGATTTACTTTATATAAATCAAATGACGGCATCAAATCCTAAATCTTATAAGTACAACAATTTCAACAATTAATACCGATTTGAAACCGTCGTCATATAAACATTTTTTTTGTTATTACAGCATGCTTGCAACAATTCTAATGTTGTTGCTTCAATTAATTAATTTTTTTTTTAAAAAAGTTAATAAAACAGAATCAGTCTTGTATTCTGTTGTTGTTGTTGTTGTTTCTGCTGTGTGGTGGATTGTTGAGCCACGACCATGCACTATTCAGTTTATACCAATTTTTATTTTGTTAATTTTTAAATCTAATTTCGAATCACAACACACTTTGTATTTGTATTTATTTGTTTTAAATACGATTCCCTATTTTCTTTTAGTTATTTATTAGTTATTCTACAGAATTAATTAAAAACAACACACGTGACTTGCCTGGATCTTCATTTCTTTTTTCTTTTTTTTATGTAACCGTTTTGTTTTGAAACAGATAATTACTTGATAAAATCAATTTTACAAATCAGTAAATTAATTTTAATAAATAACAAAGATAATTATTGTAATAACTAAGAGATAAACAAAGTATTATTAAAAAATCAATTTACATAAAGGCACTTGATTATGATTAAAAAATAATAAAAATAAAACCAAAATTGTAAATTTTCAGATTTGTTCCATTGATTTTATCAAAGGACACTAGCCTCGTACAAAGGAGGCAGTCATACTTCTAATGTATGTATGGTATATGTTTCTTTATTTATATTACTATTATTATTATTGATTATGATTATATTATAAATAAACTTTATATAGGGCTTATGCATAATAAACCAAAGAAAACGGCCCACATTAGTACAATTCCATGTACTGTATAAATTGGATTCTCACCGTCTGTTATTTTTCTTGCGATGAATTTCAATGTTTCATCAAGTAATACTACTGGAATTGAGAATTTCATTACAGTTAACCATTCTTCAACACCTAATGGTGTAACTTGGAACACAACCTATATTAATAATAATTATTATTATTATTTAATAAAAATAAATCATCCATCGAAAATTATATAAGAAAATACTTACAGATAAAACATCAACATAGAGGATAACAAAGTGTAATGTGAATGATAATGCCATTGAACCCATCAACCACCAATTCGACCATGGTGGCATTGTAATCAATGATTGATTCTCAGATAAACTAGAATTATTATCATTATTAATTAAAATTTAATATAAAAAATAAAATAATAATCTCTTACCTATTCATAGCATTCAACATTTCAATAGTGACAAGTACAGAGAGAGCCATCGTCATGGGATGTGGATCGTTGAAAACTTTACAATCGATACCTTTAAATTCTGGTCCACCACCGCTGCATTGTAAATGATGTGTCTATAGAATAATATATGTATTTAGAATTTAAAAACAATAACCATAATCTTTTAATAACTAACCAATTGATAATAAGTCATTTGTGGTCCTTCTGGTGAATACATAAACCACCATGCAGCAGCACCAACAGTAGCAGCACCAACATAACCACCAATAGCTAAATATCTAAAGAATAACCAACCGGAAATTAATGATTCATCAGCTTTTCTTGGTGGTTTATTCATTATATCTAAATCAGGTGGATTGAAACCTAATGCTGTTGCTGGTAGACCATCAGTAACTAAATTTACCCATAATAATTGGACTGGTATTAAAGCTTCTGGAAGACCTAATGCGGCTGTTAAGAAAATTGATACAACTTCACCAATATTCGATGATATTAAATAACGTATAAATTGTTTCATATTATTATAAATGGCACGTCCTTCTTCAACAGCAGCAACAATTGATGAGAAATTATCATCAGCTAAAACCATTTCAGATGCTGATTTAGCAACAGCTGTACCAGAACCCATTGCAATACCAATTTCAGCTTTTTTTAATGCTGGTGCATCATTTACACCATCACCAGTCATTGCTGAAATTTCATTCATACTTTGTAAATATTCAACAATTTTTGATTTATGTGCTGGTTCAACTCTAGAGAATAAACGTGCACGTGCACATGCTGCTTTCTGTTCACTAGGTGATAAATCATCAAATTCACGACCAGAATATGATTTGCCTGTTGTATCTTCATCTTCACCAAATACACCAATACGTCGACAGATTGCTTCAGCTGTTGCTTTATTATCACCAGTTATAACAATAACACGTATACCAGCAGCACGACAACGTGCAATTGAATCAAAAACTTCTTTACGTGGTGGATCCAACATACCAACAACACCAATAAATGTTAAATTAACTTCATATGTATAGAATTTGGATGAATCACCCAAATCCATTTCTTCAGGTTTCATTGGATTATCACCAGTAGCTAAAGCAAGACAACGTAATGTATCACGGCCAGTACCATAAGCACGTGTTAATTCCAATATACGATTCTTTAATGTTGTTGTTAATGGTACTTTTTGTGTACCAACACGGGCATGTGTACAACGTTCTAATACACCTTCTGGTGCACCTTTAACAAACAATTTTGGTCCATTACCTAAACGTGATGGTTTCAATGGTACACAATATGATGACATTGATTTACGATCACGTGAAAATTCTAATGTAAATTCTTTCTTCCATTTTGTTTCAATATCTTGACGTACACATATAGCTGTTTGACGACGATCACCAACTTTTGTTACATTAAATGGATTCATTTTTTCAGCTAATACAATTAATGCTGTTTCAGTTGCTTCACCAACTTTCTCAAATGCTTGTTTAAATTCATTAAAATCAATAGCTGAATCATTACACATAATACATATAACACCTAATTCTTGTAATGCATCAAATTCATTACATTTAACTTTTTGTCCTTTTAAAAAGACTTCACCAATTGGTTCATATGTTGAACCAGTAATTTCAAATTCAAGAAAACTACTATCATTACCTTCAATCTTATCAAATATAAACATACGTGATACAGACATTTGATTTGTTGTTAATGTACCAGTTTTATCTGAACATATAACTGATGTACAACCTAATGTTTCAACAGATGGTAATGAACGTACAATTGCATTCTTTTTTGCCATACGTCTTGTACCTAATGCTAAACATGTTGTAATAACAGCTGGTAAACCTTCTGGTATAGCTGCAACAGCTAATGCAACAGCAATTTTAAAATAATAAACAGCACCTTTAATCCATGAACCACCATGTGCTGGATCATTAAAATGTCCGATATTTATTGCCCATACAGCAACACAAATTACTGATATAACTTTTGATAATTGTTCACCAAATTCATCTAATTTTTGTTGTAATGGTGTTTTAATTTCTTCAGTTTCAGACATTTCTGTACGTATTTTACCAATTGCTGTATTTAAACCAGTACCAATAACAATACCACGTGCTTTACCTGCAGCCACATTTGTACCAGAAAATAAAATATTCTTTTTATCTTGATTAACAGCACGTGGATCTGGTATAGCATCTGTATGTTTTATAACTGATACAGATTCACCAGTTAATATTGATTGATCAATACGTAATGTTGTTGAATAAATTTTTATTAAACGTAAATCAGCTGGTATTTTATCACCAACTGATATTTCAACAATATCACCAGGTACAATCTCTTTGGCACGTATCTTTTGTACACCAGCTTTATCACCACGTAATACTTTGCCCATTTCTGGTTCATATTCTTTTAATGCTTCAATAGCTGATTCAGCATTACGTTCTTGCCATACACCAACAACAGCATTTGCTATTAAAATTAATAAAATAACAAATGGTTCAACGAATGCTGAGAATGCACCATCGTGCTCCTCAAATAAAGCCAACACCTATACAATAACAAACAACAACAACAACAACAATAATTTAAAAAAATTATAAAAATTAATGATTTTTAAATTACTTACAAATGAAATAATAGCAGCTAATAATAAAATTTTGACTAGTAGATCATCGAACTGTTCTAAAACTAATTGCCATATGGATTTGCCTGTGTAATGGAGGGAAAAAATAGAATTTTACACAACTTATACAACAACAACTTGATGGAATTCTAAAAACTGTTGTTATTTTTAGAATTTCCTACAAACTTAATTTAAAACACATGTCTCTCTACTATTAACGATAAAACATAATTTTTCTTTTGATGTTAACAAAACTATTACAATAATATCAATTTTGAATAAACACAAACCGATAGGGGAGAAATAGAAAACAAGAGATATTTCATTATACAATGAATGGATATTATTTGAAATTTTAACTTTTATTTCCTTCTTCTCCCTCAATTATTTCAAATTTTTAAATAATAGAGAGACAATATGACCTAATTTTTATATAATTTAATTGCAATTATATCAAACTTACCTTCCTCGGCAGGAAGTTCTGAAACATGGAAGAAAAATTACAGAATTAATTACTCAATTTCATAAAAATCTCGATAGATTGAAAAGAAAATGTGATAGAATTTCAAGGCTGTTGTAGTTTTGGTGATAGTTGTGGGGGGCAAGAAAAAAAAATGGTATAATCATTGGTCACGTCACACCTCTGACGTTCCAATTAACGTCATCGTACAAACAAGCACAACATCAAAAGCATGCCTACACGTGCAAAATTGCAAGTTTTTTTCCCTTCTTCTTTTATTCTTTTCTCTTATATTATTGAATAATTGCAATTTATGGTGAGGTTGTTTAATTAGAATGCAAGTAATGTACTTGTATGACGTATACACTTGAAGGAAACGTCCTTGTAGACACACTAATGAGAGGAGTATACTACGATTCAAATCCTTTATCTTACCATGAATATAAATAAATAAATTACATTTGAAATGTGTGTAACCACAAAAAAAAATTGAAATCTAATCGTATATTTGTTAAACAAATATAATTAAGCGTATTATTACCGATAATAATCCAATTAATAGTTGACATAACAAATACATTGTTATAATAGATATAAAAAAAATCTTACCATTAGGTCCATATTTCTCTTGATTCTTTTTCACTTGTTCTACAGTTAAACCCCTTTCTGGATCTGTATTGAAATAATTTAATACTTCTTCCACCGTTTTGGTGTGTGCGTCCTCCATCGTATCGATAAATCTCACTTCTATAACAGAAAGAAAAAGGGAATAATAGAAATCAAAAGGATTGCACGTCAATATCTAGGGGGGTAGTAGTAGTACTCACCGTTTCTAGGGAATATTCAAAGGATTCGCGCACAATTCGAATAAATTCAATTAAAATAGCAAAAAAATCGTTAATTTTAATACTATTCGAATGAGTTATTTGTATAACGATACGTTTATAAGCATTTTTTTCGTATCAATAATTTTTTTTTTTTTTTAGGTTATAAATTTCGTAAAATTCTACAGACACGAATCGAACAATAGACACGTATTTGTATTTCTAATACTGCTTGATTTTTCTATGCACGTATATTAATTAATTGGATTAATTATAAAATCAACGAATACAGCATGTAAATCACAAATTAAATTAGAAAATAAATTTGATTTTCAAAGGGGCGAGTCAAAAAAAAGCAGACAAACTACCACCATACACAGCCACGTTCGTTTCCACAACTGAAACTTGAAAAGAGTTGCGCCACCATTACATTGTTGCCAAACACTACCATCGAAAAACCCTTTAAAGTACAAAAACAAGTAATTACAGGAGAAATATTGGTTTTAAAATTTTACAACTTTATAGAACAATGATAAATATTCGTTAATATAATTGAAATATTTTCTAAAATTGATGTTATTCAAATAATATTAATTTTAACAAAATTGATATCCGTAGATTTATTGGAAATTTGGTAGTGTTGGCATAGGTGTCGTGACAGGCGCTTTGTTATAATCAGATTTAACCAAACTTTTTAATTTTCTCACAATATTCATTTTAATTATTGATACAGAAAATGAATTATTTTTGTAATAATTCAATTAAAATTAATAATCTGATTTTCTATCATCATATCATCAATGTCATTGATAATTAAATGATTTTATTAAGATTTGTAAAACAATAGCCTGTCGATGTAGCATGTGGACAATTCTAATTGGTTGATGTTGAGCGCGTGATAGCGCGCGAAAAATTATGAATTTGAAAAGTATAAATTTCATATTTTTTTAACTTTTTTAATTAATTAATTATTAATTTTAGCAACATTGGATTTGAAATGGATAAATTTGATTAGTTGAAGAAAAATTCCATCTATATGTGTGTCATTAAAACTGTAGTACAAAGTTTGTTTTATTTTAAGATAATTTTCGTACAAAACTCACATATAGAGAGAGCCCCCGGGGTATTGGGCTGTTTGCCAGATTTTGCCTCGATCAGCGGACGATTTTAGCACATATACATCTTTATTAATACGTACACACACATATTTAGATACATATAGATAAATATGTGTAATATTTTGGCAAGAATTTGCGAAAATTTACAGAAAATACCTAGGAACTGGTTCAAAAAAATTGTTACATAAAAAAAATAACAACACTAAATGATTATGTAACAAATATAGAAAAAGGATGAACATAGAAATTGTATCAACTGTTTAAAACTTACCACTTAATCACAATAATGGTCCCTTATAAGTAGTGTGTTGTTGATAATTCCAATTCGATATTGATGATAATAAAAGTTTATCACTGATTTAAACAAAAACAAAAAAAAACAGAACAAATTGTTGAATATAGTTTAGGCCCCCATGGATGGAAAATCAAAGAACAAATTAGGCACGTTAATAACAACAATAACAACACCACAACTACCACCACTGTAAGAGATTGTGAATTTCTCTTATGTTTTTTTTTTAATTTAAATTAAGCGACTAAGCTCGTAGTCGACACGAACGGGCGACGGATTTACAGTTTTAGAGCTTTTATAAGCTCGGTAGCTACCTGTCGGGGACGGCGTCCATGGGCAATCTGCCAAACCGGGCCTTTTCTCTCTTTATATCAATAAATGCATATATGTGTGTGTGTATATATAAGTATAGAACTCGTACTATACAAACGTACACACACGAAATTAAAAGGAAAAGAAGAGGGAAAAGTGTCTTGAATCAAATTAACATCAATCTAAAACACCGTTGATTGATTGATTCGTTTCGAATTTGGATTTAATAAATGTACAACAACAACTATTGAAATTTTTATGATTACAGCATATAAATTATTTATTTTAGTTATTATAAATAGAGAATAATACAATAAGTTGATGGTAAGCATAGGCATCTAAATATAAATAAGTTGCTAGTGGAATAGGTGGGCGTTGCAAAAATTTCTGAGACTTGGCTAAAATTAAAATAGAAATTTTCAAATTTGCAACATGTTCTGCATCATTATTATCACCATCATCATCATTATCAGTATGGTCATCATCAACTATTTTACTATAAATTCAACGAAAACCTTCGATATATAGAATTATATAGGAGTGTATTAAAACACAGGTTCAATTTGCCAAATAATTAAAACAAACCATAAAACGTTTTATTTTATTGTTAGCAAATTATTTGCTAATCTACAACGACTAGAATTTGAAAAAAAAAAACACTCAACAATACAATGTGAAAAATGCCAATGTGATTAATGTCCAACAAGTCTGGTATACCTAATGAACGAAAAAAAGTAAATTGAAAATCTAATAATTAAAGAAGAACATTAGGTACAAAATTATCTCCTGCCAATTATACAAAATTGTATCTCTAAGTGCGTGTGTGTATTTGTAGTTCTCTATAAATATAATTATAAATAAATAAAATCGTACATTTTTCTAGCATGTAGACATGATAACTTTCTGGCATCCTTTTAAACAATGTCCAAATTGTTGGAATGTTAAATTTTACGTAAATTGTGTTATATTTAATTAGAAAAGTTTCTTTAAATCAAACAACAAAGTATAGATTAGAATAGAAATAAATCACTGATCGTTAAATTTTTTAGTACTAGTACTATTAGAGATGGTTAAATGATTAATACCGAAAAGTAAACGGTAAACGAAATGTACAAATAATGGGTAGTTAAAGTTTATTTTATAGATTATACAATAATAAAATTTGATTTTTAATAAATAAACACAAATTTCTATTGTTTAATACATTAAATAAAGTATAAATAGTAAGAGGGGATGTAGCTCAGTGGTAGAGCGTTCGCTTTGCATGTGAAAGGCCCCGGGTTCGATCCCCGGCATCTCCAATTTTTTTCCATTTACTCTTTACATTTTTCTTTACCCAATTAATTTATAATTATCTCATCTTTAATAACATTAAAATTATTAATTATTTAAAAATTATAGCTTAAATTTAAAATATAGTGATATTTGTTTTTGTTATGTTGTATATACTGATTGTCAATTGTATCGCATTGCCAGTTGGTTTAAAATTCTTCAAATTCAAAGACGTATGTAAAAAGAAATAGAATATTCAGTTTAAATGCGTCCTATTTCATCAAAATTTATATCTATAGGTGTATTTATATTCTTACACGAATTATAGGTAATTATTAGATTAGTCAAATATTTTTATTTAAATTACAAATTCAGTAAATAAAAACTTTACTAGAGTATCTACAATTTTGGCAACACTGTAACATTGTAGTTGTATGAAATTGAAATTCGAAAATGTGCGAAATTACGAATCTAAATTTTAAAGAAAAACTACCAGAAATTGAAGAATGTTTAAAGAAATCTAAATTTATATCATTTGATTTAGAATTTAGTGCTTTATATCCTGTACGAAATCAAATACCAAGGTAGGTATAATTATCATAACCTAAAAATTATATGATTAAAAAATCCGGTACACATATAACCATAAATATGAAAGAGTATCCTAATCGGATGTTGCCACATTGTGAAAATTGAAAACAAATTGATATTATTGAAAAAGTAATTCGATTTACAATCAAATTTACACAACTTTAATTGAAATATGGCAATTATTGTGTTTTTTTATTCTCAATTAAAATTTAATTAGCGAAAATTTAGATGAAATTGACAACGTTGCGAAACCATCTATATACATGTGTGTGGTATGGTTACATTGAAACCGTTAACTATACTTTAACTGTACAGTAATAATTATTATTTTTTGTTACAGTTTATTTGATACAGCAGAACAACGTTATAATAAATTACGACGAAATTTACAGCAAATTATACCGCTACAAGTTGGCTTAACAATATTCCAATTTAATTCTGATACAAATCAATATTATGGTAAAGTATTCACGTTTTATGTACAACCTGTTGCATTTTCTACAATTGATAAAACCTACACATTTCAAGCTAGCACGACAAAATTTCTATGTTTGCATAATTTCGATTTCAACAAGGTAAAATTGTGGTAAGATTAGGATAAAATTCGGTATCTGTTTGAAATGTAAATTTTGAAAAATCAACACCCTAAAGTGGGGAATGTTTGTTTACATTTTTATACAGAAATCCTACTCTTACTAATTCTAATATAATAATTGTTAACATTAGAAAAAATTGTATAAATACCATTTATAGTTTGCATATTTTGGTATACCCTATATGAATAGTAATGATGAAGACGAATTACGTACGAAATTCAATAGTTTGATTGATTCAAATTGTAGTCTAGGTTGGGAATGTGAGAGTGCAATTAAAGAATTTCTACCAGCTATAGAGAAATGGTATTTAAATGCAAAAATTGATGATCATATAGAAATTAAAGAGATTTATGAACGTTATCAAAATTTTGATGATTTCTTATATTATTTCCATAAATATTTATGTGAATATTTCAATAACAACATATGGACATTTATTGAGAATCATTGTTTTTATATTAAGAAAATAACAAAAGATGAATTTCATAAATTATCAATAAATCAAAATCAACATAATGAATTGATTGATAAATTATTAGGTTTTCGTTTAATCTTTAATATAATAAAAAGATTAAGGAAACCATTAATTGGACATAATTTATTTCAAGATTTAATGATAATTTATAATTGTTTTGAAGAAATATTACCAAAGAATTATCACAAATTTAAAACAAAAATACATGAATATTTTCCAATAATTTTCGATACAAAAACATTATTTTATGAATTACGTATGATAATACCAAAAAATCATACACCAACTGATACAAGTCTATCAATATTATTTGATTATTTTAAAAATGGTTATGGTAGTAAAGAATTATTAAAAAATGCACCAATAATTACATGTAATCTACAAGATGATGATTATCAAAAATATCATCAAGCCGGTTTCGATTCATATTGTACTGGTTATATTTTCTTACATATGGCATATTTGAAGATTGCACCAAAATATCCAGAAACGAAAATTTTCGTACCTAGTGAGATTTTAGCTAGTTTAAATCAATATAGAAATTGTGTGAATATTATACGAGGATCAACGAATTATATAGTTGAGTAAATTATAAAAAAAATTAAATCGTTTTAAGTTTTTGTTATTGTTTAAGAGATTAGATGGTGAAGATCCGAATACAATCCGGCCACCTTGGTTGATTGTTGAATCACTCAATAACAAACCATTAAATTTAAAACAAGTAAGTTTAAAGTAATGTTTATATAGCTTGAAAAATGTTCCTATGTCGGTTTTTTCTAAAAATATCTTGAAGGGAATCCGTACGATCAGCACTATCCTAGAATTTATTTTTGACCTCATGGTTGTTATTAAAAGTAAATTCTTTTATTAATTATAAAAAAATTATATTCTAGTTATCAATATTGTTGAGCACTTTTGGTTCAATTGATATCCAATTATTATCATCATCGAGGAATCAACGTGCTTTAATAGCTGTTGATACTACAAGAACGTGAGTAATCATCTTATTATCTCACCATTATTCAGTGTTTTTTTTTTATTATTATTATATATTATTAAAAGACTTGTGCATATTGTGTGGGGATAAAGATAAATGTGATTTTGTTGGTCTAAGGTTAATTATTTTTGGATTTTAAAAATCGATTACACCTGTTTTTAATTAATAATAATAATACTAAGATCACCCCACCGGTTGCCAAAACATTCTTTTAATAAACTTTAAATGTCCAACTTAATCGACATGTAATTGTTCCTTTTTTTGTGTGTTGTTTTAATTTAGGGCCAAAGATATCTTTAAACATTTTAAAAATAATCCAGATTTGCGTATTACACAATATAATATTTTTAAACATTCCAGATTCGTACAAGTTTGCTTATTGTAAGTTTGTATTAATTTTTGTTTTTATTTTAATTGATTTGATTCATTTTAGAGGTGGTTTAACATTAACAGGCCTTCTATTGATTGCATATTCATATAAATCATAAGGAAGAATTGCCAAAAAAAATGTGTAATAAATTTAATCTTTGTAGTAAGCGCTCTTAATCATTGTATTTTTTTTTTAATTTTCAATAAGTCGCTCATCTAAAATTAACATAAACAGTTGAACTTTACCTTGTCTTTTACCTATTTTTAAATAATAAAATTAACTTACCACATATCCAATAATAACAATAAATCTAATTTTTATAACAACAGTTATTTTACGATAATTAGTTTCTGGCATTTTCATTGAAGTTGTCGCCAGATTTTTACCCAAAAATTCTTCAAGGCGATTATTATTGAATACTTGATTTTGCAATTCTTGTTGGTTATTTTGAACGTTTTTTTCCTCTCTTCCCGTTAGTTCTTATGTTTTTTTTTGCCTTGTTCGCCCGTTTCAATTTACTCATCAATCAGCAAATGGGAAAAGAAACATTTGGTGGATGCGCCAAATTGATTACTCAACATTTAACATTATTTTTTGCGCATTTCTATAACAAAATCTAAAATTAATCTCCCTTTTCCCTCCTGTTGTGTCATCTCGTTGTTGTCTTTTCTATTTTTCGAAATAGAAGCTTCCGTTTCGTTGTTGTCGGCGTCGTGACGACAACAATGAATGCGTCTTAACCTTGACGCTTTTATTAAAACCAAAAAAAAAATTCATCTTTTCTCTGAATCACATTGGACATTTGCGTAAATATTACGTAAAACATTTTAACAATTAAAAGATTCTTTGTCATTGTTAAAGGGCTAAAATAAAAAAATTCGAAATTATATTTTCAACATTGGATTGGCAAAAAAATCGAAAAAATATACAGCACGTGCTGATATAGGAAAGGATAAAGTTGCCAACAACACACACAACTAAAATTGTAATTCATTTTTATTTAAATCAACTAACAAATTTTTCTAGCTCGTACAATTTCCGAAATTTTTGGATTTCCTTTTATTTGCGGCTATCAAATAAACAAAAAACTATAAAAATCGAATTTAAAATAAATAAAACTTACCATAACATAGAGATGAGTCGGTAATGATCGTTCAATTAAACACTTTAATTGTTCTGTTGTTAAAGTAGCACAATTTTCTTCAGGTATTGTTAATTGTAATTTTGGTAATGCTACACTGCCAGCAATCAATGGATATAAATTATATTGAATTGTCTTTGTACTTTCCGGTAATATTGATATATTAAACTGGAATATTAAAAAAATTGTGGATTAAATTGAAATAATTCAAAAATTAAATATTACTTGTCTATAACCAGAAAACATGAATGCTTCACTAGCCTCCATTGTAACATCTAATTGTAACAATTGTTGTGAACGATTCAAGAAATGATATTTAACTAATAATGGTGTACGAACTAAACCATGTGCTGGGATTGTTAACGATAACTCTAACGGTATCCATTCACAAGGATGTCCAATTATTGCCAATTGACTTGTAGTACATGTACCATTCTCACTAAATAATTTTTAATTATAATTAAATTTAATAATTTCATAATAAATATTACCGTTTCCATTTGATGAAATATTGCCCAATTGTTACATTCTGTTCAATACTTTTATTACATACACCTAGAAAGATTTCAGTACCAATTTCTTTATCATTTAATTTCATCATATTTATTTTATTAAAATTATCATTATTATTAATTGTTTGAAATGGTTGTATAAATTCTAAATGTGTATTTTCAATAATTATTGGCCATGGTGATTGACAACGTAAAATTGGCATAATACCAATTTGTTCCCCAACATAGAATTTATCAATTTCAAACATTAATTTTGATAAAAATTTCGTTTCAAATTCAAACGGTTTAACAATTGGTAGATGTAAATTTTCTGTTTTTATACTAATTATAGATTTATCACAATCTAAATTATATGAAATTTTAATTTCAATATGATTTTCAATTAATTTATGTGCACGTATATAGAAATTAACAATCATCTCTTCATTATGTTGTAAATAATTCGATTTTAATGGTAGAATTAATGGTAATTGTTGTATTACAGTACCATCGATCAATGTTGAGAATTCAGCTATAAAAAAATTAAATAAATCACAATTCTAACAACAATAATAATATAAAATAATTACTATGTGTTAATGATTCATCATCTAATGATTTAATTTGAACCATAATATCTTTAATATTAGAATCTTCATCATTACTGATATGGATTTTAATTGGGAACCATTCACCCAACAGTACAGGTGGTAAACATTCTAATTTCAATGATAATCTAGAATTTCTTGGTACAATTAATGTTGATAATGCATTCAATTGAATATTATCAAAATCTATCTTATCATTTGTATATTTAAAATGTATCAATTCTGCTACTTTATTATTATTATTATTGAAATTACTAAATTTTAAATCAATTAAACAAACATTTGGATTACCTATTGTTAAATTGATACAATTAATTTGTAATTCTTTATTCAAATAATCCGGTTCTGGTTGGAATGTAATTGTGAATCGTTTCGTTTCATTTGGTGCAAAACTTAAATTTTGTTGTTTATTATCAACAATAAATTCTAAATTTATTGTTGTATTTATATTTAATGATAATTTTGTAAAATTCATACAATAATTATTTGTTGATTTAATATAAATCTCAACTTGAATTTGTTCATCGATTTGATAATATTTTTTAACAAATCGTGGTTTTATTTCAATACAACAAGGTATATTTGTTAAATCTAATGTAAGATTGATTGGTGATGGTGTTTTTAATAATGTTTCCCATTGTTTTAATAATATTGCATCACAATCACTAATTATCGGTATTTGTTTTTGCAGAATTCTACAAAAATTCGTATAAATCAATTTTCGATCATTCTCATTTAATTGACATGATTTATTTAAAATTTCCAATGATAATAAGATGTAATCTTGTAGATTGATTGTTAGAAAAGCACAACGTAATGCTTTCTTTAATATATCAGTGAGTAATAGCCACCAATTCTCATTGCGAAAATCCCACAACATGTGTGTTAATAAACTGTAAAAAATTTGATAAAATTCAAATGTGGTAAAATAGTTAAATTGTCATAACAAACGTTAAAGCTTTGCCATAATCTTGAGAATCGTAATATTCATCAGCCATTTGTAGGACTAGATGACGGCGAGTTCTCGGACAACGATAAGTCTTGTATTGTGAAATCGCTAATCCGAATAATGCCACAATTATACCCTAAAAAAAAAAAAACACCAAAGAATTATTTGTTAATATTAATTTGAATTATTGTAAAAATACAAACAGAATGTGCCACTTGTTTCTCTAAAAATTGTAATGCTTTAATGCCATTAGATTCTAATTGTGGATCAGGTGGTTCAGCTGTTAATTTCCCTGGTCGCCATGGTCGTTGTCCGTAAAATTCCATAAAATTCCAACCCTCTAATGGATCCGGTTGTGGATAATCATTCACATTATCACACAATTCAAAACATGTACGTTTTCTTATTATT
The DNA here is from genome assembly GCA_039776855.1 of Mylabris sibirica. Classification (NCBI taxonomy): domain Eukaryota; kingdom Metazoa; phylum Arthropoda; class Insecta; order Coleoptera; family Meloidae; genus Mylabris; species Mylabris sibirica. The sequence goes on along the minus strand of CM077843.1, from coordinate 13,526,885 downwards.
GCATATTGGGCAGCTTGTTGATAATAAATACCAGGATGTTGTGTTTGTACAGCTGGTAAGCCCAATTTTACGGCTTCATCGAAAATATCCCCAAAAACTGAAAATCTACAATTAAAATATGGTAAAAATTAATTTTACTTCAATTGAAAAATTATTACTGTTTTGATAGCCAAGCATAGTGTTCGAAACTTAATTCATGGAAACCAATACGATTTTTGAAACGATCAATATGCGTCTTGAATTGTGTGATTGCATCTCTTGGTAGATTCAAATTGAACATTAAACGACACAATTTGTAATTAATAAAACCAGCAATTGTACGAATTTCTAAAGCATTTGTATCAACAATACGTATGTCCGACAAACTATTATAAGCATAATTATAATGTTTCAATGCTGTATGTTTATCCTGTTTCAATTCATATAAAAAACCCAATTTGAATTGATGCCTAACGATTAGATATTGATGTGTTGTTTTATTTAAATGTTCTTTATGTGAACGAACATTTTTAATTTCACCATAATAATAATTTTGTGCAAATTCAAAAAATGCCATCTCTAAACGTGTCACATAACCCATCAAATGATCACCATGTGGTAAAACATATAATGATGTTGAATTCAATTCACAACTAGCACATAATGAAACAGCACGTTCTGATGCTAATTGATCATTATCACCATGTGGTAATGGTACTGTATTTTGTATTAAAACAACAATGATACGTGTATTACGTCCTTCTAATGTTGCACGTATTGATTGGACACGTGAAGCACATTCAATCATCTTTTCATTCCATAAATAATCATCCCAATCTAGCTCGTAGAAAATCACCATAACAGCAGGTATTTCATTTAAATATTTATTCATCCAATTTCTCTTTAATATACCTTTTGGTATATACCAATCGTATGAATTGCGTTTTGGTTTAATTATAGGGAATTCATGTGCATTACTAATTAATTTATAATGTACAGGAGCATTTTCAATACGTCTTGCATTACTAAATGCCTCCCAAATTGATTTATGTATAGCATTATTTACTGTATCTAAACCAGAGAAACCAATTAATGCTAATGGTTTCGTATATAATTCAATTGGTAGATTTGAAATATCATGAACAATATTTTGTTGCATTTTTATTGTAATTCTTTAAATTTCACCTAAAAATTGATAAAAATTTTCATAATAAATTGAACACCGGAAACAGTCTACTACACCACACACAGATAACTAACAAATACCATAGTAACTAACAGATCCGCAATGCTGTCAATATTACCAATTTGTAAATAATTACTACTTTAGAAAAAATTACAAGAATATAATTCTATTGTAAAAATTGTATAATTTAAAACAATAGTTATAATTGTAATTTTTATTTTAATTTTTATAAATAATATAATTTTTTCTATCGGTAGTAACAGAAATATGACAACATTGAGGCTTCAAAGTATACTATAGTTATACGACTAGTTAACAAACAGCTGAATTTTGACAGCATCGACAATAAAATGACAGTTTAAATCTCTAGTTATTTGTAGTTCAAACCACTACAATTTTCACAATTTTTAAATTAAAATTCTCAATTTAATATCACATAAATATTGAAAATCCTTAAATTTTCTATTAATAAAAACATACAAATAAATATTTTTGATTCTAGACGGTTTGAGATATTAAGGCTACGTTCTCAATATCAGTGGCGTACGTTGGTGTGGTAAGTAAGCGTACACATTGTTTCACTAAAGAAAACTCAAGAATTCAAACTTAACATATTTTCTTTTATTAATCTTTAATTTAAACAATATCATTAAAAATCAAACATCGCCTGTATTTGTTTATCGATTTAAAAGACAAGTGGTTGTTGTTGTTGTTGTAGGGGTAAAGTTCCATAAGCACCCCTAGGTTCACCCCAAATACCTCTACCAAGTTGTGTCTGATGTCCTACTAAATAATCAAGAATGGTAGATTTTCCACTTGTTGGTCTAAAAATAATTAATTAAATATTTATATTAAAAATAAAATAATAATTTACCTTCCAATAAATGGTTGAACACCACCTGGAATTAAAGGTTGAACTTGTCCACTCATAACAATATCGAATTGTTGTCGATTGATAACATCTTGTCGTTGTTGTTGTAATTGTTGTTGGATTTGTTCTTGTTCTAATTGTTGTTGGTATTGTTCTTGTTGTTGTAATTTTTGTTTTAATTGTTGTTTTATTCCCCATACACCACCAATTTGTTGTTGGAATTTTTCTTCTTCTTGTTGCAATAATAGTTTAACAACATCGCAAATTTGTTTCTGTTGTTGTTGTAATTGATGAACAATATTTATTGTTTGTTGTTGTTGTTGTAAATTATTGAAGATTTTTTGTTGGACAATTTGTTCTTCTTGTTGTTCCCATGGTCTTAAACTCACTACTCCCCATTGTTGTTTTTGTTTTTGTTGTAATAAATTGTCAATATTTTCATTTTGTTGTTGTTGTTGTTGTTGCTGTAATTGATCGATGATTTGTAATACATTTCTTTGTTGTTGTTGTAATTTCTCAATAATTTCAATACTTTGTTGTTGTTCTAATTGTTGTTGAAGTTGTGGTTGTTGTTGTCTGGTTAATTGTCCACCAGTAATATCAAATAAATTAACACCACCTTTACCAAACAAACCCAATTCTGGGTATTCTTCTTGTTGTTGTTTTTGTTGTTGTTCTTGTTGTTTATGCCTGTGGTGTGGTTCACGTTTTTCTCTTACTTCTTCATTAAGCATCTCTGTTGAAGAGAACATTGGATTCTCCATTTCTGTGTGTATTTTAGTTTCACCATCAATATGAATCTTCTTTGTTATCATATGTGGACCAGATACTTCAATGTCAATATTCTTTTGACCATCATCTGTTTTATGAATAATAACTTTTTTACCAGATTCATTTGTTATAACAACAGTACCATCTTCTTTAACGGAAACATTTTTGCCACGGTATAATGTTGAAGCACTACAGAAAACAATTAATGTTGCAATAATGAAGAGTTTCATCTTGATTGATTAGTTCACTCTTGATAATGAAGTACAAAGAGAAACACCAAATCTATACTTATACACCACTCTTACACAATCTTTTATACCAAATTCTTATCATTTTTGTTTGTTTGAAAGATGACTTGAACCGTGGATGGCTTATCACGTTTAAAAGTGATTGTTGTTGACAAAAAAAAATTAATTAAAATCAGAAACGGACAAATATTATGAAAGGTCAAAGGTGTTGACGGTATATCACTTTTTTTCTTAATAAACTTAAAATTCTAGATCATTCGATAATAATTAAATAACAATAAGACTACCCCTTTTAGAAGTGGTAATTTTCAATTTAAAGTTGAAAAATATTCTTAATATTTATAGGGTAGTCTCTAGAGAACATTTTAGCAAAATCAGAACCTTGTAGCTCAATTGAAACTCGGTCAAAGACACTTAAATCGACTAAGCATGGCTCGAAGACCTTCTCATGCAACATTGACTTTTTTAGGTTTTCTCTTTTGTATTCTAGAAAATTTGTGAATCATTTTCACTTACTTATTTCAGAAGAAAATGGCGAAGAATGAAAAAACTTAATGTTGAGCGATTGTCGAGTCCAAGGCTTGCTTGATTTGTCAACTCAACGCTGTCTAATAGGCCTGATGAGCATTTGATCTGAGCTGCTACTTTTGAGAAAACGCCAATTTTGGTCGTATTGGCGCTAGTTATTATTATTATTATTATTATTATTATTATTATTATCATCAATTTTTTTGTGTGAGGTCCTTTTCTGCCCCTTAAACACGAGCTGTGTTTCATGCCCTATTGTATGTCGGCCTTAAAGGCCTTTTGTATAGTCGTCAACGCTCCTGATTTGGGTTAGCTGTCTTCTTACAATAATAGTTCCGTATTTTTAATAAAGTGCAGGATACCTACTGCTTATAAGGATATTTATTTTTTTAAAGATATTTTTATCATTGAAATCTAAGAGGTGCTTTTTTGGTCGGTCTAAAGCAGTTCTAGAAGGTGAAACTACACTTCAAAGTTTAGTTTCAAAAGGGGTGCTTTGTAAGTTTCACATATTTGCGCATATAGGACCAACGACATTATTTTCAGGGTGAAAAATGACGAAAAATATAGTAAAATATTAAATAGAATAGGATTTGTAAGGGTTGAAATTTATAAAATTCCAAACCAATTATTCTAACTGCAAATATGTGAAACTAACGAAGCACCCCTTTCGAGTCTAACCATTTCACCCCCTAGAAGTGTTTTTCTTAGATTTAACTAAAGAACAACATATCTATGTATGTAAGTCTCCCCTGGTGGAAAGAAATACTAGAAATACCAATTTATTTCCATTTTCTGACATTTTCCGAGTTTTTCAGAGATAATAAGATTTTTTAGAGAAAATAATAAATTCCCAGAAACTTTCAGAGATTTACAGATAAAATTTCCACCAGGGTCATCTAAATAAATCGGAGAGGGACACCTGGGTATGATTCCTTGTAAGTTATTTTACGTCAGACACCCTATATAAGGGGTGATTCATAAATCAACCCCTTTAGTAAATTTATCTAGGATTTTCGTTAAACATATGTATACAACAAATTTAAAGTAGATTCGCATCACATTTTGCTTGTTTTTTTTTTGGGGTAATTTCAACTCTTAAAATTGCATCTTCCATATATTTTTTTATACATTTATAAACGTTGGCTTTAAATTTGAAAACTTTTATTATGCAACATTCTCATAAATTTCATAAATTTGTTGATTGTTTATTTGGAAAGTGTTATAAGTAATTAATTCAACAACAACAGGGACGCACAAATAAAAAAATAATAAATAATAAATATCTGAATTGATAAATGATGAAAAATAAATGAACGAGGTTAATTATTGAAATAATGAATGATAATAATTTACAGACTAATAGTGTCTTTATTACAAAATGCATTATTTTCTTTTTGATAATAGTTGCTATACGTTAGAAATAACATAAAAAAGAATGATGAAATTCACACGGAAAATTTCAAATTCGTTAAAATTTAACGTTTGTTTGTTTTTTAAGACTTTAGATGATGAAAATTCACCTATTATCAATTAATAATAATTATTATTGTTATAAATGTTTTCTATTATTGTTGTTGCTTTATTCTATTCAACAATTTTAATAAATAAACATGTTTGGTTTCGTTTTTTTCCGTTGTTTGTATGATTTCGTTCGTCCTCATTAATTTTTGAATATAAGGGGTTAAAGTGGCAATATTCAGCCGAAAATAACTGAAATCATTTTTGATTTGATAATAAAATTTGTATATAAATTGATGTCCGGAATGGCCATTTAGGCATAGTCAATTGGAAGATTATAGCAGCACAACAACAATTGAATTAAAATATGCGATTCTTATTATTAATAACAACAGTGATTGTTGCTAGTACAGCAACATCACTATATCATGGTAAAAATGTTGTCTTCAATGATGATGGTACAATTGAAATTACTAAACCATATGGTAAGAGAATCTTGATTGATCGTAATATGAGAGGACCGAAGAATCTTGATATTCAAATTGGTGGACCATGGATGATGTCAAAAAGAATAAAAATTGGTGATCGCCGTATTGGTAGTAGTGGTGAAGATGAGCAAATTGATGAACAATTCAAATTTGGTCTTCCAACAAAGATGAGAAAAACTCAAAGTGATGTCTTAACAGAGATCTTTAAAAATTATGAAGGTAATCTTGATCAGGTTCAATTCAATCAATTATTACAACGTCTAGATGATGCTGTACGTAGAGGTGAACTTAGTCCACGTGTACGTGATTTGTTGGAAAAAATCGAAAAGGATCGTTTCATTGAAGAGGTAGAAGATGAAGAAGAGAAATTACCACAACAACAATGGTTACTTACACAAATTACAAATCAATTACGACGATTACAACAAATCCAATTACAACAACCATCAACAAATATCAATGAACAATTAAGAATACAACAACAATTTACTAATATTATCAATTTATTACAACAAAAAATACAATTGAAACTATTAAAATTGAATCAGGAATGTGGATTGATTGGTGGTGGGTTAACAACACTTGAACAACATCAAATTTTCGTTCTAATTGATTTATTAAGACAACAACAACAATTACAATTCCAACAAGTTCAAATAATACCCGGTTTAACACCATGGAAACAACAACAACAAATCACCAATTGTATTAAAGACTTAGAACAATTGTTACAACTACAACAACAATGCCAACAATTGACAGAAGGTAAATTTGGTGGATTAGCATCCTTACAACAAACCCTGCAACAACGAAGAATTCAAAAAATGCTCGAGCAACAACAAGGTAGACAAATTTGGGGCTTAACACCATGGCAACGACAACAACAACTAGAGAGAGAACGTACATTTAAACAAATTGGAGGTTTATTGCCATGGCAACAACAAACTAGACGGATTCCACAATTTTTAGAACAAGAAGAAGAAGAACCACTCGTGATCGGTATGACCAGCAATGTTGAACCATTTCAAGGATTCATCGATACTGATGGAAGTACAGAGATTGTAGGTGGTCGAGTTGGTGATGAAGTCATATATCACACATTACCATCGAAAACTAGAAGGTAAAAATTATTGATTAAATTCACAATTATTGTAATTAATTGCTTTTTTTTTTGTTTCTCTTCTATGGCCCAAACAGACCGAATTTGATCGACCTCATGAGTAGACAACAATTGAGACAAAGAGATACTTTTGGTAAACCACAAACCATCTCAGAGATTCCCATTTTTTAAGTCCTGATGATACTTTAAGACAGTTTGCTTTTATAAAATATTGGTTTTTTATGATAAAATAAATGACTGCACATTAAAAGATTTATTTGTTTATTAAGAAACCTAAATTGCATCACAGATGCAACTTTTCTTGTAAAATTATTCTTTTTTTTTTGTACATATACTGGGTGTACCACAGTATTTTATGTAGCAATTCGCCATGAATTTGGTGTTATGTAGTGTGGTAGCTTGGTTCGACTGCTTGTATATTTCTATTCTAAGGTCTAATTGATTTTTCAACTTATTGTTGTCTAACAAGCTTTGGAGAAAATACCAGTTTTAGCCGTATTGGCACTATTTCCCATAGCATAAAAAAATAGCTATCTATTTTACTCTCATAACAGTTGAATCACGCAGTATGAGTAAAATAGAAATGGAAATTCTTGGTATTTTTTTAGTGCGGCAATAAGTAGCGCCAATGCGGGTTAAATTGGCATTTTTTCAAAAGTAGCCTGTTAGACAGCGTTGAGTTGAAAAATCAAGCAGGGTTTGTTCTATTCAAATGTAGTAAAGTGTATGAACCAAGCTACGATCTACCATACATAAATAACAAAGGCATAGCCAATTATGGGGTGAAATAGCGTTGTACACCCTGTATACAATTATATACATATAAAAAAAAAGAAAGCTTCTACATAAATATGATGAAATAAATACATGTCTTTTATGGAATAAACAATAAGTAATTAATTATGTTGATGATGATGATAATGATTTAGACTCGTAAGATCTCTAAACATTTATTGTAACAGATGGCAATCCAATCGGGTTGTGTTGCACCCCATTGTATCTGATTGACTTCACCTTCAGCTGCTGTATATGCTAATATTGGATCTTCTATAGCCCTTGGCATTTGTTGTATATCCCATATTAATGCTTGATGATCATCACCAGCTGTACAAATATGACAACTTGAATGTGGTGCCCATGCAATACCATTAACACATGCTCGATGATTATTTAAACGTGCTACTGGTGTACATGGTACACGTACATCTAATATAATTACTTCACATGCATCCATTGCAATTGTTGCCAAATAATTTGGATCTTGTTTATTCCATGCTAAACGTAATAATGGTGTATGTGATGGATCTTCATAGATTATTGTTGAATGTTCTAAATGACGTAAATCAAACATACGTACAGAACCATCAGCACCAACTGATGCAAACATATCACGTCCACCACCAGCACGTGAAAATGCAATATCATAAACTTCTTTATCATGTGCAATTAATTGTGTTTTAACATGACCAGATACTAAATTAACACGTCCAATAATTTGACCAGTCTCTAAGCCCCATATTGTACATGTTGTATCAATTGATGATGTACCAACTAGATTTGGATCAACTTCATTCCAATCGAAACTAGTTAATGGGGCACAAAAATCTGAATTTTTATTATTGTTTAAAACACATTCGAGACGTGTATCTGGTTCACCGGCACGCCATACACGTAAATAATCACCACTAAAACATTATAAAAATCTTTAAAATAAGTTTCAATGAAAATTTTTTTTTTTTTTTAAGCCACCTGGTTGCTAACAGATCCGGATAGACACCTTTACTATCAGGTATCCACATGATTTTTGTTGTTGGATATGGATGATCGAATATACTCTTTGGTGAGAATTCACTACAATCCTCATCTAATGATACAATTTGTACTTTATTATTGTATTCTTCAACAAAACTACCAAGTGCTAAACGAAACCGTTTATCAGGCCGTACAGACCAATTCATACTGTATAAAGGCCATGGTGCTATATATTTATAGATTTCTTTACGTTTACCAGCTGGGACGACACCAGAATGGGCCATCTTTACTAAAATATAAATATTAAAAAAATTTAATTGAATATGCAAATTTTACAAGAAATACAACAGATTTACTGTAAATAAATCAAATCAATGTCACAATTATTATCCAATTACTTTTTATTAACTCTTCTAATTTATTTATTTACTTTATACTTGACTGAAAATACCAGTATATGTCTAATAAGACTCACACATAACTAGTTATAATAACCAAAGAAACTACAACGTTGTCAAGCTATAAATACAGAAATATACACAAATTTAGTTGAAAAATAAAAACATATAACATAGATTTTAAATCAATTATTCTACTACTGACAATTATCAATAAAATTAAACTAAATTTTATCGATTATTATTTGATTTAAAATTCACAATACAAGAAATATGACAATGTTACATACAATTATTTCTAACTATATCCAACTTGAAGTTACTACTGTACTCTAGCGGCTAATGACAGATTATTGACATTTAACAATACCAATACAATTTGAAAAATAATAAAAAAATTTAACATTGCTTATACAACCAATTATACACTAAAAGAGCGCAATATTCAAAATTATAATTTAGATTTTCCATATTTAAATTAATTACAACCCTCACGCACGTATATTGAGACGTAAAATTTATAATACGTTATAAATTTATTATAATTAAAAAGTATTGTGAATATGTCTAGCGTGATAAGTTTCGTGTCACATTTCGATTTGTTGTTATCGTTCATATACTTAACAACGCAATAGAACAATTCTAGAAACAATTAATTTATATGATTTTGTAGAAAGATTAAAATAATTTTTCTACGTTAATTATCTCTTATTTGTTAATTTGCATAAAGTTCATAATTACATTTGATGTTATTAAGGTTAATGAATATAGAACAAAGGAACAATAATTTTTTAAAAAAAAGTTTGAAGAGGGTAATTAGAATACTTGAAATCGCCTCCATATAACAGCATATATGTACATGAAAGGAATTTGAATTTGAATTGAGGAATTCTTGATATACGAACTAGTTTAGCGGAAGACATGGTAATTTGTATGTTGATAAGATTCAATTTTTTTTTTTTTATATTACAACGATTATACCCTCATTTATTTTAAAATGCATACTGGTTGATTGTATTTGATAAATGTATGCACAATTAGAATAATTAGGTTTATAATTATTGTTGTTGCAATTATGTCGGTAATTGCGTAGTTTGATAAATACTTATTGGAATCATTCGATTGAATTGTGGCGGTAGTTGTAGATATCAATAGGGCGACGGGTAGAGTATTAATAATAGGGTCAATCTATTGTAGAAAAATAATGCCGAGTGGCGGGTGGTCGATGGTGGTATTAGTTATATGTAGTTATATCTATTTTCTTGATTGTATATTAAAATGTTGTATGAATCGCGCTTGCACCGCATACACGCACTGTTTTTGTTGTTATAATACAGAAAGGATAATATTTGTTGTTATTGTTGTTGTAATTACCATTCGACACATATATAGAGCGCTTTTTCTTTTATTTACCCCCTCAGTACCTTTAGAATATTCAATGTGCGCGATCAGTTTGTAAATTTATTAGATTCTATTAAATTACTTATGCGTGAATTGATCAATTTATACAAACAGTAAAGGTAGTGGTTTATTGTTTTTTTTTCTTGTTTTTTCCACTATGCTTATCTCTATTCATTCCTGTTAATTAAAAACTAATTTTGTTTGTTGTTTATACGAAAATTACAGGAAATTTCAATGATTACTTAGATCACGTTCAACATGCCAGTTTTACGTAAACGATCTCAAGATTATAATAACAACAACAACAATAGTAAAACAAACCAAACGAATGGACTTTATATTCATTCCAGTCCACCAAGAGGTGAGTGTGTATTTGTATTGGTTCTTACTTAAAGTGTATAATACATGAATTAATTGACGCAACAAACGCATTCTTCCTCTTCTACTACGTTACATTTCTAGTTCTTCAACAAAATTCAGCACAAATCAAACAATTAATCCGTAGTGGTGATATTGAGAAATTACAACAACTTATCTATGATGGTCATGGTAAGAAATTAATTGGTGAATATTCAGCCGATTATCGGACAAGAACATTCTTGAAAACTGTACCGACAATTATGGTAAATTGATTCAATTGATTTATTACAACATTTGTATAATTTTGCGTGACAATTGTCTATTTCTAATCCTAAAAAAAAAAAACTAGTCAAAGATATCACTCGTTCACGATGCCGTCAATAGTGGCCGTTTAGAAGAATTACAATCGATTCTCGACGATGAAGGTGATAAGAAACGTAAATTGGTAATGGCAAAAGATGACGCCGGTGTTGGATTATTACACAAAGCTGTCTATTATGATTTAAAAGATATTTACAAGTATTTAATTGAGAAATTTTCATTTATTGTTCCGATGAAAGATGCTGTAAGTAATTTAAAGAAAAACGAGCAAAATTGGTGGATGCGCCGTGTAATTTGTTTTTTGCTCAATTACAGGAAGGCCGTACAGCTTATCATTATACACCAATGTGCCGGGATACAGCCGATGTTCAAAAATTATTAATAAACGCCGGTGCTGATCCGAACGTTCTTGATAATCGTCAACATTCAGCGAAATATTATGCGAATCATTTGCAAGAATTAGAATTGCCGTGTTTAAATCAAAAGTCAAGTGTTGGTGGGAACGCTAAAATGAACAATGCCGGCCAGGAAAGTAAGTTTAAATATACATGAATAGAATAAAGGTGGAAATTGTTAAAAATAAAACTCGTAATAAATCATTCAAAAAGAATTCTTGTATTAGATAACGTATAGGTGGAAAGTCGGAAAATTCTCTAAATCGATTCAGAATAATTTATTCGATTTATGCATCGAACAAATTTTATTTATTATTAAACCAATAATCAAAATTTGATAATTGTGAATTACCCCTTGTTGGTTATAAATGAATTATTTAGTGGATTAGTCGATTTTACTTTCAATATGTTGTAATAGAAATCGATACTGATTCGTTAATTTTCTATGAATACCTTAGAGAGGGGTGGGAAAAAACAGCGTGGGAATCACCACTTACAATAATCTAGGTCGGTCTTTTTAGAAATTCAACCATAATTAGATTGAACTAGATTTCGTTAACTGGAAGGACACAAAAAAAACAGATATTAAGGGGGTGGGTTTTTTTGTTATTGTCTGTCCCCTAAGAATATCTCTTTAGAATTGTGTTATCATTAAATAGCCACGCAATAACAATGAAATTCGATCGAAAATGTGGAACAATATATATATATATATATATATATATATATATATATATATATATATATATATATATATATATATATATATAACAACAAACATATAAATCGATAGAATAAACTTAAATTATTAAACAAATAGTCACATGATCAATCCACATGACCGATTAGTTTGTAATAGTAATAAACTAAAATAAAAGAAGAGAATTTAGTTGAATATTTTCTATTTAACAAATAAGACGTCTTTTAGTATTTAAATTTATTGTTTTGTTGTTGTTGTTGTTGATTAAAAATGAAAGATCAACAAGGTGGTTTGAATTTCAAAAAATCCAACATCCGCATCTGGATCCACCAGAGGAATTTAACAAATTTACAACAAGTCGTTTGGGAGGGTCACGGTTCCAAATTGTTGGTAGAGCATAGTAATAATTCCAAAGTAAAGAAAGTTTTGGAGGCTGTACCACATATTATGGTAAAAATAAAATAAAAAATCAATAAATATAAATTAATTTACACACACATACACAGGGTCTTATTAAAGATATCCATACGGATGTTATCAATAATGAAGTGGAGAATTTAAAGAATCGAATCCATCCACCATTACCACCGATCGTTCTCTCCGGCAAAGATTCCAACGGATTAACGCCATTACATAAGGTATGACCTTGATAAATTATTAAATTCGATTTTCTTTTAATTAAAAAAAATCGATAGGCTGCCGGTTTGGGTCGACAAGAAATCGCCGAATTTATCGTCGATCAATATTCAAAATCGGTACAATTGATCGATAATGATGGCCGAACACCTCTACATTATGCAGCTATTGTTAAAGACAATGGTAAAATGATGAATTTCTTATTAGCGAATGGAGCCGATGAATCCGTTTTAGATAATGTAACAAAAAGTTTTACCATTTTAATTAATTAATTTTAATTTAAAATATATTTGAAATACGGATTACAGAGACAGAAAACAGCAGCTTATTATCGGACACGACATTCTGAAATCGATTCGAAGAATCTACAAACGATACCGGAATGCCCACGGACAGCAAAAGAAGCATTTCTATCAACATTCGATTGGAATTTATTGAATAGTAGTGGTGAAGAACAACGTAAATCTTATAAGAAATCACAAGAGAATCTCGTCGAAGTTGATATAAATAAAAACGATAAAGATATTGAAAATGAAGTCAATAAAAATGGAGAAAGTGATAGTAATGGTAATCATCATAATGATGATGAAGAAAAGACTGAAAATAACGATAAAGAACAACTAAATAATAATGAAGAGATTGTACATGAAATTAAAGAGTCTGAAATAGTTCCTGAAGCTGTAGAAGAACCAATAAAAATTACTGAAGATGAGCAGAATGATGAAGAACCAAAACCGGATAATAATGAAGAGAAAGAAGAAACGGAAGATATTGAAGGTAACGACAGTGATCAAGTTGGAGAAAAGACTGAAGAAAACAATGAAGAACAAACAGATGATGTTGATGATAATAATGGTAAACATTCAAGACCTGTAAGTGTATCAAAATCACGTCCAAATAGTACAAAACAATCACGACCTGGTAGTAAAATGGTAGAGGAAGCTATCAATAAAATCGATGAAGCTGTCAATGATGAAGAACACCACCACCACCACCACCACCACCACCACCATCAACAAGAACAAGAAGAAGAAAAAGAAAAAGAAGTAACAACAGAAATCGAACCTGAAGGTGTGATCGAAGGGATAGTAAACGGTGAGAATGAAATTGAAACAATGAATGAAGAAGGACAAAATTCCACTACTAATGATAATGATGATGATGATGGTGATGATGATGTTGTTCGAAAATTGATTGATGATGGTAATATGGAACAATTAGCTGCACTAGTTTTGAATGGTGATGGTGAACGTTTAATTGGTCGTAAAACAATTAATAATGTTGAATTACAATCATTTCTTGATAATGTTCCGGTGTACATGTCGAAAATCCATCGAATCCATCAAGCAGCCCGTAATGGTAGTTTACGTGAATTACAAGCAGCATTAGATCGACGTAAATTTGCAATTGCTAAAGATAAATTATTATCACCAAATGGTGCATCACCATTACATACAGCTGTTGTATTCGGTAATACGAATATTGTACGTTATTTAGCTGGACGATTTCCGGAAACAGCGGAAGTTATCGATGATAATGGCCGGACACCGTTACATTATGCTGCTGTATTAGCTGATAATGGACATTATTTTAATCTATTGGTCCATCTTGGTAGTGATAATAGAATTGAAGATAAGGTAAGTGAGGAGATTCTTTTTTTTGTGTTAATTGTTAACGAAATATTTCTCCTACAAGTTTGGTCATACACCGGAATATTATCAAAAGAATCAAGACGAATTCTCACATCGATCTTTATTGAAGGATTATGGTGTTGAAGAGAGTGGCTCTGATGCTATTTTATCTGATAAAGGTAAGAAATTTTGCAGGAAATTCGGTTTGATTTCGATAAGAACACCACACTTTAGCGGCTTTTTTCATGTTACGCTCTCCCCTTTAATTTGATAATCAATCGATAATTAATTAATTAATTAATTAACACGTATTAATCGCATAGTGCCAAATGATCGATATTCAGCACGTAAAGATCTTGATGATGATGATATGTTGAATGTGTTAGAACGTTGTTATAATGTTCTGCATGGTCGAAGGAATTCAAATACAATCTCAGCAACATCAACATTAACAACAACAAGTTTATCAACAACATCACAACGTTCATTATTACAACAAAACAACAATGCTAGTATTTTATTAACAAAACATCTAAAACGATACATTTTCGATACAATTAAAACACGATTAACAAGACTTGATCATAATTTATATGATTTGATATGGCCAAGTGTTAAGAAATTACCAAATGAGACAAGTTTTCGTTTAGCATTAGAACAAGACTTTCCTATTGGTATTGTAGCACCGGATTTTTATGTTTATAAAGTATTTAATGAATTATTAGAACCGATTATTAAAGATTATAATTCACTTGATCTACACCATGATTTTGGTCAACATCCATCATCAATATTTGAAATAAAGGATCAAACCGGTATTGTTATGGATTTAGATCCGGCAAATAAATGGATAATTTCAGGTAGTAACAAAATACCGAGTGAGTCACGTAAGATTAAAAGTTCTTATAGCAATAACTCATATTATTTGGCGAGTCATTCGAAAAATATTTCAAGGATATTTTAGCAAAATTAGAAACTCGTAGCTCATTTGGAAGTTGGTGGGGAAAATGATTGAAGAGTGACTCGAGATCCTCCCATATTGATGTTTCTTATTTTTTGAAAAGTTCCTGGAGATCATTTTAGTAAAATTAGAATCTTGTAGCTAATCGGCAAATCAGTAAAGAAAACAACGTTATTTCTAAAGGGGTCAAGATTTTTAAAAACTCGCTACATATGTGGAATGACTTAGAACGATAACTCAATGATCTTCGTTACATTTCATTAAGTTGGTCAGCGAACGCTAGTTTTGGACAATGTTGCAATTTTCAAAAAAAGATACTAAACACATAAAATGACTTAAAGATACTCCTAACATTTTTTTTGCTTTTCTCCATTTTATTCAGGAATAGGTGGAGATGTTTTGCTGTTTTTTTTCTAAAATGCACATGAGTAAAACAAAAAAAAAGCAATGTTGGTAACATCCTTGAGTCATTCTAAGTCGTTTAATGAGTATAACTCGATTTTTGACCAATTTCCAAACGAGCTACAAGGTTCTAATTTTGTTAAATGGCTCATTTGGAAGTTGGTCGAAATATGGTCATTTTTGCCAATGACTCAAAAATTCTCCCTAATTTGATTTTTTCATTTTTCTTCATTTTATTCTGGAACAGGTAGGAATGTTTCCAATTTTTTTCTAGAATGCAATAGAGAAAAACCAAAAAAATCAATGTTGGGATTATCTCAGAGTTATTCTTTTCAAAATCTAAAGCGAACGTTATTTGACCAACTTCCAAATGATCTACGAGGTCCTAATTTTGCTCAAGATGTTCTCTAAGAGCGTTCCTGCTGCAAATTCTTGAAATATTTCTCGAATCACTCGTCAAATAATGGAAGTTACTATACGAAGTTTTCCTCTTACGTGACTCACCCAGTATACAGTTTGAGAGTCATTTCATTGACTCATAAACAACAATCTTATAGGTAGTTTGTCTTGTACACGAAATTTGCATGATTTCGAACTACCAAAATCCTTAAATGTAAATCAATTGGAAACTGTTGAACGTTTAATAACAACAGTTTTATTAAGTGATGATGATATTGCAAAAGCTCTCTATCCAAATGCTAATAAAGATGAATTAGCTGAAAAAGGTAATGGTATTTATTATACAATGAATGAAATTTTAGACGATCCATCTGAGGTGCGCGTTTTATTAGCATCAAATGGTCTTTTAATACCATTATGGAATTTACCAGATTCAGATCGTTTACATGGTAAACATTGGCCATATGGACGTGGTGTTTTCATTAATAATAGTACAAATCTAGCTATATGGATCAATGTATTAGATCATATACGTATTGTAACATGTACACCACAAACAAAACCAGGAAATATTGGTTTAATATTTACACGTTTACAACGTTTATTTAAAATTTTAAATGAGAAATTACATTTTAAATGGGATGATCGTTTAGGTTATTTAACATCAAGACCAACTGTACTTGGTAGTACATTAAAATTTAATTTAACAATGAAATTTCCAAATTTAATTAAAGAACCAGATAATTTACGACATTTATGTTATGTACGTGGTTTAAATTATCAACGAAATCTACCATTAAGTAGTGAAATTGCACGAATTGCCAATCAACAATGTCTTAGTATTGATGAGTTACAATGTTTTGATGATTTTACAACAGCTGTATTGAATATTTTACAATTAGAGAAAGATTTAGCAATGTCGAATTCATTACATATTGCTGAAATGTTTGTCAATATCTTTAAGAAGAAGAAACAAAACATTTTAACAACAGCTAAATAGATGAATTGTTAAAATTTTTCATAAAATTAAAAATAATTAATAAATGTTACATTAGGTATAAGTAAAATTAATTTTGTAAATAGTGCCAAAATTTCGACACAATTTTTTATGTTTTTTTTTTAATTGTTCTCAACACCCTCTGTAAATATTGACAACAGGATTCGGATTTGTTGAAATATAGGTCAGTACAAACAACAAAACAACAATAACAACAACCATAATCAACAAGTGTTTGTCTGTTTGATATCATTGTGCACTTGATGTTTAATTTGTGTGTGTATGTCTTTTTTAAAAAAAAATCCAATGTTTCTGCTATCTTCTTGTTTCTCTAACTATCAAATAAACTGTTCTACAATTCAATTGTAATACAATTTCTTACATAAAAAATCAATGATTGTGGAACAGTTTGTATAAATTTCAACAATAACAATTAAAAAGAACACGCTATATTTCAAAAAAAAAAAAACACAAACAGATTCATTTTCAAAATTTCTACAAAATTAAATCCTCTTCTATTTCTTTTTGGTTACAGATAATTTAGCAAAACATAATAACAATAATAATAATAACAGCAACAACAACAACAATAATAATAATGGTGAAAAAGATATGCCTTTTTTTGCAACTGAAGAAGGCCGTTATTTAGCTTCTTGTAAGTTGTAATACATGAAAAGGTTTTTTTTTTTAATTAATTTAAATTTTATTTAGCATTAGGTGATCCATTAATAAAAGGTTTAACAGAAGTTGCAAATAAACGTCCAGATGATCCTATTGCTTATTTAGCAACTTATCTTTATAATTTTGCTAATAATAAACAAAATAAACCAACATCATCATCAATACGTGGTCGTATTATACAAGTAAACTTGTACAAAAAATTCATCATATTTCTTATCTCACAAATTCAATTTAAACAGGATCAACAACAACAACAACAACAAACAGTGATAACAGGACAACCATCACAACAACTTGATGATGATAATAATGCTATACCAGCTAGTATTGATGTTGTTACAGTTGAACCAGATGAGAATGATGATCGAAATGAAGATACAGCTTTTAATAATACAGCGCGTGTAAGTTGAATCGAAATTTATACAATTTTAAGATGGTTCACTACCTACGATTACTGAGTTGCTTAAATGTTAGATGGCGCAATTTTAAGATAGTCCACTACCTACGATTACTACGTTTCTCAAATGTTAGATGACGCTTGCTCTACTACTTTCTTATACATAAATATTTTGATATTTTTTCATTTTTTTTTTTTCAAAAACTACTCATCAGATTTTCTTCAAATTTGCTATAAATGAAGTTTAGATTAACATTAAGCTCTGATAATTTTTTGAACTTACATTTAGGATGAACATGGACAAAGTATGTTACATTTTGCTGCATCCAGACCGCATGGTCGTAATGCCCTATACCAATTATTGATCGATACAGACATCAATATAGCATACCGTGATGAATTATATCGTACAGCTAGAGATATTAGTGTACAAGCGAATTTACGTGAAAATACCGTAGAAATTGATCGATATGTAATCCATTTAGCGACAAATGGTGATACAGATAAATTGGTTGAATTATTATTGGAAGGTTATGATCATATCACTGACATTAATGATGAAGATCAAGTACCGATTATTGAATTGGTTGCACAACAAAATCAAACTGATACTGTATCATTTCTACAATCGATTCTAGCTTTTGAAGTAAATCTATAATTGAATTTAAAAAAAAATTCAAATTAATTAATTAATTTTTAAATAGGAGAAACGTGAACGTGTCCATCATGCGATCCGTTTAGGTTCTATCAATGATGTTACTGAATTATTAGCTGATGAAAATGATACAGGAAGTGGGAAATTATTGGCAATTGGTAAAAATAGTTATGGACGGTGTACATTACATGTTGCTGTACTTTGTCAACAAGAAGAAATTGTCGATTATTTAGCCAATCAATTTCCAGAAACATTACAATTAGGCGATAATGTAAATATAATTTTTTTTTAGTTATACAGGATATCCAGCATGGATGTATCAAATTTGGCCGTTTCCATCAACCTAATAGAGAGATTTGAATAATATTTCAAAGATTTATAATGTAGTCTCTAGAGAAGATTTTAGCAAAATTAGAATCTCGTAGCTCATTTGTAAGTCGGTTAAAACACGATCGTTTTGCACAATGTAGATATTCTTAGAATGCCTCGAGAACCCCCTACCTACAACAAACAAGGTTAATCCCTTTAACTCTTGAAATAATCGATAGATGTCACTATATAGATTCTTGGAGACTACCAAATTGTATACACCCACGCTGGACAGCCTGTATAATCAATTTATTTAAAAATAATTGTTTTTATTTTTTTTATTGTTATTAGTTGGAACGTACAGCTTTACATTATGCAATGGGTGTGGAGAAAATGGAGACAATTAGTCGTGTTTTAATTAAAGCCGGTGCTAAGCGTGTTGCTAAAGATTTAAAAGGTCGCCAGCCGACTTATTATTTTTTAAACAAATCGGAGATTTTACGTTTACAAGAAGAGGAATCAACATTTTAAACTATTTTTATCTATCATTATCACGATTATATTATTAATGGAATTTTTGTTTGAAATAAATAATCACCCTCTATTTATATTTTTATACACCAATCGTCTATAGATTAATAATAATTAGAATTTTGTGTGTATGTGTGTGTTTAAAAGATTGTTGTTAATTCATTTAATTATTTTAGACGAATATGAAAAACAATAAAGAATAGTGTGCTAGAATTTGAGTATTATTGTAAATTTCCTTCACAACAAAAAAAAAGCACGCCAAAATTCATAAAAAACTCATGATTTCAAGATGAAATTGTTTCAAAAGACACCGCTTGATAGACAATTAAAAATCTTATAAGAATCAAGAGGAAAATTCAATTAAAACTGATGATTAGTGATAATTCATAATTAATTAGAAAGATGTGTTTTAAAATCTTTAAAATGCACTTGAATAGCAAAACAACTGACGGATTTTGGGCAAGAATATTCCAAAATCTAATCTTACTTCTTTAGCACGTTTCTAAAATTGTCTAATTCGTCTTCTTTTGACAATTAAATAGCAAAGTTTTTGAAATCTTAGTTTAAGTAGGGCGCCGGTTACGCCCATGCGTTCAATTGTATTATAGATCTAGTATATATTTAGATAGCGCTTTCCCTAGTTTCACCTATAAACCTGGCTATAGTACCTAGCGTGCTAGCCATTTAGGCAACACACTATATATCGCATACGAAAAAATTGAATGTAAGAATACTAGTGTTTTTTTTGCTGGAGTTAAAGCGTAATGGGTAATAGTAGAAATTTTGGTTGCCTATCCATGTTTGCCTCACTATTCTAGAACAAAGCGCTATCTATAGATATAATAGATCTATGGATTGTGTAATTAATTCTTGAAGGTATAAATGTAAATCAATCTAATTACAAGTTTTTCTCATATAACATTGCTTTGTTTTCTAATGAATCATTTAATAAAAAATGCTGCAATTATCTAAAACAAAGAATCTGTTTGTTTGTATTGAAACTTTATAATTTTCTTTCTTTCTCATCGACTTTTCTTTATATTAATTGTTACTTGGTGGCAATTAGAACATTTACCATAATCATGGACTACTGTATGGACACTATAAAATTGGCTTTACACCATTTCACTACAATGGGTGTAAATCCAATGAAACCATTACGAAAATTTCAAGTTTTCGGTTTTCTATTCTTATCAACATCAACAAATTTATTATCATTGATACGATTACGTTTTGAAGAAATTTCAGTATTTTTAATTGCTGATATTTTAGAAACAGAAAGTCTATTAATACAAGTAAGTTGAAAATATTTTCAAAATAACATTATTTTTAATAAATAGATGACCTCCCTTTTTTTAGGGTTTTGCAAAATGTTTAACATTGATTGCTTTTCGATCATATGCATATGAATTAATTGATTCAATGAAACGATTTTTACCATTAACAAATCCAAATCAAAAAATTCAACAACGCAACCAACGTCTAATTCGTATTGCTAAATATGGTATAACTTCTTATTGTCTTTTGGCTTATGTAGGAATGTCTTCATATATGTTACGTCCAGTTTTATTTAGAGAATTAACAGTAAAATGTTATATGCCACCATTTATACCATTTGAAATATTTGCATTATTGAATTCGTTAACATTATGGTTAGGTGGAATTATTGTGATTGGTGTTGATGCATTTATTCCTGCATTCTTATTATTATTAGCAATGCAATTTAAATTGTTAAATGAACGATTTGAACAATTGGATTTAGCTAAAGTTGTTGATAAGAAGAGTGCACGAATTGTTGAGAAAGAATTGAAATTTATCGTTGACCATCATCATTTCTTATTAAAGTATAATTTTTTTATCATTTTTTTGTTAATTTCTTATTTATCAATAACTATTTTACAGTTATTTAGACGTATTGAATAAATTTATCCAATTTCCAGCACTTGTTCAATGCTTTCTAACAGTACTTTCAGTTTGTTTTCAATTGTTTATGATTTCTAAAAGGTGAGAGAATTACGCATACATTGATGATTATTACAGAAAAATTGTTTTAGTGGTGGTGATATTTCAAAGAGTCAAACTTACATTTTATATTTAACGATAATATGTTTTGAATTGCTAATGTTATATGGTTTACCAGCTGTTCTTGTTACAGAATGTGTAAGTTTTCTTTTTTTCTTTGTTTGATACAGTTTATTGTAAAATTCAAATCATTTATTTTTAAATTCATGAAAAGCTTATTAGAAATTATTATCATTTAAAAGTGCCTTGATAAATTCCAATTTTTAATCATTGATATTTCGTTTGTTTTCTGAGATATTGAAAATCCGTAATTAGCGCTGGATTGTGAATTTTATGATGCATCCGACAACGTTTTTCGTTTTGAAAAAACTTAACGAAATTCTGAGTTATAAAGGAAAACCTTGAAGTATGTTGAAAAATTCCAGTCAAGATTTTGTCTACGATGTTTTTTAAAGAAAAAGTACAATATCTTGTTTGAAAGCAGACCCAGCTTAGTGTACGGGATTTCAATTTGGGAAAATTTAAAAACGTTGTGAAATTTATTAATTTTTAAAACTTATAGAAATTGATAGTCGAGTATTGTAATTTTGATGGAGGCGCCGGGTGAAAATTTTCATTAAAACTCAATCTTTTTATTAAAATCATTAATTTTAAACAACAAATTACAAATTATTATTGTTTAAAATTAATGGAAAGATTAAAACACAATTATACGAGATTCTCATGTTTTTTTTGCCCCTTAATTCGAATGTAAATTTCACAAATTTTAAAATCTAAATTTCAGGCTTCACAAATGATCTGGACAGCATACCAATTATCATGGATAGATTCACCATATTTACCAATAAGACAATATTTGATAATAATAATGCAACGTGCACAAATTGAAGCAACTGTATCGGCTGGTAAAGTCATCGATATTAATTTGGAAACTTGTGTTAGAGTATATAAATAAATGATAAAAAATTATAAAAAATGTATATTAATTATAATAATTTCAGATATTTAAAACATCATTTTCATTCTTTACATTATTAGATTCATTCGCTTAAAAGAAACTTTTCAACAATGTTTAAATATTCAAACGATAATAACAATTCTAGTTTCGTTAGAAAATTATACGCTTTCAATTATTATAATTTACAATTGTAGTTTTATTCTATAGAATTAGTTTGAGTTTTAGTATATTTGAATATGGACAAGTATCAAGAAGTCATCGATATATCATTAAAAAAATTAGATTTACTCGGTTTGCATCCATTGAAACCGACCGGTAAATTTCTAACTTTTTATCAATTGACTAGTTATTTGATCATTTGGATATTGGCAATTGCAAAATTTAAATATGAAGAATTCGGTTGGCACACCTTTGGCACAGCACTAGAAGTTACATTCATGCTACTACAAGTAAGATTCTTTTATTATTAATTAAATTCTTAATTAAAATCGTATTTTTTATATAGAGTACAACAAAAGTTTTAACAATTGTTGTTAGTAAGAAACAAGCACGGCATTTATTAGAACAAATCAAATATTTTTTACCACCAACTAATAATAATCCAAGTATTCAACAGGACAATGAACGTATTTTGGAATTGATTAAAACTGTTGTTAAAATCTTCTTAACATTCTCTTATTTAACATTAACATCATTTGTATTAAGACCGGTATTGTTGAAAATCTTACCAATGGAATGTTTAATACCATCATTCATACCATATTGGTTATTTGCTATTTATAATACAATTTGTATAATATTTTGTGCATTTAGTGTATTATGGGTGGATGCTTTTTTCAGTCTAATCTTACTCTTATTATATTTTCAATTTCGTATGTTGAATTTACGTATAGCAGCTTTAGATTTTGCTAATGTTAACAATAAAACAAATGCTAAGAGAGTTGAAGAAGAAATTAAAGAAATCGTCAATCACCACAATTTCTTATATGCTTATTTAGATTCATTTAATCGTTTCGTTCGAATTATGGCATTAATTCAATGTTTATTAACAATCTTCTCGGTTTGTTTTGAATTATTTCTAATTGCAAAAAAGTAAGTCTAATTTATAACTTTTTTTTTAATTAGTAATTAAATGAAAATTTTAGTGTCACACAAATATCACGATTATTAAACAATATTTTGTATTTGTTGACCATGTCAAGTGAACTTTTGATAACATTCGGTGTACCAGCTGTATTTGTAACAACCGAGGTGTGTAACACAATACCGGCTATTTATTCTAAATATGATTAATTCTTATGAAACTGGAAAAATATTTCAAGGATTTGTAGAGGGCACTCTTGAGATTATTTTAGCAAAATTAGAATCTCGTAGCTCATTTTAGAGTCAGTCTAAGAACGTTTGTTTTTGATAATGTTTTAATTTCCAAAAATTCAAGTAAATAAGCAAAACATTGATTTTTTTCCATTTTACTCTATTGCATTCTATGAAAACTACGAAATATTTCCACCTATTCTAGAGTAAAATAGAGAAAACAAAAAAAAATCAATGTTAAAAGGATCTACAATTCATTCTAAGTTGTTTTGAGTTCTATGCTTGTTTTTAAAATTGCAATATTGTTAGTAACTATAAAATGAGCTACGAAGTTCTAAATTTGCTAAAATGATGTACAGGAACTCTTCTACAAGTCCTTGAAATATTTTTCGAATCGTTCGCCATCTTATAGTTGCCATAAGATGAATTGACCATATTTAGAAGAAATATCCTATATATTAATTTGTTTAATTTTACATCTAATTCTTATAGGCGACAAATGTAATTTTCAATTTATATAATTCAACATGGACTGATTGTTCATATTTACCATTAAGACAACATTTAATAATAATGATGCAACGGGCACAAAAAGAAGCTTTAGTATCGGCTGGTAAGATGGTCATTCTTGATTTGGAAGCTTGTGCTGGTGTAAATATATTCTTATTTAATTTTTATAATTATTATTATTATTATTATTATTATTATTATTATTATTATTATTATTATTATTATTATTATTATTATTGAAAGTAAATTATGCAATTTTTACAGATTTATAAAGCAGCATTCTCGTTCTTTGCTGTATTCAAGACAATCAATTAAGAATAGGGTATAGCATGATTCTTTCACTTGATTTGTTTTATTTTTTAACTGTGTATGAGAGCACTGATGCAATAAACGAACATTCAAAAAAATTGTTTTTGTTTAAATTGTAATTTTAGTGGATGCGCCAGATTATTCAACAATCTATAAAAAATCTGACACATATCTCTGCAGGGGCGGACGGGGTTCTATAAAGCGGCCCGGGAAAATAATGTCAGCGGCCCACTAGGGTATTTAATGGCAATGGTTTATTATATCCATCCTTAGTTCCTAAGTTACTAATGAAGTTTTAAATATTATCTTGAGAAGTATTATTAAGTACACTATCAAAAGTGTTACAGATGTGAATAATAAAATAATAGACGTACAAAAAAAATTTAAAAAGACATAAAGAAGGTAATAAAAAATATATCGAGTAATAATTAATACATTAATTCTTGTTTTAATAATGAAGTGGTATATATTGGCCAATTTATCAATAATATCGTCATTCTCTATCTTATTTAATAATAATTTTTCTGCATTCATAATCATGAATGCTTCGAGTCGATTTTCTGATAGGGTACTTCTTAAACGATTTTTAATTTATCGAAGTGTAGAGAAGGATCTTTCACATGCTACCTGAGAAATTTGAAGCGTAAGCCTAGAGATGATCGAGACGTTGAGCATTTACCCCCTTCATTCTTTGAAAATTTAAATAAGCAGTTGCAATGTGTATACAGGGTGTTTGGTCTAAGTATGGTAGTTCTAAGAAACTCCTATTAGTCGACGAGCGACTAAAAAAATATTTTAAGGATTTGTAGGAGCGTCCTTAAAGAACATGTCAGCAAAATTAGAGCCTCATAGCTCATTTGAAAGTTGGTCAAAAAACGCTCATTTCTGACGATGTAGTGATTTTCAAAAACTAACTAAGCACGCAAAACGACTTAGAATGACTTTAGGATCCTCCCAAAATTGATTTTTTTCGTTTTTCTCCATATTATTCTGGAACAGGTGGAAATATTTCGTATTTTCTTTGGAATACAATGGAGAAAAACGAAAAAAATCAATTTTGGGAAAGTCTCTGAGTCATTTTTAGTCGTTCTGCATGTTTTGTTCGGTTTTTAAAATTGCTAAATTGTCCAAAACGATCGTTTTTTACCAATTTTGAAATGAGCTACGAGGTTCTAATTTGCTAAAATGGTTCCTAGGGACTCTTCTACAAATCCTCAAAATATTTTTCGAATCGCTCATCGACTAATAGGAGTTTCTTAGAACTCATCATACTTAGACCAAACATCCTGTATTAAAAAAAACACCAATTCTTGCAAAATCCGTATAATGTATTCTGTTATCTCTTTATTTTATTGTGTCTCGATTTTTTTCTCCATGTCGATGCCGATAAGGAAGTTCACAGATGAAATGGTCGAATTGAGTAGGTACTATAGGTAATATTATATTATAACACGTGCGCAAATGTTTAATTGAAGGATAATTAGAAATGAGCATTGAAAACTATAAATCATACCATCCTATTTCTAATGTAGTCATAAAATGCGGGTTTTATTTTTTCTTTAAATTAGGATAATGTGATAAAAAAATATTTGTTGCTTATTATTATACATATACATATATTCCAAAAAAAAAACACCTTTAAAATATACTGTCAGCCAAATCGTTAGTGAGGGCCTTCCATTTTTTCGATAGCGGCCCATCACAGCGCGGCCCACCGGGAAAATTCCCGAACTCCCGGTGGCCCCATCCGCCCCTGTATCTCTGAATGAAGATGGTCCACTACCTACGATTATTACGTTTCTCAAATGTTAGATGGCGCTTGCTTCGCTACTTTTTATCCATATTTATAATACAATTTAAAATTTAATAATTTAAAACCACCCATGGAAATTATCAAATATTTAGGTGATGACATTAACTATAATTATAATAGATTTATATTATATATGTGGACACTTGTGTCTTGTGTTTACAATTTCTTCATGAATGCGTAAATAAAAAAGTAGTTCATTAAAGATAATGAATTAGTTTATTATATTTGTTGGGTGCGCAATTCAAAATTTTCAACTTGGTCAGTATTACGACTATACCATATATTATTCTATATTTGTTATCAATGTACAATTCTAATATTGTGATAGAGTATTTAATTTTTTTTTTTTTTAAGAGGAAAACAGATGATATTTTTGTAGGAAATTAGAGGACACAAATGAATTTCCATCGGTTTTCAACAAATATAAATAAGTAATAGTACTATTCTATACAAAAATAAAATAAAATAAAACTTCCATTTAGTTTAATATTACTAAAATTTAACCGGCTTTTTTCCCATCCCCAACTACCTGCATTAGAAAAAAGGTCTTGTCTACATCATCTGTTTACAATTTTTATTGCTTGGACAAGGACAAGGTCATGCAATGTCATCATTCACTTGATATTTAACAGTAATTTTGACTAAAGAAAAAACGAGTTTCATTAAAATTAAGTTCTTAAATTAATAAATTTAATTATGTTTAAGATTTTTTTTATATCTAATACATATTTGATTTTTGTTTTTCTTTAGGTCAACTTGTTGGAGAGTGAAAAGCATGTCGTCACAAAGGACACACCACACCTGAAGTTCTGTGATAAAGACATCGAATGTGCGTGTGTGTGTGTGTGTGTGTGTGTGTGTATGCGTGTTTATTTGTTCAACTCTTCGTTTTACACCCTATGTCAATAAAGACGATCGGGGAGGAGGTGTAAAGTGAAACGTTCGAATATATAAGGGATATCTAGCTGATATGTTATTTAGTGTTAAACATGGAATTTGGCAAAGACGTGAAGTTTGGTGTGTCCACCGTAGTCATCTTCCCAAAGGAAGATCAAAAAGATGAAATACTATGTGACGACTGCCTTCATATAATGGCTAAGCATTTATTTGTGTAAGTAAAAAAATTAATTTTTATTTTTATATTTTGATTGAAAAATCAACAGAGATCGAGTTATTTCCATCGTCAAGAAAACTGGAAGGGTGGAAATCATGCTAAATTTTACGCCATTGAGCGCGTACATGGAACGCCTCAAACATTTACCTTTAAAATATGCTACAAGAGTAGACAAATGGAAAGAAGAAGGTCGCTATCCCATTAAAAAAATTCACTTACCTATATGAAATAGACAACGTCACAGAGATGGATATGGCGTATGACGCAATTATAAAATTTTTTTTATAAGAAATAAATTTTCTATGTATATAATTTAATTTTCTAATGTTTTTTTATTTTTTTATAATATAAAATAATTATTGATAATATGTGTGTGTACGCTTATTGAACCATACTATTCCTTTCCCTTATTATCATCGTGGGTTATAAGTGGTTCCAATAGTTCTTTGTATAAGGTCAATTCCATACATCGAAACAGGTCGACCAATTTCTTTTGTTTATGATATCCATAACGAAAATGTAAATCGATAAGATTCACCGCATGTTGACAGTACCGTATTATGATATGTCATACAGTTTATCAAATTCCATGTGAACATGTTTATCCACTTCGTATTCTGTTTCCATTACATACAATTCCGATTCCTTCATATACATCGCCTCCAATTTTTCATCAATCAACATATTCAATACTTTTTTCATCATTTCCAAGCGATCTTCAAACGTTGTTGTTTGTTTCAATTTTTCATGTAATTCGCTATTCTTCAATTCCTCTTCCAATTCCTGTTCATAATCTTTAATCCAAAGGGCGATATACGATGACAATCCCTCGATTCCTACCTCTCAATTGAGAAATTGTCTACAACAATACACTTGTCATCATTATTACATTAATAAATCACCTATGTATTGCTTAGCATCAAATCTAGTCACCTCACACACAATTCTCAATATCACTTTTACTACCCTTATATCGACATCCTACACATCTCATTGTTTCTTTTCTTTTCTTCTACTTTATAACACTCACTTTCAAACAGTTAATTTCAATCAAGTGGTGAATTTTTTTTTAATTCGACTCAGCTTAACATGTCTCGATTTGCAATCCCTCCACCATTTTCTTTCAAACTTTCAACAACATCACACATACACCGCCAAAAGGGACAAAACACATGGGTTCGTAATCAAAGAGTTGGATTAAGAGCCAGATAACAGTGACATCAAAGAGGATCTACAGAAACAAGGCGTCCCAATCCTGCAGGTGTATAAAATGAAAGGGACATAATATACACCAGCGTATCTAATTATAACATCCAGCGAGGTAAGAATGTCGCAATTAGAGAAATCGTACCCAATAGTTTTGTGCACAAAAATACAATGGCAAAGACATTATAACAATAAAATAATTTCACAATATCATCGCTACCAAAAATGGGGCCACTCAAACTAAAAACTGTATATAATGGCCAAATAGCGTGTTTAAAGTGTGCTGGTTCTCACTGGACAAAAGAATTAATGTACCAATAATAATTCGACCTCCAAGTGCGCTAACTGTGATGGCGAACATGTTTCAAACAATATCAACTGCCCGGTTTACCTGAAGAGAGTTACCAGGGAAAAACCCAAAGAAAAGCAAGAGCCAAGCCAAACAAGCAATAACAATATATCTAAATACAAGCAAGCACCTCTTCCGGTAGTAAACGCATAGGATTCTAAGAAACTAAATAATAATAGCACAAAAGGAATCCAACAAACACCCAACACCCTGCAGCATTAATGACATTGTGAGTAATAAAGTAATAATACCAATGTAAGCGAAACAAATAAATTTAATAGATGAAACGCATTTGACGAACTCAACACTTTAATCAATATGGATAAAATGATTCAGCTGGTCGAGGAATTAAACAAACAACTTAGAGACTGTAAGCTCTGTAAAGACCAAACTGATAAATTTCTCACTTTCAATAACTTTATCACTAAATTAAAATATCAAAATGAATAAAATCAACGTAGCACAATGGAATTCAAACGGGCTGAAAAAACAAAAATCATCAGTTGAATCATTTTATGAAAACTAAAAACATAGATGTTATGCTAATTTGCGAAACCAATCTTACCCCTAAAGATAAATTCTATATCCCAGGATTTAAATACTATTGTCAGAGACTCACCATTTTTAAAATTATTATTATTGTTACCATTATTATTATTATTTTATTATTGTCATTAGTTTAAGGTCATGTTTAATTTCATTAACTTTATCTTGCAAACATTTATATTTTGAATATCTAATATCAATAGTCGTTAAAACCGAATTAACTTAATATTAAACGTTCAAGGACTAGGTCCAAAACTATTGACTTAGATGTCGTATAAAAGAACATCTAACCAGCAGAAGAGAGGACAGTAACAGTAAGAATAGAGTAACGCTGACCGAATTTTTGTTAACCAATATTTAACTAATAAAAGTGTTTAGTAACGAAGTGTACCTAGTATTTGGAATTACGAACCACAACACTACCTATCGTAAAGACAACAAAAAGAGATTCCACACTACAAACTAAATCAAAATACCCGTTCACTTGAACGTATAACAATTAACATCTATAACATGCATATTAGCTCTATATACAATAAAACCTCCAACAAAATTTCAATAAACGAACTCGATATCCTATTGCCAAACAATAAGGCCTTAGTAATTGGCGATTTCAATGCAGTTCATAGAAATTGGGGCTGTAAGCGAAACGAAACAAATGGTAATATTCTGAATAATTGTGTGCTTAACCACAATATATCACTCAATTACCCGGACACAGCGACCCACTACCCAAGTAACGAAACAACATCCTCCACAATAGACTTAGAAATTAGTAAAAGTCTAACAATTACGCATCCTGCCTCACCATCGGAACTAGACTCCGACCACAACCCAGTAGTTTACTCAATTACTGATAAGTTATCAGTGATAACTTATTTAAACAAATAATTAAAATAAAAATCGAAACAAACTGGAACCAATTCAGACACGACCTAAACTCCACATTTACCATAAACCCAAGTATTAACACAATAGACGACTTGGGAGCAGCGACCAAACAGCTTACTGAAAAATAGTAAGCACACTTAATAATAATTCTAAAACTTTGACAATAAACCTTGACTCGCAAAAACTACCACAACATATAATAGATAAAATTAAAGACAAAAATAAATATCGTAAGAGATATCAAAGGACCTTACTAGCAAATGATCGAATAAATATGAACAAAATTACCGCTGAAATCAGGAAATCAATAACCGACTTTAGAAATAGTAAAAGGTTTAAGAACTGGAATCGCTAAACCCAAACAACGGATCAATCTGGAGATTTATAAAAACCCCAAAAGGAACATCAAACATCGTTCCAAATCTCTCAGATAACAATCAAATTATAACTGACGCAGAAGATAAGGCAAATTAGCTAGTTAAAACATTTGCAAAAATCAATACTATTAACACCAAACATACATATGAACAATTAGAAATTATAAAATCCATTAAGAATCTGACCAAAGTAAAAACTAAAATGACTAAAAGCGAATTCAATAAACTAATTACCTCATACACAGAGATCAAAGAGATTATAAAGAAATTACGGAACAACAAAGCCCCCGGGCCTGATCAAATAACAAATCTCGCTATCAAAAACTTACCCAAAAAAGTAATCGTCCAAATAACTTACATCACTAATGCTATAATTAAACTACAACACTATTCAAGCATGTGAAAAGAAGCCACTGTTATCCCAATAAAAAAATCAAATAAAGATCACCGCTTCCCTACAAACCACAGACCAATCAGTCTGCTAAGTTCTCTTTCCAAAATTGTGGAAAAAGTAATCTGCAACAAAATAGAAAAACTATTTTTTTACAAATTTTTAGAATGAAATACCGTTTTAATAATTCTTATCAATAAAGACAATGCAAGGTCGATTTCTATTGTATTATTTCAAAGTGAATCATTGTCTGTAAACTATAAACCATAATTTAAATCAATATAGCTTATGTGGATTTGCAATATACGCTGTTTTCTAATGGTATTTTGAATTATTAAACGGACCAATTATGCAAAACAAAGAATCTGTTTGTTTGTATTGATAGTCGCTAACCAATACAAATCCATTTCTTTTTTAAATAATTTTGCATCTTCCCATTTAAATCAAAGTATTCTATCACATATACCATCATCATGGACTACTATATGGAAGTATTAAAACTATCTCTACATTCATTCACTGCAATGGGTGTAAATCCACTGAAACCATTACGAAAATATCAAATTTTCTGTTTTCTATTCTTATCAATAACAATGAATATATTATCTTTGGTACAACTACAACTGGAAGAAATCTCAGTATTTTTGATTGCTGATATTTTAGAAACAGAAAGTCTATTAATACAAGTAAGTTGATAATAATATTATTAAAGCACAAATTTTTCTATTTGGTCAATTGTACATTTTTAGGGTTTTGGTAAATGTTTAACATTGATAATTTATCGAAAATATGCGATTGAATTAATTGATTCAATAAATAGATTTCTACCATTATCAAATCCTAATCAAACAATTCAACAATATAACAATCGTCTATTTAATTTTATTAAATTTGGTATAATTTCTTATCTTGTTTTGGCGTATCTTACATTAGTTTCATTATTATTACGTCCAATTCTTTTTGGAGAATTAACGATAAAGTGTTATATTCCATCTTTTATACCATTTGAAATATTTGCATTTTTTAATTGGATACCAGGTTTTTGTGGTGGAATTATAGCGATTGGAGTTGATACATTCATTATTGCTTTATTATTATTATTAGCATTACAATTCAAATTATTAAATGATCGATTCGAACAATTGGATTTTGCTCGAGTTATTGATAAGAAGAGTGCACGAATTGTTGAGAAAGAATTAAGATTTATCGTCGACCAGCACAATTTCTTATTAAAGTACCTACAATTTTCCATAATTCTTTGATCATTTTATTCATCAATAACTATTTTACAGTTATTTGAATTTAATGAATAAATTCATACAATTCCCAGCATTTGTTCAATGTTTTCTAACTACACTTACAGTCTGTTTTGAATTGTTTATGATTTCAAGAAGGTAAGAAAATTAGGAATCATACGATGAAAAAAAATTAATAATTAATGTTTAAGCGATGGTGATATTTCAAAAATTCAAGCTTATCTTCTATATTTAGCGACAGTTAGCTGTGAATTGTTAGTAGTGTTGGGAATACCATCGGTTCTCGTTACAGAATGTGTGAGTTACATCAAAAAAGTTATACTTTAACACAAAAAATATTTGGACAAAATTCTCACATCTTTAGCAGTAGCTATAAAATTTATTATAAAAATTTAACGAGTTGTGCACTTTTGGTGGAGGCGCCGGGTGAAAAATTCCACATTTTTTTGGTCTTTTTCTTATAATTATTAATAATTTTAATCAACAAATCAACAACTATAAAAAATATATATATATATATATATATCTATACACACATTTATAATTAGATTTCGTCCTTATATTTTTAAATACAATTTAACTTTTTGTTTTGTTTTTTATTGTGTGTTGTGTTAAACTTGCAGGCTTCGAAAATCGTCTGGTCAGCATACAAATCATCATGGATAGATTCACCATATTTACCAATAAGACAATATTTGATAATAATAATGGAACGTGGACAAATTGAAGCAACTGTATCGGCTGGTAAAATCATTGATATTAATTTAGAAACTTGTGTAAAAGTATATAAATTCATGATAAAAAAGTTATGAAAATCTTATATTAATTATAATAATTTCAGATATTTAAAACATCATTTTCATTCTTTACATTATTAGATTCATTCGCTTAAAAGAAACTTTTCAACAATATTTAAATATTCAAACGATAATAACAATTCTAGTTTCGTTAGAAAATTATAAGCTTTCAATTATTATAATTTACAATTGTAGTTATCTTCTATAGAATTAGTTGTAAGTTTTAGTATTTTTGAATACCTACGGACAAGTATCAAGAAGTCATCATTTGAAATGAATCATTTGGATTTTGGTATTTTCAAAAAAATTGAAAAATTAGTTCAAATTCCATTCTTAATTGAAAAAAAGTCTTTGTTTCAGCTGATAAAGTGGTTATTTTTGTTTCAGAAGCTTATGTCGGTATAAATAAATCTGTACTTAATTCTTATAATTATTACTATAATTAAAATTAAATTGGTCAATTATTATAGATTTATGAAGCAGTATTCTCATTCTTTACTATATTCAAAACCATCAATTAAAAATTCTCGCAAGATTTTTATGTGTATTAATTTGTAACTGTACAAGCACGGATGCAATAAAACAGCATTATAAAAAATTCAATTATGTGTTAATTTAAATTGTAATTTTTGTGGATGCGCTAGATTTCTTCACGATTTATAAAAAAATTCACACTTTTCTTAAGGGTGATTGTCGTCAGAACTGAATGCCACCGAATTACATGTAATTTCCATAAGTCAGTTTTTCACACATTTTTCTTAAACGGTAACAGGTAGCGATCTGGAAATAGTTGACTTCGATTCCAAAGACAATTATCTACAGGATTGAACGAGTGGATTTTGGAAAATTTGACAGGATTTTCTCTGTATAAGGAAAAATCTCCAAAGGTAGCAAGTACCTTATATAGCGAATTTTTTTATGTATCTACATACTGAAATATTAATTGCAAAACATTCTTATGATACTGACAATTAATATATTTTAATAACATTGAATCAACTAATAAATTCATTTCCCGATGTTATTTTAATTGAAAAATACTTTTAATCCACAAACAATAAGAAACACTAAAAAAAAATAATAATAATGAAGTTTGTTGTTTGTCTAATACGTTTAATCAAGGCTTGCTTGATTTTTTCAAGCGAAATTCTCTAGCAGGCCTTGCGTCTAATATTAACTGTCAAAATTAGTTACCCCCCGCGATATTCAATTTTTTTTCTAATATCAATTGTCAGAACACATAGCCATCTTAGATACGTGATTTTACTGCTTATACTCAA
Source organism: Mylabris sibirica (assembly GCA_039776855.1). Classification (NCBI taxonomy): domain Eukaryota; kingdom Metazoa; phylum Arthropoda; class Insecta; order Coleoptera; family Meloidae; genus Mylabris; species Mylabris sibirica. Next base: position 13,492,174 of record CM077843.1, on the reverse strand, counting down.
AAAAGAGATTTTTGCATTTTTCTTGCGATCCAATGAACCAATTTTGATGATTTTTTTTCTGGGTCATAGAGAATGGACTGCTCTACTATTATTTTAATTTTCATCAAAATCTAAGCAAATGTAATATTGAAAATGATTTTTTTTAACATTTCTTCAGCTCTTATTCCAAAAGTGTTGGCCCTACCAGTCTGGTCAACGAACTCATCCAAGCTATGCCAAAGACCGATTTTTGTACCAAGTTTCATTAAGATTGGTGTATTTTTACGGCAGTTATCGTGGGTATATATATATATATATATATATATATATATATATAAAAATTTTAACGAACGGTGGATATGGGTTCCTGAGGTCCCAAAACGAACTTCTGTGCAAAAATTTTTCGGAAATTCAAAAATGAGGATCTCGTCATTAGCTAATTTTTTTAAAAAAAATTCGCTAAAAGTAACTTTTCGTGCTGAAACGAGTGGTTTGGTTAAACCAACATAACGGGGTCTAAAAGTTAATAATTTTCATCATTGCGGTTATAAAAATATCGAGCAAAGTTCACTCTACAGAATTGAACGAGTAGATTTTCTATTTTCTTTACCGGTTTTTCAAAAATCTGCATTTAAAATCATCTATTCTTCCGAAATTATGTATTGAAATAACACGGACAAACACTCCTAGTGACCTAACGCACCAATCAGGGGACTCTATTCAATGCTGTTAACCTTGACAATTTTTACATCAATTGGAATACATATCGACTACAATTCGCAAAGAAAGGTGGGAGAAGTAGCGAGAGACTAGGTCGTCTTTTGGTGGAGGCGCCGCGACTATGACAATCACCCTTAACTAATTGTAAAACCTATTAACCAAAGCAATAAGATATTTCACTTTTTATGAAAATTATCTTCAGATGAACAATAATTGATGAATATGAAGGTGTTTTTTTTTCAATACTTTTGTAAGAAGGGTGGCAAATATGATGTTTCTTCATCCATTTTTTTTTAGTTTATTAATTGATCTTTTGAGAATGTACACGAAATTTTTTGATGAGAAAATAATTAAAATTTACAATCTTATCATTGAAGATTTAAATGAAATTTGAATTCAATTAATTGTATAGAAATAAAAATTTTTGTGTTAGCCAAATCAAAAAAAAACACGAAATTTTATGCAAACTTGATTAAAATTAAAAATTAAATTTATGCTGTGTTAATTTAACCTTCCTTAAAATAAAATTATAGCTATATAAATATTAAGAATTTTCAAATTTTCTATTGTGAATATATTCTTAAAGATCCAAGTCAGCGGTTCTTAAGCGGAGGATCATGTTAAGATCTTATTGGATCACAAGACGTTGAATTATATAAAAATTTCACTTTTTTTAAAGGGTGTTTTCAGCAAAAATTTATATGGACTTTCTCGATTACACCCCTATGGTTCGTACTCTCACTTTTCTACAAGATTATTTGGGAGACATGTTCATAAGTTTCAGAAACTCTGGTCTAAACTATAACAGTTCTTTAAATTTCTACAATAATGTACCGTCTTAATATTTTTTATCAATAATGACAATACAAGGTCGATTTCTATTGTATTATTTCAACATGAATCATTGTTTGTAAACTATAAACTACAATTTAAAACAATAACGTAAGTTTTCTAACAAATTTTTGAATTATTAAATGAACCAATTAGAACAAAACAAAGAATCTGTTTGTTTGTATTGAAAGTCGCTAGACAATGTAATTCTTCGTTTTTTTAATTGAATTTCTGCATTTTTCCATTTTTATCATAGTATTCTAGCGCATTTACGATCATCATGGATTACTGTATGGAAGTATTAAAACTATCTCTACACCCATTCACTGCAATGGGTATAAATCCAATGAAACCATTAAGAAAATTTCAAGTTTTTGGTTTTTTACTCTTATCAACAACAATGAATATATTAACATGGGCACAATTATGGTATGAAGAAATTACGGTATTTTTGATAGCTGATATTTTGCAATCAGTAAGTTACCTGCTACAAGTAAGTTTGATTGATAATTTTTCATCCTACAAGTTCTGTGAATTGTGTTTTTATTGTTTTCTTTTCTTCATCTTTTTTGTTGTTGTTGTTGTTGTTATTGTTATAGGGTTTCACGAAGTGTCTAATATTGATCATTTTTCGAAAATATGCATATGAATTAATTGATTTAATGCATAGATTTCTACCATTATCAAATCCTAATCAAGCAATTCAACAATATAACATCTTTTATATCATTTGGAATATTTGCATTTTTTAATGGGATAGCTGCTTTTTGTGGTGGAATTATAGCGATTGGAGTTGATACATTCATTATTGCTTTATTATTATTATTAGCATTACAATTCAAATTATTAAATGATCGATTCGAACAATTGGATTTTGCTCGAGTTATTGATAAGAAGAGTGCACGAATGGTTGAGAAAGATTTAAGATTTATCGTCGACCAGCACAATTTCTTATTAAAGTACCTACAATTTTCCATAATTCTTTGATCATTTTATTCATCAATAACTATTTTACAGTTATTTGAATTTAATGAATAAATTCATACAATTCCCAGCATTTGTTCAATGTTTTCTAACTACACTTACAGTCTGTTTTGAATTGTTTATGATTTCAAGAAGGTAAGAAAATTAGGAATCATACGATGAAAAAAAATTAATAATTAATGTTAAAGCGATGGTGATATTTCAAAAATTCAAGCTTATCTTCTATATTTAGCGACAGTTAGCTGTGAATTATTGTTAGTAGTGTTGGGAATACCATCGGTTCTCGTTACAGAATGTGTGAGTTACATCAAAAAAGTTATACTTTAACACAAAAAATATTTGGACAAAATTCTCACATCTTTAGCAGTAGCTATAAAATTTATTATAAAATTTTAACGAGTTGTGAACTTTTGGTGGAGGCGCCGGGTAAAAACTTTTTTCAAATGGCAACCCCTATTTTTTATAGCATTTTCGGAGAGGGCATATTCTTTTGCGTTCATACATGTAAAAATAGTAGGGGCTTATATAAGAAAATTTTCGAGAAAAAAAATGATTAAAGTTTGCAAGATTTTCTGTCATCATTATATCCTTGCATCATCATAGTCTAGGAAAAACACAACACCTTCGAATAAGCATTGCAAGCATTGGATTAAGTTGACGTATGTAGAATTTTGACAAAACTATTGGCAAATATGGCGGATTAAATTGTGAAAAATTAAATTGCAAATTTAAATGAAATTGGAAGTTTTAGCTGCATGTAAACTGTTAGATAGATCGCATACACTTCAACCTTGCTTCCTATTTCCTCCCTAGAAGTAACCACCCTTAAGATTTTCAGCTTTATTTTTGACAACTACATCCGCCATATTTAAAAATTATTTTGACAAATATTCAAAATACGCCTACTTAATCCAGTAATAAGCCAATGCTTGCAATGCTTATTCAGAGGTGTTGTGTTTTTCGTACATTATGTTGATGTATGGATATTATGATGACAGAAAATCTTGCAAACTTTAAGACTTTTTTTTCTCAAAAATTTACTTATGTAACCCCATGCATATTATTGAACGTAGAAAAAAAATCTCTAGCTAAAAATGCAATCAAAAATTGGGGGTACCATTTAAAAAAATTGTTGATGATGGCAGTTCTTCGCAATGGTAACTGGTAGAGCTGTTTTGGCTCCGTCACACTTAGATAATTTAAAAATAAAAAGTTACCTGTCTCGGCGTTTTTCAAAATTCTCATAAATAAAAAAGTTATTGTCATTGTGCGTTACCTTAAACTCACGCTGTATATCTATACACACATTTATAATTAGATTTCGTCCTTATATTTTTAAATACAATTTAACTTTTTGTTTTGTTTTTTATTGTGTGTTGTGTTAAACTTGCAGGCTTCGAAAATCGTCTGGACAGCATACCAATTATCATGGATAGATTCACCATATTTACCAATAAGACAATATTTGATAATAATAATGGAAAGTGGACAAATTGAAGCAACTGTATCGGCTGGTAAAATCATTGATATTAATTTAGAAACTTGTGTAAAAGTATATAAATTCATGATAAAAAAGTTATGAAAATCTTATATTAATTATAATAATTTCAGATATTTAAAACATCATTTTCATTCTTTACATTATTAGATTCATTCGCTTAAAAGAAACTTTTCAACAATGTTTAAATATTCAAACGATAATAACAATTCTAGTTTCGTTAGAAAATTATACGCTTTCAATTATTATAATTTACAATTGTAGTTTTATTCTATAGAAGTACAGTGAAACCTGTCTAAGTTGAACACGCATTGTGCTATCAAAAATTGTCTAAGTAGATAGATGGATGTCCAATATATAAGAATAAATGTGCATTTAAAACAATGTACTTCAATTCGCCATATCATTCGAAGAGTGTCTAAATAGGAGGGCTTTAGGACAGGTGTCCTTAAACAGAGGTGTACAACTTAACAGGTTTCACTGTAGTTGTGAGTTTTAGTTGTATTCGAGGTGTTTTTAAATATGGTCAAGTATCAACAAGTTAGATTTTGTCAATTGTAAAATTTAAATATGAAAAATTCGATTTTCAAGCACATTTAGCACGCAAGTAATGATCACTTTATATATGTATAAGTCGTAGCATTGTTTAAATAGTTTATTTAAGCAATGGTCGTAGATAAACAAAATTATTTCGCATCAACATCAATTTTCTTTCTAAGAAACAAATTTTAAAGTTTAAATTTAAAAATTTCACCGTTTGGATCTCCATATATTTACATATATATAGGTATAAGAAAAAATACAGTCACTAAATACAGACAGTACCGCGATATCCGCCATGTTGGTTGTTATATATTGTTATATTTAATAAATTAATACAATTATTTAATATTAACAATATTATTTTAAATATGAAAAAGACTATAGATTCTGTACTATGTGTTACTCGCTGCTGCTAATATTCTGATCTGTTGATTTCTGTTGCCTTGGGTTACATTGTTTTTCAAGCTCACTAGTATTATAGTTCGCTGTATATAACATTGGTACTGATATTTACGGGGACATTTGAATTTGAAACTATAGGTTGGTGACATTGAGAAATTGAATTTAAAATCAAGATATCGGACTCCATGACAGATTATTGAGTACAGCGAATAGTAAGGCAGATTATTACAAATACCGCCATGTTGGTCCAAAAATTTGCTTTCTCTCTCTAACACATTGGTCTATAAAATTGCAGTATTCTATATATTTAGTAACTGTAAGAAAAAAGTAGAGCAAGCGCCACCTAATGTTTGAGAAACGTAGTAATCGTAGGTAATAGAACATCTTAATTTTTTATCGTACAAACAGTTAAATTGTAATTTTGGCGGATGCGCCGGATTTCTTTATAATAATAATAATAATAATAATAATGATTTCACAAATAACATTCTCGATGTTGAAATTTTTCCATTCTCATTTCAATGCCTATTAAACCATATAGAAATTAGCCTACACAAAAAGATTAATTTGAGAAGAAGGAAACAGCAACAATTTGTATTAATACATCAATCGCCCACTTTTCTTAACAAAAGACCAACACATATACACACTCACTCTCTCTAATTGATTCTATTCTATTATAATCATCATCATCATTATTATTATTATTATTATTATTATTATTATGATAATAATAAGAGATTGGTAACAACAAAAAGGGGAGAGAATCAGCGAGTATGGTCCATATTACTACCACTACAATTGTTCCAACTACTATTATGAATATTTCTATGCTTATACCTATGTATGTGTATGTGTGTGTGTGTGTGTGAATGTCTGTGTGTATTGATCCAAAATATTCGCCTCACTCATCTTGGGTACCAACTACGCAAGCACCTCAATTCTGGAACAAATACACACACACACACACACACACACACACAAAATAAAGAGAACGCGTTGTAGAGACTAAAGGGTGGTTGATTGTTTTGTGTTCCTGTCGATCGTACAATTTTTACTCTCGGCGAAATAGAAACGTGTTTAGATTCGAGCATTGAATTTAATTCAAAAAAAAAAAAACATACAAAATGATTGATGACGATGAACAACAACAAATCAAAGAGGATGAGATTATATTGAAACCAAAGATGACATTACTCAATGGTATTACAGTGATTGTTGGTAGTATTATCGGTTCTGGTATATTTGTATCACCTGCCGGTGTATTAAAGTATACTGGTAGTGTTAATGTTTCATTAATTGTCTGGACCGTTTCTGGGATCTTCTCAATGGTAGGTCATTCAATGTTCTTTTTCTTTATAATGTAAATTATATCAGTTCTCGATAGATTACATCAAAAAATCGTTTCGTACCAGTTATTTCAGTGCAAATCAATTAAATTTTCTTGTTTTGTTATTATTGATGATGATAAAATGTAAAGGAAATTGTAATTAAGGGGCCTTTGGACGAATTATTCGATTCGGTTTGTAAAAATTGTCAATTTTTAAATATCCATATCTCGCTTGTTTTTTAAGATATTGGAAAAATTGAATGTAGGTTAAATAGAGCATTTCAAAGGGTATGTTTTAAAGTTTTTATTTCTGGAAAATTGTGATGAAAATTTTGAATGGCATAGAAAATACTTGGAGCTTGTATTTTTCGTATATTTTCTTTCATAACTGGCTAAATACTTAAAAAATATTATTAATTTTCAGTATAAATGAAGTGAATTTAGGTAGAAGATTAAAAGAGCTTTGCAAATCTTTAAGATTTACCGTTGCCAGGTGTCATTTACATTTATAAATGAGACCACGCCTCCTGCTTCTATTAAATAAAGTTTAAAAATGTTCTTTCAGTCAGAATTTTATCACAATTTTCCAAAAATAAGAAGCTTTGAAAGATGCACCTTGAAATTCTCTATCTAACGCACGTTTACTTTTTTTTTTAGTATCTTAAGAAACAAGCAAGATATGGATCTTTGAAAATTGATAATTTTCGCACGCCAAATCGAGAGTAATTTATCCGAAGGCCCCTTAAAGAATCCAATTCGTTCTAGAAGCGCAAAAGAATTGGATTTATTCTTTTCAATTTCATTTAAAGTTGAATTTATTTGCTTTTATATAGCACAACAAAGCATCAATTTAATCATAGCTTTTATTCATTTCCTCCAATAAAATTGGACGATATTTTCAAACAATTACCCCACTGTCAACTTTATCTATTTCTTTATTGTTTTAAAGGTTGGTGCTTATTGTTACGCCGAATTAGGCACAATGATACGTAAAAGTGGTGCTGATTATGCTTATATAATGGAAACTTTCGGACCATTTCTAGCCTTCATCCGTCTCTGGATTGAATGTATGATAGTTCGACCCTGTTCACAAGCAATTGTTGCATTAACATTCAGCGTATATGTAATGAAGCCATTCTTTCCTGAATGCCAACCACCTGAAGATGCTGCCCGTTTATTAGCTGTATGCTGTATCAGTAAGTCCAAGATAACAAGACTGCAACCAATTAAATTTGGATTAACTTGTTGTTGTTTCGTTATTTAATTATAGTTGTATTGACATTCGTTAATTGTTACGATGTGAAATGGGCGACACGTGTCCAAGATATCTTCACTTATGCAAAATTATTAGCATTATTCATAATTATAGCAGCTGGTGCTTATCAATTAGCTAAAGGTAAATATGTTGTAATTATTGTTAATCAATTGTTTTGTTAATTTAGGATTTAAATAAATATTTGATTGTTCTATTAGGGCATACTGAACACTTTTCATTCATTAATACAAAGACAGAAGTAACATCATTGGCATTATCATTCTATTCCGGCTTGTTCGCCTACAATGGCTGGTGAGAATTGTGTAAATCTCTAATCTCAAAAAAAAAAAAAATTGATATCATTAAATCACTCGATTAATTCTCTTAATTATTAAACAATAATTGATTGATTGTTGATTTTATTCTTGCAGGAATTACTTGAATTTCATTATAGAAGAATTAAAAGATCCAGTAAGGTATGTAGAATTTACAGGGTGATTCACTTAAAACTATATGGCAACTTCCACTATTTGGCAAGCGATTCGAGAAATATTTCAAGGATTTGTAAGGTAGTCCTTGGAGTCAATATTAGCTAAATTAGAATCTTGTAGCTCTTTGAGAAGTTGGTCGAAAATTGCTCGTTTCTGATGATGTTCCATTTCTCAAAAACGAAATAAACGCACAAAACGACTTAAAATGACTCGTAGACCATCCCAATATTAATTTTTTCATTTTAATTAATTTTATTCTGGAATTCAATAGAGAAAAACGAAAAGAAAACACTATTGGCATGGTCTCCGAGTCATTCTTGTTTTGCGTCTTTAGCTCGTTTTTGAAAATCGATACCTTGTTCAAAACAATTAAACGTTTCACTAACCAACTTCCGAATGAGCTACGAGGTTCTAATTTCGCTAAAATGTTCTATAGGGAAAATATTTTTTCAATTGCTCGTCAAATAATGGGAGTTGCCATAAAAAATTCTCGTTTTACGTGACTCACCCGTTATAATCAATAAATACAAGATTAATCTAAAATCTTATTAATTTTGTTGTTATTATAGAAATCTTCCATTAGCAATAGCCATCAGTTGTACATTAGTAACAATAGTTTATGTATTTACAAATATTGCATTCTATACAACTTTATCACCAGCTGAATTGTTAGGATCTGAAGCTGTTGCTGTATCATTTGCTAATCGATTATTTGGACCATTAGCATGGACAATTCCTGTATTTGTTGCATTATCAACATTTGGTGCTGTTAATGGTATATTATTAACATCATCACGTTTATTTTATGCTGGTGCATGTGAGGGCCAAATGCCACAATTATTAACCATGATACAAGCACAAAGATTAACACCTGCACCATCTGTCCTTGTAATGGTATGTTTTATTATTATCATTATTATCAAAATTAGAATCAATAAGATACAGGATGAGTCAATAGGATGGCCTATTAAAAGTACAGTTTTTTTTTAAAAAAATTGTAAATTCTTATGAAACTCCTACTAGTTGTCGAGTGATTTGAAGAATATTTCAAGAATTTATAGGGGGCTCCTTGGTGACAATTTTAGTAAAATTAGCTCATTTGAAAGTTGGCCAAAAAATGATTGTGTCTCACAATGTCACATTTTTCAAAAACGACTAAGAATGACTCGTATACACTCCCAGCAGTGTTTCTTTCGTTTTTTTCCATTCTTAGTTGTTTTGTATGCTTTGCTCGTTTTTAAAAATTGCGATATTGTTCAAAATAAGCGTTTGTTAAGCAATTTCCAAATAAGCTACGAGGTTTTAATTTTGCTAAACTGTTGTCTGGGAACCTCCATACAAATCCATGAAATATTATTAGAATCGCTTGCCACCTAATAGGAGTTTCATAAGAATTAACCACATTTAAAAAAATATCCTGTATAAGAAGTTCTAATTGATCAGCCATTCTAAAATTTGACATATAGACGTTTTTCCACCTGAACTATCTTTGGAAAATGTTTTCGTTCTTCTAACAACCCATGTTATATGGGGTAGTGCACCCTATATACTCACTTATTTTAAATAACATTCTATATTTCTATTGCATTTTTCAATTCTTTGATGAAATCGAAGGCGACTTTGATAATACGATCTATGGTCTAACACTGAAAGTTTCTCAGATTTTTTGATTTTTAGTAAAATTTGAAATTTTACAGTGTTTCATTAAAAAAATTCATATTTTTGTAACTATTACTGCTGAAATATTGATATTTGGAATACGAATAGAATGAGCAATGTACTTTCTACTGAAGCTTATGGCATCAAATTTTCTTTTAGCGTTTTGCTGAAATTAATTTTTCTTTCAGGCAATTTTTTAAACTATAATTTCTTGCTTATTTTGAATAGAACACCATATTTTTTTAAATGATAAGATAAAGACAAATATCTGCATCGAAATGTATTAGCATTTCCTATACTTATCTTTAATAATTTTTTATTTCTCCCCTGAAAAAAATATATGTAAAACATAGAAGGCTTAGGTAGACAACTTTAAATTCAATTGTCACAAGTAAAATGAAATTAATTAATTAATTTGTAATATTTCGTCATTTTGCCATTTTGCTAAGCCATCTACGCATTTCATTATAGTTGAGTTAATTTGACATAGGCGACTAGACGTATTATATTTTTTGCAGGGGAGAAAATTAGACTTGAAATTTTGAATAACTGAAAAATTATCAAAAATAGGTATAGGGAATGTTAATACAGTTTGATACAGATTTTTTTCGCTATCTTACCTTAAAAAAAATTCACTGTTCCATTTAAAATAAACGAGATATTTAAAAGAAAAATTAATTTCAGGTAAATACCTAAAGTTAATTGAAAGCTGTAAGATTTGATAGAAAGTACCTAATTTTTACTATTAAAATTTCAAAGTTTAATCTTTTTACTACGATAGTTTTAAAGATATTAATTTTTCAATGAAACACTGCAAAATTGAAAATTTCTGGCAAACTTTCAAAGTTAGACCATAAATCGTATTATCAAAGTCGTCTTCGATTTCACCAAAGAATTCAAAAATATACCATTCTATTTAAAATAAGAGAGTAGAGTGCACTACCTCATATAACGAATTTCAAAAGCATCCATCAATTAGAATTACTTATACTTTTCATGGCCCATCGACACACTTTGTATATAAAATAATAATTTTAAATTACAGGCTCTATTATCAATGTTATATCTAACAGTATCCGATATTTTTGCTTTAATTAATTATGTTGGTTTTGCTACATGGTTAAGTATTGGTGTTGCTGTTTTATGTGTACCATGGTTACGTTGGAGTCGTCCTGATTTAGAACGACCAATAAAAGTCCATCTATTCTGGCCAATATTATATTTAGCATGTACAATCTTTGTAACAGCTGTACCAATGGCAGCTAGTCCTATTGAAACTGGTATTGGTTTATTAATGATATTAACAGCTATACCAGTTTATTATCTATTTATCTATTGGCAAAGTAAACCACAATATTTCTTAAAATCCATCAATAACATCACAATTTTCTTACAAAAATTACTTATTGTTGTTGGTAAAACAAAATCAACGAAATTATAAAATAATATCGGTTATTATAATATACAACCATTGGTTATAAATGCCTCATTATATATGACAATAAATGCAAATCTATTATGTAACAATGTATAAAAATAAAGAATTGTTGTTGTCGAAAAATATTTATTTAAAGGAACCATCGATTGATTAATTAAATTAAATTAATCCACATACACACACACACACACACACACACACACATGCACACAATCAACAATAATAACAATAACACACTTATGACTTATACAATTATCGAATTGTATTTGTTTTATTCCGATTGTATTTATAAAAGACTTGATAATTCTCCGAATAATTTCTTGTTAAATTTAAACCTGTCCGATCAGCGGCTAAATAAGCCGCACCAATACCCATTGTTGTTGTTAATTTCATCAATGATAATTGTTCTATATCACTATTATCATTTAACCATTCGATAAAACCAGGTTTTAATAATGACCAACTCAACCATACTGAACCAACACATAAAATATGTATACCACCATTACGATTACGTAATTCATCTGATGCTTTCGATTGTACAGCTGTTATATTTTTAGCTAAATCACGACCAGCTTGTTTAAATATATATAAAGCTAATTCATCATTATCATTACTAGCTAATTCAGCAATCTTTTGACATAATGAAGCTATATGAGCTTTATTGAAATTTCTATAGAATGAATCTAGAATATCAGCTTGTGTTTCAATATTGAAATGTTGTTGGACAATTTGCCAAATACGTTGTGTTGGAAATGGTGGTTGTTCAAAATTATCTAAATCATTAAAACAATACTTTATGGCACGATGTGAAATATACCAAGCTATAATTATTTTAGTTTTTTTTTAATTAAAATTTGTAGATTATATGTGTAAATTTACCACTGCCTTCATCGCCTAATAGATAACCCCAACCGCCGCATTGTACTTTTGTACCGTCAGGATTTATTAATAATGTATTAGAACCAGTGCCGGCAATACAAGTGATACCCCCACGATTCGATGTTGTCGCCAATGAACCCTCTGTATCGCTGCCAATAATGTAACTTTTACTTAAATTCGGGTATTGTTCATTAAAGCCATTAGCTAATTCTCGATTACTCTCCTCCTGTTCACAGCCGCTCAAACATAAACCCTAAAATATCAAAGGAAATTCGATAAAATCTACAGTGTGTCGCGGTGGATTCAGTAGTTCTAATTGATTGAAATTGATAAAATTTGATATACAGCCGTTTTTCCACTTGAACTATCTTTATAACATATTTTCGCTGTTCTATCAACTCCTGTTATAAGGGGTAGAACACCCTACTCTCTTATTTTAAATATAACAATATATTTTTATAGCATTTTTGAATTGTTTGATTAAATTGAAGGAGGCTTTTATAATACAACCTACGGTCTAAACTGAGAGTTTTTCAGATATTTTAACTTTTCATGAAATTTAAAATTTTGTAGTATTTTATTGAAAAATTCATATGTTTGAAAGTATTGTAGTAAAATGATTAAAATTTAGAGTTTGAATAGTAAAAATAATGTACTTTATATCAAATTTTATAGCCTCCAAGTATTTTTCAACATTTAGCTGAAATTAATTTTTCATTCAAACCATTTTTTAAACTGGAATATCGCGTTAATTTTGAATGGAACATTATATTGTTTTATGATAAGACAGAGAAAAATATTCTGTATGGAACTGTATTAGCATTTCCTAAATATGTATCTTTAATAATTTTTCTCCGTATTCAAAATTTTCAGTATCGTCCATTAATACGTCTAGTCGCCTATGACAAATTCAACTATAATGAAATGCATAGAAGGCTTAGCAAAATGACAAAATACAACAATTGACGCTAATATTGAATATTATTATTAAGGTTTATTTTTACAATTTTAAAACATTCTACATGTACAAAAAATTCATTCAATTAATTATGATTGAATTAATTATCAATTTCTTCCATTTTTCTTCATTGAGATAGTCTAAAATTAATTAATTATTTTCATTAATTAATTAGAGGTTTTCACTAATTGTGACAATTGAATTGAAAGTTGTTTTGCATTTATTTTTTTGGGGAGAAAATTACATGAAATTTAAAATTCTGAATAACTGAAAAATTATCAAAGATGAGTATAGGGAATGCTAATACAGTTCGAAGCAGAACTTTTTCCTCTTTCTAAATAAAAAAAATATGGTGTTCCATTTAAAATAAGCAAGGTATTATAGTTTAAAAATTGCCTGAAAGAAAAATTTCAGCACAACCCTAAAAGATAATTAGACGCGATCAGTTTTAAAAAAAAAGTACATTGTTCATTCTACTTGTATTCCAAATATCAACATTTTAGCTATAATAGTTTCAAAAATATGATTTTTTTAATGAAACACTGTAAAATTTGAAACACTAAAAGTCAAATTAACAGAAAAACCTTCAGTGTTATCATAGGTTGTATTATCAAAGTTTCCTTCGATTTAATCAAAGAATGCAAAAATGCAATAAAAATATATCATTCCATTTAAAATAGGAAAGTAGAGTACACTACCCCAAATAACAAGGGTTGCTAAAAGCACAAAACTATTTTCCAAAGATAGTTTACGTGGAAAAACGGCTGTATACCAAATATCAGAAACATTCATCGATTAGAACTTTCTTTACCCATCGCCAGGACACACTTTGTATGTACAATTATTGATTTAAATTTAAAAAAAAAAATACCAATGCATTTAATGGTTGATCTAATGGTATATTTGCTAAAACTTTCGCTTGATTTACCATGTCGACGATACGTTTCCGACATTCTAACATACCAATTAGATGATGATTTGTACCAGGTCCTTTACAACTAGCTAGAATCTTACCGGTGGAATCTAACAAGACAATTTTCGAATGCGTAGCACCCCTTCAAAAAAAAAAGAAGAAACAATATTAAATAATAATAATAATAAATGGAATTTATTGGTGTGTTTTATAATATTCGAAAAGAGGGGACCTTGACAATTACGTGTAATCTGTAATTTTGGCGATAAATAAACTGAAGTATTTATTAGGGATTATATCAGGTGTGATTATTAAAGTTTATTATTACACTAATACTTATGATTACAATTTAAATTTGTTTATCTATTTTAATTCATTATGTAACTTTTTTTTGGGGAATTTCTCCGAATTTTATGATCGAAAATTTCACAACTATCGCTAATACCATAAATATTTTTAGGAATAATTTCTCAATTATAATTAATTAAAATTGCCAAAAGAGTTGAGAGAAAGTAAAGGAAACTTACCCTTCTATACCACCTATAATACAGTTGTTGTTCATGTTCCTTTTATTATTTCCTATATATTCAAATAAATTTAAAAAATGAAGGAATTCAATTGAATTTTAATTCAATTGAAATGAAATAATGCCACGCTGTTGCTGCCAATAGGAAATGAATGTTGATCGCTCACTACCATAGATATCAAATATAATATTATATTTGATATCTATGCTCACTACAACATTCACTTTTGTTATAAAAACCGAGTGGGAGCGTTCTCGTGTCTGATTCGTAACACAGCAGGATTCCTGTTATTATTCAACAACACTACTGGCTTTACATTTATAAAACAACAGTAGAGGTTATCCAACTATAATTTCTGTTATCCTAATAGAGTCGTTGTTTCGTTTATTAAATTTCCTGCTAGACAATTCACTATAATTCTTAATTCAAAAATTTGATAACAATTAAAATTAATATCTAAATGTCAATGAAACAACAATATAGACAACGCAATTTGACCCCTTCATTGATAACATTGTATCATTTGTTAAATTTTTACATCATTTAGATTATTGTTATTTTCGTTTCGATACAATTTTACTTTTAATTGATTTAAAAATTTCAAATTCATCAACTCTCAAACGAGATAAAAATTTAAATAACCTACAATTTATGCAACCAATCATACAAACTATATTACTATATTAATAGTTGACTGTGCCTTTCTTACAGAGTATTTAACTTGATTCGGCTACATATATGAAAAATACATTAACAAATATCAAAAAGAATAAAGTATGAACCAATTTACGATACTACGTAACCAAAGGCATAGCTAAGTGAAGGTAAAATATCGTGGTAGAATCCATATGTTACAAGGTATACAACGCTATTCCACCTCGTAGTAGGCGGTGCCTTTGCTTATACGTAGTGTCGTAGCTTGATTTTTTCATTCAATATCAAATATAATAAAATGTACGAACCTAGCTACGACCATACATGTACTGCATGGTAAAATATCGTTATACACTCTGTAATAAATTCTCATTTTTGTTTGTATCAAATGATATTTATTTCAAATTGTTTTTTAATCAAATATTACAATTTCTATTCCAACAGATGATCCTCAACCAATTCCGTATAAATCCTAAATTATTTGGACGTTTTATAAATAAACCAAAACAACAACAACAACAATATTTCGATATGAATGTTAAATCATTCCATTCATTCATTGTTAAACCGATTGAAACTAAGAATAATTGTTGTAAAAATAATATTAATAATAATATAGCTATAATTAAACTATATATAGCTGAAACAAATGATAAACCCAATTCGAATTGTTGATAAACATCTGAACAATCATCAGGTAATAGAATCATTTTATAGAATACAAATGGATGACAGATTGATGTTAATGTTAGATTTGATGAATACATTAATGCTAAAATTGCAAATAATAGACTTGTTATAAATAAACATTGATTATGATGACCGATACAACAATCAAACCTGTAAAATTAAAAGAAATTTAATAATCCTCCCTTAAAAACAAAAAAATTGAATAAACTTATATACCATAGACAATGATGATCTTTTCCAGGCACTAGAATTTGGCAATAATTACATCGATTCATTGTTGTTAAATTTAGGCCGATTTCAATATCATTTTGATCAGATTTTAACAAATGATTTGTACGTTGTTTCATCAAATAGAAACACAATAAGAAACCAGCAATAAAACAACTTAATACAATATTCTCTTCAACCAAAATTTGCAATAATGGTATAACAATAAATTCAAATATTATATATAACATTGTTATTGTTGTTATTGTCCATATATAAAAGAATTTCGTTCTTGGTATTGTTTTTATAAAGAAATTAAATATTGTTAGTAATATAACAATGATTGCAGTAAATGTAAATACTGTCCACCATAAACTGATAGCAGCCAATAGAAAACTTAATGGTAATAGAATTATTGGTAAAATTGCATCGAAAGCAATCTGTTTAGCACCACCACGCCATGGTATACGTAAACGATCTTGTATTGTTGCCATTACACGTGATTTATTACTATTTGGGAAACCTTTGCCTCTTATTAAACTATAAAATAATACAATTTTTAATTTTTATTCGTAATTATTATCAAATTAAAAAAAATTAGAAGATACCTATCGAAACCTTCATCTAAATCAACACAATTACAACAACATGCTAAAATATGATTGCGTTCATTATTCTTATCAAAATATTCACAACAGCATAATTGTGTTGTTGTTATTGTTGTTAGATTGCCATTCATTTAAATTAAACAAATTTAAATTTAAAAATAAAACAAATATAAATTAAATTAACGATAACACAGGAAAAGAGAAGAATTAAACTACTGTTACTTTTCGCGAATAGTTTATTTGTATGTATGTTGTACATTTGAACTACTAGCATTCGGGCAATATTTTAAAAAAAAAATTAATTAATATTCTACGAAAAATTTTATTTTATTTTAAATGTAATCCACAACAATGATGCAAACCAATTTTACTTATTCAACAAAAATTAAAATATATTGATTCCTTTTAATTATAGTTCATTTGAAAAATTGTGGCGACCTCTATTGATGATATGCGCAAATGCACATGGCCACCTAACAGAAATATTTGGTACTATAATTTGAAAGTGAACACCAATGGCGTAACATTATCTTAATTAGTTTATCAAAATTAATTAAAATTGAGGCAATAAAAAGGTAAATTCAAGTGAAGTATTTGTATCTTTAACAATAAATTACATATTGTTTCAATTTTATACATGGTGTAAATAAAAGTAAGTGTAGTTCAAATTTAAAGCACAACCAACTATTCGTTTTTTTTTTTTTAATTCATACTATTTTTAATTATTAATTATAATTAAAAATTGAATAACTATAAAGATTACCGAGATTTTGTGATAAAATTGCACAAATTTGTGAACAAACGGAATTATTCTTCCACTATTTATAAAAGCTACCAGTGGCGTACTTGTTGTTAATTGTTTATTTTATCATACAATTGTCTCAAGAGAGTATAATACGAATATGACCAATTTAAAATCTATAAAAATTGTTTTTTAATTTTATATGAGATAAAATAGAGAAAATTGGTTAATTTTACTGATATGTATGATGTTAATGATAAAGTGGCTAAACCATAAATACTGATAATTATTGGACGTTTAGATCGTTCCATAATTAAAAATATATAATATTTAATTAATTTTAAATCGAGTTTGTACCATTTTGAATTATAACAAGCATCACCAACTTGTTGACTCTAAAAAGTTTCAATTGGAATTAATTTGAAATTACAATGGGTGAAAAAATGATTGTTTTACTTTTAACATAATCTCATTACCAAACCAACAATACATCCATAATTGTACCAACATTGCTGTAAAATAGAACAATAAATTTACGAATTTAACCGATTTCCATGTTATCTACATCAAAATTATCAATTAATTTCTTATTAAATATATATTATAGAGAAGAATTTCACAAATTTACCAATATGAAATAGAAGCCTGTATTGCAAATACAGACAGCACTAGAGAAGAATTGTGCAAATAATGCAATCGAAAAGACACGTTGGATTTGTTCAGTTAGACTAAAAATACAACATTATCAATAGAATTTTAAATTATTTGAGAAAACAATACTCGATGATTTTCATATGATAGATGTAACATTTTTTTAATTTCTCTTCTTGTTTTTGATTTATGAAATGATCAATTTGATATTTTAAAATATCAAATTGTACACCGATAATTAACATAAATCCAGTTATTGTAATATCAATACCACTATTACACCAACAACTAAATATACTTGAAATACATTGAAATACATACATTGGATAATGTAACAGACCATCATTAAAATATGGAAATGGGTATGGTAATGGTTTATTTTCAAACCATGGATTGATTGCACCTGTTATACAAGCACAAAAAGCTACAAACATGTAAGTTTTCGTTAAATATTTCGATATTAAATATGTTTGTTGTTTTAATAAATTTAAATTATCAATTAAATCCAAATTATCATTATCATCATCATCATCATCTAATGATTCGAAATTAACCAATAATTGTTTAATCTTGTTTGAATTCAAATAAAAACAATATAATTTTACCAAGAATGATAACATTGTCGAACCTAAATAGAGAATTTCAGATAATTCTTTAACATCATCAATACAATCATAAATTTGTATCAACATTGTTATTGTTAATAATGTAGACAATAATAAAGTGATTAATTGTAAGAATTTATAGAAAATTGATGGATTGTTAATTGGCCATAAACCAATTAACATTAAAACACTACATTGACTTTGAATTATATCAAGATTTCTTATTAACATTTTACAAAACGAAACTCTTAACTGTATACAATATAGATATGCACGATAAGATAGATGGACAATAAATTAAAAACCCTTGTCTTTTCATCACTTTTATAACCGATTATGGGTTAATCAAATAATAATAATAATAATGCTTAATTAGGGGTTGTAGTTGGAATTTGTGTTAATTATTCAAATACTTTTGTTCTAAAGTTTAAATTACTATCTTATATTCCACCCATTTGAGTTTCTATTATCTTTAGAGATTGTGGTTAATTAAGTATAAGTAATAATTAAAAGAAATTAGAAAGAAAAATCGATCTATCATTTAAAATTAAAATTCAATATACAGGATGTGTATTTCACCACATACATAGTTGCCTATGCTTTTGATTACATAAGGTCGTAACTTGGTTCATACTTTACTACACCTTTTCCAATTGTAGTTCAGAAAGTAACAGATTCATTTCAGAAATCGTCAATTGTATTTCAGAAACGTAAAATGTATTTCAGAATTTGTGAAATGTAGTTCAGAAAAATTAAATAAATTTCAGAAAAGATTAATTTGTAATTTATTTGTCTAATTTTCACTGAATTAAGACCCATAAAACAATAGATATATAGTATATTAAAAAACGAGTTTCAGAAGTCGACAATTCCTGCATTAGACCAATATTAAAAAAAGAGCCGCGAAGCGGCGAGTTTTTTAATGGTCGAATGCAGGAATTGACTTCTGAACCGAGGTTTTTATACTATTTTTCCTATTTTGCACCCCCTTGCACCCTTTTTTCAAAAAAAAAAATAGATTTTGGAAATTTAGGGAATTTTATAGGAGTTGGTATTGTAGGTGTGACCGATATTCAATTTTTGTATCTAGTATCCATCAAGTTGATTTTCAATTGTTTTAGTCTCCATTTTCATTACAATTTTTAAGTGAAAATGTGTGACGACTTATCGTGTACTCCACCCGAACTGTGGGAAATTGTTGAAAGTGCAATGGAGAAACAATTTGCATTAAATGAAATAAATTTTTTATTTAAATCGACTGTTTTTAATATCTGTCAAAAAGTGACATTTCAATAATAAGGCAAGTGTTACCAACTTCTAAAAAATAAATTATCCTAGATATTTCTACACTCAAAGTAGTTAAGAAATATTTCATTTCCACACTACTTTTTATGTCAAAATAAGTCTATTTCCAACGCAAAATAGGAAAAAATATTTTTGTTGTTAAAACCACATAAATATAAATATTTTCGGTACCTATAAGTTTTGGTTGAGTCCTACCATCTTCAGTACTTCCCTTGAATATAAGAATTAAATGAATATAATTTAATAATCTGAAATACAAATTACGATTTCTGAAATACATTTGACTAATCTGAAATACAACTGACGATTTCTGAAATTCAACTTACAAATCTGAAATACAATTGATGATTTCTGAAACAAAATTGACTAATCTGAAATACAACTGAAAATATCTGAACCATAGACTGAACTACACTTGGAAAAGGTGTAGATTTAATATTTGTTGACGCATTTTCAATGAAAATCAAACAAGCGGCCGAACCAAGCTACGAGGTGATTTGCATATGTATAATTGGTTGCATAAACTTTGCAGATTATTTAAATTTTCATCTCGTTTGAGACATTTGAGAGTTGATTGATTTGAAATTTTAAAACCAATTGTATTGAAAGGAAAATAACAATAATCTAATGTAGAAATTTAACAAGCGACACAATGTTAACAATGTAGGGGTCAAATTGTGTTGTTTATACTGTTCTAGAGTGACATCTGTCCAAGATTCGAACGTGTCCACTTTAAAAAAGTTTGACTGTGACTTCAATAAAAATAAATAAATTTTATAGAATTTAACATAAGAATTAATTATTATTTTTTTTATTTTTTAGAATTAGATTAGATACGCATGAGCGCCTTTAAGACAACAACAAATATCAAATTTACGTATTTATAATATTTAATACACCTTTATTTAATCGTTTTCTCCATTGAGCAATAAAATAATAACTAAATTATCGTATTTATGTATATTTTACTAACCAACATTGTCTCAATTATTTCAACATTTTTTTCAATTTCCGTTTATTGCAAACAAAAGAGGATAATTAGCCAAATTTCTAATAAATTTAATCATAGGGGTTGGCATTTCATCGGTTATATAATAATTACAAAACACTGAGATAACGTTAATTTAATACAAAAATATTTAAGCATCATCATCATCATCATCGTTGTACCATCAAAGGGATGTTGTGATCTTATTGTTATCATTTAAAGGGTGTACACCTATAGAAAAAAAAACAAAAAAATACTAAATATAAACATGGATATAGTCCAAGGCTAATTACGTAATGAATCTACCTGTATGTCAACGATATTTACCTATATGCATTGAGGATTCTCCCAATACATTTAACAACAAAACATGTTCGTATTGTAATTAGTAGAGTTTAAAACGTACATACGTACATACATAAATGAATATAGAAAAAAAAATTAAATAATGATCGATTTAAAGAAAAATTATTATAATTATAGAAGAATATTATCATAACAAAAACAGTGGGGAAAATTCTAAAAATTCCAGAATTTTTTGAGAAATTTCCATTAATTTTGAGGGTAGTGTTTATTAATATCTGTTATGACGTTGTATATTATCAGTTTTATTATTGTTTTAATTGATGTGATAATCGGTGAGTTGCAAGGTCTTTTTGTATTATTTTTTTCTATCTATTAAACAGTAACGATAACAATATGATTCATTTAAAATCAGAATAATCAAAATTCAACACATGTATCTACGTGTTTAACTATTAAAAAAAATAATTAAAATTTCGTCAGGGTCGTATTGTTTTCCATTAATAAACATTTATAGGACAATTTTTTTTTTTGATAAGATAAAACCACACAATAATTATCATAAATATTTAAACTTTCTCTATATATGAATAATTTACCGAAAAAATTTGATATTTTCCATATTTATTACACATACAGGTGCCAAATTAATCAACTGTCCCAATGATTCCATACGTTATGAGAAGATTATCGGATTGTATCCACCTGAAAAATATCAAAAATTATTATTATTCCAACAACAACAACAAGAACAACCGATAACATCGGAATGTTTCGAAAAATGCAATCAATTGAAAAATTGTCAAAGTTTTGTAATTTTCTACAATATCTCAACATGTTACTATTATCAAACAACAATTATTGAAAATTATAATGAACAGAAACAATACAATTATGATATAAATACAGTATGGTTAAAGAAATTCTGTTTAAATTATAGAAATAATTGTAAAAAATTATGGATATTTGAACGTATACCTGGTGCTACATTAATTCACAATTCGAATAATACAAAACAATATTTAACACGTACAGAATGCCAACAATATTGTTTAAATCAACAACAATGTCGTTCAATTCAATTCAAAATTGATTACAATTACAATAATGATGATGATGATGAGATTAAAGGTATTTGTATTTTATTAAATACAGATCGATTTCAATCACCAAATTCATATCGTATATCAAATTATGATAATGAATATATCGAAAGTCAATGTATAGAAAATTTAAATCAAAATAATCACAGTTTTTGTGCATATGATGAATATAAAAATGCTACAATATTAACACATCATGATCTATTATATCAACAACAAACAAAAGATAATTGTCAAGAATTATGTGATAATTTAACAATATTCAATTGTAGATCATTTAGTTTAATTAATAATCAATGTTATTTATATAGTATTGATAGTAAATTATTAGGACCAAAATTAATAAAATATCAACAATTAAATAGTCATTATTATGAACGTACAAAATGTCTTAATTTAACTGTACAATGTAATGATAAAGAAATGATTATTAATTATCTACCTGATAGAGATTTTAATGGTATTCTTTATATGGATGGTTTTATTGATAAACCATCATGTTCAATTAAACGTAATGATAATAATAATTTATTAATATTGAAATTATCATTGATTGAAATCAATAATCATCAATATAATTGTGGTTTAATTAAAGCTAGAAATCAATTAATGAATCGTACATTAATTAGTGGTAGATTAATTTTACAATATAATCATTTTATACAAACACAAAATGATCGTATTATCCGTATTGGTTGTATTTTTAATTATAATCAAAATAATAATAATCGAATAATTGTCGGTAGTGGTATAACAATAAATACTAATTCATCAACAATACACAGTAGTCATCTATTTAATATAACTAATAACAATAATAATAATAGTGATAATCCAATGATACAGATGAGAATTATTGATTATAATACAAAAAAAGAAGTGAGCAATACAGAAATTGGACAAGAATTAGAATTAATAATTGAATTAAAACCAAAAACACTCTATGATTTTCGTGCTTATGATCTAATAGCAATGACAGAAAATGGACAAGATTCCATTTATTTATTAGATGATAATGGTTGTCCAATTGATACAAATATTTTTCCCAAATTTACAAAACAAATAACGAATAATTCACGACAATTAATTGCTAATTTTCAAGCATTCAAATTTGTATCATCTACAATTGTACGATTTAGTGTGATTATAGAATTTTGTACAGAAAAATGTCGTGATTTTGATTGTAATCAACAACGATATAAACGTGATTTATTTAAAAATAATACAACAATCACCAATGTGAATCGTAATGAATTTGATAATCAATTCAGAAATCATGGTCAATTACCATTAGAATTAATAATGATTGTACGCAATTCATCTACTGTGATTGCTGATCGATTGATGATTGGTGATCATAAGATACTTATAGCCGGTTATGGTAAGTTTTACTACATTTGTTACAGATTTTCATTAAAAAAAATTACATTTTAGATTATATCAATAATGAAGTATGTTTTGATTATTCATTATTTATCGGCTTGATAATTTTATGGATTTTAATACAAATCATCTTTTTTATATGTACTATAATGATAATACGTTATTATAAGAATTATTACGAACAACAAATTGGCCATTTATCATTACAAGACTTACATAAAAATTTCGATATGGGTTATACTAATCGTCATGTACATTGGGCTGATAATGAAGAATTAACATGATATTTTTCAAATAAAATCATTTAACATCATCATCGATCTGTATTTATTAATAAAAAGACAATAATTTAAGTAATACTTGCATCAATATTCTCTTCCTGTTCTAATCGTTTATTAATTTCTTTCGTTAAATCAATCTGTTGTTGTAATACATAAATATTTTCCTGTTTACGTTTCTGACGACGTTCCATGTCACGAATCACACCCTGATGTAATTGTTCCCTACAATTAAACACAATAATTATTACACAATTTATGGTATGATACCAAGTATCATACATACTATTATGCAAACATACCGATCTAAATATTGTTTATAGTGGACATATCCAATTATACCAGCTGAGAAAATACACGAACTAAATAACACAACTTTTGCCGGAACTGACATTTTTTTTAATTAATTTACAAAAATTATAATTACA
This sequence comes from Mylabris sibirica, assembly GCA_039776855.1. Classification (NCBI taxonomy): domain Eukaryota; kingdom Metazoa; phylum Arthropoda; class Insecta; order Coleoptera; family Meloidae; genus Mylabris; species Mylabris sibirica. The sequence continues at coordinate 13,467,819 of CM077843.1, read as the reverse complement.
TCAATTAAAGAAATTCAATATTTGGAAACGAATAAAACGATTCAAAATTACAGGTTATGTTGTAATTGACTGATTGACAAATGACAGTCAAAATTATGACGCATGCGCATGCATGCGCAGTTGAGACACAAGAAAATAAGCGTTGTCATATTGTATTTTAAACCCACAATTTGACGACAATTATAAAATTGTATAACAATTATCATATATTCCAACACTTATTACAAACATACAGCATATGTTGAAATAAATATTTTGATATTTGTAGTTTTGAATAAGTAGTTAAATTTAGAGGCAATATTTTGAAGAGAGTTTTGCTTGTCTTGTTGTGGTGTAAGCTTGGCAATGTTGCATCATGTGACTACTAGATTTTAGCCATCTTTCTGTCAAGTTGTGGCGTAATTCAGCGTAATTAATTGAATTGAAAAAAAAATTATTATCTAAACAAAGGTAAAACTCTAAACAAATATATTAGTATTGATATAGATTTGATGAGAATTTATTGTTTTTTTGGTACAAATTAAGAAGATAAATTTGTGAGGTTAGTTTTCCAACGCGGTCTCTATTTCACAATTACAAAATGGCTGCAGTTAAAATTGATGAAGAAATTGTGAAAAATGATAATGAAAATGATGAAGAAATTAAAGCAGAACATAAGGTGGATGATGAAAAAGTTGCTGTAGTTGCCGAGAGGGATGGTAAACAGAAAAAAAAGAAGAAAAAGAAAAATAAAACAGCAGCAATAACGACATCAACTTTGCTAGGTTTAACAAATTTTAATCCAAAAAATATTGATAATGTAGCTTTATTATTGAATATTGTAGATGGTGAACAACCAGAAATTAACAATGACGAATCTCCAACAAAGGAGAATACATCAGAAATTAAAGATAATGTTGATGAAGAAAAGAAGAAGAGGAAACGTAATCGTCGAAAAGGTGGTGGTGGTAATATTAAAACAGGACAAACAGATCCACCGACAGTACCAATAGTTGAATTATTCCCAAATCAAATATTTCCAATCGGTGAAATTTTGGATTATCCTGTAAAGCAGGATGATCGTACAGCTAAAGATCGTTTCACATCTGAAGAAAAACGTGCATTAGATCGTATGCATAATGATATATATAATGAAGTTCGATTAGCTGCCGAAGCACACCGTCAAGTATAATCAATTAAAATTTGTTTCAAATATTTTCTAATTTTTATATAAATTGAAATAGACACGTCAATATATCCAGAAATGGGTGAAACCAGGTATGAAAATGATTGAAATTTGTGAAGAATTGGAGAATACAGCACGTAAATTAATTGGTGAGAATGGTTTAAAAGCTGGTCTAGCATTTCCAACTGGTTGTTCAAGGAATCATTGTGCTGCCCATTATACACCAAATGCTGGTGATGATACAATTTTAGAATATGATGATGTTGTTAAAATTGATTTTGGTACACATATAAATGGACGTATAATTGATTGTGCATTTACATTAACATTTAATCAAAAATATGATAAATTAGTTGAGGCTGTACGTGATGCTACAAATACTGGTATTAAATGTGCTGGTATTGATGTACAATTATGTGAAATTGGTGCTGCTATACAAGAAGTAATGGAATCATATGAGATTGAATTGGATGGTAAAACATATCCAATTAAATCGATACGTAATTTAAATGGACATTCAATATCACCATATAGTAAATTAATATTATAATTTATATCAATTAATTTAAATACAAAAATAATATTGTAGGAATTCATGCTGGAAAAACTGTACCAATTGTTAAAGGTGGTGAAGCTACTGTAATGGAAGAGAATGAGTTTTATGCAATTGAAACATTTGGTTCAACAGGCCGTGGTATTGTTCATGATGATATGGATTGTTCACATTATATGAAGAATTTCGATTCATCCTATGTACCATTACGGTATGCTTGTATTTATTAAAAAAAAAAAAGTAATAATAGTTATCCTTGTAAATTTTCTAGTTTACAATCATCAAAATCATTATTGAATTTAATCAATAAGAATTTTGGTACATTAGCATTTTGTAAACGTTGGTTAGATCGTGCTGGTGCAACAAAATATCAAATGGCATTAAAGGATTTATGTGATAAAGGTGTTGTGGATGCATATCCACCCCTTTGTGATATAAAAGGTTGTTATACAGCACAGTTTGAACATACAATCATGTTACGGCCGACATGTAAAGAGGTCGTCTCCAGAGGTGATGATTATTGAATTTGTTTGTGTATGTGTAAAACTTTCAGTTTTCGTTTCAATTAAAAAAAGAAGTTCTAAGAACATTTGTTTCAGACCTCACCTGACCTATTTCTTCTCCCAAATTCAAATCCAGCTAAATTAATGAAACGTGATATTAACAATAAATATAACTTCTTCTATATTTATAAAAAGCAATTTACAAATTTAATTATCTTTAGTTGCCGATCTTTTATGTTTTATATACGATAAAAATACATTATAAATCATGGTAACAGCATTGATATAAAGTACTTGATATTTGACTGGAATGAAGAGGAAATTAAGGAATTGTGTTGGTGGCCATATAATCCAATCTACCTGAAATAATTTACACACAATTAAGATATAATCGTGTCAACATAAAAATCAATTTACCATATAGACATTAATGAATTTATTGGACATCTCTTCATTGCATTGTCTAATTGATTTCCGTTCTAAAAGTCCAATCGAATAAAAGAATTGTGCAATACAGATTGGTGACATAACGAATTGATCTAATAGAATTTTCTTTGTGATTGTTAGAAGATCTCGTTGTGGCATCCATTGATTTAAATAGACGTAATAATAATGATGAACAGGACCCATACCAAATCCAGTTAAAAACATTCTACCTAAAACAAAATATTTGGGTATTGTATTAATTAATTTGTTAATGTGTATAATAAAAAAATTTAATTTACATAATCGTCCATAATCATAACGTTTCTCTAATTTCTTCTGTTGATATTCCAATTCTTGTTGTAGTAAATCACCGAGTAACATTAAACCACCTGAACTGATTGTATTTGTTAAAAATAGATATTTTCCAAAGGCTATATTTAATGAATTTCGTACCGGTGATTTTATTGAATTTGTTGTTGAAATTCTACGTAGAAATATTAAATATTTTTGTAACATTTTACTATTCGAAAATCAACACTATAAAATAAAAACTCTTAAATAATTATTGTAGAAATTTCACATTTATAATCACTATATTTTAATTTATATATAATTTAATTAGTACTATGATAATTCTTATCAATTTGATGAAATGATAAGAATTATCATAGTTTGTTTGAACGAATTTTATATAACCTAAAATTTGGAATTAAACATAGACTTGGATATATTAGACTGCTAATGTGGGTAGAAATTTGTAGCCACCAGGCGCACTAATATTTTTTGAAACTCATCTGTTGTGTCTTTCCAAGTAATGCAACAACTATATTTTCTGTCTTTGTCACCTTCTATGCCACAATTTTTTACCATTTACGCTGGCGTAATATCAGTCAAGGACAGATAGTGATAAGTAGTTAGCTAAAAAGAGTAAGACTAACTTTCGAGGTCATTCGACGTTGGTTGCATTACAATCCAATGCAAAACATAGGACATTAGCAATCTATTCCCTTATAAAATCCTTGGAATTAAATGGCCATTAACCTAAATTTATTGAATGATAAGCGAATTAAATAGACTACCAATAGATAACACTACAACTTTCATAGAATTTTCCATGAATTTTCAGTATCATAGATAAGATTTGCAGTAATTAATAAGAATAATAATTTTTTAAATTATTTGGAGAATTTCAAAACTTTTTTATACGGTTACTAAATATATATTTATATATAACTTGTTGACTTGTTGCTGATATATGACGTCATGGAATTCCTTTCAATATGTATTATATTATTTATGGGTGCGAGAGAGAAAAAGCCACATACTGTGACTGTGTTGTGTGACGGTACTGTTTTCGTATTGATTTTTAAATATTCCTTTTGGACGTTTATAAATATTGGTGTTTGACAACAACAAAATTTGCCTAGGGTGTAAAATTGAAATTCCCCTAGTTGAAAATGTGACAAGATGGCGAATGTACGCGATAGTGATACATGTTTGTGGTTACACAATAAATTAGGAATTTCGAATGATTCATGGACAGGTGGTTCAATTTGTTCACAATTAAATGCTGAAGTACTTAGAAATATAAAAGATTGTTTTCCTGATTTACAAACACAAGTTAAATTGAAATTATTGTTAAGTTTCTTTCATATCCCGCGCAGAAGCCTTGAAGAGGTATGGGAATGTTTATGTATACAAAAATTGAATTTGAGAAAAAAACATTAGCAACAATAATGTTTCTTAAATGTTTTATTATATATTTTTGTTTGTTTTTAGTGGCGTAATGAATTAGAACAAATCTTGGATGTTGCCGTTTCTGATTCAGAATTGTGGGTATCAATGCTAGCTGAAGCTTTAAAGACTTATCCAGCAACAGGCAGTTTAAATACAGAAATATCAGATTTAGATGAAGTACGACCAATTTTTACAGATTTAGTAACTGATTTAAGAAAATTAGTTAGACGACAAGCTGAGAATGTTATGTTGCCTATGGAATGTCATTATTTGAACAAATCTGCCCTTATTTCAGTTGTAAAACGATTTAATTTTTATTTAATATTTATATTTTAAATAAATTTTTATACTTTTTAGGTTGGACATAAGCCAGAACCAACAAAACATTTTACAATAAGAAAGAAACAAAAATCAGCTGTATTACGTGCTGATTTATTGCAAAAATCAACAGATGCTGCATCAAATTTAAAAAAATCATCAGCACCTGTTGTTCCTGTTAGATCACGTGGTATGCCAAGAAAAATGACTGATACTAGTAAAGAATATTGTGGAATTATTTCGTTATTTTAAGCTTATTGATTTTGTGTTTTTCTAGCACCTTTAAAAGGTATTCCAAGTCGTGTCCCAACAGCCGGTTTTAGATCTAGTGTTTTAAATAATAATCTTAATAATCGTCCACCATTAACACGAATCACAGCTGGCCGTAAAGAGGGTGGTGTCAAATTATTAGATATAGCAGATCAACCATTAGGATTTACAGCGAAAAAGAGAAAAAAGACTCACGGTAAAAAATACTACTATATTTTTAAATATTTATTTTTTATTTAATTATAATTATTTGATATTATAGAAATCGAAGACGCAAAGAAAACAACCGAAAATACACAATCGTTACAAAGTCCTCCACCTGTTTCTGGTACAACAACAACTTCAACAGCAACACCAGATTATGCTGCTGGTTTAAGTTCAACACCTGCGTATGCTCCACCAACACCACAACCGATTGTTGTAAATTCAACTAGTAAGTATTTTATAAATCGAAAAAAAAAATTGAGAATATTCGAGTCTAATGAAGTGTTTGAACGTGATTTTTTTGAAGGGATTACAAGAAAGATTGCACTTTTTTTTTCATAATTCAACAAGTTTTTTTGTGTAATGACTCGATTATTTAACCTAGCATGGTTTGATAAATCAAAGTAGAGAATTATTTCTAATTTGTGTTGTGTATTAATTACAGCTCCGTCTTCCGTACTAGTATCGACTGCCCAGACAATACAAGCAACAACAATAATAACAACACCAACAACAATAACAACAACTGTATCTCAAGCAACTCCAATAAAAACAATTCCAACAGTACAGGCGCCACAATTAACAACAACAACAATACGTCCAGTACCACCATTATTAGCAACAACACCAACAGGGCAACGTACTATTATAACAACAGATCAAACAGTAAAATCAGTTACACAAGTAACACCAATTACAATAACACAAAGGACGAATCAATCGCAACAACAACAGCAGCAACAACAACAACCTACAGTTACACATATACGAATACAACCACAACCTGCTGCAAATTCATTACAACGACGTGGTCTAGCTTTGACGGTAAATTTTTTTTTTAGCTTTTTCTTCTTGAATTTTATTGAATTAAATTTTTGTTGTAGAGGGAACAAATGTTGGAAGCTCAAGATATGTTCAGAACAGCAAACAAAGTAACAAGACCAGAGAAGGCGTTAATTTTAGGTTTTATGGCCGGTTCAAGGGATAATCCATGTCCACATTTAGGTAATATTGTAACAATAAAATTATCAGAAGATCAAGAGAATGTCCTACAACCGGATGATACATATTTAACAATGTTGGCTGAAACGCATTTCCAAATGAATTATAATAATGGTGAGTGGAAACGTATTAAAAAATATAAACATATAGAGAATGTGACAGAGACAATGCCACAAAATGTACAAACACCAACAGTTATAGGAAATTAAATATAATGATTTTATTATTTTTACTAAAATAAAAAACCGTTGAAATTGTACGATAAGCGTCGAATTATTTTTAGTTTTTTTTCGCATTTTTATTTTCTGTTATTTATTGAGAATAAAATTTTATTGTTTGATGTTATTAAAACATATTTTATAAAAGTAAATATATTGATAGAGATCTATTGAAAAATTCCTCTTTTGTACATAACTTTTTTGTAAATATTGTAAAATATAAACAAATTTAAAATTATATCTCATACTAATAGGTGTATCGAATTAATGTATAGATTTCCTGTTTTCATATCCGGATTTCCGATTCTATTTACCTGTTTTTATCATAGTTAAGTAAAAATATTTCCTCAATGATCAAGCGTGTTAAAACCACCTGTTGAAATTTTCGCCCACTTGTCAAAAGGTCTTTTACGTCGACCAAAACAGGCAATTAACGTAATGTGTCGGTATATATTTACGGACTATACTAAAGTTGGCGCCGGCACTATCATATTTCTCTCTTTCTCCTTATATACACGACAAACAATCAAGTAGAATTTTGTATGTTTTGTAGATGGGTCGTCCTCGTCTACAATAGTCTAGACATACATAGTTTCAGTTATTTTACGAAAATAAAGCCAACTTTGGTGATGCAAATTGTTACATCAAATCAGTATTTTATCTTAACAAAGAGATAACGACATTGATCAAAAGTGTAGTTTTGATTGAATTTTTGGAAAATTTAATGATTCATACAGTGAAAGATTGGAATTTGAATTTTTCATTAGTAATACACAAACAATATTATCTGTTTTGACTGAAATTAAAGACAATTTAATAAAATCGGTAACAATCTCTCTTTCAATACAACAAATTTTATACAAATATATCGATAAATTTTACATATTTACAAGATTTTTAACAAACATTTATTTCCGTAAAATTGCATCTATTGTAAATTCACTTTTAGATTGTTTCACTTTAGGTTTCTGTTGGTTATTGTTCAATGAAACACTCTCGCAATTCTTCAACGATCGCACAGCTAAATCTTGTGGTGATAACATACATAAATCTTGTAAATTACTTTGATATTGGGGGTGTAAATGTTGATAATAATACGGTTGATACCAATACATTGGTGTTGGATATATAGGGGGATAAATTTGATAATTGTACGAATAAAACGGTAAATATTCTAATGTTGATTGTTGACAAAATGCCGGTGATGTTTGTCGGTTTATTGTTGGTGGGTCGTCATCTACTTGAATTTCTGGCGATGATACTGGTGAATTATCATCAATTTTGATAATTTTTATTGTTTCTTTATCTTGTTGTTGTTGTTGTTGTTCTTGACGTCTTTTTCGTTTAGCATACGATTTTCCATTCTCTTTAAAACCTTTAGCAAATGGATTATTTTCAACTTTTAATTTTGTAATTTCTTGATTTTGATAGGCAGTAACGGCAACAAAACACAATTCAGGAAAGACAATTGTTTTTGTTGGATGTGTAAAATCATTTGAATGATGAAGATGATACATTTGTTGTTGTTGTTGTATTAATTTATCACTTTGTATTATTATAATTTTCGGTTGATAACGATGCATTGATGATAACACAATATGTCCTAATTCAAGTGGTTGGTTAACTGATGGTATCTTGTTGGTTAATTTTAATTTATTAAATGATATAGCATTAGCCATCCATTCACTACCTTTAGCTGGTGATCTTGGATGGATATAAGTACGATTTGGATTTTGTGCATCTGAATTACCAGCCGGTGACCATCCTGTACTTGTTGAATATTTCTCTCGACAATTACCAACTTGTTCAAAATGTATTAACATACAATACATCATTTGTGGTTTTAAATCGTCGACTTTAATGTTGATTGTTGGAAACATTCGTCTGGAATGAAGAAGAAGAAGAAGAAGATTACTATAGCGGCGCCATTGACGACCACCCTTGATCATTGTGGGGTGATAGGATGCCGACTACCACACATTAGTAAAACAATGTTTTCGCACATTTGCAGAGATTATACAGGGTGGTTTTTTCAAAGAATTTGTAAGGGAGTCTTTAATGACCATTTTATCAAAATTAGAACCTCATTGCTCTCTTTGTAATTGGTTAAAAAAACTTGTTTTTGACGATGTTGCGATTTTCAAAAACGAACTAAATGCTCGAAAAGACCTATAATGACTCGAAGACTCTGTTAATATTGATTTTTTTGCTTTTACTCTGGAACAGGTGGACATGTTTTGCATTTTCTCTTGAATTTTATAGAAGAAAAGAAAAAAAATTACTCTTGGAAGAGTCTCCGAGTCATTCTTAGTAGTTTTGCGTGTTCAGCTCGTTTTTGACCAACATGCAAATAAAACACGATGTTATAAATTTGCTAAAATGATCTTTAGACTCCCTACTAATCCTGAAAATATTTTTCGTGTTTCATAAGAATTGACCACTTTCTTAAAAAAAAAAAAACACCATAACTGCTTTTGCGCATTAGCAGCGGTTATACAGGATGTTCTTTTTTGTTTAAAAAGTCATAAATTCTAAAATTATTTGAAGGATTTTTACGGGAATCCTTGGAGAATATTTGAGCAAAAACTAAAACCTCGTAGCTCATTTGGAAGTTGGTCGAAAAAACGGGCATTCCCTACAATGTCGCAATTTTAAAAAAACGGGCTAAACACGCGAAACTCAAGTTTAAGGGAAATATTGGAGTATTAAAGTTACCCCTGTAAAAACAGTTTTTATTTCAAATATAAAAACTCAATATTTTTTAGTGGTTTAAAAACTAGTTGATATAGATTTGATAGGGCCATCAAAAAGTGAGGCCGGTTTACATCCCTTGTTAAGGGTTGAAATTTACATCCCTTATTAAGGGTTGATGATTACATGCCATTTTGTATGTTTTTTTGCAATTTTCTACTCGACGGTAAAACATATCACCATGAGAATTTGTCTGCTAATAGGAAATTACAAAATATAACACTTGTTTAAAGGATTTAAAGGATTTTATATGTTTAAAATAGTTACCCTGTACCTCTTAGGGGTTGAATTTTTAAGGATGAAATTTAAAAATTGATCATTTAAAAGTGAATCGAAAACAGCAAAAAAACGTAATTTTTGCAAAAATGAAAAGCGGAACGGAACCGATATTGTTTTTGATTGAAGCGGAACAAAAAAAGCTTTGCTTGGGAGCCTCTACGAGTCATTCTTATTGTTAGTCGTATTACGTGATTAATTCGTTTTTGAAAATTGTAATGTTGTCCAAAACCAACTTCCAAATGAGCTATGAGGTTCTAATTTTGATAAAATGGTATCCAGAGCCCTCCCTACAAGTCCTTAAGATATTTATCAAGTTTCAGGAGAAATGACAACTTTAAAAAAAAAACACTCTGTAATAAGCGGAGATTCCCACCACTACCACCGCGACTACCTACTCGGGCTACTCGTAGAACGGAAGTAATTTTTGAATTTGAAACAAAAACAATCAAAATTCGATTGTCGCCCCAGATCCGGAAACGTGACTTTCTAGTCGGTTATGAGGATTATAATTAAGAAAACAAAAAGGCGGCTTTTACGATTTTTAAAGAACCACCTCATCTGGTCCTGATATTGCTGTGTCTCGGCTAGTGTTAGCAGCTTGTTAACATCAACTAAAAGACTATAATTTGATCAAATTGTCTTTTCGGCACCAAATCATCAAATGGTAGTCTTCAAAATTCTAAGGAATTATTTATTTTTTCTCAAAGAAACACATACATAACGATATGTTACCATATGCAGTTGTGCAAAATATCAAAAGAAAACCAAAACAAAGACTTGTAAATAAACAATAACATCCCGTCCCTTTAGTTACTTTAGTAGTTTAAACAACATGAAATAATATTCAAGAAAAATTTAAATATTTACCTGCCGTTATTGGTAATAATCATTTCAGTATCATTTTCATGGAATTTCCTCCATAATTCAACACCGTTTAAATGGACTTTACAATTCAATGTATCTATCATTGGCCAAAAACCACCATCATGATAACACTGCATTGTAAATTTCGAAAGTATCAATAATAACTTGATCTACCAATACACACAACTGAAGAAGACACTTTGAACAAATGATAACAACAGCCCCATACGTGCAGCTTTTATCTTTAGTCTTAAGTTAAAATAACGTGGAGGGGGATAAGGGTAGTGTTATACTATTGGTGGTTGTTGTAAGTGGGTGGATGATAAAGGCGGTAATATCATTACTATTGTTAAATTATGCGAAAAATTTGAAAGTTCTGAAATTAAGAAGAAAGGGTTTATCACTTTATTACCTGTTGAAATCTCTATCAATTCGATTTTTTTTTTGTTTCGAATAAATTTCGAGAAATTTTTGATAAAATTGTTATTGTTTATAAAAATGTATGAGAAATAAAGTAAATATGCAAAAATATACAGGACATAGTAAATTGTTGATTGTTATGGTGTTGTTGTACACGGAAATTTGTTTGCTTACAATTCTAATGGAATAAACAAAAATATCGTTGATAGTAAAATAGGAACAGTTCAAGAAACTTTGCTAAAGTATCTTTAAAAACAAATGATTAATGTGAATTTAATTGAATTCTTATCAATATTGCCATCATCATCATCATCATCTAGTTGTGTTGAATTTGTCGTGAAATTTTTCGTAAAGATTAACATTTTCTCTTCTAGTAAATTACAATAATTATTATTTCTCAATTATTTTAATGATAATTGACACACACAAATATCCACATACAAATAATAGTAAAGTATCCAAACATATTTTAAGAGATGCCTGGATTTGATAACAGAAAATGTTTGTCTTGCTTCTTGTTTCGTTCAAAAGGTAAAAATCATAAATTTTGGCGACATTACCAATTACCTCTTGTTGTTGTTGTTGTTTAAACAAATTACAAATAGAACATTGCAACATTTTATTTTGGTTGTTTTAGATAATTATTAGGAATGAGTTGTTGTTGTTGGTGTTGTTATTTTTCTTTGGCGACATACAGGAGACAGACATTTTTGAAAAGTGTGGTGCAAGGGTTCCAGACACCAGGCACCATTATCACCACTACTATAACAACAACAACAACAACATGCCTTGTAAAAGTCCACTTTGGCAAGACGCCTGATTGTATGGCACCCTGCTGCCTTTTAACACTTCACATCGTCAGAAAGTCAACTACCAGTTGTTAAAAATGCGGCGAAAGCTAATTCCGGTTATGTTATTGATATTATTATTATTTTTCTACTAACAAAGAACCAACTAGACAAGTGATAATAATTGAAAGAGAATAGATTTTTACCTGTCTTAAAATCAGTTGTAAATTCAAAGAATTTAATTTATGCAAATAATTACAATGACACTTTAACAGAACACCTTCAAATTCGAACATTTAGGATGTTTTATTTAAATGTGGTGAATTCTCAAGAAAAGATTTGTAGGGGAGTCCCAGAAGATTATTTTGTCAAAATTGGAGCCTCGTAGCTCATTTGGAAGTTGGTCAAAAAATGATCGTTTTTTCCCCATTGCATTCTAGAAAAAATGCGAAACATTTACACCTGTTCTAGAATAAATTGGAGAACAACGAAAAAAAGAAATCAATGTTAAGAGGATTTTTAAGTCATTCTAAGTCACTTTACGTCTTTGGATAGTATTTGAAAATCGTTACATTATCCAAAACGAGCGTTTTTAACCAACTTCTAAATGAGCTGCGAGGTTGTAATTTTGATAGAATGTTCTCCAAGACTCCCCTGAAAAGTTTTAGAATATTTCTCGGTCTATGATTTCTCGAATACCTTGCCAACTAATAAGAGTTATAAGAATCAACCACATTTAGATCTGATATCCTATACTTGAAGAATATTGTTGAAACTTAATAAAGCAAAAGTCCTAAATAAAAATTAACAAATTAAAAGAACATAAAGAAAAGGGTAGCCTTATATCCCATTTTATCCTAAAACAAACGAATAAACATTGCTATCTTTGTTATAATTATGTATAAAACCATATTGTTGATAAATAAGTTTTTCAAACGTGTTAGATAAACGACTGTATATTCTTATTTTTAATATTATTAATATCTGTACGAAAAGTCGGAAATGTTTTAATGAGAAATTAAGAGTATAGAGCAGTGTTTTCCAAACCTTTTTCATTGCGGAACAGTTTAAGTTTTAAAATTCTAATTTTACAATGTCTAACTTCAGTTTCATTATTCTTTAAGGAACACCTAATAACTTTAGAACACCACTGTTCCGCGAAACACAGTTTGGGAAACGCTAATGTAAAGTTTTAATGTCTTTTACCTATATTGAAACGATCCTGTTTGATTCTGATTGAATGAGATTTAATGAAAATTGGTCAAACAAACTTAAAGAGTGTCAAGTTCAAAAACTAAAAAACCGATTTAAACGCGTTACATTTGGGTAAATTGTGACTTTTTTTAAAAAACAACTAGATACCGATTTCTTTAAAAAGAATTTATCGCATTTACCTGATAATTTCTAAAAAAATTATTGTTAATCTATTTATCTTCATAACGGGTTTTTCTAACAATAAGAGCTTCACACAAACGGTCTGTAGTTGAATAGGTAGTCAAATTTTTACAACTTCTTGGATTCTGTTTGCTTCTTTTTTTTATTTGGAATTGATTTATTGACAAAATTTGCAACTAATCGACATATAACATCAAATAATTTCTTCTTTCTGTAAATTTTAAGACCAAATAAAATAACAAAAAAAAAAATTATTCGATTAATTTTCCACTAGTAAATGTTGTAATTCATTTGATAATTCTTCAGCATCAACACTTATTGTTTTTGTTGTTGTTGTTTCATTATCTTGTGTTGTTTGTGCCAACTTTGCACAAACTTTCTTATGCCAATGCCAATGTAAACGTTGACAATTCCGATCACAATAACGCACCGCTTTACATTTAGCACATTTCTTTGCTGGTGCTTCTTCATTACATGTTGAACATACTGGTAGATTATCAATGAAACCACGTTGACCACTTATTGCCGATATTATTAAACTTAATGCACTTGGTGGCTCTTGACTAGCTAATGTTGTTACCATTTGTCGGAATAATGCCGATTCTCTATATGGAAATTCACGGATACATTCTTTTAATACACCATCCAAAAATTCTAAATTACCACTTTTATTCGGTTTCAATATTTTTCTTGCAAATAATTCAGTCACATCAATATTCTTAGGACTATTATCTTCAGTATTATTACTACTACTACTACTACTAGTATTAAAACCACCAGATGGATGACGTTGGCGTAATTTGATTAATTCACCCAATATATAGGCAATATAATGGAATTTAAATGACATGACTTCATTAATTTCACATCCTTTTTTGATTTCACGTTCACACATCATTTCAAACACATTCTTAATCTCTGATAAATGTTCAGATAAACCAACGAAATTCTGTACATTTATTGCAATTTTAACTGGATGCACATTAATTTCCATTGCTAATTTTAAGAAACTTTCCACCAAATACGGTTGCAGATATGGTTCAGTACGTTGTCCATGTGCTATTGTATAATATTCAATTTCTGATTTTGGTATAAAATTATTAATACGTGCTGCACAATTATAATGACTTACAAAAGCTGCCATTTGTGCTGCTGTACGATTAACTGAATTTACAACATTCGGCTTAGCACCGGCTGATAATAACGTTAAACACACCTCATCATTACCGTTTAAAGCGGCGAAATGCAAAGCTGTATAATTATTATTATGTTTACATAAATTCGGATCAGCGCCCTATTCAACAATAACAGATAAAAAAAGAAAAAAACTAATCAACAAGATAATTGAAAATTTAAGAAAAAAATCTTACTTGATCCAACAGCATTTGGACCATTTCTTTATTGCCTTTGTATGCGGCATGCTGTAATGGTGTCATTAATGTTTCATCAACGAAATTCACATCTGAACATTCTGCTAATGCTGTTTTCAATAGCAATGGATCATTTGCATCGATTGCTGAAAAGATTTTCTTTTGTTTCTCATCTAATTCAACTTGTGTTGTCGTTTTTGATGAAGACATTTTTTTCTTTTAATCTTTTTCAGGAATTTTACTTTCAGCCGCACACAGTATTTTTTGTGGTTAGATTTCCCTGACAAATGACAGTTTTAATAATGACCACAGCGCACTCTGATTAACGTTGAGTGGGAGGTATGAACTTAACGTTTCGCAAACGCCAGATGGCACTGAAATAGCTTGGTTCGAAATTTGCCGCTTAGATACAATATCAAAGGAGATCTAGATCTTATAACTAAAAGTAGCTTATTCTATTCTTCGATAGATTGCTCTGAACACGGCCAGTTATTCAGGTCATTTCTTTGTACTAAGTATATAGGACTGGATATATCGTTTCACTTTTCCGATATACATGTTAGAGAGGGATAGTTAATAATACATGTATATAATCCTCTCGTCTTTGATACATACAATCGACAATGTATGTATATAGGTAAAGCACACGACTCCTTCTCTACTAAATAATTGTTATTATGTTTTCAATATATGTATTTTTTTTTAATATTCAAATTCATTACTAGATTATCGAAATTAATTATTTGATTGATATTTTTGATGAGATATTCTCTTATAAATGATAATAGTCGGGTGTCAATATCCCTGATTGTGAGTGGAATTATCAGTGTTCAATCCATAGATTTTATCCCGGGGTGAAGGGGGAATTCTTTTTAATATATCTCAATGCTTAGGTACTACATGTATGACTAATTATTTATTATTATTATTATTAATTTAAATTTAATAAATTAATAAACAGGTATATATGTATACCAAAATAAAACAATACGAAACTTTGTAAAAGTAGGTTATAATTTTACTGTCTTGCATATGTATGAATCTCAAACACCCCTCACGGTCGCCCCTTGGATTCAACCCTCAATTTTATTGTTGTTGACAACAGAAGTTTGAGAAAAAAACAAAGAAGAAGGAGAACATGTGAACATAGACAATGTGAATCTATGTAATCCGAGATAGATATAAGTAGCTGAATTTGTATAAGAAGACGAAAAAAAAATAACAAGATGCTAAATGAGTTATTTCTATCATATTTATTAGGTTGGATTTTTACTTGAAAGTAACGAAAGAACTGGGAAAGCTTACTCCTTGACATTGATCGTGAATCACGATAACTAATTAGGATCTGTCAGTTATTTACTATATTTATATGTATGTATATGTATTACTGTTGGGGTTAGATTGCTTATGAATTCAAAAGTTTGTTTTTTTAAAAGAGAATCCCTTGACCTTCGAAACACTACAAATAAGTAAGATGTGTCTACGTGACCTTTCAAAATCGTTCTATCTTCTGCTATCTTCTATCCTTTTCGTGTTCTTATATTCACTCGTCGGTAACATTGAAATAAATGGTTCGAAAAATGCTTTCTCCCAAATAAATTGTACCCAGCTATTTTATATCTCAACTAAAAAATATTAAAATAATAATTATTTCCATATTATATTATAAATATAAGCTTCAATCCAAATAATTACTGTACATATACAAAACGGAAAATATAATGGGAAAGTTACGCAGTAGGTAATTCGAATTGTTATAATATAAATTCCCCTTTTTCCCTCGCCCCGGAAATAGTACAATAGGGAGAATATGGCCTGCTTTTATCAAGTTTCGTAGTAGGTAATGTAATAAAATACAATGAGTAAATTATTTACAATTAGACCTGTTTGTTAACTTTTTGATTCGAAATTTTAATAATTAGACGTGTAGAACACATTAAAAATTATAAAATCATATTTTTCTCCTTGGGTAAAATGTCTGCATTCAACACTGTAAATTGTGTAGTAAACAGATTGCATATTTACAATTTATTTTTCCGGGAAAGCAAAAGGTAATTTTCTGGAGATTTTCCAGCCAAAAACTTATTTTCCAAAAGTGGACGTTTTAACACATGTTCTCGGATAGCCCTCCGTTCTAACGCCAAGCAACAACAAAAAATTCTGAACCGACGTAGTATATATGTATACACTTGTCCATTGTTATTTTTATTTATTTATTCAGATCTTTTGTCTACATAATATACTTGTAGGTATATACCATATGTATGTATGTACGTTTTACATTTTTACAAATTCGTCGAAGATTCCTACCCTTTTTATTTACATTTTGTTTATTTCTTCTGAACTATAGATGGCAGCAGGTAGAAGAGGTTCCATAGATAGACACTCAACTGAGGCCGCCAGAAACCGGGGAGGACTTGCTAAGAGGGAATTTTTAAATTATAATTTTAAAACGTGTAAATTAATGAAAAAACCGATGTTTATTCCAAATAATTTCGTTTATATTAATTTTCATCACTGATTCTATACCGTAGACTTGGTTTCTAGAGTAAATTATCATTAATACGCTTAATTCGTTATTTCATCATTTTTATTTTTTTTTGTGGAAACTATGTGTTCAAAGTTAAACAAAAAAATACAGAAGCTAAATAAAACTTCATCAGATGTGATAAAAAAGTTTAAACAAAATCTGGTAGAAACTTTCCCAGATAAAAAATAAAATCGTGTGAAAAACATGGTTTTTCCACATTTTCTCGAAAACTTCCTACCAGATTTGGTTTAAACTTGGTATAAGTGAAGTTTATCCAAATATTAAGCTATGGTAATTTTTTGAAAATTTTTGAACACATAGTTTATTTTTCATCCAGTAGCGTTCTACCTTAAATCAAAAACGTCATACCTAATTTAAATCGAACTACTGCAAATTATCAAAAATCAAGGCCTGCTTGATTTTCTTCACACGATTCATTGTTTTTAATTTACTAATTTTTATTTGATTATTACTATTCTTAATTGTTAAGATTATTAGAAATTTTTTGGAAGTAAATTATTACTCATACATTCATTTTCTCTGCGAAAAATAATAAAGCATTAGCGGCATTGCTTGTTAATTAGGCATTTTAATTTTTACCACCAAGTACAAATAAATTATTGGTAGCGACATCTATATATACTTAATTTTAATAATACATATATGAATAATCCGACATGTTTGTTGCAAATTTTTCGATTTTGTATTAGGAATATAGGAATCGGTTAGAGGTCTTTTATAACGATTGCAGATCATTGCGCAGGAACAATAGAGCGAGAACATTAGAGTAGAGTAACTTTATTTCTGCGCAAGCGCAACTCAGCGATAGCATAGAAGAAAGATAACTTATTAGTATAATTATTTGTATGCAACACACAATACACTATGTCTGATTATAAGGTCGTCTAAACATACGACAATAATTTATTGACCATTTTTCAAATGTCTTGTGTTAAA
The DNA here is from genome assembly GCA_039776855.1 of Mylabris sibirica. Classification (NCBI taxonomy): domain Eukaryota; kingdom Metazoa; phylum Arthropoda; class Insecta; order Coleoptera; family Meloidae; genus Mylabris; species Mylabris sibirica. The sequence goes on along the minus strand of CM077843.1, from coordinate 13,450,069 downwards.
AATCAACTTTTATCAACATTATTGGATCATTATAACGCTCTTACGTCATACTTCTATGTACAAATTATGGAAAAAACAACTAATTTTAAAAACAACTGAAATTAAAATGAATGCAATCTTATTTGTGTACGTCAATTATTAATTATTAGATTCAGACGACAAACTTCACGGCTAGTGCTATAATAATTGACATTACAATATTTGTAAGATAATTTAGTATTTTCGGCCTTGTGTCTATAATGTTGTTTTTAAGACAACAAATGTGGCGAAATACATACCTATTATGTATTATTTTTATTCAAGTTAAATTATTTTTTCAATTATTAGTATATTACAGACAGTCTTTGAATAATTCAAAAATTATTGAGTTACTATAAAAATAAAAGTTGAAATAATTATTATTCTACATAATTCATTGTTATATTTATTTGTAATCTGATGTAAGAACGTTGAAACTATTTAATAATGTTGATAGAAGTACATTCTGGATTTCTGAATATAAAATTTAACAAAAATGGCTTACAAATAATTACAGTCATATGTATAGGCAACTTTGTAAGTAAATTTCATGTATTGTGTGTTGCACACAAAGAAGTGAAAAATACGTTAACTTTCTTTTATGTTATCGCTTGATTGCACATGCGGAGTATTAAAATGATCCCTCTTGAATGGTATCGCTCTATTGTTATAAAAGACCTCTAATCCACTCCTATATTCCTAATATAAAATCAAAATTTTTTAACAAATATGTCGGATTATTCGTATACAAATTATTTGATTCAGTCGAATAGATGTCGCTACCAATAATTTATTTAGCGGTAATTTTTCAAATTTAAAATTGTTAATTTTAGTAGTTAACGTCCAAATTTTGTTCAAAATAATTAACAAGCGATTTTCATTTATTTTCTTCAGAGAAAATCACGAGAAATTTCTATAATACAATTTTAATAACAACAAGAAATGTGGTTTAATAACTACTGAAGGACGTTTTTAATTGAAGTTGAATTATGTTTAATAAGCCTTTTTTCGTTACAAATTATCAGTAATGTTACAGACATTTTTTTGCATGACTCATTAATTATTTATTGAGTTACAATTAAAACAAAACAGTTGAAATAATTATTGTTGTACATAATTGATAATTAGCGTAATAAAGTAACAGTATGTCATCTAAAGAAATTTTTTGATAATTTGTGTATTGAAATATAATTTCAGGTTTTAAAATTATGCAATTGTATTGATGAAATTAGATTTTCAATATAAAATATACCAAAACAGTTACACTTGTATATATAGGCAAAGAATACAAATACCATAGAAGCTCAGATCTCGATTTTTTGGTTTAGTACCTAACCTGACTCACGAAGGGCGACACTTGTTCAATGTCGGTAAGCACATGGTAAGGACGATGATTTTACCAACCGAACTCATGGCCACGGTTGCCGATTCAGTAGAGTTTCTACTAGATCTGGCGGAATTTCGACCCGTCTTGTGGGTAAATCTCCGTCTAATAGATTAGTAGAAAAGTAGAAAATCTGGTAGATTTTTTTTCGAATATTTTTTTGTTGATTTGTTTAATTAAATATAACTGAATATATTTGGATGTAGAAAAGGAATATTGACTTCAAAATAAACTAAATGGATATCACGTGACCATTTAGTAGATTTTCTTCCTACGCCGCCGGCAACAGTGTCGACGGCCGACCGACATTGAACAAGTGTCGCCCTTCGTGAGTCAGGGTAGGTACTAAAATTCTGATAACCACAAAAAGCCGACTTATGAGCTTCTATGGTATTTGTATTCTTTGATATAGACAAGCGAATTAAGTGTATTGTGTGTTGCATACAATTTAGCTATAAATGAGTGAACTTTCTCTTATGTTGTCGCTAAGTTGCGCTTGCGCAATATCAAAATGATTGTTCTTGAATGGTATCGCTCAATAGTTATGAAAGACCTCTAACCGACTCCTATATTCCTAATACAAAATCGAAAATTTTTCAATAAACATCGCAAATTATTAGTGTACGTAATATTAAAAACAGTTGAATAGAGGTCGCTACCAATAATTTATTTGTACAGTCACTAAATATATTTAAATAAATATATTTAGTGACTGTATTTATTTGGCTGTAATTTTTCAAATTTAAAATTGTTGTTTTAGTTACTAACTATGTGCGGGGTCTATCTAGTCTATGGTTACTAACTTCCAAATTTTATTTAAAATTACCAATAAACGATTTTCTCTCATTTTCTTCATAGAGAATCAGAAGAAATTAAGACATGAGTAATCTTCGACCAGGTTAACTATCAACATTTATTAATTAAATAAGAAAAAATTGCGCCAACAATTCCCAACAAACTTTGCTTTGATTGATTATGTTGTCTTCTTGTGTCTTGTGTCTATAATAAGGTTTTTACGACAACAACAAATGTGACTTAACACTCTAACACCTATTAAAGGGCTTTTTTAATTCAAGTTAAATTATTTTTATTCAAGGTGTTTCATTTTCACTGCAAATAATTAGTAATATTACTGACAGTGCTTGCATGATTCAGGAATTATTGAGGTACGATTAAAATAAGACAGTTAAACTAACTATTGTTGTAGATAATTCATAGTTATAAGTTATAACGTTATAAGTGATAAGTGATAATCTTATTATCATAATAAAGTAACAGTCTTTCGTGTACATAAGTAGATTTTCTGATAATTTACGTTGTGAAATATGACTTGAAAACGTTAAAATCTTTCATTAATAATGATAAAAGTAGATTTTCAACATAAATAATGATTAATAAATAAGCACAATATATGTATAGGCAACTTTGTGAGCACATTTAATGTTTTGTGTGTTGCATAAAATTAGCTATGAATGAGTGAACTTTCTTTTATTTTATCGCTGTAATACGCATGCGTATTATTAGGATGATCCAGGGGGTGGGCACTTTAATGGTTGACCTTGAATCCAATGTGAAGTACTTAAAGAACTTTTCATCAGGTGGCGCGCTAATCGTTTATAGGATCACTGTGATTAAGGTTACAGCACTTGTGCTTGTAGTCACAATTTTATGACAGAGTTGACAGAGTTTTGAATTAATCAAGTCGTTTTGTTGACACAGAAATTTCAAATTTAAAAAAGACAGTTGAAAATAAAAAAACTTATAGACATTAAATTTGGTAAATTCTAAATAAAATTGGTGTGAATCAGTTTGATTTTTGTTATTTTAGAAATTCTCACGTGATTAGCTCTATTTATTAGGTTACGTTATATCAGAAACTGTAAAAACGTTAAGTATGAATTTTGTCTGTTAAAAAAGTAAAAAAAAAAAATTCAATTTACTTCATAAATAATTTCAGAATGTCCAGTTATAGAAAATGTTCAGTTTTGGGGTGTGATGACCAAAATTCCCACCGTCATCGATTTCCAGATCCGTCTAAATGTCCTGAACGTTTTAAAAAATGGATTTCGTTGTGTGGAGATGAACAACTATTATCCAAAGATCCGCATTTAGTGTATCGATCCAACAGAATGTGCCACAAACATTTTAAAATTGAAGATAGGACAACAAATATGTACATTCGAAAGAATGCAATTCCTTCTTTGTTTTTACCATCATCACTTACACCTAATGGTAAGAATATGAAAATGGTGAAAGCAGATGCCATGTTCTGTATTCTAATTTTATTTTTAAGTACATTTTGCAGGTGTTTTAATTTTTTTTTGCTTATAGTTAATAAAATATAGTAACTCATGTAATTTTTTTTCTTTTGTAGAATCAAATGATAATGATATTTTGAATATACCATCCACATCCAAAGATCCTCTAACTGGAAGACAAGTTCCTATACCTGGTAGTATACCTGTTCCTGAAAAACACCTCCAGTGTCATAAAACTATTTTAAACTTGAGCAAAAAAGTTAATACTTTGAAACAACGTTGTAAACAATATCAAAAAGCTCATCATTACAATAAGAAGGATCTAATTGAATGTGCTTTGAAACCTTTGAATAGTTCTATTTCATCATTTGTTAGAACACAAATTAGGTTGGCAAATGTTCACCCGAAAGGAAGAAGATACAATTTGGATGACAAAATTATGGGGTTAATTTTTCATAAGCAAAGTAAAAAGTCGTACAATCTCCTTTCAAAATTTTTCGCTTTACCATCAAAAAAAACACTTACAACTCTTTTAAATAGAGTTCCAATTTTTCCTGGAATAAATGAAACTATGTTTGACAACATAAAAGCCAGGGTTAGAAATTTAACACCTAAAAGTAAATTATGTGTCTTGCTTTTTGATGAAATTTCGATTGAACCGCATATCGCACTAAATCTCCATAACAATGAATTTGGAGGTTTTGAAAATTTTGGTTCTTTTAGAACAGCGAAAATTGCAAATCATGCTCTAGTAATTATGTTAAAAGGAATTACAAAAGAGTGGAAACAACCAATCGTATTTACTTTTTCAAATTCAAATATTAAGAGTATGACTTTAGTAGATTTGTTGAGACATACAATTTTAAAATCTCACTTGTGCGTCACAAGTGTTTAGCCATACAGTTGCGTCTGTTATGTCTTTAGTCGCAAGGAATAAAATAACTGATGATGGGAAAGAACCATTGGATCAAACTGCCATCGGTACATCACGTATCTTAAAATTTTTCAATGACTTATTTGACAGTGTAAATGGTAAGGCCCTTTACCCAAGGAATGGTAATAAATTAAGATGTGCAGTACATAAAGAGTCGATGCATATAAATTTTTGGTTTGATGCTAGAAATACAATTAGAAATATGCATTTTGAAAAAAATGGTAAGAAATTTGTTCCGCCTAGTTTGAAGAATTGGGAAGTGACGTTATGTGGCTTAAATCAAATTTATTTAAATCTTGAAAAACTTGGGATTAAATATTTCAAACCAAGAGTGTTCAATCAAGATCCTCTTGAAAATTTCTTCGGTCAAATTAGGCAACAAGGAGCTCGAAACATAAACCCGACTCCCGATCAATTTATACACCATTATAAAACTTTGTTATTTAATAATTTAGTATCATGCCACTCGATTTCAGCAAACTGTGAAACCGATGATGAACCTTCACAAATGATAACATCAGTTAAACGATTTGTTACACAAGGTATTCCAGAAGAAGAGGAAAGCTTCAATGAAAATATTGATCTAACAGATTTAGAAATTCCCATCATTGAATTGACAAAGATTGATAAATTGTGCATTGGTTATGTTAGTGGTTTTATCATAAAGGAGATCAAATTGTTAAAAACTTGCTCTTCTTGTAAAAGAAATCTAATAACGACTGATAAATGTTCTCAGTGGCATGATTTAATTGTTGAGAAAGAATTCACAAATTCAATACCCAACAAATTGATGTATTGTACTCCTCAATTAATTAGAGGTTTATGTAATTGTTATAACACCATTTTATATTTACTACCTAAAATCAGTTATCGACCCAGTGGATTTGAACTTCTTTTGAATTATTTATATTTGAATATAAGATTTGATTTTGTTGACAATTGTGAACATATTGGTGAAATTAAGAGGCAACTAATTAGAAAATTTGCAATATTGTGCTGTCATAATTGGTGTAATGGTATTAATAAGATATTATCTGGCAAAGATGAAAGGAAGATACCTCGAAGGGCTGACGATTCAATATATCGTGAATCTATTAATTATTACCAAAAAAACAAAAAACGTTAGTTAAAACAAACTTGTATATTTGAATGCAATAAATATTGAATTGCTTGAAGAAAAATAATTGTTTTTGATTTACATATGTGCATATAGTGGATAGTATATTTTCAAATTTCCCTCCTTTTTAAATTTCGTTTCCGAACATCTCGCTAGATGTCTTACCACCATTTATGAAGTATTGTAGTTGCCCATCTATATTATATTTTATCTATGGGATGATCTTTCTTTAATGGTATCGCTCTATCGTAATGGAAGACCTCCAACCGACTCCTATATTCCTAATACAAAATCGAAAAATTTTCAACAAATATGACGGATTATTGTAGGTATTATTAAGAACAATGGAATAGATGTCGCTATTAATAATTTATTTGGCAGTAATTAAATTTAAAATTGTTAATTTTAGTAACTATCGTCCAAATTTTATTTAAAATACCAATAAACGATTTTCCTTCATTTTGTTCAGAGAAAATCAGAATAAATTAAGATATGAGTTATCTTCGGCCAAGTTAACTGCCAACAATTTATTGATTAAGTAACAAAAAAAAAATAATTATCAAATTAATGTTAAAATTTGGTCAAAAATTATATACCAACACATATCGCTTTTATTGAGTGTGTTATCATCTGTAAGGAAATTTTATTAATAATATACTATATGGTAGACGAGAAGGTAACTTAAAAAAGTAACTAAATGGGAAACTAAAGTTTATTTCGATTAATAATCTATAAAAGTCAATCATAATGGCTGATATGATTGACTTTCACTTTATGATTTAATAAATCACACAATTTTTGTTAATATTTAGGCAACTAATTCACATTAATAAATTTTTAATATCGATTATAATATTTTATATTAAGAGATTATCAAATGGCTGTTTTGATTATCTCTTATTTTTACCTATAATTATGTATTATATGTATAAGAATAAGTATAGGTAATAATATACTATGTACAAACTTCTATTATTTAAATATACTATTGTTAAATTGTGCTAGTTATATTATCTAAAACTGGTACAATTCAACGTTATTTTTAGTTCAATAGTTCTATTGCTGGACAATACGTTCCTAAATAATTATAATATCGCTGTATCCACTTTGTTTAAAGACTCTGAATTCTTATTAATGGAATTATTACCGATAATAGATTCTAATTTATATTAAAATTATTAATTAGGCATCTATTAATGCCTGTAATGGTGATTAATTCGATTAAGAATTTCCAGACTTGTATCTTAATTAATTAATTAATTCTACATCAATATACAACTTAAATATTTCCAAAAAACAAATTAATGTAATTAAACATAATATTCTTTAAATTTAGTTATTCGTCTCTCTCAAACTTCAGTCGGTGTTTGTGTAGCCGAACCTTCAGGCATTGTTAATCGAATTTGATTACTTTCCGATCGGACAACACCGTTAACTTGCCCACCGATTTGTGTATCACGCCATGGAGTTATCAAAATTTTAATTCTCTACAATAATAATAACAATAATTTATTAATAATATGATTAGTAAAAAATTAATCCATTCTTACTTTAAGAAATGGTCCCGGTGTTATGATAATTTTATAAATTGCAACAATCGGTATCATAATAACAGATGAACCGGCAATCATCCAACCTAAAATATTCGCCCAACTTGGATAAATATAATCTTCATAACTTAATGGTTCATATCCTAATAGACCATAAACAATAATAAATAATAAGAATACAGGTGCTGCAAATTTCCAACAAAAACGCCAATAATAACCAGGTGCAAAACCAATCATATCTTTTATATCATCACAAAAACGTTGTGTACCATATATCCAAGATACAGCGATTGCTTCAAAGAAAACAGCAAATAGCATCGAATAGCCGGCTGCATAACGGTCAAGTAGATGAAAGAAATAGAAACCACCTTGTGAGCATGATGCTAAACCAACTAAGAAATATAATGTAAAAAGGCAAGCAACGAAAATCTCTCGATGTCGTCCAATACGTGGAAATTCATCACTTAAAGCTGTTATAATTGCTTCAGATCCACCAAACTATTTTCAAAAAAAAAAAAAAAAATTAAAAATAATGTTGATAATAATAATTGTTGATAATTATTAATACCGAACTATCTAAACCGAGTGTAAGTAACATCATGAAGAATATTAATGCCCAAAAAATACTACCAGGCATTGTGGCGATTGCTGCTGGATAAACAACAAAGACTAAGCCAGGACCTTCTGTTGCTACTTCTTGAATTGGACGGCCAGCAGCGTGCGCCATATAACCCAAAACGGAGAAAATTACAAAACCGGCAATGAAACTTGTTGCTGAATTTATAAAACTTGTCAATAATGCATCTCTACAATCAACAAAAAAAAAAAAAAAAATTGAACCAAATTATCATTTTAACAAATAGATAGATCAAAGTAAGTTTGTCCAAAGCCATGGATGCGCAGTAGATCTTGTCTAAAATAGAAATGCAATCGAGTGTATTATCGCGCGGTTTTGCACTGGTTTTGCATTAAGGATAGTCAAATAGACTCGATTACTCTGGAAACCTTGTTTGGACTTTAGCAAACTTAGATTGACCAATCTATAGAAACCTACTTGTAGACATTATTGTGGTATTTATTATATGAAGCATAAGCTAGAAGAACACCGAAACCAGGACCTAAAGAGAAGAAAACTTGTGTGGCTGCATCCACCCAAACCTAAAATTATCAATTATCAAAAACATAATTTTTCACACCACCTTATACCGGGTGATTCATGTTAGACGAAAAGTTCTTATAGAAATACCCACTATTTAGTGAGCAATTCAAAATTAGAGCCTTGTCAATGGGAAGTTGGTCAAATAACCGCTTTATTTCGACAATGTCGCGATTTCTACTAATCAACTACACACATGAACCGATTAAAAGTGGGTAAAGCCGATTTTTCCGTGGTGGAGATCGATCGTAGAAAGACTGAATGAATCTAGTGTGAGTTATTTTCTCTGTCGTTTACTATTTTCAACTTGATAGGGTAAGATTGTTGATTGCTTTTATTCTAATTTCCATTAATGTAAAAATAATAAAAGTCACGTATTATTTGTTTCTAATGTGTCCAATGTCAAGGATTTTCTAAGAAAAAAAAACACCGCTTAATCAGCATAAACAATCTTCTCCCAACGAGTTAAAAATGGTAAAAATTAGTTATAAAAATCAAATAAAAACTATTTTAAGAGGATCCTCTAAGCATTATTAGTCGTTTGAGGGGTATAGCCGGTTAGTGAAGATTGCGACATTGTTGGAATAAAGCATTTTTTCCCAATGAGTTACAAGGCCTTAATTTTGCTAAAATGAAATATACATATTTCAAATCAATGCTCGCTTGTGTTTGACAGTGCTTGGTTATGCTCAGCTGTGTTAGACAATGCTCGTTAGTGTTCTACAGTGCTCTCTGGGGACCGCCTATAAACCTTGACATATTTTTCGAATCACTCGCCAAATAATCTGAGTTACCTTATGTATTTTTCGTTTAACACAAATCATCCAGTATACAAAAAAAAAAGAATTTTTATGTATATAGTTATACATACTTCAGCCGATGTGATAGCATTAAAGTTTGGATTTAGATAATATTTGATTCCTTCAGCTGAACCAGGTAATGTTATCCCACGTACAAGTAATATCAATAAAACAACATAAGGAAATAGGGCTGTAAACCAGACAACTTTCCCTGATGTTGATATACCTTTCCATAATGAGAAATAACAAATAACATAGACAGCTAATAAACATAAAGCCATATCCCATTTGATTGCACCTAAATCATGTAGACCTTTACTTTGATGTAATTCTAAAATTGCACGACTGTAAAGTCATCAAATAGTAAGCGTAATTATCAATTATAATATAGCGAAAGAAACAAATAAGATTTTATTGTCTTACTTGAAATATTCAGAAGCAGCCGATGCGAATCTTGCATCTTGTATTGAAGTTGTTTCGAATGCAGATAATTCACTTCTGTTATTGGTGCTGTTTTCTTGTGTAAAATTTCTATCAGAGTAGTCGAACTGGAAATTGTTAATGATCCTTTACATTATCCGAGATATTTTCATCTTTACATTATCCAAGACTGTAGCAAGTGTGCGCAGACCTAACATTATAAGTCATGCTTTGCGTATAATTTCAAATTTTCAAAAAAGCATACGGCAACTCGGATCAGAAATAGAATGTTGTAAAGACGAAAATTTGTCATACTTTTTTTGCCTAGAATGTAAACTCGGATAATGTAAAGTAGACTTTGAACAATTGAAAAGAGTCTTTAACAAAAAGAAAATATTAATACAGGATGATTTACGGTAATGGTACATTAATCGTAAATTAGCCTGTAGATATTTATTGTATTAATAAATAATTGGTGCTCTTACAGGTCGACAATTAGGCGTATTCCAGGGATTATCACAAGTGGTCCACGGTAGTAGATCGGTGAATGAAGCAAAAAAGAAACGTAACGCCCATGCAATGATGACATTGTAATAGAAATCAACGTAGAAAGCAATCAAGACAACAGCATAACCGATACCTAGTTCATACCGGAAACAAAAAGAAATCAATAAAATTATTAATAATCATCTTCAAATTCATTGTTCACACATTCGCAATAAAATTTATTGTAGGTAAAAAAAAAGAGACCGACTCTTGAGCGAGAATATCATTTTTTTCTCGGTCCGTGTAAGTCGGGTTGTTTCTCTCCTGAGGGATAGTTAGGAGTTTCCACCCCCCATTTTCTGATTAAATATCTTTCTAGCCAAAGTCTGACCTGTGATAATCATATTATATTATCACGACCGCTCTTAAAAGCCTGTTTTACACAGCCTCATTAAAGTAGTCTTTTTTTATACTCGTTACTATACCTATACTAATTTAAATAGTAAAATAGTATAAATTTCTCTCCCGGCGCATCCACCATTTGTTACTTTTTTTCGCTATATTCTCTAATACTAATAACCTAATAACGTAGTCTATACTTGAATTATAATTTTTCTAATACCTAGACTCTATTTAAAAATGGACGAAAAGAGCTGTTATTTGTCACTATACACCTATACAGAGTGTTTGGTTAAAGTATGGTGAGTTTCAAGAAACTCCTATTAGTCGGCGAGAAATTCGAAAAATATTTTGAGGATTTGTAGAAGAATCCCTAGGGAACATTTTAGCAAAATTAGAACCTCGTAGCTCAGTTCAAAGTTGGTCAAAAAACGATCGTTTTGGATAATGTAGCAATTTTCAAAAACGAACAAAACACGCAGAACGACTAAAAATGACTCAGAGACCTTCCCAACATTGTTTTTTTTTTCGTTTTTCTTCATTGTATTCCAGAGAAAATACGAAATATTTCCACCTGTTCCAGAATAAATTTTAGAAAAACGAAAATAATCAATTTTGAGAGGATCCTAAAGTCATTCTAAGTCGTTTCGCGTTTTTGAAAATCACTACATCGTCAGAAATTAGTGTTTTTTGACCAACTTTCAAATGAGCTACGAGGCTCTAATTTTGCTGACATGTTCTTTAAGGACCCCCCTACAAATCCTTAAAATATTTTTCGAATCACTCGCCGACTAATAGGAGTTTGTTAGAACTTACCATACTTAGACCAAACACCCTGTATATATTTTATAATCCTTGACCGACACGGAATAACTCTCTCTTTCTCTATACGATAAGCTGGCAAGTTGAGATATTGACCATTCTTCAACAAACCACTTTATGGCATATTTCTTTCTTTCGTTGTATAAGTTGGAAAATCTCACTGAATATTTTCCATTTATTTCCCACAACTACTTACTAATACTACACAACTTTACCACTTACAGACGACGACGACGACGACGACGACAGGAAACTGAAAAATGCCTTTTGTGGTAAAGACGCGCTCAACAATACACTATGTCGAGCACGTTTCCGGTTCAGAGTTTCCGGAGATTAGCAACAGTAGCATTAGAGAAAATCGGTGAAAATACTGTAGGTATAATCGACATTATACAATTTTATAGAGATAACTGTCAGATTTCTATCGTCTTTTCTCTATCTTTTATTCCATTTAATATAATATTTATAAAAAGTAACAATAATAATAATAATAATAATAATTATAAAAAGACATACCTTTGAAAATTGGACAAAGACGACCCCAGCACGTAATTGCACCTTTCCTATTGAACTGTCCCAATGCTAATTCCATATAAAATAAAGGTATACCACCAACTACCAACATAATACAGTAAGGTACCAAGAATGCACCTAAATTGTAGATAAATCGATAAAATAATCAATTAATAATTAAATTGAGTTATTATTATAAGTAAATATGTATATATAGTGGTACATATTTCACTTCGCAGTTGGATATTCCTTTCTTATATAGTAATCATACTTTATTACCAAGATCTGCTTGATTTTTTAGCTCAACACTGTCTAACAAAGAGAGCTATGCATTTTTTTTTCTAAGTAGCCAATGTTTTAGAAAAACGCCACTTTTAGCCACACTGGTGTTAGTTACCACCGCATGAAATGAGTCGATAGTATTTCCATCTCTATTTTAGTGAAAAAATTAATGACACTTTAACCACATTATATGAGTAAAAAAAATACTTGCTATTTCTTTTCATACGGTAGTCAAAATTGGCGTTTTCTCAAAAGTACAGAACTCTTGGACAGCGCTGAGCTAAAAAATCAAGCAAACCTTGGACATTTATTAATGTATTTTTCAAGTGTCCGAACCAAGCTACGACGTTATATAGCAAAAGGCATGGCCAACTACAGGTGAAATACTGTTGTAGGTATATGTAGGTATATGTATAAATTTTGAACTTGTTCTTCTCATTTATATGTATTATGTATACATATGTATATACTATAGGCTAATTAATCAGAAGCATCTTAGTTAATGAACAGACAGGCAGGCAGGCAGACAGACAGGCAAATATAAAGTGCTATAACAGGACGATACGGCATCTTTCTGTATGTAATAATCGCGTTATAATTTGATTTAAAGGACCATTAACAACACTCTGTCACTGAACGATGTACTAAGATTGAATTTGAACGATATAATATCCATACATATAGTATAGAAGGGATAATATTTAATGATAAAATAATAAAAATTTTAATTGGCTTTTTGCAACCAGATAAATATTCATAAACATTATTCAAAAAATACCTACAGGATATATCTACAATGCTATTTCACCCCAAAGTTGGCCATAATCTTAAAATCTCATAGATCTAGTATTTATAAGGATAGCGCTATCCCTAGTTTCATCTATGGCGCCTAGCGTACCTATTAACAATTTAAACAACACATCAAATATCCTATATGACACAATTAAAGGTTTTTATGTAAATTGATAGAAATAACATTCATTATGGATTAATTAAATGGCAACGAAAATTTTGGTTACCTATCCATTATTGTCTCATTATTTCGGGATAATACGCTATTTATAGATATACTAGATCTATGCTTGTTTTTTCATTGAAAAATATCAAAATAATAAAGTGTATGAACCAACCTACATAAGAAAGACACAACCAACTACGTGGTAGAATATTATTATAATTAAGATGACCAATAATCTTGTCTTCTTTCTACTCTCAAGAATTCAATGTCTTGATACATATCTCTATTTTATTTTACTGTGCAAATAGTTCTGTTTTATGGAAAAAGGTTTTACGGGATAGTTGCATTTAAGCCATTATTCAATTTAACAGCTTAACGCTTTATTCATCAGACGTTGGGCGAATGAAGATCAGATTTAAGATTGAGATTTGCTTAGAATTATTTTTAACAATTGTGAGGAATTAAATTACTAGATAACTAAAGTGAAACATACAGGAAAGACTATTTATTTCAATAAATAATTTGTTTGTTTTTTAATTAATCAACCATACAAGTAAATGTTGATTAATTTGATAAAATCTCAAATGACTTATTAGAATTTATAGAAAATAAAGGTGTATGATGTGGTTTTGATTTCAGTAGACCGTTTGATCTTTTAACTTAATTAAAACACGACAGCATGATGATGATGATGATGATCTATTAGAAATAAAATTATAACTTCCATAATCCTGGTAGATGCGATTTTATGATTAATTGGTTGGGAATTGAATTCAAATATTAAAACGAAAGAAGTAGAAGAATAAAAGGAAGAAAAAAATTAAAACATCTACCTCTAAAGCGATTTTCTTACGACTGTCACACAAGTCTTTGATCCTTCCTCCGGACAATCGCTTTAGCTCTCTTGTAATTGAATTATTTCGATGTCATATCGATATTACTGCTTTCAAGATTATAAATATGACATAAAGAAAAAAAGAATAATAATAATAATAATCAAATATCCGTTTCACTTTGCAGATTTAGTAGTAGTCGGATAGAAAATATTCATTCGCCATCGGCGTTTTTAACACAATTTCCTGTACGTTAATTATTAAACGAAAACTTACTACTGCTGTTCTTATAACAAAGATAAGGAAAATGAAAGATATTCACCAAAATTTAATATAAGTATACGCTTAAAACCAAGGATGAAAATTGATATAAACGAAATTATTTAGCATGGACCTACATCAATTTTTTCTTTAAAAAAACGATATTTTAAAATCTTAATTTATAAATTCTGCCATATTACTCTCTAAGAAAATAAAGTGATTTATAAATAGGTAGGTATGGATAAAAATACATGTATGAGAAAGTAATAGAGCAACCGCCATCTAACGTTTGATAAATGTAATATCTGTGGGTATTATTCAATCTTAAAGGAAAACTTACCACCGCCGTTCTTATAACAAAGATAAGGAAAACGCCAGACATTCGCCAAATCAACAGCAAATCCAATGACTGATAACAGGAAATCAACTTTTTTACCCCATGTTTCACGATCATCAGTGGTGGTGACAACGGCCGTTTCAACAACAGCCCTAGTTGAAGGCGTCGGTACGTTGTTGTTGTCCTTAGGCGGCATCTTCGAGGCGTCGCAACGCCCAATTGAAAGAGCCAACACTATTACAATCAATCAAAAATTATTATTGAAAAATAATAAATATTATTGGTTGTTGTTAATGCAATTTTTTAAGAGTGTTCTTCAGTTTGATGCTTGTCGATCATTTCAATAATTTTGACACATGTCGTGTGCAGAATTTGATGCTTTATGGTTATTAAGTGGACTTGAAAATTATAACAAACACACGAATATTGTACAGATCAGATTATAATGAATCGATCGAATCGTTGAAAATGTTCTATTAATTTAATTTTTTTTGTATGTGTCTGTGTGTTCTAAATCGAAGATTAATTATTGTTTGATGAGATGGAAGCCCTGAAGAACTTTGGTAACTTTTATGATCGATTTTAATATTTTTTCATTCTAGTTAGGTATTCAGAAACTTGTTTTTTTTTTTAATCTTAAAGAAAGTAAAATTTTTGTATAAATGCACGATTAAGATGTAAACACAATTTACCACGAAATACACCTACAACTTAGTTTAAAATTGTTATAAATTAATAATTTCCTTATACTCTCGTTCATTTTAAAACTGTGTTTGGGGGGAAATATGCAATTTTGTTGCAGATTTCTCACATTTGTATTTATTACAATTATTTATTCAAGGCAAACAACAATTATTTATTAATTATTTTATAAAATTTTCATTTGTGTGAAAAATGCATAATTCTTGAATAATTATTCATAATTTAATATCTCTACAGGACGATTTCACCAACTTTACTTAAGCCTAATGAACAGTTAAAAATAATCGTTTCTATGACTTGATTGTTCCTTAAAATTTAACAGACGTTGATGAAATCAAACCTTTGTTTAATTATCAATCAATCTATTAATTATTTAAATTGTAATAAAAAAAATGAGGACTTACCCAAATTGTTGTTTTGTCAGCATCTCCTGCTAACGCCACAATGTATAAATAATAGCGAAACTGGAATCGCTCTGCCCCATTCGAACTCTTTGCCGTCAACAGATCAAGTCCAATGAGAGTTGTTGCCGTTAACACATCTTTCAATACCACCACCGCCACCACCAATAACTCCGGTTGCCACCTTCTGGATCTTATGAGGGGTCGCATGCGTATGCTGTTGCTGATGGTAGTGGTAGTGTCGAATTAGAATCCTAGTAGCAATATTAAATTAAAATTGTAATAGAGTAGCCTTAATAAGCTCTCTAAAATAATTCAATATCTATATATGGAGTGTACAACGCTATTTCATCACGCAGTTGGCCCTATTTGTTACACGTAACGTCGTAGTTTGATTCGACCGTTTATCTTTGTAGTAGGTAAAGTACGAACCAAGCTATAAACCTACGTACTCAAATACATAGCCAACTATGAGGCGAAATCACATTGGACATCCTGTATAATGAATATGTTATAAGCAAATGTGTGTTATTTATTTGAGAAAAGATCTTTGTAAGGATGATATGGTAGGACAAACTAAAAATTATACATTCTATTGTAAAAAAAAATATATACAATTGTACTAAATTTACACAAGCAACCTATTATTTAGCTTCATTATGAGTAAGTTGATTATTTATAAACTTAAAACTTGTACTTTTTGAACTAGAATTGTAGCATTAGAACTTCGCCAAATCATTCAAAATTTTAAAGAATACTTTATATTATGCTAACACCAAATTTCCAAATTCGTATTGCAAATCTACCGTATTTCATTCCCTTTTTTTAATTTTTCCAAAATACTCTACCAGCAAGATCTGTATAATAGACAGAATTTGAAAGTCGCGCTTAATTACCGTAATTGTTACCAACCGTTGAGAAAAATTTCAAAAGAATCCCGCCTTCTTTGGATAAACTTATAGATTAATGTATAAACAACCATATTTAAAACCAAAAAACATTCATATAAATATTTTTCAAGTTTTTATCCAACATTAAATCCTATCCATTAAAGTTTTCACGTTGACAATATATCCGTTTTATGATTAATGGCCTTAATGTAAGTGCAAAACAATGTAATATGAAAATTGATGGTTTGTGTAGTAAAAAGAATGCATAAGTATAAAATATTTATAATTTTGTCGATTTTTATTTCATAAATATATCACGTTTCTTATTAATAATTATTTATTTATCAAACGATAATAATTATTATTAATAATAATAATAATCAGTAGAGGGGAGAATTGCCAACATTGCAATGATTTAATTGGTCCACATATTGCTGATCAACCAATCAACAAACAAATTACCCCACCATATTTGTATACATATATATAAGACAACAGTATCTGTCAAATTATTTGACAGATAATATGGCAAAATAACCAAAATTAGAACAACAATCAAAGTGTGTTGTTAATTTTTATTTTTTCACCTGTATATATTTGGAAAAAACAAGTTTAAGTAATGGAATAATTGTATAATAATTGAATTATCGTTCTTGTTATTATTATTGTAAAAACAATAATTAAAAATCTTGTTAATTTTGTGTGTGTGGTAAGGAAACAATTATTACATATTGATAATCTGTACATCCTGCTTTCTAGTTTTACTGATAATAATATTAATAATTACAACAGTATTGTAGGTGGATATTAAAAAAACAAAACATGGGTGATGATAATACAGATCCTTGTGAATGTATTTGGAGTCATGAATTATACATGAGACGTCTTTTAAACATTGTAAATTCCCAATTATAATCATGATGTTATATGTTTATAATCAATTTACTTTTAGATTAGAAATTCTCAAACTACATGTACCGATAATGAATGTTTTGAAGATGGTTAGAATATTGAAATTGCAATTTTTAAAAAATAGTTTATGCTTCATCTTTTTGTAGGCTTCCGTAATCAATCAACACAACAACCGGACCAGAATTTATTATTATTAAGTTTATTCTTTGTTGCTGCATTGTTTCTTTATTATTTCCGTCCACGGCCGCAACGTTTATCTGATGATACAACGAAATCGAGCGGTGATAACAATCATGATGGAAATCCACCATCTACAATCTCTTAATTTGGTAGAAATTATGAACAAAGTATTAATAAGCTTTTATCAAACCACTACAAATTTACACATATATTGCACTAATTTTAGTTTATTATACGATTAGATCGATTACGGGATGTCTGGTTTTGGAGAATATTTTTTAGACATTCCATTAATGCTCAGAAAATGTAAAAAAAAAAACAATAATAAACCTAATGTAAAATATATTTTTTTCAAAGCTTAAAACTGGAAATTATTCCCTTATCAAAATTCAACAATTCTGTAATTGTACTACACGATAAATTTACACATAAAAAAATTAATCGTTATACGATATAATTTGTACTTGTTAATTACAATTTAAATTTTATTAATTTTGATCAAATGATCATCATGTAGGGGAATTTTGTTGATTTTTCAATGTTGTCCTAACTTTCTGTAAAACATCAATCATTTGCTCATATTTACCTGTTGAATTTGGTAAATTCTCAAAATTTATAATTGGACTAACATCTTTTGAGAATTTATCGGGATGTGGTAATTTATTAAATTGTGTATTAGTTTTTATAATTGGTGTACCATAACTTGTACTTTTTACAATTGTATTACGATTTGTTTCTAATTCATCTATATTTTTATCAGTTATTGATTTTTCATCATCATTATTTAATTCATTTATTAATTGTTGTTTTTGTTGTTCTAATTCATTTAATGTCTTACATTTATCGTTATTATTACCACCACCATCATCATCATCAGATATTGTAATCATTGTTGCATCTTCATCATCTAAATCCATATCAACAGTTTCTAAATTATCATTGAGTTTCTTTAACACTTCATTAACATATTGTATCATTGTTTCTTTATTGAATGCTTCCGAATAAGGTGGAACACCATAGAATTTATATTCCTATAAATTAATTTAGTTAATTAAATAATTAAGAATCTTTATAATAGCAATACATCACGATAATGTTTATCTAAAGGTACATTAAAACCAGGATAATCGATAATCTTTGCTGGATCTATACAATCAGTTGATTTCCGTCCATGATTCTTTAAATTCTTCCCATCGATATCGAATAAATCCAAATCAGAATTAACAATTTTTGCTTCTTCTAACCATCCGGGTGGATAACCGATACGACGCATTTTATAAATAAATGGTGGTAATTCATTTCGACGTAATCCTAAAGCATTACGGAGTTCACTCGATAACTTTCCTGGATGTAAATGATTGAATTTCTGTTGTGATTCTAGATGATAACGCCTAAAAGAAATAATTTTTTTTTATATAAATAGAAAATAATGATATATTAAAAGAGACCAACGTTTTCTGTTGTTTAGATTTCTCACGGGCTGTATTAATACGTCGATGATCTTTCGGTTGTTTACAATCTTTCAAAGCATGATCACCATTGCAATTGAAACATTTCATATTTTTTAATTGTTCATCTAATTTCTTATCAGATGAATTTATAACAAATTTACTCGTATATCGTAAATTATTACAATTTCTATGTGGTGTATCTGATGGATTTGCATCAAGTACAAATAATTCTTTCTTTGTTTTTGATGTTTTCTTTTTATGTTTTTTTGATGTATCATTTTTATCATTTTCATCAATTAAACTCTCATGTAAAGTTTCATCAATGACTACCCATTCATTTGGATCAATTTTGTTATCTTGATAGATCTCTAATGTTAATTTATCGGTAAATTTTGGTTTTAATTCGATGAAATTATTGAGAAATTTCAAAAATTTTATTTTATATTGTTCAGAAATTGAATCGTCTTTAAATTTGATTGATATACATGGTGATTCTTCATCATTACCTGTAAGTGTTTCACAAATTTCTAAACTTTGTGAACCGATACCACTATCAGTAGTTTCTGTACTTTGACTGTAACAATTTTTTTCATTTTCTTTTAAATTCTCTCTATCATCCACCTCTAATAAAACATCATTACAACTATTACTACTACCTTTATTATCTTCTATATCTTCAATCACTATAAATCCATCAATTGTTTCATTTTTATCAATTCTTTCTATTGTTGTATTATTATCAACATCAATTATTACCGAATTTTCATTGTTTTCAATTCTCTTATCAGTATTATTGAGGTTATGTGATTCTGATTGGTTGTCATTTTCAACTTTAATGATTTTTAATGGAATTTCATCATCAGATAAAATCTCACCATCTTCAAACGATTCATCTGTGGATAATTTCCGTTTCCGTTTTTCTATTGATGACTCAGAAGTCGTCATTTTTTACAAATTTTCTTTCCGAAAAAAATCACAAAGTGACGTATCTCTGGTATTTACATCTAGTGCATCTAGTGACATTTCTTTGCTTATCAAATCTGCCAATAGATGGCAGTATAAATTGACAACTTTATTGTCTTACATTAATTTTTAAAAAATATTTACTATTCAAATAAAATGCCTGTTAAATTTACCGATAGTTAAATTATTGATTAACGTAAAATTATGAATTATTTTTTGTTGATTTGATTAATTGATGATGGAATAAACTTGGCAACTTACAAAATTACAAGGTTTGGTATACTCCGTAGAGATGGCGACACATATTTCAACAAAGAAGACAACGCCATCTTTTATCGATTGTAGTTGTTTGGAATGAATTGCGCAATTTTCAAAAAATTAAAATATTGATATAAATTGAAAATGAATATTTCGGTGACATCGTCGCTTTCCACTAATCTATCTATGTATATAGTTCAATAATATTGACAATTTTGCTAAAATTCAGTGTATTATGCCTTTTCTAAAAGAATATAATAAAAACAAGAAATCACGATTAGAATATTTTGGAAATATAATAAAACGTCAAGGTTTACGCCATGCCATTTTCAATAATTATACTGATAAATATATAGGTGAATGGTATAATGATAAAAAAACAGGTTTGTATGTTCTATATTTTCTTTACAAGTCTTTTAAATAAATGATTCAAGGTAAAGGAACGTTTATAACGCACAATAATTACAAATATGAAGGCGATTTTCTCGATAACAAATTCAACGGTTTCGGTATTCTATCTTATCAACTTGATAATAAAGTATACATTTTGAATTATGTGGGTTGGTGGTTGAATGGTAAACGACACGGTTTCGGTATGAGAAAATATAAAAATGGTAATATTTATATTGGTTATTGGCAAAATAATTTAAAACATAATTATGGTCATTTGTGGTATAATAATGGTGATTTTTATGCTGGTGATTTTCTTGATGATCAACGTCACGGTATTGGAATATTGGTACAATCAAATTTGAATCGATATGAGGGTGAATGGAGAAATAATATGAAACATGGTAAAGGTAAATTGTTACATTTAACTACTGGACAATTACAAAAAGGTATATGGTATGAGAATATTTGTGTTGAGAGTGAAATTTGTGATATTAAATTTCGACAATCTGCAATAACACCAACACCATATCCTATACAACTATTAAAATTAGAAAAGTCAGGTGAATTATTATTTTAAATGATTGATAATAAATTGAAATGTATATTGCTTCATTTAATAAAAAATATACAATAAAAATTCTTATCAGTTAAGTGTCAAGAAATAATCACAGATGTTGAATTTCGTTACGATTCTCGAAAGGAAAACAAATCTATATATTTATATCCATATTTACAATTATTGCTTATTGTACTAATAAGAAAATTCTATTATATGTAAAAAACATAAATAATAATAATTATACTAATAATAATAATAATAATAATACCACAGTATCACTTCTCGTAGTTAACTGTAGTTACGTAGTATCGTAACTTGGTTCGGTCACTTGAAAAATACATTAACAAGTGTGAATCAAGTTACGATAATACGTTACTAAAGGCACAGCAGCTTATTATGAGAAGGAATATCGTAGTACACTCGATAGAGTGAAAAGCATGGATATAAACAAATGCAAACTACTAAATTATATAATTTAAAACAAATAAAAAAGAATTAACCACCTTCCCCTGAAAGCCCCCCCCCCCGCCCGCTAAACATATATAATTTTATCAATCATACAATTTGTATATTATGCCTTAAATCATTAACACCATTTGTCGTTCGATTATTTTCAAAATCACCTTGTTCAATTTGTTCTTTCAACATTTCTAATTCTCTAATACCTGAAATTGTCATTTCATATTTATGTGTTACTAATGAACGATAAAAATGTATAGCAAATGCTAAAAAAACAAATAATATTGGTATTAATACAACACTAGCTGACCATGCTGCTGTTTTATTTATATCATAAAATTTTACCCAACATAATATACCAATTTCAGCTAAAAATAATAATAAACCTAATAATGTTGAGAATGCCCATGCTGTTTCAATATACCAATGTAAACGTTCATGTGGTGATTCATCAACTAAACTAATTGCATCTAAACTACATATAGCTTCAATATTTGGTAATATACATGTACTTATCATTAATGCTAACATATGTACAGCAACTAATAATGTTGTTATTACAGCAAATACAACTAATACAGCACTAGGCATTGTTACTGGTGTTTGTAATTGTAATTCAACCATTGCTACCATTGCAAAACCACTTAATAATGCTGATGTTTTACTAGATGCTTTTAATTTTGCACGACTTAAATGTAATTTACGCCATGATAGATAACGGGGTGTATGGAATTCATCCACTGATTGAGACATCTTGCACTATAAACAAGAAATAAATTACAATGACTATGTAAAAACCATCAAGATAACACACACAAAAAAAAACGGAAGCTAATTAAAATACTTATAAACATTATCAACACTTGGTTTTATCATTTATCATAAATATTAAATAGTACGCTAATACATCAAGTTAAACATGTTTTGTTTATGTAAATAAATAAAATACGTATGACGAAAGTAAAATACATATATTTTTCAATAAATCAAATAATAAACAGGGTGTACCACGGTATTTCATACTACAGTTGGCAATGCTTTTGATAACGTAGCCACTTAGCTTGGTTCGGACGCTTATTTTCTCGTCAAGTTAGAATAATACCTAGAGATATTACGTTTCTCAAACGTTATATGGCGCTTGCTCCACTACATCTTTTATGTGTTTTTATGGTTTTTATCCATATTTACAGATTACTTTATTTTCCTAGAGAGCAGTATGAGGCCATTTTTAAATTAAGATTTTAATTCGGTTTTAAGCGAATATTAACATTAAATACGCTTATTTCGATATTTTGCCTTTTTTATTTTTTGGTGCAAAAACGAAAAATGCACTCATCCAAAAAAATCAGGAGTTACATAAAACTAACTCATGTGTGATAAAAAATAAAAAAAAATCGGAAATTCAAAAGTGATGATCTCGTCATAAGCGGATTTTTTTGCTAATAGTATAAAAAAATTGCTAATAGTATAAAACCCATGTTTTTTTCCACTGGTAGTTTTATTTTTGACTCCTAAGTTTTAGTTTCATTCCAGTACAGTTCAACTTTAACAAATATCAAATGTAATAAAAGTATGAACCAAGCTGCGATGCTACGTACAAAGATCATGGCCACCTACAAGGTGAAATATTGTTGGCCACTCTGTATAGATATGTATATATGCAGTATCACAAATTTATAACACCAATGATTAATTTTAAATTCTTTTTTTATAACTTCAAAACAACCATCTGGTCGTAATGTGACGCTAAAAGGAAAAAACTACCATGATTGGAATTTTTATCATCCCTTTCACTGTCCAATAATCAGTTTTTTTTAAAAAAAAATCGTACGTTATAGTACTTAAGTATTACATATTGCTCTGTTTAATTAGAAATTATTGGTTGATTTTAAAAGGATCTTTAGTCTCTTTCTAATAATGACGCAATAATAACTAAAGTTTGAAGAAAAGATTTTTTTAACCATTGTTTCAAGATGTCCTTCAGATTCTTTCATTCTTTGACCATTTTTGTACTTACAATTAGCTTGCTGTCTAGTTCAATAAACTCAACAAATTATATAATTCAAAGTTCATATTTCTCTTATTTGGAAGTTTGAATTTTTTCTATGTTTATTAATTCTCTCAGTCTTAATTCCAAAAAAATTAAATGATGTTTATTTTTTATTTTAAATACATGTCTGAAGATGAAATTTAATTTCGAAACAGCTGTAACAAAATAAAAAATAAACATCATTTAATTTTTTTGGAATTAAGACTTTGAGAGAATTAATAAACATAGAAAAAACTCAACAAACTTAATGATTTTATAATAAGTTGATAATTCTCTTAATACTCACAAAAAATTTAGTTTATTGATTTTTCTCTATCACATTCTGTTACTTAATTAGCATAGAATTCAAAATTATTGCCCATCAATGCGTGGGTTAATTTGTTTCGTTCCAACACTAATTTGTCTTCCTGAATGTGATAAGTGATAATATTATTATAATCTAAACAAGATTAAAACTATTCATCCAACTACGCATTTTGTTGAATCGTTTTGATATTTCAAATAATAAACGATACATCGTTTTATTAGTCTCATATAAAAGAGAAGAAAAATAGAAAGAGAGATCAAACAGTTTAAAAATAATGTAATTTTTATGTTATAATAACCTCTATCCCATCTAGTATCTCTATTAACGTATACGTTATGTAATTTTGTTTCTAACTCTAATTGCCAGTTATGTATGTTTATATTATAATAAAGAAATGAAGAGTGTACAAAATACAAAACTATTTCCTCTCATAGTTGGCCGTGTATTCGGGTACGTAGAGTCGTAGCTAAGTTCGTCTGATTTTAGATAATACAGATTACTATTACTGGCTACCAATAAGTATTTAATTTTCTAATACATGAATCAACAAATGTAAAACTGTATGAATCAAACTACGGCCATAGGTACCCAAATCTATGGCAAACTAGAAATGCCATTGTACAGCCTATTCTAGACAATATGAAAAAAAAAATTTAATTATTTTTTAAATAAATAAAAATACAAAAGAGAGAAATGAGAATTGTAAAAATACCTGATGAGAATGATGATTTCTTTTATATAATCGCGTATTATTATTATTATTACTAGTGTTATCCTTGTTGGTATTGTTTAAAGATTGGCCTAATTGTAAGGCTACAGAACTGGTGCTCCAAATCGACATTGGGATTGAGACGGCTTTAACAAACAAACAAAAATATTATTATGTATTATATTATTATTAACAAAACAAAACAAATAAAATAAAGCTACTGTTTGTTTAAACATAATCCTACACACACACACACACACACACATGCACATTTCAACAAGATAGTAAAACTACCTGTTATCCCCTTATTCTAATAAAGATTAAATATACATATAAATATACGATGAATATTAATTATAATTTAATAATAAATTTACCATTTTATATAATTAATTATTTGTTAATTAAAAAACCAATTTGCATCAAACAAAAAAAATACAAATAACAAAACACTATACACACACATACACAAGGTTGCTGATTTTTTTTAAGCGGAATTATGGTTATGTTGTCACCACCATGCTAGAATCAAACCAATCGGCTAAGATCGTATCGTATAAACACCATTTCTTTGAAATCAACGCAATTATAGTGCAATCTTGACATGGTTGTAGAACAAAAGAATCGGCTACTAACAAAAGAGCGCCGTTTTCAAACAACCAACAACAATAATTAATTATAACAGATAAAGGGATGATTCCACCAACTTCAGTTAAGCCTAATGAACAGTTAGAAACAATCGTTGATATATGAATACGATTATTTGTTTGTTAAAATTTAACAGGAGTTGATGAAATTCACCCTTATTCGATTATTTTGCTAAATATATACAAAGTGGAAAAAGCGTTTTTTTTAATTATGCAATTTAATTAGTTCTGATGTTTTTTTTTGATAATTTGATGTCGGCTATTAGCCAAGATTTTTATTGTTGCTGTTGTTATTTGTTGAAAATGTCTCGTTGGCACCGAATTTCTTTTAAATATCTTGTCTATTAGACTACAGAGATGTGTTTCAGTTAGTTATCGGATCTATTTTTATATCAATGACGATCTTTTTTTATGATGAAAACTAAATTTGTGCTATGAAGAAATTGGGATTGAAAAAAATTTACGGAAATTTCCTGAAATATCGATGCAGAAATTGCCCATTTTCTATTGTTTTTCTTTGGTACTCTGCTTATCAGTTAGCACTTGTTCTATCAAGATATTGAAATCAACCACTTAACTTACTGTTTGGTGGTATTGGTGTAGGAAATACGTAAAGACCCACCGTGGTGGTTGTTATTGTTGTTATTGTTGCTATTATTATTTTCCTTCTTCATAGTAGATTTAAAGAATTTAGTTGCAATCATATTGGATAATAATCACACACATACACAACACTACGTTTCCTATTTGCGAACTGAATTACAATTTGTAATTGCCTAAAATTTATGTATGGCTTAAAATAAAACATAATTCCTTGTTGGTTGGCAATGTTTATATCTACGAAATCTATCGTCATATTTTAAATAAATATCTTGTTTTTATCATCATTATTATTATTAGTATTAATATTTGAATTTGACGCTTTTTCAAAAAACATTAATAAATTTTTGATTTTAATAAAAATTTCAAATTCCCCGCCTCTTTGATAATAGTACAAACATATTTTAAGAGAGGCCGCTAATATCGTTAACTTTATACGTAGATTTAGTACATTTAAAGATAGCACTTGTCCTGGGATTGGGATAGTCAGGCAACCGTGGATAGACAACCAAAAGTACTAACATTTAAGCTTCATTCACAACCTCAAAATTAATCCTTAAAATTAGTCATTGTAAAATTAATCATTATTCGTACATTTTGGGTGCAATCGTATCATTCACAATCAGCATAATTATTCGTTAAAATTAGTGCGTAGTGGGATGGCGCCATCTCTTGGGTAATTTTTGTCGTTTTAATACCAAGTAGCACATACCCATTGCAACTGCCGCCAGATACATCTTCTTTTTTTTAATATTCATTATTGTCATTAATGACCCAACAGTTCATTATTAAATTTAAATGTATAAAAATAGTTTTGACAGTTTTTAGGGTATTTTGTTTCGATTTCAGGGGTTTTCTAAATCGCATTTTGACAGCACTGTAATTTTCTTGAAATTAATCCGTAAAAGTTTGGAGTTTGCAAACTTTTACGTTAAGTATTAATTTTAAGGATTAATTGATGGTGTTGTGAACGGTAACGCCTACATCTATTGAACAAACTTTGACGTTAATTGTCACGTATTACTTTTAAACATTAATTTTGAGGTTGTGAATGAAGCTTAATAATTTATTATTATTACCGATAACGTTTAAAGTACAGCAAAAAAAAACACTTGTATTTTTGTTGGTAACAATAAAAGATATATGCATTTTTATAAATTTACATAAAAACCTTCATTTTTTTTTAAGATATATTTAATGTGTTGTCTAAATAGCTAGGCGCTGTAATCAAAATAAGTAAAAGCGCTATCTGTATGTATAATAGATCTATGACTTCACAAAGATAACCTAACAATTTGACATTAAAAAGTAAGGTTATGTCCTATTTTATTTCAGTTAATTTTTGAAAATTTTCATAAAACAATGACTGATACTGATAATACTAATACGGTGTTGGTCAAAAAACGTCTTAATGATAATGATGCTTTAATAGATGAGAATAATAAAAAGAAAATTGCACTTAATCCTGAAGACACCAATGAACCATCATCAAAACGATATTTTAACGGTATTGAAATATCAAAATTAACTAAAAGACAGATGAAAAAGTATAAGAAATGTCTTAAATGGCAAGATGTAAAGAAAGAGAAACGTGCAAAACAACGTTTAAGAAGTAAACAGAAACGTATTGATGCTAAATTGAATAATATCGATTTGGGACCTAGTCGAAAAGAATTAAAACGTAAAAAAATGATTGATAGTCCTTGTAAAATTGCTGTTTGTATTGATCTAAGTTTTGACGATTTAATGATTGATAAGGTATATAGTATAAATATAAACATTTTGTTTTTTAATTACAATTTAAATAAATTTAGGATATGGCAAAGACAATAAAACAAATCTTACGTGTTTATACGGAGAATCGGCGTGCTATTGCTCCAATGCAATTACATTTAACAAGTTTCAAAGGACGCAATAAAGATGAAATGTCAAAACATCAGGGTTATGAAAATTGGGATATTAATTTTCATTCAGATGATTATTTAAAAGTTTTCCCCAAAGAGAAATTGATCTATTTGAGTAGTGAAAGTGAGAATATCATTAAAGAATTAGAACAGGATAAAATTTATATTATTGGTGGTTTAGTTGATCATAATTCACATAAAGTAATAGTGAATTTTATTATAATTAATCCCTTATTATTATAATTATTTGCATATTTGAAGGGTGTTTGTTTGAAGAAAGCTGAAGAACAAGGTATAGCTCATGGACAATTACCAATCAGTGAATATTTCTGGACAAATCATCGAAAAGTATTCACAATTAATCAAGGTTTAGTTATTTAAATCTTTTGTTTTTGGTTTGGTTATTGTTTTATCTGTTGTAGTTTTTGAAATATTGCTTCGGGTAAGTGAGGGGAAATCGTTTAAAGAGGCTTTCGAATTAACATTACCTAAACGTATCAATATGATTCCAACAAATTCAAATGTTGATAATCAAAATGGCGATAATTCGCAGTAAAATTATTGTAATTACAATAAGGAATTTGCAGTTTTGATTCCTTTTCTCTCCTTGTCATCTCCTGTAGTGTAAGATCTAAAATAGAGAGAGAGAGAAATAGTAGCTCAATTAAATTCCTTTAAAGTTTTCGCTTGAAAGGTGGATACATATAAAAGATTTTCTCTAATATTGTTCAAAAAAAAATCTTCCATCGATTTATTTATTAATCAATAATTAATATTGAAACATTTTTACATAGTTTTATCTTCAATGTTGATAACTGGTATGACGTTCTTTAAAGTTTTCAACATATTTTCGAAAAAATCCAATTGTTTTAAACATCCACCAATCGTTCGTTTATAACGTTGTAATTTCCGTTTCTTATCCCTTTCATTTTCCGTTAATTTCCTAATTATCATTTCCATTTCTAATATTTTATCATCTGTTATTAATTTAGCACGATTATCATTCAATTTCTCTTTAAAAAATATCTCTTTTTCATCTCGATCCACCACCATCGAGACTCGAATAATATTCAACATTAATTGAAATTTTTCATCTTTATTGTAATGTAAACAAACTAAATTTCGCATCAATTCAAGTCGACATTTTTCAATAGTTAAACTATCACGATAACGATGCTCATCAGCTTTTGGTGTTATACTATATTGAAAATATGGTGAATTATCATCAAAATCACTACCGCCAGATAATCGTTTTGATCGTACTTTAAATAAATTTCGATAAAAATACTCTTTACGTTTTAAATATTTAGGTAAATCATCCAAATTGTCAATATTTGAATAATATTCACGTGCATTCGAATAATTTATAACAATAATTGCTATATATAATGTTATAATTAATAATGTAACCAACATAAAACTACTGTAATAGAAATAACCAACGATCGGATAATGATATGTAATACTATTAAAATTAAAATCTTGTAATAAATTTAATGATAATAATGTTAATGTAATTATAGTAGCTGGTAAATCGCGGAAATAACGCGATATACTACCGAATATAATAAAACCAAATAATCCATAAGCTGAAATTATAAATAAATGACAACAAAATAGACTAAAAATTGTAAAAATTGAATCAATTATTGTCTTCTCCATTATTTTAAACATAATTCCATAACGTATCAATTTCCATAAACGTATCGTTGATATTGTTAATAAAATAGAAGCAAATAATAATAATAACTCATTACCATAAACTAATTTAAAATAATCTAAAAATTCATTATGTTTCGAACGTTCTAATTCATCTAATAAATCACCAACTAAACGATCACGATATAAAAATAAACAAATGCCAATTATTGTAATGATTATTATAAAAATATCAAAAAGACACCAAAATTGTTTTAAAATTAACCATTTTTGTGTGTGAAATTTTCGAAAAATCCTCCATAAAAATATGAAAAAGACAATAAAGAAGCATGTAAATAATACAAATGTAATCATTTCAATTTCACGATTAATTAATAATAATTTAAATGTTTCTATATCGGGTCTAACTATTATATAACCGGTAGCACTAATTTCAATTATAATTGTAACAGAATTAAATAGATTCGAATTGATATTATAGATTAGAAATTCAATGAATATAGCACGTGTACATTGATCTAACCATTTCTTCTTCATTAAATAATCTAAATTCATATAAGAATTGTATAAAGTTCGTCCTAATGGTGCTAAATAACCACCGCCTGGATATTGATTTAATTTACCAAAATAATAAAAAGTACCAGCACGATATGCATCTGTATATTCCCATACGAAATATAAACGATCGAATTCATTATTTTCATTACCAAAAAATGTTTGTGTTAAATATTCACTTTGGCATGTTAAATTCTTCCTTTTTAAAAATGGTGCTAATTGACAGGAATCCAATGAGACTCGATGTTGACGTAAACGTACAACACCAGTGTATTTATTGTTTAAATCTAATATCATTCCAGGATCTTTAATGAAATATCTACCATACCATAGTAAAGATTGCATCACTTCTATTAAAGTTGTCGATAGATATGTGTAAATACTGTAAATTTATCAAAAATTAGCAAATATAGTGTATAAACTGACTTAAGAGATCCAACTTAAATAATATTCCACTCACATAAATCAGATAATTTTTCCACAAATAATTGTTTAAAATAAAGTTAAATAAAATAACCAATACAATAATTTACTTATGTACAGTAGCGATCAAAATAAAAGAGACCACCTGTTGTGCGGCTGAGTAAATCAGGCTTATGCGAGCGACCATGACAATATAATAAAAAGTTAATAGGTCATAATTTAGGTAGAAAGATGTTCAATCAGAAGAAATGGGTAGAGTTACTGATGCCATTTTGGGTATTTATCTGAATACAAAGATACTTTCTACAAATTTGCTATGGTTGAAAGTGGCTCCAACACCTCCTATTTACCCAGCTTCTTATACCCTCATGAGAGAAACAATCTGACTTATATTAACGAAAATATATGAAATTCTCCCTCAAGACTCCATCTCTTTTTTTTATCGACAGTGTACAGTTTTAAGGGTGAGGATTGTATGGTGTAAACCAGACTTTCATTTGAACGAAATAACATAAACTGTTGGATATCGATAAAAAGAAGGAGACAATTTATTGATGTACCTAAATAAAGAAAACACCCCACACACCCTATAGTTGACCAGGTAATTTGTCACCCTCTATTTATTTATGGCTCAACTTCAACAGGTAAAGCAATAAAGCAGTTTAGGTTCATCTCCAATACTCACAATAGCAGAAGAACGGTTTAATCTATGTGAAACGGGTCAAAATTCTCACCAAGAGTCGTTAAAACTTTTCTCTACTCGACTGTATATGATTAAATTATGTTACAAAAAATTTGTACAATTTTTCTTTTTATGTTTCTTAGGATCTATTTCACCAACGTCTGTTAAATTTTAACGAACAATCAAGTCATAGAGGTTTAAACTAATGTTGATGAAATCTTCTCGTATTAATTTTATTTTAAATAAACACAAAATATTTGTAGAAAAATTATCTATTTTGTGGAAGACTGATTTATTTTGCAAATTTTTTTAGAAAAATCTATTGTTAACTAATTAAGTCAGATCTCTTAAGTCACTTTATACACTATACTAAAATACTAAATTTACTCATCAATATTTTTAATTTCTTCCAATTGAAATGTTCGACTATATTCTCCTGAAATGATTTGATGAATTTCACGATTACTATAAATCGTTTGTTGGTCTTTATCAGCTAATAAAACAAAATATAAGAGAATGATATAGATGATAAACATGATTGTATCTTGTAAAAGTTCACTAATTTCTAATGTTTGTTTAAATCGGGCACGTTTCATTAACACTTCTTCATCATCTAACGGTTGATATAAATGATTTAAATATGGTCGTAATCCAGTTGGACCAAAATGATTCAATAAGAATTCTCGTTGTTCTTCAGCTAATAATAAACAATCTTTTATTTCATCGTTAATCTTCACTCTCTATTATTTATTTTTTTATAAATAATTAATTAACGATAATATTTTACACAATAACTCGCTTACCTCAATTGATAGTTTTGTTGTTTGATATAAATTATAAATGTTTTGTACAATAAGAAAATAAATTAAATATTCTATTATTGTTTTCTTCAACCAGAACCATGATGCTACTAATGGTAACCAGAAACCACAAATTATCAATATTGTTAATATTATAATTATATTAACTAAAATAATTGTTGTAAATTTTTTATTTTCCACCATTTCTATAGTAGAATTTCTATAATTCAATGGTCTAGAAACAATATTAGGGGATATTAACTTTTTTTTCATATAGTTACAGAATACCACTGTCTTATTTTTGATCGTATGCTTTATGATGGTATTTAGCTTCATTAACAAAAATTCAGGAGCTTATATTTCGTATAAAAGAAGTTGTGGAGCAAGCGCCACCTAACGTTTGAGAAACGTGATAACCGCAAGTATTATTCTATCTTAAATACCATCGAATATAAGACAACCATCAAAATTTTTAAATTGAACTTACTTAAAACGGTATAACAATAGAGTATGGACAATAAATGTGATTAAAATCGATAAAATCACTATCCAAATCATATTTATATTAAATAAACCATAATCTGTTATCAATGATGAAAAACAATCATTCAATTTAAATTTCGGGAAACCTATAATTACGAAATTAATAAAACCAAGTGTTAGAGTTATTGATAAATTTGTAATAATCTTGTCGTAAGTTTTCGAATTAATTAAATGTGGACTAAAAATTATTTGATATCAATTAATTATAAAAAGAATTTTATATAATTTTACTTATTTAAATTAATAAAACCATTACAATTATCGAAAATTCTTTTAAATCTACTCGTTTTCATTTCAATCTTCTCTATTGGTATTTTATAATAAATTTGATTGTTTCTATCTAAATTTAACCAACGATTCAATAAAAATTTGGAAATTTTACCATTTTGTACATTAATAATTAATATTTCACGACAATACCATGCAGGTTTTTGACCACTAAAAGTTGAC
The DNA here is from genome assembly GCA_039776855.1 of Mylabris sibirica. NCBI lineage: Eukaryota > Metazoa > Arthropoda > Insecta > Coleoptera > Meloidae > Mylabris > Mylabris sibirica. Next base: position 13,417,044 of record CM077843.1, on the reverse strand, counting down.
CAAATTTCCAATTCTTGTAAATCACCCAATGATTTTTGACTAGTGAGAAAGAACCAATCTTCATTATTACGCTGAAGAATTCTCACTTCCGGATCGGGATAATTTAATAAATGTGGCTTAAAAAAAAAAACAATGTTATAATGCGAATCAGATTTAAACAACATAGTTGAGATAAAGCACATTCGTCTCTAGTCACGCCGCTTAATATGTGAAGTTTAAGTTGTATTTAAACGATCAGTGGTGTGTACGACTTTTTATGCGAAACAAATAAGTATTTAGATTAATTGTTGTTTTTTTTATTAGTTAACAGCTCCATTTATCCACCTACTTTTGACTGGAATTCGATGTCTTTTAATTATTGTTCGAGGTCTAGACTTCGAGCAGTTTAAACTCCACCAATCAGGCGTAGCTAGAGACGAACGTGCTTTATCTCAACTAGGTATGTCCTTTAATTCTGATTCGCACTCTAATAAAAATACAATAAAAAAGCGACTCGACTTACTAAAGATGTATTTTCTTCACCAATAATTCGTATGGAAATATTCGATGTAGTACCTGCATTTTGTCTCCAACCAGTTTTTATAATAACAACATATAAATAACGAAATAAACAATTAGTGTCAGATAATAAATAAATATTTCGATGAGTTGAATTTTGTTTAATTGTTAAAAACATTAATAAAATTAGATAGAAAATAAGCACCAATATTGTTTGTAAGAAAATGATAGGACACCAAATTAATTCCATTCTCCAATCATGATTAATTAGTAATTTATCAATTTCTATTTTATTATTATTCATTTGTGCTGATAAAACTGAGAAATGATGGCATTTACATTGAATATAATCACCCAACAATTCACCCTTAAATTATTTTTTTGTTATAATTAAATATAATTTTTTTTCTTATTATTATATGGGGGAAATACCTGACATGAAAATTCCCAAATTTTCTTTGGAAAATTCCAAAAATAACAACCAGCCGTATAGATTTTAATAGTGAATGATAATTGTTGAGCAGTATTAATATCTTGTGGTAATACACCAATATACCACCAATTATCAAAATTTTTTTTATTAATAAAATATTGTAAATTATTTGTTTTTGGTGTTACTACTGTGGTTAAATCGGAAATTCTTGTTTTTTTCATAGAAAGAACTCCCATCTGTTTAACAACAACAACAAAAAATAATACATTAACATTTTAAAGTGGTATGGTGGTATTCTACAACTGTAACAAAAAGTGACATCACTCAATGCTTTTGTTCGTAAACGGGAACGCTCATGATCTTGACAGATAGCCTGCATACAGTTACAGAATACCACTGATTGTCATTTAAAAATACTATCATGGTATGCACAGTATGCTATCTTTATAGAAAACCGCGTAAGAATATAATTCGTGTTGAGAAATACCCGTGTTATATGGGGGCAAAGCGTGTTGTACCAATTTCGTGTTATATGTAAAATACACCCCAATACATATGTAGGTATATATTCGGACTAGATTTCTGTCGATGTTTATATTTAGAATCATAGAAATACAGTTAAAAATGTATGTATAAATACACGTGCCTCGTGCCTCTGTTTACACGATGTTCTCGACTACACGAAAAAAAGCACTAGGACTGTTTTCATATAGGATATATATAGGGGATCCGGAGAAAAATGTGTTAAATGAGAGACAGGTGTATCTTATTTTTTGTTAGTGTCCGACTGAAATAAGATTTACAGCCGAAACTGAAACCGAAACTTCGGCCTCGGTCCCAGTTTCGGCCAAAGTCGAAACCCAGCTTTATTTAGACATGTGATAATTTCTGTTGTACGCTGAAATGTAGCGTATGTTTTACACGTTATATAGTTGATTCGTGTTAAATTAAATAAAAAACCAACAATTAAAATATGTAAGTGGAAAACATATAATATAACCTCACGAGGCACGAATTCACCCGAACAAATCGCGACAATTGACGAACATTGAGTTTCGGTCAGGCCGAAGTTTCGGCTGATTTGTGGCCGAAACAGAAATCGAATCTTCGATCGGTTACTATTTTTTGTATTTCATAGCGACTTTAGCTTATTTTTTACACGATACTCACATTTAAATTGAAGCTCAAATCAACAAATTCGATATAAAAACTTTGATTTCCCAACACTTCAATTTTAATTATAAGAATACTGCTGTCATTGCGAGATATTTCCAATGGAAATTCAATTTTATGAATTTTTTCTTCAATTTTATTCTTATCAATTTGAAAATTTATCATCAATGGTTTTTGAAAATAATTCAATTCATTTTGATTTTGTGAATTTCGAAATTTAATTGAAACAATTGGTGATAATAATTGTGAATCTTTTAATGTCCACCAGAATAAATCCAACGACCATATACAGATAGAAATTTCAATTGATTTCATTTGAAAATTTTTACTTGGTTCAATTGAGATTTTATCGAAATTCGTTTGATTTTTAACCAAATCATCACCGGAAAATTGTCCAAAAAATGTCGTACAAAATTTTGTATCGATCTGTCGAAATTTTTCACCTTCTACCATTGTTTTTGTTATTGTACTAGTTGAAATTTTACAAATTTCAATAAAATTCCTTGATATTCTTTCAAAATTCACACGTTTAGATTCACGTTCATAATCATCATAATCTGGATAATCTTCAATAATTGTTTCAATATCTAATGGTGGATATGGTGTTGTTATTATAATTTGTGTATTATTCAACATTTCCGGTATGTTCGGTTGGGAATTCAAATCGCCACATTTCAACAAAATCCTGAACGAAAAAGAAAGAGAAAAAGTGTAATCCACCACTAAGATTTGAACTCGATACTATCAATTTTCAACAAAACTTACTTGGTAGTGTCTTGATAATCCACTGTTGAACTCTTTGGAAAATGTTCATTTTTAACTGATTCATTCTCCTTATAAGCGGATTTTTTACATAATTCTGTTGCATCTGAACTGACATAAGGATCGGTTTTATCTGATAATTTACTAATTTTATTTGACAAAGATGCAATATTTTTAGCTATTTCTCTAGTTGTTAATGGTATTTTTTTAAGATTATCTAATACACATTTTTGTATTAATTTTCGTTGTTGTTTTATTGAACCTTGGCCACTATTATATTCTTCAATTAAACCAGCAATTAATTGAAAAGCTTCATCAAATTTTTTTGTAATTATCAAATTTTCTGTTTTATTACTAATATCGTAAATTAAATTTAATGCTTGATTCTCGTCAATATTGCTTGGAAAGTTTGGATTCACCTTAAGTAGAAAAATCGAATCAAGTCGGCCGGAATATTCAATCAATCGACTATACAGACTGTGTCCCGGAGATGGGCCAATAAAAATTTAACAAATTCTAATTAATGAATGTTTCTGAAATTTGGTATACAGCCGTTTTTCCACCTCAACTACCTTTGGAAAATATTTTTATTTTCTTAACAACCCCCGTTATATGGCGTAGTACACCCTAGTTTCTTAATTTGAATGAAATGGTATATTTCTTATTGCATTTTTGAATTCTTTGATTAAATCGAAGGGGACTTTGATAATTCGATCTATGGTTTAACACTGAAAGTTTTTCAGATATTTTGATTTTTTATCAAATAAAAGACAACTACGTAAGAAAAAAAGGACAATCTCAACTTGGCTGGCAATCATGAGGCACGAGATCACCCGAACGAAGCGCGACGATTCACAAATACTGAGTTTCGGTGCGGCCGATGTTTCAATGTTTCGGCTGATTTTTGTCCGAAACAGAAACCGAATCTTCTTATATTATTAATAGCCCATCACCAGGACACACTCTGTACAAAATAACTTTTACCTGTACTTGTAGTTTTGAAATGGCGATAAAATCTCGTTCATCGATCATTTTAATGAAAATTTCTTCATTAGTCGGTAAAAGAAATTCCATATTTTCCAATTTTGGACTTTCTGTTATAATTACATCATCATCATCATGTGTTGTAAAAATAATAAAATTCACAATATCACCCTTATATTCACAATTAATTTTGAATTGAGTTTTCAAAGCTACCCCCTGTTGGGGTTGAACTGTACATTTTGTTATTGTTGGTAATAAGGGTACATTTATCAATTTCATAGAACTACCACCAAATAATTTGTCTATAATTAAATTTAAATTAATTCGAATAATTAATAATTTGAAATTAATTTACTATTTAATGATAATTGGATTTTATATTGATGTCCTTCTAATAATACATCACTATTTATAATAAATTTCGAATTATAACGTCCATATTGTGTATTTTGTTCATAATCAAATTGTTGATCATTGATAACAGTCCATATATATGAAGTTTCATCAATTTTTCGGCAATTTTTTAAACATTTCGCTTTCAAATAAACAATCTCGTTTGGTGTTGTAAATAATGTGAATGGTGGACAATTCTTTAAACAAATTATCTCCAATTCGACAACATTCTGTTCAATTTTAATAATTTGTGATGTTGATATCCACTGTGTAAATCTAGTCTTTATACTAACAATAAACTTATAAACATATTTATTAATACAGAATTTTTTTGGTACTTTAAGTTGTTCTTGATTCGGTAATTTTTGATTACAATATTGTTGTATTTGATCATTTAATGTACATTGCCATTTAAAATCTAAAAATTGTGAATTACCAGATTTTAAATCTAAATTGATTGATTTAGAAGCATCAACAATGAAATCTTGATTAGCTTCTATTGTACGTTCATCACCACCACTAATAATCGGTATTGGTAATTCAGGTTTTATACGAATTTCACACTAAAAATTATTATACGATTAATTGAAATTATTAAGTAATAAACAGGCATTCAGTCTTATCACAGCTATAAAACTGGGAAAAATTTGGAATCTTGAGTGGGATCCGAATACACGAACGACCTTTTCTTTTATACATCACTGCTCTACTAACTGAGCTAACAGGAATCCACACCAATTTTGGTTGTGAATTTATTTTTAATCGGACAGAACAATGTGTGCCTTATCGTAAATAATATCGTCTTCCTCATCAATGTATGAGGAGTTTACATTTTTGCCTGATTGGGCAATTATTTAATGATTAATTTAATTAGTGAGGATTCCTGTTAGCTCAATTGGTAGGGCAGCGATGTACAAAACCAAAGTTCGCAGGTTCGGATCCCACACAGGATTTCAAATTGTCTCTTAATTAACTAATAATTTATAAAATTACCATTGTTGATTCGCGTTTTTGTATTTTATCATCAAGTATTTCATCAATTTCTATATCAATCATCCAATTACCAGTTTCAAGTAAATACGGTTCTAATATTAGAATATTTTTATTTTTATAATTATCTAATTTTATCACTTTTCCACCTATTATTTCCCAATTATAAATTAATTTATCGTACTCACAATTCGTTTGGTAATTTGCTATAATTTTATTCTGTTTCAATTTTGACAAAACTACCGGATAAACATCGTCAACACTATGGATAATTAAGATGAAATTTATTTAAACCAATTTTTGAAAAATTTACGATTTACCAATCGACTATTGTTAAAATTCTCCTACAATTCTCTTTATTTAAAATCGATTTATTTGTTGTAAACTTTAATAAAATAGCTATTATCAATAGAAAATTGATAACAGACATTTTGTTGTTGAATCAATCAAATAAAACGCCAACTTTATTGAAAAATAATAATTTTATTAAAGAATTATCAATTACAAGTTACCTCGTTTCGCCTGTTCGATTTCAATAGCTTCAAAAAGAGCTTTAAAGTTGCCAGCACCAAAACCCTGAAATTATTCCATTATCATTTCAATAATAATAAATTATAAATTTTAATAAAAATTACATTATGATTTCTACGTTGTATCACTTCTAAAAACACTGTCGGTCTATCTTGCATATTTTTCGTGAAAATCTGTAATAAATAACCATTCTCATCGTAATCAATCAATATTTTCAATTGTTGTAAAATCTTCAAATCTTCAACAATTTTCACATTACTACATTTCAATTTCTCACGCAAAATATCATAATAACTATCAGGTATTTGTAAAAATTCAATACCACGTGCTTGTAAATTTTTAACTGATGTAATAATATCTTGTGTATTTAATGCAATATGTTGTACACCAGCACCACCATAATATTCAACATATTCTTGTATTTGACTTTTCTTTTTACCAGGTGCTGGCTCATTTATTGGTAATTTAATATTCTCTTCCCAATTACTCATAACAATTGAACGTAATGCTGAATATTCTGTATGTACTTGTTTATCATCAACTGACCAAAAACGATGAAATTGTAAAATGTTCTCATACCATTTTGCTACAGATTCCATTTGACCATCTGGTTGATTGCCAACAACATGATCGATAAAATCTAATTTAGCTGATGGTCTAGAAATTTACACAAATTGTTGTTGTTGTTGTTGTTGTTGTTAAGAGGGCAAATGACTAATATCGCCGGATGGCTCTAAAAGTAGACAAGGATTTATAGGAGGGTGTCTAGGGAACATTTAAGCAAAACCTCATAGCTTATTAGGAAGTTGGTTAAAAAACGCTCGTTTTGGATCGAGTTGATTATTAAAAACTAGCTAAAAATGACTCAAAGACCTTCCCAACATTGTATTTTTTGTTTGCGAAACATTTTCTCCGCTACGGAATAAAATGGAGAAAAGCAAACAAATCAATCTTTGGGGAGGAGGTCCTTAAGTCATTCTTACTCGTTTAGTTGTTGAATTCGTCAGAATCAAGCGATTTTTTACCAATTTCCAAATGAGCTACGAGGTTCTAATTTTGGTAAGATGATCTCTAGACACCCTCCTATAAATGCTTGAAATATTTTTCGAAACGCTCGCCAACTAATAGGAGTTTCATACGAATTGTCTACTCTTAGAGCAACAGGGCGCTATATTGATTCAGTGTATGAAAATTGCCAATTTCCAAACATCAATATTTCGCTTGTTCTTCAAGATATTGGGAAAAGTAATTGTGTGTTATATAGAGCATTTCAAGATGCATGTTTCAAAGCTTTTTATTTTGGAAAAATGTGATAAAATTCTGGATAGCAGAGAAAACTCTTGGAGCCTTTTTTTCGTACATTTTCCTTTATAGCTGGCTAAAACAACCAATAATATTGATTTTCCATAATTATCAAAATTGTAGTCTTTATTGTCTCTATACTATGTTTAAGAATTCAACGTTGCCAGGCGTCGTTTACATTTATTAATGAGAGGATGCCTCATGTTTATAGCAGCCGCTAATACAACCACAACAACATGAACCGGTGAAAATTGGAATAAATAAACAAAATGGGAAACGAACGAAGAGGGAATGAATCGAAAAAACTCTATTCAGTAGAAGCAGGAGGTGTGGTCTCATTTATAAATGTGAGATGTCTGGCAACAATGAACTTTTTAAACATAGTACAAAGACAATAAACACTACACCATCAATGCTGAAAAATTCTTTAAATTTTCTTCGGTTATCGGAAAATTAACAAATCTATCGGGAAAATTCTTAAAGATTTGGAAAGCTTTAGCAATTTTTTATCTAAATCCGCTTAATAATTATTGAAAATCAATAATTTTGGCTAATTTTTAGCTAGTTATGAAGGTAAATATACGAAAAAAGCCGACTTGAAGAATTTTCTCTGCTATTCAGAATTTTAACACATTTTTTCAAAATAAAAACCTTTAAAACATGTACCTTGAAATGCTCTATCTAACACAAGTTTACTTTTTTCAATATTTTAACAATCAAGCGAGATATCAATCTTTGAAAATTGACCATTTATATTTGAGTTCTTACAAAGTTTGTGTTAATTTATCCGGTGTACATGCGACATAACCAGGTAGAAATGGGCCACGATATAGACTTCGATCGATAAATGTATGTGTTGTATCCCCATACTTAATATAAATATTTAATTTTTAATTCAATTCAATTGATTGTAAACTTTAATTACTTACAGTTTGAATTGTAGCAAATCGTACAGTTCCATGGAAATCACTCTCCTCCCAAATATCTTTAACGATAGTTGCCCCTTTTTGTTTTGCTCTCTATTTTTACAATCAACAATTTTAATCACTTTAGGAATCTTTACAATAACTTACCAAAACGATATTATCCAAATTTTCAACAGCCATAGCAATATCTTTAACACCATCACCGTGTTTGACTAGATGCGGCCCTATTTCATTCTCTCCCGGTTCATATGGAGACACAAACACGAACACAATCTACATAAGTATACATTTTTTATTTGATTAATTAATTGAAGAATGTGTAGGGAATGTTATTATAAAAACCTTGTTTTGACGGACGACATGATGCGCACATTTTCGGCTACCATTCTCTAAGCCTTTGTAAGCTAAAGGTTCAAAACCTAATCTTGTAATGTAATAACTAGCGGCCTATTTTTGCAAATTTTCAACGATTAGAAAATATAGAAATGGATTTTTTTTTAATTTTTGAAAATAACGCACCTGTTTTGCATTGCCCACATACAAAGTTAGATGATCGAAATGTAAGAATCGTCCATTTGTTGGCTGAAATTTTGAAATTTTCAAAAGATTTATTATGATTATAATTTTGAAAAATTACCTTGGTTCCTTTATCGGTATAGCTTGTCTGTTAATTTAAAGATTTTTAATTAATTTTGATAAAAATAGTAAACTAAGAATCTTACCATTTTGTGTAATTAGTTGCTATATTGTTGACTTGTATAATAAAATTATAGAGTGGTGTTTGGCTTTTTATAAGTTTCACACACACACGCACACACAAGTAGAGATGCAAACACGTTTTGTATTTTATTAAAATTTAAATTAAAACAGAGATAGAAAAGTTGTTTGTTTATTAATTAATTAACAACAAGGCGATCGAGATTTTTTGAAAAATAATACAGACTCTCACTATTTTTTTTTTTTTTAATATTAACCCTTCAGCCTTCAGGGGTGTCACTGAAAAATCCTTTCAAAATTTATACATTTTCCAAATTTTAGATTAATTTTTAATCTGTGTACGTATTTTAGAATAACTCATCATCTAAAACACCCCCATTTATAATTATTGTACTTTACTGTTTTTTATTACAAAACAATTCGAGAACTTTGTTGTTTTTTAATAGTAAATTGTAGTACTATCGTAGTACTATTACTACCACTACTACTACTACATTATAAAAGATGATGCAATGAGATGAATGAATTGAATAAGCCACCAAGGGGTATTTTTCAATGAATGAATATTTGTAAAAAGTTGAATGAATCTTATTGTAAATAAATAGTAACACTTGGAAACAAAACAAAAAAGTAGTGTTACATAACAATAAAACCAAAAGTTTAATTGCACTTCTTTTGTTTACTATTTCTTTTATTTTTATGTAATAAATATAAATAAGAGAGAAATGAGCATTTTTTGTCTAACTTTGAAATGAGCTACGTGGTTCTAATTTTGCTAAAATATCCTCTAGGGTCTACCCTAAAAATACTTCTTTTTGGCAGGGTTCAAGTCTTCAGCTTTTCTTTAAAGTAACACAGAAATATTTGGAAAGTTTTGGTGCTATCAAAAAAGGTATTTGCTAAATCTTTGAAGGATCTTTAAGTTCTATTTATTGGCATTTGTCTAATTATATGATTATAATCAATAAGGATTGATATTAATCTTGTTGTTGTTATTTTTTTCGAAATGGAGAAAAACAAAATAAAATTTCTGCAGAATCATTCTATAATCTCAAAACATTAAGAAAATTTAAATAATTCATGATTTTTTATGGAAAATAACAAGAATTCATGTGTGTGTGTGTGTGTGTGTGTGTGTGTGTGTGTGTGTCGCAGTCTTTCTATAGGTGTGTGTTGTAAGTCGTAACCAATCACCTCATTCTTGAAACATTTACATTTCTCGTATTACCTGTTTCATAATAAAATTTATTATTATAGACGAAGACAAATATGCGAATAATAATAAATATAAATAATAAATATCTGAAAACTTGCTTAGTAACAGCAGAATTCTAAATTCAACTGTTTACGACCTAATCTAGCTTGAAATATAAATGTTTTTCCTAATTTTCGACTTGTTACTTGTATAAAAAATAAATTAATTTTCCTTTTAGGCAATTTTAAAGCTGTGCTACAATTATTTAAAATATAAAAAACAAACAAAAATTTTAACCTTTTTTTCCATCTATTATTTACAACTATTAATTAATTTGCTTCTATGAAAATGTAGGAAATTTTATCTACTTTCACGACAATATCATTATAATATTTTGGAAATCTCTGGTTAAATCCGTGTCAACATAGACCAAATGTGTTTGTTGGTCAGCCCTAATTAGTTCGTAGTGTACCAGATAGGTTGTATGATCATTATCATTATTGTCTCTGTACTATGTTTAAAAATTTATAAATTGGACTACACATCTTGCTTCTATTGAATAAAGTTTGAAAATGCTTTTTTATTCATGTCCTCCTTGTTTCTCATTCGGTTTATTTATTTCCAATTTTTTTTCGCCGATTGATGTTTTTTTCGTTGTATTATCGGCTGATATAAGCAGAAGATGTGGTCTCATTTATGAAAAGATGTTGAGAGGATCGTGAAGTCATTTTGAGTCTTTGACTAGTTGAAAATCGTGATATTGTTAGAAACGAGCGTATTTCGACCAACTTGCAAATGAGCTACGAGGTTCTAATTTTGGAAAAATGATCTCTAGACAGCACTACCCTACAAATCCTTAAAATATTTTTCGGATCACTCGTCAAAAAAATAGGAGTTTCGCAAGAATTGATTACACTTAGGAGAAACACCCAGTATTTATCGTGTGAGGCTTTAAGCTTGATGATATAATCATAAACATACATCCCTTATAATAAGTTCTACTCATATTGCAAAAAAAAAAAAATCAAAATCGGGAACTTCAAAAGATCTGAAGTGGAATCATTTGGAAATTCTTTATTCTATTTTAAAACTATTTGGGTTGTTATTAAAAGAATATTCTCTTGTTTTGTTTACATCCCCTTTTATCAGGATTCAACCCTAATTAGTATTCATATGTTGTATATACAATCGTACATATGCATGCGCAGTTTTATCCCCGCGAACCCCCAATCGAATTATTTCCACCGTCAGGTCCATATCAATATCCTGGGATTCAGTTGGATTTTGTAAGATTAGATAACGTATTGTAGCCAATGTAGTAATTTAAGAATTATCAATAGAAATTTTTACAATACCTATATATGCAATATACAAAAAACAAATATGAAGTTATTATTGAATAAAATAGGTTTTTTTATAATCATATTTTCATGCATATCTTTTAAAGGTGAGTTTTTTAAAATAATTCTATATTTTTTTTAATAATTGTTTGATTTTTAACAAATATAATTACGCACATTGGGCGTACTTACATACTGAAATTATATTTTAAGTGGTATTGATTTTTGCCTCATGCCAGCATCCCTCGATATTTATAAACACAGACAGAAACAGTAATACGGCTTCCTTTAAGTTTAATAATTTCTAATTATGGGGTGAACAACAAGTAGGAAATACGAATAAAATTCGATTTCTTATTCAATTAACTCTGATATTCTATTCTATAATGGTTGTTTTTATTTTAATTATTATTAATTATGTTGTTTTAATTTCACAATTAATGATTAAATAAAGTTAAGACGCTTTATTCGAAGTTTTAAGTGAGCATATGTGATTATATCGATCCGAAATTTAGGGGATGTGTGATAATTCTAAAAGATCCTTCAAGTATGAATTTATATTTTATTTTAAATTGTTTGATTATAAGAATTTAAATAGCAAAGATAATAATTTATAAAATTTTACAACTTTATCTTTTAAAATTCGATTGAAATTTTGCCCCGGTTATTTTAAACAGAACTCTACCTTTTCGAATTATTTTTGAGTTATTTATAATTTTTGGGTTTATAAAAAAATGAGACTTTACAATTTGAAGATTGGCTTAATTAAGAATTTGTTTCAACTAAACAATAAAAAAAGATTAATAAAAACTATGACACTCAGTAAAAACACCTTTTTTAACTAATTAAGTTCCAAATTTTGAACTTTTAAAAACAATCATTCCTGAATTATGGATTTTTCAATCAAAAGATTAAAGTGCCTTACCTTCTAGTACGGGGTTTGATTTTCTAGACAGTTCAGGTGCCAACAATTTAAAATAAATTGATAAAATACTCTCTGTACTTCAAATAAACCAGGCGTAATTTGATCCAATTAAGAGTACACTTTCAGATATTAAAGCTGCATCAAATCTGACATGTTATCAATGTGTACGTGATACAAACACAGAATGTGGACCGGAAGATTTGTTACCATGTCCGGAAGTTTCAGATCGTTGTGTTACACACCTTAGTAAAAATGGTAAAATTTTCAAACTGGAAAAAAATCATTTTTTGAAAAATTCTTATTTCTTTTAGCCGAAAAAGGATTCTCTATTAAACGTGAATGTGGTCTTGGTCCGTGCAGTTTTGATGATCCAATGGTTAATAAAGGTTTAGGATTAGATGGTGATTGTAATCGTAATCGTGATGAATACTTTTGTATTTTTTGTTGTCGTCAAAGTGGTTGTAATAAAAATATTGCAATGAAACCTATAACACTATCTACAATGTTTATAATTATTCTACTTATTATTTGTATAATTTGTAAATAAATTTGATAAAATGGAAAATTCTATTTTTAAACCTTATAATAAGATTAACAATTGTATAAAATAAATGTAAAAAATTGTCGAAAACATTTTAAAATTGTACACACGGACGGAATTAATGATAAATATTTTTTTTTACAATACTATAAAAAATTATACATTAAATTTAAAAGAATTGTAACGAACACTAGGCTTGTGGTGATACTTGTACGTTGATTACCCGACTGTAAAATAGTTTATATCAAAAGAAAAACATAATCAAAAATGAATTATTTCTATCTTACAATAATGTAATAGTTGCAACGATCACCTTTACAACATTCTGAACATTTCCAATCTTGATACCAGATATGTGTACATGTAGGCATATTAGCACGACGATATTTCTCACAACTCTCCTTTGTTGAACAACGTTTCGATATGTAATATTGTTTTAATGCACCCTGTGACCAATATGGGGTGCTACCCCAACTAATTTCTGTTAAACATACATCTTCACCATACTCACATGTTTTTATTGTTTTTGTACATTTTTCACTGTTGTCCTCTTGGCGTTCACACACATAACATTCCAATGAATTCACTAAAAAGAACAGCAAAATTGGAGGTTATGATTGGTAAGAAAATTGTAAAAATTGAAGGTACCCTTACCGGTAGATATTGTGATAACAGTGATAACACAAATTGATAAGGCATTAAAGTAGTGCATTGTTATCTTATAAAATCTTATCTATTTAAAACAATTGGAATGAGACATGAATCAGATGTAAACATAACCACACCCACCAATTGTTAATGGACGATCAACCGAATTTTTCACTTAAGTAATAATAATTATCAAATATTTAAGTATTTACTAATTGAATAATTTTAAAATTAAAGATTTATCGTTAATTTTCTAAAAATCGTTGAAAATTCTTTTTATAAAACTTTTAATAACTATTTGTAGCCCCAATTGCTATTGTTTATAAATTATATACAATGTTGCCAAATTTTTCTACCAATAAACACTTCCAAGTACAACCTGTATTGTTCAATAAGAAAAATATTGAAGCATCTCAGATTATCAGTTTTGGTTACAATTGGTATTACTTCTATGAAAAATCAATATTTTCTCAACTGAGAGTTTATAGAATTTTTGTTTATAAATGTAATCGGAAATCTGCGGAAAAAATTGTAAATGTGGCAATGTTATTAGTTGTCTAAAATTACAGATAGATGTCTCTAGGTGGAGTTGTCAAAGTTGTTGAAACGTCACCGCAACAAAATCAAATATTGGTTAATTTATATTTTATATAAATAATAGAAAATTATAATTATTACAAATTAACAAAATAAAAATCGAATATTTTATACAATTTCTCAATAAATACTATGTTGTAATAATTATGGAAGGTGTGTTATGGAAATGGACAAATTATTGGAATGGTAAAATCAAAGAGAAATATTCAATATTGTATCATTTTAAATAAAGATTTTTGCTTAAACAGGATGGCAAACACGTTGGTTCGTTCTAGAGAATGGTGTATTAAGTTATTATAAATCACAAGAGGAAGTCAATCAAGGTTGTAAAGGATCTATTAAAGTACAAGCATGTGCAATTAATGGTGAATTACAAATTCGATCTTATTAATTAGATTTTATTAATTGAATATAAATTTTCACAGTTAGTCCAATAGATAATACACGAATGGATTTAGTAATACCAGGTGAACAACATATGTATTTACGTGCAGCCACATCACAAGAAAGACAACAATGGTTGGTAGCATTGGGTAGTGCAAAAGCTTGTGTCCAAAATAATCGTAATCGTAAAGATCCTAGTTAGTTTTAGTTGTTGTTTTTTTATATAAATATAATGTAATAATAATTCTTATATTTGTAGGTGAAACAAATCCTGATACGTTGAAAACGAAAAAATCCGAATTAAGATTGTATTGTGATCTATTAATGCAACAAGTACATGTTGTAAAAACAGCAGCAAAAAATGAAAATGGTCCCGATATTGAAGTAAATTAAATAACTATAGTATGTCTCAATCACAGTTACGACGAATTACAGATTAAAAATGTGTTTGGTTGAAAAAAATTGATAAAGTCTTGAAGCTGTAATTAGTCTTTGTTGTTGTGTTATTGAGACATATTTTGATTGATTATTAATTTTCAACAATAATTCGTATTTTGCTTGTCTTTTTAATAGAGTATGGATGATGCAGCTCGATTATTAGGTGCAACTTGTGATACATTCATAAAAACATTAGAGGAATGTATGAAATTATCAAATGCAAATTTACCATATGATGTTGGTATAATACAACAACATAATAATGAAGCCATTGTACCAGTACCATTAAATTCGTCCAATAAAAAAATGGTTATTTGCCAAAAATAATAGAATCTATACAATAATAGTCATATACCACACATTCCTTAATCATTATATTTCTATATATATATTTCTTTACATTTTGAGTAAGATTTATATTATTGTATGTTGTAATTAGATTTATTATACAGAACCTGTTAGTATAATAATATGGGCCGTTGATTTTGACAGTGGTGCAAATCCATTTTTCCTCACTAGGAGATATTTAATTTCCACGTATCCATAGGAATGTTGTATCATTTTGTATTTATTATTAAAAGTATAAAAAGGAACCATCCACCGATTGCTAAAACTAACTCAAGATGAACGGTCTGTATAATATTTAATTTCTTATTAATTTATTCCACATAGAATTGTCTCTATTTAGTTTGGATATACTGTAGAATAACTTTTGTTAAATTCGACAATAGCATGAAAAATTTATTTATTCTATACAGAGTTGTCACAAGTCTTTAAAGAAGGCTTAAATCATAAGTCACAAGTCTATGAGATAAAAATTACTCAAGTCCTAAATCATTTATATTTTTGGTATTAGAATGATATGAGCCTTAAGTTGCTTACCAAAACGACTTAATAAGTTTTAAGTCTTCTTCAAAATTTATGAAAATTTAAAACCAATCTTAATAATTGTCTTTAATTGAAATCATGCTTATTCTACAAATATTTTGAAATGGTTTGAATCACAAACTTTTTGTTCAATTTAAATCTTTTTCAAAATACTTAGATCATCCATGAATGTTTGTACTGACTTAAGTCTGATTTATTTAAATAAGTACCAAAAATAATCAATTACTTTAAGAAATGATTTAATTCACAAGGCTTAAGTCACCTTTCAGAAAAAGTTTGAAGTAAAAATGACTCAAGTCATAAAAATGAATTGAGTCAAAAAATGATTTAAATATTCAAAGATGTGACAGCTCTGATTTACTATTGTCGACTTTAATAATTTTTTTTTTCTTTAAATTATTATTTGGAATGACGCTCAAGTTAAGTATCACACATTTCTCTTGCAAAATAAGTGTATACCAAACAAGATAGACCAATTTGTGTACTATTCAAGTTTATTTACTGTTAAAATAACCAAAGGATTATTTATTTTTCTGTCCTACAAGTGAACGAGTTGAATATATGTGATATTTTTACTTTGTAATCCTATAAAACGTAGTAGTATTATTGATTTTTCCCTCCACAATGTTTTCTATTCGTGAAATAATCGATAAATATTCTAACCAAAATTGATTGCTTCAATTCGGTACTATTTACAATATGTCTTTATTTAAAATTCGTACATTTTGGTCAACAACTTGTAATGATAATGATGATGATGGAAATTTCGATCAAAATTCTCTATTGATAACAAAATTAAATAGTGATTCTGATTATGTGATAACAGGTAGTCATCAAAATATTTTAAGAATTTATAAACCAAGTAGTGGATTATTAAATAATGATAATCCTGTATGTTATAAAGCAACAGATTTATTGATTGAGAAAATATTAAATCAACCAATTTTACAAATAAAATGTGGACGATTAGTTTCGTAAGTATTGTTTTTTTATTAATTCGATTATTATAAAATTTATTAAATTCTAGAGGTTCACAGAAGAAACAATTAGCAATTTTACACACACGTTCATTGATAGTCTATTCATTTACAATCAAAGAAGGTGCCACCGATCATGGTATTTATTAATTCATCTATGATATAAATGATAATGATCAAATATTGTGATAATTTACAGGTACCCAACATATACTTCAACAATTATATGAACATAAATTACGACGTAGTGCTATCAATTTTATTTTAGCTCCATTTGGTGGTAATCAAAATCGTGATTTTTTATGTATACAATCATTAGATGGCATGTTAACATTCTATGAACAAGAGAGTTTTTCATTCTGTTGTTTTCTACCAGATTTCCTTCTACCATCACCAATAGTCTATGTACGAAAAACTGATAGTTTTATTACATGCAATTCAAATTTTTATCTAACTAGTTACAAGTATAAATTTATATTTAAATTATTGATTAATTTTTTTATAATTCTAATTAATCGATTTTTAAGATATAAATTATTATCAGAAGCTGGACAAAATTCTGCTGAAGAAGATTGTACAGGCAAGAAAATTACGTGTGATTGGTTTATTAATTTAGGTGAATCAATTATCGATATGCAAGTGATTGATGAGCCTGATATTAAAGAAAATTGTATCATGATATTAGGTGAGCGGAATTATTTTTCTACATTGGATAATGGACGTGTTAAATATATGAAGAAATTGGAATATTACCCTATTTGTTTTACAAATTATATTATTCGTAAGAATTCGAAATATTAATGTATTTATTCTCCCAGTTGATTGTGATTTTGGTAACGTAGTATCGTAACTTGATTCACACTTGACATTTACTAATTTATTTTTCAAATTATGACACTAGATAACCAAAAGCACAGCCGACTGTGAGAATAAATACTGGGGTATACACCCTGTACATTAACAAATGTCAAATATAATAAAGTATGAGTCAAGTTACGATACTACTTAACCAAAGGCACAACCAATTGCGAGAATAAATACTGTGATACAGTCGGTATAGTGTGTTAATTGAGAAATTTTAGATGAAAACATCATGTCTCTGATTGTTTCTGAAACAAAGACACTTTTAATATATGAAAATACAACATTAAAATGGTCGGCACAATTGGAATTTCTACCGATAGCTTTAGATCGGGCAATTTTCGAAAATATCGTTGGTTCATTGGTGTTTCTATCAGAAAATGGTCATTTAGAATGTTGTTATTTAGGTACAGAACCGAGTTTATTTGTCGCACCACCACTAATTTCTCAACCGTTAGATTTCGATAAAGCTGTAATCGAATTAGCAACATTAAATAAAACAATTCGAAATTCTTACAGTAATGTATTCAAAAATAAAAATTCATTTTTAAAAACAATTTAATTGTAGAGATGAATATAACAAATACTACCATTGAATGTGAATTGGTAATAACAACAACTGTTCATTCACAATTAGAACTATGTAGATTCGAACATAATTTAAAAGATACAGCAAATAATCAAATGTGTACTGTTCAAATTGATATTTTACCAAAGATCACTCTTGAACAAGTACAAATAGCGTTTTTAGTTGAAAATCCATTAAAAGTTGTACCGCAAATTAAATTTTTCGATAGTCTCACTGAGAAAACATCAATTGAATGTTATATTTATGTTAATCAAGACAGACAAGTACCTACGTTAAAATTTCAAATAATCGCTTCATTTATTACAAATCTTGGAGTACCAAAGACTATAACACAAACAACAAATTTACCATTGGGGCTAGTTGTTGAGAATTGTCAGCCACAGAAAGAGGCCGAATTTAAAATCACTCTAAATCTTAATCACAGTCCGATAGGATTAACGGCGCTCTTTCCAGGTGAGCTTTCTCATTTTTAAGATTGTCCTGTATATGTTTTGTTTTGTAGAATTCGACATTGGTGAAACTAGTTCGACAAGCAATGCGATTGGCTTTAAACATATTAATAAAGAGGGTAAAATCGTAACAATTCTTCTTGCTAAATCCTCTGAACGATATCGTCTCCAATCCGATTCATTAGCCTCACTTAATTTACTGATCGAACAGATGATTGTACGATTAAAACAACAATTTGTAAATAAGCCAGATTTTAAATTGTATTTCAATTCACCATTGCCTATTGGTGAAATTTTTAAATATATCAATCAACATTACATTGCTAGAAAACATTTTAATCAACTTCAAGTATTTGTTTGATTTTCTAAAAAAAAAAAAATTGTACTACATTTTAATTTTTAGGATGATTTAATGCAATTAAGTGGACAATTTCGTTTGATTCAAAAACGTTTAATTGCTAAATTTAAAATTAAAAATCCCACACCTTTAACAAATTTAGAAATGTTACTCAACGATACACTCAATGATATAATGAAGATTACTGATGATCTTGATAGAGCAACACAAGATTTAAATAAATCACAAATTGAATTGTCTTGTATTTTATATTTAATTAATAATCTTGTTAAATTAATGGATATTGATGAGAATATTAAGAATTTAATTGAATCACTCTTTTCGTCAACAATTTATGATGTTGAGAAACAGGTAAGTTAATTTTTTCTACTACAATGAAATCTATCAAGTTGGACACCTCTGTATATTGTCAGAATATCTGAAAAACTTTCAGTGTTAGACCATAGGTTGCATTATCAAAGTCTCCTTCGATTTAATCATAGAATGCAAAAATGCAATAAAAAATATGCTGTTCTATTTAAAATAAAAGAGTAGAATTATGCACTACCCCATATAACAGGGCTAGTATATTAAATTTCAGAAACATTCATTAATTAAAACTGAAATTTACAGAATTGGGAAGATGTAATTGATGCGTGTTTATGCTACTTATTACGAACAATTCTAGCAAAAACTGATAAAGATAAATTACGTGCAGCTCATACAAGTTTCGATGAAATTAAAGATTTAACTAGAGTTGAGAAACATTTAACGCAAGTTTTAGAACGGATACCAAAAATGATTGAAACACATTTTAGTATTGAAGAAGGTAATATATATTTGAATCAATTAAATAAACAAATTGTTTAATTGATAATTATAGAAATTGATGATGGTGAAAATGGTGATATTGATGATGGTAATATAAAAGAACAAGAAACATTACCGATAGGAAGTCGAATTGGTGAAGCTAGTGTTAGAGTATTATCAGCAAAACAAAGTTTACTTCGACGGCGTAATAAAATTGTAGATGATCAATAAATTAATTAATTAATAAGCACCTGAATACACAGATTTAAGCGGTTGTTAACCGATAATGTAAACAAACTTTCTACAATTTCTTATATTTCATCACTTTCCAAAATCGAAGAGGGACATCTGGCAGGGTTTCCTTATAAGTTTATTTAAATAAATATTGAAGAGCTACTCGAATCAAAGTTATTTTTTTTTTGAAATTTACAAGAAATTGAATTATTCTATCTACTTTCCTTTAAAGTTAATTAAATAATTTCTAAAATAAATATCGAATAGATATTAGATAATAAGTAATAAGTTAAGATGGTCAAGGTGCTATAATAGTTAACAGTTTTCTATAAAACTTGCACATTTGCATTGTAAAATATCAGCAAATTTGCATTGTTGTTTACGTTTTTAATTATAATTTATTCAAATTTAACGTCATACAACGTAAAGATTTCCAAGCGTAGACTTTCACTTTCTTCACAAAGAAACAACACTTCCTTCTTTTTACATATTCTTAATTCTATTGTGGTAGGAGAAGAATTTTCAAGTAGAATTATTTCAGTGTAATTGTCTCATCTATTAAATCAACTTGTTATTTAGTTATTATAGTCTTATTGTTTATTGTATTTGAATATTTGACCTCGGTAAAATTGTTTACTTTTTATTGTTAGTTAAAAAGTTTATAATTGACTATATGTAGGACGACGAATTAATTGATAAACATTGAGTGTTCTTTTATTTTATTATTAAAAATAAGTTATGATCGATAAGTGTTATGAATCGTCTTATTATAGAATGACAACTGTACAAAATGTGATCTTAAGGGTATCTATTGTGTTGGGGATGGTTGCTGCTACTGTTACAGTATTATATTTTACCCCCTTAGCAGGTTAGTATCTATTCTAATAAAAAATAAATGAATAAAAAAGAGAAGAACATCCCTTAGTTCAGTTTTGATTTTTTGTTTAAGAGCATCTCGATTCATGATTTTCTGTTTTGTTTATTTTTAGGGGTATTTATGGTTTTTACTATTTGATTAGAGTCGTATTAAACAAAATTAAACTGTTCAAGGTGTGCCAGGAAAGTTTAAAATTACTATTTTCTTAATAACTTTCACCATGTTTTATACAAAAACAAATTATAAAAAGTTGATGAACTTAAATTAACTATTAAACCTATGTATAATAAAAAAAATCTGATAGTGAAAATTTTCAGGAAGTGATTATGAAATGAATTTGTTGTTCGAACATGACCATGACCGAATTGCATTCTATTGATTGAAACTTATTTTAAAATTTATACAGCGTGTCTCGTCTAGCTTGGTACTCCGATTGTACCTATATTGATTAGAATCAAGACCTGTTTGATTTTTCAACTCAACGCTCTCTAACAGGCCTGTGCATTTTTTTTAAAAAACCCATAAGAAGCAAACTTTTGAGAATGTACCAATTTTGGCCGCATAGCGCTAGTTACCACCACATAAAAAGAGAAATAGCAACTTTTTTTGTCCTAAATGGCAATTTTTAGAATATCTTATATGTGTATAAACTTACGTTTAGCTCAATTTAAGGCAAAGTCTCTAGTTAATTGAAGCTTAAGTAAGGGAAAAACCGAGTCTTAGTTACTTTTATTTTAGTCGTCGTTATAAATTTCCTGTTTTTTCCTCTTAAATCACTGGTTGCTAGCGGATTTTTTCTTAAACAGAAAAAAGACAGCCCTTTGAACGCTTTTAATCGGTTTTTGGTCTCAATTATCGTTTTGTAGTCCAACTTTTACATTATTTTTGGCGAAGAAGAAGTTCACAGAAAGCGGAATATTTTACATGAATTATAACAAAAAAATTTTCCAAATTTTTAGATCATAGTTTCGAGAGTTGTGACAGACCGTGCCATGATCTTGACTGGCCAATGATTTGTCGTATTAAATTAATCATTGAAGAGCCTCAATTTTATCAACGGTAACTACTCTAAACTTAAGTTAGAAGCCGTAACATGGCCATCAGTTTACGATAAGACCGTTGACTGAATAATAAGAGAGATTTTAGCCTTATGGAAGATTTGTTGCCTGGTATCGGGAGTACTTTTTTCGATTACACAGAAAGCATGAAATCTCTCTGTTATTATTGATTCAATAACAAAATAATTAAAGAATTAACTGTCCCCTTGTTACGGCTCTGCATAAATAAACTGAAATTAATTAAACGCAATTCAATTTTTAGAATATGTAAAAATTGTACAAATCTATTAAAACAATGCACTACAACAAATCATTGCTATTTAGATGAAACAATAAAACCGAAATTTTTAATAAATGGTCAATTATCAGGACCATCGATTCAAGTATGTCAAAATGATGTTGTTGTTGTGGATGTTGTGAATCGTTTACCTAGCCATAGTTTGACTGTACATTGGCGTGGACAACCAAATGATGAAACACCATTTATGGACGGTGTACCAATGATAACACAATGTCCAATTACAAGTTTTACAACATTTCAATATAAATTTCGTGCATCAACAGTTGGTACACATTTCTATCATACTTATACAAATACAGATCGTTTTGATGGTTTATTTGGTAGTTTAATTGTACGTCAAGCTGATAAATTAGAACCACATCGTAAACTTTACGATATTGATGAGAAAGATAATATGATTTTATTAATTAATGAGAATGATAATAATTCATTAATGATTAATAATAAACGATATCCTATTGAAATTTTCAATGTAAAACCATGGAAACGTTATCGATTTCGTTCAGCTTATATTGGAGGACGTTCAAATTGTCCAATTTCAATTACTATTGATAATCATTTAATTAAAATCATTAATTTAGATGGTAATCCGATTAAACCATACGAAGCTAGTCGTATTGTTTTAAATAATGGTGAACGAATTGATTTTATCGTAAAGACTGATCAAT
The DNA here is from genome assembly GCA_039776855.1 of Mylabris sibirica. NCBI lineage: Eukaryota > Metazoa > Arthropoda > Insecta > Coleoptera > Meloidae > Mylabris > Mylabris sibirica. The sequence goes on along the minus strand of CM077843.1, from coordinate 13,394,218 downwards.
TACCAATGAATGAATATTTTTTGAATGTTCAATCAAATTGTAAAAATAGAATAGAGAATATTACAGCTATTATCCGTTATCAAAATTTTGATGGAGAAACAAATAAATTTGTGGAGAAATTGAAAAATCAAAGAATCTTTGATACAAGCATGTGTGGTGATACACAACAACTTGGTAGAATTTGTTTGAATGATATAAAATCACTAATGAAAATGCCGGAAGAATTGAGGAAAGTCGATAAAGTGATTTATCTGGTTTTCGGATCAAGAACAGTCAATATTGAAGGTAATTTTTTAAAAAAATCCAAGAGAAAGTTGAGTTATTTTTTTTAAAAAAAGAAATTATAGTGAAAGTCATCATGATTACATAACTTTTTTTCATGTATCTTTTTAGATAATTTTCAAATGAAGATCAATGTAATTAATAATTTAACTTTCACTTATCCATCATCACCTCTATTAACACAATATAAGGATATTTCATCTGATATCATCTGTGATAGTGGGAATATGCCGAAAAGTTGTCAAAATTCAACAATTTGTCAATGTGTACATATTGAAAAGATTCCACTAGGCAGTTCAACAGAAATCATCTTGATCAATCAAGGTATAGTCTATAAAGTGACTTAAGAGAATTATTAAAGTAATAAAATAAATCCACAATCAGTAGTAAGCAACTAGATAGAGGTATTTGTTACTAAATTTATTGTAAACTAATTTTATGACTTTATTCAATCTTTTAAATCAACGTACAGAGTATAATTATGATAATTATTTGATGTAGGTGTTGAGAATGAAGAGGAGCAAATTTTCCATTTGCACGGTCAACAATTTTATGTTATTGGAATGAGAGAATACGATCAATTACCAACTTTTGATCAAATTAAATCAATCAAACATCATTTATTACAAACAAATTTAAATAATCCAGTTTTAAAGGATACAATTAGAATACGAAAGAATTCAATTGTTGCTATAAGATTCTTAGCGAATAATCCTGGTATGCATTTTTTTCTTATGCAATTTTTTTAAAAAAAATTGTGTTAAATAATCCTTGTTTTATTTTTAAGGTTTTTGGATGTTACGGGATGAAAATGCAAATAGTTGGACACGTGGTATGGATATTGTTCTACAAATTGGTGATATTGATGATGTTCCAGCAAGTCCAACAAAATTTCCAGTTTGTGGTGATTTTATAGGACCTGATTTTTTCTTTATTTAAATGAGTCTGAATAAGGCCAAGTGATTTATTGCTCAATATTTTTCCTAATTATATACAAAATAGTTTTGTTTTAATAAAAAAGTCTTTTTAAATAACTATTTTAGTAAGCTAGTTTATCAAATATTTTTGAAAACAAAATTTTCACCAATTTTGCAATGAGCTACAAGGCTCTAATTTTGCTAAAATGTTCTCTAAGGATTTCTTATTCTTATGTGTCTCAAAATGTAGAAGGAAAGAACGATGTTAACAAATTAAAATCAGATAGATTTTATTTATTTAGATTTAAAAAACGAACAACAAAGCGTCACTAAGGGTTGTTTCTTCTACCTCTCCTAAGTCCACCTTTGGCTTAAATCAAGCTAACAGTAACAGTAGATGAGAATTCGTCCATGTATAGGTCTCCATTCAAATGTCTGTAAATCCACGCTTAAGTCGATTTAAAGTATTGCTAAGGTGAGCTTAAAAGTAGGAGAAGAAAAACTAATCTAAAGAGTCTATTTCAAATTGTATCGTGACACTTTTATGAACAAATCCAGAATTTCTGGCTTGTTCCTAAGAACAGATGTAAGTCTTCACTTGACGGCTGGTGTGCTTTATTGATTAAGCTACATTTTTAATAAAGCTCTTACAAGCTTCAACAAATAAACGAAAATGATAAACAACCCCAACAAAAGTCGTAATTATTTCACTTTCAATATTAATAACTTAATAAATAAAATAAAGATATCAACTTTATCTGATCTTATTATTAATAATAATAATAATAAATTGTGTATTTAACTAACTTTTTCAATTCCAGAAATTCCTTTTTTTCAGTAATTTTTCGAAATAATTCAAACGTTAAAATAAATATTGAGTATAATTTGTTAATGACGTAATTAAATAATTTAAAAATAAAATAATCAATACAGTTCTACATTTTTCTCGCTTTTTTTGAGGGCCTTATCCTGACGTAGGTGTGTATTCATTGATCCTTTTGTCTCGCCTTTACTAGGTCAGGATATCAAATATGGCTGCGTTCCAAAACAGCCGTTAAAGGTTCCTGATTTTTCCCCAATTCCAATTTTCCCTTTCACTTATTACCAAAAAAAAAAAAAAAAAACAACAACAATATATAACACCAATTATAACAATATTAATATTAGTAACTAATAATTGTGTTTATTTTGTGCTGATAATTGTTAAAGCAAATAATATCGTTACATATGTTTGTCAAGATGCCAATTTTAATTTAAATAATAATGTCCTGATGGCTGGATTAAAGGAAGATAGTATGGAAGATGATGTATTCGAAGAAAACGAAAAAGAAGACCAGGAGACTAATGAGAGTCAATTAAATATTGAATATAAATCGAATTCACCATCACCGACCGGTTATCGGAATTATCAACCACCGGCTGAAGTATTGAAATTGTGCAAATCGGATATTATTGAAGATACTGAACAGACTGTACATAAAGTAAGTTTTATTTAAATAAACTTTGAAAATTTTATTATAAATATTAATTAAATAAATTGATAAAATTATATCAATAATAGACAATTCTACTTGGCGATAGTGGTGTTGGTAAGACATCCCTTCTAGTTAAATTCGATACTGGTAAATTTCAATCGGGCAATTTTTCAGCAACTGTAGGTATCGGCTTTACAGTAAGTTCAAAATTATTCTTGTTTTTTACTGAAAATTGAAATGGCAATCTACTATTTCAAGGGTAGCTGATGATCATCTTAGCAAAATTTGTACCTCGTAGCTCATTTGAAAGTTTAACAAAAAACGTTCGTTTCTGACGATGTCATCGTGATTTTCAAAAACGAACTAAACACGCAAAACGAATTAGAATGAAGTCGAGGATCCTCATAACATTGATTTTTTTCGTTTTTCTTCATTTTATCCTGGAGCGATAGAAAATATTTCGCATTTTTTCTAGAATGCAATAGAGAAAAACGAAAAAAAAAATGTTAGGAAAGTCTCCGAGTCATTCTTAGTTTGTCGTTTTTGAAAATCAGAACCTTGCCCAAAACGAACGTTTGTTGATCAACTTTGAAATGAGCTACGAGGTTCTGATTTTACTAAAATAATCTACCGGAAGTACTTTACAAATTCTTGAAATATTTTTCGAATCACTCGTCAATTAATAGGAGTTTGATAAGAATTATTCGTTTAAAGTGAATCACCCTGTAGATACTTCAATCTCATCTCATTTTACAATTGATTGACCTTATTGCATTTCAAATAGGACGTCATAGTGGATCATCCTGTATGTCTACCATCATCAAACAGGTGAAATGCACACAGGTCTCCATAGAAACATCAATTTTGACTTGCTGGGGCGCAAAATCATACTGTTGATTCCTCATCATCATCATGATCATCATTATCATCATATTATTTGTTTTATGTTTATACATATAGTCTGTAGTCACTTTAATTGGCTTCCATATACAATATACGCCGAGGCTCTTATTAAAATTCTAATTTGGAAAAAAAAAACAGTAACCGATAAGAGTGTATTTGTTATCAATACAAGCGAATCAACCATATGTTGAACTAGAATATATTTAACTTAATTATTATTATAGCGCGCTTGTTATTATTACCAGTCTGTTAAAATGGACGGTAAAGAAACAAATTGTCGTAAAATTGTTCGTGTGAAATCAATAAGAAAACACAAAATCATTAATTATGATGATGATGATGATGATGTTGATAATAATTGTAAATCAAATATAGAAATCGAGTATGATCGTTATAATAATCGTCGTCGGAGTTCAATGCGTGACGAACAAATCTACGATCTATTCGTTAAGGTAAAAAAATAATAACAAATTAATGGAAGTTTTAAAATTAATCAATCAAATAAAATCTAATATTTAGGTGATGCTATTGGGTGATTCTGGTGTAGGAAAAACTTGTATTTTAATGCAATTCCGTGACGGTCTCTTCTTATCCGGTAATTTTATATCAACTGTCGGTGTAGATTTCCGGGTAAAATTGCCATTTCAATTAAATCTCGAACAATAATTAAAAGACATCGATGAGATAAAGCAAGTACAAATTCACAAAAATTCTAATTAGAAATAGGTGGAGAAATAAAGCTGTTAGCCAATAGAAAAACAATAATGAAAGACATGTAAACTATTCAGTAGGTTGTAGATAAAGTTATTCATCATTGAGTATCGTAGTTCACTTAATGAGTTATTAGTAAAAAATTAATATACAGGGTGTACAACGAATTGATTCTCGCAGTTGCTGTAACTTATTGTTAGTTCGGACATTTGAAAAATATCAAGTTACCTTACTAAGTTACCAACTGCAAGAATAAATACCGTGGTACACCCTGTATATAATAAATAATTATTTGTTTCACATAAAAAGTCGTACAAATTACTGGTCGTTTAAATATTTAAACTCCACCGATCAGGCGTAACTGGTGAGGAACGTGCTTTATCCCAACCATGTCCTTTAATTCTGATTCGCACTCTACTCCACTATTAAAGTTTAACTAAACAAATCTTTTAAAAATAATAATTACAGAATAAAGTTGTATCAGTTGATCAAACGCGTGTTAAGCTACAAATATGGGATACAGCCGGTCAAGAACGATTTAGGAGTGTTACACATGCTTATTATAGAGATGCACATGGTAAATTTTAATTAATTTCAATAATAATTTTCATTCAAAAAATATAAAAATTTTTAGCTTTACTTCTATTATACGATGTTACTAATAAAACAAGTTTTGATAATATTCGAGCTTGGTTGAGTGAAATACGTGAATATGCACAAGATGATGTTGTTATAATGCTACTAGGTATAAAATAATTATTATTCTCAACAAATTATTATGTTTACAATTAAATTTTTATAGGTAATAAAGCGGATTGTGGTAATGAACGAGCTGTACGTCGTGAAGATGGTGAACGTTTAGCTAGAGAATATAATGTTGCATTTATGGAAACATCGGCGAAAAGTGGACAAAATGTCGAATTGGCATTCTTAGCTGTAGCTAGGTAAAAAAAATAACAATTAAAATTTTTTAATTAATCAATTGTATTATTAGAGAATTAAAGTATCGTTTGAGCGGTAATCGGAAGGATACAAACAAGTTTTCCGTACAGGATTATGTTAGAGAACAAACACAAAAACCACCTTGTACAGCCTGTGGTACATAAATAGAAATCAGAAGAGTATTCGAAAAGAATTATAAATAAACACCAAATAAGTATTATTGATAATAATGTGATAAAAAGAAATAAAAGGGGCGATGCTTTGTGCCGTTATTAGTAATTTAACTCATATGACTTATATGGGGTCTTTTTTTAATGGTCAATTCTTATGAAACTGCTATTAGTTAGAGAGTGATTCGAAAAATGTTTCAAGGATTTGTAGGGGGCCTCTTAGAGACTATTTTAACGAAATTAGAACCTCGTAGCTCAGTTCAAAGTTGGTCAAAAACGAGAAAAGCACCGAAATTGAATAAGAACGACTCTTACGCCCTCCTAACAATGTTGGTTTTTTTTTTGTTTTTCTATATTGAATTCTAGAGAAAATTCGAAATTTTTGCACCTGTTTCAGAATAAGATGGAGAAAAACGAAAAAAATCACTGTTTGGGAAGATGTACAAGTCATTCCTAGTCGTCTTACGTGCTTTGCTAGGTTTAAACCGACTTCCAAATAAGCTACGAGGTTCTAATTTTGTTACAAATCCTTGAAATATTTTTGGATTTGCTCGTCAACTAATACGAGTTTCATAAGAATTGATTACTTTTAGAAAAAGACCCTGTATATGACCAAAAAATAAATAAATGAGCAGTTAATTTTACTGATATTATACTAAATACTTAAAAAAAAACCTAAAAAATTTCATTTAAAAAATCATAATAAATGTGGTAAATGTACAAAACCGAAATAAAAATTCTTATCGACTATTACTTATCGTTTATAATGAAACACCATAGATTCCTCGTCTTTCTCTTGTGTCTTTGGTGTTGGTTGAAATGACATATCCCAAAAGCCTGGTATTGTTTCATCATGTTCATATTGGCGTCGATGTCTTGAACATTCATCCATTTTCTTTGCCAATTCATCAGCTGGTAGATTTAAGCCTTTATAAAAATTCTCACATTGTTTACATGACCATCCTTTCAACAATTTTTTTTTATCAATAATTAATACTTTCTTTTCTGGTAGTTTATCGTAATTATCAACGAATTTTAATAGAGTTTGATTATTTTTGTTTGGAATTTCTTCATCATCATCATCATCATCATCATTGATTCCTTCAATAGTTTCATCACTATCACAACTATCTTCAACAAGATGATTTTCCTTATTTTCATCAGATTTCTCGTTATTATCATTGATAAAATCCAAGATTTCTTCAATACCCATCGAAACGAGATTCGAATCAAGTTGGTTGTTTTTCTCTTTTTTCGATGGTGAACAAAACATTTGCGTTAAAGTTGTATTTTGTAATGGTTTTCTTTTTTTCGTTTTTAATCGACTATTTTTTATATATGAATTTTTCTTTGTTGCAATTGGTGTTGTTTCAACAATTGAACAATCAATCAGATTTGTTGTATCACAGATCGTTGTTGTTTCTTTACTATCATTTTTCTTATATAATAATTTCGATTTTGTTTGTTGTTTTTGTACATTTTGATTTGTTGGACTTGGTTTTTTATTACGTAAATTACATAGACGATTCGTTGTAATTGTTGGACTTTTTAATGTAAATAATTCAGTTTCTGGTATTTCTTTAATCGGTGTCGTTATCTTTAATCTTGTTGATTCCATAGAGTTTTTTTGTTCAATTTTCGATTTAATTACATTGTATTCACCATTTAAACAATCTTGAATTTCTACAAAAAAAAAGAAACATGACTTAAACTGAACCTGATTTATTAAAATTTCGTTAGAAATAATAAACTTACTTGCAATTTCTTTTTGGAATGCCGAATAAATCATACTTAACCGTTTCAAGCCGGTTTTTTCTTGACGATAAATTTTATCAATTTCATTGTCATATAACGAAATCCACTCATTATAAGAAGAATCTACCATTTTTAGCAAAATTATTCAACAATTTTCTTTTTATTAAACAATTTAAATCCACTTCTTTAAATTGTAGAAATAAGGTTATGAATTTTTTTAATTTTTGACAGCGATTGCCGATTATGTTTTGTTTTTGTGGTTATAGTGCGTCGAGGTTGCCAGACTTATATCAGCAACTGATAATTCAACAGAAATAAATAAATAATAAAATTTTTCTACTACCTCAAATTCCTATTATTTGATAAAAATTTAGCAAATAAGATGATATACTTTACCGCATTACGCATTAAAAGATTGAATTTCTTAGGGGATTTACTGACTTTGGAATAAATTTGAACAAAATGTGCGAGATGTGCGATTTCAGATATGTATTTACTACCGTGATGTGAATATTATATGGTGTGCCGACGCGCATCGTGATGTGAATATTATATGGTGTGCCGACGCGCATGATCTTCCATCTCTCTCGCACAATTGTGACGTCAGCTTGGTCGAATTTTTTAAATCAACAGGGTAGTTCAAAATTTTGCATTAATATAATGATTTTTTTAATTTATTATATGTATTAAATTTAAAAAAACAAATCGAAATAATTTCTATTATTGATAAAATAAAAATAATGAATTGTTAGAAAAATCTATTTAAGTTAGAAAAAAAATATTAGAAAATTAAAAAAGTAAAAGACAATAACATAGGCAATAATAATTGGCTTACTCAATAATATGTATGTTCATTAAATAAAACACACCAAATTCATCAAATCAGGAACAAATTAACAAACATTCATATTTAACATTCATCGACACAGGCCTGCATCGACATAATCAATTCACTTATTATTTTTCTTCTAAAGTAATAATAATAATAATATATTAATATGTAGAAACAAAATTTTCTATACTTTCAATATTTCAATCAATCAACAACTAGAGATAATGCGAAGACACACGATTTGTTTTGGATTTGTTCTAGATGAAAATTACTTTATAAATTTATTCATTTTTTTAGCCAGTTTTCTTTGGCTGTTCTTGAAACCAATTTTTTTGTTTAATTCCCGCAATCTTATATACGTGCGAGTCCTCGCAAGACACAGAAGAACATCTTTAGGCATTTTAATTTCAGCTGGCAATCTTTGTAAAGTCAAATCAACGATCTTATCAAATATATTTTTTTCCTTTGAAAATGAATTTTTATGGACCAAAAGAAAGACTGTATTCAAAATTCTTGTAACCTCGATCAACTCTTTACTAGGATACATTAAGTGTCCCCTAGATAAACACATTATCCAGTCCGGTGTGCTGACTGAATTAATGGTATAGGTTTTTACTCCTAATTGGAGATCTGGATATTTTACATGAAATTTGTGGGCTATGTAGCCAGCCAAATATTTTATTGCTTCCTCGAACATAGTATTCGCAACAGAAAATTCCTCAAAATTTTGCAACAGATCCTCCAATTCTGGGTCTAATACAATGCCTGTTAAATCAGCTTCGGCTGATATAGCCTCATTATAATTAAAACTTATAAAATCATCAATTTGTAGATGGTCCATCTCTTCAACATTTACGACCTGCTCATCATCTTGTACTAAGTTTCTTAATAAATCATGCGATATGCATTTATCATTTACTGAATCACAGTTCAATGGTTGTAAGAGACATTGTTCAGTAGTATTCTCTTCTGTATTTTTATAAGTTGTAAAAATAGTAGAAGAACTTTTACCTAGAATGTACCATCGTAATCTATATTTAAAATCTAACGGAGAAGGATGATCATTTGTAGCACCCATTCCACGTATATACGAGAAAAAATTTTCAATCACGTCTTGATTAATTTTATAAGTTATAATGTAATCAATGTTGTATAAACTTTTTAAATAATCAAACATGTTCAATAGCGAGTTGTTATTAACGATAATACCTTTCTGAAAAGGGATCATTTTAATATGTTTACCAACGACGATTTTTTTGATTAAATTCGTCATATCATGTAATATTTCTGTTTGTCGCGGTAAATCAGTGCCAAAACCATTTATTCCTGGATGAGTACCATACTTAGCTTTTGAATTAAACACATCAAACCAGTCGTTAATTAATTTAAAAATCCGACTAGTTGCTTTCCAGCATAAGTTATCAAGAAAACCCTGTTGGCCACTCCATTCGATAGCTTTTGCTGTTGTGTTTGAGAATAATTGGGCAGCTGGTCGTACTTTTTGTCGTTCCGATCCACGAACTTCCAAGTGATAACGGGATAATTTATGAATAATCTTTAGATCATCAACTGAAGCGTTAATGATTTTATCAATACAAGATTTGTTAATAACCATATCACCCATACGAAAGCCTTCGTCAATAAAATGATTTCTAATTAATTTCAACAAATGCGGTGTGTCAGCGAAGACAAACACCTTATAATTATCATTTTCTGGATGTTTAAAAGTATAATTATCTTCCTTAATGTTTAACTGAGACCATAATGATTGATTTTTGCTTCCCATATCACAAGTAACTGATATAACAACAAAACCAACTTTGTATAATTTAGATATAATATCAAATAAAATATCTTTTGTCATAGACCGATCAAAATCATAATAAATGGGCTGTTTCCAATGTCCAAACAATCCTCTAACAATAACCACCTGACAAGTTCTATGAGGTCCTACAACTTGTTGAAGTTTTGGATCTATACAAACCCTATTAGAAATAAAAATTTCATCAAAACATAACGTGGTTACACGTTCTATATCACTAAAGGTTTTCGATTTTTCTGCCATTAATTTCAACATATCTGTCATGATACCTTGAGAAATGTCCAACTTCTGTGCCCACTGTCTTAAAGTTGTTAATCCAGGTAATGGATAACCAATATTTCTCAAATATCGGTAAACTTTAGGGCTTACCGCTCGCAAAGACATAGCTGACGATATATCAATATCATTCCATTTTACAATTTTTTTGTCTGGATTAATAATTTTCTTAATCTGGCCGGGAGTGAAATATTTGTTTAAAATTTCATCAATTCTTTTAGAAGTATTATTTTTTAGTTCTATATTTTGTTCAATTAATTTTATGTTTTCGTTTCTCAAACGTACAATTTCTTCTTCCAATTCTTTAATTTTTTGTTTTAAAGGATTTTCATGATCAAGGTTGTTTCTAATAAAAAAAAAATAGTAATTAGTTTACAGAGTATTTTTTTATTAAGAACATTTCCTTTAATTTAATTCAGTAATTTACATACAACAGATTTAAACTTAGAAAGCTTAAATCTCAAATAAAGGAAATGGTCAAAGTACGATAAGTATAAAGGGACACTGGGTATTATATGAAACATGAAATGGAATAAATTTGGAGCCACAAGGAAAAGAAAAGTATCTGGAGCATTTATCAGGGCGGATAATATAATAAATATATTAACTTATGTATTAGCATACTTGAGAAATGTAATGAAGAGTTAAGAAACTAAATTAATGTTTTCAAAATTGATGCGCTCCACGTTTTATTATTACAATGCTCCTCAACTCAAGTGTGTTGATTACCATTTAGACGTGAAAAACAGAAATAAAAAATTAATTCTATATATAATTATGAATTTAAAAAAATACTTACGTGTCATGTCCAACTAAAGTTTCGGGAATACAATAATTGCCTATTTCATCTATTTCTTCCAACTGTTGGATAGTACCTTGGTTTTCTTTTAATAATGCTTCTACTAAAAGATGATTACTTCTTTTCTGCATTCGTTCTTCTCTTTCAATAGATGTTTGTGTTTTATTTTTCGATGGTATTGGTAAAAATTGTGTTGGAATGGCATCTTTCTTTAAATTTCGACAATTCCGCGGTGTATAGTTTAGTAGTTGTTGACGAAGTGGTACAAAAAAATCTTCAGTGGTAAAATGAACAGAACAAATACGAGCTAAAAGAACAATAAATCTGCATGAATTACTTTATCTATTTTTACTTAATTTATTCACTTACCATGTTTAGTATTAAACTCATCTCTCCGTTTGCATGCCAAAACCCATTTTTTACATAAAATATCATCTTTTGGGAAACTAAAATACTTAATTTTTTTTTCTTTTGTTTTGTTTGATGAGTTTTTACACCCAAAAACAGAGCACGATGGCATTTTAACAATAATTTATTAAAATGAATATTACAATAATTAAAACAACAATTATTAATTAATTAAAAGATTGCAATTATTTATAAACAACCAACAATATATTATAAAACCAAATATACACCAAAATAAACACCGGCTTACATTGAAAATTGAAATGTCACTTTCAAGTTTCACGACCAAGATGACGTCATGCGCAGTATATACCGAAATACGTTTCACGCGCCGTTCCACCATATAATACTCACACCACGTTTACTACTATTTACCAATAGAGGGCAGTTAAATTTACAAGTAATGATTTACAGTGATCTGCCTGTTACCTATGTAAGATTTAGTTACAAAAAATAAAAATTTTATGCCTTCTTGACAGGCGAATTTTGTTCTGAAATTAGAGCTTTTTGCAAAAAGTAGTACCGTAGTACTAACATGTACTGAGTTATACCAAAACGGCAACGTTGCACTAAACTAGGGGAATTCAGTTTTCTATTTTCTCTGTTGGTACTCTACCATTTTGACATTTCTTCGTGTTTCTGTGTTTCTTCAATTAACCTCAAACAACTTGTTCTTTTATTTGTGTGTAATTTAAAATCGATAAAAATGGGTAAACGACAACACCAAAAAGATAAAATGTAATTATTTAACATTATTTAATTAATTATTTAATTAATATATGAAAAATTTAAGGTATTTGACGTATACGGAATGGACGACTCTATATGGTGGTAAACAGCCTGGTTTTGTATCGAAAGAAGAAGCCGATTTTAAACGTTTACCATTCGATCATTGTTGTCTATCATTACAACCATGGGTAGTTCCTTATTGTGATCGTGATGGAAATATATTCGATTTGGAACCGTTAATACCATTTATGAAAAAATTTAAAATCAATCCAGTCACTGGTAAACCATTAGATTTCAAACAAATGATCCAATTGAATTTCTATCGTAATAGTAATGGTGAAATTGAATGTCCTGTTTTATTTAAACCATTAACAAATAGCTCACATATTGTTACAATTGCAACAACTGGTAATGTTTATTTGAATGAAGCTGTTGAACAATTAAATATAAAGAATCGTAATTGGAAAGATTTAATAACTGATGTACCATTTGAACGTAAAGATATAATAACATTACAAAATCCATTAGATTTATCAAAATTTAATATATCAAATCTTTATCATGTTAAAAATAATATACGTGTTGAAACTGACGAAGAATTAAATGAGAAATCTAATCAACAAACACGTTTAAAAAATATTAATCCAGAAACAAAGTATACATTAGAAGAATTAGAACGTGATTATAAAGAATCAACAATTGAAATCAATCAAATTGAAATTAAACAACAGAAAGCTGATAAATTTAATGCTGCACATTATTCAACTGGTGCTGTAGCAGCTTCATTTACATCAACTGTAATGGTACCAAAATTGGTACATGAAGCTGCTATTAAACCGGATGATGAAGTTCGATATGAACGTGTAAAGAAGAAGGGCTATGTACGTTTAATTACAAATTTAGGTCCATTAAATTTAGAATTGTATTGTAATGAAACACCGAAAGCTTGTGAGAATTTCATTACACATTGTAAAAATGGTTATTATAACGGTACAAAATTCCATCGATCTATACGAAATTTTATGGTAAAATTCGATTATTTTTCCATTTTGATTTCTAATAAATTTTCATAAATTTCTTGTAGATTCAAGGTGGAGACCCAACAGGTACTGGAACAGGTGGTAAATCTATTTGGGGTAAACATTTTTCTGATGAATTTCGACCAAATTTAACACATACCGGTCGTGGGGTCTTATCAATGGCTAATTCTGGTAAAAATACCAATGCATCACAATTGTAATTATTATAATTATTTCATAAATTAGTAATGAACGAAATTAATTTTGATTATCTTTACAGTTTTATTACGTACAGATCTTGTAAACATTTAAATAATAAACATACGATTTTTGGACGATTAGTTGGCGGAATGGAAACATTAAATGAAATGGAGAAAATTGAAGTGGATAATAAAGATCGTCCAATTTATGATATCGTATTATTAAATGCTCAAGTTTTTGTTAATCCATTCGAAGAAGCTGATGAAGAGGTATTTTGATTCGATTATTATCAAGGGCGGCTCGTAGATAAGCACTGTGGGAACACAGCACCCCCCATGTAAAGCCACGTTCACGAACGAATGCGAGTTTGAACATTCGTTTTTGTTCGTGTAAGTTGGTGTGGATTCGTTGTTTTTGGTCGTTCATTCGAATTCGTTCGTGCTCATTCATTAGATGTGAAAGTGGTTTGCGAATTACTTTTTTCTTTTCTTCTCTTCTATCTTTCTGTATTTCTACTACTCCAGTTATTCTATAGTTTTCTAATTCCCTCCAGAAATAATTCGTTGTTTGCTTGTTACTTTCCCTTCTCTATTTTTTTTTTAATCTTGCTGTCTTTCCCCTTTTGTCGGTTCTTTACTCCTTTTAATGTTTATTTCACTCTACCTCTTGTATTTCGTTGTTTGTTGGTTTCTATTTTTTTTTTTTGCCTTTCTGTCCTATTTTTTTACCTTTCTGTTTTCCATGTATTACTTTTTATTTCTTCTATAGTTTCTGATATTCTTTCTGTCATTTTTCTCACCTGTCTGTCTTCTTTTCTTTTGTCTTTTTTTCGCCTCTTTCATTCTTACTGTTCATGTCTTCTCCCTTGTGTTTCTTCTTTTTTCCTTTTCATTTTTTCGTTTCCTCCTTTTTATATTTACTGTGTTTCTTCCTTGCTCTCCTATTTTTCCTAGTTCTTTCTTTGTGAGTATATTTCTTTTTCTTTCTTGTGCCAATGTGAGAGCAGCATCCCTATTAATATAAGTAACGAATCGCCACTGACTATTATTAATCTTTCGATTTATAGTATATTTGTTTATTTTGTTAATCTAGTTGGCTAAAGAACGCGAAGAAGAATTGAAGAAACTACAAGAAGAGGAGGATGCAAAAAAAATGAAAATTGAAGCACAGAAAACGTTAAAAGTCTTCAAAAATGGTGTTGGTAAATATATAAATCCTGAGATTAATAAAACGTACTATATTTTTTAATAAATTATTAATGCAAGTTTTAATAAAATCATCTTTTAGAGTAAATAATGCAGATGTACAACCAGCAGAAAAGAAAAAGAAAAAGAGTTATTCTTTTAATTTTGACAATTGGTAATGATGAATAATTAACAAATATTTTTTGTAAATATCATTTTTTTATTAATAATTGTGATATCATAACAATAAAATATGCAAATATATAATAAATAATAAAAAGTAAATTTCGGCTAGTGCTTCATATGTACCTATTTAGAATGCCTCATCTGTATATACCGTATATACGTCTATGGTATATACCAACGACGTCAGAATAGATAGACCCGGCATACAGCCAAAGTATAGGCGATTGTTTTGAAGCCAACATAAACGGGTGAGACGGCAGAGACGAGAAGAAGGTACTGTTTACGTACACAGTGGCGTACTTTATGCTGGCTAGTAAATTCTTTAATAATTGTTTAATAATTATTCCATAATAATTTGAGGATTGACGTAAAATATTAATGAAATCAACTCATTTAACTAATACTAGCTCCATGGTATATTTTATCTATGGTATATACCATAGACAACTAGACAAGTATATACTGTCAATGTGTCAATATTGTTTGTATTTTGTAGTGCTGTTGCCGGCTCGTTGATAATTTCCAACATCTGCAGTATTGGAGAAGAAATTTAACAAAATCGTGTTTTTTTTGCAGTTATAATAAAAATGATTCCTGAATACTTTTTTTGTCTTTCTTACGATATATTTTGACAAGCAAACGGAAAAATTTTCAATTGTATTTCCGTAAGAAATTAATAATGGCAACGTTGCTAAATATTACTGTTGGCGCCATTGCAAATGGAACGCTTAAAAGTTTTGAAAATTGTAGGTTATGTTGATGTAACATTAATTTTTCTTTGTTTTTACAATTTAGTTGATAATCTTATCAAGTGCTGATTATAAAATTATAGACAATGTCGCGTTTAGGTATAATAAGGAAAATTGAAATTAAAGATTTCATGTAAGTTATAATAATATTGGTTGTATGTATATCTTTTTGTTTTTCTATTGTTATTATAAATTTGTAGTACTTATAATTATGTTGAATTATATCCTGGGCCGAATTTGAACTTAATCCTTGGTGCTAACGGTACAGGTAAATCGACAGTTGTGGCTGCAATCATTCTAGGACTTGGTGGCAATCCGAAAGTTATCGGTCGTGGTTCAAAAGTAAGCTATATAGTGGATTAATGTTTGTTTTTTCTTAAAAAAAACGTACATACAAATATTGTTTAAGGTTTCTGAATATGTAAAATATGGTTGTACAGAATCTAGGATTAATATTTTTCTAGAGAATGGTAATAATAAATATTTAAAGATAACAAGAGTGATGACAAATTTAGACAAAACTAGTTGGTTGATAAACAATCAAACTGCAACATTAAAAGATGTTTTAAATACTGTTAAACAATACAATATACAAGTTGATAATTTATGTCAATTTTTGGCACAGGATCGTGTTCAAGATTTTGCTAAAATGAATCAACAAGAATTATTAAAAGCAACCCAATTAGCTTTAGGACGTAATGATTTAATTGATACACAACAGAAACTAATTGAAACAGCTGAAAGATGTAAACAATCTGATAATAATTTAAATAAAAATCGACAAAAATTACAACAACAAATTGATTCAAATGCACGTTTAGAAGGTAAAATGGAGAGTTTTCATAAGAAACAAGAATATTTAAAGAGAATCGATGATATTGATAGAAAAATATCATGGTTACAATATGATGAAATTAAGAAAAAATGGTTAGATACAAAAAACGATATGGATAAAGCTAGGACAATTTATGACAAATATAAAAAACAATCTGAACCAATTTTAAAGAATATTAATAATGCAAAGAAGAGAATCACTGAATTTCAAACTGAAAAATCAAATATTGTGCGTATTTTCTTAAAAAAAATTCAAATTATTAATAAATTTATTGTTTTACAGTTTAAATCGAATCGTTCTATTGAATCATCAATTCGTCGACGATTAGATAGAGTTAAAGAATTGGAACAGAATATTTCTGATGTTATCAGCGATAGAGATATCGAATTGGCTACAATCGATGAGAAAGAGAGAGAAATTGAGGCATCGAAACAGAAAATTGTTGAAATGAAACAAAGACATCAGGATATATCTAAACAATACGATAATGGTGATTTTTTTCCTTTATTTTTATTCGTAACAATAATTAAAATTCTAAAATTGAAAATACTCAAACACCATATTCTATGTACAGGATGTACCACACTATTTATCCTAGCAGAGGATGGTCTTTTAAAAGTATAAGAAGTTATAATTGATGGAAATTGATGAAATTTGGTATATAGCCGTTATGTCACCTAAAATTCTTGTAGAAAATATTTTCGTTGTTCTATCGACCTCTGTTTATTTTAAATTGAACGCATAAAGGGGGGTTTCTAAAACAATGAAAATATATTTTAGAGGAAGTTCAGGTAACATAACGGCTCTATACCAAATTTCGTCAAGTTCTTATACTTTTAATAGGCCATTCTCTTGAATCGTCCTGTATATTAAAATGTGTAGATGGTAGCTCAGATGGAAGAGCATACATCTAGCCGGAAAGTTGCTGCTTCGATTCCAGCTAGCTGATTTATACTTTTTCTATTTAACGTGGATAACGTTGTTTGAGTATTTTTAATTTAATAAGTATTGATTTATTTATTTATTTATTTATTCTAAAAAATAGCTCAAGTTATACGTAATAAAACGGAGAAATTAAATGGTGAAATACAAAAATTAAGACAACATGAAAGTGGTATAAATTATAAGAAAAATGATTTTATAAATAATCGTCATGATCATATAGCAGAATTACGTGCATGTGAAAATGAATTATCACGTTTAGAGAATATAAGACAGAAACGTTTAGATCATTTGAAACGTATTGATAATGATGCATATGAGGGTGTATTATGGTTAAGAAATCATCGACATCTATTCCAAGGCGATATTTATGAACCGATGATACTTGAAGTATTTTTAATTTAAATTTTTAATAATTAATATTTTATGATCATTTCTAGGTGAATATGTTTGATCCAAACAAAGCAATGTACGTAGAGAATACAGTACCTATTCGTGATCGTGTCGCTTTCACTTGTACTTTAAAAGAAGATATGAATTCAATGATAAAATATTTAAGAATAGAAAAAAAATTAAAAGTTAATATTTTACATACACCATATAATCCAAATAATAACTATCAACCACGTATACCAATTGAAAGATTACAACGTTATGGTTTTTATGCTTATATGAATACATTATTTACATTACCAGATGCTGTAATGCAATATTTATGTAATACATATCGTATACATGAGATACCAGTTGGAGATGATAATGTTGATCATTGTTTTGATCAATTACCAAATGATTTACGTTTATTTTTTAGTAATACACAACGTTATTCAATTAATATATCAAGATATTCTGGTGAAAAGAGTATAACACAAAATCAAGTACGTTCTGATGGTAGTTTTAGTGTTAATATTGATATATTACGTATAGAAAATTTAAATGGTAAACGACACGAATTACAAAATAAAATTAATCGTTATGATAATGATATAAAAGAATTAAATAATCAAATTGAACATATTAATGTTAATATACAACAATTGTTAAATGAATTGAAATGTATTGAAAATGTTAAACAACAATTACAAAAAATTGAAAATCAAATAAAAATGATGCAACGTAATATTGATCAAATGCAAAATAATTCGAATAATCGTGATATTATTAATGCGAATGCTGAGAAAAAAATTCAAGTATTTCTAATATTATTTATTATTAATTATTTAATTTATTACAAATTTATAAATATTGTAGGATTTGTTAAGATCTCTGGGTTTATTACATGAAAAAATAGCAAATGAATATAAATCATTAATTCAATCAAATCATCATCTATTACTTTATGATGGTAAAATTGATATATCCCGTCAACAGATTGTTATCTATGAACAACAAATTGGTGAAACGCAACGTTTATGTAATGAAAGTGAAATAATATTAAATCAAATCCGTAATAGATATCATGATATTCAAGCAGAAATGAAGAGTATTTTAAATAAAGCAAAATCATTATCAAATAATTGTACACGTGAAGATGCTGGTTTTATAGAATTTCAATCTAGTTATCAACAATTATCAAATGATTTACACGAATTACAAGAAAATAAACAAGGTCTATTAGATAAAATTGATCGTTTAATAACACTTAATGATAATGAATTGAGAGAGTATGAAGAACGTTTAGAATTAATTAGAAATTTACAAAGTAATATTGAAAGTGATCAATATCAAATCAATCAAATACAATCATTGATTGATCAATTAAAAGATGATTGGTTAATACCGTTGAATCAATTATTAGATAAGGTTAATATGAAATTTACCGAATTTTTTGATAAAATGGGCTATTGTGGTAATATTACATTAAATACAAGTTAGTTTTATTTTAATTAAATTTTATTGATATTATTTTTCATAAATTATATTTTTTAGATAATAACGAGAAGGATTATTCACAATATGGTCTATTAATAAATGTTTCATTTCGTAAAAATGAACCATTACAAGCACTTAATACAATAATACAAAGTGGTGGTGAACGTGCTGTAACAACAGCTGTATTTATGTTATCATTACAAGAATTAACACCAGTCCCATTTCGATGTGTTGATGAGATTAATCAAGGCATGGATCCTGTTAATGAACGTCGTGTATTTGATTTAATTGTTGATAGTACAAAGGAAACAAATACAGCACAATTTTTTTTGATTACACCAAAAGTATATAATTTTAAAATATTTTATTGTTTAATTTATAAAATTTATTGTTTGTAGCTATTGCCAGATTTGAATTATACACAATCAATGATGGTACATATTGTACATAATGGGCCATATGTTGAACAGGATAAGAAATGGTCAATGTCACAATTTTCAAATCCTCAAGGTGTACAAATACATTAAAATTATCGTAATTGTAAAAAATTTATGTTGTGTAGTGCATAAGTCGATAATATAAATTTTTTTAAAGTTCTACCAGTGCTACCAATTTCAATACAAAACTCCCCAAATATACGTGTTACACATATTGTAGTTTGTGTACATAGTTGTATATCAGTTGTCATTATGGACTATTCTGATTGGTGTTTGATACATATTTACATACATGACACCAGGGACGGACTGGGTTTCAGATAGTAACCGGGGGTTGATTTCACCTCTATAATATAACTTGTGACCACCGTATTTTATCTCATTGTCAGTTGGCCATGCTTTGGGTAATGTTTTTGTAATTCTGTAAGAACATTTTTTTCTTTCTGGAAAGTGGTGTTCTAGTCGCCGATTACCTGACTGGCTAGTCCGTTCCTGGCTAACGCCTAGTGTACACTAATATAAGAAGTATAACGGCTTATCTAATTGTTTTTTGCACATATAGATCTGACAGTTGTTGTTGTTATTGTTATTTTGATAAGGTCATTATTCTACGTTTAATAATTAAATTCGTCTGTTTGTTGTTTTTTTTTTATTAACGAATTTGTCGAATTTTAAATAATTACAATCACTTGTTTGTTTATGATTGATTGTGTTTATTTAGAATTGTATGACCTTGATAGATATTGTTATATTAAGAATGTTATAGATAAAGTGTCTAGAATTCTGTCTTTTGCATAGATTAAATTATTGTAATAACACTTGTCTTTTAAAATTGTTTAAATATAAAGATATCGTATGTCAGATTCGGCGTCATTTCAATTTATCATCAATTTTAAATAAATTGTCACGATAACTAATTAAATTGTTGCCAGGATAGGGTAAGTTGTGTTTATTTTTATTTTTTTTTTAAATTTTATATACAATGTAATTTAACATATTGTCAAATTATTATTTGTAAGGAAAATGGGTGCTGGAGTGAGTGCTGGTGAAAATAATGATGAATTAATTGATAATTTAGTTGAAGCTGATTATATAAAAACATCATTAATTGAACGTGTATTTCGTGCAGTTGATCGTGGTAATTATATATTACCAGATCCACAAATTAATCCATATCGTGATGTTGCATGGAAAAATCATAATTTTCATATATCAGCACCATGTATTTATAGTGAAGTAATGGAAGGTTTACAATTACATGCTGGTTTGAGTTTTTTAAATTTAGGCAGTGGTACTGGTTATTTAAATACAATAATTGGTCTTATATTGGGTCATAATGGTATCAATCATGGTATTGAATTACATCAAGAAGTCATTAATTATGCTAATAAGAAATTGGAGGAATTTAAAATGTTTTCAAGTGCTATTGATGAATACGATTTCTGTGAACCTAAATTCGTTCAAGGTATAAATTTAAAAAATTACACTATTGTTATTTATTTAAATTAATTTCCTTTTAATAACAACAATAACAAACAGGAAATTGTTTATGTATTGCAAACGGTCATTACCTTTACGATCGTGTTTATTGTGGTGCAGCATGTCCTGATGAATATCTCGATTTTATAAGAAATCTTGTAAAAGTTGGTGGTATATTAATTGTACCATTTAATGAACGTTTAGTTGAGATGAAACGTACATCAGAAACAAATTGGAATATACGTTCATTATTACCAGTATCATTTGCTAATCTAATTATACCACCAAAAGATACAATTGATCAAGTCCATTTATGTAAGAATATTGAAAATATTATTGCAATTCATTTATAAATCGATATATTGTAGTGAATGTTGAACCGTTAACATTACAAGAATTATGTCGTTCTTGTATTAGAAATTTAATACGTAATACTATCGAAAAAGAACATCCAACAATAACAAAAAGGAATAATTCACGATCGTATAAAGCAACAAAGAATAAACGAATATATCGAAGGTTTCTCCTTATTTTTATTTTTTTAATTAATTATAACAATTATCAATTCTTGATTTGTTGTAGAGGTAAATTATGTAATCGAACAAATCGTAATGGACATGAACCGCGTGTTATGTATAATCGTGATGGTATAATTGATGATTTCATATTTTTAATATCAAATAGATCATTAACAAGAGCATCATTAAATAATGATGATGAAACAACATCAGAGAATGAATCGAATACTGAAATGAAAGATAATGAACAACAACCAATTGTTGCAGAATATGCAATGTCCGATGATAATGATAATGATGATGATGATGACAATGGTGATGGTGATAATAATAGTGGTCAAAGATGTATCCAACGCTTGAGACGTGTTGTTGATATTTTAAGCACAATAAATAATACACCGGAAACAACAACAACAACAACATATAATAATACAACACCTTCGACTAGTACACATGATAATAATAATATGGAAAATTGTGATAATATTGATACAACAAAACATGATGAAGAGAATGATTATGGTATGAAGCGAAAAACATCAATTGATCATGATGATGACGATGATGATGATGATGATAGTAATCATGATGATAGTGATGATGAAAAGAATACAACGAATGAAGACGAATTACAAAGTCCCCAAATTGATATTGAAACAAATAGTAGTAGTAATGATGAATTTGAATCGGATCTAACTAATGATGATAATCGATGTAGAAGAAAATGGCGTCGTTTAGATTCATTTAATGATGAAATGATTGATGAAAAATCAAAAACAACAACAACATTAAAAGTCTATAAAAGTCCATATACTGATTATATGAAGGAGAAAATTAAAGAATTACCATTACCGTTTATTTTAAAGAAATATTTGAATTTTTATAGAGATTTCTAATTTTATATAATTTTTTGTTCTCTTTTCTCTCATCGGGTTATTATATTTGATTCCCTTTTAGAGTTTCATAAAAGGTTTGGGAATGTTGGAAGGAAGTTTTTTTACCCGTATTTGTAGAACTGATTATAAAAAAATACCTGTATTGTATTGAAATAATATTTAAAATATATTAATAAATATTTTCGTGTATTATTAGTAGTAATAATAATGTAGAGTATTCATTACCAATAATCAATGATCACTGTTTAATTTGTTATCAAATTTAGCCCTTATGAAGTTGAGTTATATGAAATAACCTTTGAATTAACTAATGGCAACCACTAGGATTTATATGGGGGTAGCTGAAGATCATGTTATCAAAATTAGAACCTTGTAGCTCATTTGGAAGTTGATTACAAGGAGCTAATTTCTGATGATACTGCGGTTTTCAAAAACGTGAAATGACTCGAGAATCCTAACATTGTTTTTTTTTGTTTTTCTGTATTTTTTTCAGGATCAGATGGAAATGTTTCGTATTTATCTCTAGAATTAAATGGGAGATGGGTCTATAAGTCATTCTTAGTCGTTTTACGTGCTTTGCTCGTTATTGAAAATTGAAACGAGTTACGAAGTTCTAATTTTGCTAAAATGCTCTACAGGGATCGTCCTAAAAATGCTTAATATATTTTTCGAATCGCCCGCCAACTACTAGGAGTTTCATTCGAAGTGACCATATTCAAATGAAAGATCCTGTATATTTTGCATCAGGGTACAATCAAACAATAATAGATAGCACCACCATCATGCCAGTATATTAACATAGACTAGATAGACCCCCCACTTCCTGACGTCAAATATTCCACCGGTTATGTACAATTCCATTCAGGCAACGCTGTAGCTTGTGGTGTAAAACTAGGATAACTTAATGAAAAAAATGCGGGAAATTTAAATCTTATTTTGATTGTATTTATATTGAAATCAATTAAAGGTACTATTAATACACAAGACAAGATAAATTAAATATAAATATATTTAAACTAAAAAATTTGAATTGAATTAACAAGTGAAAGCAAATAAAAGTAGGTATTCTAAATAAATCAACTATGTATACATACATACGTATGTACGTAAATGATGAACGTGCTGATGTTCATTTTCATTTTCATTCGACTTGATCCATATGAAATGAATCGCTCCATATAAAACGTGAGAGCCCCAGTACCCAGTATATACAATTACCTAATATATTGTTGTGAAAATTTACCCACTTTGCTATGATCTTGGAAAAATAATACAACGGGACTTCATTCCCGGGATCTCGACACAGCTCACATACACATACATCTAAAATTAAAAAAAATTCATTTGAAACGGTAATATTAAATATTTTTTTAATATATAAAATCAATTTTATAATACTTACGGGTTCTTAGATTTGAAAAACCAAATAAAATTAACAATAAAGAAATAAGTTAGATGAAAATGCTGAAAACTGTCAAATTTAAGCAATTTTCGATGACTAAACATAGGACTAAATTTCTCCTAATGCCAACATTTAATTTTTTCCCCTAAACGCGATCTTAAAAAACCCTAAATTTCAACTACAGCCGTCTAAAATAAAATTTTGTAAAATACAAGTACGTCGAAAATGTAGTTTTTCCTCTGTCTAATATTGAGATTTTTTAATTTGAGTAAGATTCCTGCAAAGAAAACCCTTTTTGTATGTTATTTCTTATGTTAGGGGAAAACTCATAAGTTGCTTAGCGACATCTTTCTCCGTTAACATAAACTATTATTTTACACCTAGTTCTAGTTTCTACCTCTACGCGTCGTCACAATCGAGAAAGTAAAACTTCTCAAGCGCCCCCTGGATGGAATTGTACATAAATACCACGTGAGCTGTAGAACCCACCACCAATATAAGTGGAAGGGGCCTGATATTAATTTGTTTATACACTGTTGTCAATAATATAAATTATCGTTAATTTTAGTGAAATCTTTTACAATTCTTTCATAGATCAGTCAGATTCTTACACTCTATTTTTATATTTAGTATCAAACTTTTATTTATAGTTTAATCAAATGATTAAACAATTTACTTTTTTTATGCTGTAGTTACTTCGATTGATTATATGACAACCATGCACGGCTTTTACTACATACATTTGACAACATTGCGTTTACTGTCAATGTGTCAATGTCAATAGAACTTGTTGCATCGTGTATTACGTGAATGTTCCTAAAAATTTTAACTTTAATAACAATTATTATGTGTATTAAATAATTAAAATTTTGGTAAGAGAAAGGGCTTTTGGGTTTCGAAGTTTCTATCAATGATACAAGAGTGAAATGTTGTGGGTATCATAAGGGGCCATTAGAAATCTAAAAAAATAATCTAGGTCCCCCAAGTAGGGTTAACCCCCATGGAGGAAAGACAGAGAGTGATAAGTGCACAAAAATGTTACTGCCTTAAGCGGAGCATATTCAAACGTAAGTGTGATTTGTTTCAGATGTTTACTGCTGGTAATTACGCCAAAATTTACAATTATGTATAAATGCCATCGGGCGCTTTTTAGTCGCCTTTTTGGCAGATAAGTTATCTGCCATTGCCATATTGCCGGAAGCGGCGGTTTTTTCAGGATTGTTTTGTATTATACCATTAGAACGTTGTGTAAATTTTCATGAAAATCGGGCCTTAGGAGTGCTGTATAAATACAAGTATGTATTATCTTGATTACAGGAGAGCGACTAAAAAATCGCTGGATTACACATATAACATAATTATTAAATAATTTTTGGCGTAATTAGAGGCAATAAAAATCTGAAGAAAAATCGCACCTTTGAATGTACTCCGGTCAAGATGTATTTATCACTTACCTTTTCCCATGGGTGGTACCTCCACTTGGGGGAACATAGGGGGTTAATTTTCTAATTTTAGATTTCTAGTGATCCTCTTCTTGTGATACCCGCAAAATTTTAATCTTCTATGATTTATACAAACTTTGGAACCCAAGAGCCTTACTGTTATCAAGAATTTTTGATGATAATTAAACTGATTTATAGAATTTTTTAAATAAAAATGGGGGAACGTTGTAGATTTTGTTACAAAGCTGTGGAAGCAGAATTTTGCAAGAATATTTTCAACAACAAGCAAACCAATCCGTCCATTTGTAAAATTGTTGAAATGCTCACAAACTTAACGGTAATGAATTTATTTACTTATTATTATTATATATTATAATTATTATTATTTTCTAGATTGTTGAGAATGATCCTTATTCAAAAGTATCCTGTGATGATTGTTTTGATATTTTAATACTTTTTTATCATTATCGTGAATCAGTTCTACAAACAAATCAGTTATTAATTAACAATAAAATTAATAATATAAACAATAATAAGAATCAAAATATTTACAAAAAGTGGCCTGGTATTGTACGATTCGATAATGGACGATTTATTCTTATAGATATCAGTTTACATCATGGTATAACAACACAATCAATTCAACCCTCTTATAACACATCTTATTGTACAATATGTAGACTTCTCGTGTGATATTGAAAACATTTTGTGTTCTAAGGGGCCCGATTTTAAATTCCAATTATTTGCATATATGTAAATATGATTAAAATCGATATATTTTTAGAGAGTGACTCTTCTAATGAAGACCGGAATGTTGATGAACATAATCCGGATTCAAATTATTGCAATGAACAGTCGCAAAGGAATAGCATTTGTATTGAAGATGAAAATCAAGAAGTACTCAGTGTTATCAAGGAAGAAATAGATATTGAGGAATCGTGTGTGAAAATTGGTAAAAATAATTGTATTATAAATTTAACCTTAGTACACGTATTAACCTTAGAGTACACGTATTTCTTTACGAGATCGTGTATTGAGAGGATTTTCTTTTATTTCATAACCTTTTTTAATCGGTAACTTCTACTTACATTAATTAAATGAAATAATTTAACCTTTAAAAGATAAATGAAAATACTTTTTTCCCAAATATTAATTTTTTAATAGTAAACATGAACGTTTTAGAGAACGACTCTTATAATGAAGATCAGAAGATTGATGTAGATAATCAGCAATTAAGTGTACCAGTTGGTGCTGATCATAATGATGATTCCAATAAGCATTGTTCAATTATTACAAAAAATAGATCAGATCTAGAAACATTTTCCTCAACAATTGGTAAGTAAAATAACTGCAGTAGTATTAATAAAACATCATGTTATATGGTGTAATGTTGTTATTGTGCTGTATTATAACTAAAACCATGTTATAATAGAGTTAATTTTTATTTTGTTGAATTATTTTAGATGCAGACTCTAATGAATGTAATGAGATAAATAAAGACAACCCAAATTCAAAAAAATCAATTTGTGATCAAGTGAGTCATATAGAATTGGTAAATATACAAGATTATAATGAAAAACACTTGCAAGATACAAGTGTTGAGTGTCAAAAAAAGGGAAGGTCTACTCAACATAAAAATTATAAAAATTGTTCAAAACAGTTTCATGAATGTAACATCTGTAATAAGAGGTTCACATTAAAAGGACATTTGAATAGACATTTATTAATACATACTGGTGAAAGACCTTATCAATGTAATATTTGTGATAAAAAATTTGGACAAAGAGATAATTTGACAAAACATTTATATATACATACTGGTGAGAAACGTCACCAATGTAACATTTGTGATAAAAAATTTGTATTAAAAGGTGACTTGAAAAAACATTCATTTAAGCATGGTGGTGAGAAACCTCATAAATGTAATATTTGTGAAAAAAGGTTTACATTTACAGGAAGCTTGAAAAAACATTTATTAACACATACTGGTGAGAAACCACATCAATGTAAAATTTGTGATAAACAGTTTAGATTAAAAGAGGTCTTGAAACAACATATATTGAAACATACTGGTGAAAAGCCTCATCAATGTAATATTTGTGATAAAGACTTTACACGAAAACAGCATTTGAAACAACATTTTTTGTTACATACTGTTGAAAAACCTCATCAATGTAACACCTGTGAAAAAAAATTTATATTAAAAGAGGATTTGAAAAAGCATTTATTGAAACATATTGATAAGAAACCTCATCAGTGTAACATGTGTGAAAAAAAATTTACATTAAAAGAAGAATTGGAAAAACATTTGTTGAAACACACTATTGAGAGACCTCATCAGTGTTATTTTTGTGGTAAAAGGTTTATACGAAATGAACACTTAAAACAACATCTATTGATACACACTGGTAAAAAATCTCATCAGTGTAACATTTGCGATAAAAAGTTTAGACAAAAAGTGCATTTGACACAACATTTATCGACACATACTGATGAGAAACCTTATCACTGTAATATTTGTGATAAACAATTTAAACGAAAAGTGTACTTGGAAAAACATGTATTGGCACATATGGGTAAAAAGTTGGAACAAATGACGGACATGTAACGAGAAAAACATGAAGGCACAGAAATAGTGTGGAAAGTTTCAAATGAAATAGTCTAAAAATAAGAATAATTCTAATACTGTGGAAAATTTTACACCAAAAATTGTTAATTTTGTATTTTTTTACGTATAAAGAAAGTTTCTTTTGGTTAAATTGCTTTTTCACTCATATGTAAAAACCTTAGCTGAACATTTTTTTAAAACATAACTTAAGGGAGAAGGTTGAGATTTAATTAACAATTTTGAGCAACCCTTAAATCTCTGAAACAAAAAATTTATATTTATAATTACATATTAATGAGTTTTTTCAATGGTCGAGTGCATGGCTTAACTCTTGAAACTATTTTTTAAGCAACTTTTCTTATTTTACACCCCTCACACCCTTATTTAAGAAAAATTCAATTCATGAAATTTAGGAGATTTTGTAGTGATCATAAATTATTGCATGTAAAATACAGTAATTAAAAACACTGACAAAAATTTAAATTAAAAATTATTAAATTCTTTGACAAGTGTCATTTGAATTTAAATGGCAAGGATTTAACTACCAACTTGGAAAAAGTAAATGAATCTAGACATTTCCATACTCAAAATAATGAAGAAATATTTAATTTCCACACTATTTTTTATATCAAAACAAGTTTATTTTCAACGCAAAATAGGAAAAAATATCTTTATGTAGAAAACAAGCATTTACAACTGTATTAAAAAGAAATATTTGAGAGTAAATTCAAAAATACCGCTACAATTCTACTGCCAACATCTTAATTATTTCTCCTAAATGCTTCTCTATTCAATTCGATTCTGATTGGTTACTCCATCTCTAATCAAATCACTAATTAACTTTTATTACACCTGTGTGATTCATCGTTCTAAATTATGTTATATAATCTGGAAAATTTACTAATAATTAATCATTAATTAGTTCTTCTACGTGAATACAGTTACGTTTGTTGACTTTGAATGACTTGTTTTCAAAAATAAAGGTGATTTAGCAGTGCTGCCAACCTACCGTCAAGTTTCCCCAAATGTATTATTTGTTGTTTTTTTGTTTTTGAAGTGACTATTTTTGTTGATAACAAATCAAAATGTTATCAGATCAAGAAGATTTAATCTACAAATATTTCCCCGAATTGGTACGTCGTTGTGATTTAAAACAAATTGTAAAAGAATTATCATTTTATGATTCATCATTCAGACATGTAATCATACAAATTAAAGATGTGAGACAAGAATTAAAAACAAAATTATTCAATTTAATAATCGTATTTGTTTAAGGATGGTAATCGATTTCACAATAATCGTTGTATATTATTTGAATTGTTGAAATTACAAATTTCTACATGGTTTGATGAATTCGTTCAAATTTTACGTCGACAAAATTTACACGAATTAGCCAATAAATTAGAAGAGAAACCATCGACACGTACACCACAGTAAACAATTAAATTATATTAATGTTAATTGATAATAATTGTAGGAAGTCTTCATAAAACTTCATGTTTTGAACCGGCTAATGATAGTGATGCATTTTATAGTAATACCACTAATAATAATCACAATAATGGGGATAATGATCAATATGAAATCTTATATCGGAACGTAATCGATTTGAAACCGTTAAGAATCGATGTGCAATATTCAACAGAATGGTGCGATGATGAGGAATCAAATCGATCTGAATGTTATTGTACACGTTCAAAGAATCGTGGCCGTGTTTTAATCATTAATAATATATCGTTTCCATTTGAGAAACGTGAAGGTGCTGAAGTTGATGAAGATAATTTGAAAGTATTGTTTGAACGGATGGGATTTGTTGTTGAATCATATCGTGATTTACAATCTTTTGTTAGTATTAATATCAATTATATAAAATATTTGTAAAAAAATTTAATTTTAAGGAAATGAAAGATGTTACAATAGAATTCGCAACTAAACATCCCAATATCAGTTACGATATTTGTATATTTATTATTATGAGTCATGGTAAGAAGATTGAGAATCAAACAGTCATCTTAGGCACTGATAATATCGGCGTTGAGGAGGATTTCTTTATTGAACAATTCAATAATAAGAATTGTCCTGCATTTAAACACAAACCGAAAATAATGTTCTTCCATGTGTGTCGGTTAGTTTCAATGATTTTTGATGAGTTTTTTTTAAGTTAATTAAAACGATTTTAGTGGAGAATTGGTGGATAATTTGGATCATTACACACAGCACACACAATACGATGGAGCACGGACAAAAGGACCGATTATCTCCAATGAAGATGAACGTTTGTACACCGACATGATCATTTGCCACCCTTCAATCGATGGTATTCTATCAAAAGTCTTCTATTGATTGAAATTATAATTTCTATCTTTAATTTTATAGGTCATAGAGCACATCGAGATACTGTACGCGGTTGTTGGTATATGGAATTAGTTTGTAAAGTATTTATGGAGAATGCTTATAAAACACATGTTGAAAATATGTTGAAATTAGTTGATAAGAATCTATCTAGACGTATTTCAGAGACGAAAACACGTCAAACTTCTGTTTTTCAAAATATCGGCTTTAAAACATGCTTCCTACATCCGGGTATTTATGAAGAGAATGGTGAAATAAAACAATTTAAACAATCAGTATAAGACTGGAATTTTGGTAATATTTTAATAAATCTATTTTTAATAATTATTTTTGTTTAATAATCGAAAAACAACCTTTCTAATCTTGCCATATTTGGAATTCCTATTGAAATTCTTTAATCATGAGTCGCCTTTGTTTGTCAAACAAAAGTAATAATAATAATAATAATAATAGAATAAGAAACAAATAATTTGAGAGAAAATCAAGGATATTTTCTTATCAAATTATTATACGAATAATCGAAATTTTATCAAATTTAGTTTGCGCGCATTGTTATCTTATCAGTATTTTCTATATTGGGGAATTTCATGTAATAGTAACCACAAAGAGATTTTAGTGAATAATCCAACTGTTGTTGTTCAACAAAACAACAATAACAACCGTCATGGATAACTTTTTAAAGAAAAAATCTACAAGGTAATTAATTTATTTTTTGTTAATTAAATTAAATAATTAAAATTAATTCGTAGTTCATCAAAAGAAAGCCAACAGAACGTAATCCATCAACATTACGAGTAAGTTTTAGTTACAATCGAATTTTTAAAATTAATACTTTTTTTTAATAGAACTACAAGAAAGACTGTGATAACTACCCACCGATCAAAGTCTATATCTTCATCATTCACAACATCATCTCCTGTTGGTGGTAGCTTATCAGTTCCGTTCAACAAAGGTATTGTTAATATTGTACTTGTTTGCTTATCAGTGATTAAAATTGTATATTATAGAAACCCTAAAATGGCCCTCTTTAAGTATCGATCGTCTCAATACACAAACAGATGCAAAACCGTTGAATTTACCAACGAATTATCCACCAAAAAAAATTAATTTAAATTATGAAAGTCCATATAAACGACAATCGAAAGTTTATCGAAGTCTTACCACTTATCCGACTACTTCACAACAATCTTCTAGTATTAATGATAACAACAATAATTTACCGAAAATCACATTAAGTACACCACAATTAAGTAGTTCAAACAAGAAAATTTCAGTTATAGCAACAGGACAATTTTATGATAATCAATCCGGTCCAGTACCGGTTTATAAGACAAGTTCAAAGAATCGCGGTGAAGTACTTATAATAAATAATATTCTATTTGATAAAGGTGAATATCGAGCTGGTGCTGAATTAGATGAAATCAATTTAAATGAATTATTCAAACAGATGGGTTTTAATGTGAAAATTAAACGTAATTTAACCAAAAATAAAATGGAGAATAAATTAAAAGAGTTCTCCAAAAAATCAATATTAAAATCAAGTGATATTGCTATTGTTATAATAATGAGTCATGGTACAAATCGTGATACATTAGGAGGTTATACGGAGATTTTTGGTAGTGATGATGAACCATTAAATGTTGATAATATATTGAAATTATTTACAAATAAAAATTGTCCTTATATGGCTGATAAACCGAAAATTTTTCTATTCCAATGTTGTCGGTAAGTGAATATTTTTTTTAGAAAAAATAAATAATTTGATAAAATCTCAATTTATTTACAGTGGAACTGAAGCATTCATCAAAAAAGATGCTAAACCGCTACTAATTCAATCACCGGAACTTTACAAAGATATGCTTATAGCTTACTCTACACTACCAGGTAAATTAATTGTACAATTTTTATCATTTCTTCTATATTAATTAAGTTGTACATTTATTTTGGGCGGTTGTCAAAATTAAAGGGTTTGCATCCCATCGAGATCCTACAACTGGTACATGGTACATACAAACAATATGTGATGTATTTAGTAAATATGCACATAATTTACCTGTTGAAGAATTATTGAAGATTGTTGATGATAAATTATCGAAAATACATAGCAGTATTATACAAACGTCTACATATGAAAATAGAGGCTTCAAAAAATGCTATCTACATCCGATTGTAACAACGAAAAAGAAATAAACGCGATAGATAGATAGACTATAATAAATATAACATAAATAAAGGCTGTGAATGTAGAATTATTCGATTTCCTACTAGGAGAGCTAGCATTGAGACTGATATGTTTGCTAATTAAACTTACAACTGTTTATTCGGTTGGATTTATTTCGTTTAATCTCTGTAAGAGATGTTAACGGAATAAATTATTAAATAATAAACAGCGAAAATAAATAATCTTAAAATGTATAAATGATAAAGTCTCGTTTAAACTATAGAATAATATCACAAAAAATTTGGTCCAAAGAAATTGTTCAACTAATCAAACGCTAAACAATAATAATAATAATAATCAAAATAATCTAGAAATTTACGTTGCATCAATTGCTGAAAATCTACCATCTGTTGTTATATTTTGTTCAAATTCTTTCAATAATGCATTAGCTTTCGTTAAATTAACAGTCTCAAATAATTTCAATGTATCACTATTACTATTATATGTATATTGATTACCATCTAATTTAAATTTTAAACCTAATATAATATTTAATGCTGATATATCATAATGATGACAACCACTATAACGATATTGTGGTTTTTTATCAAAACGACAACCAGCTGATTGTGCACCAATTGGAACAATACAATCTTGTGTTAATGTACATTGTAACCATGGTAACATTATATTATAATGTACATCATTTGTATTAATTATAAATAATATATCAGCACTAATCATATGTAAAAATAGAAAATTTTCAGCATCTGTATGGAAGTATTCAAACATTTTCTTGTGCGTTAAACTTGATACTGGTTTTTCTAATTGTAATGGCCATGCTAATATACCATTTCTTCTTACTTTTCTTTCATATAAATCATAGATGAGATCATGTATTGTATGTAATTTAGATGTAAAACGATAATTACATTCCATAAATAATATTGAACCAGTTCTATATAATGCATCTTGTATTATTATTGGACGATAAGCGTGCACTTGTTCATCTTCAACATGCGATGGATATTCTGATAAACTATACGTTAATATTTGACATCTACTATTATTGCAATAGTTTTGAAGCTAGAAATAATAAAAATATAATTATACAAAAAAAAAAAATCAACAAATAATTTGTTGAAATAAAGTAAAAATTACATTTTTT
Organism: Mylabris sibirica; assembly: GCA_039776855.1. Taxonomy (NCBI): domain Eukaryota; kingdom Metazoa; phylum Arthropoda; class Insecta; order Coleoptera; family Meloidae; genus Mylabris; species Mylabris sibirica. The sequence goes on along the minus strand of CM077843.1, from coordinate 13,360,746 downwards.
AAAACATCATTATCTAAACCTAAATTATAAATTAATATTGTATTATTTGGCAACACTCTAGCTACATTATTAATAAAACCAATAGCTTGACTCTCCTGTCCATCCATTACATATGTAACAACAACCGGTAATGATGTATTCTTCCATACATCATCCGGATATAATCGGGGATTCTCTGTGAATCCCAATAATGTTAAATATTTCTCATCAGCTATCAAAGCTTTCGTTTCAGCATCACGTAAATTATCCTAAATATAACAAAAAAAATTTAAAAACAACATTATTTCAATTATTAAGAGATGGATTACCTTAAAATTTTGAAATTGTTGGTGTGTATTTGAGACAAAACTCTGTATAGTTTCCGGTTTATGTTGCTTAAATAAAATTAAAATTAAACTTAATAGAACAAAACCAAGCAAAAAACGTATGAAATTCTTATTCTTCATTTGATAAATCGTAAAATCTCTTATCTATAATCAAATCGAACACTCCCTCTTTTTTTTGATATAGTTTTTCTAAGGTTAGAATCTTTCACATGATAAAAATTACATTTTAAACAAATTTAAACTTTCAATTCTTCAACCTGTTATCATCTAGTATTATGGTACAACCATTTGAAACTTGTTATTGATATAAATGAAGCATTTTTAAAATTTTTATCTTGCATAAAAAATCACAAATGTCAAATTAACTTAACCTAAGACTATTATCAAAATTTTATCAAATACGATTTCATAGACGATTTGGTTTGGAATAATTGAATTTTCTGCAAATTCTATTGATTTATGTTGAATATAATTTAAACAAATAAAATTTGAATAAGACAAATTAATTTCAATAAATTTGAATATTTAAACAATGTAAAAATCCCTAGGTTTTTAATGTTATTCCACTGTTGCCGGATCTAATACACGATGCTAGTGACATTAATTTGCGATATTTAATTTTTTCTACTATACAGTTTTATACGGTATTTATTGAAGTATTTTACTTAAGAATTGGCGGGAGCAGATACTTACATTGCATATTCGATTAATCGGTATACCAATTAGTCTATCAATGTTATATTATATACACCGTGTCCCATAAGTATCGCCCTTCCTGACAGTTGTGGATAGAGGATGAAATTCTAAGACGAAAAGTCTTATACCATTTTTTAACCTGACCCACAGGTAATGAGTAATTAATTAAAACAAGTAACGAATCAGATGCCCGCTATAGCAATAAAAACAAAAACGGGAGTAGTCTTGATATATCGACAGCACAGCAGTTACAGATTTCAACAATTAGGGTGCTCGCACAACGTCGCATAATGTTGTCAATCGTTGTCTGCAAGTGAATGGTGGTACATTCGAACAGATTTGATTTGATAAACCTGACTTAATTTACTTTTTATTACAATTACTAATTAATATACGTGAAAATTTTCATTAAAAACAATCCAACATTATGCGACGTTGTGCGAGCACCCTAATTGTTGAAATCTGTAACTCCTCCCGTTTCTCTTATCGCTATATAGCGGGCATCTGATTCGCTACTTGTTTTAATTAATTACTCATACCTGTGGGTCAGGTTAAAAAATGGTATAAGACTTTTCGCCTTAGAATTTCATCCTCTATCCACAACTATCAGGAAGGACGATACTTATGGGACACGGTGTATAACGGGTGTATCCAACTGTAGTTCAGAAAGTAACAGATTAATTTCAGAAATCGTCAATTGTATTTCAGATTAGTAAAATGCGTTTCAGATTAGTAAAATGCGTTTCAGAAATCGTAAATTGTATTTCAGAAATGTAAAATGTATTTCAGAATTTGCGAAATGTAGTTCAGAAAAATTAAATAAATTTCAGAAAAGATTAATTTGTAATTTATTTTAATTTATTTTCACTCAATTAAGACCCATAAAACAATAGATATAAAATATTTTTGTTATTAAAATTACAGAAATAATTTACTATTTTTGGTATAAGTTTCAGTTGAATCCAATCATCTTCAGTACTTCCCTTGAATATAAGAATTAAATGAATATAATTGAATAATCTGAAATACAAATGACGATTTCTGAAATACATTTGACTAATCTGAAATACAACTGACGATTTCTGAAATTCAACTTACAAATCTGAAATACAATTGACGGTTTTTGAAATAAAATTGACTAATCTGAAATACAACTGAAAATATCTGAACTACACTTGGAAAAGGTGTAGACCAATACAACGGTGTTTCACTTCACAGTTGGCTGTGTCTATCTTACATAGTATCGTCATTTGACTCATACTTTATCACATTTGACATTTGTTGAAGCCTAATCTACTATTCTACGGTAAGATTTAAATTTAACAAAAATGTTAAACTTAGAAACTCATTCAACTGCATGTAACTTCGAAAAATCACTAATCACTAACATGTAGCCGTTATTTATAGAAAATTGTTTCTTTTGGTTGGTAAAGTTTGTACAATTTGGGTTGTTGGGTGGCCTTCGGCTAGGATGCGCGAAGGCGGGGCTTAAGCAACTTATCGGAGATATTCGGTCGGCAACGATGTTAAAAACGCCGTCACGCCGTCCTGAAAATATAAGATACGTGTGTCATAAACACGCGAAGACTTCCCACTCCACAGTGCGAGAATTATGACAATATTTTTAAATCGGGTAGTAGACATCAACACGATCTCAGTTGGGTTCATCTAGGCGATCTGCGCACCGAAGGCCACCCAACAACTCAAATTGTACATATTATACAACTATATTACTTCTGCAAAAGGCACTGTTGCCGATGTCAAGATATTACATAAGAAAAGCAAAGAAAACTTGCGAGGTATAATACCTTTGTATATACACCCCGTACGTTTACTGTTAGGTAATTATTGATCACTCTAATCAATCATCAGACTAAAACTAAGAAAAAATTACAAATTTCTATTTTTCGTTTAATTTTACTTTTGTGTAACTGTTAAATGAAGAGGTAAAAATTATGAGAATTTAGCCTTATTTTTCAATGCTATATGAAACTTTTAATACATATACGGTATTTAATTTATTATACGACAGCTGTATTGTAGAATCGTAATACACACTCTCACATTACTAATACAAACAGAAGGTCCTACATAGCTCATATTTCATTACAAAAAATCTAAAGAAGATGTCTAATAATTGAATAGGTTTATTTATAATGGAAAATAATTGAAATTCCATTTTTGCTATTTTTTTTCGGATGTCCCCTGTATTTTAGTGAATTGTCTAAAAGTAGTGCGCATGTCCGTGGCCTTGTTGATTTTGATATCAAAACCAAATTGGTTGAATATTTTTGCTGACGACTGTATTTTATGGTTAGTTGTTTAAAGACAACAACAACATTAATTAGTAAGTAATTAATTAATTTCATTATTGTTTTAAACTTATCCAAATTTTAGTATAAAGGTGAATGACAACAACAACAACAATCAAGTAATCAACAGCAATAATCAAGTATTTATTATTCTACAAACAACACACACAAAAAATGGCTGCTTCGATTAAGAATATTACACAGAAATTGAATAAATTTACAAATTTAAAGAAATTAAGTCAATTTACAACAGCAGCAACAACAACAACAACTCCAAGAACGTATTATACGTATGTTAATGAACCGGCACAACCGATTAAAGATAAAGAGCCTAAATGGACTTCAGCTGAAGAAGCTTTCTGTATTCTAAAATCAGGTCAGTAATAGAATAAATTCATTGGGTTTGTAGTTCTATTAATCTGGGGGGACTTTTATCGTGCTAATTTCCAAAATTTGGTAGTATTAAAACTAGTTTTGTATTAATCTCATAGAGATTTGCAGTTTTAGAGAAAGTTGAATATTGGACTTTGATCAAAAATAAAACGAACAATACTTGACTGGATGATAAGACTAATTATACACAACAAACAACACAAATTATTATTTGTGTTGTTTTATTTTAATCTAATCTAACCATTAATTGCTAACAATTAGAACAGTGACTATACATACATACAGGGTGCCCCAGGGGTACGAGAAACCTCCATAATTCCTTAGCTATAAGACATATCGACTTGCAGTTTTTTTTCAACAGTAGCTATGGACATTCTGTACAATATAAAATTATTTTCGTTATTCTAACTACCCCCCTTATAAGTGGTAGTGCACACATTTTAAATAGAATGGTGTAATTTTTATTGCACTTTTGAATTCTTTGATGAAATCGAAGGGGACTTTGATAATATGACCCATGGTCTAGCGCTGAAGGTTTTTCAGATATTTTGACTTTTCATGAAATTTTTAATTTTGCAGTGTTTAAATAAAAAATTCATGACATAGAAACTATTACAGTTGAAAGATTGAAATTTAGAATTCTAATAACACAAATAAAGGGGGTAGTTAGAATAAGGAAAATAATTTTAAATTGTACAGAATGTCCGTAGGTACTGTTGAAAAAAAACGCAAGTTGATATATCTTATAGCAACGGAGTTATGGAGGTTTCTCGTACCCCTGGGGCAGCCCTGTATATGTAGTATTCAAGGTTGATTGATAAAAGCTGAAAAGATTCATTATTTATTGTGATATAGTTTTTATAGAGGATATTAGAGTAATTATGTTATTTGATGAGTGCATGATCCAACAAAGACACATAATAACAGATCATTGAATAATTTATCTGAAATTGTTTGTTTTTTTCCGTTGTGAAAACAAAAAACTTGGACTTTAATTTGAATAAATATTTAAACAACGTACAAAATTCCAATCAGCAACAAATAAAACAACAATGACGTCAAGAGATTCCCATATGATCAATGTTTATTAAAAATAGAATATTTTAAAATATCTATTATTTATTGGTTTATTTTTTTAAGAAATTTATTAATAGATTAACCTGGCACACAATTTACCACAACATTTATTAATTTTTCAATCAATGTTGACTTTAAGGGAGTGATTGAGGAGAAATTTATCCTGGAAATTTGAGATTCACCCCTGGAATATTTAATTATGGAATACTTTTAACAAGTTTCAAATTGGTGATAAGATTAGAAGAAGAATTTAATTACTAATCGTATCTTATCACCAATTTAAATTATTTCTATAAATTGAATAAATTTTATTGAATTTATAGAAGGGCAGTGTGAATAATTCGAATTATTTGAGCTTTACAAAATGGTACCAATACAGGGTCTTTTTTAAAGATGGCAAAACTCCTAGTATTGCGGGCGATTTGAAAAATAACTCAAAAAATAGAACCTCGTAGCTCATTTGGAAATTAGTCAAGGAACGTTCGTTTCTGACGATGTAGCGATTTTGAAAAACAAGCAAAACGACTATAGTGACTGGGAGACTCTATCAACATAATTTCTTTCATTTATCTCCATTTTATTCTGGAACAGGTGGAAATGTTTCGTAATAGTACACATTGAAATTTATTGATATCAAATTCTCCTGGGGGTAAAAATCACTGTTTTCAATATTTCAAAATTTTTCAGATAATGTTGTCTTCGTCCAAGGTGCTGCCGCTACACCAATCCATTTAGTATCAGCAATGACAGAAATGGGCAAAACAAATAAATTAAAAAATATCACTGTTTGTCATATGCATACTGAAGGAGAAGCCCCATACACTGATCCATGTTGTGAAGGTATCTTCCGTTCATTCTCATTCTTTATGGGTGGCAATGTACGAAAAGCAGTTGCTGAAGGACGTGCTGATGCCCTACCAATATTCCTACAAGAGATCCCATTATTATTCTATAAGAAAATCTTCCAACCTGATATAGCATTGATTCATGTATCACCACCGGATGAACATGGCTATTGCAGTCTTGGTACTAGTGTTGATTGTGTACGGGCAGCAATGACACATTCCAAAACGATCATTGGTAAATTTATAAATTATCTCCTATATTATTAATAAAATAAAATTATTTGTAGCTCAGGTGAATAAGCAAATGCCTCGTACATTCGGTGATGGTATTATCCATATAAGTCATATAGATTATGCAGTAAAGATGGATGCACCATTACCACAACATGGTGGCCGACCACCAACTGATGTTGAATCAAAAATTGGTAATTTAATTGCAGAGAATTTAGTTGATGATGGTGCAACATTACAAATGGGTATTGGCAATATACCAGATGCTGTATTAGCTGCATTAATTAATCATAAAGATCTTGGTATACATTCAGAGATGTTCTCAGGTGGTGTTATTAATTTAGTTGATAATGGTTGTATTACAAATAATCGTAAAACAATACATAAAGGACGTATTGTTGGTTCATTTTTAATTGGTACACAACAATTATATGATTTCGTTGATAATAATCCATTTATTGAAATGTTATCAATTGATTATGTTAACAATACAGGTAAAAAATTAATCAATATTGATTATTTAATATGTTAAATAATGGAATCAATAGGTATAGTTGCCAGACAACCACAAATGACAGCAATCAATTCTTGTATTGAAGTTGATTTAACTGGTCAAGTTGTTTCTGATTCAATTGGTACACGAATGTATTCAGGTTTTGGTGGTCAAGTTGATTTCATACGTGGTGCTGCTGAAGCTCGTGATGGTAAAGGTAAACCAATTATTGCATTACCATCAAGTACAAATAAAGGTGAAAGTAAAATTTCACCAATGCTTAAACCAGGTATATTCAATCAATTTTAAATGTTTTTAATTGTATTGAATTAAAATTGTTAATTTTAGGTGCTGGTGTTGTAACAACAAGAGCACATGTTCATTATATTGTAACCGAGTATGGTATTGCGTATTTATTTGGTAAATCATTGAGACAGAGAGCACATGCTTTGATCAATATAGCACATCCGGATCATAGGGAAAATTTAGAGAAAGCAGCTTTCGAACGCCTTAAAGTAATGCCTAGTCCTTAAAAAATAATTAAAAACAATAATTTTCAATAATAACAAAGCTTTTATAATTATTATATAATTCTTATTCATTTTATAAATTTGTTGTATTATATATAAGTTTTTAGAGAATAATCTAATATTGTAACAATCAACAAATTTTTTTAAATACATAATAGTTTTGTTGTTACGAATCCCACCAATCCGGTAATTTACCTTGACCTTTAGCAATTTCAGCATTTTTATAAAAATCACTAAAATCAACATATGGTGCAACCTTATTATCTGGTCCAATTTCTTTTACTTTCTCACTACCAACACTAGTTGTTGTATTTGTACTACTAGTAAAATTTCTATCTGAATTCACCGTAAACGTATTTCCTGTAGCTGTTGTTGTATCAAAATTTGCTACAGCAATACCACCACTTGTACAACTAGTTGGTGTTTTAATTGCATTAGGTAATGGATAATTAAAATTACGTAAAACTAATGTTATATCTTCACGTATTGTTGAACATGATTTATCTGTATTTAAATTCGACATATACCAATCATGATGTAAACGTACAACTTTATCAACAACAGCTTGTGCAACACCTGTTAATGTAGCTTGTTCACGGAATTGTTCAACAACACATTGTGCAATATATTTATTAACTTGATCAGTACCAGTAGCTACTTCAATACATTTATATAATTCTGGTGTCATTAATAATAGAAAACGACATGATTCATCAATTTGTATACCACCATGTATATCTGGTTCAGCTATTACTGGTTCTTGATTTGCCATACTTAAATCTTCAAATTCTTTATAACCACCTTTAACAAGATAATTACCTAAACAACGGGTATTCTCTTGATTACCCAAATGTGTACAATTACGTATTTTATCTGTATTGATACCAATTTGAGAGAGACGTAATAATTCATCTTCATTCTTTAAATCATGATCGATACTCAATTGTACAACTTTTAATACAGAATTTGCATCAGTTTTACATAATAATACACGACAATTACCAATATTTGCAACATATAATTTATTTTCGTGTATTAAAGCAATAGCTACAGCTGCACCAGATGATAATTCTGAATTGATACGTTTGATTTCTTCAACTTTATGCGGCATCTTTTGGTATGCTTCATATGAATTTAAACCTTCTAAATCGTATTGTAGACTAGTACGTTGTGATAATAAATCTTGAATTAAACGCTTATATCCTTCTTCGACTGCATTGAAAGCTTGTCTTTAAACAGAATAGAACTTGATGAAGTTTGTTTTTATGTAATTAAGAATAATACCTGATGATATCTTTAACTTCTTCATCAGTCTTTTTATCTTTCAATGATGAAAAATACATTTCTGCTGTTAATTGTGCAGAAAATGAAGCAGCACGATTTCCATCATGTCCATCAAACACAGCATACCAAAATGTATCATTATCAAATTCATAATGACAACTACAATCTTCATATGGATGGTCTTCTTGTGGACTACCATCTTCACGATATATTTGATTTGTTGAATAACCAATTCCAGTATTTTTACATACAGTTAATGCATCCGTCCATATACCAGAATTTTTATAACTGGAATCGTCCGGTTTTAATGTCCTCATTGTTTACCAACAAATACCAACATAACATAAAATGGTACGTGAATAATAAAATTGAATTATTTTTTATAATATATGTATATATAAGCGAAATAACAAACAAATACAGGATTTATTATCGAAGGAATGCAATCGTTTTATGTATAAATATAAGTTCAAGGACCTTTAAACTTAGACAAAATTTTGAGGTTATTTGCAATTTGACAGTTACAAAAGTAGACTATTTGCAGCTCATGTTACACCAGACAGCCATTTAAGGTAGAACCCTACCAACCTGAAACGACAAATTAAATTTAAAAATTGATAGCAATCTGGCCATTTAAGGTAGAACTCTACTGACCTGAAACCTCAAATTAAATTTAAAAATTTTCAAAAACTTATCAAAGTTTAATATTAGTCTAAACTTCCCTTGCACCTAATTTTTTGGAAATCTATCGTTAAGTTGTTGAAAAAACATGGAAAAACCCATAGTTTTTGCACTATTTTATTTTTTATCTCGAAAGTGAGAAGACAGATTTTGTTTAATCTTTTTTTAATATATCTGAAAAACTTTCAGCGCTTGACCATATGTCATATTATCAAAGGTCCTTTTGATTTAATCAAAGAATTCAATAATATTAAACTCTAAAGGTATTGCACTTATCTTTCGTGTTAATTGAGTTAACCAAGATTTTTTAATTGTGGCAAATAAAACGAGCTAATAATTAGAATTCAATGATATTTTTTATGAAATAGAAAGATATATTATTGTATATGTACATAATATGTAAGTATGATGAGAAAGAAACATATTATAAATAATTAAGGAACTGTCTTCTTGTTTTTCTTTATGGCTCCAAATAAATATTTTTCCAAAACAATTACTGGTGATTCAAAACACAAACATAGAAATATCGATAAAATAAGACTTAACATAAAATTCCCCCAAAATTCAAACATCTGTAAAGATTAATTAATGAATCATTGTAGAATTTGTTATAGCTATAAATTTAAGTTAAGCTTACCATATCATAATTTGAAAAATGTAACAAAGTCTTTGTTCGATAATAATCTACACTGACAATAGCATAATGTATTAAATACATCGAATATGATAGCTTTGCTAAAAGCTGAAATATTGATAATGATAAGAATTTATTAATAGGACCACCATATCCAGATACACAAAGATAGATCACAATACAAACACCTAAAGACCATGCTGGACGTTGTAAACCCAAAAGTAGCGAATGTGTAACTCGATCATAAGTTTGAAAAGTGTCATAAGGAGCATATACGCATGCTATCAATCCTGCTATTGTTACCAACCATAATCCACAAGCAAATTTCTATATAAGAAACTTTTTGAAATTATTTAAGAAATTCCAATAAATTAAACATTATTAACTTACCGGTTTTAGTGTTATATTTAATTCCCCTTTTTTGGTTTTAAATAGTAAATAACCAAGAAGCATTCCTAATACATATGGTCCAAATCTTGTATGTGTTTGCATGTAATAATAAATCATATGTTTCCTATAATATTAAAACGCTAAAGATTTTAAAATAATAATAAGTAGGTACTTAAGTATAAACTTACGACATATCGGAAAACATAAAGGCATTTAATTTATATGCATAACCAATTGTAAATGGTACAATAACACCCAAAAGACATAAAATATACAAAAAGTACACACCAATTTTTTCAAAACGATAAAGTGATATTAAAACTAACGGTGATAAAAGAAACAATTGCACATCAACTGATAAATACCAAGATTGTGGTATACATATTTTAAGTGCATAATTGGAAATATAAAAGAAACTACTCCACCAATATTTGATACAATCATTACTTAACGTTTCTTCAATTTCTTTCCAAAGTGGACCATTATCCAAATATTTCAATAAATTCGCATATATAAGTATACAAATACCGAATACTGGTGTTAATCGTAGATATCTATGTATATAATATAAGATAAGATTAAATTTTGCTCCTTTATCCATTGATTTTAAAAATGCATAAACAATAACTACACCACCAACTGTAAAGAATGTATCTACAGAAAGTGATGCATCTACAATAAACATATTCGATTGATCTTTGATGTACTAAAATGATACATTTTTTTATAGTATGATTGATTGATTTATAAATTTAAATTAAATCAACCTTTAATGCTTCCATTGTATTGATTAAAGGAGCAAGCATTGTACTTGAGAATGTGTGACCTAAAATCACCCACATCATACTGATCGCTCTAAGTCCATTCAAACATGAGAGTTGATCAGGATTTGTTGACGATCTAAATAATTTTCGTCCATTAGTTAGCATTGAAAATGCTACAAGAAGCTCATGTGGCACCTTCTTGTCCATATAATATAGAAATATATCGTAAATTGTTGAACATACCGAAATTAACAAGAAAATTGACAAAACTACACTGAAATCATTTCATTAAACTTATATAAATTACGATATTTACTAATTAATTTTACGATTATTACATTGTAATAATTGCACCGGTTGTTAATTTAGGTGCATTAGCTTTACTGTAACAATATTCTTCTTTAAATGTGGGAATTATTGAGATTTCTTCAGAGGAACATTGATGTGGCACACAAATTGCCCAATGTAAACCTATGCTCATTTGTCTCAATACAGGATGTACTGGTCTTATCTAATAATAGGTGAATTAATTTTACAAAATCTTTTAAATTATTTAAACATACTCTAAGTATTGTCGATAAATCTTTAACATTTGTACTAGATGGAAATGGTACAGTTCCAAGACAATATTTTCCATATAAAACATCATTGTTGATGGTCGATTCAAGATTATAACACTCATCAAAATTACCTAAATCCCATATATTTCCATTAAGAATACCATTTGGAATCTTTGTACTAGAATCAATCACTAATAATTAAATAATTACACAATTATTCATTAAAAATATACAAATAGTATTAATAATAATCATTAAGCATTCTTAATACTTACTTTTGCTAAAGAACATCGGATCAGCACTTAAACTCTTTAATTGATTTAAACATTGATTTGATAAGCTTCTTGTAAGTTGTAGAGATGTAACATTCTCAGGAAATAATGACACATAACTGTAGATAGTGTCAAAAATAATCGACAGTATGAAGAATAAAAAAAAGTGTTTACAAACGTTGTTCATCGTGATCTATTTAATTGACTTCTAATGCGTTTAATTGATTTTTTTTTAATTTATATGCTTTGGACTGATAAAGGAATTTTTACGTCCTCTGTGAAATCATTAAGAAGATACATATATTTAATACTCCTCGACAAAGTGACTAATTAAGTGTCACGTGCTCTTTGCCTTCCCAAATATCTTTTGTGCACATAAGCAGTAGGTACCTAAAGTTTATATACTCAACACTGTTATTGAAATTTCGAACAGCTACAGACTCGACTTCGTAAAGTTGCAGGTGGGATTTGAGAACAGCCGGAAACTACAACTTTCCCTGTCTACGAAGAGAACAATTTTGTGTGCGAAACAGGGGATCGAGGCATTCTGAACAATTTTTCTTGTGTCTTTTATATTACTTCATTTTTATAATTTTTACTATTAAATGTCTTATGTGTAGGTATTACGTATAATAAGTAGATTAGTGAGATTTTCGCGGGTAGTTTAGTGGAAATCCTAGATGTGTTGTATGCACTTTCACCTGCTTTTTTATCAGTTCTTGACAATAACATTACGGTAGTTTAGTATTTAATTAGAGATCATAAACAAAATAGTTGCAATTTTCGTCAATTTAATCCCTTTTTTGATGTAAAGTTAATTTGAAAACCCTGATAAAATATAGCGTTAATAACGTATATTCTTCTATTATTAAAAATTTCTAACATAGCAATCTTAATAATCTTATGTAACTTAAGTTATAATTTAGCAGTGGGATTGTGAATTTATTTTAGATTGTTGCGCGATTATCGTCAGCGCACGTCATGAACATACGCTTCTCTCAATAATTTTTCGTAATTTATATGTTTGTATTTCACCAAATACTTGAACTTACCTATCTACTTGCTGTGCTTATGAAAATGCAGCAAGAGGGAGACAAAATTCACCTACAGCCTACAGTGAACAGCCTGTTTATTGTTTATGACTTTGTTCATTTGCTTCATCAACTATATTGGATGATTGTAGTGTTAAAATCGTGACAAAAAAAACATATAATTCCATTGGAGATCGATGGAAATCGAGTGCGACTAGAGAGCGCTTAAATAAAGATAGTTCAGAGCAGTGATGTCAGGTGCACGCAAATGAGGGCAAATCCCGCTTCTAAGTTGTACATAATCAATTTTACACGTGTTTTTTTTTATACACAATCAGTTATTTGATACCAAGACTTGTTTTACGCGGTTATTGCACTTTGATTATTGATGTGGGAGAGGACGCGCTCGTGTTTTTTTAGTTTCGGTTTGTTTATTGTTTATTTTTTGAGTTCTGTTATCACTGTTATCAGTTTATGAAGCACTTTCAATTGGCAGAACCACTTGTTCAACGGGTTATTGATCCCCCATAATCAATTCAAGTAACCCAATATTTTTTCTAAACAACCTCCTATAATTAAGTATTTTTCTAATCAGTAAAAATTTTAATAAATGTTCATAAGCGTTCTTGTAAATTTAAATTTCTAAATTTTTTGAATATTTTTTTGACAATATTTTTATAATTATGAGTCAATCGTATTTCTATCAAAGTGTAATCTTAAAAATCAAAGTATCACATGGAATAAACCGTAGATTTATTCATAGATGACCTATTTCATTTGTAAGAACAATAAAAATGTGTGCATTTTGATTAAAAAACACTGATAATCAGTGCCGTAGTGACAAATTAACACAGTCGTGTTGCAGGCGGACCCCAAATAGGGAAAACTTAATTCTTTTTCGTTTTTTTTTTACAAAACTGCATGCAAAGTAGTTTAATTTTTAGAAATTATAAATCGGAGTAGCCGATAAGAAACAAGTATTCTACTTAACACATGGACAATTAGACACAAACAGGTAAACAAAAAATAATCATGCGTTAGTCATCATTTGAAGTGGTCTAACTAACGAGACCCTCAAAATTACATCTTGAAATATTATTGTTTCCATTTTTTTTTTGAAATTTTTTCTATTATTTGAAAGGAGGTTACTTTTAATCGAACTTCAAGCTGTATTCCCAACTTTTAACCATGGTTTTAAGAACTTTGTCTTGTAACTAATATTTTTTTGCAAATTTTGCTCTTAAGTGGCCACAGGAAGTGACTCAAACACTTCTCATTTACATTGAATATTCTTAAAGAATTGATGATTTCCTAAACTTCGCATTTAGTTATCTCGACATAAACATGAAATCATACAGGTATTTACCCTTCATGCTGATTCAAACAAACTTTTATATGCCGGTCATCAAACTCCTATATCACTTGTTATTTTACTAAAAATTTGACGACGCACAAGCACAATTGTTTTATATCTTATCGATTTTTTAATAAGAGCTCTTTCACATTGAATTGGTCCCTTTTTTAACTAAAGCATCAAATCTTCAATGATAGGAATAAAGCGGGAGGTAGGTAAGTTCGGCATTGTAGGGCAAGTTCGGCAAGTGGTAGTTTTACAACAACCAATTACAACCAACCTAAGCTTTACGAAGCATAAGTTGATTAATATCTTTAGTATCTAAAGGCCTAAGTATTGAGCTAATTTGATAATAAATATCTTTTTTTAAACCGAGCACTGTCACAGTAGAGCAGTCAAGCACAAGCAAGCAAAAGCAAGCAATTTTTTCAGATTTCCTACATTTCATTGAAATAGTTAGGTATATTTATTGATTTACAGGTATTGAAATAAAAATAGAACTGTTGAAGAGGCGTACAAGTGGTGCATTTCAATTTTTTTTCGCAATACAGTGGTCAAAAACAGAAACAAAAAACAATTTTACGCGGATCCTCGAGTCACTTCAAGTCATTTTATGTGTATAGCTGACTGGTGGAAATTTCGACTTTGGCGGGGAAAAAGTTGTTTTGTGGCCAACTTGCAAATAATTAGTTACGTGGTTCTAATTTTATTAAGATCTTCTCTGAGGGTCATCCTACAAATCCTTATTATTGTCTATGGTATTATTCGAATCGCCCGCCAACGAGTTTCTTTTGAACTAACCATATTTATAAAATAGATTCATTAATAGATCAACAGACTTAATTAATTAATTCAAGTTAAAAAGAATTTATAAAGTCGTCAATTAATTAATTAAAATTTCTATTTATAGTGTTAACTGTGACAACTGTGTGAATTTTTGAGTTGTGTAAACTTGCCTGTAAAATAACCAATAAGAATCTAAAGGCGCGCAAAATTTAAATCACTCCTAGTTTAAAACTAGAATAAAATGATGTTAAGTTGGCAGCATTGTTTCTCAAATGTCAATTGTATTTTGTGTTGAATAGCTGACATTTTTGCGCTACAATTTTTTTGTGTGACGTTTTTATAATTAGAAATTTTGTACATAAATGTGTTTATCATCATAAAGAAAATAAGAAAGAATCCCGTTATGTTTGCTTTTATAAAAAAATTTCAAAATTATTTCGTGTAATAACTGTAAAATATGAACCAAATATTTCAGTTCTTATAAGGTAAGTAATCGTATATGTATAGATTGGTTGTTTGAAGAAAGAAATTAGGTGTGTTGCAATCAAAGACATGTTAACCTAGACCTAGTTTCACAAATAGCCCAACTATTATCATATTATCTAATCATTTTTATTTGTTGTTTTGTTACAGAATAGATAAAATTTGTAAAAAAATAAAATGATTGATCCATTGGCTTTAGATCCATATGAACAACAATTATTAACAGTATTTGATAGTTATGATCATGAAAATTTAGGTAGTTTAGATAAAGATGGTTTAATACAATTATGTCAAACGTTACAATTAGAAGAACAAAGTTCTGATTTGATCAATTGTCTATTAGATGATCAAAAACGTACACGTGCCACATTCGTTGAATTTAAAGATGCTTTGTTACAATTACTCGACAATATGCAAAAACAACAACAACAAAATGTTGTAAATGAGACAACAAAGAAGGATTTATCATCAATAGATTCACCATCACCAGAAAGGGAAGTCTCACCGAAATTCGTTTATGGTTCAAAGAAATATGGACGTCGAACACGACCTAAATGTGATGATATAACAAATAATTCAGATGAATTATTAAATGATACAAAAACAACAACAATAATAAATGTACAACGTTCTAATTCACAAATTGAAGTTAGTGATATAAAGAAACGTAGAACAAATTATAAATTAAAACGTTGTACATCATTACCTGGTACACAACAACAAATTGTTGGGAATTTTCTTAAATTTCAATCTGAATTCAATACAGAATTAATATGTGATGAGAAAATGTTACGTGAAGCATGGAAGAAATTAGGTGTTGGGAAAGATGGTTATTTAAATCAAACTGAATTGATTTTAGTTTGTGATGCTATCGGTTTACATAAATTAGCAGAAAGTGTATTAAAACAATTATCATATAAATTATCATTAGATATAAATCAAAAGATTAGTTTTCATGAATTATTAGAAGCTTTAAAACAAGATGAAACATGGAATGATGTTTTAGAAACAAATCCAGTACATGATAATTGTAATAATAATGATGATGATGATGACGATGATGATAATGATAATAATGATGATATTACAACAAATACAACTGGACAATTATGTTCAGATTCAATAACATTTCAATATATCCAACATGGTCCAAATGGTGATGGTTTTATTAATACAAGTGCACTTATAGAAATGTGGGAATCTGTAGGGATAACATCACCAAAAGAATTGTTACATGAATTAGGTTTTAATGATTGTGAGATTAATATTGTTGAATTGGCTAATGTTGTAGAGAAAGAAATTAAAGGTATATAGTTTTTATTTTATTAATTTAATCCAAATTGTAAATATTTTTTATAGGTATGAATGAAACAAATCGTGTAGATTTACAAAATCCACATGTTGTATTATTACAAGTTAATTTAACATTATATCAAATGGAGATACGTTGTTTGAAAAATATTTTTGAGCAGATGCAAGCTGAACGTGAAAAATTAAAATTTGATGTAAATGAAGCAAATAATCGTGCAAAATTATTAGCACAAGAAGTTGATGATAATCATATAAAAATGGAACAGAATACACAAAATCAAGTAAAATTATTAGAACAACGACATAATGATATAATAAAAGAATTACAATTACAATATACAAATGATAAAGAACAATTAACATTAATTAATCAAAATTTAGAAATGAAAATTACAAATTTAGAACAAGAGATAAATAAATTAAAAAATGATCTTGATATAACGCATACATATTCAATGAATTTAGAAAAAGAGAATCAATCATATAATAATAAAATTATAGAATTGAAACAAATTAAAAATTCATTAATGAATCAAGTGAAATTATTAGAAATTGAAAAAAATAAATTTAATGAAATTGAAAATGAGAAAATTCAACCATTATTAAAACAATTAAATGATATACAATTAGAAAATTCGAAATTACGTGATCGTAACGATGAGATGGTAACAGAAATTGAGAATTTAACCAAACAGATTAATTCGATGAAAATGAAAGTTACAAATCAACAACAACAACAGAATTTAGATGAGAATATTTCAATAATCAACGAAGGCGTCGGTTTAGGTGCTAAACGTAGGAGTGACTACTCACCAACCAAGGACAATATTCTTTTTGGAATAGGTAAGAATTATTTATTTAAATATTTATAGAAACTATTTGAAAAGTTTTTTGTGTAGCTGATGGTAGTCCACGTTTAGGTAAATTACGTAAATTCCATAAAGATAATCTATCGTTATTTGAAACAAATCAAATTGATGTTGATGAGATGCATTTAAAGACAATTCCGATAACAACAACAACAACATTAACAGATGTTAATATGGAAATTCTTCAGTTACAAAATAGAATTGTTATTTTAGAACAAGTCTTAAAACAGCATTCCATACCGATACCCAATAACGAAACAGTGGTGAGTTCAAATTTATGATTCTCAATGGAGGAGCTTAGATTGTTGCATGTTTTTATTTTATTTGAAGCTTTTCCATATATTTGTGTGTGTTTGTTTTATTTATTTATTTGTGTAGTCTTAGTTCAATTACAATAAACTATAATCTATTTGTTTTGTCTTTTTTTTTCTATCTTTTTATTTGTTTATGGAAGGGCTTCAATAAAAAATCTACTAATATAGCATGTTATATAGACAAACAGGTAATTTTCTGTGTGTTTAATAATACACAATTAAATAATAAATAATTGTGTAACATCTATAATAAATTATAGTTCATTAACCTAATAGAAGATTAAAGATTTTAAAATGTATGTTAAGTAAGAATAATTCAAATATTTGCTAATAGATGGCGTTATCACTATTGTGAGATCTAGCACGTATCCTGTAATTTCTCAATAAAAAATTTGAAAAGAAATTGGTATAGAAGTGTTTCAAGCTCTAATTAAGCACAAACGATGTTCACTGTTTCTATAAAGATGCAAATTTAACTAATAATTTAGGGTCAATTTCACCAATATCTGTTAAATTTTAACAAAGTTATAGAAACGATTATTTTTAGCTGTTCATTAGGCTTAATTGAAGTTGGTGAAATCGTCCCTTAAACTTACAACTTTTCAATTTTACAACTTTATTTATCAATAGAAATTCGTTTTTGTTTTGATTTACAGTTATCACTTGATGTGTCTAATAGTCATAATTTATCGTATTTTCCATGATACACCTTATCTTTTAAATTTTGATAAGGATTTATTGTATAATTGAATGAGTCAGTATTTTGATCACACAACCTAAATAATACTAGTTTGTTATTTGCATTAATTTAACAAATTTTATTTAAAAATCTATAATAACCTTGACCTCCAATATTATTTGTTCAATATTAACTCGTTGTGTATTATTTAAATACGGAAAATCGTTTTAAATCGGTATTTTTAATTAATTAAAGTAGTAAAAACAGTAATATTTTTGTTCATATCATTGATGTTGTTGTAGGATAAAGAAACTGGATCAATGGTTGAGCAATTAATGAATCGCATTAAAGAATTGGCAAGTATATTGAATAAATTAACAGAAATTAAAATAATGATTAATAAGAATGGTTTAAATTGTGATACATTAAAAACAGTTGGTGATAATTTAGAAACGATCTTAACGAATATTGATGATACCAAACAAACAAAAGATATTTGTATAAATACTGATGAAGAATCATCATCATCATCATTAATAATTACTGATTCATTAAATAATATAATTGAAAAATATCAAAAAGATAATAATGAATTAAATCAAAAATGTATTGAATTAGAAAATTGTTTAGAATTATTACGTAATGAATATGAGAAATGTGAAGATTATTGGCAAATGAAATTAGATGAAGAACGACAAATTTTCGAACAAGAACAACATCAAAATACAGAAAAATTAAATGAATTAATACAAAAGATGAGTGAATACGAAGAACAATTTACAAATCAAAATATAATTGATGAACAACAACAATATCGTTTACCACCAATTGAAGAAAATGAAAATTTAGAGAGACAATTCACTGATTTAGAACAAGAATTTGAGGATTATAAATTAAATTGTCAACATCAATTATATGAGAAAGATAAAGAGATTGATAATTTAAAACAGAAATTGAATGAATTAAAATTGAGGAATACGTGTGAAATTGGTATACAAACAACACAAAACAATGATGAATTATATGATAAGATGAAATTTAATAATTTATCATTGTGTTTGGTTGAAACAACGAATTTGTATTCTAGTGATGCTACACCATTACCGATAACACCACCTGAAACAACAACGACAACAACAAAAGAATCTCAATTTAATTGGAATAAACAACAACCATCAACATCAATCAGTCCGATATTGGAGAAGAATTCAACACCATGCCGGCCGAAACGTACACGTAAACACGAACGCAACAATCTTCTATATAAAAAACACAACCAAGATAAGGATGATAAGCGAATTAATGATAATCAACAATCACAACAACAACAACAACAACAACAAATGGTTGTTGTTCCAATTATAACAATACATAATCTAAACGGCCGTTTGCATCATTTAGAACAGAGATGTCGTCAATTACAATTAGTTTTAAAACAACAACACTATTTCACCGAGCAAAGTTTAAATCGTTAGTAGCCAATATTTTTGTTGTTTCTTTTAAATTAATTTTTTGGTATTTTAGAGTGTCGTCAACATTATCGTGGCGAGAATGTTGAATTACAATTCATATTAAAGAATCAACAAGAGAAATTGGACCAGCAGGTGCGTATTTGTAATGAACAATTAGAACGTTTAGCTAGATCTGATATGTTAGTTAAAGAATTATATGTGGAGAATTCGTATTTGATTGCTAAAGTACAAAGACTTGAACAACAATGCCATTTTTTGGCGCAATGCAATTCGCATAGTTGTTCTGTTTAAAAGTAGAGAATTTAACCAAAAATTGTAAATAAATATGTTGTGGATTAGAACAGTATTTTAGAAAATATTCAGGCACATAAAATCTCTACCGTTCCAATATTTATAAACATGTTGTATTCTAAAATAGTGACAAGTTGTAATATTGGTAATATTGGGACGAATTAATCACTACTTATCCAAAGACTTCTTGTATTTTCTTTATATTTGTTTATTGTTAATTACTAATTTCTTGAACGTGTCATATGTACTAAATTGATGATAATTAATCGTGTTTTTTTTCTATATTGTTGTTCGATTGAGGTAAAAATAAAACATATTTTTATCTGAATTGTATTGGAAATTTCAACAATTTATTTATCTCAACCACTACAACTATATCCAATTTAATTAATTAATAAAGTTTGATAATTTTATAAAAATATCAAAATCAGATTAAATTAAATTAATTACAATTCTACATACAATTCTTTGTTAATTTAATTTAATTTAATTTAAATTGTTGCCTATAAATACATACCGTTGACTAAATAATCAGCATCGTGAGCATAAGATTTCCCACCTTTTCTTATACGACGTTTCACACGTAATCGACATGCAATCAGTAGTGCCATTATGCACGTTATTATTAAACCTTTAATTATTATTAATTTATATTATCATCGATTCATTTTTTTTTAATAAAATGCATGGGAAAATACCTAGAGTTAATGATAGAACAGCACCACCTGGAGTTTCAGCTACACCATCTTGTAAATCAAGATTGTTCTCAAGTTTATAAGCTACAACATCCGGATATTGATCGTGGTGATTGTTGTGTTTTTCAATTTTAATTTTTGTCTCATGTCCATTGTTGTTATTATTATTGTTATGTTTATTGTCAATAGGTTCGGGTTTATTGTCTTTTATTGTATGTTTCAATTCGTGCGCCATCCGTGATTGTTCATGATTATTGTCTAAAATTATAAAAATTTATTTAAATCATAGGAAATTAATAGAATTTCAACCTTCTAATTGAGATTGTTTCCAATCGTTATGCTCATATCCTGTTGATTTATAGCCAGATTCTTCATTCTTTCGTATTGCGCCTGTAAACAGTTTTTTTTTAATATTCTGGCTTTCTTTTTAGATTCGAATAAATGATAATTATTAATTTATGCTAAAATAAGATACCTTGTGGAATATTATCGGGGTGATAATTTTTATTGGAATTTTCAATAGGGTACGGTTGTTGTTGTTGTTGTTGTTGTTGATATTGATTGTCTTCAGCACGATTAATCGGCCATGGTTCTTGTTGTATTGCCGATGATGTTTGTCGATAATTATAATAATTTGGAATTTTTCCATAATCAAGAATACGATTACCAGGTCCGGCAGGATTTCCATCATTTGTTGAATATGGTAGTTGACTAGAAAATAATCATTTCGTAATATATTGATCATTTTTTCAATTGATAAACGCTCAGAAAGAAAGCTATCCAAGCATGATTTCTCATTTAAATTAACCACAACTAATGATAATCAATTCATTTCGGGTCAATTCAAATGAATTTTTTTAGTTTCCAAGCAGTGGCGACTCGTGACTTAAATTAATAGGGATACTGCTCCCAACCAGACACATGTGTATAGAATAACATCAGGATATACAAAATGATAGACAAGGAGATATGAAAAAATAACAAAAAAAGGAAGGCATTCCCGGGGAAGACAGAAAGATAAGGGGGTGAAAGACAGGCGAAAAGGCAAGAAAGAAAAAAACGAATATAAAAAATGATAGAAAGGCAAGAAAGATGGATAGAAAGATAGAAAAACAAGAAAGAAAGTAAGGGGGTGAAGAGAAAAACTCGTAAGAAAGAGGAGAGAAAAATATATGCAGAAGAGAAAGATAGAAGACACAAAAGAAGGAAGGAGGGAAGACAGACGAGAAAGAAAAACACAAAAGTGATTTAGGAGGACATAAAAGAATTATAAGACAGGAGGAAGGGAGAGAGAGAGAGGAAGAAAACGAATGAGTACATAGAAAGAAAGTAAGTAAGAAAGACAAGAGAGAAAAAATAAAAAAGTCATCTCAGCGGGCGGTAAAAAGAAGGGGGAAAAATCAAAAGAGAAAAGTAGAAAGAATGGACAGAAACATATAAGAAAGGAGAGGAAAAAAAGATAGGACATAAAAGAAGAAAGGAAGGTAGAGGAGAAAGATATAGGCTAGAGAGGAATGCAAGAAGGGGGAAAATGAAAAAGGGAGAAAAAAAGATAGAAAGAATGAATTAAAGAAAGGCAGGAAAGAGAAAAGTACAGGAAAAAAAGTAAAAAGGATAGCCAGGTAAAAAAAGGAAGTAAAAACATAGAAACGGATAGAAAGATAGAGAAGTGGACGTTACTGATAGATAATAGAAAAGGGGTGCTGCAGCTGCTTAGTACACGAGCCGTCCATGTTTTCAAATATAAGCATAATTAAGATCACCCTCAATCTAAGCATTTGCTAAATTCATCTACCGAGTGTACCATGGTATTTTCTATCATAAAGTTGGCTGTGCTTTTGGTAACGTAGTATCGTAGTTTGGTTCGGTCACTCGGAAAAATACATTAGCAAATGTCAATTGTGAACCAAGTTACCATAATACGATACCAAAAGCACAACCATCTTTGAGAGGAAATACGCTGATACACTCGGTAGGTGTACCTAAAATAGTCTATACACAATGTCCCATAAAAATGTAACTATCTGTTTATCTAATAAGAATTTCAGAATTTTGTTAAATTGACATAAAATCTCTTGTATTGGGATACTGTGTATTTATCTAAAGTACACTTGTGTAAAGTGGACCATACGCTATCAATCAAGAATACTATTTATGTACTACATTGATGTTCTAAATCACGTGCATTAGTGCTTTTCCTAATGGTGAATCTATTTAAATTTTTTTAGATATTTTTTTGGATAGCCATCTCACCGATTATTTCCCGAAACTCCAAGTGTGCGATGCAACAATTGCATAGCACCTTTATAATTATTATACCTGATCTCTTGTCCATCAGGCACTTGTAAACCAACCTCCTTATGATTAAATATTTGACTATTTTTATCTAAAATTCCAAAGGAAAAATTACAACAATTACAAATTATTATCAATAATACACGAAGAAATGATTGAATTCAACCTGTATATGGCAACATATTCGGTGGCATTTGATTGGATTGATGTGGTATCCATGTATTTGTTAATTGTTGTGGTACCATACCTGTATTACCATATTGTAATATTTGATTATTATTGTTATTATTATCGTATGGTATATGTGGTGGTTGTGGTGGTGGGTTTAAATTAGGATTTGGGCGTATAAAATCCTCCTGTTGGTGTCCAATATTATTTGATTGAACATGATTATTACCATTCCTTAGCATCTCATGTGATGATGATAATTGAGGACGATAAATTTCCGGTTGTGATAAAACTGGTGGTAAAGGATTTAATCTTGTTGTTGATGATATCTGTAAAAAGGAAATATTTCAAGGATATTTCTATAATCATCTAATTTATTAAATCATATATATATTTTCTACTAGAATAAATTGTAGTTATGACCGATAATATGAATAGAAGATTTTTCAGTTACATTTCAACTATAATAATAGAAACATGTTCAAACAATTGTTGTTATTGTTAATTTTCGCTCTAATTCATACAATAGTTTGTCATAATAATCGTAAGTATACAACTGACAACTTTCCAAAAAAAAAAAAAATTGGAAATTTATTCTATTTAGAAATATACAGGTGATTTAATTCCAACGGAAGCACCAACGAATCTAACATTAATTGGAATCAAAGCTCGTCAAGTTGTAATCGAATGGGATGCAATCAATCCAGAAACTGTACGTGGTACATTCCGTGGTTATGTTGTACGTACATGGAATCATGCTGGTAGTCAAGCATACGCTTTCCCAGCTGATATCACTAGAGCCAATGTTGAATTCTTTCCATTCTCAAAAAATTTCATAACAGTCTCTGTACGCAATGAGAAATATATTGGACCACCTAGTGAAGCAATCAATTTTGATGCACCACAAATAGGTATGAGCAAGCATTCATTTGATTATTGATAATCATCAGTCTATAATAGCTTTGTTAAGTCAACAAAAAAGTGCTTTAATACCTATTAAAGCATCGACATCAGAGCTAGTTAGTTACCATCACCTGAAAATAAATAGCAAGTACTTCCATCGCTATTTACTGACGTAATTAAATTAATGACAGTATGAGTAAGATAGAGATGGAAATACTTGCTATTTCTTTTCATGCGATGGTAACTAGCGCCGATGTGATTGAAATTGGTATTTTTTCAAAAGCAGTAATTCAAATCAAACGCACAGACTTTAGTTAGACAGTGTTCAGTTGAAAAATTAAGTCAAGTTAACGATACCAATCACTAAAGCCTTGATTCTTCAACTCAACGCTGTCTAACAGGCCTATGCATTTGATCTGAATGGCTGCTTTTAAGAAAATGCCACTAAACCTCACTAAAAGAAACAGTTAGTATTTCTCCATCTTACGCATTCTACGTGCTTCAATTGTCATAGGTTATGACAATAAAACAGAGATAAAAATCCTAGCTGTTTCTTTTCATGTTGTAGTAATTAGCGCCAATGCGGTCAAAATTGGCATTTTCTCAAAAGTTTGCTTCTTATGGTTTTTAAAAAAGATATGCACAGGCCTGTTAGACAGCGTTGAGCTGAAAAATCAAACACATCTTTCCAATCACTACAAAATTTCGTGAATTTCCAAAGAATTCTCAAAAAAGGGTGCCAGGGGTTGCAAAATAGAAAAAATAGTACCTATAAGAAACTCATTTCAAAAGTCATAATTTATTTATTACACTCGTTCTTTATAAAACTCCTTATTTTGCGGCTCGTTTTATAAACAGAACTCGTGTAATAATAAACCACGATTTTTGGTATTTGTTTCTTAATATACGATTTCAGAACCAACACCGCCACAATCATTGGAAATCTACCCGTTAAGTAATCAATCAGTGTTGTTAAAATGGACTAAACCGATACATACGAATGGTATATTGATCGGTTATAAAATCTATGTCAACATGCTTAATAATAGTTCAACAAATCGTAATGCTGATGAAAATGATGATAATGAAATATCGCATGAAATCTATGATCCAGATAAATTACAAGCTAAATTAACTGGAATGCAGGAAGGTATCAAATATCATATAGAAATCGTTGCTATCAATTGTGCTGGAGAAAGTAAAAGGTTCACAATTTTTATTCTTCAATTAATTATTAATCAATTAATTGATTGATTGATTGATTATAGAAAATCTTCTGATATCGTCCTAAAATCGTACACACCATCACAACCATCCGTACCGAAACTAATCTATAAAATCAATTATCAACCGTTGGATGTTGTTGGGAAATGTTCAAATGAAATTGTTGAAACACCACCAAGTACAACAACAACATCATCATCTTCAACAACATCAACATCACAATTAGGTGGAATCGGTAATGATTATGATTATTATGATTATGTGACATTGAATGAAACGAATAAAGAAGATGAGAAAATTGTTGTAAAAACTGATCATGACAATGATGATCATTGTTTAGTTGATTGTATGATCATTTGGTTACCAGATATTCGAAATGTACCTGGTGAATATTTTTATTTAAAATATCGTCAACGTGGTGATGGTGATTTTATTCAAACTGAACCGGAATATAATGAAGATTTTATAATTTTAAATAAATTTAATGCATGCAAAAATTATGAAATCATCTTAGTAGCAGTTGATGGTGATTATAGTACGGAAAGTACTACAATTACAACACCAACAATAATTTTCAATTAATTTGAAAAAAAATTTACTTACATCATATTTGGGTGGTGTAATTGGTTCGTTTAAGTGTTGTTGTTGTTGCTGTTGTTGTTGTATTACCGGAAGGGGTGTTGTAACTGTATCAGGACAACTTAATTCTGGGGCTTCATCACTGCCATCAGCACATTGTGGTATACCATCACATGCATTATAAATAGCTATACATTCATTTGTTGATTTACATTCAAATTGATAACGACTACATTTTCGATCTGCAATTACAATCAAACCAAACAAAAAAATGTATAAATTAACGCTTATTTTTCAATAAATCTAATTTGTTTTATTAATGAATCTTATAAGACGTATTCTTCACAAACTTTAATCTCGATCTTAGTCTACATCAACAACTATAATATCAACAACTTCCCTGTTTGTAAGTAACAAAATAGATTAAGAAATAAAGTTTACAAAATACCACTGAATATAAAAAATTAGATTAGAGATCGAGACTTAGACAGTCCAGTACTTTTTAGGGTGGTATTCACTAAATCTTTAGTCACCTTTCAATAATTTACTGGCTCAGTCGCTTCTCCCCTATATTTGGTATATTATTATACTTGTCTCTTTCCAATTATTGGACAAAATAGAATAGTAGAGAGTGAGATAAATAGCAATTAGTATCTCACTTCGATATCAGTAGTAACTAAACTTTAAAAGTTAGTGAATACTACTTTTAGTTAATTGATTAGATTACAGTGGAGCCTCTGTATATGACACTAAATACAGTAGAAAGCTTGTAAATCTAGCTCTAGAGCTTTCCCATAGAAAATACCGGTGTTTATTCTTTTTTTTTTATGTTAATTAGATGTTGAGGAGGCGTCATAAATATCCCAACTATAGTGATTATAGATGATGACCGAAAGTAGAAAAAAAAATTGAATCTAATAGAAACAATTGTAATTGTTTTAAATTAAATTAGATGATGATGTTTAAATTGCTTGTTTCCTGCATTATTATCATGATGATGATGATGATTATTATTATTATTATTATTATTAATCATCTAAGAAATAATAAAAATTATCGTATAATTCGGATATTATCAAATAGTGAAAGAATTTCTATATTGTTGTAAATAACGTCAAAGAAGTTAACGGTAATTCAAGTTCAGGTGTAAAGAACCGACCTAAAGCTGGAGGACATTTCGTAATATTTCTCATTATAGATTACGTAAGAAACTGACATCGACCTAAAACTATTTTGAGGTCAATATTTTTGCAACATCATCAGAATACACAAAGAGAAAATGGGTACTGTATTGTTTAACCAAAAACAAATCATGTACCTTTCGATATATGAGTTTGTCGTTATAAACACACTACAAACAATGCGTTTATAGGCTTATAAAAGGAAGTTTTCTCTTCATTTTTTTAGTAAAAGCATCAGTAAATAACTATAGCGTGCGAATATTCGTTCTAATTATTGTAATAATTACAAATTTTTAACTTATTTTTTCATCGCCTTGTCATGATGTGAATTATACTTGTAATTTTCCAAATACCATTTATCAAAACAATTGTTCTTTAAATAATAACCATTATTTCTCACTGATTCAGTCAGAGTTTCACAATCCTAGTGAATGGTTGAAGATTTTGATAAATTCTCCGCTGTATGTGTGCATTTGTGAATTTAATTGTGTTTTTTTTTCCTACTTCCTGGTGAAGAAGAGTGAAAAAAAATGTCCAAATTGAGACATTCAATGATTTTCTCTTGTAATAGTAAAAGTGATGTTTTAATTCAATCGAATTTCACACAGAATTCAATGGTAATACAATTTTTTCTCTTATTCATAAATAATTAAATCATCAATTTTAATGGGAATTATTTGCTAATCTGTATTTTTTTTGATAGTAACGAATTAGAATTAACTAATTAACTAAAATTTCTCCAATTCTCGACTGTATTTTGAATGGAGTAATAACTTAGCAGTGAGATTTACCCGCATTTACGTGCATTTGACGTCACTGTTCTGAACTATATTAAATGTAAGCGCTCGTTAGTCGTGCTCGATCCTGATCGACCTCTCAATAGAGTTTTACGTTTAATTGTTGCGATTATAACACTACAATCATCCAATATAGTTAATGAATTAATAACGTGAGTGAGCAATGTTACAAACAATAAATATGTGGTCTACTGTAACTGACTTTTTGCCCCCTTTACTCTTGCTAAATTTTTAAAAGCTCAGCGAGTCGGTAGGTTCAAGTACTGATTTTGGTGGACACTTTTTCGGTTGAAGACCCATTAGAGATAGTCCTGGAGATTAGTCTTTAACAATTTATTAAATAACACCCCATAAGAGCATTGTTTTTGGTGTTGTTACAATTCATGCAATATAGAAGAAATTCATCTTTTTACCTTTATCGGGCCGTTTTGTGTTTGAATTTAGTGTTTCAATTGGAATTATCTCTTTAGATTTGATTGTTGTTGAAGGTATTGTTGTTATTGTGGTTTGTAAAATTATTGCTTCTTGTTGTAGAATTTCAGCACCATTTAAATCGGATTTCCTACAAGAGAAAATCGAAAAAACATTTAAAAAGAAAATCATCATCATCATCATCATCATTAACACAATAATTACCGTAATTTATTTAGATCCTGTTCGTGTTTCGTCAATTTAATTTGACTTTCTAAATCGGGCAGATGTCGACTGATTGCTAACACAGCACTAGAATAGTTGACATGATGGGTGAATTTACATTTAAAATCCTCCGGTGGACCACATTGGAACAGATAACAACTACCAGAATTCTATAAAATGTATCATTCTATTAATAACATTGATAAAAAAATTTGGGGTGGATTAAACAAACCTTCTCCTCAAACACGAACACATCACAATTCTCCGTTTCACAACATAACCGTAAACATTCCTCTCGTGTACCTAAATCGATCTCATTCAAATATTTTGCACCCATTCTCTGTGAATCCTGAGTCCTTATAATTTTATCACGATGTATATCGAAATTATCGATACAAGTTTGTAAATCAATATCTGTACGTTTCTTACGAGTCAATACATGATGATTATCACTAAAACAATCACTATAACAAGAAAATAAGAAGAGAATTATTGTGTATATGGTAAAAATGATGGATTTTTCTTTAAATTCTGCCATCATTTACTCATTGGAAATACTAAATGTAATATAATGTAAATATGAGGGAAATTGCAGGATAATCGATCGGGTAGTTGTAGTGGTGGTGGTGATAAGAGGATGCGCAAAACTACCCTGACGCTCCTATATGACAATTATCAAAAAAATCCTGTAAATCCTGCAGGTTTTCATTTGGAAAAATTAAGCATATTGTATTCTCGGTGTTTTCTCAAATTTCTCATCGGATATTATTGTTGTTATATAATTATGATTTATGATGATTAAATATAAGGAATAGCGTACGAATTGTACCGATTGCTAACGAATTCACTAAATGCAATTATAGATCTAGTATTTATATAGATAGCGCTTTCCCTAGTTTCAACTATTGCGTCTAGTGTGTCAATCATTTAGGCATTAAACGAAAATTTTTTATGGCAACTCCTATTATTTGGAGACCTATTCGAAAAATATTTCAAGGGCTTGTAGGAAGGTCTCCAAAGAATATTTAAATAAAGTTAGGGCCTTGTAGCTTATTGGGAAGTTGGTCAAAAAACGCTTTATTCCTCTCGATTATATCCATCAAAGGAGTACAAATGACTAGAAGACCCTCTTGCAAAATGGGAACAATGTTTTCCTACACTCTTATGAATGACGAGGTAGGTCATTTAGTTATTTTTAACTCGATGGGGGAAGATTGGTTTTGTTAAGTTTTTTGTCAAAAGAAAATTAGAATTAGAGGAATAAGCACTGAATTAACATAAGCAATCTTACCCTACCAAATTAAAATTAGTAAACAACAGAGAAGGTTACTTACACTAGATTCATCATTTTTCCACAATTGATCTCCACAAAGGTTTTTGTCAATTTTCCAAGTATATGAATGAGAAAAATGGGAAAAACCAACTTCACGATGGTCTATGAATCATTCTTAATCGTTTTGCGTGTTCAACTCGTTTATGAAAACCGTGATTTTGTCTAAAACGAGCGTTTTTTGGCCCACTTCCCAATGAGCTACAATGCCCTAATTTCGCTATACCTCATATTCTCTGAAGATTCGCCCTACAAATCCTTGAAATATTTTTCGAATCGCTCACCAAATAATGAGTAGTTGTCATTTTCATTTAAAGTGAATCACTCGGTAAATAAATTAAAAGACAGCCAATACTTTAAAATTCTTATTTCTTCAACAAAAATCATGAATTGTTTAATGCTAGTAACGAAAATGCTAGTGCTTGTTTTGCTAAAGTTAAAATGCCATTGTCAATAATAGAATCCATATTAACATACCCTCAACAGCAGTGGCACAACCAAGAGGGAGGCTACTAGACTGCAGCATCCTTTTCCCTAAGACTCTGGTAACTAGTGGTAACATCATTTTTAATATTTGTGTAGATTTCTCACTAGAAGTTTCGTTAAATGAGCCTTATGTGGTTAGAATGTCTCGACATATTATGTATAAACCTTGATTAGTTCCTAGTGAAACTCCCCTGAAAGAAATATTTTTGGTTGCGCTAATTACCGTTCCATTCTAATTGTTTTTTTTTTATGGTCATCTCATCATTCCTAATATTAACAATAAATCAGTAATGGTGGAAATTTTGGTTGCCTATCTATGGTTACCTCACTATATCAGAACAAAGTGCTATCCACAGTTATATTAGATCTATGGCGGCAATTCATACAGATGGAGCTATAGTTGAAATATAAAAACAACAAGTTAAGTTAACTGGCGGCTCTTGACTCCCTCAGTTTAGTACATTACGTTACCTCCAAGTTAAGTGGACGTTTATTTATTTGTTATAACAATATATATACAGATTATTATAATCTAAAAATCATTAATTTTTATTACAATTAAAATAGTGTAAGGTGTGATTTTTATCGGAATAGTGCTCTTTATAGAGAACGGGTAGTTTTAAACGATAGACCGGCCACCCTTGGTGCAAAGCTTTTATTACCCCAACACACAAATGTAAGGAGCTTTTAATCGACAATTTTTCCATAGTTTATTGTATATAAAAATCAATTTTTGTTATCGAACTATACGTAGATTTAATAATTATCTATTAAATAATTGTTTAAATTGATCAACAATAGATTAATTAACTGTCAATTAAACTTTTGTTTCACCAACGATTTTACGAAATTTTTTCACATTAATTAATTAATTAATTGGCGTTATAAATTTATAAAAATATGAGTGAAATTGTGTTTGTATGTTTTTATTTTTCCTGTAAATTGCATAATTAAAACAATTAACAAAAAAGGGGGCTTAATTAAGTGATTACCTAATTCTAATGGGAAAATACATTATTAATAGATAATTGTAGATTTATTGGTATTTCATTTTTTTTTTGTTAATTGGAAGAATTATTAATTTGTCCCGATAGAAAGTGAATAAAAAAACAAACAAAAAAACTTTGGATTAATTTATAAAAGTTTGTATTGTTTTTTATGTTTATTAACAATTTATTTGTTGTAAATTCTCCGAATATACAGGGTGTCTTTGGGAAATAGCACATCCATAACGTCATTTCACCGGCTGAAAATGTCGGAAAAACAAAGGTTACGTTTGGGTGTTTCTTTTTTGTTGTTGATTCATATGTAGAGATCAATAGCCCCCGGTATTTAGGCCAAAATTTCCAAAATTAAACAATGACGCTCATTTATTTGGAGATGTATCAAAATTTTAATAGTGTGTTTTTTTTTGCGTTTTTATAGCAGCAACGTTCATCGTCGTCAATACGGTATAATCATAGGATGGAGTGTGGTGTAACGGGTGGTTATACGAACGGTACGACGGCGACGCCAGCCGGCATTTTGGCGGATGTACGCTCAGAAAGGTCACCGTCGAAGAGTGGCCTTCATGTGAATTTCAAGGATAAAGGTGAGATCAAGGAGCGTCGTGAGAAATTCTTAACAGCCAAATACGGCCACCATCAGATGAGTTTGATTAGGAAACGTTTAGCGGTAGAAATGTGGCTCTATGAAGAATTGAAGAAATTATATGAAACATCAACGGTAAGTTTGATTTTATAGGTACAAAATCCAAACAAAAAAAAAGATGTCATTGTAATAGTTTTGTCTAATCAACAAACAATTGAGACCTTGTTGAATGTTTTATCACGTTTTATCATAAATTAATCAATATATAGAGCTCTATATTACAACTAAATTGTTGTGTCATATCAATGTTTAAGTAGATTGTAATGTAAACAACATGCACACCATATGGCTTTGATATTCTAATTTAGATTTAAATAACTCATAACTCATAATACAAAATGAAGACATCATATTGGAGTATTTATTGGATAAATCAACAATATAACAAAACAGTAGAATCACGAGTTTCAATCTATTATCTATTAACACAAATTAAGGTCAGGGCTGTAGCTATGGGGTGGCCAGATTTCTTGTCCCCACTACATCATATAATTGTTACTTTAAGAGTAACTTTCTAAAAAAAAAACGCGCCCCATCTGGAATAGTTTCCTAACTACGGACCTGATTTAAGTCGTCTATACATGCCTTTAGTTACATAGGGTCGTAGCTTGGTTCATATTCTACTACATTTGACTTTCTTTGGCGTAATTTTCAATAGAAATATAAGTAGCCGAATAAAGCTATGGGCCTACGTAAGCTATGTCATGGTTGATTGTAAATCCTGTATGTACAGCTAGGTGCATGGAAAAGGTAACGACTCTTGAGCGAGAACCGCCATTATTTTAGTTTTTTAGTTTTCTCTATCGTGGAGGAAATGGGGTGGGACCATTCTCGCCTAACTTTAGTAAAAATGGAGAATCACGTATAACAATCGCGCGACAATCTAAAAGAAATTTACGATCCCGCTGCTAAATTATCAATTATCAGTCAAACAAATCCGCTTCAATAGTTCAATAATTAACTATTTTAAAATTTTCTTTAAGAAAAGTCATGAAATTCCCCGATAGAAAAACAGAGTTTTACGAATTCAAAAAACGATAATTCTCAAGTATTTGTTGCTATCATTATTATTATTATTATTATTGCCGATAAGTATTTGAATTTCCCATTAAAGATGAGTAAGTGTATAGTATACTTGAAAAACACCCCTTGATTATCTTTTGATAAATTGATACTTATCTCAAGTTTTCATTTTATATCATTTACAAAATAAACTTACTCCAATGAGACAATCTGTAGATTTAAACTTTTAATAATGATGGCGATTTGGAGATTATTTTTAGAAAATTTCAGGAAAATAAATAAATTTATGACAAATATTCGTATTTTCGAATGGGAAACTAACAAAATTTTCCAATATTAATCAATTTTACATTCAAATAATTTAAATTCTACAGGGTGATTCATCATTAGTACCCACTACTAAAAATTGTAAATGGTGGAAGTTTATCAGATTTTGATTAAAGCCATTTTGGTATTTAGACTCTTTGGGAAATATTTTCAGTGCTCTAACTACCTAGCTCCTACCCCTGAAGACAGGGGTAAATACATCGTTTTTCTTATTTATTTATTCATAATGAAAGAAAACCTACCTACATTTAAATTTTGAGTTTTGTAGTACCCAACTAAAAAGTGCATATCTCAAAAACTTATTCACCATTTCTTTCAATCTCTTCTATCTTGGCTTTTTTCCTTCTTTCTCGTCGATTTTTCGGCGCTCTCTCTCTCTCTCTCTCCCTCCCTCTCTTGCCAACCTTTCTTTTTTTATTCTCTCTGGTGTTCCTCTCTTTCTCCTGTATTTCTCTTTTTGTTTTCTATCCTGTTTTTCTTTATTTCCCACCTTTCATTACAGTGGCGTGCAGTCCATGGAAGCAAGGGAAGCATTGCTTCCCTTAACATAAATAAATTTAATTATCCATTGATACTTAAGTATTTAACAATAATTTCATAATCATTTTATTTTATTAGCTACTGCTTAATTTAAAAAAAAACAACAAATTTTAGCTTAGATCGTATATGAAATCAAAGCGATCCGTTGCTTCTAGATGATGCGGTGCTCCGATAGTGTTTTCTCGCTCGGACACGCTGTCTTTCTCTGTCGCGCATATAAGCGCCAGTGGAAGCAGTTTTAGGATTAAATCTCAATAGTAAAACACGTCGTATTTAACGAATTTGCAAAAATAAATCAATAAGAACTTAATAGAAAATAAAGTCAATGCATTTTTCTTTAAATACATATTAAAATCATATAAAAACACACAAGCAAGATCGAAGAATAATTATAATTCTCAAGTCAAATATTGAATAAGCCTAAATTTTAAATAAGTAAATAATAACTACACCTGTTAAAAGTGAGATTCTTCTATTTTACTGTAATTAATTAAGAATTAGTTAAGTTGCTTCCCCTTTCTCGAATCATACCGCACGCCACTGTTTCATTATTTCTTTCTCGGCGACGTTCTTTGCTTATATCTGAGTAAAGCAGCATCCACACTGATTGAAATCACGAGCCGCCACTGAAAAATACATTTCTGTTGTATAAATTTTAATAGTTACATTAAATTCTATGCCAACTCATCAAGGACTCAAAGAAAATGAGAAGGTGGACGGTCTAGCAAAAGACCCATCCATATAGCTCTAATTGGACCTGAACCCTCATGCGGGATCGCTTATGCGGACATTAAAGGGGCCTGTGAAGATGATGAAACTTCTCTTCATACCTTATGCTACTGTGAGACCTTCAAGGATCTCAGTGCATGGTATATGGGAAGGAATATATCTCCCCAGTACAAACAAAAAGGACTATCTTAAACAATATGGTGGACTTTATTAAAAGGACGGTACTAGTGGGGGAAGACATTTAATCTAAATCTAAAAAATATGGGGATCTATTTAAAATGAGAGTTTAGGGAGCATTACCCTCCATAACGTGAATTGTTCAGACATTGAAAATTGTATTTTCTATAGAGATAGTGAAGACGCCAAAACGGTTGTTATCAAAACTTCATACATTTCCTCTTTAATTAGTAGGTATACCTGTATAATACAAATGTGATTGTTGTTGTTCAGATTTGATGTTTGTTATACAGGATGTCCCATCCTTGTAGACCCCTTAATTTTGCAAAATTTATTAGAAATTAGCTCTCGTCTCATGATATTTATGTAAGATTTTTTCCATTGATTACACAATTTGTTGTTTATTGTTGTTGTTGTTGTTGTTAATAAATTCAAAAGAATTAGTCAAAATCGAAGAGAAAGTATCAATTATTCAATATTGACTAATATTCTCAAGTATTCAGGAATGTTGTGAGATATATTTATTGTTTTAGTAATCCACATTATTGTAGTGAATCAGTTGTGGGAAAAAACAACAACAACATGAGAACATAAAGAAGACTAAAAAGTCATCCTTCCTATTTACGTTCTGTCGCAATCATTATCTGTTTGAATATTTATAGTGGTTTTAAATACACACACATACACACAAGTCTTCTTTCTTTCTTTCTGTTTATCTCATATACATACATATATCAGGGTCGCTGACCGAATTTTAATTTAATTTTAATTTTAAAAGCACCCACCCGTATTATAATTTTTCCTTTTGCTTCTACATTTATTTTTTGTTACATTTTAAAACATAGTAATTGAAATCCAACAATTTAAAGTTTTCAATTGAAATCGGTAGAACAATAGAAACTTTGTCAATCAAATTGAAGAAACCAGAGGCAAAAAAAAAACCAACAATAATTTAAAACAAATAAACGTGATGAAATCATTCAACTTGACTCATTTTATAGAGGCCGTTTCTTTTTTTTCCCTCTCTGCTTCCTCTATTGTTATTTTACACAACAACCAGAAAAAAAGACACGATGGCAATATTAAAAGATTGTTTCTCGTGGATAATACGGCCAATTACACACACAATGACTAAGAAACCACATACATACATACACATTTAAAAAAAAACAATTTTCCATATGCATAGGTGTTTTTAATGTTTATACTGTATAGTAGGCGCACAAATAAGTGGTAATAAATAATACTTATAAACAAAATAGATCATATATGATTGTAAAAGTATTATAAAGGCCGTTTGACACGTGAATATTTTTTTGATAAAATTTTATTACAAAAATCAGATAGTTTTTAATTTAAGATTTATCATTAAAAATATATAAATATATTATCCCTCTGTTTGACACGTAAACATTTTTATCTACGACTTATATATAAAGTGATCATTATACTTGTGGTTTTTGTAATATAATGACCTACTTTATATCCCTAGGGAGATAAAGTAAATGAATATCCGTCTCATCAGCCAATCAGAAAATAGTGTTTTAATTATAATTTCCGTCAAATGTAAACAAACCATGGTAACGACAAAAATTATTAACAATAGTTCCAAAAAGTAGGCCTAAAGTGGGCGTTTTCATGCAATTTTGAATAAAATGACATTTAATTTTTCTGAAATTTCGAACAAATACTTAGTTGTGAGAATATTCGTTGTATTTACAATGGAAAGTGGTAAAGAAGACGATTTTAGTACTAGATAACATTTTCTATTAAATGTAAAAAACCATGGTAACGACAAAAAATAAATAACAGTTTCAATAAACAGTTGTAAATAAGTGTCAAATTTTGTGCGATTTTAGAATCGAAAATGATACAGAAGGTAAATATTCTTGTTCACCACCAGTACCTGTACATGTAGAAATAAGTCGTAGATAAAGTATAGTATACAACTCGTTTATAATGAATGCTAATTATAACCTCGAATGATTACAACACTCGCTCGCTCCGCTCGCTTGTGTTGTAAACTTCATTCTCGGTAATAATAGCATTCATTATAGACTCGTTGTATAATATACTATTAATAAGAAAATTGACTAAAAATGTACGCTTTGCGCATGCGTATTTAGTTATCATCTGAAAAAAAGACAGTTGACATTTGTTTTAAGATAACAACAATTATAACCTCAAAGTAAGATTGAATTGTGATCTGATTTTATGAATGTCCTTTTTGCAACAAATTCTCATGACAGATTGGAAACAGAGTACTGAAACACAAATTAAATGTTTTGAAAAACCGAAAATCCATTCTCAAATATGAGATGATTATTTATTTATTGTTATGGGAAAGTATTTCTTAAATATTAATTTTAATTTTAACAAATTAAATATGCTGGACTAGCAGTTTGTATTGTAGTTTATTGCTGCTGTTTTAGGAGTAAAGAAAAAACGTAAAAGAATCTCTATATCTTATCTATGCTTTTATATTGTCAATATCGTCTCATTCAAATTCAAACTAAGGTAAAACAAACTCACACTTCTACTGCGCACTTTTGCGCGCAGATTTAATTCTAAATTTAATAATTTTTAGAACATGTTCTATAATTTTTAACATCAGAAATTTTTTTAAATTTTATCACTAAATTCCCTGTATGACACACACATTAATTTAATATAAAATTATATATTTTTTTTAATAAGAAATTTCTTTATAAATTTGTCATCGTGTCAAACGGCCTTAAGTTATAAGTAATCTACATATCGAAAAATCACTAGTAATTCATGATTCAAAGTAGTGAGATATCATAAAGATAGAAAGAAAGGGAGTAATAATGAAGGAATAAGAGAAAGAGATAAAGAGACAGAAGCGAAAAAGAAAGAAAAGCAGGAAGGGGAAGAGGGTTGGCGAGAGAAATAAAGATAAAGAGAAAAGGATGAAAAAAGAAGAAAAGGCAGGCCAAATAGAAAGCAAAAAGGAAAACAGCATAAAAGTAAGAAAAGTGGATGAAATAGGGGGCAGACAGACACAAAACAAATAAAGGCAGACGAGAAAGAAAAGGGAAGAATAAAGACAGGAGAAGAAGAAAGAAAGATCGTAAGGCAGGAAATAAAATGAAAGCTAGGCGGAAGAGAAAGATGAAAAGATATCAAAGAAGGAATGAAAAAGAAAAAAAGTCAGGCGAAAAAGAAAGAAAGACGTAAGAGGAAAGGGTCGGAAAGTAAAAAAAGATAAGAGAAAAAGAAATATAGGAGCAAAAAAAGTTATAAAAGTAGATAAAGGAAGCAAAGATAAAAACAAAAGAGAAAAGTAGAAAAACTGAAAAGAAAAGTCAGGCAATAAAGGAACAATGAAAATAAACTAACATAGGAAAGAAAACCAGAAAGAAGATCAGGATAGAAAGATAGAATGCAGGAAGGAAAGAAATAAAGGGGAAAAGAAAGAAAGCAGTGGCGTAACTAGGCACCCGCGCGCGCCAGCAATGCGGGGGGCCCAACTTTAATTTATTTTAAGAAAAAGTATAACTATAAGTATATACAAGGGCCCAAACTAAAAATTTGCCGGGGGCCCAAAATTTCAAGTTACGCTACTGAAAGAAAGGAAGATAAGAGAGGCGAAAGGAGGGAAAAAATATCAATAATTACGTATGTTATTGATAAATAATAAAAAAGAGAGCGCTGGAGCTCTTCAGTACTTATTGTATACGAGCCACCCCTGTGGAAAATAATACTTTCTTTGACAACAATAACGTAACTTATCGATTAGAAGAGAGAGGAAAAAAAAGTATAGTTTGAAATTATGCTTTTTGCCCTTTAAATACCTATTTTTGTGCGTTTATTGTTACTTTTTTAGGAAAAAGTATAAAGTATACGGGGTTATTCACACCGAATGAAAAGTTCTTATGGCAACTCTTATTATTTGTCGAGTGATTCAAAAAATATTTCAAGGACTTATAGGAGGGTCCTTAGAGTACATTTTAACAAAATCAGAACCTCTTAGCTCATTTGGAAGTTGGTCAAAAAGCGTCGTTTCTGACTTTGTAGTAATTTTCAAAAACGAGCTAAACACGTAAAACGAATAACTCTTTCAACATTGATTTCTTGCGTTTTTATTAATTTAATTCTGGAATAGGTGGGAATGTTTCGCATTTTTTCTAAAATGCAATGGAGAAAAACGAAAAAAATCAATGTTGGGAAGGTCTCCGAGTCCTTTGTTGTTTTGCGTGGATGTTTAGTTTCGTTTTTGAAAATCGCGACCCTGTCCAAAACGACCGTCTTTTGACCTACTTCGAAATGAGCCACGAGCTTTGAATTTTGCTAAAATAATCCCCAGGAAGTCCCCTAAAGATCCTTGATTTTTTTTAAATAGCTCGTCGAATAGTGAATAACCCTGTTTGCAATAAAACTAAAGTATAAGAGATATTATTATCAAATCGATGTGGTTTGACTTATTTGTGAGGCAACTATAATAATGTATATGTGTTGTATGTGCAAATAACAGGAGGGTCAACAAACTAAAAAGCATACACACAACAGACCCACACGCTTGAACAACAAACAACACCATGACCAAGACTGGTGACCTTGGAAGGAAACCAACAAATAATAATTGTATACCTTGTCTGATTTTGTACAATGAAATCATTATAAAATTATTTCTATTGTTGAAATTTTCATTATTTGCTATAATTTTTACAAAATATTGTTGTTATTAAAATATCGAGAAATTGTGGTTTGTGGTTTAATTATCTTTCAATTCGTTTTTCTTATTTGTTCATGGATATTACATGAGCCACGTGGCGATTCCATTTCAATGCATTCACGATTCGGGAAAAAAAAGATCAATTTCGTTTTATTGATTTATAGTAGTAGTAGTAACTATTAATTATTCAATTAGATTACAATACGTGTACCCAATCATTTCTAATTCATCTACTTTTTGTGTGTAGATATTAACTTTTTTGTTGATGTTTTTTTTTTGTTCTTTTTTTGGCAGAAGCAAGTCGATGATGTTAATGGTAGTGATGAAGTTGAAGTTGATATAGATGAATTATTAGATATGGAAAGTGATGAAGAGAGACGAAGGCATTTACAGGTTTGTATATCTTTGAAATTTGTAATAGTTTAATATACTGTGCTGGTAATTCGAACTAGAAACATATCCATTTATTATATCTATGTTTCCACTTCTATAATTGCCAGCGATGTGTGTACAGGGTGAGTCATGATTAGAGTTGCCGTAAGTACTTTTCGTCTTACATGACACACCCTGTGTACACATAAAGGGCAAGTCGAAATTAATCTATCAAACTTTGCTAAATGTCCGCTTATCTGTTAATTAAGTTTGTCAGATTAAGTACGATTTGTTTAATCATTTGTATAAATTTTATAATCTTCTATTATAATTCCAGAGTCTGCTTATAAATGCAAAAGGGTCGCAGAATGATGTTAAAGTAAGTATTCTCTTATTGGATTTATTATTTTAATCAAACATTATACAAAATTTTCTTATTATTACAGAAATTCATCAATGATTTATTAGATAAAGCAAAGACTCTTTAAATATTTGAAATAAGCAAAAAAAGTGCCAAATCGGTTCAGTGACGATTTGGGCCCTATGGCGCCCAGTTTGCACAAGTCTTAGTGATCTTTAAACATAATAATAATAATAAACAAATACACAAAAATTGTTGAAAATTTATAACAAGTAAATCTTTCGAAACTGTATTCCATCCTCTCGATATCAGGAAATTGATGATAACCATGATAATGAAAACATTAACAATAATAAAAATGATAATAATAATAACGGTTTTGTAAAGATTTTCTAATTACAATTGTCATTAGGTTTCTAACATAATCATTAATTAATTACCTAATCAGTAATAATTTTAATAGCAAGTGTGTCCAGTTTTTGCGCCAGACTATTATTGTTGTAGTTTTTTTTTTTTTTTGTTGATAATTTGTATTCGAATGAAGTGTAGAAGAGTTTAGAAAAGGAATCATATCATTTGTTATACGCCCCCCTTGTAATCATGGGACAAAATGGTAATGGGGGCTTAAAGTTTTTTTGATAAATACAATTATATGCACGTGCTTTCAACGTTATTGCCTTTTTTCTAAATAAGAAACTTTTGTAATGAATATTTATTAATGCTCAACTATTAGTGATTAATGAATATTAATCAATGTAAGCTTCCCCCCACTTTTCCTTCTAGGTCTTTATTTTTGTTGTTTATAATTGACCTTTTTTTTTTTCTTATTATATTTACTACAAATTATATGTGACATAATAATTGTTGGGTGTACTTATACTATAATGATATTTGAGATTTTTCAAGCAACAATCAATCAGTTGTGATCTCATCATCTTTACTATACTAATCATTGTGTCTGTCATTAGGGAATATTTTAGAAATTAGCGTATGATATGTAATATACGGACTTTTATTAAATAAATAGCTACATTTAGACAATTACTGTTGTTCATTCTTCACCTGTATATATTATTAATAAGGAATGGATTTTGTGGTACAATTCGAACTATATGAAAATTGAACGGCACACGCAAAAGTGGTGTACTTCCAGTGAATTCTCTTTGACGCTCAGTATGTTGGACTTGAATATAGTCAGCCAATTGAAGCATCAATATAGGCTCACGATGTCACAAGAACTATGAAAATCTGTTGTGGTCCCCATCATGTGCAATCCATAAGCGTCTCATGTAGAACATAAACACAATTGTAGGGCACAATAAATTGGATAATAATCGAAGATTTACTGTTTAAAAATAAATTCTTCATAAGTGTTTCTATTAGAAATTGTTATTAACAAAAAAAAATGCAAATTAACTAAAATAATGTCAATAATAGTGTCTAAATCGAATCTAGTAAACTAGTTTATTGGTATACAATTATTACTTTACTAATTACAATAACAATAAACACAAATCCGATCTAAATTGAGAAGGGTTTACAGAGTTTTTCAAAATATTTTCCACTCATAATATGGTCGTAAAAAATACATATAATTTCCGACATTTTCCTACCAATTTTCAAGCAAATTAATTAATTTTCAAAATGGAATTTTAAGCAAATTGAACAAAAATTATCATTAAGTTATTTTATCAACATTATAGGAGTAGTCCTCTACACCTTTGATTCCTTGACACAATTTTTCTCATGTCTACGCAAACTATTACTAGACGCAATTCATTGATTTGTACAATGATAACGTTCCTCATCTGTATGTTGTTTTAAATGATCTTTTAAATGTACTTTATGTCTAAACTTCATATCACAAATATAACATTGATATGGACGATATGTTTTTTCAACTGTATGTATTTTTAAATGTTCTGTTAAATGTCCTTTTTGTGCAAATCTATGATTACATGTATTACACTGATAAGGTTTTTCACCTGTATGTTGTAATACATGTGTATTTAAGGTACCTTTCTGTTTAAAACATTTGTTACAAATATCACATTGATAAGGTCTCTCACCTGTATGTACATATAAATGACGTTTTAAAACTTGTCTATATGTAAATTTCATATCACAAATATTACATTGATGTGCTTTTTCTCCTGTATGTATTAATAAATGTCTTTTTAAAACTGATTTTGTTGTAAACTTTTTGCCACAAATACTACAATTGAAAAGTTTTTCACCATTATGTCTTAATATATGTTTTCTTAAATTTGATTTGCTTGAGATGTTTTTGTCACAAATATTACACTGATAACATTTTCTATCCTTTTGCTGTGTGTTTTTTTTAATTCCTGAAATTCCATCAGAACCAACAACTATATAAAAATATTCAATCCTAATTAATAATTCAACAATTAACAAGTACTTTAATCAATCCTCTTATAACACGATCAAACAGTGTTAAAATTACTACTTATTACAATTATTTTCGAACAGAGTATGAAAGGAGAAACGTATATCGTAACTTGATGGAACTATTTTAGTAAAATTCGAGTTTCTTTTATACTATTAATAAATGCCTACTATATGATTTTAATAATAATAAATAAGCACAAAATCAATTGTTAATTGTTAATAATCTGTATTACCGGCCTAAGCAACGACATACGTTTTTATTCTAGAGCTTATATTAAAAATAATACGAATTATATTTTATAACATTTTGTACACAACACAGTTGGGTACATTTTTAAATCAATTTAATTAACACGCGCTTAATTATTTTAACACGAATCG
Organism: Mylabris sibirica; assembly: GCA_039776855.1. Classification (NCBI taxonomy): domain Eukaryota; kingdom Metazoa; phylum Arthropoda; class Insecta; order Coleoptera; family Meloidae; genus Mylabris; species Mylabris sibirica. Next base: position 13,317,706 of record CM077843.1, on the reverse strand, counting down.
TGTTTTAGATTGATTGATAATATTAATATTATTATAATTCTTACCAATTCTTGAACATAATTCATCATTATTATCATTATCTGTTATCTTCTTCTTATCACTAATTAATGAAGTTGGGCACTGATTGTCTTCATCTGCAGAATCAGACTCTAAAACAGAACATTATGATTTTTATTTTTAGTATTTGAAATAAAATAATTAAAAATATAAAAATCAAAATCAAGTATCCGATAACGAGGATACTATAACACGAAACTGTAAAACCAATTACTGTTGTACACCCTGCATCGATTCAACAATTAAGAAGTAAAAGTAATCCTCTCATAACACGGTTTTAGTATAATATAGGAGAATAGAAACAATATTACTCTTTTACAACACGATATAATAGTTTTTAAACCACAACAAAGTGGAGTACATACTGAATTTTACCAAGATTCATATCAAGCCCGCATAGGAAATTAGTAAATTAGATCATATTGTTTATAAATTCTAGCATGGTGTTAATAATAGAGTAATACCGTGTTGTAGGAGGGTTGATACTATAACTACTATTGTTTTTATTATTGACAGAAATTCTTAAATGCTTGATTCATTCTTTATGATATCAATGCAACATGTATCGGCATCTTTATTATCACTAAATTGATTATCATTAATTATTGTTTTATCATCATCATCATCACCAACTGGTATACATGGATGATGATGATTATTTTCACGTATTTTTTGGTACTTAATCCTCTTTTGTAATACAGTTTTAACATTGACTAAATTATACAACAATTATTATACTTACCAATTTTCAAAGATGTTCCCTCAATATCGATTTCATATTTAATAAAACCAAGTGATTCCTCAGCACACGAACTATTTTTGTTTAATTTTTGATCAATTGTAGTTTCCCAACCATTATCAATCGTTATATTAAAATGCTGATTATTCTCATTAATTATTTGATCTTCATCATCAAACTCACTCTCTAAAAACATATCAATGGTAATACGTATAGTCAACTAAATATTATAATTAATATTATTACTAATTCTTAAACACAATTCATCAATATTTGAGTTAATTCCAGTAATACTAGAAGAGCTATTATCGTGTGAATTTTCATTACTATTATTATTCATTGTTATCTTCTTTTTATCATCAATTAATGAACTTACGCACTGATTCTCCTCAACTTCTGAATTATTCCCTAAAAGACACCACTAAACATTTTTTCAAGAATTAAATCAAGCCTCTGATAACACGGATTTGTATAGAAACAATTTCAATATTAAAAGCTCTTCTATACTATTTTTATATAAGATTAGATAGGCTTCAAATAACACATACTGGGGTGATTCACAATCGTCGTCTATTAGAAATATAGAAGAAATTCTACAAATTGATGATTGGATGGAGAGTCGAGTTGACTACCCTCTTTTTAAAAAGGGGTTGTTTGAATAACGAAAATATTGCCTAAAAATACAGTAAATGTGTGAAAACATGTAGAGCCATTAAACTTCCTATACTGTGATTTGATATAATATATCCGTGTTAAAAGAGGATAAGATTTTTATAATTCTCTTTACCAATTAGTAAATTTGTTTTGCAAGCATCACCTGGAACATTATTGTAAACAACAAATTGTCCATCATCACATTGTTCAATACGGGGCCAATTTTTATGAAAATCTTCGACATTATTTTGATTATTTTCAGTTTCATTTTGCAACAATAATTGATTCGTTTCCAGGATCTTCTCACGATAATGATAGAAAACAATCAATATATGAAAACAATTAAAACAAATGAATTTTGTATATGGATCATTTTCAACAATCTAAAAATAAGAATAATTAATAAGAAATTAATTATAATTAATAAATGAATTTTTATTTTTATACCTTCAAGTTTGTAAACAACTCAACAATTGTTGGAATTGTTGGATCTGTTTGTTTTTTATCAAAAATATTCTCACAAAATTCACGCGATTTCAGACAATTACAAAAACGACAACGCTCCATTTTTTATCCTTACTATTAATTAATAACACAATTAATAATTAACAGTTTTTAATTCACTTAACGCACTGATTAAATTATCAATAAAACGTCAGCCCATAGACTTGGATATATAGACTGCCAATGTGGGTAGAAATTTGTAGCCACCACGCGCACTAATATTTTTTAAAACTCATCTGTTGTTTCTTTCCAACAATGCAACAACTATATTTTCTGTCTTTGTCAACTTGTCCGCCACAGTGTTTTACGCTGGCGGATAGTCAGTCAAATTGAAGGACAGATAGTGATAAGTAGTTAGCTAAAAAGAGTAAGACTAACTTTCGAGGTCATTCGAAGTTGGTTGCATTATAATCCAATACAAAACATAGGACATTAGCAATCTATTCCCTTCTAATATCTTTGCGTCAACCATAAATATAACCTAACATATGACATATATAATTTGCCACGTTGCCACATGTAATTCTAATCAATCATTGCCACCATTATATTGAAATCATTTAAGAAAATTGCTTAAAATACAAATAATACACAATCAAAGTTAATTTTTAATCACAACAATTAACATTAAATAATAAATGATTTACAGTAAAACTTCGTTATAACGCTCTTCTAGGGACCAAGGTAAAAAAACGTTATAACCGGGAAAGCACTATAACCGAGAAATCACAAAAATTCATAGCATGAACAAATAAAATGCATTTAAATATATGAAATGAACAAAATTTATTTCAAAGCATAGAATAAAGCCTATGAACATACAGGGTGTACAACGCTATTTCACCTCGCAGTTAGCAAGACTTTTGGTTACGTAGGATCGTAGCTTGATTCGACCGTCCGTTTTTCTTTATTGATAAATGTCAAATCTAGCAAAATATGCAATCAAGCTACACGACTCGATATAACAAAGGCATAGCCAACTGTGATGTGAAATAGCGTTGTACAGTGTGTACAAATAGCCTTGTACAGTGTATAGAAAAAACATGATTTTAACAAAAAAAAACTCGGTTTATTTTTGAATTTCTCAAAATCAATCGGGCCGAATCGGTTCAAATCTACACGAAATCCAAGTCTGGTGGAGGTCTTTCGAATTTTGCAAAGAGCGTTTTAATCCGTCAAGCCGTTCAAAAGTTATGACTTATGAGCTACCTACATACTCACACACATACAGCCATACAGACACCCTCGCAAAAATAGTCAAAATAGTTTCCTAAGACCCCAAAACGTCAATATCTGTTAAGAACTCAATTTTCGAAAATCGGGGTAAAAGCAGTAACTTCCCGAAATTTTTAAAATTTTCAATTTTCTTGGCGGGAAGTTGAAAATAAGTCGAAATTGGAGCGTTATAACCGGGAAATCGGAGCGTTAAAACGAATAACATTGTCATTGAAATATTGCTCAGGGGGCCGGAACCGAAGAAAAAGAGCGTTATAGCCAGGAAAACGTTATAAGCGGGAGCGTTATAACGAAGTTTTACTGTATTACAATTTTTTTTGAAAATTAAAGAAAATTGGCAGCATTGATAAGCGTATTGGGGATCGCATACAGTTACTAAATATATACAGTACCGCAATTCAATGGGCCAATGTGTTAGAGAGAGAAACTAATTTTTGAACCAACATGGCGGCATTTTTAATAATCGGCCATTCTATTGGCTGTACTCAATAATCTGTCATGGAATCAGATATCTTGATTTTAAATTCAACTTTTCAATGTCACCAACTTATAGTTTCAAATTCAAATGTCTGTAGGGATCGCAGACAAGCCGACGACCTCTGGTGGTCGTTCGGCGAACCCGTATAGGGGACATTAATCATAATCATAGACATTAATGACATTGTCTATTGTTGTTTACATTGGAAAACATACATATTTTCCAGAAAAAACTCCGAACGTGGGTATGTTTTTCTTTCGGTTATATTTGTAAGTCATATTGCCATACTATGTATGTGTTTTTTATGTAGAAAGTTTTAATTTAACGTTTAATTTACAGTTAATTTGACGGTGTCAGTATTTGATTTTTTTTTAAATTCCTTAAGTATTGGTTTGAAGTTTAACAAGCAAACAATACCGACAATTGGACAGCAGATTCCATGACCTACAACAGTTGTTTTATAAACAAAATACCCATATTAGTCAAAAATATTAACCTTATTCTATCTTCTAAACTAACCTAACAATAAACACCTAAACACAATGATAAGTTACTACTACAAATTAATGTTAAAGAGATTTATATTTGGCGCTGTAGCTAATCAATTACACTAATTAAATGTTCCATAAAACTATAATAATACAGTACTTTGTGTTTTTTATACAATTGTCCAAAGGTAATATCAACACCACCACTAAAAAAAACACAATTTATCATTGAAATTACTAATTTATGAATGAAACAAGCAATGATTTTCACTGAGAACGCTACTTACACTATAAATAATATAATTTATTGTTCCATAAAACTATAATAATAAAGTATTATGTTATTTTATAAAATTGGCCAAAAGCATAGTATCAACAACACTGCTAAAATTCACAAATAATCATTAAAATTACAAATTTATGTATGAAATTCATAAATACAAATTAAATAAAAAAACACCTTGAAAAACTTTCAAAAAACCAAAAAATAATCCTGCACCCATAAACCACAATGCTAAGTAAATTTCACCATGTACTATAACAGGGTTACGACTTTTGCCACCGTGGCGCTGTGATCTCAAAATGAATCTCCAATACTTACCACCAACTGTTGCATACGAAATTCTCCAATTAAAATTAATGTATAACTATCAACTTGAAAAATCTATAAGAATAGTGTTGTTAACAATTCTTTTCTTGTTGTAATAATGAAGACTTTTTAAATTTTTTTCAACATTATTTAATTTGCAATTATAATTACTGAAAAACCATATTTCACTACCAACATGTTGAAGTAAATTTACTAAAAACATAATTAAACAGAGGAAGGCAATCTCAACGTTGCCATGTCGTCTATATTCCGCTATTTTTAACAACATTAATTAATAAACTTAGTTTCGATACAAGCTATGAATATACTGACAGAATACAGAACAACTAGAGTTTAAAAAAAAATACATCAAATTATCCGACTGTGAGTAAAGCCCGCTAAATAAATAACGTACTCCGACTAGTCGCAAAACATAATCTCTATAAAAAATTTGTGCTGTCTTTTTAATCTTATCGGAATTTCAACTTTTGCACACTTGTACCGGAAATAACTCCAACTAACAAAAAAATTGAATTTTAGATCAAATGAATATCTAGGAAACTCTAGGGAATTTTTTGTTCAAAATCTAGGGAGAAATGCTGTAATAGACTTGACAACGCTGGTGTGTTTCCTTATTATCAAAATTCCGCATGTGTATGTCCGCTCGTGATTGATGTTCTCCATTAAACATTAACTTTTTTTGTAGTTTTTATCAGTAGAAACAAGTCAATAATTATTGATAAACACTTGTAATTAATTATTGATTAATTATTTAATCTTTATGGCATCAGTGGAGGACCCTGATAGTGGTATGGAATCGCAGGAGGTATCCCAAGCTCAAGAAGTGTCACCCGTAAAAAAAATGGAAATTGAGGATGATGATGAGAAAATCGACCAACAGAAAGATGATGAAGATGATGATGAAGTAATTTTATTGTTTAATTTAATCAATTTGTAACATAACCTCAATTTTATTGTTGTAGCCGGATGAGACACTATGTGAACGTTTATGGGGCTTGACTGAAATGTTCCCGGAATCGCTAAGGAATGCTACACATCTGACCTATACAGCAACACAGGCTAGTATGAAGAATCTGTATGGATTCTCAAGGAATGCCTTATGGATCTTGTTCAGTACGTCGATGATTCTGTTTGCACCGGTGATCTTTGAAGTGGAACGCGCTCAAATGGAAGAGATGCAACGCAATCAACAGAAACAAGTAGTTTTTTAAATATTTGTTAGATATTCTTTTTTTTGTTTTAACTCAATTATGCCTAATTTCAGATGTTGCTCGGAGCGAATACAGCAATGTCCGGTAGTGGTGGTGGTATACACACTCTAATGCCGCCTTTACAACGGTAAATTCATCAAATAATCAATCAGCAACAAGTGTTATTAGTTTGTTCTGTTGCTAATGACGATATTTGAAACTATAAAGCTTTTATAATGTATTATAGTAAAATTTGGGTTATTTTTTATTTCTTATTCGTTTTCATTAAATTCTAGTATTGAGAATTTTCGTTTGGTTTTCAATAATTTTAACCATTCTCCCCTATACAGTAGTGTGTACAATGCTGTGTCATCTTACAGTTGGCCAAGCTTTTGTTATATTTAAAGTCGTAACTCATTTCATACTCCATTCGATTTATCATTGTCTAAGGAAAAACAAGTGACCGAACAGAGCATGGCCAACTACGAGGTGGAATAGCGTTATACACACCCTATATGTATGTAAAATTCGATAGACATTGATAATATTTTAAATTTTTGTTTGCTTTTTCAATAATTTCACTTATTTCCTATACAGCACGGTGTAATATAATGCTATGTCATCTCGCAATTGGCCATACTTTTGTTTTTTAAAGTCGTAACTTAGTTCATACTTTACTTCATTTGATTTTTTCAATGAAAATCAAGTGACGGAATCAAGCATGGCCAACTGCGAGGTGAACTAACTTTACACATACGATAGACATTAATAATATTTTAATGAATTTATTTAATAATTGTACGAAATTTTTCGTACCAACATCGAGTTAATTATATACAGCCAAGTTATATATTAAAATAGTTAATTTATGCAATAATAATCGTTGACAATTTCATTGACAATTCTCTTTATTTTTACAAAAAAAAAAGGAGACAGGTGAAATTTATCGTTTATTCGTTTCATAACGCCTATAATTCAATTTTAATATAATACTGATTGCTTAATTTACGTTAATTATTTTTTTGTATCTTTTCAATAACAATTTTTATTAAGAAATTTTGTACAATTTTTTATCGTTATAACGAAACGAATAATCAACACTTTCCCTTTCTTTATCATCATTCTAAAGACGATAAAACGTAACATTTACTTTATTTCTTTTCTATATATAAGAAATTATCAGATTATTGAATTTTTCCATATTTTTTTAAAATACAAAATAAATTAGATATTTTTTTTTTGTTTTAATTCGTCGCATTTTTTTCCTTTTTAATATATAATATATCAAATTAAAACAAGTCATTGAATTTGTAGTACGAAATATACAAATTTTATGTCATATAAATATGCCTTATTATTTACACATATATTATTTTATTATAATTGTATATACAGGACAGCCCCCATTTTTGAATATACATACATCATACACTTCCACTAATGTTTGTTTTGTTTTTGTCTGTAAAATATATAGTCCGATAATACATTGTGATGTGATTCGTGCTTGAAATGCAAAATAATTTAAAATTATCCCTAAAAAAAAAAAAATTAATGAAAGTATACAATAATAGGATAATAGAAATCTACAAATACTACATTTAGAATGGAAGCTGTCCGCTCCAAATACGTGGTAATTAGAATGTAGAAAAAAAAATAGAAAATTGTATTCTCTATAACACCAACGGGTGGATAATAATATATTATGAAGGAAAAGAGTATGTTCAATAAATGGCTTGTAGAACATTCGAAAATTGTCTAGAAACCCAAACAGTAAACAACATGTATTATAGTTAACAATTGTTTTCATCTCTTTTTGCATTTTTTTCTTTGTTTTTTAATGCTAGAAAATCTAATATTATTGATAAAAGAGACATTCTACATTTTTTTCCTTCTTTTAAAACACGAGATCATCTCTTAAATAACTTTGTACTTTTATTACATATACACCTTTTTGTTTGTTTGCAACAATCGATTAGTTTTTTATCAACTAAGTGGATTTTAATAACAATTCTGCTTTATATCAATTACAAATATATACAAGTTGAGATTATTTCTAAATAAACGTTGATATTATTAATCGATTATGCAATAAATCATTTATATATAGATATATTAAAAAAAAAAAAACAGAATATTCTAATTCCAGCTTAGTAGATATTGTAATGCTAATTATATACAATATTCATTAAAAAGAAAGAAAAAACTCACTTTAAAGTTGAATTAACACGAACTAATTGTAAAGTCACGCAAAACAGTAGTGATAATAAACAAATAATGCGCAAAAAAATCGTCTTCCACATGTAACGATTCCCCCCTCCTTTTATACTTGTTATGGCAAAGAACGATTTACATTATTTTTCTTTAGAATTAAAAAAAAAACTTGAAAAAGTATAAATGAAACTAAACGAATATTTACACACTGTGCTGCTAATACTTGAACGAAATATATAAATTGTATATGAAAATTGCACAATATTTTAAAATACTAATTAAAGCTCCTTCAGTTCATGTCTGATGTATAGAAAACGTTCCACTATTTGAAGAGTCTAAATCAGGTGGTGGTGAAGGATTACGTCCTTCATACCTACCATCTTCATCTAAAAAAAAATATTAAATATTAATAAATTGATCTATTATAAAAATATACTGTTAAAAATACCAATTACTGATGAATATGTTGTAAAACTATTATCATTTGGATAAATTGGATTATTAAATGGTGGTACATAATCAATAGTATCCATCTCATCATATTCCCCATGAGGATTATCGTTAATAACTTGTTCTTCTGCTTCTTCTTCTTCTTCTTCATCATCATCTTCTTCTTCCTCATCGGGTGTATAATATAAATTAGGTTTGAGATCACTTGTATCTTCCATGATTTTACTATTAATTTCACAAATTTTCGTTTGGTCATCTTGATCCTTCTGTTCATGCTCTTGTTCTTGTTGTTCCTGCTGCTCATGTTCTGGCTGGAGTTGTTGAAATTGTTGCTGTTCATCCAATTGTTCAGGACTTTTACGATTTATTATTGGACTTACAGGTCTTGATGTAGATAATTCAGTTGATGATGTTACAGATGTTGATAGATTAACATCACAACTACCCGGTATTGGAAAATTAGGACTTGGAGGTATTGTTTTCACTACAGATGGTATCTCACAACTTAATATCGCATCTACATCTAATGCTATAATAATTAACAATAAATAATTTAATAAACAATTTTAAACTATTTTTAAAGTAATATTTACCTGGCTTTCGTTTTTCCTCATCAACGCTTATACCAAATGCTTTTTTAAGTCTCAAACTAGTCATTTCTCTTTGACGTTCTAATTCAGTAGGTTCAGAATTAAAAGCTGATGGAGCTATATGAAAGAAAATTTTGATAATTATAGACAAGAAAGAAAAATGATGTTAACATTCACCTTTACCGGGTAATTCCAATGGAGACGCCATTTCATCATCCGAAGACGTTTCTGATGTACGACTACTGCTACTTGTACTATTTGATCTAAGTCTTGGTGGTTTGAATGATTCTAATGAATTATTCTCTTCATTACTTATTGTTTCATTATCATTTTCTTCATTCTTTATTTTATCATTTTTCGTCATCTTCTTCCTTTGACGATATTCAGTTATAGATAACTACAATAATTACAAATATTTAATAAATACTAAAAATATTACATCAATAAATCAATTACTTTTCTTTTTGTTGGTGTAATAGATTCAGGTTTACGATCTTCAAATCCTAAAATGCTTAATGTTTTTTCAACTGTACCAACCAAATGCTCACTATTTGTAAATATATTATGTCGATGATCTCTAGATAATCGAGGATCCATTAAATTAACAGCCACCTCGGAACGATGTTGCTCTTGAATTGGAAATTGTTGTTGCTCTTGAATTGGAAATTGTTGTTGTTGTTGCTGACTTTTTGTTTCACCAACTGTTTCTTCAATGGAAACTTCATGTTCTATAGCTTGTGGAACACCATCATCATCTGCTCCATTATAAACATCAACACAAACATCTTGACTTATTGATTGATCATTCTAAATAACATAATAAATAATTCACAATTAATAGAGAATATAATTATTCAAATATGACATTTTAAAATTACATTATTTGATGGTAATTGATTGGTAGGTGTTGATGGTGGTGTTGTTTCGTTTGATAATGATTCTCGAGGTAAACGACGTTTCTTTGGTGGCGCAACTGCATCATTCAAAGGAGGTGATTCTATAAAAATTAGTAATTGAAGAAAAAACAAAACATTAATCAATAAAATTGTAAGCTTAAGAACAAATGTTACCTGGACGCCCTAATGGACTATCACATTGATCTTCACTAATAGCTTGTCGTAACCATCGTTTCTTAGCACTATCTCTTGGTTGTAGATTATTATCACAAAAACTAGCAACTTGAGCCAATGTACCTAAACTCTTTCCTGTTGTTGTATAAAAACCTGAATCATAATCTACTGTTGTTGTGGTTGTTATAGTTGTTGTTGAAGATGTTGATGGTGATGAAGATGATGAAGTATTGATATGTGGTGTTAAAGATGATGGTGATATAGAACTAGCAGATTGTATAGTATCGGGTACTTTATTCAACCATTCATTCATTAAACCTTTCTTCGTTTTTGGAAATTTAAAACCAGCCTCCATTGGTTCAACAGCAGCTTGTACTAATAAACATGCTGATGATAGATGTGTTTCCGGGGATGATTGTGCTGAATTTGAATTCGAATCAACCTCTCTTGTTGGTGATTTGTTATTATTATTATTATTTACGATTTTACCATCTGAACCACTATTTGATAAAGCTAATAATAGACCAGCATCTTGATTTGAACTACTATGGTGATGATCAATTGTATCATTCTCTTTATAATCAAAACTATTCCTTGATATATTTGAACGATGATGATGATGATGATGTTCATTTGGTGATAGTAATGTTTCATCACCTGATGTCATATATGAATCTGTTGAATTTAAACGATTACGTCGACTACTACTAGTTGATTGTGTATTTGTACTGGATGCTCTTGAACGACCTTTTCGCCGTTTTCGCCTTATTTTAGGTTCATGCTTATCATCATCTTTTGTTAAAGATGGTTCTGATTCCCTTCTATGTGCTTGTTTTGCTTGATGTTCCTGTTTTCTTTGGTCAGCTTTTTCCATTTGAGCTATGGCACGTAATATAGCCTCCAATTTTCTTTCTTCACGGCTCAATTTCTTATTTTTATTATCTAAATTCATATAAAATATACATATTAATTTATACATAAAAAAAGTAAGTAAATAACATTTACCATCTTTAGAATCTGTTTCTCTTGTATCTTCTTTATCATTTTTTTGATGACAAGAAGAACGCCGTGGTGGTGCAGATGAAGAATCTGATGTTGTATTAGCCTCATCTTCTGTTTTAATCACTTCTTTTATTGGTTTGTCTTCTAGTTCTGGTTCTTCATTTTTAATTTTAACATCATCAATATCATCATTCTCTTCTTTTACATCTTTTGTTTCAACTTTTATTTCTTCTTTAATTGTAGTAGTTGCTAAAGGTGGTGATGATAATGTTGTTATTTCTTTTGTTTTATATTTTATTGGGGTATCATCTACAGGTGCCGAAACAGATACTGTCCGCCTTCCACGCCGTTTTCTATGCCTTTTTTTTGGTCAGTATAAAAGTTACAATTAATTTAACACTATTAAAATAATTTATTTTCATAGACTTACATTTCAGTCGAATCACCATTTTTCTTAATTGTAGTCTTATTAACTGTACATTCTTCTAAATTACCACAAGCGCAAGCAATATGTGTTGTACCAATAGCAGCCAAATCATGTGATTCATGTTTAATTGTTAATTCAACATTCTTATCAACATTTGCAATTGTAACAATATATAAATGTAATACACCTTTTACAATAGAATGTCTTAATTCGGCATTCGGTTTACATGATCTTCTTATAAAACGTGCACTATTACCATATGTTCTTGTATCAACACAAACTTCTGTATTATCTTTATGTAAACGATAAAAAAATAAAAATGGTCCAGGTCTTTGTGAATGTTGTCTTGTATTACAATTATTTCCTGATTTTATTTGTTGTGTTGATAACATATATTTACCACGTAATTCAATAACTGGTGTATTTGGTGGTAAATTTACTGTACTAACTAAATATTTTATTTCTGTTAATGGTTGTGTATGGATACGACATTTATTTACAGTTGTATCATATTCAATTTGTACATCATTATGTACACCATTCACTCTAATGCTACTAATTCGAGCACGTAATTCTGGTGAATAATGATTAGTTACAGCTTCTTCATAATTATCAATCCATTGTCTTAATTGTGGTAGATGTGTTGATGTAACATCCTGATTATCATCATCACTATGACACTTTATTTGAACTCGTGTCTATTCAAACAAATTAAAAATAAAATTAATTATTTAAAAACTATAAAAGAAAAAGAATTTAATAAACTTACTTTTCTTCTAACAGCTTTACGTTCACGCTTCTTAACTTGTCTTCTATGTGTTGCATCTTTAATAGCTTCACGTCTTTGTCGTGCAGCATTATTAGCTTTTTGATTATCAGTTTTTCTTCGATTCATTAAATTTGAACGTCCTTTTGTTAAAATATTATTGTTATTATTATTATTATTAGTACTTGTATGTTCACCATCTGATGTATCGCTATCAGTAACAATATCTTTATGTTTAAAACTCTCTTTTAATTTTGTTTCTTTACGCAATTTTGGATCTATTAATTGGCGATCTTTTAACCATTGTTGTTGTACCATTCTAGCTTTATGACGATCAATATGTTTTAATGGATCACAAACTTCACATAAATATTCATCTGGTATTTGTTTGTTTTTAACAACACATTGTACATGTTGCCATACTTTACATCGATCACATTCAACCATATAACCATCATCATGAACAAAACCACTACAAGAAAATTTTCTTTTATCAATATTCATAAACTAATACAAATATTTGTTTAATTTTTTACCATATACAACGTGTAACATAATCACCAAATTGATCTTCATTATTTACAGCTTCTGCTTCAGGTGCTGTATCAGTTTCTTCACCTTCGGTATCTTGTTTTCTATCTGAAACATCGCTAATATCAGAAGCAGCATCATCATCTTGAACATCAATTTGATTATTGCTATTAGATATTGATGAAAGATTTGTTGATGGTATTTGACTTGATGAAGATAATGTTCGTCCTGTAAATTATAAAATCATGATATATTTATCATTAATTATTTTGAAAAAATACAAACTTTTCCCACTATTTGGTGAAAACATCATAGAAATTCCATTCATTGGTGATGGTGTACTTGATGGAACTGTACGTGTTGGTGAATCTGGTGGTAATGTAGCATTATAATTATGATCCAACAACACAGCTTGACAAATCAATGATAGAGCATCAAGGCCAGATTTATTTCGATCATCTTGTATTGAACAAGATTTAAAACATTCATTTTGACTATAAAAAAACATAAATATACAACACATACAATTTAATAATAAACTTTATTAATAATATAATCAATCACTTACTATGGTGTTTTTATCTCTTGTGAATAATTATTTTCCAATCGTGTTGTTGCAATATCATAGTTTTTATTTGTTATATAACAATTATTAACACTACTACTTTTATTACCCAAAGTTTCTAAAATTTCTGCAGTCAATGCCTGTGTGAATGTCATTTGTGGTTTTTCTTGTTGTTGTTGTTGTTGTTGCTGCTGTATTGTTGTTGTCGATGTGGAATTATAATTGTTATAGATTTGATTTGATTTACTAATCGTTTTCAATTTATTTGGTTGTTTTAATTTGTGTGCTTGTATAGCATGTTTACCAATGTAATTTGGTTTATTTGGTAGTTTTTGTGGGCGATTTTGTGGTGGTATTGTACGTAAACCAGTACCAGTCCTTTGTATTTGTGTACTGGTTATATTTTTAGGTGGTAATGTTTTAATACCATGTGTCTTATTAGTTTGTTGTTGTTGTTGTACATAATTATTTACCGGTGGTATAGTTTTTATTTGACTTTTATGTGCCGGATAAACAATCTTTTGTAGTGGTGCTGCTGTAGTTGTTACTGCCATACTACCTACTCCAACAGTTGTTGTCTTCATTAATGGATTAATATTTGATTTATTTGTAATATTCATTGATGGTTTATTTAAATATTTTGTTGTTGTAGTATTGTTATTATTGTTTGTATTAAATAACTTTTGACGAGGAATAAAACGAGACGTTGTTGTTGTTGTACTAATTGCTGTTGATGCTGTTGTTGATATTCCAGTTGATGATACCGATGGAAAGGATGTCGATGATATTGATGCTGAATTTGATGCATTTTTATTAAGTAATATATTATTACAATTTTGTGATGTACCAGGCATTAAAATATTACTCAATATTTTTACTTTATTCCGTTGTCCATTTGCTGTTTTTTGTGTATCTACAGTATTTAATGTAGTTGCTGTTAATACCTACAAATAAACATTGAAAAAATATCTTTTTTAAAAAATATTTAAATACAATTATTTTTACATTATTTGTTGGGAAATTATTAGCTGTCAATATTTTATGACTTTGTGGTATATTTTCTTGTCCATTATTAGAATGTACAATATCAGTACCATTACATGAAGTATTTTTTACAAATACATTATGCCCTCGATTCTCAATCAATGGTGGTACTGATGTAATTGAGACATTGTTGTTGTTGGTATTATTATTATTATTGTTATTATTTGGACCACTAACAACACTCAAATTATTGTTACTATTATTGTTGTTGTTATTGTAATTATTATTGTTTGTAACATTTTCAATGCCACTTTTTTCAATATTTGGCGATATTGTCTTTACAACAGTCACTGGTGTATTTATTAATGTTATTGTTTGTGACTTTACCACTGCTGATGTAGATACATTTAAAGGTGCTGCTGAATTTACAACAGTAAATTGACCAGATGCATTCGATGAAACTGCCGGTGTCACACATAAGGTTTTCACATTACCTAATGGTGTATTTAAAACTGTTATTAATGATGCTTTTGATAATGTTGCAGCAGTATTAGCTGCTGTAGGAATTTTTGCTGTAACAGTCCTAACTGGTTGTGTTATTGTTGTTGACTGTACAACACTTTGTTGTTGTTGTTCTGTAGTTATTGAAGTATTTGTAACAGTAACTAGAGATGTTGATGATGAAGTAGAAGATGCTGTAGAATCATTTGGACTTTGAGGTGCTGTACTTGTGCTCACCTGATTGGCGAGCACATTTCCAGTATCTATAAATACATGCAAATAAACTAAAAATTGATTAAATTAATAAACACTTACCTAAACATACACTCATGTCTTCCTTTTTACACTCTTCAAAATTTGATACATTTTGATTTCTTTATCAATGGAAGACAAGTTTTTATAAAACTATACTCTACAGTCACCTCCTTTTTTTCTTCTTCTCTTCAATATTATTTAAACGAATAATACAGAAATCACTTAAAAATATACCTAGAAAAACCCAAAAAAAGTAAGGTTAAACACGAGGAAAGAAACAAAACAAAACAGTATTACCAACATTTTAATAATAATAATCATAGTGAATTATCTGGGAATATTTTTATAAATATAGTTGGTTGAAACGAAAAAGTACAAAATTTGTAATTTGATAATATTTTAAATGAATTGAAATAATGGAAATTTTCCTACAACTGAAAATAATTGCAAAAAAAACATCCTATATATATATATGTGTGTGTAAATGTATATTAAAAGAATAGAAGAGTAAATGTGACGAGGTCGCGCATGCGTATATAACTATTGAGGCCCAAGAAAGGAGAAAACATCACAGCCGCATTGCTTCTTTTAGGATTGGAAAAAATTAAATAAAACAATAACTTTACCTATTTGTCAACAGAAATATAAAATTAATTTCATTAAGCATCAATCAATTACTCGTCTTGTTTAACATTATAACAGATGCGTAGGTGTTAATTTTTAAAACATTATTATTAAAACTTTCTATTTCTCAGTTTTGTTGTCTAATTAGGCTTTTTTTTTGTCTAAATAATTAATAACTATTTATTTAATAGAATTAAAAAAATACGCTCAATATTGTTATGTAATAACAAATATAACAACAAAAAAATGCACATTTTTTAAATGGAGGTGGATTTTGAATTGTTATTGGAAAATTGAAAACAAGTCGCCATATTTGCATAGCTTACGGCAATTTGGAAATTGAATTTTTTCAATTTTTAACTAAATTTACTACATTTTGAACAATATAAAAAGGCATTCAATAAAAAATCTACAATCTACATAATAAAATATTTATTTATTTAATCAAATGTAGAGGAAGCGACCCAAAGCTATCTAGTAAATAATGTCGCGTAAAATTACAATTACTACTACCTCAATCAATTCAAATTAATAATTGTAATAAATTAATATAAATAGTGATAAAATATACTAGAAACAAGTTAATAAAATCTTTAATTTATTATCATCATATGCAACATTATCACTACTTTCCCCCTTTTCTTATTGGAACCGTTTTCAATTAATTTAATTGATAATTTTCTATTGAATTAATGGAGAATTTTCGATTTTTCAAATGTTCAATTAAATATGAAAAAACTTTATAAATGCAAAGCTTCTGTAATAGAAGCCGAATGTAAACCATGAAAATTTACATGTTATAACAATTTAATATGGCTATAAAACCAACAAGATATGAATGAAATTAATTAATTTTATCAAAATTGTTTAAAAATTAATATAAATTATTAATAAATATTGTATACATACCAGAAATAATACAAAATTAGATTGAGTTGAATTTTAGTTGATGTAAACAGAAGCATTTTACTCAAATTCTGATATAGCCACTCGATTCAAATTAGTTTATATGATTTTATATCAATTTTCCTATAAAACTCCACAAATTAAAATCAATTTTCACATAATATTTTTTATGGATTTTTTAAAGAGGAAATTCAATAACACTTTTGAAAACAGACATCTAAACTAAATATGGCAGCCATATTCCATGCAAAACAAAGGAAATGTAGCTTGAAACCTCGTCGATAATCTCAAACCCGTTTCCGTTTTCCGGTTGTAATCGACCGATAGATGTCGTTGTATTGCCACCAAAATTCAAATATTCACTCATTTAAATTCTAATAAAATAATTGAATTTACAATTAAATCAATTTATTTCTACTATTTATAATTAAACAAAATTCAATAATTATATATATATATATATATATATATATATTTGTTTTATTAGAATATTATGCTTGTTTTTCGGGTTTTGCTGGCGGCCAGGTCCATTGATTTGGAGGTGGTTGACGTAACAACGATTCCCATGGCTTCCAATTCAACATTTTTCTAGCTAAAACTAATTCATTTTCAGCTTGTATAATCAATTCTTCAATTTGTCCACAATTTATCTCTTTCTCAATTGTATCAATTGCTTCATTGTTCTTTAACACATTTGAACGTTCATTAATTATCTCTTCTGTATATTTACGATAAGCAGCATCTTGTGGCATTTTTTGTAGACAACGTAAAATTTTACCATACAATACACCTAATGTATGATGTGGATGTTTTGCAACAGCTAAACCAGTTAATCCTGTTGCTTTTTTCAATGGTCCAGACATTTTCTTTTATATTTATATAGAAGAAAATTCAATGAAAATTTTACGTAATGTTTACACTATAGTAATATTGATGTGGTTAAAGTTCCAATCGGACACGGTTGTCAAATTTCCTCCAAATGATAGTTGATTCTCTAAAGCCATGATATCGTACCTGTCTTAAGTTGACGATGCCAAAATCGATTTTTCAAATTTTTTTTTGACAAAATGATTGTTCGCCGTTTGTTCTTGATTGTTCGATAAAAATTAATGTTTGTTCGTGTTTAATTTTTTTGAAAAAAATTAAACAAAATTCAACTCTTAAGTTGACGGAGCATATTGCCAATTTTATTTTATTTTGTTTTATTTTAATAAATTCAATCCTTTTATGGTTTGTTCGATCAAAATTAGCGTTTGTTCGTCCCTCCTTACATTTTTAATTGTAAATGAAAAAGGAAATTTAAATTTCTAGGTTAATGAAATATAATTAATTATGCATGCGCTGCATGTGCAAAGTAACATTTTCAATCATAGAAATCTATAATAATAATAATAATATCTAGATAGAAAATTAACGGTAGATGGGGCAGGCAACGCGTATGAGGGCAGCGGCCATATTGGGAGGACATTGATTATCTTGCCAACAGTCTTTTGCTCACTTTAAATAGAAGCCAATAATAATTACTGGTTGTCTAAATTGAAGGACTTAGCTTATCGGTTGAACCTTTATTAATTTTTTCAACTTTAATCTTTTACTTTTTTTTAGCGAATTTTTTTAAAAAAAATTAGCTAATGACGAGATCCTCACTTTTGAATTTCCGAAATATATATATATATATATATATATATATATATATATGTATTTCCACGATAACTGCCGTAAAAATAGTCCAATCTTAATGAAACTTGGTACAAAAATCGGTCTTTGGGATAGCTTGGATGGGTTCGTTGGCCAGACTGGTAGGGCCAACACTTTTGGAATAAGAGCTGAAGAAATGTTAAAAAAAATCATTTTCAATATTACATTTGCTTAGATTTTGATGAAAATTAAAATAATAGTAGAGCAGTCCATTCTCTATGACCCAGAAAAAAAATCATCAAAATCGGTTCATTGGATCGCAAGAAAAATGCAAAAATCTTTTTTTTGAGTATAAGCAGTAAAATCACGTATCTAAGATGGCTATGTGTTCTGACAATTGATATTAGAAAAAAAATTGAATATCGCGGGGGGTAACTAATTTTGACAGTTAATATTAGACGCAAGGCCTGCTAGAGAATTTCGCTTGAAAAAATCAAGCAGGCCTTGATTAGACGTATTAGACAAACAACAAACTTCTTCAAACGAGTCAAATTTTATTAGTGTTTCTTATTGTTTGTGGATTAAAAGTATTTTTCAATTAAAATAACATCGGGAAATGAATTTATTAGTTGATTCAATGTTATTAAAATATATTAATTGTCAGTATCATAAGAATGTTTTGCATTTAATATTTCAGTATGTAGATACATAAAAAAATTCGCTATATAAGGTACTTGCTACCTTTGGAGATTTTTGAATTTTTATGTTATCTTATTAAATTATTGAATCACTCTATTTAATAATTGTATCTGAAGATGGGTTATCATTAAAAAACCCGAAACATGCATGTTATCCTAATAGTTTTTTAAAAATATAATTTAATGGGATTTTGACTTCGTGAATTTTGTTTTTATTTATCAATAATAATTAAATCATCTACAATTTGTTTTTAGTAAGTTTTTTTCTAAAATCAATTTTACAAAAGGACACAGAGAGACCGATGCAGCGTATGAGTCAGAAAGAGACATCGATACCTAAAAGGTAAGGGAGTGCGCTTAATAAACAATTAAAAAACACATATAGAGTAAAGCGGGGGAATATGGCAACTTATTTTTCAAAGGCTCACATTCCAACAACCAAGTGGCCCAGCCGCAATATGATGCCAGCATCTTAAAGCGTGCATACATGGGTAGTTTATGTGAAATGTTCGTTGCTGTATTCCCACTGATAAAGATGTTACAGGTAGAAATGTTGAATGATACGTTATTGCCATATTACCCGTACCCATGGGTAATATGGCATATAGCTTGGGGTGATATGGCAACATTAGTTAACAGTTTAAAAACTGGAACTTAGAATTTAAGAAGAAAATGTTAAAGGTCGCGGATTTTGCCAATACCAGAAAGATTCCAATACCACAAATATTTATTATAATAATAATTGAAAAACACAATAACAATCAATAATAGTAATTAATATTAAGAACAAACTAATTTTAAACAACTCTAATCAATACAAACACTCTGACTACTATGTGTTAATTATATGCTTTATACGACTAATGGCGACTGACTCATTTTCTTGCCCTGTATGTCTTTTAATATATATTATATCTTTTGTTTTTATTCCTACGCCTGCTTGTTTATACCGATATGAGAATAATTGTTGGTTACATAACTCAACAGAAAACATCGGAGAACTATATTAATAACCTTTTGTGTATACATAAACAAAAAACATCAACTTAATACATATGTGTCTTTAATGTCTTATTTTCTTCATAGCTATCTCGGCTAAAGGGATGCAGTCTTCGCAAAATCTTTCAGATGGAGTGCAGATTTCATGGACCCATTTCAAAAATCTTACACATTGAAGCCAGTCACATTTGGGGCCTTTTTTATCCATAAAATATCCGTTGCAGTTTGCACAAAAATCTGACTCATCAACGTCGTTTTCTGAATTATCGCTTTCCTTCGTTACTACCTCTGTTTCGGTATCTGATGAACTGGAGATGTAATTCATTGGCTTTGAAATAATTTGCTTTTTTTGAACTTTTGCGCTTTTTTCAGTGTTTTTCTTTGAAAGAGTTACCTTATTTTTTTTCTTACTTTGAACATTGTTTTTAGACTTTCTGGCATTTTCCTCTTTTTGTTTTAATTTTTTTATTTTTTTCTTCCTTCTTTGCTCTTTTGACGGCAGGGGCGGATGGGGTTCTATAAAGCGGCCCGGGAAAATAATGTCAGCGGCCCACTAGGGTATTTAATGGTAATGGTTTATTATATCCATCCTTAGTTCCTAAGTTACTAATGAAGTTTTAAATATTATCTTTAGAAGTATTATTAAGTACACTATCAAAAGTGTTACAGATGTGAATAATAAAATAATAGACGTACAAAAAAAAATTAAAAAGACATAAAGAAGGTAATAAACAATATATCGAGTAATAATTAATATATTAATTCTTGTTTTAATAATGAAGTGGTATTAGCCAATTTATCAATAATATCGTCATTCTCTATCTTATTTAATAATAATTTTTCTGTATTCATAATCATGAATGCTTCGAGCCGATTTTCTGATAGGGTACTTCTTAAACGATTTTTAATTTATCGAAGTGTAGAGAAGGATCTTTCACATGCTACCTGAGAAATTGGAAGCGTAAGTCTAGAGACGATCGAGACGTTGAGCATTTACTCCCTTCATTCTTTGAAAATTTAAATAAGCAGTTGCAATGTGTATACAGAGTGTTTGGTCTATAAGTATGGTAGTTTTAAGAAACTCCTATTAGTCGACGAGCGACTAAAAATATATTTTAAAGATTCGTAGGAGGGTCTTTAAAGAACATGTCAGCAAAATTAGAGCCTCATAGCTCATTTGAAAGTTGGTCAAAAAACGCTCATTTCTGACGATGTAGTGATTTTCAAAAACTAACTAAGCACGCAAAATGACTTAGAATGACTTTAGGATCCTCCCAAAATTGATTTTTTTTGTTTTTCTCCATATTATTCTGAAACAGGTGGAAATATTTCGTATTTTCTTTGGAATACAATGGAGAAAAACGAAAAAATCAATTTTGGGAAAGTCTCTGAGTCATTTTTAGTGGTTCTGCATGTTTTGTTCGGTTTTTAAAATTGCTAAATTGTCCAAAACGATCGTTTTTTACCAATTTTTAAATGAGCTACGAGGTTCTAATTTTGCTAAAATGTTTCCTAGGGACTCTTCTACAAATCCTCTAAATATTTTTCGAATCGCTCATCGACTAATAGGAGTTTCGTAGAACTCACCATACTTATTGTTAGACCAAACATCCTGTATAAAAAAAAAACACCAATTCTTGCAAAATCCGTATAATGTATTCTGTTATCTCTTTATTTTATTGTGTCTCGATTTTTTTTCTCCATGTCGATGCCGATAAGGAAATTCACAGATGAAATGGTCGAATTGAGTACTATAATATTATATTATAACACGTGCGCAAATGTTTAATTGAAGGATAATTAGAAATGAGCATTGAAAACTATAAATCATACCATCGTATTTCTAATGTAGTCATAAAATACCTACGGGTTTTATTTTTTCTTTAAATTAGGATAATGTGATAAAAAAATATTTGTTGCTTATTAGTATACATATACATATATTCCAAAAAAAACACCTTTAAAATATACTGTCTGCCAAATCGTTAGTGACGGCCTTTCATTTTTTCGATAGCGGCCCATCACAGCGCGGCCCACCGGGAAAATTCCCGAACTCCCGGTGGCCCCATCCGCCCCTGTTTGACGGTAATTGTTTCCGGTGAAGTCAGCACTTCAGCATGTTGTTTTCGGTGACCCCTATTGTTACTTGGTCCTGGTTCTATGCGTGGAACCGGTAGAATTTCTTCGAATGGATTTCTGTCTTCACGACCATCGTTAGCTACAATAACATCTTGTGTGTGGATATCTGGAAAGTTGCCATTCTCATTTTGCCCTATGATGAGATTTTCTTCTGGATTAAGATTCTCTTGAGCCTGTGCTACTTCGTGATAGACAAATGCATAATCGGGAATCTGTTCAGGATTAAACGGGTAAATCCCACATGTTCTAAACCCGGATGTCCCATTTTGAATGGTAGCTGCTTTACACCAGGCGACATTCAAAAGTGAGGCAAACTGTAGTCTGCCTAATTTTCGGCCCGGATTGTTGTGAACCCAATTCTGACAAGTTTGGGACCAGTAGGTTTTCAGGGGCTTAAAAAATGACCGGTCAAGCGGTTGGAGCCAATGAGTGCTATGACTAGGCAAACATAATAAAATCACATCATTCGCTACAGCATAATCTAACAACTCGACATTGGAACAATGCGAAGAATGGCCATCCATAATCAGCAAAACCTTACCGAGTCCTTTTCTCGGAACAAAGAACTCTTTAAACCATTGCAGAAAAATTTCACTAGTAACGTAGGCCGACTTCTCGCCCATAATAACTTTACCACCGGGTGGTAGACCATCTTCAAATTCAAGTTTTTTATTTTTGCCCTTGAAAATGCAACAGGGTGGCAGAAAACTGCCCTCTGCGTTTACACAGCTTATGACAGAAACAGTTTCCCCCTTTTCAGCACTCGTAATAAAATTTACCATCTTAGCGCCTTTATTTGTCACAACTTTTCCGGGATTGTTATTCAACTGCAATCCTGTTTCATCAAGGTTGAAAATTTTCTGTGGCGTATTCAACAAATTATTTTCTCTTAAAACGTTTCCTAGAATTTCGAAATATTTAGCACATTCTTGTCTTGTCATCCCCTTAGCTCTGGCGGTGGACAGTCCTTGAGCTTTACGTACTGCCAGCTCAGGATGTCTTTTCATAAAGGACAGAAACCAGTCCTGTCCTGCCATTTTTTTCTCATTATTAAAAGTATGGGCAATCTTGTTTTGGACAGCAAAAGAATACGCAAGTTCTTTTATATTGGAGGCAGATAAAGCAAAGCCGTGCGATGCCATGTTTCTTATGTATCTGGATAAACTATTTTCTTGTTCAACATTAAGACAGCTTTTCCGACCAAGGGTAATTTTATTCAAATTTCCTGATGACTTTCTTCTTATTAAAGTTCTAACGGGAACTTTATAAATTCGACTTATTTCTCGAACTGAGCCTCTACCATCAATGATATCCCGAACGGCATTCTGAAATTTTAAGACTAAAAACAGGAATCAATCACACGCGTGCTGTTTTATATAAACAAATACAGATATGCACTGTTGCGATGTTGTCGAACTTCTGTACAAGCTATAAGCAGACTGAGGCATATTACCCGATGCGGCATATTTCCCCGCTTTACTCTAAACAATGAATTTTTTTCAATTGTTAATTAAGGATACTATTAACTATTGTGTAAAGAATTATGTTGGAGATATTAAATAAGTATATGTTAGTTTTAATGATATATTTAGTAGGTATTAAATTTATTATTGTTATTATTATAAAATTACTCTAATGTTAGATTCTAATAGTATATTATACAACGAGTCTATAATGAATGCTTTTATAACCGAGAATGAAGTTTACAACACAAGCGAGCAAAGCGAGCGAGTGTTGTAATCATTCGAGGTTATAATTAGCATTCATTATAAGCGAGTTGTATACTATAATTTATCTACGACTTATTTCTACATGTACAGGTACTTGTGGTGTACAAGAATATTTACCTTCTTAATCATTTTCGATTCTAAAATCGCACAAAAAATTGACACTTATTTACAACTGTTTGTTGAAACTGTTATTTATTTTTTGTCGTTACCATGGTTTTCTACATTTAACAGAAACTATTATCTACTACCAAAATCGTCTTCTTTAACACTTTCCATTGTAAATACAACGAATTTTCTCACAACTAAGTATTTGTTCGAAATTTCAGAAAAATTAAATGTCATTTTATTCAAAATTGCATGAAAACGCCCACTTTAGGCCTACTTGTTGAAACTATTGTTAATTATTTTTGTCGTTACCATGGTTTGTTTACATTTGACGGAAATTATAATTAAAATACTATTTTCTGATTGGCTGATGAGAGGGATATTCATTTAC
Source organism: Mylabris sibirica (assembly GCA_039776855.1). Classification (NCBI taxonomy): domain Eukaryota; kingdom Metazoa; phylum Arthropoda; class Insecta; order Coleoptera; family Meloidae; genus Mylabris; species Mylabris sibirica. The sequence continues at coordinate 13,293,168 of CM077843.1, read as the reverse complement.
TTTATCTCCCTAGGGATATAAAGTAGGTCATTACATTACAAAAACCACAAGTATAATGATCACTTTATATATAAGTCGTAGATAAATATTTTTATTTATTGATATTATTTTTATAAGACTATTATTTAAATATATTGGTACAGATTTACAGATACGTCCGTCTTCAACGACGGCCAGAAACCAAGTCCCCTTTTATTTTTCTAATTTCGAAACTACGATTTAATAATTTTAGTTTCCGTAAAAATAATTTGTAGAATGCAACATTGTAGAATCTAACATACCTATATACAAAAAACTGAAACTCTTATTTTAATACTTAATACATTGTAATATAAACATTAGGAATGAATGTAATATTTATAGACAATAAGGAGATGTAATAACAAAACGGAATATAATTATTAAATAAGGATTGATTTGGTATTGTTTTAATTATATTCTGTTTTGTTATTAAGAATGAAATATTTGTCTGGCCCTAATATGCTTGAAGGGTTTGTTTGTTTACAGTCGTCGTAAAATGTATAAAAATAGAATTTCGAAAGAAATTTAGAAAATAAAAACCGATTATTAGTTAAGTCTTGGCTTTTAAGACGAGTAGTCAAACCCAGACAATTATATCAAAATTAAATAAATTCACATATCTATTAATAATTTTTGTTTTATTGTAAAAAGCCCGGCCTCCAATAAATTAAAATAAAATGATATCTCATTCTTTGATTTCATATATTTTTCATGGGTCAAAAGACCCCATGTTTGAGATTTTTCGAACCTTTAAAAATTCATATTTCTAAAAATCTTAACTTTATCGTAAGAAGTTATAGGACTTTTTTTATTTGTATTTCGTATTTCAATAAGGAATATAAAAAATAATTGTCCGGTTGGAAAATAACAATTCCTTGCAATTGCTTAAACAATTTCAGTTTAAACAATATGGCAACATGCATTTATGTATAGCATCAATACATCAATAGGATAATTGAAAGAGGTTTGCATAAAAAATTTGGGGTGGAATAGTTTTCGCATGCACCGATTCCTCCTGGACTACTTAGCTTTCTATAATGAATTTTTTTTCGCGTAAAGAAAATAAAACACGTGATTTCTACAAAGAAATTTATCGATAAAATCCCGCCATTGTTATATATGCTGTTAGTGGGGATTCATAGTGAAGTGGCAGCGACCAATCAACGTTCGAGTAAATGTTGGAGAGTATAAGCAAAGAATACATACTACCAAAGAATACATACTCCATAGAAGCTCAGATCTCGGGGTTTTGTGGTTATCAAACTTTTAGTACCTACCCTGACTCACGAAGGGCGACACTTGTTCAATGTCGGTCGGTCGTCGACACTGTTGCCGACGACGTAGGAAGAAAATCTACTAAATGGTCACGTGATACCCACTAGAAATCCATTTAGTTTATTTTGAAATCAATATTCCTTTTCTACATCCAAATATGTCCATTATAAATATAAGATAAAAAATTATATAGGTAAATATCTCCAAAAGTTATATTTAATTAGACAAATCAACAAAAAATATTCGAAAAGAAAATCTACCAATTTTCTACTTTTCTACCAGACATTCTACTTTTCTACCAGATTTTCTACTAATCTACCAGACGGAGATTTATCCACAAGACGGGTCGAAATTCCACCAGATCTAATAGAAATTCGCCTGAATCGGCAACCGTGGCCATGAGTTCGGTTGATAAAATCGTCGTGCTTAGCATGTGCTTACCGACATTGAACAAGTGTCGCCCTTCGTGAGTCAGGGTAGGTACTAAAAGTTTGATAACCACAAAACCCCGAGATCTGAGCTTCTATGTAGTATGTATTCTTTGATACTACATAGAAGCTCAGATCTCGGGGTTTTGTGGTTATCAAACTTTTAGTACCTACCCTGACTCACGAAGGGCGACACTTGTTCAATGTCGGTCGGTCGTCGACACTGTTGCCGACGACGTAGGAAGAAAATCTACTAAATAGTCACGTGATACCCACTAGAAATCCATTTAGTTTATTTTGAAGTCAATATTCCTTTTCTACATCCAAATATGTCCATTATAAATATAAGATAAAAAATTATATAGGTAAATATCTCCAAAAGTTATATTTAATTAGACAAATCAACAAAAAATATTCGAAAAAAAAATCTACCAATTTTCTACTTTTCTACCAGACATTCTACTTTTCTACCAGATTTTCTACTAATCTACTAGACGGAGATTTATCCACAAGACGGGCCGAAATTCCACCAGATCTAATAGAAATTCGCCTGAATCGGCAACCGTGGCCATGAGTTCGGTTGATAAAATCGTCGTGCTTAGCATGTGCTTACCGACATTGAACAAGTGTCGCCCTTCGTGAGTCAGGGTAGGTACTAAAAGTTTGATAACCACAAAACCCCGAGATCTGAGCTTCTATGTAGTATGTATTCTTTGGTATAAGCTATTGCTCATAAAGATCTATGAAACAAATGACTGTTGGTAACACAATCAATGTCCTCCCAATATGGCCGCTGCCATCAAATGCGTTGCCTGCCCCATCTACCGTTAATTTTCTATCTAGATATTATTATTATTATTATAGATTTCTATGATTGAAAATATTACTTTGCACATGCAGCGCATGCATAATTAATTATATTTCATTAACCTAGAAATTTAAATTTCCTTTTTCATTTACAATTAAAAATATAAGGAGGGACGAACAAACGCTAATTTTGATCGAACAAACCATAAAATGATTGAATTTATTAAAATAAAACAAAATAAAATAAAATTGGCAATATGCTCCGTCAACTTAAGAGTTGAATTTTGTTTAATTTTTTTCAAAAAAATGAAAAACGAACAAACATTAATTTTTATCGAACAATCAAGAATAAACGGCGAACAATCATTTTGTCAAAAAAAATTTTGAAAAATCGATCTTCTTATCGTCAACTTAAGACAGGTATGATATCGTCGACAGAAGGTTATTGCATGTTATTGTAAGAACGGTCTAAGAACGCCATGTCACGTGACAAATAGATGCGCCAAGCGTAACGTCACATCACAGATCAGTAGCGTAACATTTCTCATTCAAACAGAGTAGGAAACCATTTTTGGGTGGAAAAATATTTGATTAGACAATTTAGTTCTAATAACTTACCTTAATAATAATGTTATCAAAAAGAAAGCTCCATTGTTTAAATACTAATGTGTAAATCACAAGAATAACCTAAAATTTGCCAAAACAAAAGCACGTGGGCAACGACGAACGCCTGGTTTAGAATAGAAGAAAGCTTACAACCCCGAAAATTTGAAAGTGGACTCGTCCGACGTAATTTGGTCGACTGCGCAACCAGGCGCAATTGTTTCGGTGTGGCGTTCTTAGACCGTTCTTACAATACCATAGTAAAAGATTGCGCATGACCATTGCCATCATTGGTACCATTATAACATACCTTCACTTTTAAAAACTGTTAGCTTGAATTTGGGGAATTTATTTTCATTATGTTGAATGTAATTTTAACTTTGAATCAAAAGCACTATTAAGTTTTCAATTTTTTTTTTCATCACCGTCATGTTTTAAAAGCCATTTTTGTTTGCGATTGTTGAGTCAGTGTTTGTATTGTCTATTCTATTACATCTTCGTCATCATCATGGTTAAAAAACAAGAAACAATAATTTAATGTTAACTCAAAGAAAAATCATCCACTTTCCAAGGTAAGAATTAGCAAGGTATTTTAACACATTTATTAACAATTTGATGGTTTGCGCTCATTCTCATATTCATTATTTTGTTAAGTTGCAAATAAAAAATAATATCTAAATATTATTTTACGTTCTATGTTTTAAAAATTAGTCAGCATGCGGAAAAGTGGTCATTTCCACTATGCCAAAGAATAGTTTTCCACACAGTGACGGACCAATTAGAAACGAGCTGCCATCTTGTTGTTTCCACCTCGGAAACAGGGCAGAAAATTGATAGTCTGTATGTACGTAGCTTATTTTGTACACTTATCAACTATACTTGTAATTTTGAGAATTTGCATATAGTATTTATTTGAATTTCTTGTGGTTCAAAAGTTGTAAATTTGATGATAATTGATATATGTGGCAACTATGCAATTATTGGCGCCACCTCTTGATAGATGATGGAATCAATTCAAATTTTTATTGACTATAAAAATTATTACAATAAAATAATGAGTAATTTGTACAATAATAATAATAATAATAGGATTTATATAATTTTTTGGTATTTATCAAGGCATCGATTCTCTTTAGTTACCCAACTTTCATCCCAAAACTTATCTAAACGATTATCAATATTAGCACAAAATTCTCGAAAATCTTTCAATAAACGTGTTTGAAAATTCGTATCAACAGCTGGATTTGTTCTCCAACGTCTACTAACCATATGATTCCATGACCATAAAAAGCCCAATTTCCTTGAATTATCATAATCATCTTTATTTTTACCACTAACATGTCTTGTAATATATGCCTCATGTGGACTTGGTACAACATCATTATGGAATGTAATACGTGCAGATGAACGATTCTTACTACCAACTGATGGTATACGACTACGTGGTTTTGTTGCTGAACGTGATATTAAAATAAATATTGTACCGGTACTGTGTACATAATGGTGTTCACGGGATGTTGCATCTGGATTATTTGGTGGCTCTAACATGCAATTAATAAAACCGAAACGTTGTACAATCGCCTCTTGAAATAGAAACATACGTTCCAAATATGTATTCTCTTCAAATTCTAAAAAAAAAATTAAACAACAATTAATTGATTTACACCACCGTAGGATTGACGAATGTAAACCTCTAAATAATAAACCATGTTTATCTTCGAGATCTTTAATATTGAGCGGTACGAAAATTGGACCACGTAAGGGATCAGATTTATTCGAATATGGTAAAGCTAATGGATCATGTGGTATTGGGATCATTTGTAAACCACAAATTTGGGCAGCTTTCCGATGCCAACTAGATAGCTACAATAAAATCGTTTAAATTAATTAGAAGAATTCCGTTATAAAATACAATTATTTATAAAAACAATACCAATTCTGCTATAATTGAACCGGAAGAGGTCAACCATTCAATAATCAATTCATAAGCTTGATCCGGCATAAAAACAGTCTGATAACGTACATGACCCCATTCAACTCTATCGCTCTTTCCAGCAACATCCGTTTCTAGGCGCATTCTCTTATACATTTGACCTATTTTATATCAATTTATTAAAATAAATATATTTAAAAATAGTAATAAAATACCATTATAATCATTTTCAGCATATTCTGTATTAATATCTTCACAAAGAAAATGCGGTACACCATAGATACGATCAGAGAATTTATTCGGTACATCGACACCATTTGCTTTTAATGTTAAGCCCCAATTTAAGGCTGATTTAATCTCAACTTCTAACCATTCATTTTCAAAAACTTGTAAATCACACGATAATTGTATATCCTTATCGGTAATGTAAAACAAATAGAAACCGTAAGTGAATTTTTTTGAAGAATCACCAGAAGCGTGTTGAATCAAATTCTCAGCATGTAAATTATTCATAATCTAATAAATCAATAATTAATACAAATTAAAGAAGAGAAAAACAATAACAGGATACTTCAACGGCTTTTTCATTGGTCGAAATACCCTCCATACGTAATTTCAACCAATGTACAGCATCAGCAGCTATGAATGTTGTTGATGGTAAATTCGTGTGTCCATTAATAAACGATAGACCATGTAGGGGATTCTTCATAGCTTCAATGATTTCAAAATTATTGGCTGTGTATTTTAAACAAGTCCCTAATGGTATAATTCTAAAAAAATAAAAATATAAGAATTGAAGTGAAATTAAGTGAATTTAATAAAGAAATACCCTTCGTCTTGATTCGATTCATGTGATATTTCTGAATTTGTCATTTGTGAATCATTATTTGTTTGCGATTTATTCCTGTCCATCACTTTAGAACCGGATCTATTTTATTTTAATTTTCATTTAATATAAAATTCAATTAGTATAAGTAGTTTTAATATTGTTGATGGAAATTAAATGGAAAACAAACAAAAATTGTTATTAATGCAACAATGTGAAAAATTAAAATATAAAACAAACTACTACACACCTAAGAGAAGGTGTTATTAAATATCGCTCGTTCGAGCGTGTTGTAGAATTCTGCAAAGAATAAGCAAGCATAAATATATCAATACACTAATCTATACTATACAAATAAAAAATAAACTACAACAAAATTAATTCAATTATATTAAAAATAGGAGAGAATAGTGGGATTATTTTAAAACAAGACAAAGCTGCAAAACTAAGCGCTAGAATCTAAAATCACAAATAAAACTCAAACATTAAACATAAAAATATCGAACCTAGGCCGTGGACGATCTGATAAACGATTGCTGCCTAAACGTTCACGAAATGGTGAATTACATGTAACTGCCTGTAAATATATCCAATCATCTTCATATTTATTATTATTATTATTATTATTAACAAATTATCATTACAAGAAATTGTTCAAGTAAATTAGAAGAAGAGCAACTAGCTAAAAATTATAAAGCTTAATTGCCAACAATTTAAGTCGCTTATAGCGCGGATTCTTCACTATAGAAATTTTACATTTTATTAGACAAATATTATGAAATAAAATGTCAACAATTTCTATTCATCGTTATAAGCGAGTTCAATTGTATACATATAAATATATACAGGAGAGTATTTCCTGGCGATGGACCATTAGAAGAATTACAAGTTTTAATTAATGTAAATTTGTAAAATTTTGATTGGAACCGTTTTCGAACTGAATTACCTTTGGATAATATTTTTGTTTCAGTAACCTTCATTTGTATAGGGTAATGCACCTTACTCTCTCATTTTAAATGCAATGATATTGAATTTTTGGATTTTACTGTTTAATTGAAGGATTTTTTCAGATAGTTTACCTTTTTAGTAAAATTTTAAATTTTGCAGTGTTGTATAAAAAATTCATATCTTGGAAATTTTTTCTTCTAAAGGGTTGAAATTAAGAATTATAATAGCAAAAATAATGCACTTTCGATTAAAGCATTTAAATTTCTTAAAGAGTTTAGCTGATATTAAATTTTCTTTCAGGCAATTTTCAAACTGGAATATCTTTCAATGGACCACCATGTGTGCTATCTATCTTTTTCTCTATCTAGCTATATTGCTAGATAGAAAAAAAGAAAAAAATTGAAGTTAATTAAATAATTTAAGCATCATTTGTACTATTTGATTCCTAAATTTCATCCTCTCAATGGCAGTAGTTTTAAATATATGTTTTTTTATTCAAACACTGCAAAATTTAAAATTTCATGAAAAGTCAAAATATCTGAAAGAGCACAAGTCATAGCTTGACCGTGACCTTCGATTCAACTATAAAATTAAAAAAATGCATACATGTTATATTTATTTTGGAAAACAAGAAAGTAGTTTTAACAACACCCCATATAACGGGTGTTGTTAAAACAATGCCCTGGTGGAAATGAAAACTCGGAATAATTCGGAATAAACACTTAAAAAGTCTTATTTTCACTGAAAAAGTCTGATCTTCTCTGAACAACTCGGAATAGAGTAGAAAAAGGCAGAATATGGGAATAAAGTGGGATTGCGTCAAAATTACTCTGAAAATCTCTGAAAAATTCCTATTTTCTCTAAAAAATCTTATTTTCTCCTAAAAATTGGGAAAAAGTGAGAAAATGGAAATAAATTGGGATTTCTGGTATTTTTTTCCACCAGGGTGAAAATATTCTTTTAGAGCTATATAGTTCAATCAAAATCTTATAAGCTTCTTTCAACTAGAACTTCTTATCATTTTAATAATCCAACGTCAGGTAGCACTCTGTATATAATTAGTTTGTGTTTAATGTAAGTGTGTTATACCTGCGAGAAATTGCTCATACTGTTACGTCTCGGTTGTATCAATGGTACGTTGTTTACAACACTGAATGACATCTACAACATGCAAAATCAAGTTCAAACAGAAAAAGAGACGATAAGCATGCATAAAATTAATTACTATTGATAGAAAGTTAACGTGCATCTTTCTTTCTTAGTTAAAAAAAAATCTAATAAAGAAAATAGTAAATTGTAAATAATCCAACAAACCCTATTCTTTTTTGATGCAGTTGTACGTTTAATTTTATTAACAGCAGTTTCAATAAATTTCAATATACCATCAATCATTTGTTGATGATCTTGTTCAGTTGGTAATTGATAAATATCACAATATTGTGAACCATCAACAATTCTCTTTGTTGCTTGATTATTTAATGGTAATAATAATATACGAAAACGCCAATATTTTAATGAATCAACTAAACCAAATTCATTATCACCACCTGTACATACATAATGATCTAAATAATTCCAATGGAAATGTTCTATTTTTTCTGTAGTGAATGTTGCATAAGATTCCTCATATGTATTATGATATGGTGCATAGAAACGATAACGATATTGATAATTAAAACCTGGATATGGATGTCTGTACAGATAATAAAATAAATAAATAATAATAATAGTAGAATAGATAATATGAAATTACCTTGGACGGTATCTAGTGACAGATATCGTATTGCCTGACAATGAGATTTTATGAAATAATCGACCAATTGATAGGAAATACGATATTTCATCATTTTCTGTACCATTATTACCACCATTATTATTATTAATAATAATATTATTATTACTAGTATTATTATTATTATTATTATTACTTGTACGTCCAGTTGTAAGATTCTTCATTTTCGGATTTAAATTACATGCTGTATTTAATGTTTTCTCCATAATATTATTCATTAAAATCAATTGAAAACCTTGTGCTAATCGTTGTGATATTAATTCATTAAATACTTCAACTGTTGTTAATGGTTTTTTATAATAAATAGAACGTTGTTGTGCAAAATCAGCATTAACACTATCTGGTAATAAGCTGTATAATGATACAACATAATCGATATTTAATGCTCTTTTATCAGGAAAATAATCAGTAGTGATTGGTAAACAAGCTGGTATTATTAACGATTTCCAATCCACTCCTATATTATAAAAAACAGAGAAAAAAATGAATTAATTATAGAATAACGAATAAGTTTTGTTGATAATTTTTGTATTACTATTACACATGCAGAACAAGCAGTAGCAAAGTATCATTTTTGGTATAAAGAAAAAAGAAGAAATTAGTTACAGTGATGAAAATCAATTATTTTTTTGATGAAATCAACATTATTTCTATATTATATAAATAAATTATTACCATACACCGCATATGCAACGTAGAAGCTATATGTGAACTAATATCTCAAATAGTAATCATAAAAACTACACATTTTCTGTGATTGCTATACCCAAAAAATCATAATAATAAAAGCATAAAAATTAATAAGAATCTTTCTGTAATTAACGAAATAAAAAAAAAATATTTCTCTCTAAATAGGATAAAATAATTGTAAAAAATATGATGGATTCAAACCTATAAGGACATCATTGACTGGATTTAATCACGATCCAAATTGGGAATCCCACGTAGATCACCATGGAACAAAATTTCCATCAATATAAATGAATTGTGTATAGTATGTGTATGTACATACATACATATGAGTATTAAAAGGTGTATTTTATTAAATAATTAAATTAACTAAATATGAGATGTGAATTGGTTAGTTAAGGGGGCAAAAGTAACTAGCAACTGTAAATATGCGCGCAAATGAGGCAGTTCTAGCTCTAGTTTAATGCCCCCTTAAATAAATAATAAAATTTGTTTGTAATAAAACAAAAGCATAATAATGTTATTAAAATTGATTCATAAATATTCGTGTATTCAGTTGTATACCTGTTGTTAAAGCCGGTGTCCATTCTTGTTCACCAGTTGCCCCCCACAATAATGTTAGACTCTTCGATGGATTCTTCGGATATTGTGGTATATTATGTGGAATATTTTGTGAATTTGGTCGTTTTTTACAATCTAAACAAACTATTAAAATTTTATCAAAATAATTCAATTAAAAATCAATGAAAAAATAAAACAGGAATAAATTACATTCATGTAATGCTGTTGTGGCACAAAATGATTTGCATAATTGTTGATTTGTTGTTACAAATCGTTGAAATCTCAATTGTTCAGGATTTGATAATTCTGATTGTGCTGGTATAGCTTGATAATGATGTTGTTGTATCAATACACCGGTTGGTCCTTTTGGGAAAATATGTGTCCAACGGCGACGATTTGATGTTAATTTGATTGTAACATGTGATGGATCAAATGGATTAATTAAAGCACGCGATTCTAATGGTGGTGAACCTTCCGAACCTGCCACCATACGTACAGGTGGTGATAATTCTTTATCTAAAAAAATTTAAAATTAATAAAATTAAAATAATAATAATAGTGTAAAAAGAACCTACCATCAGTATGTGGTGAGACAATAGGACTAACAACAGCCGGTGGTATCGCTATTGGTTCTGAACGTGCATTTGAATCAGCACGTTGTGTTAGATCAGGATCGGACATTTTACGTCGTTGGCCTTTTACTAATTCTTGTGAATCTAAGAGACTACCAGAGCTTCGTTTGTAACGCGGTAATACACGATGTACGCTAATTTGATTAAATACAATATTCAATTAATTAATTTATAATTAAGTTCATGAAATCTTAGTCTTATTATTTTTTAATAAAACGGTGTATTTTTTATTGCAATTTTAAATTCTATGTTTGAACTGAAGGGAATTTTATCCATGTGACTTACAGTTTTTCAGATATTTTAACTTCATATTGTGTAATGGTTGAATGAAAAATTCATATATTTTAAACCATTGGTGTAAAGAGGATGCAATTTGGAAATCAAATAATGTACTTTCTAGCAAAGCTTAAATTATTTAAGTATCTTTCAGTGTTTAGCTGAAATTAATTTTTCTTTCAGATAATTTTCAAATTATAATTCCCAATTTCAACCTTTCAGAGGCAAACATTTCTAAGATATAAATTTTTTAATTGAACACTACAAAATTTAAAATTTTAACAAAAAGTCAAACTATCTTAAAAAAACCTTCGATTCAACCGTAAAATCCAAAAATATTTTCAAAATGTAAAACAGTTTCAGTGAAAAAATTCAAAAACTTCCATTAATTACAATTTCTTCTCCTTATAATGGTCCATCGTCAAGACAAACTTTGGTATAATTGAACAAATTACCTGGAATCATAAGTGGTGTGTACTGGTGGTAATTGGAAGACTTGTGCATCATAACCATCATAATCAAAAAATGAATTATGTATATATTCATCTTGATTCACTAATTTTGTCGTTGATTGATTCATATCTTTTCTTATTATATCATTCAATTGTGTTGTTGTGGTAATTGGTGGTAATTTAATACGTGGTATAAAAGTTGAATAACCAATCTTTTTATTTGTTGAATAGAACGATAAATTTATCCAATGTGGCATTGAATAATCATCAGGTACATTAACATGACTATCTTTATTATGAAACTATAAAAAAATAATTTATTATTAATAAAAAAAGAAAAAAATTGGATAAATTTATTGGTAGATACTTTTAATAACGGTACAGCATGTAGTGGTTGTTCTCCAACACAAACCAAATCACTACCAACACCATTATCAATAATTCTCTGTTTAGTGATATTTGTTAATTCACGATCAACTTCAAATACACCCACACCAGGTGTTACAACAACACTCAATTGACCTGTTCGTTCGAAACTTCTATCAAGATAGTGCTTTTCGAAAACTGTAATTACACAATAATCTAGTGATGATCACTAATTATGAGTATACAAAGAAAATAAATATACCATTTAGGGACATATTAAGGACTTCTAGAAAATTCCCTTGAGCCGCTGTACTATTTGTAGCTGCTGGTATTATATAACCATCACGTTTATGATATTCAAGAACAATTCGTAAATATTCAGAAAATATCCGTCTTAATTGTACCAAAATTCCAATCCAATCATCATAACGTTCATTCTGTACAGCAACCCGATAGAAATCCTCATAATATCTACCTTTATAATCTTTTTGTAAACATTCACGCATATGTATTGGGAATTCTTCTAAACTATTTGCTTCATAGAATGTTCGTGAAAATAATACAATTGTTACTTCATGATTACTACCATGTTTCTTCCATTTTAAAAATAAATCAGCCAAGAAACCATTAACAGCTTTCTCAAAATACAAATCACCATAAATATCAAAATCCCACATTTCAGATGACATCTGTAGAAAAATATAAACCATAGCTGTTGATGAACGGAATACAACTTTTGTATCTTCTGTTATAACACCGCATGCAACACGATCACCTTGTGACCACATCTCATAAACTTGACAACGTACAGCACCACCACAAAATTCAATAATCTTCTTCATATAAACACAAGTATTCACTAAAGAATTCTTTAAACGCCACATCTCCGATCTACCCATATATTGATCTTTGAATGTTAATTCAATTGAATCTAATGTGATTTCAGGTGGATCAACGATACGTATCATTACATTTTTATATGTTTGTAAACCAAAAGCTTGTGCTATACTTTGTTCAACACTAATTGTATCTTTTTGTAATGGATTCTGTTGCATTGTATCATCTTGTAATGTTTTAATTTGTAATAAAAGTCTCGGATATTCCTCTTCATTATCATAATATTTTGTCTTTTTTACCTTCTGATTATCATCATCTGGTAATGGATGGTACATTTCAACAATATCACCCACTTTAATACCTGGATAATCTTTTGGATTTATAATCAAATCTTCCCCTAATTTTGAATTGAAACTGATTATTATCATCAACATAAAAATAAAAATAAATACAAACCACTGAAATTCTTTTGATGGACAACTAAACGAAACGATTTCATTTTGAATTATTATCACTACTATAAAGTATTATCACTTTATCACAATAACAAACTACAGTATAGGTTAAGAACAACGTCATTTTTAGTAATTTTTATAATTCCCCTAAATTCAACATACTGGAATGATGTTACAAGTAAATTAAACCAAAATTGAGACAGATTGAGATAGACACTAGTTTATTTCTTTCTCGCATTGGATTTATAGATGTTAGAGAGAGAAATTGTATCTAAAAACTATAGTAATCCTAGAAAGTTAAAAAGAGACACAAGCGTTCTTTGTTTTTTTTTGTCAATATCTCTATAATAATTAATTTGAATTTAATTAATTAATAATTTATTTCTATTATAATTGTCGAATTTTTAATGGTGGTTTAGATAGATAATAGAAAATATTAAAAAATCTGTATATTTGCAAATTTTACCGTTTTATTTGACGTCACACCTTGTTGTTGATAAACGTTTAATTACCTTGACTTTTAAATGATTAACAAATAGGTGAATTAAAAATTCAAAAAAGTAGAAAGTATTTAGAAGGTGTTTTTTCGAAAATAATTTTCTTGACGCAAGCGCTTTTCTTCAAATGATTGAGGAAATCAACCACCTGTAAAGAAATAACACATATACATACAGTAAAAAAACTAACAACAACAACAACAACCTGTTGAAGTTCATTTCACCGAAGAAAAGTTGGCAAAAAGTCAATGAACTATCAACAATCTATAGATGAGATGTGATATAAACATATTTCTATTTTATTCCATTTATCTATAAGTTAATTAACGAATAATTTTGCGATAAAATAATGTTTATTTATTGGCGACGATTTGTGGTTGTTTGAAACGAAATTAGGTGAAAATTTTAGATAAAATTCCAAAAATTCGTTTCATTTAAGAAACATGGATTGTAATGATGATCAGAATAATAGTCCAAAGATGCATGAATTATTTATGCAAGTATTGAAAAATCGTGATCTATCTAGAGCTGGTGATTTATTCTCTGTACCAGATGTTGCTATAGTTAACGATTTAACAAATGTTGTAAGTATTCAATGATTATTTATATCTATATTTGATAATAATTGAATATTAAAGTTGAAAGAAATCACTGTTATCACATCATTACCGGATTATACCAACAATAATAATGATCAGAGTGTTGTTGAGATTTGTGTTACAAGAGTTACATCGTGTATCCGTGAAACTGGTAGTGTTGAACAGCATTGTGAAGCATTAGTAACATTATTAGAATCATGTTTACATCATAATCTACAAGTCACATCTAGAGATGAAGATCCACCACATGCTAAGATTTCTAGTGATATAATCTCTTGTATTTTCCTCGTATGTGATTATTATTTTCAATGGTGAATTTTATAAATTATTGTATTTTTTGTAGAATTATAGTAAGAAATCTGTGATGCAACGCGCCTTACCTGTTGCTGTTAAATTCTTGCATAAAGGCAATAAGGAATTATCACGAAATATGGCATCATATCTATCATTAGCAGCAATTGAACACTCATCATTATTAACACCACATGTACAACCGATTATGGATTCGATAATATCTGGAAATTATCCATTGTGCCGTGTATTACCCAATATTTATGAAGTATCACCTGAACCATTTCAAGGACATGCTATGGCGTTAGTTTCACTATTATCACATTGTGATAATCAAGAGAAATTAGCATTATTGCATCTATTCTCGTTAATGGCTAAAGATAATCCATCTGTAAATTATTTTATTTTTACAATTTTTATTAATTTTATAATAATTTTATTTATAGTTATTAGAAGCCAGTGTACCACAATTGTGTGAATATTTAAATAATTCAGTAACAGCTGCTCCAACATTACAAATCTTCTTACATATGGCTGAAAAGAAACCAATTTTATTGGTTGATCATATCAATGCAATGAAACAATCTGCTCAACATCATCCACAAAATGTTTGTTTAGCAGCACAAATAATTGGTTGTGTTGGTAAATTAAGTAAAGATAAAGCACAAGATGCATTAAATTTCGTTTTGGAATATTTACCAAAAGCTGATCGTGGTTCACAAAATCAATTATTAAGAGAGGCAACATTATTATGTAGTTCATATCCTGTATTGTTTACTGACAAAGTATTAGCTGGTGTACGACAACGACATCATGCTAGTATGCAAAATCAGGTAACTTCCGGTGGTGTTACGATTGTTAAAGTTGGTGGTAATCAACAACAAGTACAACAACAACAACAACAAACGGGTTATACAAGACGTGCGAAATTGGGTGATTCTCGTAGTACAGGCCGTTTACACACTACACAAACAACAAATACACATCGTAGTATGACTAAATTGAATATTCCAGGTGGTTCAATTGGTGGTTTACATAAAAGTATGACTAGATTAAGTTCATCACAACAGATTAATCAATTAACAACAACAACAACACAACCAACTAGTAATGTTATAATAACCGGTACGAATAAATATAATAAAATTGCTAGTGGTGGTGTAACAGTAACAACAGTGTCACCACCAAGAATCCAACGGCCGCATAGTCAAGGACCAATGATGCTGATGAATTCAATTATTAGTAATAATAATAATCAGGTAGAAAATTGTATTTGTTAAATAAAATAATTTAAATTTAACATAAATTTTAGATAACGATAACACCACAATCTGTAACAAATTCAATTACAGTAAACAATGGACCAGTATCAGTATTAACAAGTAGTGGTAATAATGGTACAACACAAACAATATCATTAGGTTCAAATAATAATATTTTGGATAATTTACAAACAACAACATCAACAACAACAAATCAACCACCACCACCTTTACCACCGGTAACATTAGTACAACGTCGTGTAAATAATACAAGTGTAACATTATTGAATGCAAATCAAACAAATTCAATAACATCACAACGTATGAGTGTATTTGAACCATATCCAATGCGCGATACAATACAGCATTTTTGTGAGAAGCATTTAGATAAAATTAAAACATATATGGATAAATTATCGATACGTATACCATCACCAGCGAAATGTACAATTGAGGAGAAACGACAGAAGAAATTGGCAAAATTACATTTTGCTTGTCAAGGTGGCGGACCGCATTGTCTCTATTCAAAAACTTATTTTACAATGAGAACAAGAAATCCACGTATATGGATCCATTTAATGTTTATATCATTACAAGTAATTATCATTTAATTAATTAATCATTTAATTAATTAATTGATGTTGATGATTTAGGCACGACATTCGCATGCATTAAGTTCACGAGATGCTCAAGTTGCCAGTTTAAAACATTGTTGGGATATGTTGAAATGTGAAAATAAATCATTTCTAACTGTTGTAACTAGTGCTTTCCCATGTCCAAAAGATCAAGATGCTCTTATCAATGAATTACGACATGCTGGTTACTTTGATGTATTTCAAGTATGTTCACATAATGTTAATGGTTCAGTTGAACAATTAGATGGTAGTAATTCATTTAAATGGGGTTGTTTTTTATGTGCCCATCCAGAGAGAGCTATAGGTTTCTTAAGAGGTAATTATTTTGTAATTTTAAAAAAAAATACATATATGAAATTATGAAAATTAGGTGATACACAACCGGTAATTGAGGGACAATTAAAAGAGAAGAAAGGCCGTTGGAGATTATTTCGACGTTGGCGTACTAGATATTTCACATTATCAGGAGCTCATCTATCTTGTAAAGGATCTGTACGTTCTTCTTATTTCCACAATTAATTTTACCCATAATTATTGTTAATTATTGTTTATAGAGTGGTGGTGAATCGATCGATATTAATCAAATACGTTCAGTGAAAGTATCACGTGGTGCTCGTAATATACCGAAAGCATTTGAAATATTTACTGGTAATCAAACATTGATATTGAAACCGAAAGATGGGAAAAATGCTGAAGAATGGGTACAGTGTTTAAGTATTGTTGTAGCACATTCACACGCTAAAGAATTGCCAGGTAAAAGTAATTCATTGCCTGCAAGAGGATTGAGTTCTAGTCGGACTGTAATTTAAACAAATCGTAATTCAATTCGGTGCTAGGATAACACATACACATTTTTTTGTTTTTTTTTTTTACTTTCCAACTATGGTTAATTGTTGTTTAATGTGTTGGTGGTGGGTTACTTTAGATGATTTTTAAAATTTTGAAATTTGGGTGACAATGGAAATTGGCTCCGAGTTGTAACTTTGTTATTTCTCAAGATCGGTAACTACTAAAATTTTGTACATTTTGACGAAACAGCGGTTGAATATTTCTTATGTTGAACAGCAAACTGTATATTTTTTGCTTTTATATTATTACGCTGAGATTAGCATTTCAAAAATGTACAGGGTGTTTCTTCTAATTATGGTCAATTATTATGAAACTTATTAATTAACAAGGTATTCGAAAAGTATTTTAAAGATTTATAGGCGGACTTCTGGAGAGTATTTTAGGAAAATTAGAATCCCGTAGCTCATTTGTAAGTTGATCAAAAATGCTCATTTTAGACAATGTTGCAATTTGGAAAAAAACAGATAAACTATGAGTGACTGAAAGACCCTTTCAACATTGATTTTTGCCGCTTTTCTCCATTGCATTCAAAAAAAAATACGAAATATTTCCACCTGTTCCAGAATAAAATGGAGAAAAACGGAAAAAATTAATGTTAAGAGGATCCTAGAATCACCAACATACAAGTGAGCTACATGGTTTTAATTTTGCTAAAATACAAATTCTTGAAATATTTTTCGAATCGCTCGTCAACTAATTGGAGTTCCATAAGAATTGACCTCATTTATAATAAGTAGGCATTTAAGTTTGAGAAATATCTGAAAATGGCAGACAATTGTCCAAATTTGTTAACCATGATTTAAGACAAAACAACTGAAGGCTATGGAAAACCCATTGGCACCCCACAATTCGCATCTTTACTATAATAGTTATAAATTTCTACTTTGTCTTCCACTCCAAATTAGATTCAAAATTAATTTGAACAGCACTAAATTCTATAAAATTAATGAAAAAATGACACTGCTATTTCGAATGTTACGTTCCTAAATCTTACCTGACTAGGTGTCGGTTCTCCCTCTCCTACTTAAGCCCGCCTTAGCAAAATCTCGCCTTTAAATCCACCTAAGCGTAGATTTACAGACAATTGAGGACCAATGCATGAACGAATCCATACCCAAATGTATGTAAGTCTACAGTTAGATCATGCTAAGGACAGCTTAAGTAGGGGAAGAAGAACCGGGCCTAGTCTGGACAAGCTATTGCCATTTTCTTATCTTAAACTCCTGCTTATTCTGTTTTTCTGAAAAGCTAAACTTCAACATAATAATATTAAAGCAAAAAATATTAACTAATCTTGAAAGTGTATATTGAGAGTTAACGAAGTTATAGCTTGCTGCCTGTTTTCATTGTTACCCGGTATATGTTATAGACTATACAAGTGTTTCTCTTCGTTTTGTTCGTTTCCCGTCGAAAAGAGTTACTTGTGGAGTTTATTATCGGTAAAATTTTAAAAATCACAACCTTAATAGTATCTAATTGATCAAATGAAATCAAATTTGATTAAATTAGTTACCATCTGTGATAATTTGATAAATTGAAAAAGAAATACTGCCTTAAAATGCCGCAATTTTATAACAACAAAACAACATTAATATATTCTATAGTTGTTATTTTATTGAATTGACTGCTAAGTACTTAAAAACTATCGCACATTGATTTATATACGATAACTTTTTATTACAATTGTTTATTGTTTTTATTATATTTTTATAATTATATTTTTAAAAAAATTCTACATTCCATATATTGCACATACATACATTATATTGTTTGTTATATACAATATTTTTTTATAATATATAAAAAGACTAGAAAAACACACAACACATCAACTGAGATATTTCAATTGTAAATCTTTTAAAATATCCCAAAATACTAAACATAAAGCACCATGTGGTGCTAATCGCATATAATTCGCACCTATACCCTTATAAAAACCTAAAACACCTTCAGTCTTCCAAATTTTGATAAAACAATCAATAATACCATTATAAAGGAGACCTTTACCGGTCGCATCAGTACCTAAGAAAAATAACAATCAATAAATATGATACTACTTAAAAAAATTATAGAATAAAACATCTACCTTGATTGTATAAACGTGTCGAAACTAAATCGAATGGTGTCATATTGATTGTTTGTAAAATACCACCAACAATACTGGCTGTGAATGATGTTAATACTGGTGAATTATTAAAAGTATTAAATTGTTTTAAATAATCTTTAGTTAATGCAAAACTTGTTAATTGTGATGATGAACCGACAATTGCACGCAATAATGTTCCACTACAACCCCTCCATAAGCCTTTTATCTTAAATGATATCAAACGATTAATTGTTAAACATTATTGTAGATTATTCTTTAATTACCCCATGATTTTGATAAATGAATAGGAACGCATTAACCAATCCATTATGTCCATGTTGATAACCAACAGCGATATTTTGATTAGCTTGTGATTGTAATTGAGTTTTGATTAAAAATAGAGGACTACCAAAGAATGCCCCAGCAGCACCAGATACACCACTAGCTATAAAACTTTTATAGAACACCGTTTTACCGTGTTCGTCACATAAATAGTTATTATTGTACAACCATTGGTATGTACCTAAACGGATACTGTTACGTACACCGTGCATCAATAAGGCCGTACCTAAGCCTTTTTGTAATCCACGTATACCTTCATTTTTACCAATTATATGAGCTGCATGCAATACATTTCTGTAATAGATAGCATGTTGGCCACGTGCCTTTAATTCACCTTGTAATTGCATACGGGTCTTGACCACATCGAAGGGGTTGCTGAAAATGCTAGCACCCATCGCCGATAGACCACCAACAATAAAATCCATTCGAATTTAAAGCAATATTGGTCAAACTAGAACGCAATTCTGTTAACCTAGAAAATAAAAAATTGCATAATTGTTGTGTTAAAAAATGACTCACTTGTATAGTAGATGGAACATAACTAAGACTTTACACTAATATTTAAATCAAATAAATGATAAGAATCCATTGATAACAATCTCAATAAATCACGATTAAATTTGTTACGTAACAGTATTTATTTTTGGTAGATTTAAAATAAAAGACTTAATTGATAATATATCTTTATTAACAATGTCGATGAATTTAGAAAAATATATCCAGAATTTAAAAATATCCCCAATTGTTCAACTATCATTTCATCGATTCTTCAATATCATTAAATACCAAATCTATCCATTGTGGATGCCAGGATTTCTTCATAACATCCTGTATTTGAATTAGATCACTTTCTAGAATTTTTTCCAAAATTATTTCACTGTTACATTGTTTTTCGACGAAATCACCGGTTGTATCAATTAAATCAAATTTAGAAAATTGTGTAATTTCATTTAAACAATTTAAAGTTGATAAACTCCATCTATACCAACCAACTTTTTGTATTGTACCAACATCATCACTATTATCAATAGATAAGCATAATATTGATGAATTAACTTGATCCGGAATTAATAATTCAGTTGTATTGTTATTATTGGAATGATCAATTAAATCAGTCTTGTTCATATGTATTGAAATTTGATTTGAAACTATAACAGAACTCAATAATAACAATAAACTGGTAATATACAAAGTGACCATTGTTAACAACAATATTAAACAATAAATATGTAAATGTTTTGGTAAATTTGATAATTTCAATAATTTCTCTAATTCGGTATAGGTGAAATAACCTCTAGATATGCCTTGTTTTTGTGCTAATACCGTTTCTATTTGATTTAATTTCTTCCAAAATATCGAATCTTTTACAAACACTTGCCAATCCTACAAATTAAAATAATTATTTAAAAATTTCTGAATAAATTCCATTATTACGATAGCTTTCAAGAAATCACGTTCGAGTTGTTTTAATTCATCTAATGAGATACGTGCCGATGATGCCCATTCATCCATAAATACCTCATCTGGATTACCATCATCACAAAGGAATTTATATGAGACAACCTATTATTATAATTCAATTAATTTTAATAACAATGGAATTATCTTAAGAGTTATACTAGAGATACTAAGAATAGATCGGAAGATGCAATTTTTCGTAAATATTCCGGATTGGTTTTCTTTAAACGTTCTAAATAGACCACAGCCATAACGAATGCTAATGGAGAGACACAGGCATGCCATGATAGATCAACAGCGTCTGAATAATGTAAACGGTCCAATGATTGTCCACGGTGATTCTCCGAAAAAACTTCAGCTGCCAATTCTGTAAATAATACGTATGTATAAAGATTGTAATCAGCAAATTAACGATTTTTTTTATCAACAACCAGTTAGTGGCAAGCTTAGACAATCTAGATTCGGATAATTGACATAATAGAGAGTTTTATTAATTCTCGACTCGAACATATGATAATCACTGATGCCCTAAAAATATAAAAATTAGATCAACAACAAAAAATACCAACTTATGAATCATATTGATGCAACTTACTCTCATCGGATTGTCTCTAATTCTATTTAGTATTTTTGACATTCTGTTCGATAATATTTAGATTTTTGAATACAACTATTATAATTTATCTATAATTACTTAAGAAATAATAAAAATTAAAATAATCTTTTTAAAGAAAAACAAAGCGTATTATTCGTCACGTTTGGGGATAAATGTGACATGGGGGAAAACATAAAATAACCACATTTTACACCGATCCAGTGTTACCAAATCTATGGAAATCTTTATCAGGTTTAGGGAATTTTTACTTGTTCAAGGGAAAAAAACAATTTTATAACTGAATTTGCTAGTTGAATTTATTTCCTTAAATTATCTCAAATATAAAATATAAAATCAAAATAAACTTATTATCCTGGTAAAATATTCTTCTTTCCTTAAAATAGAATCCTAAAATGTAAGAAAAGCAGTGGTAAATAAAATCCTTGGAAATTCAGTCCAATTTAGTTGAGAAAATTTCTTATTAGTTATTAGAGAAGAAAACTACTGAATAATTAATGAATCTGGCAACATTGCAATTTGATGATTTATGCAACGATTGTAAACTTACAATGATTGCTCATTGCCTATACTCTCCATATAAGCCAAATATTTGACGTCATTGACGGATAGTTAGGGCGTGTTTACTTTGGCGCTTTAAGCGCTTAAAGCGTTCCACGCTTATAACGCTTATTTTAGCCGTTTACTTTGGGTTTTTGGCGCTTATGCGTCTGTTGACAGATACGACAGGAACCGTTTACTTTGAAGCTTGAGCGAATGTAAGCGTAGGAGCTCTGTACATAAAAATCAGCTGATTTATACAAAGTGGACGATGGACGATGAGATCGAATAATTTTTCTATTACTATCTGGAATTACAATCTTACTACACCTTTTCCAAGTGTAGCTCAGATATTTTCAGTCGTATTTCAGATTAGTGAATTATTATATTTATTTCATTATTATATTCAAATGAGGTACTGAAGATGGTTGGATTCAACCAAAGCTTATATACCGAAAATAGTAAATTATTACTGCAATTTTAATAACAACATTATTTTATTACCTATATCTGTTATTTATTGTATATGGTCTAAATTGAATTGAAATTAGGTATATATGTAAATAACAAATTATTATTTTGTGAAATTTCTTTTATTTTATTGAATTGCATTTTACTAATCTGAAATACAAATGACGATTTCTGAAATTAATTTGTTCCCTATTACTTTATTAACTACAGTTGGTAAAGGTGTAGAATTATTTGATGAAAGTGAAAATGCAAAAGCAAAAAATGAAATAGAGGAGTGTCTAATAGTCTAATGTTTTTAATTAATAGGTAAAACAAGGGCTACAACTACCCAGGCTTCCACCAATTTTTCAAATTTAACACAATCGCGCGCCACGCTTATTTTGCTTCTACTCGATGGAAGAAGCGTTGTGAGCGTTGGTAATGATGTCACGCTGCCAATATGATGATGTCATAACAGTGCTGATGAGCGCTTACAGCACCAAAGTAAACAGCACTTTAAGCGCTTAAAGCGCCAAAGTAAACACGGCCTTAGTATACCCACATATACATGATAGATGGCCAGTTTCTAGAAAGTATTTTTATGGATTCAACAGTTATGAATTCTATGTATAAAGTTATGGATTCGATAAACTGAAGGTCTGTTTCTGAAAACAAAATATGTACTCCATAACTATGAATTTCATAAAATCGGTTTATCTATCTGAAAAGAGATGTCGCTTGTGTATTTTCAGATGCTAGCCAATTGCGGTGGGTTTTTCTAGCGATAAATTCAATATGAACATAGGAAAACAAGATAGAGAATAAAAAGAAATTCCTACTAGCTAAACACTGTAATGCCTTGAAATGTCTTAAATTTACCAGTACTACCGTTGTATAAAGTTTATGTGAAAAAAGCACCTATTATTGACAGATGTCCAGTTATTGACAATATATTTAATTTTATTATTTATTCAATTTACTTTAGTCTTGATAACAATCTAGACAATTTTTCCACAATCTTTATAATTCGAATAACGTACAAGGATTTCATAGTATCAAAATCAAAATGTTTCGTAATAATTGTTAGTGTATGAGAGTGATTGGTTTCACTTAAAAATTATTATTTAATTAAATTAACTTACAATTACTTGAAAGGAATGCATTTAATTAATAAAAAGATGAATTAGGACAATATTTAAAAAAATCAACAATAATAATCCCAACTGTGGTGATAAAAATTGAAATCCTAACCATATTTCTTATAGTGCCAATATTCGGTGCTTTTAACCTATTCTATTATCTATCATTGAAAATGAAAAAAACAAATGGGCAATGTTAGCGTTGAGAGAAACAATTTACATGGAAAAAGTCCAAGACATAAGACAGCAGAACAGCTGGATGTGTGTGCAGCCGAACTGATCATGCGCCACATTATTATGTATTACATATCTCATACTTGTGTGTCCGATAACTTGCGGAACGGTTATTGAATCCATAACTGCTATGTACTCTTTCAGAAACGATTTTTGCACTTTATGGATTCCATAACTTTATTGAATCGATATGTATCGTTTTAGAAACCGAGCAAGAGACAGGCATAGCTACCTGTTTCTATCGATGTCTATCCGTATCTGTATGTACGCGAATGACGTCACTGGAGACGACAAGAGTGGGGATGCCGAAAAAATGTGGTTCATGAGCAATCCTTGTAAGAATTCATAATCGTTGGATTTATGTGGATAATTGTAAATTATATAATTTTGACAGTTGTGAGATTACGTTAAATGTAGCCCCTTCTATTAAATGTCAAGCACATGTCAACAATTCACAGTCAACAATTATTGTTGCCAACAGTAGAATAATAATATCCCTAGACTTGTCAATTCCTGTTATAATTTTGACAATTAGTGGTTATGAAATTGCACGTGGAAAAACATCTTGATTTATTAAATTTTATATAAAAATAATTACCATTTAAGGTAAATATAATAATTAAATCGGATTTTGTATTTTTATTAAATTTAAAAAATCATATTTTAGATGTCTGTAGCGTCTGGCGTTACATCAAAATCATCATCCAGACGTTCATCGATTTTAAAATCAAATCTAAAAAATCGTCTAAATGAAACAATAAACAATCAAACAACAGTAAATAAAGTACGTTTTATATTACCACATTCGAAAAAGATAAAACAAATCTTATTAGATTACAAATCACGTACAAATATAAAAGAATATGAAAGTTTAATATTTCAAATTTGTAATAGTGAATTTACTGATAATGATATTAGTGATTTATTAACAGAAACAAATGAATGTATATCATTATTAAATCGTGATTTATGTTTATTTGTTGAAGCTATATTAACAATACAATGGAGAGATAAGAATAATGAAATTATTAAACAATATCAATCATTTATTGTTAATTTAATATCAGCACATAATTATCATGCTGAGTATGTTATAGATAGATTGATATTATTATTTCAACCATCACCAACAGATCCTGAATGGGAGGATGATACACCAACTGATGATGATGTTAGAAAATGCACAAATATACACAATTTAATTAAAATTTTATTAACAATAGTTCCAATGTAATATTGTTTTTATTATTTATTTAAAAATTGATTTTAATTCGTTTTATAATTTTAGGTGTAAAGAATTATTGATGAAATCGTTAATTAATTCGTTCCCATATATGAGAAAATCGACACATATTCATGAATATTATATCTATAATCTTTTATGGGTTATTCAATATGAACCGAGTTTAAAGCCGCAAATTCTACATTTAATATTTTCAAAGTAATTATCTTTTAATATAATTTTTTATTATTATTAATTATTACGGTTAATTGTAGATTGGTAATAATGGATGTGAATATGCCTCGGGATGCAATCGAGAAATTGTTAGATGATGAGAATAATGAAATTTTTACAATGGAAAATGATGATGATGGTAGATCGACAATTTTTTCAAATTCATTAAAAACTGTATCAACATTAGCAAATAATTTAGACGTGTGTTTGAATCGTTTATTTAATTATCTAATAGATGAATGTCATACATCTGATACAAAAGAATTGAATTGGGATAAATCGAAAAGTAATCATTTATCCTTAATTAATTAATTAATTATTAATTTGATAATTTTAGGTTTATATCACGATATAATAACAGTATTTGATCAGATTATATTACCAACATATAATACACATCATGTTCAATTTATAATGTTTGTAATGTGTACATTTAAATCGACATTTTCGGAAGCATTTTTAAATTATTTATGGAAAAAGATAACGAATCCAAATGTACCGACTATAATACGACAAGCTTCTGTTAATTATTTATCTGGATTTTTAGCTAGAGCAGCATTTGTTCCATTAACAATGATTAAAGCAACATTACAACAAATGGCAAATTGGATACATTGTTATGCTTCAACACAAGAACAATATGATTCGATTAGTATCGATGTACGTGCACATCCTGTATTTTATAGTGTTTGTCAAGGTTTATTCTATTTAGTTGCTTTCCGTTACGATGATTTTGTCTATTCAAAAAAAAGTAAGTGTTTATTATTTTTATTGGATTGTTATTGAGATTTGATGATTTTTAGATTTATCATTTTTGGAGAGTTTAAATATGGCACAAATTGTTAATAATCGTTTAAATCCGTTACGTGTATGTCAACCAGCTGTGATTCATAATTTTGCACGTGTAACAAAGAAATATCAATTAGCTTATTGTTATACGATAATTGAACAAAATACACGTAATACATTACCAACAATGTATGCAGATGATAAAGGTATAAGCACGTTATCTGATACGATTTTAGATTCGTTTTATCCATTTGACCCGTACATGTTGCCTCGGTGAGTTATTATGATTATTATTATTTAAATTATTATTAATAATAATTATTATTGTAGATCTGGTGAGAAGATTTACGATTTTTATCGTAATTACGTCGATAGTAATGATTTTGAAATGGAAGAGAATTGTGATGTTCATGATGATTTCTTAGAACATCCAGATAATACACAGAAATATTCGTATGGAGTATCGCCAGGATTTAAATTAAATTATACTTGATTGAATTTACAATAAAAACAATCGAGATTCTTTAATTTAATAATAATTATTGTGAAATTGTATTTATAAATTTTCCTATAATTGTAACAAATAAGAATTTATTTTAGTGTTTCCAATTCTTGTTCAACTAATTGTTTATATTGATCGAAACCATCTATACTTTTCACTGAACCATCACCACATACCCATAATTCTTTACAAACTTTCCTAATTAGACGTTCATCGTGAGAAACAAGCATTACACCACCCTGGAAAGTTCCATCATTAAAGGTGAAAATTGCATCTTTTTCTATTCGGTATCCGAAAAATGCCAATTTTAATTGCTTGCTTTGTGAGATACTGAAGTGCTTAAAGTAGCATTAGAACGGGTATTTCATGTTGCATACAAGAGTATTTTATGTTTAGGAAAATCTTGATGAAATTACAGAGGAACATCGCGAAGTACGTTTTTTAAACACAGTGTAAATTTCACCTTAGCTATTTGTTACATAGGGTCGTAGCTTAATTCATATTTTACTAGAGTTAACATATGCTGACATATTTTTCAATGAAAAAAAGCGTCTGAATCAAGTTAGGACCCTACCTAAGCAACGGCATAGCCAACCGCGATGTGAAATTGTACTACACATCTGTATGTGTATATTTTTATATTTTCCCACATAACTTAGCCAATATTATTTGGTTTGTAATGAATTGTATGTTTTGAAAGCGCTTTCTAAATTTTCAAAAAATGTTCCTACAGGATTGTTAGTTTTTCGGAAAATTCAAAAAATTAATTGAATTTTTACACAATTTTCAAAATTCCGTGAATTGCTCTTCAATATCTCTGAAAATTAGCGAGTTATCGAATATTAAATACTGACATTTTTAGAACACTGAATCTTAATCAAATAATTAATTGAGAAGTTATAATTACAGTGAATTTATTGATAGCATTGCCTAATGCTTCAATAGTTTCAATATCTAAATGATTCGTTGGTTCATCCAATACAAGGAAATTCGGATTACCCATACACATTCTAGCGAATGCTACACGTGATTTTTGACCACCAGATAGACTAGCAACAGTTTGTAATGCTAAGTCACCAGATACACCAAAACTACCCAATTGTCGTCGATATTCTTCAATTGTTTTACCTGGATATGTATTTTGTAATAAATCAACTGAATTTACATTCATATCTAATTGATCAATATGATGTTGACTAAAATAACCAAATTTCAAATTACGATGTACATGACAAACACCTGATGTTGGTGATAAAATTCCCATAATAAGTTTTAATAATGTTGTTTTACCAGCACCATTATCACCAACAATACAAATACGTGAATCCATTGTAGCACCTAAATTTACATTTGTAAAAATCACACGATCGTCACTGTATTGAAATGAGACATCGTTTAATTGAAGAATTGGTGGTGATAATTGTTCAGCATCTGGGAATTTTAGTACAACTGCTACTTCTTTTTCGATCGGTTTCAATACTGGCCTAAATAATAAAATTAATTAATTAATTAATTGATTAAATTAACAATTTACAATTTTTCCAATAATTTAATTTTCGATTGCACTAAAGCTGCACGATTAGCGTTATAACGGAATCTATCAATGAATTCTTGAACGTGTTGACGGTGTTGCATTTGCGCCTCATATTCCCTTTGTTGATTCTTCAATTTTTCTGTTTTCGTTCTTACAAATTGTTCATAATTTCCTCTAAAATTCATCAAATTCAATTTAATCAATTAAAATAATAATTAATAAGATTACCGATAAGCTTCGATTCGTTGTGAATGTAAATGTAGAATGTCTGTAGGCACTGTATCTAAAAAGTTTTGATCGTGTGAAACTACAAGTAACGTTGTTGGCCAATTTTGTAAATAATTCTCTAACCAAATTATCGCTTTTATATCCAACATATTCGTCGGTTCATCCAATAATAATAAATCCGGCCTAAAATATTTACATAAAATCAATTATAACAATAGTAATAATTGTTAAAATAATAAACCGTGAAAATAATGCTCTAGCTAATGCTAATCTCATCCGCCAACCACCTGAGAATGTTTTCGTAGGCTTTTGTTGCATTTGTGATGTAAAGCCTAAACCATTCAATATAATTGAAGCTTTAGCTGGTGCTTTATCGGCTTCAATATTTTGTAATTGTACATAGATTTCGTTTAATTGTTTCGACAATTCTGGATCATTTGAACCGGAATTGATTGCATTATTTAATTCACGTTCTTTCTTTATTAATTCTTCTCTAATTGTATCACATTGTAGAACACTTTCAATTGCTAACGTATCATCACCAACAACCTCTTGTTCAACGTGTAATATTGAAATATGTGACGGTATCCTCAATTGTCCACTAGATATCATTCGTAATAATGTTGATTTACCTAAACCATTCCTACCGACGAAACCATATCGCCGACCGAATGCTAAAACAAGATCGGCACCTTGTAATAATACACGATCACCGTAAGCAACATCGAAATTCTCAATTCGTATATCTTGTGTACGATTATTGCCTTTAGCTTCCAATTTATTCTCTTTTTTACTTGTAACTTGTGAAGCTGTTGCTGATTCTAATTTGAACGTATTCACTTTATTTGTTACTTTTGTATCTTTAGTACGTTTCTCTAATTTCTCCTGTAATTTCGCCTCAGCTTTCTCCAACTTTCTAGCATCGACTTTCTAATATCAACAACAAAAAATACAATAAATATAAAATAAAGCAACTTATATATAAAACACATACAAGTGAATCATCTCGTTGCATCACCCATATACTTTTCAACTCATCAGTATTTGTATCTGTATTCGCTACAATACTACCCAAATGTATGGGTGCATTTAGAACTTTATTTGGTCCATTCACTGCTATATCATTCTCATCCGGTTTGAGTATTCTTAACAACTCATCACAAATGATTCTAAAAATTATAAAAAAAAAAAACAATCAACTTGAATTATCAACAATTATCACAAATTTAAACCGTATATCATCCTCTGTTTTATCACTGGATACCTCTTGAAGGACCTCACCGATAGCTTCAAATACTTCATCGCTACTTTCAAAATCATCAATACTATTCTCCAATACACCTTGAAGATTTTTTTTTTTGATTATTATAATTATAAAATTGACCATTATAACCTAGAAAATACAACAAACCTTCGACGTAATGTTTTAAATCATCATCAATTGTTGGGAAAATTGTTTTAATATATTCACTACACTTATTCATATTAAAATAGAAAACTATTAATTTATTTTATATATTATTTCTTCAATATAAATTAATGAAAAATTAGATGAATCAATCTAACCTTACATTTAAGACAATGACTAAATACAGGACGTAATCCAACGTTGACACATCAACAATTCTTACAAACTGTTATGAAATAGGCAACTAAATATACAACCAGAATTAGTTATTATTATGAAAAAGGAAGTTGTAATTTGTTTGAATAAACATCATATTATTACACAGACTAAAATTAAAGTATCTTTAGAAATTTTTGCTAATTGTACCGGATTATCTAACAATTTACTTATAATAAAATACGTATGCTCAAATATGGTAGAGTGACCAAATCGGTATATTATGAACAAAGAAACGTTTCCTCTATTTAGAAAACACTTTCTATATCATTAAAACAAATGTCATTAATTTTTGTATTTTTTATATTAACCGAATATTTTGTTATACAAATTATCTTTTCTTTCCCTTTTTAGGTTTATCATTAGAATTATTATTCTCCGTTTGTCTATAGTATTTAGATGAAAATCCAGGTGGTTGATACCTAAAATATTTTAAATTATTTTTACTTGAATTTCTGAGAATATTGTGAAATATTTACCCTAATTCATTGTTATCAATCTGATCAATACTTAAAAATATATGAATCATTGGTAATTTTCGTTTAACAACAATTTGGTCCAGTTCAGGTATTACAGGATCCCAAAATTCTTGTACCCTGTTTAGAAAAAGTGAACAGATAAGAATTAAAATTTTCAATTATGAAATAGATTACAACATACATTCGATAGCATAATTTTGTGATTTGATGTAATTGATTCTTGTATTCATTTTTCATTAATTCAGCACATGTTATTGTTTTACCTACAGCTTGACCTGATCCTGTCCACACGATTGTTTTACTTTTTGGGAATTCTTTTAATGCATAATCCAATAAATTTCGTATTTTACTACCACCACGTACCTAAAACAAATTTTATATTCTAAACAAAATGTATTGATATAAACAAAAATTAGTAAATTACCTGCATCCAGATATAGTTTTCAGGTAAACATTTTATTGGAATATTATCTTTGGTCAATGTTTCTTCTATATTTTTACCTTTACTGTAATTTTCCATTATTTTTTCAGGAAATCAAAATTTTAAGGAATTATAAAATTTGAGGTTAGCTTCAAGAGAAACCAACGACGTCAGAATAGTAATACTAGCTCCATGGGAGAAACATGGCGCAATAACCTCAACTTACTACAACGTGGTGCAAAATTTACATAGTTGCCAAAGTTAACAATTTGAAAATCGCTAAATAAAATCTCTTTTAATTGCATTTTGAATTGACAAATTTTTTCTTCAAAAGTTTGTACAAGTTTTGTTTTGAGGTAAAATCTGGAATAATTGAAATAATTTCGACGCTAAAGTCCTTAATTATATTCTTTTGCTACTTTCGCCCTGACCAATTAGAGAGCTTAGAATCTCCTCGAGAATCTCCGTTTGACAGCTATTTGACGGTGTTGCAGTCAGAGATTGACATTTCTTAGCTTCAACATCCACCAACCAAAATATACACATTGAACATTTCCAACAACTTTGGAGCCAAAACTTTGATTAGACACAGTCAGAAATGTATCCTATGAGGGATTTTAATCCTCTATGTGACATTTCATAACGATCAAGTGATTGTTATCAATTTTGTTTTAAAATTCCAATTCGTATCGGCCTTGAAGTTAAATTACAGTATATTTTCGCTGTGTGATAAGGCCTTTTTTCAATTGTTGGATAATAGATATTTGGTATTTTTCAATTTTGTAAAATCAGATTTATTTACTAATCGACAATTATAATATCATTACAATTATGGATGTTGTATGAAGAGGCAACATAGCATAACTATACCATTAATCTAGTTTGTATCTCTGGTTACATGTGTCGCATAATAGACGTAAGCGGGGACATAACCTCAAATCGTAGATATAATTTTATTTGTGGCGACACCAACTAAAATCGCAGTTGGTAACAAAAATATCAGTTGGCAAGACTGAAGCGGTTAGGCCAGATTCGCGCTCTCGAAACTCGTCTCCATCTCTTCCATCACCAACTACCGAACGGAACGGATGTGTCTACTGTCTACCTGACGCCAGTACATCTTTGATCATTTATTATTAAATCGAAATATTTAAATTATGGTTATATCCGTGTAAATAAACATTAATCAAACTTCAAATTCGTGTTATTTAACCGGATCCCAACCAAAGTGGTGACCCCGACTAAAAACAGAGTGAAACCGCGCGCGTAAACAAAAGGTGAACACGTGTTTCCCCGAAGCCGCGAGTCCACAGTTCTACCAGTGATAATCCAAGAGCAACGCAACCGCGAAAACCAGCAGAGAATTCGCACACCGTAAACAAGATGCCAAACAACGACCCTGAATTCAACACAACAGAATCCCAAACGATGACAGCGCCAGCCGTAGACCGCGTGAGCATAAAGATTCCGCCATTTTGGCCTGAGAAACCATCTTTGTGGTTCGTACAACTAGAAAGCCAATTTCTACTCAATGGTATAAAGGAAGACGCTACAAAATTTTACTATGTGGTCGCCAACCTAGAAAACAGGTACGCCGTCGAAGTTGAGGATATTTTGTCCGAACCACCAGCAACAGACAAATACGCAACCCTAAAAAAAGAACTGGTAAGACGCCTATCTGTTTCGCAAGAAAAAAAGATGAGGCAGTTACTAGAACACGAGGAAATGGGAGACAGAACCCCGTCACAATTCCTGCGCCATTTAAGAAACCTGGC
The DNA here is from genome assembly GCA_039776855.1 of Mylabris sibirica. Taxonomy (NCBI): domain Eukaryota; kingdom Metazoa; phylum Arthropoda; class Insecta; order Coleoptera; family Meloidae; genus Mylabris; species Mylabris sibirica. Next base: position 13,260,463 of record CM077843.1, on the reverse strand, counting down.
GGGAAGCATGGTAACAGAAAGTTTTCTAAAAACATTATGGCTCGCACGTTTACCGGCAAACATGCAAGCTATCCTAACAACACAGAGTGACCGTGATCTATCGGAAGTCGCCATTTTGGCCGACAAAATCCAAGAAACGACGTCATTGTCGTCGACCAACATTGGCGCCGTATCAGCCACAAGCCTGCGCACTACGCAAAGTAACCCCGACACAACGATCGCGGAATTGAAAGAGCAGGTGGCAGCACTCACCAAAATGGTAGAGCGCATGTCAACTAGCCAACAAAAACGCCAACGGTCACGCTCTCGACCTCGTGCAGAAAACGGGAGTGGTAAGTGCTGGTACCACGAAAGATTCGGAGAAAAAGCCAAAAAGTGCAAACAGCCATGTACATACCAACAGGGAAACTAAGACCGCCGTTGTCGCTCAAGACGGTCAACGACGGCTTGGCACAACAAAACCGTCTTTTTGTGTACGACCGCAAATCGGGCATGCAGTTCTTGGTAGACACAGGTGCAGATCTTAGTGTATACCCAAAAACTTTAGTGAAACAGAAACGCAAACAATCCAATTACAAACTATATGCCGCTAACGACACGACCATAGACACTTACGGTTATATAACAGTGCCATTAGATTTCAAACTCCGCAGGGACTTCACATGGAAGTTTGTGGTAGCAGATGTCAACAAACCCATAATAGGCGCCGACTTCCTACGTCATTTCGGACTCCTTGTTGACATCAGGAACAAACGGTTAACAGACCAAGTGACCCTCCTCACCGTACCAGGGAAAGTGAAAGCAAGCGATGACATCACAGCAGTCCGGGCAATCAAGGAGGAGAACGAATTTTACAAAATATTAACTCTTTTTCCAGATTTAATCAAACAAACAACCGAAGCAACCACCATCAAGCACCCCATCCAGCACCACATTCAAACAACTGGGCCACCCGTATTTGCAAAACCACGCCGTCTAGCACCGGAGAAGTTAGCCGCAGCAAAACGGGAATTTAAACACATGTGCGACATTGGTATCTGCAGGCCGTCCAAAAGTCCTTGGGCCAGTCCACTACACATGGTCAAGAAACCTAATGGAGAATATAGATACTGTGGCGACTACCGACGCCTGAACGCCATCACAGTACCAGACAGGTACCCAATCCCGCATATATATGATTTCAGCTACGTCCTACATGGGAAAACGGTCTTCTCCACCATAGACCTGACGAGGGCCTACCATCAAATTCCGGTAGCCAGCGAGGATGTGCAGAAAACAGCCGTAATCACGCCGTTCGGGCTCTTCGAATTTCCCCGCATGAGCTTCGGATTGTGCAACGCCGCCCAAACGTTCCAGCGGTTCATGCACGAAGTGCTACGCGACCTCCACTTCACTTTCGTTTACCTGGACGACGTGCTAGTAGCATCAGACAACGCAGAAGAACACAAGGACCACTTAAAAACAGTGTTTCAGAGACTGCAAGACTATAGTGTAGTGATAAACGTGGACAAGTGCCGATTTGGACAACCAGAAGTGTCATTTCTGGGCTACAAGGTTAATAGCGAAGGTATACGACCCTTAGAAGAGAAAGTGCGCGCAGTACAACAGTTCCCGCGACCGAAAACAACAACAGAGTTACGCCGTTTCTTAGGTATAGTGAACTTTTATAGACGTTTCATACGCGATGCCGCGGAAACGCAAGCGAAATTACAAGACTTGTTAAAAGGTTCGCGAAAATCATCGGAAATAGAGTGGACTAAAGACAGTGACAATGCGTTCCAAAAGTGTAAATCCTCACTAGCGAGTGCAACACTACTCGTACATCCAGTGTTAAACGCGCCGATGGTCTTGATCACGGACGCTTCTGACACTGCCATCGGTGCAGTTTTACAACAAAAACAAGACAATGATTGGAAACCGCTCGCTTTCTTTTCGAAAAAGTTAACTCCCCCTGAACAAAAGTATAGTGCGTACGATAGAGAACTAGTAGCTATATATAAAGCAATCAAACACTTTGAACATTTTCTCGAATGTCAACATTTCACTATTTTAACTGATCATAAACCATTGATTTATGCATTCAAACAAAAAAGTGAGAAGTGCACACCCCGCAGACAAAGACAATTAGCATATATTAGTCAATTCTCGACAAACATTGTACATATCAAAGGACAAGAAAACATGGTAGCAGATTACTTGTCGCGAAACGCCGTCAACACAATCGACCAAAACACGGAAATAAACTATACCGATATCAGTCGCGATCAACAAAACGATAACGAGTTGCAGCAGCTAATTGAAAGTGACAACACCGGACTGATTCTAAAGAAAGTGAAATTATCGTCACTACCAGAGGAAATCTATTGCGATGTTAGCGACAATAGAATTCGCCCATACATTCCTCCAGCTCACCGTCATAAAGTCTTTGCAAAATTTCACAACTTGGCGCATCCCGGGCGACGAGCGACCACTGAATTAATTAGAGCTCGTTTCGTATGGAAAAATTTGAAAAAAGACTGCGCTCAGTGGACCCGCGAATGTTTACAATGTCAAAAATCAAAGACTAACAAACACACCAAAAGTCCAATTCAAACAGTCAACACTCCAGACACACGATTTGATCACCTACACATGGACATTATCGGTCCACTACCTCCATCTGGTGGAAATCGATATTGCCTAACGATAATCGACAGATTCACTAGGTGGCCGGAAGTATATCCCATAAACGATATTTCAGCTGAAACCATAGCGCAAACGATGATGTCACAATGGATTGCCAGATACGGCGTGCCACAGCAAATCACCACAGACAGGGGCCGCCAATTCGAATCGCATCTGTTCAACCATCTCACGAAGCTACTGGGTGCCAAACATCTCAAAACAACGGCATACCACCCGCAAGCGAACGGTATGATCGAACGGTTTCACAGAACGTTGAAAACCGCCTTAATCGCATCATCGAGGAACTGGTCAGAATCACTTCCCCTAATCATGCTAGCACTGCGAAACGTCATCAAAGAAGACATTGGTTGCACACCGGCGGAAATGGTATTCGGCAAAACCACAAAACTCCCCGGAGATTTCTTCCAGACCACTCCAGCCCCACCAGACGAAGCCGCATTCGCAGCTAATCTACGAGCGATCATGAGAACATTGCGACCCACTCCTGCCAGCAACCACGCCACCAACAACATATTCGTGCACAAAGACCTACAAACATGTTCACATGTATTCATTCGCGTCGACACCGTTAAACCACCACTCTCCCCACCATACAACGGTCCCCACCAAGTGCTAGAACGACAAAACAAATATTTTATTATCGACGTAAATGGTAAGAAAGATAAAATATCTATCGACAGGTTGAAACCAGCGTATCTACCCAATGGACATACGATCACGGCAGAACACTCATATGCCTTGCCGCCAAGCAGCGCTCCAGATGCAAATCAACATCACGTTCGCTTCAACATTTGAATGTCCCGCTCACTGGGAGGGGAGTGCTGTGGCGACACCAACTAAAATCGCAGTTGGTAACAAAAATATCAGTTGGCAAGACTGAAGCGGTTAGGCCAGATTCGCGCTCTCGAAACTCGTCTCCATCTCTTCCATCAGTTCCATCACCAACTACCGAACGGAACGGATGTGTCTACTGTCTACCTGACGCCAGTACATCTTTGATCATTTATTATTAAATCGAAATATTTAAATTATGGTTATATCCGTGTAAATAAACATTAATCAAACTTCAAATTCGTGTTATTTAACCGGATCCCAACCAAATATTTAACAAATATTACTCAAACATTTTTAGTAAATTTGATTGTATAACAAAACATGATGTTTAATTGGTTAACCGTTTAATGTATAATCAATCAATAATGGGGGACTCAAATTTTCCATCGACTGAAACTACTGAAAACGCTAGTGTTTCAACAGAACAATCAACAAATCAAGAATTAAGCACCACGGAAATTGATGCAGAAACATTACAAAAATTACGTGGTGATGCAATTGGTGATACAATGTACAGTGAACGTTTTGTATTGAAAACTTTATTAAATTTTACAAATCTAACATGGAATGATGATGTAGAGAATGATTTATGTTCAATATGGGATATGACAACTGAGACAACAGTTTGTGATTATTTATTAAAATTATCCTATCCAAAATTAGCATGTGATGCACTATTGAAATATCAAACAGAGAATCGTTTTATTGAAATAATTATTGGTATTTTAGCAAATTTATTATCATCATCATCCAACAATTGTATCGATTGTATTGATCATCAAGTGATTGATACTATTTTAAATCAATTAAAAACTGATGATCCTTTAATTTTAATACAAATAATGCGCTTTATTCATGCATTATTATTTATATCATCTAATAATAATTTTCTTAATTGTACAATTTTAAATCAAATTAAATTTATTTTAGAGAATGCGATAAATCAAGAATTGATTGTAAACACGTTACGAGTTGTTGCAAGTTTTACAGCTCAAATAAAAGAAAATTTGATGCTTTTAGATGAGAATTTACTACAATCAGTATTAATCGGTTATGAACAAATTATTGAAACAAATAATGGAACGATTGAGTGTAATTTTGATGATGAAAACATCAAAAATCCAACGAAATATCTTTGTGAGATTTTGTGTAATTTCTGTTTTTGTTGCCAATCAAATCAGAATTTTACAATTATTGAGAAATACAAAGAACGTATTATTATAATTGTTAAAATGATATTGTATTATTATACATTAACCGAAAATTTGTTGCCTGTAACTGATGAATTTCGTTTCTATTTAGAGGCTTTTGCTTATATTTGTCGAATTCTACAATGTCAATTTAACGTAAAAATTGTTAATTATTTAGTTAAAATTCTATCAACAATTATTGATAATAGTAGTGATGATATTGGCGAATGTTTAGAATTATTTTGTTATATGTTGACGACGATGAAAGCAACTGATAAGGAACAGATTGCAGATGAGCGATTAATAATTCTGTTGAAGTTCATCGAACAAGAACGTCCGCAATACGATTTCGATTATTTATCGAATGTTGAATTATTATTAAAATTATAATTAAATATTTTTATAGATTAAATAGCACAATCTTTGAAAGCGAGAGCTGTTACAGCTTTTTGATGTCCAGCATATTCTTTCTCTACCATTCCAGTTTCAATATTCCATAATTTCGCATAACCATCAGATGATGCAGTGAAAACATATTGTGAATCTGAACTGAATGCAGCATCCCATACCCAACGTTGTCCTTCTTGTTTTAATTCTTGTACTAATTGAAAATCTTTAGTTGTCCATATTTTAGCCGTTTGATCAGCTGATGTTGTTATTAAATATTTTGAATCTGGACTGAATTCACAACACAAACCATGCCGTTGATGGGCTTTAAATGTTTGCCATTCTTCTAATTTTGTTGGTTCATCAATACGACCAGATGTTAGATTCCATATGAAACAATTACCACGATTATTAACAGCTGCCATCATTGAACCAGTTGGATCAATGGCAACATCAACGATCATTGTATCCTTTTCAGGTGCCTAAATCAAAGAATAATTAATCATTAATTATATTTTTAATTAAAATATAATACAGTTCCGTAAAATAATTGTTCGTTATGATCAGTTTTTAGATCCCATTTATGTACAATTCCACTTAAATCACCGACGAATAATTCAACTTGATTTGGATGTAAACAAACACATGTGACTGGTGTTTGTACTTCGAACATTTTCGGGCATTGTGTACTTTTTGATTTTAAATCCCATAAACGTACACGACAATCTTCACCACCTGAATACATCCATCTACCATCAATTTGAAAACCAATATCGGTTATATTTTTACTGGGTACTTCATAATTCACTACAGCATTTGGATTATTTGAATTTAAATCGTACATGAAGATATGTTGATAAGTGGCTGATGCCAACAATTGTCGATCTGGTGTTATTTCAAGTGCATTAACTTGCTATAAATATAAAAACAAAAACAAATACCCCCTTTGAATCTTGCTAATTAAAGGATAATTATTGTAAATTACTGATTCTGTATGCTGCATTGTACGATAACAGATGCCTGAATGTGTTTGCCATAATTTTATTGTATGATCATAACCGCCCGTTGCTAAAATTACTTGATCCATCTCTGACTTATCTAACATATTTTAATTGTTGTAAAAACATTAATTACATTTATTATTATTGAGAAATTTTAGATTAAAAACTTGTCAATAATTAAAGCACCTCATAGATCTAGGATATCGATAGATAGCGCTCTGTTATCACAAATAGGCAACCAAAATTACTATTATTGCTGATTTATTATTATAGTTCGGATCAACACATTTGCTATAATTTTAACGTTGACAAATCGGTGTAGTAAAGTGTAATTGTTTTTTATATTTTATATACAAATAGTTTTACATGTATTATAAAAAATTTAATTTAATTTAAAAAAAATATCTAGGGGATTCTAGGGAATTTTTTGTTGAAAGTCTAGGGAGAAATGCTCTATTAGATCTGGCAACGCTGCTCCAAATTTGACATTGATAGTTTTTGTCATGCGCATACAATTTTCAACCCTAACCTAACATTTCCTCTGTTTGTGTCATTTTGTGCAATAGAAATCTCAAAGAAAATTTACTTGAAAATACTCAGAAAAACAGAAAATGTCCCCAACCAACGTAATTCTATTGGCTTGTGGTTCATTTAATCCAATTACCAATATGCACTTGCGAATATTTGGTAAGATATCAAAATTTTATTTTGGTTCATCTGTAGAATAGTAGAAAGTGAATCATTAAAATCGATATAATTTCTTTAATCAATTCTAGAAGTGGCACGTGATTATTTACATCGTATGGGTCAACATAAAGTAATCGGTGGCTTAATATCACCAGTACATGATGCTTATGGTAAAAAAGATTTAGAATCATCGACACATCGTATCAATATGTTGAAATTAGCATTACAAACATCGGATTGGATACGTTTATCAGAATGGGAATGTAAACAGGAGACTTGGAGTCGTACTAGACAAGTTTTACAATATCATCAAGTATATTGAAACAAATTTATGTATTTTATGATAATTATAGTAATTTATATTTGTACAATTTTAGAATCAAATCAATGCAATTTTACATCATTCTAAAGAGAATAACTATGATAAAATCAATGATGACGATATTGATTGGTTACCAAATAATGTAATCAATAGTATTTCTGGTCCTGTACAGATTAAATTGTTGTGTGGTGCTGATTTATTAGAATCTTTCGGTACGCCTGGTTTATGGCATGATGATGATGTAAACCAACTATTTATACAATTAAAACATGATTTCTATAAATCTGTTTGTAGATTGAGGCTATCATTGGTGAACATGGATTGATTGTTATTACACGATCCAATACGAATCCGTTAGAATTCATTTACAATTCTGATATACTCACAAAATATATGGTAATGTTTTGTAAAACAAATTTTTAGTTTTTTTATTAAACTACCAAATTTCTAGTCAAATATCGTAATTGTAACAGAATGGATACGTAATGAAGTCAGTTCAACAAAAATAAGGAAAGCTTTAAGACGATCTGAATCTGTAAAATATCTATTACCGGAGAAAGTTATTGATTATATTCACAGAAATTGTTTATATGGATCGAAAGCAACGTAAGTATTTCTATTTATTTAATTGTTTACAAAATTAAGATAAAATTCATGAAATTTTTCATTAATAATAATCTATTTTAATGCAACTGGATATTTAGTAAGTATTATTTAAATCCACCTGAATTCAATTCAAATTTCTTAACACCATCACCATCGGATGTTGCGATGGAATCACCAAGTCCAACAAATTGCATGTTAATTTGTAATAATGCACTATTTAATAATAATAGTAATAATAATAAATTATCAATTGATACAGTTGATAATGTTGTACAGAAAACGAATCTTTTAAATACAACATCAGTACAAGGTGTAACAACAACAACAACACGCCATCCAGGACAAGCTGTAAAAATTATAATGGATGATAATGGTGAACATACAATTCTGAATGAAACAACAAAAAACTATCATGTTAATAATAATAATAATCAAAAAGAGGTATGTAATAATAAGAATAACGAAAAAGCATTTATCAATTATTCAAAAAGTTGCACAAATTTCACTGATGATACCAATAATAAAACACCAAATAAACAGAAGGATAAAATGAAATATTCGTTAAAAGAATGTAAAAGTTGCGATGAGAAATTGATTAAATTCATCTTTACAAAACATGGTATTGAAGTTATAAGTGATGTTGAGACAATTGTATAAATGCTTGTTATAGATGAGGAAAAAAAAAAACAGTTGTCACCTTTCCCCCAAAAGTACCCCTTCCTATTGAAATCAAGCATGTTGAGTGTTAGCATGATCTAATTTTTATTTTGTTCCAGGCATCTCTAGTACGACCTGCATGCCTTCTATAATTGTTGTAAGTCTAAACCAAAAAATAAAAATAAAAAAGGGATATTGCTTGAGTCCCTATGAATTTATAAAATAAATCTCAAAAATTTCAACATTCCTGCTTTTAAAATAATGGAAATTTTGAGATTTATTCTTGTACTTATTGTGACGCGACAGGGCTGTTTAGATGTAGGACTAATTTAGTTAATGTCCTCAATATTTGTAGATTACAATATTTATTTTTATTGTTATTTTTTTTACCATTAATTAAATAAATGTTGAAAATTCCACCAAAAATTGTTTGGTTTCAACTTTGTAAAGTTTATTTTAGGCAGTGGTTCTTACTACAACTACAACATTGAAATCCTTCTGTTTTATCACAGTTATAACCATCGACACTTATTTTATTTTCTTATCAATACTACAATCACACCATGGTGTTTTAGTCCGATCACATATCAATTCAATATTAATAACAGTCAATGGTGCACCACCTATTGTCATCGATTTATAATTAATGATATTATATTTAACACTATGTAAACCAGTTTGGCGGTCACGTTTCCTTGTTATTTCACGTTGATTATAACATTTAACAGTATCACGTTTCCTATCTTTACCATGAATATGTCTACAAACATAAAAAATTAACCAAAATAAAATAAACATTACAAATAAAATACAACAATACTTAAACGTATCATTCATTCCTGTTGAAATATTAATTGGTCTTGTTATATTCAAATTGGAATCTTTTAATCGTACATAAAATTCATCATCTTCCAATCCCCAACCCCAATAATTATTCGATAAACCATTTACAAGAGCGAAATGTTCACGATTTATCAATAAAATACCACCAATGAATTTATTGTAATGGTATTTCGGATGTAATTCAGGTGCAGCTAGATGTAATGGTTGTTTTGGATATTTATAACTTAGATTTTTATTTAACGGTAATAAATCAACATCATGCATCGCTATATAATCATAATTTGATTTCGTTTCTAAATAACCAACATTAATCAATGATGCACGATTAAAACGATAATTATCAATTTGATTCAATATAAATAAATCATGATTGATTTTCTGTTCATTAAGGAAATTATGAAGATATGGTGCGAATTCTAATAATTCTTCAAAACGATTCCGATACGGTACAAGAACAGCTAATTTATGTTCTGATTCATAATCTTTACTGATTAAATGTTTCGGTCTTGTTACATATTGTATAACTGTCTCTTTTTTCGAACAATTACAGTGATCTAAAAATTATAAATTAGATTATTTAATTAATTTGTACAATATAATTATACCATTTGTGAGTAGTTTAAAGGTTAGGAATACAGTTAGTAAGAACATTAAAGAAAATAATAGTGGAAATAGATGCCAAATTGATAAACGGCATCCTTTCTGTTTTTGATAAATCATAATTAATTCTACATATCTTCAATTTAAATTAAAAACATAATTACAAAATTTAAAAATTTCGTACTAAAAATTAGTAAACTGAGTACATGTGACTATCACAAACTATGGTAAGTACAGCAACATTGCCAAGCTTATTTGAAATCAGTCCCTCTGGCTAGGGCTAGAAGTAGAAACGATTTTGCTTACATAATTTTGGTTTCTATGAAATGAATTAGTTTTCGAACATAATTGTTTTTCAAGTTTTTTGTAAATTTCCCCAGATTCAAAAAAAATTTAATAAAGTTTCGTTTTCCCAGATAAGTAAGAATTTTGTAAATCTAGGGAAAATTTGCTAGAGTTGGTGACATTGCATTAGATACGTAATGCTACGTTGTCAAATGTAGAAATATTCCTAAAGTCAATACTATTGATCCTCTGCTGTATTTTTGAATATATTTCGAGAACATTTATAATATTTCGGGCATACCATATTTCGTAGTTTAAGGCATTTTTATTACTTTCAATTCGAATGATTGATAATAATTATTACATCATTATTAATGTGTGGCAACAGTGTTTTATCGAGCTACAATTAATTTGAAATTGCATTTGTCAACAAGTTGAGGTTATGTGGTAATTTTTTTTTTAATAATAAATAGAACGATTGCAAATGATTAACTGATTTATTTTGAAATCAAATTATGCCAAGAGAATCGAGGTGAATTCGTATTTTTTCTATTATTTTGTTCTCATTAAATTTCAATGTTGTTTATTTGATTGTAGTAAATGTCGTGAATGGGAAAAGGAGCGTCGAAATCGTTTAAATGAAGCATTCCAACAATTATGTAAATTATTACCGTGTTATGATCCATCAGTGAATACCAGTAAACTTGATATATTGAGAAATGCATGTAAACTTATTGAGGAGCTTCAAGAGAAAATCAAAGAATTAACATGTGATAATAATGAAGAGAAATTAAAGAAGATTAGAAATGATGAAATTCGAAAATTACAAGAACGTTTAAGGAAATTATTGAGTAAAAATGAACAATTGTGTTGTTTATTACGTGATGCAAAAATCACAATACCGGCCGGTTGTGGTATTGTTAAGAAATTCCGTAGTCATTTGTATTGGTCGAATCGATTCACCCCGGAACAAGTTAAAATTCTACAAGATAAAGAACAAGAAAACAGTAGTAATTATAGTGTTTTTTTATCTAATAATTCATTGACAATTATCAATTGTTTTTTTAAGAGGAGAATAATGAGGACAAATTAAAGAAAATTACAAATAAAAATAAAACCAATAATGGTACACCGAAACATCGTAAAGTTATTGTAAATAGAGCAGAAACTAAGAAATTGAAAACATCTAAAAGGAAGAAATTGGATATTAAAACGAAACCTAATTGTCTTATTGTTTTATCAAAACAACCAACAGTTACACAATCCTGTTATGTGATCACAAACGCCCCATCTAATGGAATATTGGCAGATACTACAACTGGTAATATTCTTTTTTCTTTAATAAATTAGTTTTAAATCAATTTTATAATTCAGTAATATTGTAGTGTTAACAAATTCGAATTTGTTGACCACACCTCTAGTTACAACAAATATAAAGAATTCTAATAATAAAACTGTAACAACAGTCCAGGCACCGTCATTAGGACCAGGTACGTTAATTCTAGCAAATGGTACCATTGTTCCAGTATTACCACCACCACCACCACCAGCACCACCGCCATCACAACAACATACAATATTATCAACACAGATTTTAACAACACAATCGAATCCTACAGTGATTTTATTACCAAAAATTACAACAAGTTCACCAAAAAGTATAGAAGCAATAACAACAACAACAACAAAAACAACAAAGTTGACTCGTATTAAACCGAAATATTGTTTAACACGTACAACACAAGCAAATAAAGTACCAATACCGGCACTAACATCACGTTATAGCCATAGTGATGTTGTTTTAAAGAAAACTGATAATAAAATAATTAAAAATGATAAGAAGAAATTGGAGAAATCTAATGAGATCGGTGTAAAACGTAAATTATCTGAGACTGATAAAGAGAATTGTAAAAAAACTAAAGTTGATAGTGATAATGAAATTAATAAAACAGATTCTAATGTGGAACAAGAAAGTAATCAACAGGTTGTTAAGGATGCTGTTGTTGAAGAAAATATTGATAAGAATCAAGATAATTTGGTTAAAGATACAGAAAATCAAAAGGATTTGAAAAAATCAAGTGAAATTAATAAAGAAATTTTGCCAATTTCATCTGTAGTTACAACAACAACAATAGAAAATACAGTTTTAACAACAAGTGAAACAACAAATTGTAATAAAGATAATAATGAATTTAGTGGAAATTCAGGGACTGTAGACGTATTAGAAAAAAATGTTGATGAAGCAACAACATCTACAGCATTATCAACAACAACAACAACAACCACAACGGCGATAGATACAGTAGCTGTTACGACAATGGCAACAACTACTATAACAACAGGAACGACAACTGTTACAACTACAACAACGACAATAACAACAACTGGAACGACGACGAGTACAATGTCAATGAAAACAACACAACAACCGGAAGTGAAAAATTTAGAATTGAATTTGAATCATTCTGAATTATCAAATGATATATTTGCCACATTACAAGTACCATCTGGTTGTCAAAATCCTGAATCAACATCACCAACAGCAGCATTTCTATTAGCATTTCCATTAGTATCATCATTAACAGGTGTTAAAGTAACAGAAGTAACAGAAGAGGATAATAATACTGTAGAAAGTCAACGTGGTACACCAACATTATTACAAATTGGTACAATGGATACAACAAAAACAACACAATCAGATAATTTAACACCGAATCTATTGAATTTAGATAATTTATCATTCTTTTCAACAAATCATTTTTATAATTATGAAAATACTGCTACTATTACAACAACAACTACAACAACTACTACTACTAATACTACTACTAGTACAACAACTGTAACAACATTAAATAAAAATGCGAATTTATTAGATAGTAGTGGAAATAATGGGACAGTTTTAACCGATTGTCAATTGAAAACAACAACTTCAACAACAGTAGCCACTTCAATAATACCATCAACAACAATAAAAAAGAATTATTCTAATTATAAATCGAGTTATAATTATAATAATTTTGATGATTTAACAATACCAACAACAACAACAACAACAAAAATTCCAACATATTCAACAATAATTAAAAACTATCCAGATCCACTTTATACAAATAGTAATACGTATAATTATAATTATAATGATAATAATTTTAATCAGAATTATTATAAAAATATCACAAGAACGGATAATCGGAATTATTATTCATTAAATTATGAAAATTATACGGATTATCGGAAGAATGATTTGAATTTTAATGGAAGTTATTATGGTACAACAACAACAACAACAACAGCATTATCAACGGCAGCTACTACTACAACAACATTATCAACAACACAATTTACTAAAGATAAATTTCTTAATAATAAGAGTAAAAATGATCGTCCGCCTGTTAATTGGATGACAACACCAGATTATGGTTTACCACAATTTACAAAAGAGAATGATTTTTATGTTGCAAATCCTCTTGTTACAACAATTCCAACAACAGCAGTAACAACAACATATTTCAGTACAATTAATCAAAATTCTAATAATTTAATCAATAATAATAATATTACTGATAATAATCAAGAGAATAAAAAGAATTTAGATTTGAGTTTAAATTATCATCATCATTATCATTCACATCATCATCATCAAAAGAATGATATAGATGATAATAATCAATTTTCATGGTCACCAACAAAATTACCACAATTCTTTGAACCGACAACACATAGTTTTGTTACATCAACATTACCAACTTTAGTTGGTGATTTATCATTGAATAATTCTACAACTACAACAGCAACAACATTGAATTTCTTAAATGAAACAAAAACTGATCTAAATCATCATAAATATAATACGAAAAAAGATAATAATAATAATAATAATAGACGTCAAATTAGTAATAATAATAATAATAATAAAACGTATGAGAATCAAAGTAATTTCTTATCAGTTAGTCAATTAGTTGATCATAATAAAAATGAGAGTATACCAGCAAGGGCGACGAATCGGCGGAATAGTGGGAATAGGTCTTCGAAGAAGGTGCACCATCATCAGCAACAACAACAACAACAACAAAAGAATCGTTCTGGTGGTGGTAATAGATCACAAGATAAAGAACAAAATAATAAAAGTCAATTAAAACAACTTAATTATAATATACAGGAGGCTAATAATGAATTATATTGTGATAGTACAAAGAATCATCGGAATTTATCGAAGAATTATTCAGCTGAAGCTTTAATTAGTAGTCATCAATTACCACAAAATCGTCAAAATTATCCAACAACTACAACAACGAATACAACAACAATAATAACAACAACAACAACAACAAATAAATTATCAGTACCACCACCATTTCTACCAGAAAATCCAATATTACCATATTTCCCATCAGTGGATCTACAATCAACACAAGATAATAATTATGGTATACAACAAAACCAGAATTATCCCCATCATCATCATCAACATCCCCACCATCATCATCCTCATCATCCGCAAACGTTTAGCCATAATTTTTCGAGTAGTTTCCAGAATAATAATTATACAAGTAACAATTTTATACCACCACCGCCGCCGCCACCACCACAAACAACAACAACAACAAGTTATTTAACAACAAATAGTTTTATTCATGATATGGGAACGCATGATTATACAGATAATTTAAATTTATTTCCAACTACTACAACAGCAACAACAACAACTACATCGATGATACAAAATAAAGATAAATCATATAATAAGAATCGTATTCTTGGTAATAATCAACAGAATATTTGTTCAATTAATAATAATATAAATAATAATAATAATAATGGTAATATTAATAATAGTGGTAATAAAAAGAGGAAGAAACAAAATGATATAAATACAACAAATTTACCAGGTTTTGTTGATTTTTCATTCTTTTCAATGCCTGGTACAATAAATTCACCAATATTACCAGATGATTTCCATACAGGATTTCTAACAACACCAACACCACAATTGTATCCATGTAAAAATCCGTTATATTCAACGAAACAGAATGATTTAACAACAAGCACATTATTACCACCACCCTTACCACCAGTACCATCGAATAATAATAATAATAATAATAATGGTAGTGGTAATAATAATAATAATAATGGTAATAATCGATCAAATGTACAACATCCAGAAATATCACCATCTATCAATAATGTTGGTACATCATTGACGAATTTCAATCTAAGCACTATATTTCCAGAGATTAACAATAAGGTAATTTGTAAAAAGTGTACAGGGTAAACCAAATTCCATGCGACTAATTCAGTAACCAGAAGATGTCGAAAAAAAGATGATGGTATAATAACGATCTTTTTTAGGACTAGTTTTAATGGCAAAAATAAAAGTGGGCTATTTTCTTTTAGGTAAGAGTAGGGCTTTTGGGTTCCGCTCAAGTTGATAACATTTGTTGTAGATTCCTCCTTTCCCCCTGGGAGATACCAACCACTTAAAGAGAATGTAGTTTCTTTTTATTTTTCTAATGACCTCTTTATTATACCCACAAAATTGTATTCTTGTATGATTTTTACAAACTTTGTTTTTACCACTAACTAGTTGACAAAAGATAGATCGGTATTGTGCATCGAATTTGGTTCACCCTGTACAACATTATTTCACCTCGTAGTTGGCCATGCCTCTGTTATATGAAGTCGTAACTTGCTTCAGACTTTACTAAATTTGAAATTTTGCCTATATTAAGCTACTAGGTGTATTATCATTTTAGAATCAATATTATCGAAATGTGTGTTTTAGGGTGTATTATCAGAGCCTTATTTGGAGCCAAGAATTAAAGAACATACAGTTCGAAATTACAATTCAACTGCTCAAGTATTTATTACAAAAATTTATTTCGATTAAGAAATAATTTGATTATTTTCAGGTGTCCTTCAATGATAAACCATCCTTTAGTTTTAGTTATATAAATTCAACATCACAGTCATATAATCAATAATTTTATGATTCAAAGCAGGGATTTATTAATATGATGAAGCAATCAGTATTTTGTTGTTGTTTTGCCAATTCCAACTACATGTGTACCTGTTCTATTGTGATAAATTATGGATATGTACCGATAGATGGCGTTATTACTATAGTTTCACTATAATAAATCAATTGGTATTGATTATACCTAACCAAATATTTTTATTTCCATTAAATAACATACAACTTACAATTTGTCTACTATATAATGTAGTGTAGTTTATTGAAATTCTAGAAAATCGAACAGAAAAAAAAAGAGGAAGAAATTATATACACTAACTAAATTTCTTACAAATAGATTTTAAAATACAACTTGTATTATTTCTCGTTTCTGTGATAATTTTTAATTATTACAAACAATTCTCCGAATCTTATATTTGTGTTTACATTTACATATTCAATTTCAAAAACACTAATAAAAATTATACAAAAATTGAAATAACAAGTTAGCAAATCCTACGATGCTCTATCATATTGTTACAAAATGAAAATACAAGAGTAAGTTACAATTTAAAACTATAATTATTAAATTAAGTATATCTCTTCTATATTATTGGATAAAAGAACAAAATAATTACGAGTCCTTTTCCACTTTCAATTATTTACAATCATATATGTATTGGTACGTGATCTAATAGTTTACCCCGATCTGAGAATACAGCACTACACATTTCACATTTAAAGATATTTTGTGCATGTTGCATTGATATTTCAGCTAATTCATGTAATGGACTAGGATCAAGAATTTCTTGTTTTATCTTACCAAGATCTTTATCATTATTATTACTACCATTACCATCATCTGCATCAACATCTGGTAAAATATTCTCTGGTTCATTACTATTACGTTTCTCTTTCTCTTTAGTTTTCGTTACAATCATACCACCTTTAACTAAACGTACTTTATTATATGGTACAATTAAATGTCGACCAGGACGTAAATTATGTAATTGTGTTGGTGTTGATGTTACTTTAATAATATTTGTTGGGAATGCACCATTATCACTTTCAACAATTTGTTCAGATGCAACTTCTGGTGTTTGTTCAGTTTGTTGTTCCATAACAATATCACCATTATTATTATTTTGTTCATTATTTACATTTAATTCCTCTTTTAATAAATTATTAACAGCTTGATCGTCCTCTGGGAACGTAGCAATTGGTAATTTCTCATTATTCAATATATGATAACTAACATTCTTTGTACGTGGTCGTATACGTTCACCTGTTGATG
Organism: Mylabris sibirica; assembly: GCA_039776855.1. Lineage (NCBI taxonomy): Eukaryota > Metazoa > Arthropoda > Insecta > Coleoptera > Meloidae > Mylabris > Mylabris sibirica. Next base: position 13,243,116 of record CM077843.1, on the reverse strand, counting down.
ATTTTAATTCTGTTGGTTGTGTACGTGTAATTAATGTTTTCGTTTTATGTCGCACTTTACCATCTTCACCTGTTTCAACAGGTACACGTGTCTTTTGTGTATGTATCATTTTAGGACGTGATGGTAATGGTGTTGTTGTTGTTGATGTTGTCGATAATGTTGTTGTTCCACTTGTTGATGATTCATTTTTAATTTTACGTTTCGTTTTAACAGGTGTTGTTGTTGTTTTCGAATTAACAAATGAATTTATATTTTCAATTGTTGATGTACAACTATTATAAAAATCATTGTATGATTCACTTAAACTTGATTTAGGTGAATATTTTTTTGTTTTCTTAGTCTTCCTGCGTGTTTCACGATCATCTTCAGAATCTGTATAGATATTCTGTTGTTGTTGTGGATCTTGTTGTTGTTGTTGATTATATTGTTGTTGTTGTTGTTGATCATCATCATCATCCATTTCATCATCAACTTTATTCGATATCATTTCTAATTCGTGCGGTTTTAATTTCCGTCGACGTTTATATTTTCTTGGTCCAACTTGTGGTTGTCTCTTCATTGCTGTATTCATATCACAATGATGTATTAAATGTACAATTAAATCTTGTGATGTTGCAAACATATCTGAACATACTGAACAACAATATGGTGTAACACTATGTGAATATTTTGGATCTGGACCTGAATGATGTGAACGTATATGTTCTCTTAATACAACACGTTGATTAAATGCACGTGGACATACAGCACATGCATATGGTTTTTCACCAGTATGTATACGTTCATGTTTCCTTAATGTACCACCATCAGCAAATGCTTTCCAACAGAAACGACAACCATATGGTCGTTCACCAGTATGTATACGTATATGAATTTGTTGTGAACTACGTGAACCAAATGTTTTACCACATTCACGACATGGAAATTGTCGTCCAGTTAAACTACTATGACTATGTCGATGATTCATTAATGAACGGCCATCTGGAAATTCTTCACCACACACATCACATGATACAACTTTATTACGATGTGATAACATATGACGTTTTAATCTAGCTTTATTATGAAATGTTTTTGCACATTTTGAACATGCAAAACTTTTCTCTTTTGAATGCTCCCATGAATGTTTTAATAATGTACGACGATCTTTACATGTACGTCCACATAACATACATGTATTTGGTGGTAAATTTTTACCATGTTTTGTTTGTACATGTACAGCAACTGATTGATCATCATTACATAATTCACCACATATCATACAACGATGTTCTGATGTACGTGCATGTATTTCAGCATGTGCTAATAAATCTAATGCTTCAGGAAATGATTCACCACATACATTACATATATGACCAAATTCATGATCATTAACATATTCTTCTTTTATATGGACACGTTGATGTCGTTTTAAATTATCTTGTCGATGAAATGATAAACCACATACTGAACAATAAAATGTACCATATTTTGTTTCTTCATCTGAATAATCATCATCTTCATCATTATCATCATCAGCATCATCATCATTATCAACAACATCATTCTCATCAATTAAATCATCAATATCACCACCATGTTTTGTACGTATATGTTCACGCATTAATGCTAAATCCCAAAACATTTCACCACATTTTTGACATTCAAATGGACTATCACCACCATGTATACGTGCATGTGATGCTAATGCTTTCTCTCTAGCAAAACCAACACCACAATGTTGACATACAAATGGTTTACGTGGATCTGTAATTGGATAACGTACTTCAACTGTTTGATTCTCATTCATATATTCATTATATTCATTAAAATCAGTTTTAACATTATTTTGCATTGCTTCCATTAAACGCATATCTTCATCAACATAATTATAAGATTTGGAACTTGATGCACCAGTTTCATCATTCTCGTCATATTCATCTTTAATTTTCTTTTTATTACGTTTATTACCAAACGATCTTATCTTTTTATTATTATTATTATTATTATTAATAATAATATTACTATTACTACTATTACGTTTCTCTTGATCAGATTCATCAAATTGTTGTGTTTCTTCTTCTTCAATACCATCAGTTTCTGGTACATAAGCATGTATTTTTAAATGATTCATTAAATCACATCTTCTTATATAACGTACACCACATAAATTACAACCATGTGGACGATCTGTTTGATGTGCAACCATATGATTCATTAAATTTGCTTTTTTACGAAAACGTCTACTACAAAAATCACATGGATATGGTCTAGATGCTGTATATTCATCTTGATCAGTTGGTAATGGTATATCAAAATCTTCATTTGTTTGTTCTTCTGTACCACCAACAGCTTCTTCACTACCAACAACAATTTCTTCAGGACAACTTTCATCCCATTGTTGTTCAGTTACAATCTCTTCAGATACTTGACAATCCATAAAATGTTGTTGAAAATCATTATCACTTGTTGTAATTGTATCATTATTATTATTATTATTATTTGTTGTTGTTGTTATTGGTATTTCTTCTATTATTTCATCAGCCACAACATCAGATTGCATTACAATAACATTATCATCAGTTAAATAAACAATATTTTCATGTTGTACAATTTCACTTTCATTATTAACAGTTTCAACAACTTCTTGTACAATTTGTTGTTCATCATCCATTACAACTTCTTCCACACTTTCTTCTACTTCTTCTATTTGTTCTTCTACATCGTCTTGTACATCATCATTTACAATTTCTTCCGTTTCTTCTTCATATTCTTCATGCTCTTCAATATTTTCTTCTATTGTTGTTGTTGTCATCTCTGTTGTTTGTTCATTACAAACAACACCAGTAAATTCTTCCGAATCATCTGGTAATATCTCATTTTCAATACTACAAATTACTTCTTCACTCTGTACAACAGTAGCTGGATCCTCCCACGTTAATGCGAAATTATCTTCCATTATTGTAATGTGTCCAAAACATATTTAAAATCTACAAAAAAATCAAATAAAATTAGAAAATAGTTTACCAACTTTAAAATTTATAATATTTTCTAATTAAATGATGGATAAATTATCATGTACGGAGTTGTTGATTGCGCAATCATTAAACAATTGCAACAGATTATAATCATAATGTGTTATCGTTAGAAGAATTTACAACAAGATTATTGATTCCAGTGAAAATGAAGCTAATAGAACAGGAGTTATAATGGGATAACTTAAATTTGAGAGTTGATATCTTAGTATCAAACGTTGAACAGCTTAAGGGCCGATGGATTACAAAAAGCTTTGAAATGTTCTTATCGAGATGATTTCGTAAAATTTTTAGAAACTTATTGTATCTCCTTTGAATTCTCAAAAATGTATAAAGAGACGATGTAGACATCAATTTAAAAGGATAATAAAACACCCACAAAACACTTTTTCCACCTGAAATCATTTTAAACGCTTTTTATATTGGGAAAAAATCAATTTTTCCGAGTTTTAAGAAAATCATTAAAATGATTGAACATACATTGTAAGGTGTCTATAGGGTGTAATATAATGAAAATCGAAGATCATCAATCAAGGGTGGATCTTTTTTTTGTCAAATTTCAATCCGATAAGCCTTTTGGCGACAATGTGAGGTTAAAATAGTTTTTTGACAAGTGAGGTTATGGCTCTTATTGAGGTTAGTAAAGTTTACAAAATTTGAAAAATGTAAACAAACCAAATAATTTTTCAAATTGTACAAAAATCAATAGAAATTGACAAATTTACAAGTGAATATTTAAAGAATTTTAAAAAATCCTCGATTAAAATTGCATGTTCGAAACGTCCATTACATTATCGAAATTTCTTTACTGGACGAAAGGAAAACGACAATTACATCACAATAAAATATTTATATACAATTTGTTATAGGTAAATCGAATAAATTCGATAATACTCTAATAAAATTTAATAAAATGAATCAATTTTAATCAAAATTAATAACTTACATGAGAATAAATTGGAAAAACTGACAACCTAACCAAGCTTTATCGAACATAGAAGCGTCGACGACCTTCATAAACGGTATCTAAATAATGGCTGCTCAATTGTCGCTAGTATCGCCCACTAGATCTGCGTAATTTCTATAATATTTTCAATAAAGAAAAACCATCCAAAAATCGTGTAAGTACTTACATTAATTTTTGAAAAAATTGAAATTTTCCAATAAACTTCATTAATACAAGGTAAAATTTTAAATAATTTTAATTATTTTGAAATTTTACCGAAAAAAATTAGGTTAACGATAAATAACCTCTCTTTCACTTGAAGGACGTCACAACACAACAACCGCCAAAAACAACGACGACATATTTCCGGTTATAATTTGGCGCGTCATTTGAATATTTCGAAATGAGCACTTTTGGTGGTTTAATTGAAGAAATACCAGGCATTAGTGTGGATCGTTTTGATGGTGCGAATCTTCAATCAAATATATATTTTCTATCACATTGTCATACTGATCATATTCAAGGTATATATAAGAGTTGTGATCGATTAGAATTTACAACACAATTAGTTGAATTTAATAAATTTTTGTATGCTTCACATGTTACGTGTGGAATTTTGAGAAATTTATATCCAGAATTTCAAGAGCCTGATCTATCAAAACATTTATTAGAAGTTGATTTGTATTCTACAACAATAATAAATATTGATCAAGATCGAATGGTTAATTGTTCATTGATACCAGCTGGACATTGTCCAGGTTCTGTAATGTTTCTATTCGAAACCAGAAAACATAAAATTTTATATACAGGTGATTATCGTATGAAACCAAATGATATACTTAAATATAAAGCTTTCTATGATGCTTCGGGTAAATTAAAATCAATTGATAAAATCTACTTGGATACAACGTTTTTTTTTAAATGTTACAAAACATTCCCTGTACGTGATGATAGTGTTAGAGAAATTTGTAATTTAATTCAAGAGTGGATTAAAAAGAATGATAAAAATAAGATTCATCTTGATACAAGTGCTAAATATGGCTATGAGAATTTATTTATAGACATTTATAAAACACTAAATTATCCTGTACATGTTAGTCATGAAAGTTATAATTTCTATATTAGAGTACCTGAGATGGATAAATGTGTTACAATAGATGGTGATCTAACACCAATACACAGTCATTGTGTGAGATGGAAAAATATTTGTTTTGAGAGTGATCCTGAATTTACTCGCAAAATACATATATCAGCAATGAAATGGGACAATCATTCTTTAAATGATAATTTAATTGTAAAATTTGATGAGAAATGGAAATATTTTAATGTGTGTTATTCAACACATGCTTCATATGATGAAGGTGTTGGTTTAATTAAATGCCTCAAACCTAAAGCTATTGAACCAAATGTTATATCGGATGATTCAGATGAAATTTACAACAACATTGAAGAGACTTTAGACTTGATTCATTATTCAAACGAACCCAAAAATATTGATTGTGATTTATGATTACGCTTAATCAGACTTTTTACTGCATTTATTGTGGTTTTCGACTGAAGGGTGCTTGTGTGTTCTGTAAAGAGGCCTCTTCACTCGAATATCCAACACTATTTTTTCTACGATTGAACAGATACTCACAAACTTACTCTTCAAATCAGAAGATTTTATAAAAAGTTATTTTTCCGCCTTAGGTGGGACAAGTAGTTTTCCGCCCGTTGAGGGACCAATCAGAAACTAGCTGTTTCCTTGTTACAACAGCCACACCAAAGCAATCAAGCGTTTTGTACTTTCCGTTCAATCGTAGAAAAACAAATAATGTTAAATATTTTACTATTTCAATTTCCTGTAGAGTAATTTTACAAATTTTATCAACTTAATTTTTTTACTAAATAAAATTTTGTACCCTACCTGGCGTAGTTTTAGTTTTAGGTCCTTTAGGTTCATCTTTCTTGTTCTGCATCCAAATTTAAATTCTGTAGTTTCTGTCCAATCTTATTGCATTGTATAGGTAAGTAAAACTGTTTTCTAATACAAATAATTCTTTAATGACAGAAATACGTACAATGTGCTTTTTTCCATGAACGATAAAAGAAAATATTCCAGAAACGTTATCATCCCTACATTTTACATTAAATATTCTTGTGGAATTATTTTTTTTACACAATTATTAACAATAATTTACATAATATTATGGAATGTCTAATTATTTGGACTATTATTGGAAAAAATAGTATAAAAAAACGAACAAAAAGTAGAGAGATTAAGGAAGTACTATATGATTCATCGTATTTCCTTCTTCCTGATTAATTATTCATTTATTTATAAATAATTCAATTCAAATAGATATATGGCTTAAACATCTATCGTATTTACATAAGCTATATATCACAACACTACATTATGATTTTTTTGTTTCATTATACCATGCTTTATTAAATTATTTACATTTGTAAATAGAACGAGAATATCGAACAAGAATTGGGAAATTAAATTGGTCCAGTATTATTATTAAAATACTCAATACAATATCAAAGTAATAATAAAAAAACATCATTAATACTACTATAGTAAAAAAATTAAAGATCGATATGCTTCATTTTCGGAATTATTCTCCCGGAAAAATTACGATTATATACAGTTGATGTTAATTTCTAGATATTGGTCGATTTTAACATACAGCTGTATATTATCTAAATTTTATGTTGTTTTTTTTTTATACATTGTATACAAAAATATAATTGTTTTATTGTTAAATTAAAAAATAAATTAATGCCCTTTGTTCATATTGAAAATTCCTTCAGATAGCTGCACAATAACACAAAAATAACTTAACGAACACTATTTCGAGAACGTGTACTTTTCCTCTATTTTATTAATTATAAATATTGACATCACTATGTTGAATTGTTCCTCAACAAATATATGTTTGTCTTCTAATTAGTCCTTTTATTACGAGTATCTAGTAGAGTCTTTTTTTTGTTTTGTTTATAAGTCTTCTTTGTTTTGTTTTATTATATCTAGCCTGCCCGGGTTGTCTCTCAGTCGCACACATCACACACCCAGCACAAATTCGACTGATAGTTCCAACATGTTTTTCTGTTGTTATCAAGAAAATTTGAAACTATCAGTAATAATTTATGCTATAATATAAAAATTTTGATAACAACTACAAAACGGCTGACCGGTGATATAACCAGGCAAGCAACTTAAAAAGTTACAAAACAAATAGAAATTAAAAAAATAATCTCCAATCAGTTTGATTGTTATGTTTTATCATATCTACTAAAAATTTAATTATAAATTAAATTGTTAAAAATTAAATTTTAATTGTCGAAATGTTTTATGTTAATATCATCAAACTGACTAGGTTTAAATATCGAATAGTTTTTGCCCAAATCACATCCACAAAATATACAGCATTTTTGTTTTGTTCTTTTATAAAAATCACATTCATACAAAACGTTCATTCACTGTAGTACATTCTCTGAGAGAAACAGCGACAACATTATTATATCTCTTATGATCAGAGAACAACATCGGGCAGACTATGTGGCCACTAGGCCCTCGAATCATTATCGTGCACTATTTTACGTTCTTTATAATAAATCTCTTCGCTTTCTTTATCACACATTAATAATATAACACCACCAAATAAGAATATGGCTGCACCCCAACCAACACCATATGCCCAACCAAATTCCCATATCGTCCGATTACCTATAAATACATGCACAGAAAAGTAAAAAAAAAAAAAAAACACAAAAATATTAATATTTAAACAAATGATAATTATTATAGAAATATTAGAGAACTTACCCAAATTCAATTCAGCAGCAAAACATACAGGATATATTATTAAAGCTATAAGTATCGATACCACTAAAAGAAATAATCCGGAAATTGTAACACCATTTTAATAAAAAAAAAAAATCGAATTCAACTTACATGCTAGACCCATAACGATCACAGCAAAACGGTAATATTTAAATTTCGAATGATGATCCTTCGTTCTTAATCCTAAGCCAGTCAAGATTGTTGCAACTAAATCTGTTAATAGAGTTATCACACACAAAGCAGCAGCAGCTCGAATGTATGCTGTATTAATAAAAATTAATTAAATTGAATTTTTATTTAAAGAATTTCAAATGAAAAACATACCTGCATCTCGTGATTGATAACAACCAGGTGGTTCTTGCATATTAAATGGTAAAGGTTGTGGTGCATCCTCTTCAATACAATGCATAAAAAGACCTTGCCTCCAACCGGCTGCCATCAACCAATCGGTTGATGCCAACCCCATTATCATTAATATAATTACAATCAATCCACATATGAATGCTATCACCTAAAATTAATTAAAATAACAACAAAATTAATTATAAATATTAACATTTTATATTTATATAAATCGAAATAAAAATTTAATTTACATTTCTATATCGGCTACGTTCAGCAGCTAAACGAATTTTTATTTTTTCACCCATTGTTTTGTTTTTTTCGAGACAATGAACCACTTGTCGATTAAAACACAATAGGAAGTTTGACTCATAACAAAAAAGCCCTACCCTATGATGTATAATCAGTAAGTCAAATGGGTTATTGTTTTTTTTTTGTTGTAATAAATACACCCACACACTGATAAAGGTGGAAAAGAACTCTTTTTAAAACTGGAAAGAAACATATAGAAGGAAAGGGAAACGTATTAGTAACAACAGGATTAATTTAATATTTACTTTTATAGACAAATATAAGATTACTGATAAAAAAAAATAAAAATAAATTGTTGATGTCATTTTATTAGAAAATAATGTTGGGAAAAAATAACGAATTCTCCATTTAAAAACAATCAAAATTCTATAAAAATTAGTCACCAATGTGTACGTATGCAGTGATTCGTTTTTTATAAATACATTAGAACATAATGGAAATTATATACAGCGTGTTTCTTCTAAGTGTGGTCAATTATTAAGAAACTTCAATTAGTTGGCTAGTCATTCGAAAAATATTTGAAAGATTTGTAGGGGGGTCCCTGGAGACCATTTAAGTAAAACTAAAATCTCGCAGCTCATTTGGGGCAACTAGTCAAGGGCTTAAAATGACTTAGAATGACTCGAGGATTCTCTCAACATTAATTTTTTTCGTTTTACTTCAATGCATTCTGGAACAGGTAGAAATTTTTCGTATTTTTCCTAGAATGCAACGGAGAAAAACAAAACAAAAATCAATTTTGGGAGAGTCTTTGAGTCACATAGGTATAAGCGTTTTGCCTGCTTTGCTCGTTTATGGAAATTGCAACATAGTCAGAAGCGTGTTTTTTGACGATCTTCAAAATGAGCTACGAGGTACCATTTTTGTTAAAATGGACTCCAAATACTTTCCGAATCACCCGTTAATTAACAGGAGTATCATAAGTATTGACCACGTTTACAAGAAACACTCGGTGTAATTAAAACAATCTAGTCAAATTTTCAAACAAGTGCATAAAATCATAACTTCAAATCTCTGTTTTTTTTTTCCATACGGAAACATGATTTATTTGTTATGTTCTATTTAAATTTATCGCACGAATATAAAGACTAAACAAGGAGGCAACACTATATGGTTTATAATGAGAACGAGTGAGAAAACAGGGATAGATAGGTTAAACTTTCAAGAATATATTACCTGACTACCCCAACATAGATTACCATTAAGGATTTAGATAACGAAATATCTGTATTCGTCCGTTTTATTCATACATATGTAAAAAAACTAGTCTAACATAATTGATTTCCATAAAAAGAATGTTTTCATTAACGAATACACAACAAAAATTGTAAACATTTCCTTTAATAATAATGAATTGTTTGCACTTATTAATCAAATAAAATTCAGAATAATAACACGAACTGGTAATGAGGTGAAATAGACAGGATTTAAATCATGATTAAGTCCGTGCAACCATAGAAACATTACAACGTTTTAAAATCTGTATCAGATATAATTTGTAATTGGAGAAGTATTTTTTACTCAAAATCACCCTTATATAGTATGATAATAAAATCAATAAAAGTAGAAGAAGAAAAAAAGAACTGATTAGTTTGTCGATAGGCAAAGAGAACCAAAAATCAAATTTGTATCTATCCCGGCGCCTCCACCAAATTTGCACAAACTAATAGAGGGGAAAACTCATCATCAACGCAATATTCAATAACTGTAAAAATAGTGGAAAATTACAAAATTTCCATTTGATAGCGAAATTTATACAGTAGGAATTGATGAACTACTACCATTCAATAAAATTTACCTGTGCAATTTGATTTTCCGCCATTAAAGTTTTCACATATACAGTTATACATAAAAAAAAACCTATCAACTGTCACTATCAGATGTATAAATGTAAACAGACTCAAAATTTATCATCAGTATATCAATTAATGTATAATGATTATAGTAAATTTACACTAATAATATGAATAATAAATTTCGATTAATTATAAGTAAAAGACAGATAATTAAAACAATATTCATCACAAACACACACTGATAGGTACATACACATACACGTGTTGACACGTAGAAAACAAAATATGTGTATTATACAATAGGTGAATTGTTATTCTGATGCTGCTCCAAGTACGAATGCTAAGGGTTGAAAATCAACTCTCCACTTTACCCCTGTGTGTGCCTAAAGTCGATTCTATACCCCACTACAACATTAAAGAATCGATTATTGGAGTATAGAGATGGTGCGCCGCCGCCACCAACAACAACAACAACCACCACCACCACTACTACTAGGAGTACTACAGTAACAACACAATTTGAACAACAAAAGAAAGAGAGAGCCTGTTACTAGTCCTTCAGGATTTTACGAAATATATTAAAGAATAAAATCTAAAATCTCTATAGAATTTCCAATACGTTTCAACAACTTTGCTAATAATAAAGAGGAAATTTGCTCTTTTAAAACGTTGAATCTTTTGGGAAATGCAATGTTTGAAAAGCAATCTTCTTCCTCTCGAATTTGATTTTTCTATTAAATTATATCAACAACATAAAAACATCAATATTCTGATTTCCGGTAAAAAATTGTTAAAAATTTATAACCAAAGACGTTTTAAATTGCCTCAAAGTGAAATAAATGCACGTATCGATAACACCCAAAGGAAATGGTTCGATTTCTTACCCTTCTAGTTGAATTTTCGTTTTATTTTCACAAAAATCACCTCCCTGCAATGTTATTTAAATAATAATAGGAAAATTGATAGTTTACGAAGTAAACTAAGTTACCAACACCCTCCTATTTAGAATATGTTAGTAGTTAGGAACATTTTATCATATAGAATATATTTTAAGGTCGGATTAGACGCCATTTCCTTACATCGTAACTTTGTAATAATTTCAACCCTCATGTACAATATCTCACCACCATATGTATATTCTGGATTTATTTCATCATTTCATGGTGAAATAATTCTTTCGTCTAGTTTTAATTGAAACCATTTCAGTTCGTAAGTAAATCTAGTTAAAAAGTGAAAGGGTTGAAATTTGATTAACGGGATATTTAAAGGGGGATTTTTTCAAATTGAAAATCTATTAGAACGGTTCGTCTGAGTTTATTTGTTATACCTCTATTTCATTCTTCATTTTGTCTCTATTTTTATTAGAATTTAGTAAAAATAGAACCGTTTATTGTTCTACACTTTAAAAAAAAATTATAAAATACAATCAAATATATGTTGATAAGATTCGTTCGATTTTCTACCAGATTTAGAATATTGTAAAAGTTTGCCTTCGAATATGTAAGGATGTGTTGTATTGGTGGAATATAAGGCAATGTTAAGAGGGTGGATAAGGATGAATCAAACAACCCCTCAACGTGTATACATACAAGATGGTTCTAGCATTTACGTGTAGATATAGGAGGGTTGGAGCACAGTCATCACAAATTAACTCAACAATAGAGATAAAAGTTTCCGTCTTACAAACGTACACACAATTTTCTAACTTTCAACAATTTGGAAAATTCACACCATACAACTACTGTTGACATTATAAAACAAGAATGTTCATTCCAATTACACTTAATTTGTGGTATATTTTCTAATTTTCTTCTTATCTTTATTGATTTTTTATTTCAAATTCAACATTGTTGAAGTAAATCTTGAATTGGATATTTAAAGTGGTTTTGATTTTGTGGTTGATAGAGTTTCCAATTGTTATACGAAATTATTGTTTCACTAATGTTTCAATAACTTTTGTTACAACACAAATTCAAAGCTATCTCTGTTCAAGCTAGATAATTTATGACTATTTGTATTATTGTACCACATACAATACACAAATTCTAAATACACAAATCCAATTTTATACAAACGAATAATGTGTTCCCTAGCTTGCAAATTTCCACAAACATGCACCTCCATTATTAATAAGTGATATAGGTAATATCAGTTTCACAAAAAAGTGACCAACTCTAACCCCGGCTCCACACTCTGGGCCGAACAATGGTGTAAACATTGGCTCATGTTGGAGGAGTATTTTTTTTTAAAACGTCGAGACAATGGAGACACCATGGGCGGCAGATCGATTTACGCCGACCACACATTGAACAAACACTGTTTCTGTAAACAAATGGCCCAGAGTGTGGAGCCGGGGTTATATGCGAGGAATGCCATCGTGTAAGTCAGGCTGTTTTTCTGAATTTCAAATTTCGACCAATGAAAATTCTGTCACATTGTCACTAGCGTCCTCAAAAGCCCGATTTACACAACCCTACAAAATGGTCACTTTCTTGTGAAACTGATAGTTTATACAGTATCGAATGAGTGCGTACATACAGAATGTTTCAATTAAAGCAGGATTTCATTTAAATAAATCAATTTTCATCAGAAGCAAGATTCCATTATCAATAAATTGGCCGAAAGTCAACAAACATTAGATTATCTTTGGAATAAAAGATATTCAATAATATTAATGCAGGAATAAAAGATATTCAATAATATTAATGCAGGAATTAAGGAGTGTTCTTGATTGTTACATATTTACTACTAGAGCTCGTTTTAGGAAGACGCGAGCGTAGCTTTGCAAACAATCGTTGAAACATTAGAAAGAGCACGGCATAATCTATTCTGTTCTTTTAGCTAAACATCAAAATGTTAGGCGTGGATTCTAAACCGACTGGAACAAAAATCACGAACAGTAACCCATCTCATATCGGTACTTCAACGGAAACTGCCCGTTTGCTTTCGTTCATGTTCGATTAGTGTGGACGAAAGTTCTCTATTACATTTAGCCAAACACAAGTGAATCTAAGGTCATAGCATTTGTTTCTGTTTGTCCATGTTCGCTCTTGTTCGTTCATTAGATGTGGACGCAGCTTAGACATTAAAATCAATTGTCCACGATACCAAGAAATCCCACCCACTCATTCTGATATAGCGTCTAACTACTACCCATTGAAAGATTATGCGTTACTGGAGTACTAGGAGTATTTAACCCTTCTTTTCAGCAATCTTTTAATAAAACAACGGCTTTCTGTACACCAGATGCATTTCACTATTAAAAATGCATTTTCTCTTGTCACTTATTGCTTTCCCTCATCTTTTATAATCACAAAGAACAGAAGAGTAAGAGTCACTGATGTGACTGATGGCTATAATTATGGACAAGTCGAGAATACAATTTCTGGTCTTATTGTGTTTATGTCAATAAGAGGGAAATGAAATAAGCTTATAGATTTCATCAAAAATTTATAAAAAAGATATCCAATTATTTTGATCGTAATCATTGAAATATTCCCCCCACGCGTCTCTTTCTCTCTCACTCTCTTTCTTTCCAACAAGATAATCCATTCATAATGCAATCACGAAGAGCTTTAGAGAAAGTAATCAAAAAATATCGACTATGTCAAATCTAGAGGGAAAACAGTACAGTAGAAAAAAGAAGTTAAGAATAAAATGAGAAATTATCCAACAATGTTAAAATAAATATTAGTTTTATTAATTAAAATTATTCGTTTGAATAATTTTAAATGATTCCCTATTGGTTTTTTTTCCAAATATTACACATATTCTTTTTCCCATTCGATGTTTTCTTCTATTATTCCCTTCTGTTTGATTTATTGTTTTGATGTCTCCTTTAAAATTTGATATTTCCTCTTCGTACCGTTTATCTCAAAGCAAAATGTACCCGGTAAAATTGGATTCATTTCTCATGGTTCCACATAAAAGCAATATCATCTCTCTTTTATTTTCCTTCTACGTTTTTATTCCGATTTTTTAGATATAGAGAGAAAAAAAATGTAATGGTTTTCTAACTAAACAGTGTGTCCATTCTAAATATGGTCGCATCTATGAAACTTTTATTAGTTAACGAGCTATTCGAAAAATCTTTTAAGGATTTGTAGGGGAGTCCTTAGACAACATTATAGCAAAATTAGAATATCGTAGCTCATTTGAAAATTGGTAAAAAACGTTCGTTTTAGGCAATGTCGTGATGGTCGAAAACGAGCTACACACGTTAAATGATTAAGAATAACTTGAACACTCTACCAACATTGATGTTTGTGTTTTTCTCAAATGCATTCTGGGACAGGTGAAAATGTTTCGCATTTTTCGTAGAATACAATACACATATTGTCTTTCCCTCTCTGGAGGTGTTAGTTAACAAAGTGAAAATCACTCAAGTTGAAAATTGATAATATTCCAGAGAATTGAAAATTTTAATTTTCTCTCAGAAATATTAGAAATACAGAAAGGAATCGTAATTTGTACTCGCTATTAAAATTCAAACAAAAATTACCTTTAATGGCCTGGTTATTGTCACTGTTTCTATTGTGGTGGTTGGAGCCATTTCCTTCTGTAAAAAAGAAAAAAAATAAGAATTGAATCGTAATAATGATAATGAAGGAATTATAATAAATAACAAGAGTTAATTATGGTAATCTATTCAAATCTAATTAATTAATCAATTTCAAAGCAGTATAGATGAGAAAATCGTCATCATCATAAAAAATACATGAATCATTTATCATTGAACGAAATCTACCGGAAAACTGATGTATAAGCACAAAAAAAACTGTATTTATTCGACCATTTCTGAAGGCAATTAATAAAAAAGAAAATTGATAAACGTTCACCAATATAATTTTAGTAAAGTTGCTAAAAACGAAAATAAATCTAACTGACAGGCAGAAGGAAAACATGATAATATTTTTAGTTAAACCGATCTGAAAAATCCTATTCCACTGAATAATATTTTCTTAACACTGCTTCTTCAACTTCATGACAGTACATTTATGGTATACAGGACACATACATGGACAGAGGGGGTGAAAAAGAATAACTGTAAAGGAAACTTTTAGAATTATATTTAAGGAAAGTTTCAGCTCTCTACAGAAAACTCTTCATCACTAAAATACAATAAAACTGTTTTTTTTTTGTTTTTATACTTTTCTATGGAATAAAATCTAAGAGGAAAAATGAAACTCAATAAAACTGAATAGAGGAGAAATTACGTTACATTACTCATTGTATGTGGTAAATTTAAATGTGAGAGTTATTATGAATCATAAATGTGACAATATAAATCCGAGGATTTCGAGGCACATTTATGGGAAAACAGTTAAAAGCGATTTTAACATAATTATTAATCATTAACGAATAAATTTGTGTACTATTCATATGATTTATAAAATAGCATTAATTCGTTTAAATTGATGATTTGAATCAATAAATTCACAATTGTTCTAGACAACTATTATAATGTGAGCTCAATTAATTCCATTTCGTTCAGTAGATTATCACTTAATATTGTATTAAGAAAGCATTCTCTTCTTAGTTCATTAGGAAATGAATAGGGGATATAATCGACAATCACTGCAAAGAATCTTCTAAATTAAGTATCTCTAGGTATAGAAAAAGTTTTTAATTTGGCAATGAAATAAGTTGTGAAGAACAAAACTAATTAACAGATCAATCTTGATGATTCGTATAAATGAAAATGTATTAAAGCTACCAATTTCTTTGATGTTTCCCAATTAGACACACTGATTACTTACAAAGTTAAATTTCAAACATAAATGTGCTCCACTTTTTATGTTTGTTTCAGTGATATCAAACTTAATTAACTCATTTATTAGCTACTAGGGTACCTTAATTAAAACAGACTTTGTATAACTTAAGGATGTATTCTATGGAATATATTTTGATTTTTTTCATATGCCCTAGGAGTATAAAATTAGGCAGTCTTTAGTAAACTGAAACAAGGAATCTTTCTACTAATTTGTAAGGAAATCGTTAATTTAGAGAGTATTGTTCTGTAAAATTGCATTATTCAAGAATAAATTATGCTCATCAAATCTCTTGGATAAATTAAAAACATAAATAACGTAGAATTTTCTTCCTAAAGAGAACTCCATTTCATCCTATAAAAAAATGTTAATATTCTATGAACGGATCATAATCATTTAGATTGTTTTGTTGGTATTGTTTTTATCATCATAAACAGATGCATCGCAACACTAAAGTTGGCAAACAATCAAGATTATTTATGATAAAAACAAAATCAACATTGATTCATAGAATATTTTCACTTTTCTTATTACACGAAAAGAGGTTACATTTTGGGAAAAAAATTCAGAAAATTTTCAAAAATAATCTTGGAAGGATCCACCAGACTCCAGACATTCTAAGTGTGCAGCTAGTTTCTGAATACGGCGACATCATCAGAGAGGAGTATTTTTTTGCTCAACTACCAAATGAGCTACAAGGTTCTAATTTTGTTAAAATGGTATACAGACACTACCCTAGGAATCTTTAAAATATTATATGAATCTCTCTATTAGTTTAGTGGAAACGAACAAATTGTATACTTCCAGGAGGGCTGAATTTGCTGTACACAGGGTGTCTTCTAAGTGTGGTCAATTCTTATAAAACTCCTAGTAGTTGACGAACGATTCGAAAAATATTCTAAGGATTTGTAGGGTAGTCCCTGAAGAAAAATTAGAAACTCTTAGCTCATTTCAAAGTTGGTTAAAAAATGACCGTTTTGGACAATGTTGCAATTTTCAAAATCGAGCAAACCACGCAAAACGACTAAATATGACTGGTAGATCCTATAACAGTAATAAACTAAAAGTTCCTAATGCCGGATCCACACGTTTGCCTAGGCTTGGCAAGCGCTGGCAAACTGCAAACGCTTGTTTAGGTTTGAGGATTATCCACACGCTTGCTAGTGCGTTAGTATGTTCTGGACAAGCAAGCATTACGGACGTCGAGGTTGTGTCAGCCATATCCTATTTTTATGATAAAATTAAAATAGAAAAAATGAAAAAAAATACGACAAAGAAGAAATTGTAAAATATCCTCGTTGGACTAGTTCATTTGTATTGCAGTATTATTTTAAAAACAAATAAAATCGCACGTCTGTCCGCTGTTACTGCTCAACCGAAACTAAATCTGCACAAACGTGTGGACGCATCGCAAACGCTTGCCACAAACTTCCTTTGATTTGTGTCAAAAAACCGACACTCG
This sequence comes from Mylabris sibirica, assembly GCA_039776855.1. Classification (NCBI taxonomy): domain Eukaryota; kingdom Metazoa; phylum Arthropoda; class Insecta; order Coleoptera; family Meloidae; genus Mylabris; species Mylabris sibirica. The sequence continues at coordinate 13,225,638 of CM077843.1, read as the reverse complement.
ATCGAATCGGTCACAAGTGCTCCCAAGCTTACACAAGCCAAACCAAACACCCTTTGCACACGTTTGAATTTGCGGACGCTTGCCAAGTCTATACAAACGTGTGGATCCGGCATAAGAATTGACCACTACTAACAGCGGTATAATTATGAGTCATAATTATAATTATGACAAAAATTGCTAATATGCAGTATGGGACTGGCAACACTCTGGCCAACCGACCAAATTTATTTTGGATTTACACACATTTTATTTGCTCATAATTTTGTAGGCCTCCAACACACAAATCGGTTGACCCAATCCAAAAGTGTCAATATGTATCATCTATGTAGGTATGTATATTCTATATTATCAAAACAAGGTTATATAAATAATGGAATGATTATGAATTATGTATGTTATTATCAAACATATTCATACATAAATTGAATATTAACTGTAATTTAAATATTATAATTATTATTGTAAATATTTTCAGATTCTAAAATATATATTCGTATTTTCTATATTAACAATTGTTGAAACGAACAGTGGAATAAGATCTCGTCTATTGTTTTATAAATTTCAAACTACCACTAACCATATCAAATTTAAATCTTTCAATTATACTAATTGTTTTTATTTAATTTAAATTTTAATCTCCATGTGGGTACTTTCCATTTAAATTTAATAATGATTACTACGATAATAATAATAATCATCATCATAATGGGAAAGTTCTAAATAAAGATGCTTTTAAATCACCAATCGTAAAATTTGTAGAATTATAATAAACATAATTATTCAAATGTAAATCACAAACATTGAGGTCTTTATACAAATAATACAAGCACGAATTTATATTCGTGACTCAATTATATATTAAATTGACCTATTTTAATAATAAAATTACAATTTGGGAAAAACAAAAAAAGCTAGCCTTAAAATTTTGTGATATTGTCGCTCTGTAAACGCACGTCAGTTGTACGATAAATTGTTCTGTCTCTGTTCAAATACTGACGATTTGATAATGTATTCTCTGTTCTGTGCCCCCATCGGTAGATGTCTTATGGTAGGGAAATTGATTACAATCGACCGCCTGAGTTTTTATTGCATTGCAAAGAGGTCATGTTGAAGCTATAAGCGGTTGATTATATTGTCATTATAAGTAAAGAATTGATAATTTTGATCCTAGTATAAGGCGGTGACGTCATTACTCCCTGTAGAGAGTGAAACACCTCGCTCTTATCATTGCGCCTATTCTCTATGTATACATGGTGTCGGTTCTAAGAATGGTTGATACTATGTAACTCCCATTAGTTAAAGAGTGATTTGAGAAATATATCAAAGATTTGTAGGTCGGTCCCTGGAGACCAATTTAGCAAAATTAGAACGTCATAGCTCATTTGGAAGTTGGTGAAAAACGCTCGTTTTGGACAAGACTACCATCTTTAAAAACAAGATAAATAGGTAAAATGACTAAAAATGACTCGAAGACCTCAACATTGATTTTTTTCGTTTAAATTCATTGTCTCTATTAAAAATAGGAAATATATCCACCTGTTTTAGAATTTACTGAAAAAAGAAGAAGAAAAAACGAAATAATCAATGTTGGAAGGATCTTAAGTCAATTTAAGTGTGCAGTAAGTTTTTGAAATTCGTAACATCGTTAGAGACGAGCGTTCATTGACCGCTAATTTTTCTAAGATGTTCTCTGGGGACCCTCCTACAAATCGCCCATATTTAGAATCGACACCCTGTACATATGTATATGACAATTTCTATTATTCCAGAAAAATGAAAAAGAACTCGAAATTACATTCGCAAGCGAGAACGAATGAAAAACTCCATTCCCACACTATTATTACCGATTCTTTTCAATTCAAATATAGTCAGTAAAAAAATAGATACTTATCATACCATTCAATTTTTATCGATTAATTATGTAACAGTCTGTCTAAAAGTGAAATAGTTACCATGTGTCGGGGTAATGTGATTTTAATGGTTCGAAATTGTTAACCTAAAGTAACAGTAAGACAGATTTCCACCATACAGATTGAGTTTATTCATGCGGGTATTTGAGCTCAACCAAAAAAAAACACACTCCATTAGATTTACAAAGAAAAGTTGGATTTTTTTTTAATTTAAATAATGGAGGCGGATACTATAACTTTATATCTAATTATTGTTGCAAACTTTAACAGTTCTATCTGCTTACAATAATAAAGAAGATTACAGGAAAAAGTACATTAAGACAGTAGTTGATAACGAAGAGTCAAAAAATAGGATAGCTTTAGTATTTTTTTGGTAACAAAAAATTAATGAGTTGTTTAACTTTGTATAGTTCGGATGGAGGAAGAAAAAACCGAAGAATAAAAGAAAGAAGCTAATAAATTTCTATTATCAAAGAAAACAATTAAATGAAAAGAATCTCTTGTCTTTTGTTTGTTATACATATTTTTCGCCTCGTTTTTTTTTTTTTCGGACTAGTAATAAAATAAATAATATATGAGATACTTTTTCTAAAAGAAGTCCATTAAATCAAATTTTCTTTTGTCTTATATCAGATATCAGGGATGCCTGCTACAGACATTTCCGGTAAATAATTTTACTTTGTGGGATGGATATATGTACATATGTAAAATAAAATAACGGATGGAAATTAATTAATTTAGTGAATATAGCGCTTGGTTATGCAAAGTGAAGTAAAGGAGCGAAGTCATTCCCAAATAATGTGAAATAATATTTACTTTTCAATAATTAAAATTCAGACATTCTCTAGATTTAATTTAACTTCTGTTGTTGTTTTAAAATTCTAAACGTACAAATTTACATTCCATTATTACAACAACATAAATGTCAGTATAGCACTTCTATTTTAAAAGCTCGCGATTTAGGAAGGAAACGGAAGGAAAACAAATCAATAAAAAAAAAACAACGAGTACATTGAACCAATAATATAGGTTTGCATGTAAAAGTGCACTGTCCAAATAATCTAATTAAAAGTAATTAAAATAAAAAAAATATCACATGTCAGAAATTAAAATAACTTGTCGGCTTTCTTTTACAGTGAAAAACATTAAAAAGATGTCAAACTAGATATGGAGATGACCTCTTTATACAGGATGTAATTGAATTGCCTTTAAATATGAAAACTTCACTATCCCTATATGGAATAGATAAACTATACAATAAAAATATTTTGAAGAATCAAAAAGAAGAAAGAAATGAATAAACTAAACAAAATTGTCTAGAAGTTATAAAAGAGCAGGTATTAGTATGAAACATCTCGGATTTCCCTAACATTAAACTACATATGTCATACTGACCTACTTATTTAGGATAACTTTCCAAAATTTTCAATTTCCATTTTCTCGAAAACAGGGCCATACAAACTACCCTAAGAAATGAAGTCAGCCTCCAGTACCCTGTTCATGCTTTGTGAGTTTAAAGGCAATTCAATTACACCCTATACAGGGTGTTTACAAATTGCCGCAAAAGCTACACGTAGCGATATTCTTCTCCCGATTCTGAATCAAAAATCTTAATGCTAAAATGTTGTATCATGCTTCGTTTGTCTTCAGGAACCACTTAATAGAAACATACATTTGGCAACACTGTAATTGCATACTACTGTAATAGCAAAGAATACATACTACATAGAAGCTCAGATCTCGGGGTTTTGTGGTTATCAAACTTTTAGTACCTACCCTGACTCACGAAGGGCGACACTTGTTCAATGTCGGTAAGCACATGCTAAGCACGACGATTTTATCAACCGAACTCATGGCCACGGTTGCCGATTCAGGCGAATTTCTATTAGATCTGGTGGAATTTCGACCCGTCTTGTGGATAAATCTCCGTCTAGTAGATTAGTAGAAAATCTGGTAGAAAAGTAGAATGTCTGGTAGAAAAGTAGAAAATTGGTAGATTTTTTTTTCGAATATTTTTTGTTGATTTGTCTAATTAAATATAACTTTTGGAGATATTTACCTATATAATTTTTTATCTTATATTTATAATGGACATATTTGGATGTAGAAAAGGAATATTGACTTCAAAATAAACTAAATGGATTTCTAGTGGGTATCACGTGACCATTTAGTAGATTTTCTTCCTACGTCGTCGGCAACAGTGTCGACGACCGACCGACATTGAACAAGTGTCGCCCTTCGTGAGTCAGGGTAGGTACTAAAAGTTTGATAACCACAAAACCCCGAGATCTGAGCTTCTATGGAGTATGTATTCTTTGGTAATAGTAAGTACATGGTCGTTACCGTTACAATTTCTGAATTTCGTTCTTTAAAGACATTTTACGCATCATTAATAGTATCAGATTTGATTTGCTCTTTAAATTATTTGTTACCAAATAAAGCACATTAGAAATATTAAATTAAGATTTATTTTATAAAAGAATTGATTGGTTTTTTGAACATTTATCAACACTATTACTTACGCAGTTGTTCGAATTGAAACCCGTCTGTTTGTAAGCATAGTTGTAATCTTAGAGGTATAGTCTGTATTACACGTTCCAGCCTTTCCGGTGTAATTTCTAATACAGCCACGTTAATTCTATTTCGAACTTCGTCAGGGTCCTGTGGAGGTGTAGCGTAAACTTTTTCCTTAATAAAACCCCAAACAAAAAAGTCTAAAGGATTGAGATCGGGAGATCTCGCAGGCCATAAAATAGGACCACCACGACCAATCCACCTGTTAGGAAAGTGTTGATCCAACCAATTCCTTACATTACGAGAAAAATGTGCAGGAGCTCCATCATGCATGTAAATCATGTTACGGCGTATGTCTAACGGCATCTCATCAATCACTTGTTCCAAAACGTTTAGGTATCCATTAGCGTCTAGCCGATTTGGTAAATAAATTGGCCCAACAACCCGGTTATTTATTATGCCCAGCCAAACGTTAACAGAAAATTTTCGTTGGTGACCATATTCCCGAAACACATGTGGATTTTCATCTGCCCAATGGTGAAAATTATGGGTATTAAATACGCCATCTCTCGTAAACATAGATTCATCGCTCCAAAGAATAGGTCTTAAAAAGTTGCCATCTTCTTGAATCCTATTTAAGATTCCGTTACAAAAATTTAAACGATGTCTATTATCGTTTTCATAGAGAGGTTGAACTTTGTTTACATGGTATGGATGAAGAAGGTTTTCTCGCAGAACCGAATGAACTGTCCTATTACTGGGGATATTAAAAGTGGAAGCTAACTGTCGGGTGCTAACGGAGGGATCTTGTTGTACTACGCCTAGAATTTGCTCTTCCACTTGCACAGTACGCCTTTGTCTAGGTCGACCAGCGTTAGGTCTCGTTACATTAAATGAACCAGTTTCACGAAGACGTTGGTCCAGTCTTCGAAATACATTTCCACTAGGATGTCTCCGGTTTGGAAAACGTATGCGGTATTCTTCTTCTGCCAAGTTTGCATTTCCATTGCAGAAACCATATACCATGTACATATCGGCATACTCATTAAATGTAAAATTATTCATTAGAAGTATACAATTTAATAAAACAAGAACGGTAAAACAAGAACGATAAAACACAGGAACAGAAAAACTAATGAAAATAATACAAAAATTACGAATCTAAGGTTACACAAAATTATACGATACGAATTACATAAACATTACTGTCATATTTTGACATTTAAATGTCATTGCCGTACTACGTTGCCAAATGTGTTTTTCGTGGGAGGATGGTAATAAACAAATGTTAAAAATGAGATTATAACTTGAAAAGAGAACATTTTCGAAAAAATATGATCAAAATTCGTCTCTATTCTAAATTGCAGATATCTCTATTGAGAGATATCAAGTAGAAACGCTTGTTTACGTACTAAAAATCTAAACTTCAGTAACCTCGTGAAGACGTATGAAGCACGATACAACATTTTAGCATTAAGATTTTTGATTCAGAATCGGGAGAAGAATATCGCTACGTGTAGCTTTTGCGGCAATTTGTAAACACCCTGTATAAGCAAAATAACTTTTAATCGACAATAATAATATAAAGAAAATAATTATCGAGCAAAAAACAGTTTTGGGTTCTTTTAATTTTTTTTTAAGACTTGATATATTTAATAAATAAACACAATTGATTTGTTTAATGCCAGACAAATTAGAGATGGATAATATCCACCTTTATCACAAAAGACAATCATGAATAATCAATTAATGATAATTGAACAATACAATCTAGTGCGCATGTAATTTGGACGATAATTGAGCACAAATCAATCAAACAATCAATTAATCAACATGACAATTTAAGAGGCAGCCAAAGACAAAGAGAATGAGAGAAGAGCTTATCGAATATCAATATTTCAAAGATTTGTAAGAAGATCCCTCGCCTAGAGACCATTTTAATGAAAATTAGAACCTCGTAGCTCATTTGGAAATTGGTAAGAAACGCTCATTTTTGGACGAGATTTTGGACAATTTCAAAAATGAGCTGCACACGTAAAATGATTAAAAATGATTCTAAAACCCTCACAGAAACGAGCGGAGCCACATACAAGCTTCTAATTTTGCTAAAATGTGCTTATGGCACCCTTCTCTAAATTGTTGATATATTTTTTCAATCACTTAACAATTAATGGGAGTTAAATGGTGGAAATGTTTTAAAATGTAAACTTAAGCTCGACATTCTCCTCGAAAATGACCAAAACTGCCCTAAGGCTCTTCTTTTCACAATTCATTATTAAATCATTAATATCTCTAAAATATTATAGCGGTGGTGAGCCATGCTTTGAAGCATTTTATAGAAAATCATCGACAACATACATAACGTAAAATAAAAAGTTACTCTGAACTGTACATCAATTATTAGATTACATTTTTCAAATGTAAATAATCAAAATATGTAAATACTTTCTGTATGCATTAACATCTTCCATATATCAAACCACATTTTTAATTTGTTTTTATAGAGGGTTGAAAACCTGTTTTTTGACAAACAGGTGCACATTACCAGAAAAAAAGTACACATAAGGAAAAAACGTAAACACAACAGATGTGTTCAATTTTTTTTGAGGTCTACCTGTATGGCTGATGTCTTTTATAATTTATAATAAACATTTGAAAATGTGTCAAAATATCGCCACCATTACTAACCTCAAAAGAATTTTTTTTATTTCACCATAACCTACTTTCTTTTACAACATATGAAGTAAGCAAAAAAAAAACAAAAATAAAACAAAAGGTATTTCGAAACAATTATTTTATGAGAATATGGAATATTTAAATAACAACAATAATAAAAAATCTCTAAAGGCAGCAAGTACCTTATATAGCGAATTTTTTTATGTATCTACATACTGAAATATTAATTACAAAACATTCTTATGATACTGACAATTAATATATTTTATTAACATTGAATCAACTAATAAATTCATTTCCCGATGTTATTTTAATATTTATGATTTTTATTGAAAAATACTTTTAATCCACAAACAATAAGAAACACTAAAAAAAAACTAATAATGAAGTTTGTTGTTTGTCTAATACGTCTAATCAAGGCCTGCTTGATTTTTTCAAGCGAAATTCTCTAGCAGGCCTTGCGTCTAATATTAACTGTCAAAATGAGTTGCCCCCCCCCGCGATATTCAATTTTTTTTTCTAATATCAATAGTCAGAACATATAGCCACCTGAGATAATCGATTTTACTGCTTATACTCAAAAAAGAGATTTTTGCATTTTTCTTGCGAACCAACGAACCGATTTTGATGATTTTTTTTCTGGGTCATAGAGAATGGTCGGCTCTACTGTTATTTTAATTTTCATCAAAATCTAAGCAAATTTAATATTGAAAATGATTTTTTTTAACATTTCTTCAGCTCTTATTCCAAAAGTGTTGGCCCTACCAGTCTGGCCAACGAACTCATCCAAGCTATCACAAAGACCGATTTTTGTACCAAGTTTCATTAAGATTGGTGTATTTTTACGGCAGTTATCGTGGATATACATATATAAATATATATATATATATATAAATATATATATATATATATAAAAATTTTAACGAACGGTGGATATGGGTTCCTGAGGTTCCAAAACGAACTTCTGTGCAAAAATTTTTCGGAAATTCAAAAGTGAGGATCTCGTCATTAGCTAATTTTTTTTAAAAAAATTCGCTAATAATGAAACAAAAAAAGCAATAACAAAAGTATACCCAAAAGTATTTAAAAATAATGAAATAATTTTGGATAGAATAAAATTAATGATTTAATCGCATTTTTCCAATCATCTTTAATAAAATTTGATTAGAGATAACGAATGAAACAGGGACGTATTCGGACATTTTATCAAATAATGGTATCCTGATTCTCAGGTGTAAGAGTTTTAAATTTAGTCGACACTCACCTGTGCTTATCAATGAAAATCGATAAAAACACACACGATTTACAACCGTACTGATAAGATAAAATTGATAACGCACATGCGATAAATAATTATCAAAACATCACCAAATCAACTTCCATGTTTGTTGTTTTGATCACAAGTCAGAAGAATATGGTGGAAACTGGACGAGATAATGGACCGAAATGGTAGAAAACAAAAAAAAAATATGGATCACTAAAGCACAGTTAACTGGAAAACAATAGAAAACAGTGCTGCCATCTAGACGTGAGATACTGGAATTTAAATGACCACAGTTTAGGCAACCAATAATACAATTCAAAATAAATACAGAATACAGTGTAACTTTACTAACAATACACAAAAAAAAAATCCGAAATTATTTGTACATGTATTTATTTTTGATTGTTTAATTTTCAATGCCAAGAAATCACAGTTAGTTGTTGGAAAACAACAGAAAATCGTGCTATTTAGAGGTGAAATGCTAGAATTTAAATAACCACAACTTAGGCTACCAATAATACACTTGGTAAATGACTACAGAATATACAGTGTAACTTTACTTATACTTGATAAATATATAAATACTTATACTAATAAAATTCGAAATTATTTGTAGATATATTTATTTTTGATTGTTTCATTTTTAATTCCAAATAAATGCTCTGGGATGTATAACACAGTGAACAATAATAGAAATAGAAAACATGCAACTCTTATCAATATAAACAAATACATTGATAAGAATAAATAGTAAAAACATGTATGTACTATTTTTAAAAGATAGAAAATTAAATAAAAAATTATAAATTAAAAAAAAAATCAAAACTTATTTAAATCTTGTTTGTTTTTGATTCATTCTTTTGGCCTAATCACAATTTAAGTTCCCAAATAACAATATGTGCATCATTTCGATTCGATTCACGAATCGAAAATGATGTTTTATTCTTATCAGCTGGACAACATGGTTGACGGAAATTCACATAACCACGACCACCCATTAATGTTATAATAGTTCTACGTCCATTATTACCACCATTATTATCAATTACAATATTTTTATTTAATGTTTTATTATTAATTGTTGTTAAATTCGTTTGTTTTTGATTATTATCAATATTATTATCACTATTATTATTAGTATTATTATTACAAACACTATTTTCACAAACATCATTTAATTGTCTACTAACATTCGAATTATTCCTAGAAACACTCCGTCCAATATTATTATTATTATTGTTATTATTTCGTATTGCCATACTTTCTTCACTGCCTGATGATGTACATAATGATGAACTACGTGAATCAACAGACCAATTTGATAAATCTAATGATCTAGGTCGACTCACTTTCATTTTCAGTCTTCTATCTAATGTACAAACTTTATTAGGTATAGCTGCCAATTCTGGATCACTACGACGTAATGATTCATAAATTGGATCTGTTGATAGATTCTCATCACCATCATAATCTTTTATATACATCAATTCACCATATAAACCGTAAACATCACAAGTATCACTGTGTGATGATGCACTACTAGTTGTTGAAAATATTGAACCATTTGTTGTATTATTATTATTATTATTATTATGTTGTTGTTGTTGTTGTTGATTAATACCAAAACAACGTGGTAATGTCTTTGATAAACGTGCAATATCGCAATCTTTAGAACGTCTACGACGTACAACTATTGGACTACTTGTAGCAAAATACCGTAATTTCGATGATGGTGATGATGTTGTTATTGTTGTTTCAGATAGTTTTTCAATTTTTGGACATTCTTCATTTTTCTCACCACTATTACTAACATTAGTTGTACTTTCTTCAAATTCTGTTTTATTATTACTATTATTAGTAGTAGTAGTGTTTTTATAATTGTTGTTGTAACTCTTTGGTTGTAATGCCAATAAGAAAGAGATAGGTCCAAAATGTGCATGATATGATATATTAACACGCCCACTAATAATCGGTACACCTTCTAAACGTGGTAATGGTATTGTTAATGCTATACCAACATTAGTACCAACCCATAATAGACCTTTACATGCTAATAATGCTGTAACATTAACTTGTGAACGATTATTATTAACACAATCACGATTACCATTTGTTGGTGTTGTTATACGCATAACATTTGATGCAATATTAATATCTTGTAAATGTTTAAATGTTTCTGTATGATATAAACAAATAGTACTTGAATGTTTTAATGATATCCATAAACCAATACCACTATGTGCCATTAAATTAACATTACCAACATGTTCATGTTGTATACTAAAATGTTTTTGTATATCACCATTACAACCATTTAATACCCAAACTTTTTTACCACATGCCGCATATAAACATTGATTAATTGGTAATAAACATGATACAGGATCATTAATACCTAATTCTATACATTGTGGTTCATATAATAACCAATTACCATCAATTAAATTACGTTTATAAATAATTAAATTACCATTAGCTAATGCCACAAATACATTATCACAGTGATATTTAATTTGTATAATCATATCAGTTACTGTTATACTAATTAATTGTTCTTGTTTCTCTGGTTCATCAGCTGCATATAATAATAAACGATGACTATCTGTACCCATCCATACAGTATCTGATGCTAATGATGGACATGGTGATGGTACACCTTTAACAAATTCCATTGTTGTTATTTGTGTTTCAACCAATGAAAATGTTGTTATCTCTTTTAATACACCATTATGTTGTTGTTGTTGTTGTTGTGATAATACAGTTATATGACTACTAGCACCATCACTAGTACATATCCATAGATAATTTTGGGTACGATGACGGTGGCGGCGTGTCGGTTTAGGTGTTGTTACAGTGTAATAACAACCACAGCGCACCTGTAATTAACAAAAACAACAAAATAGTTATTTACCTAATTACTAATTTAAGTGGAAACGAAGCATTTGTGAAACGAGTGAGTACGTTGAAGTACGGGCGTTTGCAAGTGCTTCAATCACACTAGTTTCACAAAGGTCGCTTTCAGTGCCTATTAGATGAATTTAAATAGAAAATTGGTAAAGCTTTTCAAATCTTCAAGAATTTCCCCGATTGGTTTGCACATTTATTTTTATAAGTTGGACACCTGGCATGGCAAGTGTCCAATTTAGATAGGTTTCACTGTAATTTGTCCAAAGGCATATTAATTGTGAAATAATCACCTCAGTTTGATGCTGTGATTTATAAACACACTGTGACCGTACAAACAATGGCATTTTTGTGGATGGTCGTTGTTCCTGTTCTGGCACTTCCCATGCTGGTGAATTGTTTGGATCTAATGCTAATTGTGCTAAACGCAATTCAGTGATCCATTCCTTCTTAATTGATGGATTATCAGTTTTAAATGTAAATACCTCTTCTTTACCTTTAATCTTTACAACTAATTGTAAACAACATGAATCAACCCATGCCATCTCTTCATCTTTTTGTTGTATTGATGTTTGTATTTGATTTAATATACGACGTGTATTATCCAAATTGAAATCTTTATAATCACCTTTTAATTGTCCAATTAAATCCGAAATACGACTCATTATTTCATAATCGTGCATTAAATTGCTCATTTCTGTACATAAATTGTTAGCATCCGGTTGTTGTTGTTGTTGTTGTGATGGTGATGGATGGCCACCACCACCACTAGCATCAAAAGAACCATTAGATTTAACACTACCACCTTTATTTGTTGCTGTTAATATCCGACTTAATGTCGGTGATGTGCTTGTATCTTGAATTTCAACATCTGAAACTGGATAAGTCCATTTCAGACTCAGTCTTTCACTGTTACCACTACTGAAATCATCTGATGATTTCGGTGCTACTGATACACAAACGATTAAATCGTTCAACAATAATAAACGACGATTCTTCGTCTTTGTTATCGTACCATTCTGATTGTATTCCTACAATTAATAAGATTAATTAATATATGTACAACGACATATAAAACGTTTATCTTTTACCAATTGTATAACGTTATCTTCACGTAATAAATAACGATTAGAATCAGATAGTGGTCGTGCTGAAAATTTACCACTAATATGCCGTAACATCTCTTTGAATGCTTGATATTGTTCAGCTTCACGTTTACGTTCATTCAACATTTCAGCCAACGATTCCAATTGTGTGAGCGCCAATTGTAACGACATTCTGTCGTGATGGCCTTGTGGTGTATGTTTTAACAAATCCTGAAAATTACCATTATTATAAAACTTCTTACAATTCAATCAATATTTAATATTTTTTACTTGAAGGAATAGAATAAATTGTGGAAATCTTTGTACAGGTTTTACCATTAAACCAAAAAATGATAAACGATCATTTGAACTAATTTGTTTGACTTTAAAGAAATCGGCTAAGGCTGATTTACGTTTTGATTCCATTTTAGCTAAATCCATTGCAACAGAAAAATTATTGATAAAACCACTATAAATATCTAAAACTATAGCTTTTGAGAATGATGCAACGAATACATCGCCGATTCGTTCATCACGATCCCAATTTCGTACACTTTCAGCTAATGCTATACGAAACAATGTATGGCACTGTAAAATTTCAGGTAGACGATGGAATAAAGTAGCAATCTTTGAACTACTTAAAATAGCCGGACTGCTCTCCTCTAACGGTTTCTTATAATCCTAAAATATACAAATTTATACTTTTATATTTTAAACAAAAAATAAAAACACCACTTACATTGACTAGTCTTTGTAATGTAGCAACGTACGAATTCTCACTATGTACAATAGCTTGGACGATCATACGCCGTTTTAATTGTTGTGGTGTTAGATCGGCCGGTGGTGGTGGTAAACTTGGTGGTACTTGGCGTCTTTGTTGTGGTGTACAATTGGGAAAAACCGTCGTCTCCTCATCCACCTCTGGTAATTGTGGCATCTTACTTGATGAATGTTGTGGTGATCTTGTTGTATTACCATCAACATTCTCAAGATCATATTGATGTGTACTACCGCGACGTATTGAGAACCATCTCGATAATCTACCCTGATGATTCGATTGAGTTTGTGGTGATGATGATGATGATGATACATCCCCTGGTAGGCTACTGTCTAATGATAGACGATGACTACCACCACCAATTCCACCACTATTACGTAATTTATCACATAATGTTCTAGCTTTATTTAATGTGTTACGTAATTGACCATTACTCCTACATAGGAAAATAAATAAGATTCATTCTCTAAAGGGCGAGGGTTACTATATACTTTTTACAAAAAAGGGGAATGTTTAATGCATTATTACTCGGTTGTTTTTGAAGATGTAGAAACGCGCGATCGTGTTTTGGAAAGAGCGTTCCAAGGTGCAAGAGAAGAACCATTCTGTTTTGGCAAATTCTGAGAAAATTTCGAAATACAGTCAAATGTCTGAGAGCATGTTGTTTCTTCAAATTCCCCCATAGCTGAGCCTATCTTGATTATTTTTTAATGAAAATATAATTATTTATAATAAATAAAAAGAGCTTTCCAAATCTTCAAATAATTTATCGATGGGCCTGTTAGTTTTCCAGAAATTAATTGAATCGCTCTTTCCAAAATGCTATCGCAAGTTCCTACACCTTAAAAAAAAAACAAACGAGAAATCGTCTATCAAACATTCCCCTTTTTTCATAAAAAGTAGTGACATGCGCCCTTAAAATTGATTGATTAAAATGATTGATGTGTATGAGTACCTGGTACTGGATGCTGCACTTTTATCACTCTCATCATCCGATGATAAATCCGGTTCAGAACCGGAACACCAACTGTCTTCTGAGCTTCTTTGCGAGATGGTGTGTTGTAATGTACGTGAATGAGGAGTCGTCGTTGATGTTGTTGATGATGATGATGTTGTTGGTGTTGATTTTGGAGGAGTTATGGTATTGATACGGTGGTGGTCACATATTGTTGCCTCTTCCCAATTACCGGAACGTATACGTGGCTCATCTGGATAAAAAATAAATAAAAATAGAATCAGATGTTATACCATCGGAGATAAAGTGCACGAGAATTGGATTATAAGAACATAAGAAGGGTTGACTTTTCGAATTGATTTGTAAGTGGATTTTGAATAGACTTCTGTAGGAATTCAAGGCTGTTGCTGTGTTCACTTCAATGAATATACAGTGTGTCCCATTTAACTATGGCTAGTTATTATGATAGCTCCCATTATTTAGCGTGCGATTCCAAGAATGCTTTAAGGATTTGTAGGACAGTCCCTATCGATCATTTTATCAAAATTAGAACCTCGTAGCTCATTTTAAATGAGTTGCACACGCAAGACGACTAAGAATGACTCGAATACCCCTCAACATTAATTTTTTTCATTTTTCTCCATTGAATTCTAGGAAAAACGCAAATTATTTCCACCTACTCCGCAATAAAATTAAGAAAAATAATTAAAATCAATGTTGTCAGGATCTTCGAATCATTTTAACTCGCTTTGCATGTTCAGTTCGTTTTTGAAAATCGCGATATCGTCAAAGACAGCGTTTTTCCAAATAAGCTACGAAGTTCAAATAATGGGAGTTATTACACGAATTGGCCATAGTTAAGTGGGACATACAGTATTGTAGTTTTTAATATTCTGGAAATGATGGCACAACAAAATCGACATGACAACACTCGACCATGAAAAGAACACCAAATCAATTGTTGATTGTAAATAGTAAATACAATAATAGGATTCAATTCGTTTCTCCCTTATCCACTACAAATCATTTATATTCCTTCAAAAAAAAGGCCACATACTGTCTATAAATAGATGTTTTTATTGTACTATTGTTATCAAAATTTAATGCTCGTATAACAAATTGTTGATAGTAAATGAGGAGACACAATCACCATTGGCCGGAAATACAAGAAATATGTGACTGTTGGCATGTTCTTTTTTTCTATCATTTATGTAATTGTTTAACAAATTTAATTCGATTATGGTATAATTACAAAATAACGAAACGAAAATGAGAAGTAGGTGTTGTTGTTGTTGTTGTCTTAATTCATATGACAATTTCAAAATAACAACTTTCACTCAATTTTCGCAAATATCTATCGAGTTTTTTGTTTCATAGCACAATCAAATTGGCACAAAAACAGTTCTATTAGTCATTTGTACAATACAATTTATTATTAAACGATGACATCGTCATATTATGACGGAAATTTTAATTAATCTATTTGCATATTCTTACCTTAATAGAGTTTCAAGTAAACATTAGCAAAGGCTTTCAATCAAGCTATAATCCGCTTTTTTTTGAAAAATCACTGAATGAAACTATAAAGTTTTTCTTTATTTTCTAGAAAACTAACAAGTCGATCGGAAAATTGATTGATCATTTGGAAAACCTTTTCAATAATTTACTATTAACTGTACAATATTTATTGCAAACTATTCAGTATAGCTTGAGTTATGGAGGAGAATATAAGAAGGAACATGCTTCAAGATTTACCTCCCTAATTCTGAAAACAGAAACATCCTTATCCTGTTCCTTAAAATTGTTTTTCGACCCTTAAGGGTGATAAATTTGCTCTACTTTTACATTAAATGCAAACATTCAATCGTCGGATATCAATGCAAATTATTCTGAATAGTAAGCAACAGGTCCGTCTTTGTTTCCAATTTATTATTTGTTCTAATATAGATTGAATTCCATCTTTCTATCATCGTAAGGCAAAATTCATCAATGCTTGTTTACTCTAGTCTAAACCGAAATTCCATTCATCAGACTAAATTAGCCTGTAAGTCTGCCTTTTAATATTTAATTAAATTTGTAAATCAATCCGTTCGAACATTAATGATATTAAAGATTCTTGCTTTGGAAATTTTATACTTGGATTATTTTTTTCGTTTCAATTTAAATATTGTTACCTTGCAAGCTTTCAAGAATCATTTTTATTAAAATTAAACTCAACATCAGAGGTGGATTTAGACATGGTCTTTATAAGCGGTAACCCAGAGGTCCGTTCAACCAAAGAGCGATTTTCACACAAAAAAAATGAAGTACATATATTCAGTACAGTCCAATGTTACCAGGTCTAAAGAATTTGCCCTAGACTTGGGCAATTTTTACTTGTTCAGGGGAAAAGGGATATTTTAATAGTTTTTTCATGAATCTAGGGAAACTTGGAGAAATTCTGAAAGCTAATCTTTACTTCATTTATAATTTGTTTCATATACCCTACGTATACTAAAATTTTGTATGCCTCTATTTTTAGCAAAATGAATTTGCCATCTAATTGTTTTAAGAATTCCGACAAAATTGACAAGACAGCATGAATCTGACGTAGATTGGGTCCAACTGAAAGTACAAATGTATAGTTTGCACAGGGACCCGAGGTATATAACTCGTTTCAGACTTTAAGAAAAATCATCTAATTTCAGAAGACAAGTACATCATAATTTGACCAATCATGTACAGCTAGGTGCATGGAAAAGGTGACGATAATTGAGAAGCTGTGTAAGTCAGGATAACGAAAGAGGTCCTTACAATAGCGCGCAAGTTAGAGTAGCAAAAGGAAGACATTTGGCCAAAAATGTTGTTTACTTACATAGTCTTACATGGCTCCACCCTCTCTCCTTCAAGATGGAGAAAGCTTGGTTTAAACAATTAAAAAAATCGAGTATTTCTCGTTCAAGAATTGCTACCTTTTCCATGCACCTAAATGTACATATATACATATAAAAGTTTGAATATCCAAGTGCTTCAATTAAAATAAATCTCTTCGATCTCTGTCTATAATTTTTCGTATTTAATGAAAGGATAGGGTCTAAAACAGTGTTAACCCAGGGCACTCAAAGTTAACGGTCCGCCCCTGTTCAACAACAACTATAGTATTGATGAGAACAATATACTACTACTTTCCTTTCTAACTAACTAACCGATCAATTTCTTTTAATTAATTCTGTAGAAAAAATGTATCATTATTATTATATTCCATCAATTTAACAAGCGACTGTAATTAGAACAATTCGTCGAATAGCTCGTTGAAAATAAGGTTTTGTAATATAACAGAGATAGATGATTATCAATAAAAAATATTAATGAAGTTAGATAAAGATAGATTTGTACAAATTGACATCACATCATTAGTTGTTGTTGTCGTTGTTGTTATTATTGTAGTTGTCGTATTTAATTAATAGCAGAGGAGTTGAATTGGCTGGAAGATAGACATTAATAGCAACAAACAACAAAAATTGTTGTTTGAATGAATAGGGTCGCGTATAAACAAAACACTTCCGGTTGAAAATTTATTAAATACAAACACTGTTTTTTTTTTATTGGATCGACGACGACGTCGACGCCGTTGTTCTATTAGCGAAGAATTTGAATTGGTGATAAACTAGCGGCGCCGACTTGGGGGGGGGGGGGGCTATACGGCACCAATTCGAATATTATTTTCCCCTTATTTATGTACCTATTTATTTAATTTTTATCAAGTCCAATTATGAAGAAATCAATCATTAAAAAAGTCGGTCACAATCGTCGAAAGCGTAGGTATTGTTGTACAAAAATGGTATTGTAGTAAACAGATTCAATTAAAAAAAAAGTCCCCCTACATTATTATATTAGTACGAAATATCAAATATTAGCGAAATTCCAAAGTTTATATAAGATGACACAAAAGACGTTTATTTAAAAGATGATTCGATTGGGTACAAGGTCGGTTGATTTAATTGAAAACAAAGATAAGTAAGTGAATGAAAAAAATTCTTGTCAATGTTCAATTACTACAATAACGTCTAATATAAAATTGATTTTAATCATTAGAATATTAATGTTGAATTAAATTAAGACGTAATTGTGATAATAATCGAATAATACAACTTACGATTCGTTTCAGTTTTGCGCGAAAAGAACGTTTGCATCTTTACAATTTTTAAAACACTGATGATGAATTAACATTTTTTTTCTCAATTGTATTCTTTAAAAGCTAAACACAAAGAATTTATCTCACACAGACACACAAACAACACTTGTATCTATTTAATAATATTTATAATTGGTTGTATTTTATTTATTGTTAGTTTCGAAATATATATGAAAGAGAGCAGTAACAGTCTAGTAATGAACTGGGAGAGAACCTTGTGCCGCCTCCACAACGCGCCACCACCAGAGGCGAATCTACCACCACCTCCAATTCAACATAATAAACAAACAGACAGACATACGAGGCGCCCGTATCTATCTTACTTAATATTAATTTTTTTTTTTAAAATGAATCAGATGATCGATCAGTTTCAAGATCAAATCAACGAAATCATTACGTAACATTTTTGTAAATGACCCTGATTTCTAACTTATCGTTAAACATAAACAAATAATTAAAACAAACAATAGATATTTGCGATTCTTATCAATTTTTTATTTACTTTCCAATTAATCAATTCGGAATTATAAAGAGACAGACCTCTTAACATATGTTAGTGTAGAAGTTTTGAATATTTCATCTCCATATGGTTTTCAATCGAATTATTCGTAAGAATTAGGAAGCATATGTTCAAAGAAGCTGACAGAGTGTCTGTGTGTTTTGTCACAATATCTCATTTGCTCTATTTTCTCTTCATTTATTCTACATTTTAGTCTTTTTGATGTGCTCTAATGCAAATTCTTCCACACTGCTTTATTGCTTGCGTACACAATTAATTTTGATAAATTTTCTAAAAAATCTCGATTTATACACCCATAATTTCAATAAGTTCAGTAATTTTCAAATATATTGCTTGAAATTAGAATAGAATAAATTTAATATGAAATTTAAATATTGTTAACATAACAACGTAAACAAAGCGGAAAATCTCGGGAAAATACTGAATCGATTTCCATTTAATCAACACTATTTTCTTCACAATTCAATCCTCTATACAGTAATTTAATTAGTTTTTTTATTACATAATTTTAAAAAAATGCTATAGAGTTGTTAATAGAAATCTAGCATTTGGCGCATCCACCATTTTTGACACCAAGCAAAACATCTTAATTTTTATTAATTCATCCTACAATTCTATACTATTAATTGTTTATTAATTAATAATTATATATAAATATAATGATTAAGCTATAAAATAATGTAAATTTGAACAAAATCGGTCAATATTTAATATTTATTTGAAGCTATCAAAGTTAAATATTATAGAAACGATAAATAAATGAAATCTATCTTATTAAATATTGGATGAATTTCAAGAAAATTTTCAAATTATAAATTCTACAGAAGTTTATAATTAATATCTTCATCATCCGACAATTATTAAACAATTACAGGCGTGAAAATTTTAAATATTTATTCAAATATTAATTGATAATCTTATGTTTATTTGTTTTGTGTTATTATTAAAACATATGTTCCCCGATTTTTTTGATCTTGTGCCGTATACGTCAATAATCAATTTTATTACCGATATTATTTATAGAAAGCCGGAAAAAAATTATAACGTTGAAGGATTTTTTCGAGTTAATTATAAAACTATCCGTTGTATATACACGAATGAAAATTGGAATCTAATAATACAATCTGTATTCAACAACGAACCGATAAAGTTGCCAACATTTATACAATTTTAAAACGAGCAGGGAATTCCATTCTAAATGTGCTAATGTTTTGATGTTTTCTTCATGTTGTTTGTCTAAAATTAACATAAACATACGTACAGATGTTTAATATTGTTGTATATAAGGAATCTTAGCAACAGAAGCTCTAAAAGTCCCTTTACATTGTCCGAGTTTCGTATTCGATTTTATATCCGAATTCATCTCGGATCAGTCGGATCCTAGATATATACATATTTTCATCTTTACATTATCCGAATCACACAAAATACCACGCCACGGCCATGTTTACTGTATGCGTATAACCTCAAATTCTCAAAAACCGTATATTGCGCATGACACTTTTTGGCAAATCGGATGGAAACTCGGAGACCGTTCTATTCTGAAAAAAATCGGATAAAAACTCGGATCTGGCAAGTCGGATCAGAAATCGAACGGTGTAAAGACACAAATTTGTCGTTTTATTTGGTTGGAACAAAATATGTAAACTCGGAAAATGTAGGCTTAAGGTGTTAGTGTTAAGACAGCTAGACCTCTACATTTTTTTTTTTTTTTTTGATAACATTTGTATTTGTAGATAAAGATAATATGACCTCTTGAAGGAGTAAAAGGAAATTAGACAGGGCCAAATTCAAGGCAAGTTCTCTACTAATTACCGACATCCGTTCTGTTATGTGTGTCCTATAAATCCTCTCTATTTAGCCTAGAAATGTAATTGACATGTCTGTGTACGTGTACATGCATACATGTGTAGCTTGAAATTGTCAAAGATCTTAATTAGTTTAATTAATTTTATGAATGAAAATTTAGGGTAGCTGTTGATTTCAATCAAACACACAACATTATCATCAACACAACCACCAACACCACCCTTATTTTATTGTCATATCAAAATTCATCAATGATTGTAGGGTTTATTTACTATCTTTACCGTGCAACAGATGTTCCCATCCTAATATTGAATTACATACTTGGAAATTAAAAATTACTCAAATTACGTTACTATATTTTTTTATCTGAATAAATAAAATCAACCATATGTTTCATTAACAAAACGACAACAACAGCAAATCGTGAATTAATTTTTTATAATTTTCGACTATAACCGATTACCGATGTCAACATCCGTTTATGGTCCTATGATCAGCCCCTTGGGCCCCTTCTGCAGTCTTTCTTGCTTCCATTACTCCCTCCCCCCATGAATTTCGTATATACCGGTCAAACCGTGTTTTATACCAAGTATGATTCATGCACACCTTACAATAATTTACAAGAATTATACAACAATGTTTATTTATAGTCTGCCGGTTGGTTGAGATGCGTTTTTAATGCCGAATCTAAATAAAAAGTTTAACAAAAAATTGGGCAACTACAAGAGCAGTACTTGAACTAAAATATTCAATCAACACTCGTCTGATTTAATTAAGATTCAAGTGTTCTTTTTGCAATTGAAACAGATGGAAGGCCGGCAATTCTGTTTTTAATTGATAAGAAAATGCCCACCATTAACAGATGTTTTAATCACTTTTTTTTGCGGTTCTCTTAATTAAATTCTGGATGACTTCTTATGAGAATTTCCCATCGTCAAACAACTAGAAATTTTCATTTAAACTAGAATTAATTTTCGATTCTAAACAAAGATGTGGAGAGTTCAAAAGTTTCTACCTCCAGGCGCCAGACACCCTTCTAATGAAACCCGAACATCAATTAAGGGACTACTCGACCACCACCTGTACTGTCTCTTCTATTGGTGTGTATTTTAAAGGGCCAACATCTTCGCTGTAAGTCTATTAGCAGTTCAAGGTCTGACTGGGTCTCTATTATAGAAATTTATAGATTTTGTTAAGCTTATACTACCCAGAGCAAAAAAAAACCTTGACCGTTTAGGACGAAAATAGAACCTCCTATAGTATTATCGCAGGTGTAGCTTTCAGCTGCTGTTACCCAAAATAGACATGAAGAATTCTTGTCGACTAATTAAACGATTTATTTTTGAAAATTTCCAAAGTTTAACCTTCACCGAAATCTCTGTAGTATAGGGGAGCGAAAAAAGGTAGAACAACATCTGTATATAGTACTGGGTACAGGTAGAGAGGAATTGGTGCTTTTGTATATCGTTTCTTGGAAATTTTAAAAGTTTTGTTGCAGTGAACCGACACAAGTCTACAAAGTATAATCGAAATTCCTTACAATTTCCAAACACGTCTTGAGTCAAAAAAATTGAGCCGATTTCATAAAACGGAGCCCCGTTTTCGAGAAAAAAGACTTTCGCCAAGATTTTTAGAGCCACTTTAATAGAACAATCTTAGTTGACATATGTAATTAATGTCCCTCAGCTCGTATCAATCGATCAATCAATGTTCAGTGTTCAATTGCGAGTAAAACGGGAATGTTGATTCCTTTTGTCTTTTGATACCATATGAAACAATTAACGTATTCAGTGCCGATCGGAAATGTCGAACAGTTGCAGACTCCAATTCCAATTTATGAAACTACAGACAAGATTTGGGAACTGTCGAAACTCACAACGTTCCCTAATATTTAGAGTGTAGTTTTGTATGGAACCTTTTCTATTACAATATTGTTATAGTTTTTAATCAAATGTGTTGTATGTTCAATAAGCATGTTTGTAAGATTTTCATGGGTAGTTCAATGGAAATTCGATGTGTTATATTGACATCTGCTTTCTTATCAACTCTCGACAAAATTACGTTCGAAATTTGTGCAATTTTAGTAAAAATATTATCATCCTTCGACACTTCAACATATTCATATAGAGATAGTGAGTTTTGAATATTATAAGTGATTTTGATTACACCCTGTATTTCTGTGTGTATAGAAATAGATTTCAATTATTGAAACGTGTAATTTAGTTCCAAATTTATTTCTTTTTATTATCGAATAGCACAATTAACACGAATGTAATTCAAAACCCGTTGATGGAGAGAAGGGCGGGAGAGCTTTCAAGTTTTATAATTAAAATTTTCGTTTTTTGCCCCCCCCCCCCCACACACACACACACACACACACAGAGAAGGTAAAACGATGGAATTCCTCAAGCTACTAGAGGAACGCAAAAAAAACACAATTGTAGTATACAAACAGATGAATATTCTAATGAGTCATCGAATTATTTGATGGCAAGTCTATAAAGCATCATCATCATCATCATAAAAATAATGAACGACTAGAGAAAGAAGAGAATATTATACAAAATCTTGATCAACAAGTGGTTCCGTCGAGGCCACCATCAGCGAAAGCGAATGGAATTCTTTCTTCAATCTCTCTCCCTTTCTACATTACAACAATGCATGATAATAAGATCGAAGCCAGTTTTGTAATTGAATATCACATTGCTATTATTTTCAAAGATTTTTCTAAAAACGACACGCTAGTGGAGGTCTAACTATGAATTTCATTTGTAATATCCGGACGTGTATGAGCATAAATAACTAAATTAGAACTACATATACCACATTTATTATTACATAAAAAGATGATTAAAAATAGGAATACTCCACTGTGAAATTTTACAGGGGATGTTAAGATATAATAGCAAGAATTTTGATATTTCAAACAACTCACATTTTATCAATACACATCCATTAGTAACATCATCCATTATTTTCGTTGACGATAACACAATTCATCTACAATACTCTATCACTGATAAGAGTTGTAGATTGTTTTGGATTAAAGAATGGATTACTTCGATTATAATAATGATAATAATAACAACACCAAAAACAACAACAACAACAATAACACAGAAGAAACATGGCCGCACCGTCAGCCGGAATAACGTGGACTGTTTTATAATAATGTTTTGTGTTGTGTATTTGTGGGGCTTGGTGTGGAATCACAGTGGCCGCACTATAGTAGAGAAGTTGAGAGGAGTATAGAGTAGGTGAATAACAAACATCTGTACGTATGCACGGTATTTTTCTTCTCTCTAATATACAGAGTGTAATCAAAATCACTTACAAACTTACAATTTTCAAATCTCACTATGCCTTGTGGAATAGAGTGTACAAAACATATTTTTTTCTATTTTTGCGGCTTTAATAGTGTTGTTAAGGTAACAAAAGGTGTGCTTTAATAACTGTTAATGCACTCCTTTTGGTTAATTTAACAGTTAGTATAATTTATTTTCTTAAGATTGGCAACTTCCACTCGACCATTAAAAAACTCGAGCTAGGGTGCTCGTTTTTTAAACTTAGTCTCGCGCAGGAATTGTCAACCTCTGAAACTCATTTTTTAATATGTATACTATTTAGGGGTTGAAGGAAAAACATTTCTTTTACTAAAATTGCAAACATTTTGTACCATTGTTTGATAGTACTAACCTACAATAATATTGTCGAGAGTTGATAAGAAAGCAGGTCTCATAATCAGTATAAAATTTTCGCCGCCCGTATGCATGGGGCGTTTTAGCCGCCCTTTCAATCAGAAGAAGAAAAGACATTTAGCCGCTCGTATTTCATGCACACCTTTTCAGGACGCCTCTCCGCAGTTGGCTGTACCTTTGGTAACGTAGTACCGTAAGTTGGTTCACAATTGACATTTGCTAATTATATTTTTCAAATGTCTGAACCAAATTACGGTACTACGGTACTACGTTACTAAAAGCACAGCCAACTGCGAGAGGAAATACCGTGATATTTATTGAACATTTGGTTAAAAACTATAAAAATAATTAATATAAAAAACACTACAGAAATTGTTCAAAAGACACCCACCACACAGTTATACACAAAACTACACTCTACATAGCAGGGAAAAGTGCATGTTTTGACAGTTTCCGTATCTCGTTTGCAGCTTTACAAATTCCAGTCCACAGCTGTTCGACACATCCGACCGGCACTGAATACACTAATTATTTCGCATGGTTCCACAAAAAAAATGATCAAATACAATTATTTATGCTTAGCATTGTTCTATTCCAGTGGCTCTAAAAATCTTGGCGTAATTTTCAACCTATTTTTTCCGAAAACGAGTTCCTACCGACCTACTAATGTACTTTAGAAATCAGCTCAATTTTTCAGGCTTTAGAGATGGTTTGAAGATTGTAAGGAATTTCGATTACACCCTGTATACATATGTATGTTACGTTAACGTAATTATAAAATCTGTTCGGTTATGTTGTTGTATTGGAGGAAATCACCGACAAGCCCCCTAATGATAATGATGATGATAGAATTTTAGTTCAACAACATTATATCAATCTAACAACAACAACAACAACAGCACAACAGTTGTTAGATCATCATTACAACAATAATCATTATGGACAGGAATTGTCGTAAACGACCAAAAACGGAAATGCATCATCGGCTAATCAAAATGCACAATAATTATTCATCTACATTTCGAAATTTCGGTAATTTGTTAGTAGTACAATTAATTACAAAAAAAAATCGTTCACTATAAAATGTGTGCTATGATGATTTGTTGAAATTTTCGCAGCGACGACTAATTGGCGGATGGTTTGCCAAAAAAATTCTTTCTCATCAAAAAAACAAAAATTGATCCTCACATCTGTAACTGTACAAATCTAAACATTTTCATAAATTTATTTATAGTAAAGGTTATATTTGTGTATATGTAAAAATAGATGAATTTTGCAAAATTTTCCGAAATTCTCGCCTTTCTCATTCTGAAAAGAATCATGTAAATGATGGGAGACACGTGCTTAAATAATGCTTACAATTAAGACTCTTTCTACAGGGCGAACCACGAGTATAGGCCATTAAAAGTATAAGAAGTTCTAATTGATAGCAGTTATTGAAATTTGATGTTTTCGTTGTTCTAGAAACCCTCGTATATATGGGGTAGCGCACCCTCCTATTTTATTTTAAATCGAAGGGTAACTATTTTATTTACAGCAAAACCTTCCAACAGGTGACTTTTATTTTGTAATTTTCTATTAGTAGAAGAATTTTCATGGTGATGTGTTTAACATGGGATAGAAATTTGCAAAAAAAAACAAAAAATGGCAAATAATCACTTATAACTTCAACTCACAAAAAGAAACGAAAATCGTTATTACACCTCTTGATAGCCCTAGCAGTATAAAATATTGAGCCGTTTCAGAGATATTTGAAAAAAGCTGATTTTATAGAGGTAGCTTTAACCCTCAACATCTTCCTTAAACTTGAAATCAGTAATATTGACCTTGGGTGGTTTACTTGTTGCTTGCAGATTTCGTTTCTTTCCGTTTAGCTCCGGTTCAAAGCTCTGGTCTTCCAGATATTCTGATTTTTCATGAAATCTCACATTATGCAGTAGGTATTCAATTGAAAAAATTCATATCTTTGAAACTATTGTCACTGAACGTTTGAAATTTTAAATTCAAGTAGTACAAATAATTTAATTTCTATCAAAGTTTGAAACATTTAGTTATCTATCAATAACTGTCGTTATCTTCTTTATTATTGCGTTATTTTTTGAATAATTTTTAAGGAAGTCTAATTTTAATCATCCTTAACAAAATCGAATCGACTATTTAATCAGACTTCCTTTAAAAGTTCAATCATTTGTAAAACAATACAAGCAAAACAAGATAACAATAAAAAAAATCACATTGTACTAATTGCAGTAATCAAAACATAAAGGTCAGAATCTCCTAACATTTAAATTCTTGCTAATTATGTTTGGTAAATAGCTCCATAAAAACAAAACGACTTCTTTGTCCTTTCTTGTTTTTACATACATACAGTGTGAAATCGAATTGCCTTTAAATACGTAAGCCATACCATCTCTATGTGAAATCAAGTAGGTACAATAAACATGTTCTAAAAGGTCAGGTCAAAAAAAGGTTTGGCTAAAGTTGACCAAAATTGCAACTTTGATGGTCACTGTTTTTCGGGCCCTACACGTGGTTTAAAGATCTAAAGGAATGTCGATCTCACTCTGTATTTGAATGGAGGAATTGGTGCATGTAATATAATAACGAATTGAACGGTTCTAAATATATTTTCAATACGTGGGTGGTACAAAAACAGGTGTTGCAATAATAAGACTTCTAGTTAAAGCAAAAAAGACACCCCACCTACACTATTGCTTAATAAATAAAATATGTACCTATATCTGTAGTAATAATCTTAATAAATTTAATTTATATCATACAGGACAAGAAAAAAATGGAATAGTATGGAACTCAGTTGTGGAGTTGTGTCAAGGACAGGAAAAGGTGTGTTTATATTGAAAAATCTAAACCGAATAGTGATTCTAATCAGAACGTTGGCTGTAATTTCGGCTACCTGGCGCATAGTGATCACCACCCTAGAATAATTTTAGGAAGATAAACGAACATATGCCCCTTATTTGCCATATGGACTAAAATAAATAGCCTTCAAGCCTACAAATCTTCTGTCACCAAGAGAGAATGAGCAATATTTATCTTACCATTGATTTTGTATTTTCTTGATTCCATTTAATTCACTAAACAGGAGCAATAATAATAACAACAACAACATTTCGCGACATGTGCTAGAGAATGAAGTAGAAAAAAATTCTTACAGAAATTACAAGTTATCCCACACAGGCCACACACATCTATTTTATCCAGATTTCGGCCCACTATCCCCACAAAACTAAATTCAAACGACAAATAATTAAACATTTCATTTTCAATTATTAACTTCAGATTTAAATAATTATAAATTGTAAATTACAATAAAAAGAAACTGTATGCCATTATCAACATTGAAAAATTCATTAGAATTCGTTATTTCCACCCCACACCCCTACAAATTGGTGGTAAATAATTAAAATGCTGTAAAAGGGGATTATACGCCTCCTTCATCAACGCCAATTTTGATCCCATTAAATATGAAACAGCGAATTTGTCAACATACAACAATCAAATAAATGTGATAATTGAACGAAATATGATACATTTTATACAGAAAAACAGATTTAAATAATATTTCAACTCTATTTTACAAAATATAATTATTATAAAACCTAATACAGTAAAGTTCAAGGTTGGTTTATGAATCATTTGTTGGAAATTTGCAATTTTACAGTAATCACTCACAAAACAACGTAACATAATCGCATATTTTTTAAAAATAAATATTACAAATATTATAGAAATATTCAAATTACCCGCTATTTCAATAAAAATACAGTTAATGATAGACAACTAACTCTACACATAACGTTTGTCGCCATCTATGTTCGAATAGCTGTAGTTTAGATTGTAATGGCGGCTAGGCGGGAAATTTCAAAATTACAAATATTTATTCCAAAACATTTTCTTTGTACACTGAATATGTTTCTTAGCTAGTCGCAATGTTTCATTTCTATTTATTAAATTTTCTTACTCGTATTGTAATACTTCAAGTGTACCTATAAATAAATTCCGTTTATTTATGGATGGTGCAAGTTGAGCTGAAAATTCCACATTATATCGTTTTATTGTAACATTATTTACCTATTCAATCGAGAAATTACAATTGTAATAAATAATAAAGTTGATAAATTATAACGATTACAATTTGAACTTTTCCAATGTTGAATAGTAGAAGATGTAAAAGGGAATGATTGTAATATTTATAAAAAAAAAGTTTAAAGAAAACGTGATCGTTGTTTAGCAACAACGCATTCCTTGTGTGTATGTGTATAAAATTGTGAAAATAATGGAGAAGGCGAGAGTTGAGTTTATTCGATAATATTTATAAAGAAATCGTGCTTAAACTATCCATATATACACACACATTCACAATTTCTAGTGGAAGATTGAGAATACACACACCATTCACTTCCTGTTTCTTTGGTATTTTCAATTTAATGAGAGAATTTTCATAGTTGCGACGATATGTTTAAAACCACTACACACATACGTATACAGGGTGTAATCAAAATCACTTACAATATCAAAACTCACTATCCTTATGTGGGATAGAATGCAATAAACATATTTTGAAGAAACGAAAGAAAACGTTTTTTAATTAAAATTGCACAAATTTTGAACTATTGTTTGATGGTCGCTGGTTAAGTACTAACCTACCGATTACATACAAAACTATACTCGACATATCAGGGAACGGTGTGAGTTTCGACAGTTCCCGAATCTCGTCTGTAGTTTCACAAATTCGGGTCTGCAACTGTTCGACATTTCGGAGCGGCATTAAATACACTAGTTGTTTCGTATGATCCCACAAATAACTGACAAAAAGATTACCGTTAATGGACAACACTAAGTCCTCAATCATCCACAATCAACATTCCTCTTCCACTTGCAACTGAACATTTAACGTCGAAGGGTATTACTTATTTTATTACATATGTCGACTTTATGTTGTTCTAATCCAGTGGCTTTAAAAATCTTGGCGATATTTTCAAACCCTGTATCCTCGAAAAAGAGACTTTATCGATCTACTAATGTATGATAAAAATCACCTCGATTTTTCGGGTTCTACACGTGCTTTGAAGATTGTAAGGGATTTCGATTACACCTTGTATAAACATTTATAGAACTTGACAATATAAGGAGCGAAGGACTATTTTAATCAATTCCCATATTTCAATTGGTGCTTGTTACTTGATACAAAACCAGAAAATCTATTTGTGACAGCTTTATAATAGAAACAACAATTATTATTATTATTATTATTATTATTATTATTGTTATTGATTGATGAATTGAGTTGAATGTGTGAAGAATTATTAAAACAGATGAACTTTAATCACTCCTATTTCCTAATCTAAATAATAGTTTACAATAATTTTCTTTTATATGAATATTTATGAAATAGTCTCTCTTATTAATTGATTTACTACGATAGAATTAATGGAGTATTATGGAAATTTATTAGACACGATTATATTTCAGCCGGATAGGCGGCAATTGATTTATTTCAGGCCAAAGTCCTTACAACTTCTCAACGATTATTGACAAAATATACATATAATAACAATAACAATAATAATAATAATAATAATAATAATAATAATAATAATAATAATAATAATAATAATAATAATAATAATAATAACTATTAGAAATTTGCATCAAGTCCATTATCTAAATGTAAATACAGAAGGGGGAAAATAAAGTTAGGAAAAATGTATCTACAACCAGGTGTTTCATTTTTATATACTAGAGACTGATAAGAGACCCACCCTTTTAGCGAATTTTTTAAAAAAAAATTAGCTAATGACGATATCCTCACTTTTGAATTTCCGAAAAATTTTTGCACAGAAGTTCGTTTTGGGACCTAAGGAACCCATATCCACCGTTCGTTAAAATTTTTATATATATATATATATATATATATATATATATATATATATATATATATATATATATACAGGGTGCCCCAGGGGTACGTGCAAGCTCCATAATTCCGTTGCTAGAAGACATATCGACTTGCGATTTTTTTCTTACAGTATCCATGGACATTCTGTACAACTTAAAATTATTTTCGTTATTCTACCTCCCCATCTTATAGGGGGTAGTGCACCCTACTCCCTTATTTTAAATGGAATGGTATATTTTTTATTACATTTTTAGATTCTTTGATGAAATGGAAGGGGACTTTGATAATATGACCTATGGCTTATCGCTGAAGGTTTTTCAGATATTTTGACTTTTCATGAAATTTTTAATTTTGCAGTGTTTAAATAAAAAATTCATAACATAGAAACTATTGCAGTTAAAAGTTTGAAATTTACAATTCTAATAACACAAATAACTTACTTTCTATCAAACTGTAGAGCATTTAATTATCTTTCAGCGTTTGGCTGAAATAAATTTTTCTTTCAGGCAATTTTCAAACTATAATAACTTGCTTATTTTAAATGGAACTCCATATTTTTCTTTATATGGTTGGATAGAGAAAAACATTCTGCATCTAACTGTATTAACATTTCCTATACCTATCTTTGATAATTTTTCAGTTATTCAGAATTTTCAATTTCGTCTAATTTTCTTTCCTGAAATAAAATGTAAAACATAGAAGGCTTTACAAAACAACCTCCAATTCAATTGTCACAATTAAGATGAAATTAATTAATTAAATTTGGACTATCTCAATGAAATAAAATGGAAGAAATTGATAATTAATTAAAGTAATATTTATTTCATTTGCTTTTTGTGTATGTAGGATGTTCTAAAGTTGTAAAAATACAGGTAAAATATTCAATATTAACCGTCATTTGTGATATTTTGTCATTTTGCTAAGCCTTCTATGCATTTTAATATAGTTGAATTATTTTGGCATAGGCGACTAGAAGTATTACATTTTCTTTCAAAGGAGGTGATTGGACGAAATTGAAAATTTTGAATAACTGAAAAATTATCAAAGATAGGTATAGGGAATGTTAATACAGTTTGATGCATATTTTTATTCTCTATCCAACCATATAAAGTAAAATATGATGTTCCATTTGAAATAAGCAAGATATTAGAGTTTGAAAATTGTCTGAAAGAAAAATTTATTTTAGCTAAACAGTGACAGATAATTGAATTCTGTTTAAATTCATAAAAAGTACATTATTTGTACAACATATATTTGAAGTTTCAACATTTTAAATGCTATAGCTTCAAAAATATGAATTTTTCAATCAAACACTGCAAATTTTAAAATTTCATGAAAAGGCAAATTATCTGAAAAACTTTCAGCACTAGACCATGGGTCATGTTATCAAAGTCTTCTTCGATTTCATCAAAGAATTCAAAAATGTAATAAAAAATATACCGTTCTATTTAAAATAAGAGAGTAGGGTGCACTACCCCCTATAAGGGGGTAGTTAAAAGAACGAAAATAATTTTAAGTTGTACTGAATGTCCATGGATACTGTAAGAAAAAAACCGCAAGCCGATATGTCTTCTAGCAACGGAATTATGGAGCTTGCACGTACCCCTGGGACACCCTGTATATATATATATATATATATATATATATATATATATATATATATATATATATATATATATGTATACCCACGATAACTGCCGTAAAAATAGTCCAATCTGAATGAAACTTGGTACAAAAATCAGTCTTTGGGATAGCTTGGATGAGTTCGTTGGCCAGACTGGTAAGGCCAACACTTTTGGAATAAGAGCTGAAGAAATGTTAAAAAAAATCATTTTCAATATTACATTTGCTTAGATTTTGATGAAAATTAGAATATCAGTAGAGCCGACCATTCTCTATGACCCAGAAAAAAAATCATCAAAATCGGTTCATTGGATCGCAAGAAAAATGCAAAAATCTCTTTTTTGAGTATAAGCAGTAAAATCGATTATCTCAGGTGGCTATATGTTCTGACTATTGATATTAGAAAAAAAATTGAATATCGCGGGGGGGGGGGCAACTAATTTTGACAGTTAATATTAGACGCAAGGCCTGCTAGAGAATTTCGCTTGAAAAAATCAAGCAGGCCTTGATTGGACGTATTAGACAAACAGTAAACTTCAAACGAATGTATTAGTGTTTCTTATTGTTTGTGGATTAAAAGTATTTTTCAATAAAAATTAGAAATATTAAAATAACATCGGGGAAATGAATTTATTAGTTGATTCAATGTTATTAAAATATATTAATTGTCAGTATCATAAGAATGTTTTGCAATTAATATTTCAGTATGTAGCTAGATACATAAAAAAAAATTCGCTATATAAGGTACTTGCTGCCTTTGGAGATCTTTTTTTTAGCGAATTTTTTTAAAAAAAATTAGCTAATGACGAGATCCTCACTTTTGAATTTCCGAAAAATTTTTGCACAGAAGTTCGTTTTGGAACCTCAGGAACCCATATCCACCGTTCGTTAAAATTTTTATATATATATATATATATATATATATATATATATATATATATATATATATATATATATATATATTTATATATATATATATTTATATATATATATATATTTATATATGTATATCCACGATAACTGCCGTAAAAATACACCAATCTTAATGAAACTTGGTACAAAAATCGGTCTTTGTGATAGCTTGGATGAGTTCGTTGGCCAGACTGGTAGGGCCAACACTTTTGGAATAAGAGCTGAAGAAATGTTAAAAAAAATCATTTTCAATATTAAATTTGCTTAGATTTTGATGAAAATTAAAATAACAGTAGAGCCGACCATTCTCTATGACCCAGAAAAAAAATCATCAAAATCGGTTCATTGGTTCGCAAGAAAAATGCAAAAATCTCTTTTTTGAGTATAAGCAGTAAAATCGATTATCTCAGGTGGCTATATGTTCTGACTATTGATATTAGAAAAAAAAATTGAATATCGCGGGGGGGGGCCAACTCATTTTGACAGTTAATATTAGGCGCAAGGCCTGCTAGAGAATTTCGCTTGAAAAAATCAAGCAGGCCTTGATTAGACGTATTAGACAAACAACAAACTTCATTATTAGTTTTTTTTTTAGTGTTTCTTATTGTTTGTGGATTAAAAGTATTTTTCAATAAAAATCATAAATATTAAAATAACATCGGGAAATGAATTTATTAGTTGATTCAATGTTAATAAAATATATTAATTGTCAG
Source organism: Mylabris sibirica (assembly GCA_039776855.1). Classification (NCBI taxonomy): domain Eukaryota; kingdom Metazoa; phylum Arthropoda; class Insecta; order Coleoptera; family Meloidae; genus Mylabris; species Mylabris sibirica. The sequence goes on along the minus strand of CM077843.1, from coordinate 13,192,183 downwards.
TATCATAAGAATGTTTTGTAATTAATATTTCAGTATGTAGATACATAAAAAAATTCGCTATATAAGGTACTTGCTGCCTTTAGAGATTTTTTTTTTTTAATGATGTGACTCTTTCAAAATTCGTGTAATTTTAATTCGTACTATTTATGCTAACTGATGATAATACAGCAGTTGAAAATGGAGAACTTTTCGTATTTCTCTAGAGACTTATAAGATGCAAGTTATACGTTAGCTAAGAACAATTTATATCTTACGGAAGCACTGACGTCATTACCTAGAACTATAATACATGTGAGCGTTCTACAGTAAAATAGAGACTTCAACGGCTATTCTCTTAGATACGATATTTGTGAAAAATAATAATAATTTTTAAATAGTAATTTTTCAATTATTATTTAATTTATTGTGCCCTACTATTTTGTTATGTTCTATATGGGACACCTATGGATTGTGCATGGTGTTGTTGTGACATTATAAGGTTATATTGATGCTACGATTGGCTGACTATCTATAGTAAGCGTCTAAAAGAATTCATTAGAAATACATCACTTTTGTGTGTGCAGCTCAACTATCATATAGTTCGAGTGGTGACTTCACTTTTCCAAATTTTGCCCCAACATCCGCTCTTATAACTTATAAATTATGATAACGATAGAGACAATAGGTCAGGCACTATCAATAAAGATAATTCAAACTTTTTATACTTAATTTTCGTATTTTTAAACCATTAAAACATTATTATAATTAATGCACAATAATAGCAAATTGTTAAATTTGAATGACGCATTACAGATCAGAATTTTAACTGGACGAATTTTTCTAAATTCGTAATACAGTAAGTAAAATCTCTTTAATGTATGTAGGTACTGAGGTGCCATATTTTGCAACATACAGGCTGTAATTGAATTCCCTGTAAAGCATGTGTAGGGCGCCGTTTTCGAGGAGAAAAAGGTTGAAAATTTCGTCAACATTTTTACACCTTATACTAAAATCGAGGAAGGTTATCAATAGTTTATAATAATTATAATAAAACGTGTTGTGTTTGTATTAGATGCGTTATATTAATACCTGCTTTCTTATCAATTCTCGTCAATAACATTACAGTAGGGTAGGCCTAGAATAAATTGTGTCTTTTGGAACATTGTTTCTTAATATCCTATTATCGTAGTCTCTTTCATACAGGGATAGTGAAGTCCTTTATTTCTTTGTTAGTTTTTCGTTATTTTTAGCAATAGAAAAGGCTTTAGTGCTGTTTTTCTGGTGTCTAAAACTCCTTTGAAGTTGATATTTTTTTAATATTTTTAGTAAGTTTTCTAACCAGCTGAATCTCAACTCGTGTTTTAAACTAAATAGCACCTTCTGTTAAGCCTTGAAGTTTTCCACTCCCATTTCGTCTACAACTTCGAGTTTTTTCTTGTAACTCCTTAAATAGTAAGTTTGTTGTGTGACAGACGTTCTTTATCAGTATTTATCTCATTTTTTTACCTCCTTATCTCCTTGCCACAATTTTGAAAACTGTACGATGTTCTGCTACTCTTCTATTTTGTATTATAATCGATCAATTTTTCATCAGTTGAACCATGTTTTAAGTAAAAAATAAAGGTCTTTTTATAAACTATGTGCGTTTGATTTTATTTTGTTACCTTTATCTGTTATTAAAGTTTTGGTTTTGTAACTTTGATTTACTAAAGAAAAACACAAAACGATTAAAACAAAAACATGTCTCACAATAAGATTCTAATGGATCATCCATGTGGAATCGATTCTTAATAGTCGTTTTTCTCCATCTATCTACACGTAAATCCATTAAATCACATTTAGGTAGAACAAAACAATTTCCAAATACATCTTTTAACAATTTTTAAATATCAAATCAATTAAATTTTAAATGGAAATAATTAAAGAATGGTATTTCCTGTGTGTGTGTGTGTGTGTTTCAAGACTTGACCAAAAATAAAAACAACAAATTCTTTCATAAAATCTTTTTATTGTTATTTTGTCGAAATAAAACTATAACAATAAACGAGGTATTTTTGGTTAAATATGTCTTCTTATTGTTCTATATGTGACTGGTTTAAATCAAAAATAAAAAGAGTCAATATACCACCAACGTTGTAACACATAACAGCCACTTTATTCATAAATCAACAAAAAATAAAAATAAAAATGAAGTAATCATAATTTCGCACAAATATCCAGTTACAGATTTATCGCGATATGAGACAGCAATCAAGTTTCAACACGTTTCTTTAGCGAGTCTTCTCGACTAAATGCTTCTCAATTTTCCAATTTGTTCACTAATATTTTTTTGTAACAAATACACACATGAATAAGTAACAAAAGAAAAATTGTACAAAAATCAAACGTACGTCAATACGTGATTTCATATCTTGTTACCATCATCTTCACTATTATGAACAAGTCTCTCCTTCTTCACATAATCATCATCATCAACAGCATCATCATCATCATCATCATCATCATCATCGTGATTTTGTTGGTCTTGTTGTTGTTGTTGTTGTCTAGTTGTTTCCGTGATCTGCAACTTCATGTATCTTATTGAAGACTTACAGTATGTCTAAACATAGTAGTTTTGTGTAAAGTGAATTGATTGAAGTTTATACGTCTATTGGATTTATCTATTAGCTTTTGTGCTGTCGTCGTCTTTTGCAAAACAGATTCTCAAAAAAGGATAAACAAGGAAGAATTACAGACACCGGTATCTTCTCTTTAAACATATATACCGTTAGATTATCTTTTTTTTCATTTAGTAATAGTTATTCGTTTGGAACACAAATTAACAACAATAATAATTTTCAATGAGGAAACTTTAAAAGTAACAGCTGCATGCAATGCATCGATGAACGGCATTTTAGTTAGCAAGACACTAACAAAAAAAAATCTCATCTCCCTTTCTATCTATTTAAAAGTGAGTAATTATAGGGTGAGATCAGTTAATTTTAAGTTTCTTTCAAGTTTCGACCAGATTTTACAAGGTTTTTTTATCAAACAGAAATCTATGAGAAATAAAACACCACACACATACAATTAATTTTTATATTGGATTTTAAAAGTGGTAATTATGCAAATTTGTTTCTTTTTTATTATAATTGTTGATAATTATCGTTGTACAATAGGCGACCAAAAAAAGAAACCGACCCTTGAGCGAGAATATCACATGTTTTCGTTCGTGTGAGTCAGACTGTTTCTCTTGTGAGAGTAAAAAACAGTGGCTTAACAAGGGGCGGTCAAAGACACAAAGAATAGTTTAAGAACAAATTCTGGCTGGGCTACTGGTTAGAAGATGGGTAGGAGGTGTTAGAATGACTTTCCACCATACCAAAGTTAAAGAAAGTATTTTTCTATTCTGATTGAATATCTTTCCTCTCAAATTCTGTTGAGATTCTGTTACAATGTGACAACTGTCAACATAAGCCTGTTTTACACAGCCGCACAAGAAGTAGTATCTATTTTATGGCTGCCAGTGTACATGGTAAGAAATCGGAGACAGATGGAGGAAGATAAAAAAAAATCTTCTAGATAATAAATGACTTTCTTTACTAATTTGTCTCAACAACTACTGCCTGCTGCCTTCAAATTAATGATAGTAAATTGTTAATAAATTTAGTGATGTGGGCGTTTTTTTTTTATTTAAACATTTTACGATTCTTTTTATCACTTTTACAAAATTGTTTTGATTACCGCATTTAATAAACAACATAAATTCCCCGCAACACAGTTTATAAACTTTCAACTGAAACATAAATTATAAAAAAAAAAACAGATAGTCATAAAAATTATAATAATATGGGAGGTAACATAAAGAAGATAATATTTTTTTCCCAACGTTGGCGATAAATAAACCTCTAATACACGTATAGGGCCCGAAAAACCGAGCCGATTTGTATAATAAAATAATAATATTATGAGGACGGTATAGCTACGTTTTCGAATAAAAGAGAATTGAAAATGTTGGCAACATTTGCTGAGCCACTGGAAACTAGCAACGTTTTCGATAGTTTAAGAACAGCGGTTCTTAAACCATGGGTCGTGTTAGTTTATTAGGTTCCAAAACACTAAAAGAAATGCAATTTTTTTTAAATTTCCGTGTTGTAATGCTTTAAAATAACATTTCTAGATGTATTTTTCAAACATTTTCTTGTGGAGACGGGAACCCCCTCCCCTAGTCCCAGAATTTTGAGAAATGCTGGTTTACCATAAAACGTGTTGTGTTTATATTAAATGAGTAAGCCAGTGAGACTTGTATGGTTTATTAAGGATGGTATTAGAAATTTGAATTGACATATTTGAAGATTACCAATATGATGTTTCAAAAATTACTAGATAATTGATACTAGCTTATGTAAGAGAATAAGAGACGGACATATATTCTAACAATAAGTTGGTATTAACAACTGTACTAAAAAAAGTTATAGCTCTCTCACTTTCACTCTATGACAAGTTAATATTATCGAATGTCAAAATTTACTAATACTCTTATCATCCTGAATTAAATATATAGATTATTTCCATGGAAATCCAAGATGTGTTACACCGACACCTGCCTTTTTATCAGTTTTTGGCAATAACATTACGGTAGGTTAACAATATTTGTAATTTTGGTAAAAATATGTTGATTCTATTCTATTCCACAAAGGGATGGTGACAGTGCGTATTTATAGACATTTTAAGTACACCCTATAGAAATAAATACCTTTTTGTTTATTGAGGCTGATGGTACTTGGAAAGCCAGTTAGTTTCTTCCACGCCTTTTTGCCCCAGAACCCTTTACTACTCGATGGAGTTGTTGTTGTTGCTGTTGTTGTTAATGTTAAATTTGGTTGTGTTGTTTTCAACAATGATGTCGTTGATTTTGGTCGTTCTTGTATTATACCACTAGCACCACTATTAACACTATTAACACAAACACCAGTACCACCACCACCACCACCACACCGTCGTAAACTACTTGTTGTACTACTACGATAACTAGCACCACTAGAACTACCACTGAAACCACTATCAAGATCAACTAATGGTACTGGTGATAATAAATCATCAGTTGGTCCAATTGTTAAGAGATCAGCTAATTGATCATCAGTCTCATTCTCACGATCAGTATCTTCACTACCTTCACGTGATGATGACGATGATGGTGGCATTAACATTGCCTCAACAGATAGATTTAATTCACCTAAAACACGCCGATGGCCTGTCTGTATACGTCGCACTTCTTCTTCAACTAAACTCTGATTAATTGACATGACTGAATCTTGATGTAAATGATGATGATGATGATGATTGTGATGATAATGATGGTGTTGTTGTGGACGTAATCGTGCCCTTTCAAATTCACTTATCTCCTCATAAATATTCTCTTCAGTACCATAACGTGTTAGATACGTATGTCTAGAACGATAGGAACCTTCCCGATATGCTCCAGGATATTTACTGGGCACATTTGTATGTCTTGTCGGTGGTCCTGGTACGTAATAAGCGTAAGAATAATCAAACGGCATCTCCCATGTTTGTTGTTGTTGTGTTGAAGGGCCTGGCATACAATTATTACCGCCTAAGTGATGTTCCTCGGAGATCGGTGATGGTGACGATGACATTTTTGATGTTGAAGGATGATGCGGCGGTGGATAATTAGGTGGGGGTGGGAATTGTAAGTGTGCTCGACGTACGTGTGGTAGAATCGCTAATGGGATAAAATCGTGGCCACAAGATCTGATTGGTGTTGTTGATGTTGTTGCAATTGTTGATTGTACATCTGGATTTTGATGGGGAATTTCTAAACACTGATGTTGTTGTTGTTGTTGTTGTTGTTGTTGTTGTTGTTGTTGGAGTGATGATAGATCGTCCATTGTGCATTTTTGACGGGATTTACGTGGACCTTGCCACATTTACCTGTCAACAAAAAAAGAAAGAAAAACTGAAATTTCTAAACAGAACAAAACCGATAATAAATGCGGAATTTGCCCGCATTTCGTGCAGGTGACGTCACTGTTTTGAGCTTTCTTTTATGTTAGCGCTCTCCAATCGCACTTGAACTCTTGCTTCATAAATGCAGCAAGTATTTGGTGAAATACGAATACAAACATATACCTAAATTACAATTATAGGAAAAATCGAAAATCACGTATGTCTATAGCGTGATCGTGCGACAATTTAAAATAAATTTACGATCCCGCTGCTAAGTTATTAAAGGTCTGCAGTAGTCAACTCTCGATTCGATGCCCGAAAAAATGCCAACACTTAATCAACATCTCGCTTGTTTTCTGAAATATTGAAATTTTGTAACCAGTATTGAATCGGGAATATCACAGTAAGTCGACGTTATTTTCCAATTTGTATATTTCAACGAAAGTTAGAGTGCAGAGGAAAATCTTTAGAGGATGTGAAAAAATTCACTCCTTGGTCTTTTGTACAATTTTAAAGATAAAACATCGTACGATACCTTGTTTGAACGGTTATCCATGGGAAAATCAAAGTCGCGAAGATTCAAATTTTTGGGAAATTTAAAAAGTGAGAAAAAGAAATTATTTTTTTCATCAACTTTACAGCAGGGCCAAACGTCGTGTACAACTGTCGTCCAGGAAGCTCCTTCCAGCAGAACAGATGTTTTGATCATTCTTTTATTAATTCGTTGAGTAAACAATTATTAGAACATGTCATTCTTTTATAATTATTTTATTCCTAATAAAATCTTTCTTAATTTGTTATTGCTGTTATTATTATTATTATTATTACCATTGCCATTAAAATTATTATGCAGTTGAAACATTGTTTTGTTTCTATTTATTGAATTTATTATTTTGTCTTGATTATTGTTGACAAGTGTTTCAACAGTTGTAAACAATTGAACACAATTAAGGGTTCATTCACAACAGAACAAGAGAACATGAATTTAGATTGCGAAACATTTAAATTGTTCAGATTGTTTTATTTTATATAATGTATAAACAACAATAATACATACGCATACTTATATACACGTTTCATCGTTTCTTTTCGTGTTTTTCCTTGCTATTTTATTTTCGACTACATATGGAAGCGTAATTCCATAAAAATTCCACAAATAGTTGTGTTTTTTTTTTCGTTTAGTTTTGCAATAGAAAACAATAGTACAACTTTATTATGGCTACACATATGTTGTTAACTTTTAAAAAATAGTCCTGAAAAAATACAATTCAAATAGACTATAATTTATCAGAATTTTATAATGTTCGACTGGACAATTTTTAACTCGAAAATCAACTGAAAACACGTCTTGTATACGTTAAAAATCTCTAAATTCCAATATAGTTTCATTCAATTTCAGAGAAGAACAATTAGAAATTACAATACGATTTTGTGGTAAGTCTATAAACCATGTATACGATTTTATGATTTTATAACTGTACTAAACTTAGATTTTAACTCAGGGAAACATCAAGAGCTAGGTTACAATGTGTAAGCTCCTTGAAAAATAATTTTAAAAGATTTTAACATCAAACATCAAAAGATGACTGAAGTAAAATGTACAAAAATTGAAACATTTTGCTTTCTGTACATTTTTTTTCGCAAAAATAGTGGTCGCTTGTTGTTCAATTGATTTAGAACAATTTTCCCCTTTTGGCGATTCAATTGCAAATTTCACAAAGAAACTGCTAATATTGAAAATGCATCAAAACTTAAAATTAAAATCGAAAATTTAACTCAAAAATCGACTAAAAATTATGCTTTGTTTAGAAAAATGAACGATTTAAATCGAAGGTTCGTTAAATTTAAGATTTTCACGCAAAAATTGACTAAAAGAACTTAAATTTTGAATCTAGAATTCGGATTTAAAATTAAGTGAAAGTGTTTGAATTTAGACGACTTAAAGAAAATTTTTCTAAAAAAATTAACCATTTAAAAGATATATTTTACAAACCTTAGAAGATTAACTCAACAATCGAACACAATTGACTAAATATTCTACTTTCAATTAGTAAAATTGTGCAAAAGAATCAGTTATTTAGAACAAGAATAACTAAAAATCTAGTTTTTAATCGAATCTAATTAAAAATTCTTTATGAGTTTGTAGAAAATTTTAATTACCTTCAAGTTTTTTAATAATAATTTTGCAACTTTTTAAGTGGCGCATCCACCATTTTTAGATTAAAGATGCAACTTCCATTGATCCAAAAGTAGAATGATTATCGATTAGCTGTCATTAATATTATTATTATTAAACTTTTCATCTAAATACAATGTACACAGTTTTGTTTACAAAATACTACAAAATAATCGTTTCAACATTGTATAGAACCGTAAAGAAATATGGATATAATAACGTTATTGCTAATAGATTATTTTCTAAATATTAACGACAGGAAAAACAATAAAATGTTTGCAAATTTATTGAATGATTAGATAATAAAAATACACACAAATATCGTTGAATTCAACGGAAATTCTCAATGTAAATATTTACATAAAATTGAGGATGATTCAGTTATTTCACCTTGTGGTTTTAATATTTACATATTGCACTATTATCTCACTTTTCATATTGAAATAGCAAATGAAAATAAAAGATAGAGATATATAAAATAACCCATCCAATTAATAGAGTATCATTTCAGATATCTACCATCATCATCATCATCATCATCGTAGCTAAAATCAAAAGCAAAGCGGGACAAAAATGTCAAGTTCAGTGAACGTGATGAATAACAACAAGTCACTCTTTTTCTCTTTATCTGATGATGCATGTACTATTGGGAGCAGATAAAAAAAGACCGACTCTTGAGCAAGGTATAGCACATTTTTTCGTTCATGTGAATCGGTCTGTTTCTCTCGATAGGATAAAAATGTGAATAGGTAGGAGGGAGTGTTGGAGAGAGTTTCTGCCATAGCAAAGTAGAACTATCAAACACAAAATTACTAAAAGAAAAATACAAATAAACTATAAAATACAATAAATTGTAAACATTTTACCTTTTCATAATTATTCTTTTCTCATTCTACTGTCATTTTAGATTTCGTAACGAAATTCCGTAAATACTTCTGACTGAATCTCTACATTCACAATTTCTGACCTGTTAAAATTCTGTTATATTGTAACGACCATCTTCAAAAGCCGGCTCTACACAACCGCATAAAAATGGTCTCATTTATCTACACTCAATAGTATCTAACACTAGTTTGATGATATGAAATCTTAAAATTTCAACCGTGTTATAAGACTATACAGACACAAACAAGTTTTGAATATTTAGATTGTTATCATTATCGCGTCTTATAATAATAGAAATGTAAGAAGTTGTTCATTAAAACCAAGTCTCAGTTTCGCTGTCCATCTTTGTATTCTTCACTCTCGTTGTCAACGATTTTGATAGATGAATTGTATTGAACAAAACAAACAAAAAAAATACACACACACTGATAAGAATCTTGAAACAGTGAAAGGGAACCGTGTCGGTGGTTTGATTACAATTCCATATTTAGGTAATAGATTCTTTCATCATAACGGTGTAAATATACAGGCCTTTTCATGTAAATATGGTCAACAGAAATAATCTCGGTGGAAATCTTTTATTTATTTATAGAATAAAATAATTGCTATAAAAACTTGAAGAAAGGCACTTATTCTATTTAGTGGATGTGAAGATATCTTTCTACGATTTTTAGAAATAGAAGAATCTCACGCAATATTGTTTAAAAGATTACTATTTTAAAGAAATCGAAGATAACTAATTAAAAAATAATACTTTTCTACGATTGAACTGTCATTTATTGCCTTGCTTCAAAAGGGCTCTATTCTACAGTTTGATTGTTGCTTACCAACGTAAACAACCAGATGACTACTTGTTTCTGATTGGTCCTTTATAATGCGAAAAGTACCTTTCCCGTACTAGATTAGAAACGACCACCTCTAAATATTCTTTAGATACGTTATCGTGATACCGCTGATGGTGATAAGTGATATAAGTCACTTTATAGACTATACTATATAATACTATATAAATGAAAGAGTTGTAGAAAGATTATTGCTATCGACCATATTTACGTGAAAAGCTCTGTATAATTTCTTACATTGACTTTAAAATTCTAAAATTCCTCCATTTATATTTGAAACGATCAAAGTAACTTTCAAAACACATCAATTACAATTTGAAATTGGATGAATAATCGACATATACTGGATAGTATTATTATTATTTTAAGATTTTGTGTTTCCTGTGTGTGAGGTCCGCGCCTCTTGTGTTAACAACATTTGGCCGACAGCACGTGTCGCCGCCACCACAACACACTGGTCGTCCATCAAAATTTGTCTCCTGTGTGTGTGTGTGTAAATATGTGTAGGTATATATGGAGTGTATTCATTGCAAAAGAGACCACAACGAATCTAGTTGATGGATATTTTTATAGTACAACTATTACTAAACTGAACAAAACTTGAACCGTTCGATGCTTTGCAAAAGTAGAGAGTCAAGTTGTTCGATTTAGATTCGATTCATTTATCATTCTGAATAAATTTCTTGTACAGAATTTTTTTCGGTGCGACTTGGATATTATTTTGAGAACATTCAAATTTAGTAATTGAAATATTTTTAGTCACCTGAAAGACTGTCAAGTTTTCAACAAAAACACACAAAACATTCATCCTAAACTAACTTGTCACCTTATAAATATTCTCTAAATAAATTACGTTCATATACATGTACGAAAATAGAAACATCCATCTATTATGTGGTTCATATTTTTGAAAATATTTACGAAAATAACCATCACCAACTAGAGATCAGATAACAATAAATGGGGTGCGTTAAATAAAATATAAGGGTGGTCCTCCTATTGTCGATTGAAATCTTTGCATTATTCACTATTTTCTATAGAAAAATATTTACACAAAATAAAGGATTCTTGTCTGTTTATCTCTGGATCTACTCTTTCAGGCAATTTCATGAAAATTCTATCTGAAATGAAAACTATTTAATAGAGAGAAATGGGGGAAAAAAACAGGTCATGGTTGTTATTTTTTGATGATTTGGAATATTTATGAAAGTGTCGAATTTTCAATGAAATTTCATGATTTTTTATGTGTATGTACACAAAATAAAGAGAACATATTTGAATATTTATGTAAATGGAAAAGTTTTACACAATGAATCATCAACAGCTCATTAAATGTAAAAATTTTAATGTAATTTAGACAAAAAGCAAAAACTGTCGTAAAATAAGTATAGTAGGTATATGCATTATTCATTCGAGTTTTAAAACTAAATTGATTGATGAGGGTTTTCGGTCGTTTTATCCAATTTTCCTTAGCGACCCTTGAGACAAAACTAGTCCACTTTGTTATTATAAATACAACAAGAAAGAAATATTAAAGAAAAAACACCAATAAATTATTATTGTTATTTTATAATTTATCGATTAAATTTCCATTTCTACCCCCATGATTATTATTATTATCGTAACAACTTTGATGAAAAATTCGTATACTTCCGGTTTTTGAAAACGAACAAAACATGATACGATCGCTTATATATACAACCAGAAACAATTGTGAAGAACTTACACACACACACACACACACACACTCAATCAAGATTGTGTTGGGGTAGGGCATGTGTGTAGGCGTATACGATAAAATATATACAACAAAGTCCCCTTTTCAATTTTATCTTCTTTTCATTTTGTGGTATAAAAAGAACGCAAATGAACGAATGAATGAGAGAAAGAAGGGCCCTTTATTTATTATTTTCAAAGAATATACTAGAGTTGAACAAGGAGGTAAAAATACGGCTTGTTAGTGAAAAATAAGGCAGATAGATGAGTATATACGTACATATTATTAACAATCTGGCTTTCAAGAATACTCATTTCAACCCCCTTATTTTGTATGGGTATACAATAAGAACGTCATCCGTTTAATTAATAAATGAATACAAAGTGGAGAATTGTTGGAAACTTACGCTTCATGGATGGATGAAAATGGCACAAAAAAAAATCCGAGCACTTTGGGATATTTATGGAAATTGTAGAAATCCAATAACTGTTCTGTATTTCGCGTCTTATCCTGCAGGACGTCCATATGATACTGTCAAAGACATGCCGCTTTATAGTTAACGTAGCGCTTGCGCCTGTTTATTGTGAAAGATCCACATGTTACATATGTGAGATGACGATAGAACAGCAGCAGCTGTATCCAAAAGTATCTCTACGAAAGGCAACAACAACACACACACACACACACACACACATAGATATATCAGCAGCATCAATGGATCCACTTAATTTTTCAGTTGAAGCCGAATTAGATGCAAGCGAACTGGGAGAAGAGAGGAAAAAAAGCCGGAGGATCATGTATTAAAACCAACTAGGCGTGACGATGATGATGATGATGTAGCAGTAGAAGACGAAGACGATGATCGAAAAAAGCAACAAAACTCCTAGTTTTTCTGGATGGATGGAAATGATGGGAAATCAATTGAAAACTGTCATTTTCCCCCGGTATATCCTTGTTTGGAACTAGGAATAAAAAACCTAAGGGAATATTGTGTGACAGAATTTGATCCTGATAACTGATAATTACCCCCCATCTGTGTGCATATACATAGTATACCAACAGACAATTCTAATTGATGACTGTTATTTTCGGGAGAATTATAAAAATATCAATCATTATCGGCGTTATTATCGCACGATTTAAATAAACATTAAAGTCTTTGTGTTTTATTATCAATTCTGGAAATTTTATCAAATTGTAAACTTGCATTTGCTTTTTTTTTTGAAACAACAACAATATATGTTATTATTTCGAATATAAAATGCCAGTTTCCGACCGGATCTCTGCTTTCCTCCCTCTATACACGAAACGGAAATCTCGCATCATATCGTTCATTTCGAACAAAATAAGTAGAAAAAAATAATTATACAGGGTGTTTTATTCAAAGATGGTTAATTCGAATTAGCGGGAGGTTTTATTAGTACCTTAAGGATTTTTAACCGTACTTGGAGAACATTTTAGCAAAAGTAGAGCACCGTAGCTTGTTTGGACTTTTTCAGCCATTTCGAAATGTTCACCAGTCAGATGTACACATAAAATAACTTAGAATGCTTGAAGGATCCCCGTAAAACATTTGTTTTTTGTTTTCTGCCACTGTATCCTGATAAAATTGAGAAACATTTTTCTCAGATAATGATCGTGTAAAAATTGAAATACACTAGTTATACGCCTCTTCAGCTGTTCTATTTTTATCGTAATGCCTGTGTTACCGTGTTTGTTTACTTAAAAATTGTAAAATCCTGCAAATCTCACAGGTTCGAAAAAAAGAATAATAATAAATAATAATCTAAAAAGGATAATAATTAGAAATACCCTAATGCTGTTTATTCAATTAGAAAAAGATAAGAAATCGTGTACTATACAATTATCGATACGTCTTGTTCTAGCAACATGAATGTAAAGACTTTTTACATTTCAATGCTTAACGATCCATCTCGGTTTGCAATATTTTTTTAATTTTTTTTAGAGCCTAAAGTACTAACTTCAGAAATTTAAATGTTACGAACGTATTACAAGACTTTAACACTTTAGACGAGTGCACAAGGTTCATGGACCTTGCTGAATATTCAAAATTTAGTTTTGAGTGCACCAATTTTCCAAACGAGCTATGGGATCCTACTTTTGTTAAAATGTTCTCTAAGGACTACTAAAAGTTTCATTTGAATGGACCATCTTTTAAAAAAAAGACAGTGTATATAAAGAAAACACGCCGAAATAGTGGAAGATTAATCGTTCTTTAAAGTTACTTTTCCAAGAATCTCCCATGTTTTGGTTAATTGAAATCAACGTGTAATTTACGGAAAGGTGTGTCTATTATACCACCGTCGTCGTGTCTCTCAGGTAGTCGGGTGATGTGTAATCAATTAATATTCCAACAGACGACTTGTTTATAGGTAAATTAATTATAAAATAACGATTTTGTGATGATTTATATTTTATATGAATAGTTACTTTTATATACATTTATGCCTAGTAGATTTACATACGTTAGAAATTATACCGCCTACATTTACCTCTCTGTTTCATAATTATCGTGTTTTATTTCTTTCATTTATTAATAATGAAACATAAAAAAAATTCTGTACATCTATGTTGCAATTTAAAACGCTATAAATCATAAATTTAATCGTAAATTCTTACATAAATTACACAAGGAATGTTAAAAGGTACACGCTGAATTCTTCAGATTAGACGTTAATGTGTACAACAATGCCTAATCTGGACGTCCTCTATCTAAAAATTGAGGGATGCTCAATAAAATTTGATCGTGAAAATGGTTGTTCAGATAGATTGTTTTTTAAATCTAGATTGTGAAGCTTTTATTTCATTTTCAAGCTGAATTCTCTCCAATTTTCGTCAATATTTTAAAATATTTACCCCTTAAATTTTACCAAATTTTGTTCACAAGTCGGTTCGATTTGGACACTTTTGTTCTTTTTAAAAGCTGGAATCTTGAATTCTAATTAAGATTTTTATCCACATGGGGAAGGTTTTTTTGTTGTCAATTTTTGCTATTGAATCATCAAAAAATGAGATCTAGAGACACCCTAGATAATTTACAAGGTGAACTCTTCTTTATCGTTTTCCTAAAGATATTGATCGATTTTCAAGGCAAAGAGAAGTATCTTTAATTATGAATTAATTATCTTTTCAACATTCCTGTATTGAATTGAAGCATAAAATTCTCTTTGCATAGATATTATTGAATGAAAGACCGATTTTTTTTTGTGTGTGAAAAATGTTCGTACCAATTTAACCATCTTCCTGACTGTATATTTTATCATTATTAATTCGATCTGATAACAGTTTCGATTACACCTAATAATATATAAAATTATTAAATGAATATCCGATAATTAAATGTAATAAATTAAAAACAAGTTTCAATCTGATTTTAGTCCTTTGCTCCCTCACAGTATTTATAACGGGTGAATCACGTAAGATGAAAAGTTCTTATGGCAACTCCTATTATGTGGCGAGTGATTCGAAAAATAATTACAGGATTTGTAGTGTGTTCTCCAGAGAATATTTTAGCAAAATTAGAACTTTGTAGCTCATTTGAAAGTTTGTCAAGTTTGTTGGACAAGGTAGCGATTT
Source organism: Mylabris sibirica (assembly GCA_039776855.1). Lineage (NCBI taxonomy): Eukaryota > Metazoa > Arthropoda > Insecta > Coleoptera > Meloidae > Mylabris > Mylabris sibirica. Next base: position 13,177,041 of record CM077843.1, on the reverse strand, counting down.
TCAAAAACGACCTAAAGATGCAAAATGACCAAGAATAGCTCGAGGATTCCCCAACATTGATTTTTTTATTTTTCTTTTAATTGCATTCTAAAAAAAGACACAAAACATCATCACCTATTACGGACTGAAATTAAGAAAAAAGAAAAAGAAACAATGTTGGGGAGGATCCTCGTCATTTTGCGTGTTTAGCTGGTTTTTGAAAATCGCGACATCGTCAGGCACAAGCGTTTTTGACAAACTACCAGTCGAGCTACGAGGTTCTAATTTTGCTAAAATAATCTTCAGCTACCCTCCTATAAATCCTTAAATGATTTTTCGAATCGCTCGTCAAATAATGGGAGTTACCATATGTATTTTTCATCTTACGTGACTCACCCGGTATTATTCACAACGAGTTTTTCTTCTACTTCTCTCATCTTTAATAAAAATAATGAAATGGAGTGAAAAAATTTAATAATCAGGCACACACAACAACAAAGTGTATATGTAGTAATAATAAAGTAACCCGCATTTCTATTATCTAAGCACACACATAACACAAAACCACTTCTAATATTATTCTTTTATTATAAATAAAAAGGAGCAATGAAGATGCTGCTTTTGACCCCGCTTAACCTTCTTCTTCCTCTGTACCAACGTAAAGAAAACATCCGTACAGGTCAAATGAAAAGGCCATGATTTCTCTCCGGCAAAATATATCGAATAGAAGAAATACACACATATTTTTTACCTTCGATAATAATTCTATTGATGTTTTATTATTGAAAAATGACAATAACAAAGATTCAAAATAATAACCGTAATAATAAAAAAAATCTAATTTAATCTTTTGCCCTGTTACATTTTATGCATTGTCATTATTATCTATATGTATTTATTCAATTATTTTTAAGATAATTCTACCAACGTCATCTTTCCCCCTTTCACAACTAAAGAATTAAATCAAACTAATATCGTCGTGTAGGTTTACATAATCTTCAATACTGATTTAGTTTTTATTGTTTGTTTGGTTGTGTGTTCTTCTTAATCGGAAGAAGAAAGGGCTTGGTCTTCGTGGCATTCACTACTACAATCGTCTAAATAACAACAATATGTTTTTATAATAAAACATTGTAATGTTTGGGAAAATGATTTAATGTTATATTGAAAACTAACAATAACAACTTGAAGGTAAATGTGAGTGAGTGAGTGAGTGTGTGTGTGTGTGTGTGTGTGTGTGTGTGTGTGTGTGTGTGTGTGTGTGTGTGTGTGTGTGTGTGTGTGTGTGTGTGTGTGTGGAAAGAAACACAGGAATAAAAAATATTTCAATGATGAGTCGTTTTTTTCGCTCCTTCTTCGTCTTTTAAACTCGTCATGCCCACCTAATGATGCTTGTATATGTTGTTGTTGTTGTTGATGATGATGATGATGATGATGGATGATAATTCCACTGCGGTTTATTTAAACAATAAAAATGTATCCCTTTAAAAGTGGCTATTGTTTAAAAAGCAACTTACGGATGTATTAAACTGTAATTAACGTTGTTTGAACGCAAACCAGACGATGAGCGCACGAAATTGCCGCCAGTAGATTAGCGTTACGTATGCCCTGCTAAGTAGAGCTGAGGAGTCGGTCAGTTTTGAAGGAGCGACCTGGGAGCATTAAAACTTCTGTTGGCTCTGACTCCTTAATCATTTAACTTTTTTCCATAATATGTTATGATTTTTATCGTTTTGTCTAGATTGCATTTCCACCTGTTCCAGAATGCAATGGAGAAAAACGAAAAAAAAAATTGGGAGGGTCTAGGAGTCAGTTTTTGAAACTTGCAGCATTGGCAGAAACGAGCGTTTTTGACCAAAGAGAAGTTGAAAAAAGATCCTGCATATCACATAGAGCGTCAAATGTTAGAGAATACGCCAAAAAAACTCCCGGTAAAAATATTTCTTCTTCTGTTGAACATAACGCAGTTACAGTTTCACTATTGTAAAACATTTATTGTAATAGAGCTGGAGCTAGAGCTACAGCTTGGATAAACTGTGACTCTGGAGCCGGAGCGGAGCTCAGCCTATTTCAAGCCAACTTCCTAGCCTTGCTGCTTCCCAAATTTTCGAAAATGTCATTAATCCTGTCGTATTTGAATTCTTGTCTGATTTTTTTATGGCGTATACAGTCTGTGTGGTAAAGGTTTTATTCCTTTGAAATTCGCCTGTTTCTAATCGAATTAGTTCTATATTTCTAAATCGATATGGAAATATATGTTGAATTCATTACGACAATAATGAAATATCAATAAATTTTCTAAGAAAAAAGATTTGGAATGCGGTTGACCCTGCAGGCTATTCTTGAAACTTCCCGCTAAGTTCTTAAAGCTCCAAAATGATTGTGAGAAGTGAAAATTTGATTGGTTAAGGAATTTTGAGGTTATGATGAAAAAACGCTTTTTCGAAATTTTTCAACAACAATATCTCTCGAACAAATCAACGGATTTTGACGAGCTTTGCGGCGCTCGACGCATTTTTTAAAGCTATAAAATTACTGCGAGAGGTACAAATTTGATTGGTTAAGTAATTTTGAAGTCATATTGAAAAAAACACTTTTTTCGATATTTTTCGACAACGATAACTCGAGAACGAATCAACCGATTTTGATCGTTCAAACGGCATTCGAAGTCATTAGTTAAGGTTAAGAGCTGATTAGATTATGGAATTGATCGGTACAGCAGCTCAATAGTTATTTTGAAAAAACATGATTTTAACAAAAGAAATTTTTCAGTTTTTTTCGAATTTCTCAAAATTTATCGGGCTGAATCGGTTCGAATTTACACGAAATCTAAGTTTGGTGGAATACTTTCGAATGCCGTAAAGAGAGTTTCAATACGTCAATCCGTTCAAAAGTTATGAGCTGCTTACATAGTCTTCCCACACACACACACACACACACACACACACACACACACACACACACACACACACACACACACACACACACATACAGCCATACAGACATCCTCGCAAAAATAGTCAAAATAGCTTCCTAGGGTCCCAAAACGTCGAGATCTGCTGAAAATCGGGGTAAGACCAATAACTTCCCGAAATTTTGAAAATTTTCAATTTTCTTAGCGGGAAGTTAAAAAAGTACATTTATGAAATGTTTGTATGGGAAAGTAATAACTTTACATAATGCAAAATTTATTGGTACTTTGTTTCTTTTTTGAGAGAAAAAATCTATATATACAAATAGGCAAGATGAAAGAGACCGAAATGAGGAGAAAATAGCAAATGAACGACTCAATATACAGGGCCTTTCATGTAAATATAGCCGATAAAAATAATCTTGCTATATTTTAGCGAATTTTTTTAAAAAAAATTAGTTTATGACGAGATCCTCACTTTTGAATTTCCGAAAAAAATTTGCACAGAAGTTCGTTTTGGGACCCCAGGAACCCATATCCACCGTTCGTTAAAATTTATAAATATATATATATATATATATATATATATATATATATATATTTATATATATATATATATATATATATGTATATCCACGATAACTGCCGTAAAAATACACCAATCTTAATGAAACTTGGTACAAAAATCGTTTTTTGGGATAGCTTGGATGAGTTCGTTGGCCAGACCGGTAGGGCCAACACTTTTGGAATAAGAGCTGAAGAAATGTTAAAAAAAATCATTTTCAATATTAAATTTGCTTAGATTTTGATGAAAATTAAAATAACAGTAGAGCCGACCATTCTCTATGACCCAGAAAAAAAATCATCAAAATCGGTTCATTGGATCGCAAGAAAAATGCAAAAATATTTTTATTGAGTATTAACAGTAAAATCGAATATCTCAGGTGGCTATGTGTTCTGACAATTGATATTAGAAAAAAAATTGAATATCACACAGGGCAACTAATTTTGACAGTTAATATTAGACAAACATAGGTAGACCTAGTATGTTAATATTAACATACTAGATTTATGTAGACAAACAACAAATTTTGAACGGGTGAAATTTTATTAGTGTTTCATATTGTTTGTGAATTAATAATATTTCAGCAAGTAGAATGAAGTAGATACATAAAAAAAAATCGCTATATAAGGTACTTGCTGCCTTTGGAGATCTTTTATTTAATGAAGAGGAGCACTTAGGCTATCTATAATTAATTATTTTATGAGGTGCTACTTGTACTTGAACATTCATTGCTAAATATAATTGACTTTATTTTATTACTTTAATCAGATAGGTACTCTTACAAAATTTGACAAATTGTAAATTCAATACTACCAATCCTTGGCCCACAATTTATAACAGCATTCATTAGAGCCTTTCAATATGTACAATATTGATTTTTTTTCGCAAAAGAAATTAATTTTCAAAAAAAACTAATATTATTTTTGTATTTAGTTAGTTAGCTTTGAATTCTTAACAATAACAATTTTTTATTCAATATTTCGTAATTTTCAAAAATTGCCGTCAATTTCTTCAATTTCCAAAAATAGTAGAAGGGCACTTTCACCTGCATTGCATTAGATAGCCTAGGTGTTCCTTTTCAAGTTTTTATAACAATTGTTTTATTCTATTGATAAATAAAAGATTTACATCGACATTATTGCATAGAGCGTTATTTACATGAAAACCCCTGTATAGACGTATAGTAGTGAAAGAGACGCTAAAGTTATATGAAGTGCAATATATGAAAGTTTCCAAAATATTGTCCATTTCCCATACATGTACAATAATCATAATAATAACAAAAATAAACTTGTATGCATTTAAGAATTTCCGGTAATTTTATAGAATAGAGGAGGCCACATATCACTCTCTCTAAAGAATTTGACGGCATGAAAAAAATACAAAGATTCCCACATATAAACCGTGACACAGGCCATCGACACCTGTCATCCGTCGATGATAGTAATGATGATGATGATGATGATGATGATGGAATGACAAAAGACAAATTGCATTGGAACAAAACTTATTGTTAGTAGCTAATCCACCAACCATTATCATTACACTACTTCCATATAGTCGTAGTTTTATTAAATTACCCTCTTATAAGTTTTCGTTCAGCACTTGGCCCTTTTATCGTATCGGTTCCATTAATGGATCGAAGAAAGGAGGGACGACTAGAGTGGGAAAAAATTGGGTATTCGTTACGGATACTTGACGATTCTTTATTCTTTCAACTAATTTTAACAACCACAACCGTGAACTAATACAACAAAAATCACTACCGACATCTATTGTAATTAGATGTAATAGAGAAAAGCGTAAAATCATAGACTAGATAGACCCCCCACTTCCTGACGTCAAATATTCCACCGTTTATGTACAATTCCATCCAGGCGGCGCTGTAGCTTGTGGTGTAAAACTAGGATAACTTAATGAAAAAAATGCGGGAAATTTAAATCTTATTTTGATTGTATTTATATTGAAATCAATTAAAGGTACTATTAATACACAAGACAAGATAAATTAAATATAAATATATTTAAAATAATAAATTTGAATTGAATTAACAAGTGAAAGCAAATAAAAGTAGGTATTCTAAATAAATCAACTATGTATACATACATACATACGTATGTACGTAAATGATGAACGTGCTGATGTTCATTTTCATTTTCATTCGACTTGATCCATATGAAATGAATCGCTCCATATGAAACTTGAGAACCCCAGTACCCAATATATACAATTAATATATTGTTGTGAAAATTTACCCACTTTTCTATGATCTTGCAAAAATAATACAATGGGACTTCATTCCCGGGATCTCGACACAGCTCACATACATCTAAAATTAAAAAAAAATCATTTGAAACGGTAATATTAATTTTTTTTTAATATATAAAATCATTTTTATAATACTTACGGGTTCTTAGATTTGAAAAAACCAAATAAAATTAACAATAAAGAAATAAGTTAGATGAAGATGCTGAAAACTGTCAAATTCAAGCAATTTTCGATGACTAAACATAGGACTAAATTTCTCCTATTGCCAACATTTAATTTTTTCCCCTAAACGCGATCTTAAAACCTCTAAATTTCAATTACAGCCGTCTAAAATAAAATTTTGTAAAATATAAGTATGTCGAAAATGTAGTTTTTCCTTTGTCTAGTATTGATATTTTTAAATTTGAGTAAGATTCCTGCAAAAAAAAACACCTTTTTGTATGTTATTTATTGTGTTAGGGGAAAACTCATAAGTTGCCACCACCGTTGATTTTTGAATTTTACTTAGCGACATCTTTATCCGTTAGCAGAAACTATTATTTTACACCTAGTTCTTGTTTCTACTGCTACGCGTCGCCACAATCGAAAAAATAATTTCGCAAGCGCCCCCTGGATGGAATTGTACATAAATACCACGTGAGCTGTAGAACCCCCCACCAATATAAGTGGAAGGGGCCTGGTAAAATCTTATATTAGGAGTATTCTATAGGCAACTCCCACCTATTATTTGTCGAACGATTCGAAAAATATTTCAAGAATTTATAGAAGGAATCCCAGAGAACATTTAAGCAAAATTAGGATCTTGTAGCTTATTAGGAAATTGGTCAAAAAACGCTTTATTCCAACAATAGTGCAATTTTCACTAACCAGTTATGCCCGTCAAAGGACTAAGCATGACTAGAAGATCCTCTTAAAATAGTCTTAATTGTTTCTCAACAATGCATCCTTGAGAAGAGGGGAACACTGAATTTCTATCATCCTTATGAATGACGAGGTCATTTACCTATTTTAAACCGATAGGGGAAGATTGTTTATGCTGATTAGATTTTATTGTTTATTTTTTAAGAAAATCCTTGACATTGGAAATAGAACCAAATAAGAATATGTGGCTTACATTAAAAGAAATTAAGAACAATAAACACACTAGATTAACATAAACAATCTTACCCTATCAAGTTAAAAGTAGTAAACAATAGAAAGGTTTAGTGACACTAGATTCACTCATTTTTTCAACAATCGATTTCCACCACAGTTTTCTCAATTTTTCAATGCTATAAATGAGAAAAACGGAAAAACCATTTTACAATTGTCTAAGAGTAGTTTTTAAACGGTTTATGCTTGTAGTGGATTGGCGGAAATCGCAACTTCCAAATGAGCTACGAGGTTCTAATTTTGCATAAATGTTCTGTAGGGACCTATTTACAAATCATTGAAATATTTTTCAAATCGCTCGCCATACAATGGAACCATAAGAACTTTTCCTCGGACATGAATAACCCTGTATTAAGAATTTAGAAAAAAAAAGCACTAGTCCCTTTGTTTTTTAGATACTAACGAAAAAAATACAAATCGAATACAATTAGAACGGCAATAATAATAGTGTTTGTTGTTATTCATTCGTTTTAATATCAATTTGTTTATGTTTTGAGGGAAATTAAAAAGGAAAGGGTAATAAATCAACCATGATTTGTATTGTATAAGGAGACTGGTGCTTATAAATGGGAAAACGTGGCTATGTAATTCCATCAAGGTCGTCAAGGTATCGTGCAAATGTTTCGGGTCAGATCAAGATGAACAGATAGAAAAACGACTAAAACAGGTGAACACGAGGATTGGACGGGCTTATAAGAAGATGAAGAAGCAAAGAACGAACACAACATGTTGTTGTACAGTTGTAAAATTATAAACAATAAATTTGCTAAATTACAAGTTTAGAACCCGTATTTAACATATTTTTTAAAGGTCCTAAAGACTTGACTAGAATCAATAATTCAACGATATTCTACCAGGTCCGTTATTTAAGAAAGAATTCAGTTGTAAATATCTCACCAGATCATCTCTAAAATTTAACAACAATTTAATGCTAATATTATAAATCTGAAAACCTGTTGCAACAATTACATCAGATGACAGGCTGTAGATTTTCAATTATTGAATTTGTCTCTTTTTCTCCATGATATTGAAAACGGAAAAACTTTGTTTATAGTTGACTGAACGAGTTACTACGACTAGTTTCAATTGGTATAAAGAAAGAAGAAAGACACACCTAGTTCTGTCGTCATCGTACAAATAATGTCGAGAACAATTTCGAACATGTAAAGGTACACTGGCGATCAAAAAAAAAGACCACTTCTTGTCCGGCTGTGTAAAACCGGCTTACGTGAGCGGTCATCACAATGTAACAGAATCTTAAGAGGTCAGAATTTGGGAGGTATTCAACCAGAAGAAGAGAATGGAGTTATTAATATTTGATAATCAGTTATTCTTATTTTCTGTAAAGAGTCTGGTTCTACAAATTTGCTATGGCTAAAACCTCCTCCCTACCCACTTTCTTACCCTTACGATAGAAATAACCTGATTCACACTAACGAAAATTCTCGCTCAAGACTCTCGGTCTCTTTTTTTTGATTGCCATTGTACAACTTTTCACAAACAACTCTTGGATCTCATCGATTTTGATGGAGAATAAGAGCCGAGGAGGGACACTTGGGTTGGTAGTTTGCTTGCGTGTAATAATCTAAGCGCTGGAAGAATGTGTTTAATTGATGTTTGCCAAGTTAATTGAAAATTACAAGGAGAATAATAGATGCTGTTGTTGTTGTTGATGATGAAGATTTCTACTACATTCTCCTGTCGGATGTTTTTCGAATAGATATTGTCTTAAGCATAAATTGCTAATGTAACACGATAATAATTGTTTCGTCATGTTGAGTGAATTAAACAGATAAATCAAATTGAAAGAAGAAAACAACAACAACAACAACAACAATAAAGCGTGGAAAATTTAATTGCAAGCCACTTGATAGGAAAAAAATCGATTATAAAAAGATTTAATTACAATGACTATTACTAATAAAAAACGATTAATTTTTATTTATATCGCTAATTATAATGTTTATTATTCGGATAAATTGTTTAGCAGAAGTAGAAATAACAGATTTTTCGACCACCCATCATGTTATTAGTTAAGGTATTTTCGCACACACTTCGTTTATGATATAAATTAATAACATATAATGATGTAGTCTCAGTGTCTTCAAACAAAAAACAACCACAGCAAAACATACAGTGTTTTTTTTAAATGTGGTCAGTTCTTATGAACTACTATTAGTCGACGAGCAATTCAAAAAATATTGCAAAGATTTGTAGAACCTCGTAGCTCATTTGGAAGATGGGCTAAAAGCGTTCGTTTTGGACAAGATCAAAATTTTCGAATACTAGCAAAACACACAAAACGACTAAGATCCTCCCAACAGTGATTAAATTTTTTGTTTTTCTCTACGAAACATTTAAACCTGTTTCAGAATAAAATTAGGAAAAAAAAATCATTTTACGCCTTTGAATCGTTTTTGAAAATCGCGACATTTCCAGAAATAAGCTACGAGGTTCTAATTTTGGTAAAATGATCTCCAATTCCCTCCGTCTACAAATCCTTGAAATGTTTTTCGAAATCGCTCACCAACCAATAGGAGTTTAATAAGAATTGATCACATTTAGCAAAAACACCTTGTATACAGAATAAGAGAGAATCTGCCTCCTTCTGTGTATAATCATTGATAAAACTAAACGACAGGCTAGTCATTAATGTTTTCAAAAGAAAAATTAATAACTGACACTAGACGACAGGCAACGTTAACAACTTGTGATATTTTAACGTTAATTCGACTGATAAATTTCACCAATTATTTCAGTATTGTTAAAGTTTAAATTGATCGCTTTTTAATGGTAATAAATGTTGATCCTTGCTAAATTTGTATTGTAAATACTTATTATTAGAAGAAAAACTTGCAGTAATAAATCAAGAAATTACATATATGTATAGAAAACAAGTGAAGAATCAACAGAGATAAATGCATGAAAAACTGAAACCAACATCAAAATATTGACAAGAAATTGTAATTTTAATGAATCTTTTTCTATGTGTATGTCTACTATTAAGATTCATGAATCATAATTTATGAAATCACCTTTTTATTTGATTGTAAAGCATTTTTAAACGTACGCATACGACTGATTCATACGATTCTTTAAAAGTTGAACATTTATTGAAATATTTCGAAAATTATTAACCAAAAAATGAAGTCATTCTTTATACATGTATGAATATTAACAATTTCTGTCAAAATAGCCAAGAACAGGGACGTAGCAAGAACTAAATAGACCCCAGAGAATATGCTCATACTGAGCCCCATCAGAGCCGTTATGAGAACATGTGCCGCCTTCAGTCAAAAATTTTTATACAAACTTCTAAATGAGCTACAAGGTTCTAATTTTGCTAAAATGATCCCCAACTCCCTTTCTCTACAAATCTTTGGAATCAACTAATAGAAGTTTCATAAGAATCGACCACATTTAGATCCAACACCCTGTAGAAAATCCTTTTGCTACTCAACAATTGATGAGAATTCAATTACAAATTATTATAAAGGTGCTGGAATCGCTTTTCTTAAACAATTGTATAGGAAATTTCGTCAAAGATGTCACAATTTTGTCCTTATAAGCTTAAGACCAAAATTCAATTGATTAAAGTTCAATTAAAAAATTCATTAAATTTAACTAAAACTTTTACGTTTGACAATCCTACTTCGAAATTTATCAGCAATTGAAAGTTGAAAATACAACTCATAAATCATTTAAAAGTATCCGAACAGATTTTTTTTCTCAATTCATTGCAAAAATTTATTAAAAATCTTGTAACTTAAAACAATTTTTTTAAACCCAAACTACAAAAAAATGAATAATTTAGGTCAAAGAAAGATTAAATTGTCTTCTTTACAGCTTCATTGTTTGCAAAATTTATTAAGAACCGATGATTTATAATCAAAATATCATCATTGCGTTTATTTGAAGAAGAGTTTAAAGGATATGAGAAAAGGTAGTTGGAAAAATTTGAAAGACTCAAATTAAAAGACCCAAAATTTAGCTCGCAAATCAACATAAAATATCAATTTTTCGTGTTTCATTAGCAAATTAGGAAAAAAATGACGATTTAGGGTAAAAAATTTGTTAAACTCGTACCGAAGAATTAAATTTTTAGCACAAAATTTTAGCAAGTGTCCTTCTTACGGCTCAATAAACACATTTAATCTATTGCGAAAATATATTGGGCTTAAACAAAAAAAAATAAACACTTTCGTCTATTATAAATTACAACTTCTAACAGGTCTTATCATTTATTATACAATATGATAGATAAATTATCAAATAATCCTAAAAAGGTTATCACTTATTTGTATAAAAATTGTTTGTATCGTCTAGAAAACATATTCACTAACTTTTTTTAGACTGGTTACTGTACTCACGCGAGTTACTGAGTCACTTTAAATAGAACTATCTATCTCACTCTTAACAAATGCAAATATAAAACAACCATTTGTGTCTACTTGTCTTTGTCTGTACAACTTTTTATGAGAGTATCCCTCTTATAGTAGATTTGGTACGAGATGAGCCTCGAGAACCCGCAAAAGTGTGGCTTAAGCAACATGTCGGATATATTCGCTTATCACCGAAGTTGAAAATACTCCATGGTGCCACCAGAATTATAATAATGTTTTTAGGTCAGGTAATAGACATTAACACAATCTCGGTTGAGTTCATTTAGACGATTTGCGCATTGAAGCCCGAAGCTCAACTCGTCTTAAATTATGCCTACTACTGAGACATTAACCTCAAAGTTAACTTCCCATGTAGTTAGAGACTAGTCTTTAAAAATTTACTGAATACCACTCTAATATCTTTAAACATTTTGATGTTCAAATAGTGACGTGGTCGTAGGTATAATATATGAACAAAATTTAGATTATGTGTCATTTTATAAGTGTGTTGATAATCGACAACAATGACTGAGCTTGTATTGGATTACGAATCAACGTATAAGAGACCGGCTTATCCGTTTCGTCCAAAAGAATATCTCTTATTAGCTGGTGGACCAGCAAATTCAAGTGATCGTGTATTAAAAGCTATTTCGCACCAATGTCTAACACCAGCATCAACCGATGTCTATCAGGTAGATATCTAAACAATTTCGATTCAATTATCGATTTAATTATAAACGAAAATTATTTAAAGATAATGGATGATATTAAAGAGATGGCGAAATATGTATTACAAACAAAATCCGAATTTACTTTTGCAATACAAACTAGTGGTAATGGTGGTAATGAAGCTGCTTTAAGGAATTTAACTGATCCTGGTGAGACAATTGTGGTAGCAATTGCTGGAACATGGGGTACACTGGTAGCTGATATGGCCGATAGATACAGTATGTACATACATATAGTACTTATATGTATAACATTTGGTACTTCTATATTATAATTTGTGTTATAGAAGTAAAATGTGTAGCATTACGGAAACCACCAGGAGAGATCTATAGTGATGAAGAAATAGAAGATGCGATTATTAAACATAAGCCATCAGTACTGTTTGTAACGCAAGGTGAATCTACCGGTGGTACTGTACAACCTTTAGAAGATTTAGGAAAAATTTGCCACAAGTAAAACAATATTTGTTTACATTACCATATTATGTAATACTCCTATATATGGCCAGTAGGGATAAAAAGACTGCACTATTATTAAGGTGGTGATTATATTTATTATCTCTTTTCTTCGAGGCAATTTTTTAAATGATAGTAGATGGCACATATGCGTTCAAAAGATGCGCAGAGCATAGCTAGTTGCTCGGAAGATAAAGAGCACCTTATCGAAACCGTTTCTAATTATACAGAGTGGCCATATCGGAGTATTAAATGCATGTCACTCACTATCGATACTTAAAAAAATGTAACTTTTAGACACGATTGCTTATTGGCAGTTGATGGTGTTGTATCATGTGCAGTTGTTCCCCTATTTACCGACCGATGGCAGATTGATGCTGTAGTAACAGCAAGCCAAAAAGGTTTAGGAGCTCCAGCTGGTCTCTCTGTGATTTCGCTCAGTCCTAGAGCTGTGTAAGTTGTAAAAATTAAAATTGAAATCGTTCATCATCTCAATTAAAATTAAATCAAATCTATAGGGAGAAAATGTTGGCGAAAAAGGAACGACCACCTTATTATCTAGATTTGCCTAGTTTAGCACGTGTATGGAATTGTTTTGGTAATAGTAATGGTATTAGAGGGTAGATTAATTAATTATAAATAAAAATTTATTTCTATTAAAAATTATTTTCAAATCAGGTACCACTATACGTATTCATCGAATCTATTGTGTGCTCTACGAGAATCACTAGCTGAGATTTGTGAAGAAGGCCTATTCAATGTGTGGTCTCGCCATAAAACAACAGCTGAATTGCTTTGGCAACGATTAGAAAGTTTAGATTTAACATTGTTTGTTGAAAAGCCTAAGAATCGGTTCTATGGTGTTAATTGTGTAAATTATCCGATTGGTATTGATTATGATCAATTTCTAAATTATATCAAAAGAACGTAAATTACTTAATATTTATGTTTATTAAATACAATAATAATTTTCATTTTTTATTTTAGACATAGTACCGATATTAGTCCTGGCCATGGTCCAACATTGAATAAAGCAATGCGAATTGGACTGATGGGTTCAAACAGTCGTCCAGAAGTTGTGGAGTACTTAATTGAAACCCTTAAAGATGCCCTTCAATATTTCCGCACAAAGAAGCAATAAGAGAAACAAAATGATAAAAATGATCAATATAGGATGTTGATATAACTACACAAGTTACAAATGTAAAATATTGTTGAGATGAGCTTATTTTTTATTCATGTTTCACTTTCTCTACGTGAGAATTATAGTTGCTCTGCAATGACTTGTTTGTCTTTCTAATTTTGGAAAAATTAAATGTTACATTTTTGTAAATGTTGATTGGGTAATGGAATACCAGAGATTCATTTCATAGATTACTTAACAATTTCAAAAACACAAAACTCGATTAGTTTACTGTCAATACAAGAAACCTTGTAATGTCACCTGTCAGTTACCGGTTTAATTACTAGCCTCGATTGCATCAAATTACACGATCAATCTTTGACTCTACCACTACTACTACTACTACTACTACTACTACTATTACTAGACACAACAAAACTCTTGTTTGTTTGTTTATTGTAGTGAACAGGAAAAAAACAAACCAATTTCCATACATTCAACTGTCTTTCTAATCGATTTTCAACAATAATAGTGTGGGCAGTGACGGTAAAACAATAATAATCATTTAGTATAAGCCAGAATCGTTGCACATCCCGATTTTTTAATGTTCTTGCATCATAAGAACTCTTCCAATATCCAGGGACGGCGCTATATTTGGGTGGGCTCTGTGCATAATAATGCAGAGGTAACTTCTCTAATATTGAATTCTATGTTAGTTTCAAGAGTCTACAAAAAAGAAAGTCCTTTTCACTGCACAAATATTTATGATCAAAGACTACTGGGTCCTAAAATTTGGATTAAAGTGTCGAGAATTCAAGTCTAAAACTTTATCAAAGCGCCTCAGTCTGTTTTCCTAACCCATTCTATAGAAAAATTTGTCGAAAAACTGGTGATTTATAAAAATCAAAAATCGGAATATAGCTCAAAAATCGACCAAAAATTTTCTAAATCTTATTATCACCACGATTTAAAACTGGAGTTCCCTAAAACTAGATGATATTAACACAAATGTGTTAAAATCTAGATTAGAAGGCAAGAATTTAGCTGGAAAATTAACTTCAAGTGGCCTCGTTTTATAATTCAATGGCAAATTCGCCGAAATATCGCGATTTTAATGCAAAAAAAAACCTGTCAAAAGTGTTACAATTCTACATTTTTAGGGTCAATAACAAAATTCAATTAAAATTGAAGAGTTCAATAAACTTAACTAAATTTCCTACTTGTGACAATTCGATAACAAAATTTAGCACTATAATAGATTAAAGGTTGTGTCTTTCACAGCTTAATTGTTAGCGAAATTTATAAAGAATTGTTGATTTATAACGCGAGTATCTTATTTTTTGAACATGTATTAAATAACATTGAGTCGTAATTTTGGCCTTCAAGTAGCGCCTGAGTTGTCTGAGCGCTAGCAATATCCCTGACTTTAAGGAGACTTAAATGCATTGTTCGTCATTAAGTCACACATAGGTATAACATAAATAAGTGATATAACAAGAGTATCACCAAGAAAATGAAGTAGTCAAAAAGCATTTTTTTTTTAATTGCTAGCATGGAAACCACTGGGCATTTGGTTGGTTTCCCAAGAGAACCATCGGGGTTAAATCTAACACCTGTCATAATCATAAATTGAACCACTTACCGATAAGAATCTAGGACGTAGAACATGAACAATAACAACAATAATGTTGTCTGTAGAATAAAACAACCATAAGTCGGCATAATATAAAGCATAATTACCATCACTAAATCAAAATATTTTAAGAGATACAAAAGCAACAACAACAAAATGGTAGAAAACTAGTTGTTAGACGACCGGAAAGTGTCTAGATGAAAAAGGAAAAAAATGTAGGTACAACAGAACCAGTAGGGGGTAATTTTCATCATTAATAATCAATTATAGTTGATGTATATAAGAGAATTTTAAATCAACTTTTTTTAAAAGAAAAGAAAACAATATATATAACTATAGATAAAAGGATAAAATCGGGCGAACAGATATTATAATGTGGGAAGATTTAAAAGTTTGATAAATTCTAAAAGTGATTCAGACATTCTTTTGAAAAAATAATAATAATAATAATAATAATCATCATCATAAAAATTAACCATAAATATAAAAGAAAGAAACAATTCAAGCTAACCGAAAGATAAAAATTTGTTATAACTTTTTTTTTTATTATTAACACTCCTTTATGTTTCTAAAACGGAAAGTAATTAGCAGTAAAACAATAAATGAGTAGAACAGAACAATCTCATATTTCACCATAAAATTAGTACCCTAACAAAATATGTATTGGATTATAAGTTCACCAAATGCGACTTTGGGACTTTTTCGTTTCTATACCAACAATAGATTCAAGTCAAGTCAAGTCAATTTTGATCAAGATTGGTAGTGAAAATCGTTTTCTTTGAAGGTAAAAGTACTATCTGTATGTAGGTATGTACCTTATTCCGTGTCTGCCTTCTGTATAGTATATGTGAGAAAATCAACCGGTTCTTAAAACAGCACTTTGCTTTTAACAACACGAAAAAAGTGAAATCTTTAGTTTTAATTAAAAAGAACAAGACAAGAGAGACAGAGTGGTACAATTATTTAGACTGTTGTCAAGATCCTACCAACTATAAGCTTTGTTATTTAATTCATTTTAAATTACTCCAGTTTTTCTTATGTATAACAATTCTAATAAAAACAACAACAAATATATTACATAATTAATACAATTTTTTTCTCTCATATGACTAATTGTAAGATGTGTACTTTAAAATTTTAATATGTTGTATTGTTACAAAATCTTTAATTCTCTATCGGTATGGCAACTACTGTTTTTATTTTCAACTAGTGACCGACCGAAGATTCGGTTTCGGTTTCGGCCACAAATCAACCGAAATTTTGGCGGCACCGAAACTCAGTGTTTATGAATTGTCGTGCGTTGTGCGGGCGAATTCGTACCTCGAGATCGCCAGCCGTTTTAGAACCTTGTAGCTCATTTGGAAGTTGACAATATCTCGATTCTCAAAGATGAAGTAAGCACGACTAAGAATGATCAAAAACCCTTCTGACATTGATATTTTTCGTTTTTCTCCATTTTATTATAGAAAAAATACGAAACACATCCACCTATTCTAGAATAAAATGAAGAAAAACGCAAAAATCAATGTCAAGAGAACCCTTGAGTCATTTTACGTGTCCATCAAGTTTTTGAAAATCACAACATCGTCAGAAATGAGCGTTTTTGATTGACTTCCAAATGAGCTACGAGGTTCCAAGTATCACCTTCAAATTCTTGCCAACTAATATGATAAGAATCGACCACATTTAAAAAAGACATCCTGTATAAATAAGACAGCTGATATCTCTTTGACAACGGGTACGAGTATAGGAGATGAATTGGTGAAGAGATTCTTCTATTCTTCATCTCTTATATGTTTCGTGTTAAAACCGAAACTAACCAAATAAAAGGCAGCAAATTGAACAGTTTCAGGTATAAATAAGTAAATGTATACGACCCATTTGTGTTTTGTCAGAATAAAGAAGTTTTTCGATAAGACTCTTTTTCTTAACCTCTGAATTTGACCTGGATTAGACTTATTGATCTATCATCTAGTTAGTAACCGGGTGATTGTTTTATTTGATTAAAAGGAATAGAATTTTAATAAGAAATAATCCGGGAAATCGATACAGATTGGCGGCGGGTGGCTAAAATTCAATCGCACTTTTTTGTACAATTTTTATACTTACTGGCTTCAAATGATTTATTCCGAAATTATGTTGAAAAAATTACACATAATCACACTAAATTCATTAAATTTATCAAATCACAATTAAATGTTCAATTTGCTCTAACATATTAAACACTTTGATTCCGTTTGGAATAATTTTTAAATTTGTTAAAACTCAAACAAAAAGACACGACCGAAACAAGCCCCCTAACAAGTCCGACAAATACAACAACTGACTGTTTTGTCTGCTGGTTGGTCAGCTTGTTGTTGCTATACGTTGTTGATCGTGTTGTTGTTGTTGTTGTTGTTGTTGGTGTTGTTATTACTGCCAATGTTGTTGTTGGTGATGGTTCTCCGAGTCCGACGACCAACGAAAGAAACACGAACTCAACAGGTGGCCATATTGTTGTCTGGGAAGGGAGGTTTGCTTTATTTCAAAAATTTTAAAGGTTTATTTATTTCTTTGTATTTCAACTTTTCGTATTTAGAATGCACACAAAACAGACAATAGGGGAAGATTAATTATGTACGAAAGGGGAATAATATAATTAGCAGGATATACACACAAATAATTAGAAATTAAGATGATGATGATAAAAAAGAAACGAAATTAATAGATTTGAATAAGTATACCAATTAATTAAATTTTCTTTCTATTTATAAATACAGGATGTCCAATAATCTTTATATTCTTTATTATAAACAGGGGAGGCTCGTCGCCCAGCGGAATTATAACGCCCTGTTGTTTTCGTTCAAAATTTATCAGTAACATAGAGTACAATGATTGATTTTTTGTTTTATTCTTTCATGTTTTCTCTTTTGCTTTTTCTTACTGTCTTTCCTGTACTTCTTTCTATTTTCTTTCTTCTTTGCCTCTCTTTCTTTCTTGTCTTGAAAGTTCGGTTTCGGTTTCGGCCTACTTCAGAAATAAATTGAAGTTTCTGTTTAGTTTCGGTTTCGGCAGTAAACCGGCCGAAACTATGACCGAAATCGAAACTCAATTTATGGAATGTTGCGCCGCCATTGGCGGTAAAAGGCACATTCGGTGAGTACAAATTCTTATAGCTTTATAGATTTCTATGCTCAGAACCGTTTTTTTTTTGTTTCGGTTTTCTTTCCGGTTGGATTAAAAAAAAAATATATCGGTGAGTTCCGATTTTCGTGCCTGTAAAAATAATGTTTTTTTCGGTCAAATACAGAAAAACCCTCTTAACAGATAAAACAAAAGAACTTTCATGATGATACCATGGGGTAGAAAATATCATATAATCATCTATATCTTCAACCCCCAACACCTTTTAATAGCCTTAGCGAATTTCTATTAACTAGTTTTTTAACCACTAAAAAATATTGAGCCTTTACAGAAATATTTGAAAAAAAAAACGTAGTCGTATACTAAAAATCTAATGGAGAATTGTATTACATATTATAAAAAGAAGTTTCGGTTTCAGTTTCTATTGCGACCGAAACTGTGACTGTGGCCGAAATTCGGTTTCGGTTATAAAAACGAATTTCAGTCGGTCACTACTTTTCATCTCTCTTGTTACCTTTCCTGTCTCTTCTGTCTCTCTTTCTTTGTTTTTATCCCTCCTATATTTCTTTTTCTTTTCTCCTGTATTTTTTTTCTCTCCTGCCTTTCTTTCTTTCTCTTCTGCCTTTCTTTCTTTCTCTTCTGCCTTCTTTCTTCTTTCTCTTTATTTTTTTATATTTTCATCTTTTTTTCTTTCTTTATTTTCTGTCGTTTTTGTTCTCATCCTCCTGCCTTTTTGTTACCTTCTCTTCTGTCTGTCCTTCTCTCTCTCTCTCTCTCTCTCTCTCATTTATATCTTTCTCTTATATCTTGTCTTTTTTCTTTATTTCTCTCCCGTTTTTCTTTGTTATTTCTCTTCTATTTTTCTTTCTCCCCTGTCCCTCCTCCCTCCTTATTTATTTTTTGATGCCATTCTTTGCATGTTTCTGCGTGAGTGTAGCACCCCACTAATTCAAGCTACGAACTCTACTGATTATAACACAAAATAACAATTTCAAGCCAATCTGTATAGAATGATGTAGAACGTTATTCCAATGAGCCTGGGAAAGAGAGGTCAAGTAGAGATAAGAAATCATCATAAACACAAATATGATTAATATTCCCACAACATCTTTAAATCAACATTGATGTTAAATTGAAGCACAATTACAATATGGAAATACAACCGCCGAAGATTTTATTAAAACGTTTAAAAGTACCAAATAGAACGCTAATGGGTCCTGGACCATCGAATTGTTCTCCACGGGTACTACAAGCTCTATCACAACCGATACTTAGCCATTTAGATCCAGATTGTTTACAGGTATTTATTAATAAAAATTATTATTTAAAAAAAATTGTCTTTTATTATTGGTTAATAAGATTATGGATGAAATTAAAGAAGGTATCCGTTACGTATTCCAAACAAGAAACACGCTAACTTTAGCAATAAGTGCATCAGGTCATGGTGGTATGGAGGCAACAATATGTAATCTATTGGAATTTGGTGATAAAGTCCTAATTGCTGTTAATGGAATATGGGGCCAACGGGCTGTTGATATGGCACAACGTTACGGTGCTAATGTTGTAACACTACAAGTAGAACCTGGAGAAAATTTCACTTTAATACAAATTGAAAATGCAATCAATAAATACCGTCCGCAATTATTTTTTATTATACAAGGTGAAAGTTCAACTGGTGTCTATCAGAATATTGAAGGTATTGGGGATATTTGTCGTCGTTATAATTGTTTATTAGCTGTCGATACAGTCGCCTCATTAGGTGGTGTACCTTTCTATGCTGATGAATGGAACGTTGATGTCGTCTATACAGGTTCGCAGAAAGTTCTTGGTGCTCCTGCTGGTCTTACGCCGATTTCATTCAGTCGTCGAGCACAGTAACTTGATTTAAATGACATTTAGAATCAAAATTAAATATTGATAAATTTCAGGGATCGTATTTTTAAACGTCAAACACCAATGAAAGTCTTCTATTGGGATATGACAATATTGGGTGTTTATTGGAATTGTTTCAATCAACCACGAATCTACCATCACACAATCAGTTCACAACTTTTGTACGGTTTACGTGAAGGTCTAGCAATGATTGTTGAAGAAGGCTTGGAGAATGTTATCAAACGACACCAAAATTGCGCCCAATTATTGTACAAAGGCTTGAATAATCTAAATCTAGAATTATTTGTAGAAGATGAATGTAAAAGACTACCAACTGTTACAACGGTAAAAGTACCTAATTTTGTAGAATGGCAGAATGTTATTCTATACGCTAGAGAAAAGTACCAAATTGAAATAAGTGGCGGATTGGGACCTACTGTGAATAAAGTTTTCCGTATAGGTCTAATGGGATACAATGCTACACCTGATAATGTTGAAACTGTATTGAAAGTACTGAAAGAAGCTATACAGTATACAAAAGAGAAAAAACGCTGTAAATTGTGAGGAAATGTCGAAAATAATTCGTCATTACGGCCCTGCTTTCAATCAACACACGTGTATTATTGATTGCCTATATAAGCGCCGGTGTATTGTTAGTCGTCTAAATTGAAGAATTGAATAGAATTTATTTTTAAGTCTGATAGATTATCTTTTCAAATTTGCTTTATAGAAATAAAAAAAAACAAAATCTGTAAATTAAGAATCTTCAATATTTTATGAGAGAACACTAATAAAAGGCCTTATTACGCGAAAATACGCGGCGTTTAACTAGTTGCATAATTGTATTAATAGTTGCCTAACTATCGGCTTCTTTTGTTGATTATACAGTATATCCACGGGTAGTTGTTTAGTATTTTCCATTTGTAAGAATCAAGTAATTCAAATAGTAAAAAGTGTGGTTAAAATTTAAAAATTGTGTTTTTATAGAAGCGTTTATTTCTAGCTAGCAGGTACACTTATATAATTCGTTATATAATTATTAGCAAGACTGTTATAATGCGTTTTTTTTTTGTTGTTGCTAAATAATTTCCATTTCCATATAACTGGCATTTCTTACAATTACAATTATTAATATAAACATAAATAATATCTCAAGTCTCAAGAAGAAAGAAGAACAGAAAGAATTTATAAACTAAATGAAAAAAATAAACAGGTATAAACATAGGAAATTAGTTTATAACAGGAAGTTGACATAAGATTACAGTAAATAATCAAATGCAAATTAACTTCCCATTATTTCATTAGTGATTCCACATCTATTTCATGTTTTGTAAAACTCTATTAATTAAAAATAATATATTACAATATTAATCTTAATCATATAATAATATAGTTATGTCTATAAAAGTTAGTTTTTGAGTAATAATACAACTGATTAATAAATGAAATAATTAAACTTAAATAACTAACGAAAAGAAAGAATAAAAGAACAGAAAATTTATACAAAGCGTACATGGTTCTTGTTTATGATTAATTAACAAGAGACCAATCTTATATTTACAAAATTAATTAATAATAATAGTTTATAATTTAAACATACAAAAGAATCACATTCACACTATAGTCACAAAATTATAATTAAAATAATAATTTAGCAGAATACTGGTAATTAATTATTGCAAAACGGAGATTCGTGTCTCTTTTTTTTTCAACTTATTTTAATTTGTTTAATAATAAAAATAAATGCTCCTGACGCGTACACATTATTCCAATTAAGTACCTAGAATTTTGTTTGAAAACGATGGCACCAAATTGATATGTAAATAGTAATTGTAATTGATAATATATACGAAGAATCTACACGACAAATTCATAAAGAAAATTGAATATTTAATATGTGAATTACAAAGTATAAATATTATACACAAATAATTTTTAAAAATTAACAGAAAATGTTCAATTTCCTTTAGGAGAAACGTTCCGATCGATCAGCCTTCATCTCTAGTGAGTATTGAAAGTTTATTTGAAACTCTCTTAATAAATTTTCTCTATTATTACTAATTAAAAAAAAAAAAAAAACACTATGGAATAATTGTCACAAATAATTACAATAATAAATAATCGCTTATTAACACATCAAATATTATTGTTAAAAACAACAACAGTTGTCATTAAAAAAAGAAATAGTCCACCGACTATTATTGTTAATATCTAACAATAGTTGTATTAATTGTAAAAACACACTTTGCCAAGACAAAAAAAAAGTATAAATAAATGATCAATCGATCGACAAAATGAAGGAAAAAAAAAACGAAATCTTACAACTGCCTGTCTCAGTCTTCTTTGGTAAAAAAAAATTGTTGGGGTAACATGGACATGGAGGAATTACACCTCAATGTTCCAATCTCTCTCTATCGTTCTCTCACTGTATCTGTGTTGTTTTCTTTTAATTTCTGTTATAAATTAAAAAATTCAACTTGTTTGATGTGCAATCTGGACACGATGGTTCCGTTTATGTCGATATTTTCGACATTCTTTTATATTACAACAGAATTCAATGTTGTTAATTGGTAGTTTCTTCTTTCGCATACGGAACATCTTCTCACATGTCGCCTTCTCACAATGCTGCCTTTTACATTCCTGTTTACCGTTCTGTGTAGAAAAATAAGTAAAATAATTGAATTATATTTGAAATGAAGAAGACAAGTGTGCAAAAAAGCAGGGATTCCGGCAGGATTGCAAAAAACCGCACGAGTCTAGGTGAAATTGTGTTTCGCGACAAGATCGAGTCCAAACGAGCGAGGTCGGATATTACGTAGCCTACTCCTCCAGACTCGTGCTGTCTTTGCAAATCTGAATTCCTACCTTTACACTAACGTATCGAACAATTTCTTTTGTAATAATCAACTGCGAAAGTCTAACTTGAGAGATCAATCATTTTAGTAATATTTGGCGATGTTTGAATCAATATTTGTTTTATTATTTCTCACTTGTTACGAGATAAATGCAAAAGTAAAATCTAGAATATTAACTAAGTGTACGTAAAAATTGAGACAGATATAGAGAGCGCAATAGCTTTTCTACAATTGAACAGAAACTGTCAATTTTCTGCCCTGTTTCGGAGATGGAAAGCGCTCTATTGCTAGAGAGTATGACCGTTCCTTAGCAACATAAACAACAAGATGGCAGATCGTTTCTTATTGGTCCGCCAGCGTGTGAGAAAGTGCTTTTTTCGCAATAGAGTGGAATTAACCACTTTACTTTTTAACTACTTTTTAATGTATAGAACATGTGTCATATATATAACGAGTAATTTTTGACTTTTTGTTCAACCGTTGAAAAAATAATTCATCTAACTCGAGTAGAAACGGCTTTTTTGAAACTCGTGATTGAAGTAGGTACACACTCGTTTCACAAGGGTCTTGTTTCCATTCTAGTTAGATAAATGACTATTTCGATACAAGTGCTGGAGTTAAGAACTAAATGAGACTAGTGTGGGATTTATATACTTTACAAATGATAAACATCACTTAAAAAGTAGACTTTCGCAGGTAATGTTAAAAAAATTCTACATACCTGACATTTACAAGTGACACACTTGTATTCGCCTAACGATTCAATTGATGGATGATATTCACTACCATTCGGATAGGGTTTATCAGCATTATAAGCATTCCGACAACCGCCCTCATCCAATATTTGTTGTGCTGATTTCATTGGTTTATCTTTTTTCGGTTGAATTTCAGCAAGAATTGCCGGTGTCTCATCATCAGCATGTAGTGTACCATTCATTGTATAATCAACTTTTTGACAATTGCGACAGCATATTTTCTCATTACTAATTCGTGTACATTTGATTTCTAATGATATTGGATCACAATAACATTCCGTACAAAGATCAAAACCATTCGGTATTAAGAATGGATGAAATCGGCTACCAGGTGAATAGATTTTATTATTAAATATACATTTTTGTTGTGGTGAATTATTATTATTATTACGTTCATAATCTGAACAGACTGGACAACATTCACCTGGATTTTTGATTTTATGATTGTTTGGACAATGTTGTTCTGGACATTGCATTGTGTCACATTTTGGTACACCATTTTGACAGAAACACATTGTACATGGATCAACGGTTGATGTCCATTGTGCTTCTTCTTGATAAAATTTCCCATCACTAAAACAATCACCATTCTGTTCTAGATCGGTATGATCAAAGATGACTGTTGGTACATTGTTATCAGTGTATGGTGGTCGGCATGTTTGTGGTATTGGAACATGTTTAATTATTGATGTTAACAATGTGATTTTTGTATCACGATCACGTACTTTTAAAAATCCAACACCACTATCCAGACGATTTATTTCTTCTCTTGTTAATGAATTAACTGGACTACCTTCAATTTGATTACCTTGGAAATCATCCAAATGTCTTGAAATAACCGGTGCACCAGGTGCTAACATTGGTAATAATTCTAATAACAATTCAAATTTACGTTCAACACCAATATTTAAACCAGTTAATGTAACATCATAATGTATATGACAATCATTATCAACAGATAACCATGCCATACCAACAACTGATGGTGGTAATGTGTGATTATCACGTTTCATTAGAAATGGTGCTGGTGCATCACGGGCATCAGCTACTGGTTTACCAATCAATCGACCTTTAATCAAACTCTTATCGGTTTGTGTGGCAACATTCACAGCTAAATTACCGGAATATAGCGGTTCTAATACTTTTGGACTTAATTTATCAACAGTACCATTGGCCCAACCATTAACAAAATATGGTGTTAAATCCTCTAATTCTGTACTTTTTTTCATTGTTATATCAACTAATGTGATGAATGATGGCATTTGTTCTTGTTTTAAATTATCAATTTGTACATTATAAACTAATGAGCCTTCATTATTTAAATATAGCCAAGCTAAGCCGGATGTACCGTATGGATTTGCAATGTAATCAGATGGATTAGATGATAATATTGTTTGAAATAATTCACATGTTGCTTTCGTTATCACATTACCACTTAAACGCATCGCTTCCGGTTTAGACATTGATGATATTGTTAATAATAATCGACCACGTGTCAATAAACGTAATTCAGCTAATGTTACCGGTGAACTAATTTCAATCATATTCAAATCATGAAACGGTTTCTTTACACGTACAATCTCTTGTAAAATCTTCTTTTTATCATCTAATGATAATGTTATATTGATCGGTACATCATTATTTTCATCTGTTGTAAATAAACCATTAAAAATTATTGCAATATGTATTGATGATGATACAGATGTTGATATTGAAACAATTGCAGTACCACCAGCACCAGCCATACTAGTTGGATTTGTACCAGGTGCTGGTTCTAATAATGAACTAAACAATTCAGTACCTAATGCAATATATTTCATTACTTGTCCACTTAATGTGAATTCAGCTTGATCTTTTACACCCCATATTAATACAGCATACATACGTTCTTGTTTTAATAAACGACGATATTCACGCGGTAAACGCCTCCAAATACCACAAACTTTTCTTGTAGCATTCTGATACATACTATTGACTAAACCACCAGCTTGTGATAATTGAAATTCTTCCAATATATTACCTTCATTATCAATAAATTGTAATGAACGTGGTCTTGCTGCTTTATCTGATATATAAAATGAATAATGTAGATTTTTTTTATGAAATGTAAAACGACCGGTTGCAACAACATTATTTTTATTTAAATCGTTCATGTACGGCTTCATAAAGTCATTTTTTAGGACTAGTGATGAACGGCCAGTTAATAAAGCTGCATAATCTATAATGAAAGAAATCAATTTGGTTTTTGTTGTTAATTGCTATGGTATCTGTATAGTAGTGTATGTATGTATTTGTGATAATTACGTTTAGTGCTTTTATCTTCCTCTTCAAGAACACTTTGTGGGACGATGTCCTGGATGATGTCAGGATCTAGAAGAAATTAAAATTTCACAAATCAAGCTTGTTTGAAGAATAAGAAAAAAAAAGTGTTTTATACTATATTTCTAATTGTTAAAATATTTTATCTCGCATTTAATAGGCGCCAGTCTGTCGTTTAACAATCATCACCTGTCTGGAAAATAATCAATAATTTTCTAAATCAATTTGAAAAATTTCTCTATGTTTAGAATCTTTTTTATATCGAGGTGGATTCTAAGGAAAGATTCCCTACTATAAACGGTTGCTACACGAGGGAAAAAACAGATCATAGATTGGAGATAGATATGTAAAACACCATTTGGTTGTTAACACATTCCTTTGGTCTTCTTGTTTGTTGTTATTGTTGTTGTTGTTGTTATTGTGTAAAATCGGCGTGTCTTTTTTATAAATGACGTGAATTTCGGGACGTTTCTTGCCGCCGCCGCCGCCGCCACCATCCTCGTAACCGTCACCGTCTCTAGATCTTAGCGATCTGATAATCAGACTTTTACGGTTAATATATTTTACTCCATGTCACAGATACACACCGGCTGTCGGCGACTTTTCTAAATTTATTTATTTTTTTCTCAACAACAGTGTGAATGTGAGTGTGTTTCTGATTTTGAACAGACTCACACACATACACATACACCTTTGAGACTTGGCTAAAATACAGATTCAAGGGCGTCGTCATCGTCTCTCGATCTTGCCACTACCACCAACATCACCGCCGCCGCCGTCGTCGTCGTCGTCGTTGTGTTATTGTCGGTCGCCGCGACACCGACGTCATTTTAAAAATAGCATTAGACGAAATATTTTCTCTAATAATTTCAATCTGTTTTGGTTGTTTTGTTCTTTTTATGAGAAGGAGAAATAGCCGATTCGCAAATACCATCACTACAGAAATACAGGAGTTTACAATTATTGAATGACACCAACCCACCCAATGACGGATTTACGAATCGGCTGTGGAAGGCAAAATTTGTAATATTTTCATAATATAATTTGATATACAGGGTGTCAGATCTTTATATGATCGACTCTATAAAATTTCTATTAGTTAAGATAGAATAATACCTATATGGATATTAAGTTTCTCAAAAGTTAGATGGCACTTAGTCGGTAAGGCATTTTTGATGGCTCTGTATTTATTGTTGGTGAAATTTAGGATTATGTAATAGCCGCCCCTACTCCCAAGGTTTTAGCCTAAGTCCGCCTCTGGTGTTCAACGGTATTTCACCTCGTAGTTGGCTGTGCTATTGGTTAATTAAGGCCCGTGGCTTAGTTCGGCAGCTTGTTTTTTCATTGAAAAAATGTCAAAATGTAGTAAAAGTGTATGAACCAAAGCTACGATCGAACGTAACCAAAAGCATGGCCAACTGCCAGGTGAAATAGTGTTATATTTCGAAAATTGCAGGGTAGTACCTGGAAAAAATTTACCAGAAACAAAACACCGTAGCATATTAAAAAAAATATGTATTACCTATAACTAACGCACCATATAATTTTTGACAATATTATTAATACATATTTTCTGCATTAAAAGTAAACGAGCATCTTTGTTATAGAAAGAATGGACTTTTTTGCAATTTTTGTCAGCAAAACTGATTGTCTCTTATGAATGTTTTAAAAAATGATTTGATTCTATAGGGCGCCGAAAAATCGTAACGCCTCTAGCTTCTCGAAGATTAAATCAGACACTGAACTCCCCCTGAAAGCTTGCCGAGTTGGAGCAGCTTAAAATTATTATAGGAAATGCGCGTTTTGTGGATATTTTCAGATAAAAATAGGAAAAACATCAAAAAAAAAAGAAAGTTGGATCAATATCATAGCCATATAAACAGAAAATAGAAAGTGAACTACTACTACTACTACCGAATCCTTTATAGTTTTCGTTTTCAATGTATTTTATTATGGACAATTTGTGTAAGTTTTTCAGCTACAATAACCTTTTTCGGTCTAATAGAATTATTTTACACGTTATTATATAAATTAGAAAATTAATATTCTGGAAATGATTACAATAAAAGTGCAATGACATTGCAGATTAGCTCAGCTTTCTAAATTCAACTACTTAAGAAAAATTTCTTATAAAATACTGTACATATCTACAGCTATTTCAACAAAAATCAAATCCATGTAAAATGATAATTATATAAAACATCACTTAAACAGATAGGTATTATAATAGGTGAGATAATGATAAATTGTTTATAGAGGAATAAACACAGAAGCAAAATATTAATGTTGAATAGGATAGATAAATAAAGTGTATATGGAAGAGAAATTTTGAATTTTTCTCCTCTACAATTACGTAATTTTTCTTCTTTTTATAGTAGAGACAAAGTATCATCATCATCATCATCATCATCATCAACTTGGTCAAACAACAGCAAAAACTGCCGCCGCTGCCTCTCTCTCTGTCTCATTTACAAATACTGACACGGTTTCATGACGTTCGCATTATAATTTCATGGCGCCAGAACAAATATTTAGTTACGTCTCTCCTCTTTTATAAAACACAAGACAATAAAAACAAGACGCGTGCTTTACTTGTATGTACCTATACTATAGGTATATAAAGAAAGAGAGGCAGTTCATTTATTAAAACAGAAGACACAGTGGGGAAAAATAACCTTCTAAAACTCCACCAATTGTCTTATAAATTAGACAAGAACACATTCTCTTCAAGTATTATTTCATACTAAAATTAAACAATAATCAACGATAGTAATAATAATAATAATAATAAAAACGGCGCGTCGTCTAGTCTCTAAATATCCGACTCGCGGTTGATTTATTTAAACATTTTGTTGCCCCAATTTCAAAGAGGAAGAAGCTTGAGGGATACACACAGAACAATCGGCAATGTATACCAATATTCTTCCTATTCCAAAGCAATTACGGTTAATTTTGATAATTACCATTATTATTATTATTATTATTAATATACTCCGATGATAATTATCAAAAGGTTCAAGATTTACATACAGGGTGCCGGCCCTAAATATGGTCTATTCTTTTAGAGGGATTTATGGCGATTATTTTCGCAAAATTAGAACCTCGTAGCTCATTTGAAAGTTGGTCTAAGAACGATCATTTTGGACAGTGTCACAATTTTTAAGAACTAATTGCACATTTAAAATGATTTAGGATGAAGGCTAGGGAGCTGAAGCTCGGAGTCATGGAGGAATAGGAACTTAGCTTTGACTCCTAAATATTAATTTAATGGAGCCTTGACTGGAGCCGGGAGTATTAAAACTTCTGCTGGTTCCGGCTCCTAGTCACCTGACCTTTTTTTTAATATATATTTTAAGGAGTATCACTATGTATAAAACGCTCAAATATCAAAGCTTTACAAGATTCCCTAAGGTCATTTTAAGTGTATCGCAAAATTTTGTCCAAAACGATTGTTTTTTTACCAACTTCCAAATAAGCTATGTAGGTACGAGGTTCTAATTTGGCTAAAATGTTATCCAGGAATCCTTCTACAAATCCTTAAGAAACTTGTCGAATCAGTCTTCAACTAATAGAAGTCTTATAGAATCGATCATATTTAGATCCGAGATCCTGTATAAAAAGATTGATGATATAGGATGCAGAAAAATGTAAAATTTATGCACTCTGAACTAAAGTTCAACATGTCAAGTATGTTTTGCAACAAAACTGGCGCCAATTAAGTAATGTATTAGTTCGCTTGTTATCAAGGGATGCATATTTATATACATATGTATTATAAGTATTTATGATATTGTTTTAATTTATTAAAATAACACGATAATTTATTGACAATGGGCAAATTTCCAAAATAAATAAACAAATAAATCAAAAAAGAATAGAGAGGAAAGAAAAGTGAGTCAAAAGTTTAGAATTTCCACTTGAAATTTTTGCGTAGTTTCATCTATTTGTCCACTTTTTTCTCACTCTCTCGAAATTAGTACGTGTTTGAGTAGTTGTCACATTTGTCCATGTAGGTCGTCAGGCGCCACACATACACAATTATTTTTATTATTATAAATACTACTACGATTACTACTAGAGAGATACTATTTGCTACTATCTATGGCCTTGTAGTGTTTTACTCAAACACTTTTTCAAAGTCAATACACTGTGCGAAAATGGCACGCCTCAATATGGCAAATAATTCGAATTCCTATGATAATAATAATAATAATTATTCTATATCTTGTGACTTTTTCAAAAATTTTCTATCTATTCTTGCAATTTCTACTTACTGTGGGTATCACCTGGACAAGTTTTACAACACCGTCCCGGCTCGTGGACTGGTTCATCACAAGTCGGTATTGGACACTCCTTTTTGATACTGCGACATTGTACACGGGCGACAATCCGTCGTTTTTTCTGCAACTGATATTTAATCATTGTAGTAATAATGGTGATAAATACACAGGGATTTGAAGATTTTTGGCTAACATAACAGTTGGGGGCGATAATTCAACAACTCAAAACATATGCAAGCAAAAACAACAACAACAACAACAATATTGTTGTTGTTATTATAGTCTGATAGATCACAAAATTGAGAAGAGGTTGTGTACTCGGTCAGCGACCTGGATGACCTCTTCAGCTGCTTCCTCGTTGTGTCTTCTCAACGATTGTCAAACGCCCCCATCTGTATGTCGATTTGCCAAAAGTCTTTTTACTTACCGGAACACATTCACAAATCATACAGTATAAGACACCGATTGGTACGCCTAAATCCGGTATCCATTGGGAGCCCAATTCTCTGACCTGTTTACCAAAAACGCACTCTGTAAACACGAAAAAAAAAAAGATTTTATTTTAGAGATTACGTTATTATAGTCGTTGTGTATATAGTTTTTTTCTTTCTTGGCATTTTCATCAACCGATCAGCAGGTATGATTTTGTTTATTTTTATCACGCGCATATCTGTTTTAATTACAGTATTAGAACAATGCAATGTTGTTATTGTACGTAGTAGACGTTCAATTTAGATTTGACCTTTCTCAACTACTTAAACTAAACTGCACTGGTAGACAACTCGTCTCTAGGCGGAATAGACGATGATATCTCATCGTACACATATAGTTTTCATGTAAATCAAAAGAAAAATAAAATAAAAGCCAATAAAAAAGCGGATGCAAATTGATGAAAGATAAAACAGACACCGTGTCGCCAACACCCTTGAACGGCATTCGGCGAATTTTCGCATTTATATAACCATCAACGTTTTTAAACCAAAAATCTAAATTTATAAAGATGATTTTTTTGTTAAAAATATTCAGTGATCTAAGTTGACATTGGCCCCAAATAGAAACGTCTAGGAATAATTCAAGGGATGATTTCTCTCTTTTATGTAAGTACTTATTTAAAGGCCAGATGGAGCAGGGTACTTTCTCTCGATTCCCCTGGGAAATTCTGTAGAGGCCTGCAAAGGTCTAATGAATATGGTTTTTAAATTCGTTCAACACATACCTGAACTTCAAGTGATTCACAAGGCTCCAAAGTTCAAAAAAAAAAAGATCTCCAAAGGCAGCAAGTACCTTATATAGCGAATTTTTTTATGTATCTACATGCTGAAATACCTATTAAATGCAAAACATTCTTATGATACTGACAATTAATATATTTTAATAATATTGAATCAACTAATCTTAAATTCATTTCCCGATGTTATTTCAATATTTATGATTTTTATTGAAAAATACTTTTAATCCACAAACAATAAGAAACACTAATACATTCGTTTGAAGTTTACTGTTTGTCTAATACGTCCAATCAAGGCCTGCTTGATTTTTTCAAGCGAAATTCTCTAACAGGCCTTGCGTCTAATATTAACTGTCAAAATTAGTTACCCCCCGCGATATTCAATTTTTTTTTCTAATATCAATTGTCAAAACACATAGCCATCTGAGATAATCGATTTTACTGTTAATACTCAATAAAGATATTTTTGCATTTTTCATGCGAACCACTGAACCGATTTTGATGATTTTTTTTCTGGGTCATAAAGAATGGTCGGCTCTACTGTTATTTTAATTTTCATCCAAATCTAAGCAAATGTAATATTGAAAATGATTTTTTTTAACATTTCTTCAGCTCTTATTCCAAAAGTGTTGGCCCTACCAGTCTGGCCAACGAACTCATCCAAGCTATCACAAAGACCGATTTTTGTACCAAGTTTCATTAAGATTGGTGTATTTTTACGGCAGTTATCGTGGATATACATATATAAATATATATATATATAAAAAAATTTTAACGAACGGTGGATATGGGTTCCTGAGGTTCCAAAACGAACTTCTGTGCAAAAATTTTTCGGAAATTCAAAAGTGAGGATCTCGTCATTAGCTAATTTTTTTTAAAAAAATTCGCTAATAAGAATAACTAACGATATGTTCTGTTTTTTTTAATATTCTTACCTATACCCTAGTCTCTAGCCCCTCGTAACTCATTTGGGAGTAGGTCACTATGTTCAAAAATGAGCTAGACACGTAAAAGGGGTAAAAATGATTCGATGATCTTTCCAACATTTTTTTGTTGTTGTTTTCTACGCATACATTAAAGGAAAACGAAAAAAAGGAATATTAAGAGCGTTTAAGAGTCATTTCTAGTCGTTTTAAGTGTTTAGCCCAATTTTTAAATCGCGACATTGTCCAAAACGAGCGTCTTTGACCGACTTCCAAATGAGCTTCGAGGTCCTTATTGTTATAAAATGATCTCTAGGGATTCCCCCACATACGCTTGAAATATTTTACGAATGACTCGCCAACTAATAGGAGTTTCATAAGGATTGACCACATTTAAAACAGGGTGTCCGGCCTGTGTACACAATTTTTCTGTTACAATTAAAATAATAGAGTGATTTCAAAAATATTTTAAGGATTTATTGGGTAGTCCCTGAAGAACCTTTTAGCAAAATCAGGACCTGGTGGCTCATTTAAAAGTCCGTCGAAAATGCTCGTTTCTGATGATTTCGAGAACCAGCTACAACCAGCTCCATACCTAAAACGATCTTAAATTCTTAGAAGATACTCCTAACGTTGATTTTTTCCGTTCTTCTCCATTTTCTTTCAGAATGTTGTGAAGAAAAACGAAATAAATCAATGTTGGGGGATCCTAAATCGTTTTACGTATGCGACTGAATTTTGAAAATTTCGTCGTTGTCCAAAATGAGCTACAATACAATGACTTCCAAATGAGCTGCAATGTCCAATATTCTTCTCTATAGACTACTACCCTATAAATTCTTACAATTTAATTCGATGTATGTACTCTATATATTTTTATAGTCTTGGGGGACCTGTAGAGGCTGGCTCTCCCCGGGGCCCGCTGAATATCTCTACGACCCTATTTATTTAGAAAAAAAAGGCGGGCAAAAATCTCGACAACGAAAGATAATTTATATGTTTATGGAATGTATTTCAAGCAGTTAAACAACACAACACAATTCCATGCAAATGTCAGGTCAATTATTGTGCTAGAAGGTGTGTGTGATCTTTGTATACTTAAACACATACATACATATAAAGAGTGAAATAATACAAGCATTTCCACTTAGCTTGATGATGTTCTTCTATTCTGAAACGTGTTTGATCTACTTTCACTCTCTATCTCTCACCATCCATTTCCTTTGTATTTATTTCGGTTATATGACAAGAAAATTCAATTTTCCACTCAACTACCTACTAAACATCGTTGTTATAGTTGTCTTCATCATGGAAAAATCATCATTATCATCATCAAGATAATAATAGTTTGATTTTATAACAAGATAATAATGGCAACTATAGTGTCTTATTTGTGATAATCATTGATGATTTTTGTTGTTTTTCCAACCGCCACCATCACTACATAATAATAATAAGTACAGACCCGTTTTCCAGTTTCATGGTGGCCTGTATTATATTGAGTACAAACCAACAAGTACTAAATTCCATCTCGCTTGATTCTATAGTTTAGAAAGACGAGAAGAAGAAGAAGAAGAAAGCGAACTGGTTTTCCGTATTTTTTCCCCTGATTCATGATGTTGTGTGTAGGGAGGTACCTATATGTGTGTATGTATGTATGTATGTACAATAACTGGTGCATATTTTAAGATTCAATATCATAAAGTATAGAATCTTTAATTTATTGTCAATAAGTGGATATTATTAATTTTTAAAGTCAACATTGTAAATTCAGAACTCTTAACTGATTAGCAGCAATTACTAAAACACAGATTAACTAGCTTCTACAATGTAGAAATTGATGCTTGTTGATGATGGTGTTTGAAAAAGAAAGTGAGAGTAAACACAGTCCGCGATCCAACAACAAACAACATCTCTCGAAGACATGAAAGTCTAAGCCTTCATTAGGTGTTAGGTGTATACTTTATACAACAACAATAATAACAACAACAACAACAACAACAACAATAATAATAATAATAATAATAAAATCTATACGCTAGACGCCGCCTGCTCAAATGCCAGGAGTTCAATCCAGATGAGCCTCAGGATATATTAGTCATGTTATATTGAGCTTGGCGTGAATTCAATGCCGCAGACGGACGACACACCTCTCTCTCACTATGTATGTATGCATGTACGTATACTTGTTATATTGTATGTATTGAAAAAGGACAAAAAATTCATCAGTATCTGTACTTATAATAGAGCAAATTGTTGGAAAATCATCATAATGCTACACGATTTCCAATTTAACTTGTATTCAATTTGAAATATTATTATTATTATTATTAATCTTGATTATTAGTTGAAAGCAATTAACTGTTTTAATTGTTTCTAACGAATTCTTCAATGAACTCAAATATCCATT
Organism: Mylabris sibirica; assembly: GCA_039776855.1. Taxonomy (NCBI): domain Eukaryota; kingdom Metazoa; phylum Arthropoda; class Insecta; order Coleoptera; family Meloidae; genus Mylabris; species Mylabris sibirica. The sequence goes on along the minus strand of CM077843.1, from coordinate 13,142,079 downwards.
CATTGGTGAATCATTTATTATTATGAGGACACGATCGTTCATTATTAAAACGGTACTTTTATTAATTTTACTTTTTAGAAGAAACCGAAAAGATTCCGTTGGAGAATCAAGATAAGAAACTTTAAAACTAGATATTTCTATCTCTATCGTATATGTTTAATAATTTTGCGAGTGAATATAGATTTTTAGAGAGTGTGACAAAGATCAACTCTAATTCGCTAAATTTTACAAGTATCGTTTATAACGGAGAATCAACTCTTAATTCGATTTATTCGTCTCATGTTTTATGCAATGAATTCACGGTTATAACGGAAATCTTTGAAATAATTCTACAAATTTATATGAAAAATAGCGACTGATGCCCCAAATTTATACATTAGCTAAAAAAGCTTCATGTCTGTTTATCTGTAATCTTGCTTACTGATACCCTGCTTACTACGCTACTGAACGAACAGCGTCTTATCTTAAATATACCTAGATGAGTCAATCTTGTAAATCATCGGACACACTATAAATGTTAATGATAAGACTTGTACGGTTATTGTACTTTTATCATTAAATTGTTGTAATTAGTGGGAATATGTTGGATATAATAAAATTTGTGATTGTATATTTCAAAAATGTACAATTTATAAGATGTGATAAAATATTAATAATATTATATTATAACAATAATCCCCTATACTATGTACCAATTGATATGAGGGCCCAGACATAAGACGGCGTTAAATCAGTCAATAAATAAAGCTATTATCATACTATTAACTCTAATAATTAGGACTTGTTTAATCTTAATTTAATTCGATTTCGCGGTTGGCGCCAGATATTAAAATAATATTTCATTTTATTTATTTAAATGTATTTATAATTATGAATGCAGAAGAGTAGGGAAGATTTGCAAACTATGAAACAGAATAAAATATAAAGTCGGCGGTGGATCGATGCGTTTTATCACAGGACTGGCCCGAATAAAAACGGGGCCCGGTGCAGGATATACATAAAGATATTTTAAAGGGACAAAGAAAAACAAATCTTTGATTAGAACTGGCTTAAAGTGAAAGCATTGTTTGATGTGCGTTGGTTAAATACTAACCTACCGTAATGTTATTTTCATGGAATTAATAAGAAAGCAGATGTCATTATCACACATTCCAGATTTCCATGGCATTAAACCACGCAAGTCCTACTGACCTACTTCTGTATTTAATTTAGTATACCTATCTATATTATATTATTATAAACTATCGATAACGTTGCTCGTTTCCAATAGCGAATTTTTAACCCCATACATCCCCTCCTCTAATACCTATGTTGTATATTTTTGTATAGGAATCGACTCAGTTTTTTCGGGCCCTATATGTGCTCTGCAGGTTTAAAGGCAATTCAATAACTAGTGTCTGACCGAAACTGAAACCGAAACCGAAACTTGTTTAGACATGTTAAAATTTTAATTGTATGCTGAAGTCTAATGTTTTTTGTACATGATATATAGTTAATTCGTGTTAAATGAAAGAAACAAACAGTTAAAGCTTATATTATAAGAAACGAACTCACCCGAATGGAACGCGATAATTTACGAATCTTGAGTTTTGGTACGGCCAAAGAATACATACTACATAGAAGCTCAGATCTCGGGGTTTTGTGGTTATCAAACTTTTAGTACCTACCCTGACTCACGAAGGGCGACACTTGTTCAATGTCGGTAAGCACATGGTAAGGACGATGATTTTACCAACCGAACTCATGGCCACGGTTGCCGATTCAGGCAAATTTCTATTAGATCTGGTGGAATTTCGACCCGTCCTGTGGATAAATCTCCGTCTAGTAGATTAGTAGAAAATCTGGTAGAAAAGTAGAATGTCTGGTAGAAAAGTAGAAAATTGGTAGATTTTTTTTCGAATATTTTTTGTTGATTTGTCTAATTAAATATAACTTTTGGAGATATTTACCTATATAATTTTTTATCTCATATTTATAATGGACATATTTGGATGTAGAAAAAGAATATTGACTTCAAAATAAACTAAATGGATTTCTAGTGGGTATCACGTGACCATTTAGTAGATTTTCTTCCTACGTCGTCGGCAACAGTGTCGACGACCGACCGACATTGAACAAGTGTCGCCCTTCGTGAGTCAGGGTAGGTACTAAAAGTTTGATAACCACAAAACCCCGAGATCTGAGCTTCTATGGAGTATGTATTCTTTGGTACGGCTAGAACCGAAACTATGGCCGAAAATAGATTTTTTGGCCGAAACTAAATCTTCAATCGGTCACTATCAATAACACACCGCATTGTGATGTTTGAAAACAAAACAAAGTTAAGATTCAATAAATTTTTGATTCTGCAAAATTAAAGGAGCCCTCATATAATTGGGACCTTGTGCCCTTGCACAGTCCGTGCCTGTCTTGTTTTATCGGGTGTTTTGTAATGGAACAGTAGCAAATCTAGCCCGTTCTCTCTTCTCTCAATATGTCAGTATTACAGTTGTATGTATAGTTAGTTATATATATTTAAAGTCAACGATCTGGTAATGTGGTTGCAAATATATCCAAAGCATTCATTCGTCCCCACAAGAATATAATGTTGTCTCTTTTTGTTTTTCATGGGAAAAAATACAACAGAAAAAGATGAGAATAGCCGCCAACAACACACACACACACACAACCGCGCCCCGTATCTTATTTTACCTCCCAACTATATTTAGGTCCAACCGATTAATTCCCGAAACAAGTTGAATAACACACTTCCGTACTGTTTTATTGCAATTAACTCCCGAAATTTCGATGCTTTTACACACGTACGCATCGCAATTTCATCGACGAAAAAAAAAGACAAGGAACAATATACTGTAAAGTGGTGTTAATTATTCATCTTGTTCTCATTGTTGTAACGCGAATAGAAAGAAGAATTAGAATTGTATGGAAAAACGGCGCGGGGTGGCGGCTTATTTTGCGGTCGTCGGTCGTTGAAGACAACAATTGCAGACTTGAAAAAAAATCCGAAATACGTTTTATATTGAATGCTAATGTTGAAAGGTGTTCCGCATGAGTTCTAAGCATAATACCTACATACACACTATTAATGTACAATGTACGTATGTGGATTTATTTTTTTGCATCAATCGCGTGTAGGTGAGATGGTATCTCTTTAGTCGATTATTGTTACAAAGTTCAAAAAACATTGTCGGCGACAAGATTGCAAAGATCAATTTGCATAACCGAATATTATTATTATTATTATTATTATTATTATAAAATGAAATTAGAAACTACAAAAAGATTGTTTATTTTGAAGAAATTTCAAAACCACAACTCAAACATAATTCATTACAAGTAATGACAATAACAACAATTTAACCGCTATCACCAATACACCATTAGCCTAATCTACGTTTCCATTAATTTCTCGAGTTGCATTTCTTTTTTATTCAGAAATATGAAAAACAGTTAAAAACGAATGCCCGTCTTCGATCAATGCCCGCGGTTCTTAAACTGTGGTCCGCAGACCCCCAAGAGTGCGCTCTTAGGTATTATCAAGAATCCGCGAAATTAAAGATAATATAATGATTGCAAACAGTTCAATAAAGTGATGAAAGAGCAAGAAACGCGGAGTCCATAAGATTATTGGGCTAGATATCAAGTTTCAAAAAGGACGTAAAATGCCTAGGTTTGGTGTCCAAGAAAAACGTTTTCCAAGAGCGGGTCCACAGACTACATAAGTTTAAAAACCGCTGATCTAGCCCAATACAGGGTTATTCACATCGGACTAAGAGTTCTCATGGCAAATCCCATTATTTGTAAAGATTTGGAGAGTAGTTCCTGGAGATTAATTTAGCAAAATTAGAACCTCGTAGCTCATTTGGAAGTTGGTTTCTAACAATATTGCGATCTTTAAAAACTTGCTACACACGCAAAAAGACTTGAGGATCCTCCTAATATTGATTTTTTTCGTTTTGGTACAGTTAAGAATGTTACGTTTTTTCTAGAATGTAATGGAGAAAAACAAAAAAAAAATCAATGTGGTAATGTGTTAAGGGTCTCCCAGTCATTCTTAGTCGTTCTACGTCTTTAGTTCCTTTTTGAAAATCACGACCCTGTCCAAAACTTTTTTTCTAAATAATGGGAGTTGGTACAAGAACTTTTTGTCCGATGTGAATAACCCTGTATTAATGGAAAAGACTCTATACCGAGCGAAAAATAGAAACATTGTGGAATGTATCTATCCCACTCTCGACACCATCTCTTGTCATGTGTTAGAAGGAACAAGGACAAGGATCAAGACACGAATAACTAGTGGAAATATTGTGATTCCTATTAGTTAGACAAGACAAATAAACACAACGAGAGTGAGATAGATGCATTCCGCAATGTTTCTATCTATTTCCCCCGCATGGTATAGAATAAACGATGACTATTCCTATCTTTAAATAGATTCTATTGTTTTATATAGAGAGAAAAACATCTGTTTTAACGTAATCGTTATTTTTTCCACTGTTATGTCCTCTATTGTTTTCTAAAAATGATACAAATGCGGCGAAAATTGGGAATTCTTACATCATTAAATTCTATCAACATTTAAGAATTTTAAATTAATTAATTAAGAGAAAAATAAATGGTTTAATTATACAGACTGAATCGGGGGGAAAACGTGCGCGGATTTTTTCTGCACTAATTTACCCGTAACAACAACACAATGTTGTATTAATTAGTTATACATATGAGAGAATTATTTAGTTTTTCTGTTAATTATAAAACTCATATTAACGACTAATTTAATAACTTTATAATTTTTTCTTTATCATTAAAGTAAATTACTCAAGTTCAAAATGAAGACGTTTAACAATAAACAACAACATAAGAGAAAAAAAAATACAATGACGAAGCGTAATTGTTTTTACTCATCAATAATTCTCAAGAATTTGCAATAAGACAATAATAATAATAATGATAATAATAATAATAATAATAATCGTATAAACAACATTGGGGTATAATTATATAGAATTTCATACAAGGAAGGCAAAATTACAGGATTCCAAAATTGTGGATAAGTAACGTATAAGTGGTTCGATCTTGATACTACTACAACGGAAATGTAACAACAAACATCATGTTGTTTTTAAGTAGATTCTCAAGAAAACAACAGTAAACAGATGTATCGTTGTTGTATGTATGTTGTACAGATTTTAATTTCCTTTTTGCCCGTTTTTTTTTTTCAATATTTGTCGGACTAAAAAAACGGCTGCAAGGCCATCATACACTTACAGTTTTAATAAAAGTCCATTCATAAATATGCCTCAATCTATAACATTTATAAATTGATAATAATAATAATAATAGTAATATCCTGTAGACATAATCTCCATAGTTTTCTCTACATATTCTTTAAAGGCTCTCCGGATAAAATACTCGATTCGACGTGCAAAAATTGCCAATTTTCAAACACCGATATCTCGCTTATTTTTTTAAGATATTGGAAGATGTAAACGTGGGTTAGATAGAGAGTTTCATGATGCATATTTTAAAGCTTTTTTATTTTGAAAAAATTTGATAAGATTCTGAATGGCAGAGAAAACTCTTGAATCCAGTTTTTTTTCGTACATTTTTCTTCATCACTGGCTGAAACTTATTCAGTTTTATTTATTTTCAATATTTAACAAGTGATTTAGTTATACATCTTTCAAGGCAAGCTCACAATCTGTAGGTGAGGCGAGCAGCCATGTTTGTTTTCTTATCAGGAACTTTGACGTATAGATTGTGACGTCATGGCCAATCACATTGTATCCAAAATTCTTCCAGTGAAGTTCATATGGTTAATTAATTATTTTCTGGGTTCAACTAGTCAAGGCACACGCATTTATTGACTGTATATGAGTGATTATTTATGTTTTTTCTTCTCCACATTCAATCATCACTTTTATTTGGAAATATAGGTTATAATAAACAACAAAGATTAGCAAAACGAACCACCACTGGTTGACTATCTCGCGCTCTCTCGTTTGATCGAAATGATTGGTCGAATACTTCCCCCGTCCCCTCACCTGTAATCGTGTACTACCTTGTCAGAAAGATGTTTAGCAAATTTAAAGACCTTTAAAAGTTTCAAGAATTTTCGCCGTAGGTTTGTTAGTTTTCCGATAAATGAAGAAAATTAAAAAAGCATCTAACAAAAATCCAATGCACAATCTCAAACATAGAAAATCCTATTCCATTCTTTAGAAAGCTGATGTAAGAGGAATTGTTTTAAAGCTCGCTGAAAATCCAGTTCCGAAAATTAAGTGAGTTTGAATCCTATTTTTACCTATTATATTAATAACTGTTTAAATTAATTAATTTGCTTCAAAATTGATATGAAAATGTCGTAAGTAATATTTTGAAAATCTGTATTAAACTAAGCCGTGTTTGTGTTATCTGGTACACTCAATAATAAGAAGCACAAACACGGTCTAGTTCAAGACAGATTTCGCCACAGATTTTCAAAATATTTTCCATTAATAATAATATGGTGGTAAAGTAGATAGAATTCTCATAATAATCAAGAAGCAAATTAATTATTTTTAATAGTTATAAGTTATAAGTAATAGGAGAAAAATGAATAAACTTTCCGTGAAATTCACTTAATTTTCAAAATTGGATTTGAAGATATCTTCATGACCGTGCCTCTTGCGTCAGCTTTCTAAAAACGAAACTATGATTCTCTGTCTTTAAAATTATGCAGTTTACTTCAGTTATTGGAAAACTAACCAGCCTATTGAGAAAATTCTTGCAGATTTGGAAAGCTCTTACAATTTTCTATCTAAATTCACATGATTCATATTGAAAATAAATAATATTGTCTATATTTTAGTCATTTATGAAGGAAAATGTACGAAAAAAACAGGGTTTAAGAGTTTTCTCTGCTATTTAGAATTTTATTACATTTTTTTCAAAATAAAAAGCTTTAGAACATACAGCATGAAATGCTCTATCTAATGCACGTTTACTTTTTCCAATATCTTAAAAAACAAGCGAAATATCGATGTTTGAAAATTGACAATTTTGTTCAGAGACTCCTTAATTTCGTATTCGTGAATTTGTGAACGTCGAAAATAGTTACAACAAGTCTAGACTGTTGTTGTTGTTGTTGGATTGTTGTTAATAAAATCACATAATTTTTGTCGATGCTGTAGAGAAACAAGATTTTTTCTCCCCATCACCGGTGTGACAAAAAAAAGCAATAATTATTAATTGATAAGATTAAAGAGATTAGTCTGATAATTATCCTCGTGATAATTTAGTGGAAATGATGTAGAATTTCGTAAAATTTTTCGGAGAATAATCGAAACGATTGACTACTTATATTGATTACATTGATTCCCATCATCCGGCTTAAATTTATTAACGAATTTACCTTGAAAATCTTTATTCAATTTGGCATCATCATATTTATGTATATTCATTTCTATTTTTGTTATTGTTGTTATTATTTTTGCTGTTATATTTAAAAAAAAAATATTACAAATTTTTATTTGTATTATTATAGAATATTATTGTACCTTACGATAAGCGGGTAGGGTTAATGACATTTTCATTTCTACACTGTACATATTAAAAGAATTAGAAAAATATCCTAATATTGTTATAAATTATTAAGATATGAGAAATTGATGTTTTGAAATCTTTCCATAAAGATCAAGGTAGCTTTTATTTATAATTATTTTTTGTCTTTCAATAGAAAATTTCCCATTAGTTTATCTCCTCTCAAAAGCCACTCAAAAATAATAATGTTAATACAGGGTGTTGGATCTAAAAATGGTCGATACTATGAAAGTCCTATAAGTTGAAGAGTGATTCGAAAAATACTTTAAGATCTTTTAGGGAAGTCCCTGAGGATAATTTTAGCAAGATTAGAACCTTGTAGCTCATTTGGAAGTTGTTAAAAAAACGCTCGTTTTGAACAAGATTACAATTTTCAAAACCTAGCTAAACACATAAAAAACAACCAAGGCAACATTGATCTTATTCGTTTCAATCCATTGCATACTACAAAAAATGGATTCCAGAATGCTTTGAATATTCTAATTTTGCTAATATAACCTCCAGAGACCCTCCTATGAATCCTTGAGAAATTTTTCGTATCACTCTTCAACTAATAGAAGTTTCATCGTATCGACCATATTTAGAATCAACACCCTGTATATCAATAGATAAGTTTCTATTTTTGTAAAGAAAGTGTTTTAGAAAAAAACCGATGTAATGTTTACGGAAATCGTCCAATTCTTCATCTTGTCTGGCCAGTTGGTGTTAATTTTATCGACGACAAAACAACGACCTAATCCTTGCTAGATTTATAATAAAATTAATGTTGGTTCCTTATTTATTTGTTCACGGTTTTATTTATTTTTTTTATTTTTTCAATTTGGATACAACAATGATTGAAAATAATATAAAAACAAACCGTATTACTATTATTTCTCACATTGTTTGTATTTTATGTATGTATTTATGTATGTGTTGTGTGAATTGTTTATTTTGCTTAACATGAATTTTATTATTTGAAGTAAGTTATAAATAGCAGGCGCCATGGATTGTTAAAATTTCACACATACATACTTATATTTAAGTCCGTATACTACAATTTTATAAATATACACAATACTAAAAATACTAAATTTGATAATAGCGTTGATAGAAGGAGGAATGTGTAAATAAAAACGGAACGAATTAAAACTGCCCCCAGATGGACGATGATGATGATTATTTTTAATTGAAATTACAATACCAACAATAATCAGCAAAAAAAAAAATAGCAAATCTTTAATAACATAATTATTTTAATTTAACCAGTATTATCAGTTATTTATTAAAAAACAAAATCGTCAAAAATTAATGATGTTATCATATTATTTATAATGGAGAATTAGATAAGATTGTTGATTTTTTTATTAATTCAACTATATTCCGATATAGATGATCTGAGGTAAAAAACAACAATTCACAACAGGTAATGTAACTATCGTGTTTAAATTACCAAATGTTGTTTGTGAATACAACAACAAGAAAATCAAATTTACGCAGTTTTCGTAATCGAATAACAACTAGACGAAATCAATGCCATCAAACGATCGGAATTGGCAAAGTTTACACCACATAAAAACAGGAAATGAGGTGAATCTTAATTATATAATCTACCTATACGTAATAGTGTCACCTGTTAAACGATGACCAACAACAACAACAACAACAACAGCAAAAAAAAAATGTAGAAACATGTTAGATTATCCGTGGGAAAAAAATAATTGGAACAACAATATGTTGTATTGAGAATATAGATGTGATTTAGAGATAATGATGAGTGTGATAACGAGAGAGGGGGCGGTAAAAAAGTACGCAAACTGGCCTGCAGAAACGCACGTACCTAAGGAGTTTAAAGGTGCAAATTTAATTAATAAGAGGTAGCTCATAACGTTTACGAAATACTAATTTGTATTATAAACAATTTAAAAAAAAAACCTAAAGGGCTTTTTTAAGGCTAATAACCATTTTAGCTCAAATAAACCCTTCTGAGAAGTTGTTGAGATGGTGATGTTTTTGTCTTCTTTACAATAATAATCCAAGAGGAATTCTATTGATTTTGGGCATAAATTTGCACGATATTTATACGAAAATAATATCATTATAATTGTTAAAATGTTGACAGATCCGGAAAATTTTCTCAAGACAAATAACAGTATTCATTGAGCAGAGAACTTGTTTATTGCAAACAGGTTTAAATAAATATGTATTGTCAATAATTGACGTTTTATATATATTTTAATAAATAAAATCATACTAATAATAATAATAATAATAATAAATTTTATATTGAAACGAAATTTATAAATCGATTAAATTTTTGATAATTAACGAATCGTATAGGTGTAAATTTGCAATTATTTTTGCTTATTTTAAAGATTAAAGAGTGGACGAGTACCATATGGGACAAATCATTAAGAACTTTACACTTTAGTATAAAGTACCCAATTATGGTATTTTTAGTAATGGTAATAAAAATAAAAAATAGATTTATCTGAAGCAATACTACAGTTCGTCTAGTGACCTCCTCTCTTGATTGCATTCTTTTGCATCTATCGATCTTTATATGAAAGCAAAATAAGAAACATACAATGCAATTTACATTGAAATCAATATAATGTAGTAGAGAAATAAAAAAGAGAAGAAAAACTCGTTTCCATTTGATTTTCAGATGGAAGTTTTCTAAATGTGTGTCTTATTAGGCAATGAACGTATAAACATTGCAACAACAAAAATACAACAACAACAACAACAAAGTTCGCATACGTGACCTGAAGTACAAACAACAATGACCACAACAATATAATAAATCCACCGTTTTAGGATAACAATAGAGGGCGTTGAATGTCCTTTCCGACAACCTTGCCGGAAGTTTCCGGGTTGTTCCCATTACCATTTCAAATTTAAAGGGGAGAAAAAGGACATAAAAAATAAATAATTGGCGACAATTGCGTAATTTTGGCGGACATACACACATATCCGCCGTCGTTAAAAATCACACCTGTGCCAAAAAAAAAACACAACACGTTGTTTCTTTTCTATTCATTGATCAAAAAATTTGGGTAATTTTTCATGTCATTCATGGGTATGTGATTTAAACAAACACACCTGCAGCTTTATTCCTCGTCCTGGTACCATCCTCGTCCAATAAGGGTGCTTTATTGCGCGCCTCTACGCTTGTTGTCGTTGTTGAATTGAGGATCAAGAGCACTACTAGGGTCCACAGGATGCAGTTCATGATGGTGTGATGGGTTTTAGTACCCGTTTAACACTTTAATAACAACAACAACAACAAAATTAATTCACATACACTATTAACACTTGTCTTAACAGGGCGCGCGTTATTAAATCTATAAATAAATAACGATAATAATTATTTTAACAAGTTTTATCTTAAATACATCTTCAATAGATACGGTGCTATTTATGTAATAATAAAGGTGACACTATGTATGTATATATCTAGTAATAGATATATATATCTGACGTGTGTATATTTATATAAAAAGGAGAGCTAATACTATTATAACAAAACTGAACAACACCGATACTGAACGCGTTCACTGTCTAGTATAAACTGATTGCTAAGAAAGCACAACGTACGACTATGTACAAATACTATTCCCCTACTCTGTATGTGTGTGTGTGTGTGTGTGTGTCGGATACTTCTCTATTTATCCTGTAGGATGGTGTGATCCGGTGAGCTTTTAGGATAATGTATACTACCACACCTCTTTACCACACAGTCCATGAAAAGTCTAACTAATAGACCAATCACAATAAGTCTACCACAACTCTACTACAGTACTATTGGTAGGTACTACATCAAAATCCACCCTGTTGTATGTATATCTACCAAAAAATAAAACCTACAAGATAATTATTGTATATATACAATTAAATTTATTTATAAAAATTAACAAATCAAAAAAATGATTACCAGTTTCTGGTTATAATTACAATATTATTAATAATAAAAATTAATGAAGTGTGTAAATTTTATCTAATCTATAATATGTTGTATTATAGTTTCGATTTTTTTATTTTCAATATTTACAGTAGGTGTCGTGTTGTATTTTGTACCTTTTGATTTGTTTAATTATTATCAATTCTCATAATACTCCTACTACAATAAATGAATATTAAAAGTGTAATTTTTCTTTAGATTTTTATACGATTCGTTTGTATATGTAAAAATAAGATGAAAAGAAACGAAAAAATGGACCAAGGTCTGTACAGATGCTGATTGTTGTATACGTGTGTACACACATACACATATACACATGCACAATTTTTATAAGGCTTTCTTCTGCTTGAAGTTACCATTTATAGTAAGCACTGAGACGTTTCTCCATACTTGTACTGTGTGTATGTGTTTGTCGACAAGAAACCACCGAATCTCGTTCATTTCAACCTATAATGATAATAATAATAATGATGATGATGATGATAATGAGAAGCAATATTTGTATTTTGTTATACATCAATATCTTCATGTGTACAGATTGATTATCAACACCTCTTCTAGTCGGATCTAAACCAATTAAAATCGATTGAATAATAAAATCAATACAAGTCTCATATTACAAACTCATTTAAAAACAACAAATTATTTTAATTAAGTACACAAAAAGCTTGTGTATATTACGTTTATAACGTTCAGATCTAGTGTCGAAATCAATAAGTTTCACAAGACTTGATTTTGTGTTTTATAGAAATTAATCAATTATTACATTGTGGAATTGTTGAAAATTAACCCAATCTATTTTAATCATAGTTACATTTTCCATTTGTTCAACACTGATAGATGTATCAATAAACTAAGGATTTTCATGGATGATTATAATTATTCTTGAATAAAATTGTAACTATATCACACAAAATCCGATTCTTGATAATATTTCTTTTAATAAAACGATGCTGTTGGAAAATAAGGAAATTGTGGAATTTTAGAAGAGTCTAATGTAGAATTTTTCAATATTTTTCAGATTTCTGTAGTCTACTATACTCGATTCAGTTCTAATAAAGCGACGTTTAAGTGACTATTTATCGTTGGAAATAAAGCGAATCTTAAGTTAAACTAAACAAACTGTAGAATTATAACAAAGTCTTACATTACTCTAGAATTTTTCAGTAGTTTTGTAGTCTACTCTTCATATATTCGGTTCAGTTGTGATAAAGCGATGTTTAAGCGATCGTTTATCGTTAAACTACACAAACTGTGTAATTGTAGTAAAATTTACATTAATCTTGAAATTTTTAAAATTTTGTAATGTACTCTATGCTTGATTTAGTTCTAGTAAAGTAATGCTTCAGAGCTTATTTATTTTTGAAGACCAAACGATTATTAAGATAAGCCAAGTGTCGATTTGCAGTAAAGTCTACTTTTATTCTAGAATTTCCCAGTATTTGTCAAATTTTTGTAGTCTACTCTATGCTCGATTCATTCCTAATAAAGTGATAATAGTGATAGCTGTCCTATTTTATAATTATATCACTAAATACTTGAAAATTTGCTAATATTTACCAGGTTTTTTGAGTATTCTAAATTATTTTATTTCTACAAAAAATCAGATAAAACCTATTGTTTCTATTTAATCATAGATTTCAATAATTCATCATTTGTATTTTTTTCTCTAATCGTTTCCAAGTATTCCTTGAAATAAATCTGAAAATAAATTCAAAGTAAATAAATCAAATTGAAAGGTAGACTTGTTATAATCATCATGTCCATCACCTATAAAAACCAATAGGGTAAAATTATCAAAAAAAAAATAATTAAGTGCAATATGTACTGATAATACAGTACTTCATAATATGGTCTTATAAGCTTTCCACTATACAAAAATAAATTGATAAGATACCTACTTAAATATTGTGTGATAATTTTGACAATTTTAAAATAAAACTAAAAATATCCAATCGATTGATTTTATTGGAAAGCTTTTAAGGATTATTGTTGCCAATAATAATAATAATAATAATAATAATAATATTAATAATATTTAATTTAAAATAAACAAGTGTGACATGCTCAAAAAGCAATCATCAATATTTAAAGGAATTGATTTTTGTTAAAATAGAAAATTTTGGAATTACCAAATCTTATTAAAATAAATTCGTTAGAATTTCACCCTTAGTTTGCTTTACAAATGGTGAAATTTCAATGGGTTTTTCCCTACATATTTTTCTATTAAATACAATTAAAACTAGAAAGTCGCATTGAAACAAACATATGGTGGTTTTTCCAAATCTCCAACCCCTTCTAGGTATAAGTTGTATATTTTGTTGTTAACAAACAGGATAATAACAAACAATCCTGTCAACTATGTCCAAGTCATAAAGACGGATTTCTACAATAGTTAAAATAATAATAGAGGAATTTTGTTTGAAATTTATGGAAATTAAAGATGAATTTAGGCCAAATCTTAAATCAACAATATCAGGAAAAATACAGTTGCCAAATAATCCTTGACAGATCGATTATTTTTGTTTTGATAAGACTATCTGACCGACTTTTTTTATACATATGTCTGATCATCATCATCATCATCGTGTGGTGAATTATTTAGAAAAATTTTGGCGACTATCTAAATATTTATTATTTTATTATACAACTGTGACTATAGATCCAAATTATGTTCCAATATAAATTTCCCCTACAGAATTTTCATTGGAAAATTTAATAAATCTTAATTGCATGTATGTACATATGTATGTACATACATAGTTTATTCAATGTACTTACATACATACATCAGAAACAATGTCGGCTTATTTAAAACTACTTTATTATCTCGTTACTGTTAATTAATGACTTATTCCCATTTTGTTAGGAAAAATTAAGTACATTTTCTACTTAAATAAAATAGATGTTCATCAATTCAATCAATGCCACATTCTTAATAGTTGACTAAAGAAATTATTTTTAACTTTACAAAATATAAATCAAGTTTTAATAAAATAATAATAACAATGATATGAATTGAAAAGGAAGAAGGAGATATTGATGATGATAATGATGAAGAAGTAATAGATTTATTAAACAAAATGAATGACATCATCTATTGTTATAATTGTTATAATAAAGAATGACAGTTGAAATTTGCGATTATCAATGGAATTTTTTCCTTCTGGTCCACAAATATGTATAAATTTTTTTTAATTATAATTTTTTTTGCTTTTCATCATTAATAATTCTACTAATTTATCTAATTTTTTGTTGTTGTTGTATAGCCATTCGATTCTTCATTATCAATCGATATTGACAAGATTAATGTTCCACATTAGATTTAGATGTTATCATTGTCAATAATTAATTTATTATTGTTTTTCTATATTTATTTTCTTATAATTAACACTAATAAAATTAATTATAAATATTTGAAGGATATATTTTTGCGTCCTATTTATATGTATATAGAACTATACTTTTATTATAATATATAATAAAATTCCATAAAACTGGTTTAAATTATGTATGTATTAGAAATAATAAAGAGAATTTGTGGAATTAATTGAAATATGTACGAAATTGATTAGAATTTTACTACAACCATTATTATTATTATTACTATTACTATTTTTTCGTATAATAAAAGTTCACCTATATCCTATATCTCTCGTGAATATCTAATGACCTTTCGCAATATTCATAAAATATTCCACAATAATTAATAATAAGGCATTTCAATTGAATGAATCAATCACAATTAGGTGGTGATTATCGTTACAAAGGGTGATAAAAATTAATGGGGGTGATTCTTGAGTACAGTCATCCCACTTTATTATTTATTACCACTTTGAACTGTGAAATAAAGAAATGTCTTTATAAAATGTGATAATAGGGGTAGCAGTAGAATTTCCTCTCGTTAAATAAGAGTGTAAATTAGCATATGCTAATAAAGTTCTGATTTATAGAAGAACACTTGGATCATGTTCTTTTTTTATATTTATCCACATAACTCTGGCAATATTATTTATTTTGTAATGAATATAATGTAACCGATAGTAAACTGAAAGGGGCTTTAGAAACCTACGAAAAAATTTCCAATCGGCTTGTTAGTTTTCCGGAAAATTTACAAAAACCCTAAAATAATAGGTAGTTTTTTTCGAATTTTCTGTGATAATTCATTTAATTTTCAAAAATTTCATTTATAGAGAATTTTATTGAAAATTTTCATGTACATATAAGCTTGCAAACGATTATTTATTGTTAAAATTGTACAAAGAACTTGCAGTCAAATTTTGATTTACCTTTTTAACAATGCATATGTAGCTATACGAATTTGGAGTTATTTTTGTGAAGAAAATGGTCATAACAAGCAAGATATTGTATTCAACTTTTATGGACTTGACTTTATTTAATAATTAAATTTATTTGATAATAAGAGTACTTTGATGATTATTAATTGTAACCATTAAGATTGCTCTTCAGCCCTTGATGCCTCCTCTAAAATACGTTATGTAAAAACAAAAATCATTCATTTATTTAGACAAGAGTCTAATGATAAGAAATTGTATCAATTATCAATTATTCTTATTATTATTTTGTTCTAAAAATCATTAATACATTTCTAAAGATAATAAGAAATTGTGTCAATTCAAGTTGATGTTGCATGTGTGTGTGTGTGTGTGTGTGTGTGTGTAGTAATTGTTATTGTTGTTAGTATTGATAATAATAATAATAATAATAAGAGAGAGGCGCCACAAGATACTTATCAATCATAAATCCTGAAAATATGAATTATTTTATCTCGGGTTGAAGGTTGTCAGTATATGGTGGGTGGGCGGTGACAAGCGTAAATTCTATCAAAATACATACACACAAATGAAAGCACGTGTATTGTGGACATTTTTTTTTTAAACCGGTTATTACAAAGATAATCAATTAGATAGAATTCCGATAATTAATGCACCAAAATAATTATTAATAAATTTCTAAACACACGGACAGATTGTTAAAAAGTTAAAGAGGGTGACCGGAATGTTGTAAACAAGGAAGTGGATATAATTCGTATTTATAATTATAATATTTAATATTAAAAATAATAATAATGATGATAATAATAACATGTATGTATGGTATATAATAAAATTGAATTCAATTAATCAATTTCGTAATTATAAATCATTTGAAGGGGTCGAAGTTCGGGGAATTTTTCATAATAAAAGGTTAGATTGATTCAATTAACATTACACAAAATAACAGACCCAAAACTGAAAATCAATTACTTTGTATAAATAGATTTATGTGTATTGATGTGTCAGCACCCTGTTGTACATTTATATATTTCATAATAATCATCATCATCATCATCAGGAAATATTATTCGATAATAAATCTCAATAATATTTTCATCATTATCAAATCATTATTATTATTATTATTATTATTAATTTATCGAAATTAATCTTGTCGCCTACAACAAAACAGAAACTATCAAAATGCAATCAATTTAATTTAAGATTCCCACCCCGGATCAAATCGAATCAGTTCTGATTGTCGGTGGTTGGATTATTAATAGAGATTTTCAAAGTACAGGTAGGATACAGTTGGGGGTTCTGTTCTTTCGCATCTTCTATTAATGAAGCCCAGGGCCGGATTTACGGGTGTCTTTTGATAGTAAGTGGTAAAGTTTTTCAAGCCCTATCTATCTATTTGTGCTAACAAGAAACAAGCAAGTTTATTCAGGGGAAAATTCGACGAAAATTTTGGAAAATTTGGGAAAATTTCAGGACGAATTTTCCTAGAATTTTCAAGAAATGTCCCACATACAATGGTATTATTGGATACAATTCATAGTACTGCCAACATTTTCCAAAACGGAAAATGGTCTGAAATGCACCAACAAATTACCGTTCTAATACTGGCCTACACATTTCAATTACTCAGAAAGTGTGATAATAGAGGTAGCAGAAAAGCTTCAATCGTTGAATCAGAGTGTAAATCATGTTTTCCTGAATTCTGACTTGCCCTTTAACTTTGAGCTCAAAATATGGATGATTTAACATTTTTAATCGATTTTTGTTCTAATTTCTGCTCTTCTAATCTAGCTTCTAAGATATGTCTGTTCTAAATCGAGGATTCTCAATCTTCTTACAGGTTGGCACCTCAATGACTCAGTGGTAGCTTTAGGGGGGAAATGTATGAAAAAAACATGCTCCAATATTTTTATCTGGAATTCCTAATTCCGCCAAAAAATTGAGCATTCTAACTCTGATTAACGTATTTCAATATTTCAAAAAACATGCAAGATAATGATGATTAAAGATTGGCATTTTTAATTCTTAAACGAGATCTTAGAAAAAAATATTTCATTTGAACGTCGAACGATCCACTGTATTAATCCGGCACTGTATGAACGAAAACTGGCTGGCCACCAACATTGTAGTTATCTTCTTATAAAGAAAGTATCTGTTAATCACCCACCCACCCGTCTCACATCAGTGTCAATCAGTGTTTAGGAAACAAAAAGAAAGTCGGCATCTTCTCTCTATTTCTTTGGCTAACATCGACAAAAGAATCTGTGATGGAATGTGATTAAACGGAAAAAATACCAAAGGTGACAAATACTGGTGGGGTATTTATAAGAAGATTCCTCTCGTGTGTTGTTGGGATTTATAATAACACCAAAAAGAAGAAGAGGCCAAAAAAAAAAAACGAGAAGAGAAGAAATGTACACAGGACTGAACGGCGCCATCAATTCATTCATTCATTCATTCATTCATTTCTAGATGATATTCTTCTATACAATACTAGTAGACATCCTGTCTTTTGTCAGAGATTTTTCGTTCGAAATATAGTGAAAATTCACGTATTTGCGCCTATTTATAAACACTAAATAGTCTCGGTCGCCTTTATAGCATTGAGGTGTATATAATCGGCCCTTTGTGGCCGGCCTTTTAACAATGTGTGAACGGAATTTAAACGATTTTTGTTGTTGTTGTTGTAATTTAAGAAAAATCGATTTCAACACAATATCAATATTTTCAATTATGAAAACTTTATGTAGGTATACCGGGTGATTCACCTAAAATAAAAAGTTTTTATAGAAACTACCATTATTTGGCGAGCAATTCGAAAAATAATTCAAGGATTTGTAGAAAGATCCCTAGAGATCATTTCAGCAAAATTAGAACTTAGTAGCTCATTTGGAAGTAAGTTCGCTGTTCCTTATTTTATTCTGGAAAAGATGGAAGCGTTTCGCATTTTCTCTAGAATAAAATGGAGAGAAACGAAAACCCGCTGTTAGGAGGGCCTTTGAGTCACTCATAGGCGTTTTGTATGCTTAGCTCGTTTTTTAAAACTTCAACATTATTTAAAACGAGCGGCTTTGACCAACTTCCAAATGAACTACAAGGTTCTAATTTTGCTTAAATGATCTCTAAGCACCCTCCTACAAATCCTTGAAATATTTTTCGAATCTCTCGCCAACTTTTCGTCTGACGTGCCTCATCCGTTAGTTGTACAAGAGAAGAAAAATCATCCAACATTTTCTTGGTCGTTGTTCATATTCTACAATGTTTTATTAAACGTACAAATCAACATCTGGCAACTATTACAAAGGATTTATACTGTAAATCCTTCAAAAAATGACAAACACTCTGTGTAATATATGAGCGTAGTATAATAGTGTCAAAACATAAAAACCCATCAACGATATCAAATTATAAATTTAATAAATAAATTATAATATTACAAGTTAACAACAATGCGAATGATATAACAGAATTGCAATTCTTTTCCGCATGATTAACACGTACATAAACGAATATCCTGTTGACATCACAATTATATAATTATCATCATCATCATCATCATCATCATCATCATCATCATTATTATTATTATTTTGGTGGGTTTATTTCAACCATCTAGTGTATTAGGTATGTAGGTATAGGTATAAATACAAATAATACGATTGGAAATTTATTTTCTGTAAAATATCCCCTTCGTGCTTTTTGTCGAGTTATTCAGCTTTACAGCCCACAATAAACAGGCAATTACTGTTTAACACAACACAAAACCGTGTCCATTTCGTGTTCTATGTATACATACAATTCATATAAATGTTGTTTTCCTTTCTTTCTGTCTTTTCAAATATAAATCTGTTTCGTTATTGAAGCCGACGATTTGATTTTTATGGTCCAAGGGTTTTTATATACGAATATATGAACAAATTCGAAAAGTCAAAATACCAATTCATTCGTTGAAACATTCTTGAGTGTTGTGTATAATTATTTGGTTCATTTGTTGCTTGAAATGTGAACGAAATTGATATTGTATAGCGTACACCACTTAATACAATCAATACAATGTGAAATCGAAATTCTTTTAACTCTTTGATATCAATCAATATTCAGTTGTGAGTAATAAAATTTTCATCTTTCATATTTATATATATATATATATATATATATATATATATATATATTGTGACACCATTAATGTATTCAATGCCGGTCGGAAATTCCGAACAGCTGCAGACCTGAATTTGTCAAACCACAGGCGCAATTTTGAAACTGACGAAATCTGCAGCATCTCCTGTTACGTACAGTGCAGCTTTGTGTGAAACATAGGTGATAGACTTATCGAACAATTTTTTTGTATTACTTTAATCTTATAGTTTTTTAATCAAATGTGTTGTGTGTGTTCAATAAGTAAGTGTTCATAATGCCCTTTGAAATGGTCTTTCTAGTACTGTATCACGCATTTCATAATTTAAAAAAAAACGAGCCAGAAATCGTGGATTAAATCTTCGTTTTAATCATCCCTAATACCATCTTCAGTATGTTTGATGATAATTGATAGATTTTGGCATGTTTTTACTCTTATTTGAACGTAATTTTTTATTCATTTCATTGTTGTATCGTTGTTTCCTGAAGGCGAAGGCACCAAAAGCTCTGAGAATAATTAATGTGCCCTTTGGCTACACCCATGGTCTAAACTACTGATAATTGCCGCATTACACGGCGGTGACTGTATATTAAAGTCCTAATTGTGTGGTCTATTGCTTACTATTTCTAGTAGAATCATAGTAGAAGAGTAGGTGGATTTTCGTAAAATAGACACACTACAAACATCTGTTTTCTTGTTGCTCTTTTCCTCCCTCTTTTACTTTATTACACCTGACTATGTCTTGTTTGTGTTGGTGTGTGTAACAAGCTTGATCTTGTATAATGTCAACTATTTCAGGTAGTTATATACCAGATTTTTATCTATGGATAAACCAACTAGTATATTATATACAATATTATATTTTACACATCATTTTCAACACACTATTAAATACATATTTTTTTTGAATTTCTGATATTTTATGGGCCAAATTTTGGATTAGATTGTAAATTGACTTCATCTAACCGAATTTGTGTGTTTGTATTTTGTATGTAAAGAAATTCATTAATTGACGCAGACATAATACAAATAAAAACATTATTAATTGAACTATAAATCTAAAAATAAACGGCTTTTGCTCAAGAAGAAAGACACAACAAACAGGCCAAGACAAAAAAAGATATGAGAGTTTTCAACTAATTATTACGACTATAAGTTGTTGTTTTTGTCGTTTTACTATTGTCTGAAATTTAAATTTTGTGTCAAACAATTAAAAGAATAATTCTATTGTAGATTAATTTTAGTAACTGGATTTTTGAAAAGTCTCTGATCTCAATGCTTATATCCTCAAGACCAAGACTCACAATCAGAAACTAGTCTTTTAGTAACTTGAAAATGATTGTTTCAATCACATTTTCATATGTTCTGTATGCAAGAAAGACACTCTTGAATAATCGAAATTATTTTAAGGCCTCACTATAAAGTACAATAATAATTTTGACTGATCGAAAAGAAAGAATGATGATCACTAGTTAAAAACTAATTTACCATCTCGGATTTCCATGACATTGAGCTACACAAGTCGTATTACCCTATTTATTGAATGTGAACACGTTTTATCATAAATTATCGATACAATTACTTCTTTCTAGTGGGTCTAACAATAAAAAGGTTGGCGAAATCTTTAGCTTTTTTTTATAGAAAGCGAGACTATACCGATCCCTAAGATGGATGTTTTTAACATGGTCGATTCTAAAAAACTCCTATAAATTGCTGAGCGACTGGAAACAGATTTCAAGGATTTGTAGGGTAGTTACTGGAGATTATTTTGGCAAAATTAGAACCTCGTAGGTCATTTGGAAGTTGGTCGAAAGACACTTGTTTTGAATAATGTAACACGATTTTTAAAAACAATGACTCGAGAGCCTTCCCAATATGGATTTTTTTTTCTCACTCCATTGCATTCTATAAAAAATTCGAAACATTCCAGAATGAAATTAAGAAAAACAAATATAGTCAATGTTAAGAGTGTCTACGAGTCATTCTAGGTTGTTTTACGTGTTTACTTCGTTTTTGTAAGTCGCGACATTGTCAAGTGCACACGTTGTTTGACTCACTTCTAAATAAGCTGCAGTGTTGTTTAAAACCTCGAAATATTATTCGAATCGCTCGCCAACTAATAGGAGTTTCATATGAATGTACCACATTTAAAATAGACACTCTGTATATTATACAAACCGGCTCAGTAGAATAGAAATTCAATATAAATAGAACATTTTCAAGTGAAACAGGTCGTATAAATTAATATACATTTTATACTGCAACATTTACATACAGTGGTGGATTAACATAATAGAAGATTTAAATTATAATATTGCAAATAATCACCATTAATCACAAATAATAATTGTTTTTGTTTTTCATATTGTAGGTATTCAAACTATTTTTTAAACAAAATAATTACAATTTGATTGATATATTGTTTTGTTTTCTATTATAAATCAATAAGTATACAAATAAAGTCATACATTTAAATCATCGAATTGACTATAAATTATTATCATTACAATTTTATCCAATAAATGATTGTTATACTATTTTTAAATCAGTAGAAAAGAGACTTTAATAATGAATAAATCGTAATAATTATAATGAATATTATAATATAAATATTTCTATCATAGTTGTTTTTCTTATAATATTTTATTATAAATGTTTATAACATTATTGTTATAACTTATTGATAATATTTACGATTACCGGACTTTCATTATGTTTGCTTTTTTTAATTATAATTATTAAATGATTTTAATTAGAATTAAAGAAAGAGCAACTGTTGTCAATGTTAATTTTACAGTGTTAGTTAAAAACAAGATAATTAACTGAAAATAATTGCAATTTTTACACCTACTACTGATGCATACAAGTTTTTTACACCTTTTACTAATTAGAGATGATGATGTTGATAATTTATCGTTTTGTTTATCTGCTGTTAAGCATAGAAATAATTTCCACTACATGTATACTATACAATATATAAAATATATAAAGATTTTAATTGATAGAAACAATTCGTGATGATATCTTACAATTTTTAATTAATTTACGAGTGAATTTAGATTAAAAACTGAACATCTGGTACAGAATCTTCGTTGATTAAATATTCAGAAGAAAAAAAAAACACGACTTATTTGGAAACATGAATGGTTTTCTTTTCGTTTTTGTTCTTTTTATTGTTATCATTATTATTATTATTATTGTTAATGTAGCTGAGATAAATTGTTGAATGACCGTCGTGTTGCGTGTTTGTGTGTATGTATATGCGGATAAGTGTGGGTGAAGTTGGTTAGTTTCATGGAGAAAGCTGTCAAACTTCTTCGTCTTCTGCTTATTATTATTATTATTGCGGTGGGCTTATCAGTTGTTTATTTTTTTCTTCGCCTGCTTGTTGTTGGTGTTGTAAGAGATTTCCAATATAAAAAATCAACGCCATTCATGCAAACGAACAACTGTTGTTACTTTGCTCTTTTTTTGCTCATCTTGTGTGTCTATTTTTGAATCTTTATAGCAATATAGTGGGCAGTATGTGTGTGTAATATTTGTAAATTTCATCTGTTACTTACTATATGAGTATCTATATTTAATAGATATAATATATAATTTATTATCAACAATATTACAAGCAATCTCTTTTTCTTTTCAATACTGTGCGAACAGCCGGCTCTCCTCCTTATAGACACCAAGGGTCACACCATCAGCAAAAGCAACATTACCGCTCTGATGGCGCCAAACGGATAGAATAAAGGCGCCATCCTTTATATACACTTACACAAACACACATACGAATTACAATCGTTCTAAATACAAATGATTAAATAAATATATTACATCATTATTTGTATCATAATCATTAACATCATTATTGTTATCATTGTATAAATTATAATATATCGTCATGATTTGAGTTTCCTGTGAATGATGACGCTCCTTTCACGTTTTTACTTGGAATAGAAGTGAGGGCGCACCTTTAGACACAACCGATATGCACACAAGACAGAAAATTCCATTGTTTATATACATATTATAAAAGAAATGAAATGATAAATAAATAGTATGGATAAAGGAGGTGAGAGGCATATCTCTATTATAAATATAGTTAAATATAAATTTAGAAATTATAGTTCAATTTAATGTTAATTGATTAACGAAAATTTATAACCCAATCTTTTGATTTATTAACCAATATTACAGCTTTATAGTTGTAATAAATTGTTAATAATAAAAGAATAAATCTATTTAAAGCATTTAAATGGATAGTTTTAATTCAATTGAATAGATATGATTGTTATTATTGCTTACTATTCATTTACAATTGACAATAAGTGGGCGGTTGTATTGCATTATTATTATTATTATTATTATTATTAATATTATTAAAGACGTTACGGTTATTATTATTGAAATTATAAGATTAAAAATATCAATTGAAATTGTTTAAGAAAATTGAGCAAGTTTTATTTTAAAATATACATTTACAATTCGCCCGGCGCATCCACCATTTTTCACACAAAAGGGATTACTGGTATTCCTACTTGCGTACAGGCACATTTTCAAATATTTTCATTGAAATTATTGTTTTTTAAGCGTAATTCAATCAATGCATGGTAAAGTTTACATATAATTAGTTATGATTGAAAAAAAAATGGTAGAAATTTCGCTTTTTCTTCAACGAAACGAAAGTCGTGTTTTCGTTTCTTTAATGATACAGTCCGGTCGTGTGGGACGATAGAGACGGACAACTTTTGCTTTTACCATAAATGCAATAATAATGTCTCCAGTTTATCTGTACTGTTCATTTTTCCATTTCGTTTTATTATTGTTGTTGTTGATTTTTTTGTCGTTGTTGTTGTTGTTGTTGTTGTTGTAGAGGTGAGAACGGAGGCGTCATGGAGGCAGTACCCCTGCGGTTGCATCCAACATACAAATTTCCATAATTAATCGACCTGGTCCCCAACACCCAACAACACACACACAGACACAATTCGGCTATAGAGAGAAGAGCCGCACTTTTATATGTGTTAAGTCCGGTCTGTTCGCTTAAGGCGATCGACGATGGCCCCTTTGTTTTATCCGATTTCGTTTGATATTGGTCTTTGATTCCGCTATGTTCTTTTTTCTACTTTATCATCATCATCATCATCATCATCATCTTGATCATTATTATTATTTTTATTAGTTTGGACATCTGTTATTGGCTTGTAATATGGAAGTGTGGCGCCACATTGTGTGTGTGTGTGTGTGTGTGTGTGTGTGTGTGTGTGCAACTAGCTAGCAATGATATCTTGTTGTGGTTGAAAAACAACAAGATTCAGAAGTATATAGACGACGATGGCAATGATGATGATGAGGAAAGAAGGTGAATATCGCCGTGTGGGTGTACTGGAACCAGCTTTTCATTCAGGTTTCTTGTTCGTTATTTATATTGGTGCTTTTTTATATTTACACACATATGTATATGTTTGTCCCCCATCTTCATCTATACCACTGAGCATTTTTGTTGTTATTTTGCACCGTTTCAAGTAGGTATATATTTAATTAAAGAATGGAAATTGTTTTAGTTGTTTTATTACGACTTTTTCCTTCTATAACTTGAATATATCTGTGTATGTATGTGTGTGTGTATAGACCGTATATGGAGACAAACAACCGCCAACGTCTATACTGGCCACTTGCACTAAACTGCCAAGTTTTCACAATCACACACACACACACACACACAAGTATACAAGTAGTCGATTAAATTTAATGGAAAATCAAGAAAAATTACACAACAATCTCCTAAAATGTAACCGAAATTGCCAAATATTGGATAGAATCATTATAAACCACCATAGAATCGAATCAATCCTGAAATGGTTGGATGTGAAGAAAAAATTGAAGATTTTATGAAAACTGTAATCTTGTCCATTAACTTTATCTTGTATGCAGTTATTTAAATTTCTAACAAAAAGACAATGATGATGATGATGATGGGAAGAATGTCGACTACAAATTCCTAGTAGAAAGCCGCTACAGTAGTAGTAAAACTAGATATTATTACTATTACCATTATCATCATTATTATTAGCGCCACCCATGTTGGCAGTTATGTTCGACACTAATCAAAGAATATTCAAGTTGTTGGATATTATGTAAAACCCGCATGCTTTCGATTTGTTTAAGCTGAGAGAAGCCAAAAAAAAAAGAACACACGAGAATATCAATTTGAATTATTTGATGATTAATAACGGAATATGTTGTTGTTTGTTTGCTTGGCTCTTCTTCTTTTTTTGTTCTTGTTCATATCAAACATTGGTAAAAATGCAAAAATTACGTTATATCAGGTTGAGAAAAAGAGAGAAAATATGGTGATGTTGTTGTTGATGATGATGATCGCGTTGTGTGAGGTCAATAGTCCGGAGTTGACTGTGGGCGCCTCGAGGATGGCTTTCATCACTCACATTCACAGAGATTGTGTGTATACGAGCGTTGGCGCCGTTCTCCTGGTACATATGCCTCCTTCTTGTCGGTTTATATCGTTTTTTAAATATTATTCGACTTGTCTTACCATTACTATCATCCATTATTATTATTATTAATAACAATGCGGCACACTTTTCACTTTACAGTTTACATAAACTACAAATAAATTGACAACAATTGTGAATTGATTTGAAAATTAATATTCAAATGTAATACAAAACAAAGCTTATTAAACAATTAATTTTAGAAATAAATTTTAATTAAAAGACAATCTGACATCAGTTGAATATCTTCTACCTATATCATATATTGAATATTTTATTACTCTTCCTGTATACGGGGTATCTATTTTAAATGTGGCTTATTCTTATGAAACTACTATTATAGTTGATGAGCAATTCGAAAAATATTTTGAGGATTTGTTAAGTAGTCGCTGGGTAACATTTTAACAAAATTAGAGCCTTGTAGCTCATTCGGTGAACAAAAAAAAAAACAACTAAGCATTTAAAACGATTTTGAATCACTCGAAGACCCTCTTCTCAGCATTGATTATTTTTGTTTTTCTCAATTGCATTCTGGAACAGGGAGTAATGTTATGCATTTTTGAAAATCGGCTTTCAATAAAACAATAATAACCATTTAGTATTAGCCAAGATCAATGCGCATCCTTATTTTTTAATGTACTCACATAATAAGAGCTCTTTCAGTTGAATTGTCACCCTTTAACTAACATGGTGTCAAATCTTTATTCATTAATTAAGGGTCAATAATAAAGATCTCCCATATTCAGGGCCAGTGCTATATCTATATTATATCTATAGCTATATCTATATCTATGCTATATTTGCACAGTAACATAGACGGATCTCCTCTCATATAAAAAAAACTTTGCTTTTATCATCAAAATGATGATCCAGGATCTCAAAATTTAAAATCATAGATGAGAATGTAATTCAAAAATCGACCAAAAATTTTCTAAATCTTTACTCTCACCACAATTTGAAATTAGACTTCACTAAAAATGCATAAAATTTAAACAAAAATGCCCTCAAGTCTCGATTAACAGACGAGATTTTGACCAGAGTACCGCTGGTTGAAAGTACCCTTCGAGATAATCTTATTCATGAAAATCACGACTTTTTATCAACTTCCAAATGTGTTACAAGGTTCTAACTTTGATAAAATAATCTTTAGTCTCTCCCGCTACAAATCGCTGTTCAACTTAAAGAAATTTTATAAGAATCAACCACATTTAAAATGAACATTCTGTATGTATACAACTCAACTTTAGCTATCAATTATCGTAACACCGCTATTTCGTTATTTCTATACGGTAGATTATTTGATTGCCGTTATCCACCCTCGTATTATTGCAAATTGTATATATGTGAAAACTTGTTGTAATGAAAGATAATCGAAAATATTCATCCATATGTATGTGTACATTCACTTCGTTATATCCGATTTGTATATGTGTGAGTGTAAATATTTTATGAAGAAAACTTGCGATTACCTTTTATGTCTTCCTCTTCAAGTTTGTCCGTTCGGTTCTTTTTGTTTCCTCCATAGTCTTCTTCGTCGTCGTCGTCGTCGTCGTCTTCTTTATTTAAGACATGAAACATACATTTTTACGATTTATATGTAGGTTTTATAACAATTCCTTTTTTTAAAAAAAAGATAAAACATGGAAATGCTCGCTAAACAAAACTTTAAACAATTATTATCACTAAAACAAAAATTAATACATATGTAGGTACATTGCACTAGAATGCAAAGATGCATATGAATGTAGTATTTTATTTTATAAATGACATTCTATTAAATATTCATTCAGTATTGAAAACAACAACAACAACAACAACAACAACAACAAAAGAATTCTTCAACATATCTATCTGTTTCGTTCTTTTTTTCTGTCTACTCTTCTAGACATTTTATCAGATTAATCTCATCATCACGGTGCAATAATCATCAATACGATCTACTCTATGTCGACCATTTAATAATAACAATAATAATAATAATAATAATACTAACAATTTTATTCAACTATCACTCATATGTTGGTTTTGTGTTTTGTTGAACTTTTGAAATTTCATGATGTGAAATGAAAGATAAAGTTCTAGTTATTTATTGTATACAGAAACTCTTTCTTTATCATTACTATTATTATTATTATTATTATTATTATTATATTTCTATTATTTCTAAATCAATATAAAGAAAACGGTAAAATACAATAATCAATCAATTTTATTCAACTTGATTATATGGTTATAACTGTATTTTGTTATAGCAAACAAAGACTTAAAAGAGTCCATATGAGAAATGGGGATCTTAAATTGCAATTTTTCCTGATAAAAGAATATATATCAATAGTAATAATAATAATAATGATGAGATAAAAACTTTGGGTGTATACACAAAACACGTTTACCTACATACATATAAACAACAAATATTAATCGAACACTATTATTTATCTATCAGTCCACTCAAATGAACGTTATCTGATATGATTTGTTAAGCCTCGTTCAATAATTAAAGGACATCGATGAGATAAGACATTTTGGTACAAATTCGCAAGAATTCCAGTCAATGGTGTAGAAATAGAGCTGTTGACCAATAAAAATACAATAACGGAGGACATGTAAAGTATTGGCATGAATCTAAATTCATCGTTGAATATCGTAGCTCATTTATTGAGTTATTATTAAAAATTAATATAGAAATGTAATGTTATTTAAAAATTAATCTAAATGCTAATTTGTTTCACATAAAAAGTCGTACACACTACTGATCGTTTAAATAAAATTTAAACTCCACAGATTACGCATGGCTAGAGACGAACGTGCTTTATCTCAACTATGTTTTTTAATTCTGATTTCTGATTTCACCTTACTCGCGTTGCTCGCCAAGGCGGATTCGAATGAGAAAAATTGTTGTCTCACATTTACCCAGGAAACGCATCAAGAGCTGAAGAAGCTTAACTTAAGTTTTCAAATACCAAAACATAATTCCGAATTCTAAAATTGAATTAAAAATTCACGACTCAGTAGTGAGGATTAAAATTGGAAAAAATCTACTCTAAAATCTCTAATTGTAAGACAAATGTGGAATTAAAGTTGACAGTTTGCTCAAAAATCGAAATCTTACTACGATTTATAAACGTAACATTGTCAAAACGCATCCAAAAAGTGGACAAAAAGACTAAAATTGGTTTCTTCTTACAGTTCAAGAGCCAACGGAAATGGCACAAAAGTTCGAATCAATTCCTCCAACTAATTCCCGTCAAGGAATATATTCACAATCTGACACTTTCGATATGAAGAATATTGGGATAACAAAAGGGAACTAATGGGCAAACAAGAAAAAAAAACAGAATAAAGAAAGAATTTTAATGTTGTTTTCTAGGTATCTTCCTATGCAACAATACCAACGATACAAGTATTAAAAAATGGTGTGTTTTTTTTTATTAAAAAATAAATATACGGATTAACTTTTGACAATATTTCCAATTCACCAACAGACACTAAAAATGACCACAGACAATATTTTATAGTTTTCAACTCAATTAACTGTCGGATTAGCTATTCTTCTATTTATTATTTCTTTAAAATTTCTATTCCAATTCCAGAATTTATTTGTAATAAAATTAATACTAATAATTCAGGATCTTCTGATTTATATTAGATTTTTTTTTATTATAGTTAGATGCCTTTTATTTTTGTCCATTCTCTCAACTCTTATAGAAAGACAAAAAGATCAACACAAAATTAAAATCACACCTATTTTGTGATAAAAATCTTATAGCAAAGAAAATAGTGTAGGCATGCTAGGAATAATAATAACAAAAATTGAGTTGTTTATGAAATAATCACGCATTTTTCTCGTTATATTCATGTTCATATCACGATCAGTGGCGGACTGGTGAGCCGCATGCTAGCAAATCTGACTTGATATTCTCGTGCTGTATATGTGTGACTTAGTGACTTAATGACGAACAATGCATTTAAGTGTGCTTAAAGTCAGAGCCATCGCTAGTGCTCAGACAACTCAAGCACTACCTAAAGGCGCCACTTAACAGGGACGCCACAATTACAATTTAATGTCATTTTATATTCAAAAAAATAAGAGACTTCCGTTATCAATCATCATAACAAATTTTGCTAACAATTAAGCTATGAGGGAGACAGCTTTTAACCTATTATAGAGATAAATTTTTGACCTTTTGCCTGGATTTTAAGAAGTAGGTAAGTAATTGTTATTATAAGTACCTTAGACGCATTTCCGTGGAGGGAGGAAAGGGAAGATAAAAAAAGAGAGCAGATAGTGTTAAATGGTATGCTCCGGATTTCGTTAAGGCCACAATTTCGTTTTTCCGGTTTTCGGTTTTTGGTACAGTTTCGGTTCGAAGCCCTATTTTTACCAAAGGCCGATCCGTCACTGATTGTGAGTAAACTGCTAGCCAAATTTTTTTACGAAATTGACTTAACACTGTAACGAGTGCCTTTTCGCGTGATTTTTTTTGCTTAAAAATTAGCTTTGTCTATTTTGATATTGATACAGATGACGGATATAGGCGCAACTAATGACACACCCGCCCTAGTTTTATATGTTAATTGTCGATTTGTGGTCGTGTCTATTTGAATAGAAAATTTTCGAAATTTCTTAGAATTAAATTGAAATTAATTATTGAATTGTTGATTACAAGAAATCGAATCGGAATGACAATAATAAAAAGAAATAAGCCAAAATTATTAATGATATGAAAAAAATTAATAATTTTCGACATTTTTTCTCCCAAAGAGCTATTTCTCTGCCTCTTTTTCTTAAAAATTGTAATATTATATCATATTTATTTTTAACATATTCTCTAATATCCTGTCTTGATCTGATAGATTTAAACTGCATTTTTAATTAGCTTGATTCTGTCCAATTGTTATTTCACACTTTGTCTAATGTTTGATAAACGTGATCGATAACACGCCAGATTGTATAAATATCGTTTTTCTCTGTAAGTATGTATGTATGTATGTATGTGTATGTTGTATTTTCCATTGACAATCACATAGGAATAGATTTGTTAGAAATTGAAAAAATTCCATTATTGGTATTTTTCCGTTTATATTCACACGGTACACGTTTCTATTGTATATGTTGCAATTTAAATTAGAAAATAAGAGAATTTCACCCTATTATCTAATGACACATAAAATAAATCAAATGTTGTTATTGTTATTAAACTATCTGATAATAAAATCGCATATTAGAATAGAAAGAGAACCGGCGTTCTATCCGTCACTAATAAAAATACCCTAACACACCTTCTAACAAACACGACTATTATTATTATTATTATGTATACAAAAGAACAGAACCGTCCTTGATACGGTGTTCGTACCATATTCAACATACCATTGCGGTATAAAATCCATATTTATTCTTTCAGTTTATTAATAAAAACCACAAGAATAATAAAAGAAAGATTCGAAGATGGGATAGATGACTTGAGCGTGTTAAATTGGTAAACTTGTTGGTCGCGGTGATTCCAATATTAGCAACAATAACAACAAGGGGTGTTAGATTGGACATTCTTAGAAATATTCGATACAAGGTGATGGAGATGAAGATGACGAAGAAGAAGAGGACGCCCCGCTAAGGCGCCCACCGTGCTATCTATCATAAATCATTTTAAGATCATTCATTTTACTCTTGCAACTAATAGTGCACAACACCTACGCGTCACCGCACATTATTATAACGTATAGATATGGTCGTTTTTTGTCTTCATCTCACTGTTGAATACATGCATTGTAAAATATGCAAAAAGGAAACAGATTAATATTTATAGGATATAATGGGAATTCTCGGTTAAATTTCTATGGTATATACCCCCTTTTTTTATCTTTTCTATATACGTGGAACAACACGTTTCAAAGTCGTATTCGTGTTGTTCCAAGTTCCAATAAAAAAATGCAAATTAGGCCCATTTTTTTAAAATTTCCTATAGTATCTTATAATTAGTAAGAAAAGGACTTTTCTAAACGCATATTTCTTCAACCGTAAAACTCTTAATTATTCAATGATTACTGTTTTATAATCTAAAGTTTTACGTGTTCATGCTACTGTATTACGTATATTTTGAATTTCGCGCACAAATTAAAGTGACCTCTGACGTATTACACAAACACTTAAAATCAAGTTGGCCATGCTGATTTTAATAATTACAACTATATTATCTGAATTATCATTTATCATACACATTATTATTAATAATAATAATAAAGGCAAATATTACATTATTACAATATTTTTTATTAATAGTAACGCTTAATGAAATTGTGTAATATTTAAAAAATGTTGAACGTATTACCAACTTAAATATAGTTTGTCATTCAATTAGTAAGATAGCGCTTTCTATTTGC
The DNA here is from genome assembly GCA_039776855.1 of Mylabris sibirica. NCBI lineage: Eukaryota > Metazoa > Arthropoda > Insecta > Coleoptera > Meloidae > Mylabris > Mylabris sibirica. The sequence goes on along the minus strand of CM077843.1, from coordinate 13,109,232 downwards.
GGGACATTTAAATTCAAACTAAATTTACGAATTAGGACTTAATGTAAAACAAAAAGAAATCGTCATTATCAAATGTGATTTATTTGCGGAACTGCAATCAACTACTATTATCAACCTTGTTAGAAAATCTAAATTAAAAAAAGAATTAATGTGTATTTTACATTTGTAATCAATCACTTCTAATCAATATTTTGTTTATTTCTTTTTATAACTAAATAATAAGCACTAAAAAAATAAGAATTGTTTCGTTATTATTTAAACTGTTTTCATTTGAATCAATCAAGCAGTTTATTTTTACAGTTTGTTTCACATTATTTTTAATAATTATACATGATCGCAATAAGCGATAAATACTTAAAAAATATTTATATTATAATTTAATTAACTATTTATGTGTATTTTGTTGAAAACAATTTATTTTAAAAGTCCAATAAGTTGTTGCAGATCACCGAAATAAAATAAAAACGTGTTTTTAATAAACATGTTTTCTAAACAAAAGTCAATGGATTTTAAATAAAGTAAAAATATACGATACAAAGAACAAGAAAAAACAAACATGTTGATTTAAATTTGTATTAAATTATAGACAATAAGTTAATAATATAAATTTATTTTGATAATACAGCATGACAAACGGGAATGTGTTCACGAGACTTCGAGAAATATAGCCAAATACACCACCAGATATATGCTTTTCCTTTTTTAAAAAAAAAAATTATTTGTAAAAACCCACTGTTTGTCAATCAAAGAAGGAAAAGACAGGCTTATAGTTTTTATTTTTATAACGCTCGATTTTTTACGAGAAAAAAAACGTAATTTTACAATGCAATTGTAAAATGCAAACAATCAAACGAGCCGAGCTCAATTATGAATAATTATTATTATTATTACTGTTTAAAATATGAATTGAAAATTCACCATATGTTACAAATCAAAATTGTGTCACTTACGATAATGAAGGAAAACTATTTAAATGAAGATAGTGCTAAACTTTATGCCAAATATACTGTCTGCCCATCATACCAATCAACTTTATTAACATGTATACGTATTCAAGAAAGAGGAGAATTATTTTATATTTATTGTAGAATAAATTTATTTAAAGAGTATGAAGACAAACAGTAAGGGTGACAATTGTAATTATAACATATGGTAAAATTAACACTGAGAATCCCAGTACAATTACAACCACAGTAGTGATTGTTTCAATTTTTTTTTTCAAATAAAAAAAATTATTAATTTTTTTCTCCATTTTTCCTCTTTAATTTTAAGAAACAAAAAAATCATTATTATTTTTTTCAATATATATAATTATTAATTAAACACACTGCACTTTAACGGTTGGCATTCTTTAATTGATTTGAAAGCCAATCAAGACCTTCATATAAACCATCACCACTAGTCGCACATGTTGCCTGTATATACCAATTACGATTTCTTAATGAATGTAAACCCAATTTATCTGTTATTTCAGCAGCATTCATTGCATTTGGTAAATCTTGTTTATTAGCAAATATTAATAATACAGCATCCCTTAATTCATCTTCAGCCAGCATACGCATTAATTCATCTTTTGCTTCACCTATACGTTCTCTATCGTTGCTGTCCACTACGAAAATTAGGCCCTGAAAAATACAATTTTATACACACAAATAGAAATATTGCAAAAAAAACACAGAAATGTTGCTATACTTGTGTATTTTGGAAATAATGTCTCCATAATGGCCTTATTTTATCTTGACCACCTACATCCCATACTGTAAAACTGATGTTTTTATATTCTACAGTTTCAACGTTGAATCCTAATGAAAATAAAACAATTTTGTAAATAAACATTTATTAATATTATATGTTAACATTAGAAAAAAACTAACTTTAAAAATATCTCATTTCCTGTGACACATAATTACTAATCTCAATTGGTAATACTAATAAAATAAAAACGATACTTTTAACACTCATCTTTCAAATTCTTAATTAGAAATTTGAGAATTCTTATTAATGACCTCATTAGCAAAAATATGGTAATATTTCACAGAAATGTGCAATTTCGTACATTCGTAGATACGAATAGGAACCGAATAATTTCAATTTAGTGAGATTTTTTTTTGTTTTTCATAAACTTAATAAAATATCTAAACATTGATAATTTTTCATAATTTCAATTGATAAAAGACTGATAAAGTACAGGGTGTCTCAACAATCTTAAGCATGCACGATTTATTATAAAATTAACATTTCCTCAGGAAAAAAAAATTAATGCTTTAATAAAGCATTAATAGAAACTTGTTGGGGTTTTTATGATAATCACACCCAACTACTAATTTCGTGATGAATAGTCTATATTGAAAGCTTGCTCTGTATTTTGAAAATTAATTTCAACTATCAATCAGTTCCACGTCAAATCTCATCTAGAGCCCTATCAAATTTCTAAAGATTGACAAACAATTTTATAAGAGGAAGATCATATTCCACTTGTTACATCGTATCTACCAAACAATAAATTTCTCAAACTATCGGATCAGATCTAAAATTAATAATTAAAATTTGTAGCATAAGTTTTAGCTAGTTTTCCAGTGGAAAGTTTTTCTGTCTATTTATATGCTGGTACCTACTGGTACACGTACGCATAATTTTTCTTCACTTAATTAATTCGTTTATTGGTGAACTAAAAGTTGATTATCTGCCTGGGAGACTTGCCCTTCACGTTACCAAACCACAAAAATCTCTTAATCTAAGGAAGTGAATCTAATGTGAACCATCACTTCGCATTCTCCGCATAACCTACACCCCTTACTGTCAGAAATGCCCAGTTTCTTGAGGTATACAATATTTCTCAGTTTATTTCTGGTTAATTTGTGAAGCTTTAATATTCCGAGACGAGTAATAAAAACACAAAAAGTGAAGTTTAAAAAAAAATAATCTCCCTTTGGACTGATCCTTATAGTATACCCGGATCAAATGACGAACATCTCTGTAGTAAGTTGTTCGAATAAAAGAAAAAAAGGTATGCAATAAAAACGCAATCTTTGTTTCCAACTAATATAGGTGTACATTTGATTAAGTTGGGACACCCTGTATAAAATTTACAATTAGTCATCATTAATAATGACGTAGCATCAATTACATATAGTTTTGACAGGCTTTTAACCAAATAAATTGATAGTAATAAAAAATAAAGATTTATACAAAACAAAATACTTACCAATTGTTGGAATTGTTGTAACAATTTCACCTAATTTGAGTTTATATAAAATTGTTGTTTTACCAGCAGCATCTAAACCTACCATCAATATCCTCATCTCTTTTTTACCAAACAGGCCTTTAAACAAATTAGCAAAAACATTCCCCATTTTCTTATCGTGTTTTGTTGTTTTTTTTTCAATATAAATTCGTCTTTCAAATTAAATCAATCTATCTACCGTAATTACTCGTACCAATTGACCTACAATAAAGATAAAAGAAAAGAAAATTATACCCATTAAAATCATTCATGTATACAAATATTGTTAATAAGTAAGGTAATAGAATATAAGAAATATTGTATTGAAATTTCTGGATATTTTGAGATATTTTTAGAACAAAGACACATACAGAGAAGCACAGTGGGCTAAGAACTAATAAAGGTTATTAATCTTTAAATTGACATATTGATTTGATAACATGCCGGATTTTTCTTTAAATAAAATTCTCCAATTTTCTACCTTTTTTTTTATTTGTATCAACAAACCCTTGATGAATTATACCGAAAACACAATAGTAAGCTAGGGAAATAAAAGAAAAATTCTTTCAAAAAAAAAACACGAATTTGTCCTGTTGTCAAGTTACCACTGGAGAAACTTGAAACTTGGGGAACATACATAATACACTCACAATCAGAAGAAATACGCAAAATACTATTAATAAACAATTAAATATAAACAAATTTATATAATTTTTTATAAAACATACCTTTTATAAATTGTATAATAATAGTGTTCGTTTAGAAAAAAAATTATTTCCAATTAGAAAAAAATTTCTTTGTACCGTCTACAACATTCACACTCACACAAAAATCCTCCCAAAAGTTAACCGAATGTCAATATGGCGACAAAACGGTAATATGGTAGAGATTCGTACACTTCATGTATGCCACGTCTTGTACTATAAACGATCTGATTGGTTAACAACAGATCACGTGACCAATCTATTACCAATCACAATTAAAACTAACCTAAATTTGACAACGATCACTTGTTTATTATTATTTTCAAGAAATTTAACAATTATTTGAAAAATATTATATAATAGAATTATTAAAATTACAATGCCATACCCGAATTCACCGTTTCCGGTTGATTTTAATACGAATTTATTGTTGAAATTCAATGATGACGACGATCAAACAACTGTCACACAGGTGAGTTGGAGGTTGGTTTTTTTGTTCGAATGTTGGTAGGTGTGGTTTTTTGATTTTTAATTTAAAAATACGCGCCAATTTCAGGCTGAAATGGAGATGGTGTTTTCAAATATTCTAAAATGGTTGTGTTCTACACCAAAAATCACCTATTATCGAGTCAATACAATTAAAAGCGATATTGAAACAATGTTGGATTATTTAAAATCGAAAATCTCAGAGGTGGCTAGCATGATAAAATTTGGAAATTCCAATTATAGAATTAGTGTTTTTTTCAGTTGATTCCAAATGAAAATCATACAGTGATATTTGAAAAACACTCCTCTATTCCTGAAGTGATTATACTGTACGACAGTAGGGAAGACAATCAAGTTTTAATAAAAAAATACGACAAAGAAGTAGTAGTGGACGTAAATTGTGCTGCCTCAATCCTACGTGGAGCCCATTTGTATGCCCCAGGAGTTCTTGGAATGTTTGCAGGTTTTCCCGATTATTCACTTCTTTAACAATAATCTTTAACGAAAATATACAGGTGTTCAAATCGGTGATTATGTGAGTATCTTTGCGGATTTAGCAAAACAATGCAAGAAAGGCTTACAAAAACCTTACACTGGAGCAAAACTTTTCATTGGTAATGGAATTGTTCAAATGCCCCGTTGGAAATTATTCCAAGACCATCCAGAAATATCGTAATTATCTCTATGATGTCTTAATGAATTCAATCTTTTAATCGAATAAATTTTAGAGGAATTGCTGTACGTGTTATGGAGACAATATCGAAATGTCCATCAATTGGTGATGATTTCTTCCCAACTGGAACACTACTTCTGCAAAATTTACCATCAATTGTATGTTCATATGTGTTAGATCCACAAATAGATGATGTTATCCTAGATATGTGTGCTTCACCAGGCAATAAAACCACACATATTGCTGCTTTAATCAAAAATCATGTAATTATATGTAGATTATTTGTTATTATTTTAATTATCAATTTGAAATATTTGAAGGGAACTATAATCGCTATAGATAAAACACCAACGAAAATTGCAAATCTACAACGTCGTTGTAACGATTTTAATTGTAATGTTAAAGTAATACAAGCTGATTCGACGAAATTAATAAAAAATTCAGAAATTTCCCATATGAGATTTAACAGAATCTTATTGGATGCACCATGTAGTGCTTTAGGTAAACGACCACAATTATTAAATACAACACCGATTAAAGTGTTACGTTCGTACGTGCCGTTACAGAAGAAATTATTCAAAAATGTTTGTATTACTATTGTTAAAAAATTATATTTGTAAAAAAAAACATTTCAGGCGGTAGAATTGTTGAAAATCGATGGAGTTCTAGTTTATAGTACTTGCACAATAACATTAATAGAAAACGAAGGAATTGTTGCTTGGGCTCTATGTAATTTCCCACAATTAGAATTAATCGATTCAACACCGAGATTTGGTAATATCGGTTTAAAAGGAACATCATTGAATGAACAACAGTTAAATAAATTACAACGTTTCGGTCCTGAACAAGATAGTGTTGCTTTTTTTATAGCAAAATTTATTAAAAGACAATAATTAAATTTCTATTTTGTTTTGTTTTCAAAATATCCACCTACAAAATTGAAGGAACAGAAAAACCATCTGTAAATGTTTTAAAATATTATTATAATATTCGTAGATATATTTATATATATATAATGATCTCTCTTCTTACAGCTGAAAGTTAAACCGATGATTACGACGAAAAATATTTTTTGTGTCTTTATTTTAATAAATATCAATTGAATAATAAATGCTTTTTTAAAAACTATTCAACATAAGAAGATCATGACAGCTATAGAATTAAAGTTTCGTTCTTCAATTGAAAAATAAATCAAACAAACAAAAATACATTTGCTGTATGAGAGAAAATAAACAATCAGAATAAGAAGAAAATCTGCTTAAAAGGGTAAAAACACAATAAAATTAAATTTACTTATCAAGTTCTAGATTAGCATACTCTTCCTGCGACATTTCGGTCACCATCATCTCACCTGTTGGTAACATTACAACAACTTTATGTGTACCACCTGAAATTATAAAATAATACTTAATAAATACAGATTTTTTTCATTCGAGAAATTTCTTACCAGGACTTGGTGGTTCGGTTCGAATCAATTGTGCAACAACTGGTTGTTCTTCTGTCATTTCTTCAGATTGTTGTTCTTGTACTTCCATCATAACTTGTTGTTCCTGCTGCTGCTGCTGTTGTTGTTGTTCTTGTGATTGTTGTGGTGTTTCCGTATCAATTGCATCATTTGTTACTAATAAACATTGTTGTTGCCCATCACTGTCTTGTGTTATAAGTATTGTTTGTCCATGTTCATTTTGACCAGCAACTTCATAAACTGTACCATCATCACCAGTTATAAACATTTGACGATCACCACCAGCTGCAGCTAATGCTAATGTTGTTGATAAATCACCATCAGTTGGAACTATTGTTGTTGTTTCTTCGGTAACTGTAGCTTGTTGTTGTTGTTGTTGCTGCTGTTGAGGCTGTGTAACAGTTACAGTTGTTGGTTCTTCATCAACACTTAAAGATGGCATACTAATAACGGCTTTAGGTTGTTGTTTTTGAGGCTGTTGTTGTACTACTGGTTGTTGTTTTTGTTGGGCTATTTGAGCTTGTGTTTTTAGTGTTTTTTGTTGTTGTTGTGGTTGTTGTCGAAGTTGAGCTGGACTACTGTAGGTTTTTGTTTTACTATAAACATTCGTAGGTCCAACCTTTTTAACAATATTATTTTGTTGTTGTGGTTGCCTTGAATAAACATTTCTATTAACATTTGAATGGATTGATGATGATGATGATGATGATATATTAAATTTGGGTTTTGGTGGTAAACTTGTAGATGGCCTAGGACGTATTAAATTTGAATGTTTTGGTGTTGATACTGTTGTAACATTTCGTACAATCGGACTTAAACTTGTACGTGGTTTTGTTGCAACAGTTTGATTTATAATTTTAGGTACAATTTTGGTTCGACTAACTGGTGATAAAAGAGTTTTTTGCAAAATATTCGAATTTGCCAAAGCAGTATTCAAAATTGATTGGGTCGCTTTTTGTGTTTCTTTCTGAATAACTGTTGCCTTCGCCGCTACTGATGTAGATGCTGTTGCTACTGCTGTTGTTACCACTGGTATAGCTGCTACAACTGTTGTTGGTAATTTTGTTGATGCTACTGCTTGTTGTGCTGGTACTACTACTGTTGTTGTTGTAGCAATTACTTTTGGTTGTTGTAATGATGTTATTAAAGTTGTTTCAGGAGTTATTTGTGCCATAGTATTTGCTGCTGTAGTATTAATAATAGAAACAGATGTTGTAGTAACAATTGCATCAGTTGGTGTAGTAGTTGCTGGAACTGGTGTTGGTTCATCTGGTCTTAAATCTTCTTCAGTTATATCGGCTGCAGCTAATTTAACAATATTATCAATTGTATCAGTTGGTGTATCAGTATCTTTTGATTCACTAACAATAGGTTCTACTTCTGTTTCTGGTTCTGCTTGTGGTATAGGTTCAGGATACTCTTGTCCAGCTATCTTTCCTGTTATTGGATCTAAAACAAATTCACCTGGTGGACTATCAGGTTCTGGTATTGGTATATCAGTTGGAAATTCCAGCTCCTCTAAACCATAATCACTATCATCATCACTTTTTGTTTCTTCTGTCTTTGACGTTGATAATTTACTATCATTTTTTTTCAAGGATTTCTCATTATCCTTTTTCTGTTGTTGTTGCTGCTGTTGTTGTATTTGTGATGATTTAACAACTTGTTGTACTAAACGTGTTGTTTTCGGTGATACCGGTTTTTCAGCTTTCATTTGTACTATAGTCGTTTTATTTGTTGTATCATCTTTTTTAATAATTCTAATTTGTGTTTGTCCAATTTTTGGACCAACTTTAACAATAGCTTGCCCACCGCCACTAGTAGCAATTTTTGATGCTGCCGGATCTAATTTAATGATACCAGATGAACGTGACATTATATAAACACCAGAACTTAATGATGGTAATTGTTTTTGACTAATACGTACAACACCTTTTGCATCCGGTATTAGAACATTTTCTGGTAATTTTTTACCAACACCATTATTATTATATTGCAAAAGTTTTGGTGATTTTTTCACTTGCAATGTACGTTCGTCATCATCTGAATCAGCTGAATCAGCTTCTAATTTAATTTTCTTTTCAAATGAATCATCACTATCATCTCCATCATCAAATGGACGTTTATAATTTGGTTCATCTGTATCGGAAATATTACCACACCATTGTTTTACTTGATTTAAAGCTTTCTGTTTACTTGTTCGTTGTGGGCGTCCACCTGGTGTTGTTATAATAACAGTATTTGGTGATGATATAGGTGTTGATTTTTTTTCGACACTTTTCCCAGGTGTATTTGATTGATTTAATTTAGGTCGACCACGACCTCTACCACTAGACTGTGCAGCTTTCTCCTTCTCTTTTTCAGCTTTGATTTTATCTTCATATTCATTTATTAAATCTTTACAATTCTCCAAATGAGCTAGAGGTTCCCAAGTTGGACTAAAATTAAATAATTATAAAAAAATTCTAATTAAAAAAACACTAAAATTACTCTTTATAATTCTCCCATTTTACATGATACTCCCACAATCGTTTCTTTGGATTGAAACGTTTCCCTATAATTTTCTCAACATTGAATTCCTCTTTACCACTTTCACCAGCTGTTCTTAACGCTTTCTTTGCTTCTTCAGCTAAACCAGCAACAACTTTCGATGATAATGGCTTGATTATTCCACTTTTTACAGCGTCATTAGTTAGTGTTACTGTAGAATTATCACTAACTTCATCTACAAAATCGAACACAATTTAGCTTTTGATAATTATTATAAAAATGATCGTTTTTTTTTTTAAAAAAAAAAACACGCATTGTTCTGATTATTATAGTAATGAAAATTGGGACAATTACCGTCTAGAGCCAATGGGTCCTTTTCTATTTTACTTGCTTGCTCAATGATTGGTACAGCTTCGATTTTCGATGTGGCAATTTTATTAAAATCTTGTAGATTCTTACCAGCAACAATCCATACATTTTTTTCATCTTGTTGTAGCTTAATCCATTTTTGATAAATATCCCACGAAGATGGGACATCCTCATTTTTCTCTTTTAATATTTTCATCTGTTTATTTTTCCATAATGTAAATGCCCATACTTGTGGTTTTGTCTCATTTTCACAATGTACAACTGTATCAGTACGTTTACAATCATTTGATGATTTATGTTGTTGAAATTCTTCAATAAAGTGATACGTTTCATAACAGGTACCACAAACTAATACATCAATTCGTCCGATATCCTCTTGAGAATCTAAAATTTTCATTCTTTTAAGTAAAATCTTACTTATTTTATAATTCGTAATTATTACCTTTTATCAATTCCGGATCCTTTGATATATCAACTGATTGCTCATTTAATGTCGTTTCTTCCATGATATATCTATATAAATAAATAAAACAAATTAATTAATTTGAAAATTAATTAAATAGTGAAATTTTATATTTAGCGCCATTAGGAAAAAATTGAATAATTTTGACAGTAAATACGTTTATTTTCCTTCTTTTTATGACAAAGATGGCTGATTCCCATTGACTTCTCAAATGGGTTGCATATTTACAAATAATCAAATTTTTTTGAAAAAAATTATATGAAATTGTTGAACATCAACTAAAAATTAATTTAATTCCAATTCTATTTATTTTAAATTATTTTAATTTACCTGACAATTTTCTTTATGTTTTACTGTACAAGTGTGTAAGCGTTCCAAACATTACGACAATACTGCCATCTAGAATAGAATACGATTAATGAGAAACCATAATAAAAATGGCGGGAAATAATAAATTCCATTCCAGAAAATACCTATACAACGAAACAATTATATAAGCGAATAAAATTTAATAATTAATTGGTTAATTTCTTCAAAGAATCTTCAAAACCGATAAATTAATTTATTTATTTATTCGCATTTTGACGTGCAACAATTGAATTAAGTTGGTAATACGCACCTTAAAAAAAGCAACGCTAATATAAATTTTACCAAATTCGGCACTATATTTTATCAATTACATCAATTAAAACAATCTAAATTGATTAAACTAGATAAAAATAATTATAAAATTACTATAAAAAACTGTTGACGATTGCAAATAAGAAATGTGGAAAAGTTAATCGGTTTTACAATTGGCATCATTGATTGTCAAATTCAAAAAGAAGCGCTAAATGTACTTTAAAATTATTAATCTAAAATGAAAAATTAGAAAATATACAAAATTTCTTCAATATATTCAAATTATTCAATACGTAATTAATAAAATTTAAGAAAAAAAGTATATTTTGTTGATTATTTTTGACATTTAAATTGGTGTTACATAACCTAAAACAAAAGAGACGCTAACACAGATTTTGACGAATTTATAGATTGTTTTGTAAAATTACCGTACTTACAGCTATTTGTTTTAAATAATCCAGTAAAGGTTTATTGTAGAAAGACCAGGATTGTTATATACGTTATATTATACAATCTAAAAATATATTTCTACTGTTGGTAGCACTGTCTGTCCATTTCAAAAAGATGCGGTAAAACTGAATTATCCTTTGGAAAATGTATTATCATCATTAAAAGTATACATGCTGATTAAATTAATTATGTCGATAATTATAATGATTTAAGTTATCTATATAAAAATTACAAGAATATCACATTTATTTTAATGATTACCACTGTTGGCATCACTGATTATCAATTTAAAAAAAGAGCGGTAAAAGATATTTAACAATATCCATATGTCCATGTTGATAAGCTTCTTGTAAGATTGTTTCACCATCATTATTCTTTATATATAAATTAGCGCCGATTTCAACTAAATATCTAACAATATGTAAATGTCCTCGCCATGTAGCATAATGTAACGCTGTACCACCCGTATAATTCACATAATCCAAATCAACATTTTTTTGTGATGTTAAAACTTTAACAATCTCCAAATATCCTTCACCAGCAGCATTCATTAATGGTGCAACTTTCTGATTTGTTGGTAAATTTGGATCACAACCAACATCTAAAAGGTATTGAACAACACTTAAATGTCCCTCACCACAAGCCCAATTCAATGGTGTACCACCATAATCATCAACTAAATCATAATTTGCTCGATTATTGATAAGATATTCAACAATATTGTAATGACCATGCATTGAAGCACAATGTAATGGTGTACGATTTAAATAATCTCTCAAATTTACATCAATACCATTATCGATAAAGTGTTGAATAGTTTTTAAATCACCATAAAGTGCAGCTTTATGAATTGGATGAATTTCGTCGATTTTTTGTCCTAGACTTGGATCATATTGTAAAAGGATTTGTTGGATATCATCACGTGCTTGTTCTATTGCTAATTGATATGGTGAATTTCCTAATTTCGTTCGACGAAAATCACAATTATTCTCAATTAATATACGAACACAGTCTGTATTGCCCTTAAGTATCGCTCAATGTAACGGTGTATTACCGTGTTTATCTTGATTATTGATTAATTGTTTAAATAATGGTGTATTTAATAAGAATTTTACAATGTCTACGTTACCGGTTTCAACGGCCACATGGAGAAGATTGTCAGATACGTCTTCGGTCGTAATCCGGGTTGTTTCTTCATTGAAATCTTTTAATAATTTTTTTAAAATATTCAAATGTTGATATTTTATACAATAATATAGTAGAATATTGAAATTTTGATAGATATTCAATTGATCTAATTCTATAATTTGATAATAATCGTTTAGAATTCGATCGATTGCTGGTAGATTATTGACAAGATCCGCGTATTGAATCGGTGTAAAATTCAATAACTTGTCTTCAATAATCGGTGAAATATTCTGTTTTAAGAGAAATTCGATAATTTTCATCATATTCTCCGCGTTGAATTTAATGAAAATTTCATTCTTCCAAATTTTTATCGAATTTGTCGGTGATTTAGGAAAGTTATAACGATAGCCCCATGAACAAGCCAAATGTAATGGATTACGTCCAACTTGATCCAAACATTCATCTTTATCGAAATATTCGATAACTTGTCGATAATCACCATTAAATATGGCTTGAAATAAACGATTCCTACCAGTTAGAATCATATCAAACAATAAACGCACCATAATCTTATCATCATCAAACAATAACAAGATCAATTCTGTATTTTTGTGATTTTCTACCAACCATGAAGCTGCCAAATATTCAGCATAAGTCCTGTGTGCAAAAATCGGTTCGTTATTATCATTAATATCAATGATAATACCAGTTTTTTCACGACCTTTACGGATCCTTTCTATGAATTCTTGTGTATTATTATCAATCAAGAATTTCGTCGCCTCATTACCAAATAATAACAATAATGATAAGATGTGGTGTTGTAATTTTGTATTTTTGCGTGTATTTTCTAATAAATCGTAAATTGCAGCATCACAATCTTTAAAATAACGATCCTCAAATTGATGGAATTTTGCATTAACGAAATTCTCGTACAGATCAACAATAGTGAAATTTTCATTGAATTTATCAAAATTATAATTAGAGAATGCTTCACAGATCATATGGATTTGTAATGGGATCGATGCGAAATTCTCATGGAAATTCGTTAAAGAATTTCTAATAAAATACAAAAATTCCTTCACTTTAGCATCGTTGAAGTCTTGAAAATAGCCACGAATGTAGGCTTCTTGATCCTCAGCATTAAATGGTAAAATTGTTAATGGGAGTGTATTGAATTGTTTTTGTAAAATATCACAAGTTACAGGTCGTGTTGTTATCCATTGTGTAAACGAACTCTTTCGGAAATTCTCAATAATTTCTAAAACTGGTTCAGTGTAACGTGGTGAAATTTCATCGAAACCATCCAAAAACACAAAAATTCTCTTTGTTTTAATGAAAACTTCTAAACAACATCGAGTCAAATAATCGTATTGCAGTTTCCCAATAAAATATTCTAAAGGTTCACTTAGATTATTACTGTTGAAATAGCGTGAATGTTGATTTAGATCGATTTTAATAATCCAGAATTCCTTCAAACATATCTGCGACATACGGTTGATTAATGTCGATTTACCCATACCTGGACCAGCGCTAATCACATTAATCGGGTTATAATTGGAGAATAATCCGAATTCTTCCAAATTCTCATATGGATCATCAAGATATTGGTTTAAAATCTCAATAGATGTTGTACTATCCAACCATTCTAATGTGAATAGTTTGTAAGGTTTCCCGATTTTGATTAAGTGGAATAAGTGGAAATTTTCTAAATTTTCCGGAATCTTCCACGTGGAAATTAACAAAAGATTTCTATCACAATTACAATTCTCCACAGTTGCAATTCTTGATTTGTATAAATTCTCAATAATTTGCTTATCATCATCGTTATCACAGATAATAATTGATGGATCATTTAAGAATTGTAAGATTTCGAATTTTATATAAACTTTTGTAATCTTTCTATCAATATAAATGATAGAATTATTAGAATTTGGAATTGTGCCTAGAATTTTTCTATTTTCGATAAGATCCAAGATCATTTCACTTGTAATTTTATCAACAATATCCCCATCATTTTCGTATAATTGCAGTAAATTCATCTCGAATCGATTCTGTATTGATATCGTTACAGTTTTTAAGATTTCTTCAAAAATTCCGCTATTAACTTGTAAATCTTTCATTCGATGAAATTTGGAGAATTCTTCAAAATTTTGATAGTATTCCTCATCCATTTGTACAATAAAATTCAAATTTAAATTGAATTCTTTTAACGATTCCAAAATTTTTACAATAGCTAAACAATCAGTTCTATCGACAATCTTTAAAACCAAAGGAATCAAATTGGATTTCCATAAGATTAAATAGATTGATTTGAAGGAGATTTGGTGTGCTTCTAGTTTCTCATATAACCAAAATTTTGAAAATTTCTCATAGATTTGATGCTTTAATAAAATCGATGGTTTTATCCATGATTGTTTAGTAAAATTCTCAATTAAATCTTCAATATTATTACTATTATTATCAACAAGAAATTTTAGAATATTTTCAAAAATTATCGACCATATTAACTGTTCAATATCGACATTGATCCGTTTTGATACAATTACAATATCAAAAATTTTAATTAATTTATTGATTATTTAATTGTTAGATTATTTAATTGTTGCTAATTAAAATAAGGTTCTTTTATATATGGTAATAGTAATAATTCGAATAATTTCAATAAGATTTCGTTTTTTGTTAATTTATAATAACCACCAAATTGTCCTTTCGACCATTTATCAATAAATAAGAACATCTCTTTTGAAATATCATCAACATATGGATAATTATCAGCGATTATATCACGGATTTCATGTAATATCTTATTGTAATTACCTTGATTTGTAAATATGTAAAAATTTGACAAGAATTCATTAAATTCTCCATTATTATCATTGGAGACAAATTGAAATGTACATTGTGGATTTTTATTGTTGTTTGTTTTTAAAAATTCGTCGAAAAATTGTAGGTTTTTATTAATTTTTTTCATTTCCAAATCATTAAAATTGAATTTATTTATTGTTTTACTATATCCAGCTGTTGTATATAAAATAAAATATATTTTAATATTACCATAATTAGTGATCTTTTTATTTTTTTTAATCTGTTGATATGCTTGATAGTATTTATTTAAACTATAATCACCACTTGGATTTATTAAATTTTCATAACACAAATTCTTTTCTGTATGTTTTAATTGTATTGCATATATTTCATATTGTTTCTTCTCATTATTATCAACAGTATTTTTATATTCAATTTCTAAAACACAATCATCAAAATCACTCCAATAATCATTATTTATTGTTATTTTAAAATTAGCAATTTTTGTATTAAAACATAAACGTAATGATAATAATGTTGTTATAACAATTTCGTATTCTTTACCAACATCTTTTGTACCTTTCCGTACTGAATATGTCTACAAATTACGTGAAAATTCATCGAATTTTTAACAAAAATATTAAGAATTTTTCTCAATAAATTATGTATTAAACTTACCTCTACTTCCATGATTTAAAACAAATTAAATGTATTTAAAACAAATTAAATGTAGTTAAACAAACAGGACTATAATGAATCATTGATGAGAAAATATCAATGGATTTGATAAAATCTAAACCGATAAGACATTACGCGCAAAAATTTAAATATTTTAGGTATTTTAAGAATGTGTAATTGGCGACACTGACCATTTTTGAATTAAGGCGGTAAAGTAACATTGTATACAACAGAAATGATCATTCGTAGTTGGCCTCGGATTTTGCTACGTAGCATCGTAGCTTGGATCGGAATTTTGCCGGTAATGGACCGAGTGTATCGTGCAATTCACAGATCACATAGTATGTGATCTGTGGTGCAATTGGCTGTGCTTTCGGTAACGTAGTATCGCAGTTTGGTTCGGTCATTTGAAAATACATTAACTAATGTCAATTGTGAATCAAGTTATATTACTACGTTGCCAAAGGCATAGCCAACTGCGAGAAGAAATACCGTAGTAGACCCGTCAACTGTAGTGAAGTACGAACCAAGCTACGACCTTACGTACCCAAATCATTGGCCACTTATGAGATGAAATAACATTGTACACTTGTTACAGGTCCGGAATGAGAGCGATTGAAGGCTCAAACAACTAAAATAATTAAAAAAACTACTTACACTTCACTGCCTAGGTTTATATCATCAATAATATGAATATCTTCCGTATTGGGTTGATTTTCTTGATTTTCATCTGGTTTTTTATAAATTGATGGTACCGAATATCGCGATATTCGTCTATTAAGTGTACTTGTAAATGATGCATCATCGAAATGATCACTACATATACGAAAATTTTGAACGATATTTAAATCTTTAATTTTCAATCTTAAATCGTACGGTAGAAAATTATTAATCTTATCAATCCATATTTGCCGCAGTTTCGAATCCGCTGGAAAACGAAAGAAATGAACTTTCTCTGAATTGATACGATTCGAATAGTATTTGTTTGGACAACCCGGTATTTTACATGAATATTTCAAACGTGAACGTAATGATGATTTCGATGGAAAAACACAAGTTTCAGGCATGATTTTATTTTGAAAAACTTTCTATTAACAACACAGACAAGTTTTCAGCATCTGATAACGGTGGCGCCTTTAACATAACATAACCTATAAAACATAGCTGGTTGACATCAAATTTCAAGTTGACCTTCTTTGTTGTGTTTATATTACACCACTAATAATATCGATAAAAAATTCACTCAATACTAGTTTTTCTTGAATTATTCAATTAAATTTAAATTAATTATTAATAAAATCGTAATAGGAATTTTAAAAAAATAGTAAGATAATTTACCAATACATAAGTGTTAGGCAACACAAAATACATTTGGATGTGGTTACGGTTGTGTTGTTTTAAAAATCTTTGACAGCTGTCAATTTAACAAATACTATCGTCGATTTAAAATTTTCTACAAAAAATGTAATTACATTTTATTGATGATTATAAATATTGTTTTAAAAAAATAAGAAATGTCGACTTTTTCGACACCAAATCGACACGGTTATAGTGTTCGTTTCTCACCATTTAATCCTGATCGTTTAGTTGTAGCAACAAGTCAATATTATGGTTTAACTGGTGGTGGTACTTTATTTATTTTAGATAGAAAAAGTGATGGTAATTTAATCGAATGTGAACATTACGAATGGTCAGATGGTTTATTTGATGTTGTATGGTCAGAAATTGATGAATCAATGTTGATTACAGCATCCGGTGATGGTGGTTTACAATTATGGAATTTGAATTCAACAACAAAGAAACCAATAATAACATTTTATGAACATAAGAAAGAGGTCTATTCGTTAGATTGGTGTAAAACACAACAATTAATATTAAGTGCATCATGGGATTGTACGATAAAATTATGGGAACCAACAAGACAAACATCATTAAATACATTCACTGGCCATCAACAATTAGTTTACAATGCAATGTTCTCACCATTTATACGTAATTGTTTTGCATCGGTCTCTGGTGATGGTCTATTGAAATTATGGAATCCATTCAATTCGAATAAATCAACGACAACGTTTCAAGTACATGATGGTGAAGTATTGTCGTGTGATTGGTGTAAATTCAATGAGAATCTATTGATAACTAGTGGTTCAGATGGTTTGATACGTGGTTGGGATATTCGTAGTTATAAACAACCAATTTATCAATTAAAAGGTTGTGAATATGCTGTACGTCGTGTACAATTCTCACCACATCTACCAAATATTCTAGCATCAGTTAGTTATGATTTTACAACACGTATATGGGATTATAAATATGGCTGTGATGCTATTGAAATTATTAAACATCATTCAGAATTTGTTTACGGTTTAGATTGGAATTTACATAAGAAAGGTGAATTAGCTGATTGTGGTTGGGATAGTTTAGTACATGTATTTATACCGAATTCACTTAAAACTTATATTTAATATCAAAACAATTATGATATAAGAATGTAGAATAAAGAACAGTTCCTACATTTTGACCAATTGATAGCCGTTTTTGATATTTTTTTTTTAATATTATTTAACTAAGTGAGTTTGTAGAAAGACTGATGTGTCTATAAATTGTTTTTAATTGTTTATAAAATTGATGGAAAAATGAATTTTTAGCTAATTTTATTTTGTATATTTGTAACAAGTTGATTTCAATAAAGCTAAAATTATAAAAAAATCACTCCTATCTTATTACAAGGGTGTAGCTCTTATTAGTAAAACGATTAAGTATGGCTCGACAACCCTTCTATACAGTGCCGTAAAGTACATTCCCACGAAGTGTAGATGACCCAACACCAGAGGGAGCCCAGTGTTAGAGCAAGTTCAGGGAATTCTAATATAATGAATTACTTAGAGTTTTGCCCATAAAAGTAAGCTTTACTGCTGATATTATTCAAATTTAAGAAGTACATATGCATATGTACTTCGAAGTAGCCTCAGAAGCGTATCGAATACTTTTTGAATGATCACTAACTTTATTCGTGCTTTGTATACTTGCAAGTAAGTACTGTGAGCCAATTTCTTGTACCTTACTTGAAATAATTATCTTCTAAGTAGCACTAATAGGGATGAGTTTTAATTACTTTTTGAAAATTTAACTCACATTGGCTTTAAAGTATTTCAAAAGATCTTTTAAATAATGTACGTGTAAATAACTGCATACAGTTATTATTGTTTATTATAAGGCCCTTATCAAAATATAGGGTGGATAACTTGTGAGTTCCAACAATTTTTGTTCGAATTCTTATAAAGAGGCTTACAATTAGATAGGATTGTAGGTAAATTGGGCTGGAAAACCGTTAAAGTTACGCAAAAAAAAAACGGTTTGTTTCAAATTTTTAGATGTGGTTTATTTCAAAAAAATTACTATTTCCGGTCGGATTATCAAATTATTATCGAATTTTACAGTGAATAATTCGTCATTACTATCAATTTAACACATATCCACTTTCACTTTTCATTTCTCTTAATTCGTCCATAAATTATAATTTGGAACCAATAAGATTTGATATTGTGCTCTTCTATTTTGATCATTATTTCCTATTGTAAAATTGGAAATGTTTAGACATTGAAATTGACATTCAATCAAGCAATTCATTGAATCAACTAATAGGAGTAAAACGGCTTCATCAAGCATATAATTTTCACTAAATTAACATTAGAATAAAGAAAGAAATGGATGTGGAGAGGAGAATTAAGAAACAAAAAACAAATATTTGTTGCATTAAAGCAATTTGTGGTTTTTTCTTCAAGTTCTTTCTATTAATATTTTCCACTATAAATACAAATAGATGAAAGAAATTTTCAGTTACCAATCGAGAATTGTTCAAGTCACAATCTAGAAGAATTATGAATCTTCTGGTGAGTTTTATAACACTATAACAAGAAAATCCTAATTTATTTCATTATATTCAATGATCAGTTTATAGCATTTCTTCTATTCGTGCACAATATCAAAGATTTACAAGCAGAGCAGAATTCAACCGAATATGGTTCTCAGAACAAAACAAAACGTACAGTTTCTCCAACTCTAATTCATAATTATGGTGAAAATAAACCGTTATTGTACTATAATGATAATGGTGGTTCATCAAGTGATTTCTCAAGCTTGTATATGCCTGTAAAATCAGTCTTTGATAGTGAGATACCGAAACAAGTAGCCGCCCAACAAGTCTTGTACGAATTCCAACAAACACCAACGAATGCTGTGTCGAATGTTCATGTCAATCAATTCTATCAACCAGTACCAAATCAGTATGCACAAAAACAACAAAGTATCAATCATCAACAACAACAACAACAACAAAACTCTCAACCTCCTACACAAACTGGTTCAGAAACGGTAGTGAATCCTGTACATCACAGCACTTTAATTCGGCATAATCAAAATTTAGCACCTGTCCAATTCCAACAGCCACCAATTCCACATCATGTACAAACACAACAATACATCCCTGGTAAATATTTTTATGTTAATGGCAAAATTCTGTACCAACCACATCAATTAAATCATCCACAACAACAACAACAACAACAACCAATTCAACTATCAAGAAGTCCAAATTATCCAATTCCACAAGTACAAAAACAGAAAATCTTACCACCAATATCACCACTACAACCACCAACATTATTACCACGACCTTTCAGTTCTAACAATTTTAATCCACCACAACAACACCATTATCAAAAAATCACAAAACCGATTTCTACTATTGTAAATCATCGAGAAAACACTAAAAATGAAGAAGAAATTGAAAATGATAAGATTCCAGTGAAGGAAGAGGACGTTGAAGCAGAGGAAGAAGAAGAAGAAGATGACGATGTTGAGAACAGTGAAACTGATGAAGAAAGCGACGATGAAGACAATGATGATGAAATAGAAGATCCGCGTAATTTCTTCCATAAATATTCATTCAATGACGATGAAGATGAGGATGATCATCACCATGAAGATGATGATGATGATGATGATGATTATCATGGAGATAATAGTAGAAAAGCATCGAAGCAGGCGTCGAAGAAGCATAAAAACAAATCGAAATCGAATAAATTCAATGATCATCATCATCATCATTATAAAGCATCAAAGACAAACAAAAAGAAACGCCAACATGATAAATCACCGAAAATTAAATATCAGGCAATGAAATATATACGAAATGGTAATAGTAAGCCGAAAATTGAATATATTGAAGGTAGACAATCTAAACATATTCCGATAATACATAAACAAAAATTATTTAAAGAGAAATGGTATGTTAGTAAGAGTACAGATGATTTAGCTGGTGCTTAGTTGTGTTTTATTAATATTTGTATATTTTTTTTCAAACAAATTTTCATCTATAATTGAATTTGTTATCTATTTTATCTTATAAGAGATGAGAGTTTAACAATAATTTCTCTTTGTAATTTTTATACAATTTTTTTATATTTTTTTTATCACCATTGTTATAAATAAAGTTATTTTTATTTAAATTGTATTTACTTTTATTCGATACGTGACTTTAATCAAATTTTAATTATTTATACTTTTACTTTCAATTATTTGTAATTTTTGATTGAAAATGTGAAAGTGACGAGATCTGTACCTACGTTTTTATTGAATGTAATCTCTCTATTCCACCAAAGTAAAAAAAAGTCTAACAAATTCTCATCGATCTCTTGATAAAAATTGGATGCAGAAACGGATTGGCTGGCATTGTTTTAAACTTGTCAAAAAACTTTGACTAACAATAAGCTGAAACGTTTCAGAGATTTTTTACGTCAATTTTGTGGGGTTTCTCTTGAAAAATTATAGCGTTTTGCAACTAAATAGTAACTCATCATTTTTTTTTTTTGCTGTCAATCCGTCAAAATGAGTTGTTTTAGGCGTCTAAACGATGTTAGAGTTGAATTTTTCATTTATAATCAAGAACAGTAGCGGCTCGTGAATTTGTAGGGGTGCTGCTCTCATTTAGATAGGATATCCAAATCATATGATCAAGAGAGAAATAGAGAAGGACAGGTGGGAACGAAAGAAAAAGGAGATGAGGAAAAGACAGTAGAGGAAGAGAAAAGGAAGACAAGAAAGGATAAAAGAAAAATAGAAAAGAAAGTAGAGAAAGGAAGAAAAACACAGAAGGTAAAGGAAAAATTAGAAGAGAAGAAAAGAAAAACGACAAAAAGAAAGCAATGTATAGAAGAGAGAGAGAGAGGGGGAATACAAGAGAAAAAGAAGAACGACAGCAGAGACAATAAGAGAGAAAAGAAGAAAGATATGAAAGATCAAAATAAAGAAAGAAAGAGAGAGTGACAAGGCATAGGAAAAGACAGGAGAGAAATAAAAAAAACTCATAGGAGGACATGCCAGAAAAGAAATACCACAATGCTGATTGAAGGAGCATCTTCATTATACAAGCCACAGTGTTTTTTTTTTGTGAAGAAACTGGTCGAAAATAAAAATAAAATTGATAATTCTAAGTCACATGAGGGCCCATAGAACGTAATCACCAGAGGCTCATCCAGTTCTTGATGCGTCCCTGGATTAATATCTTTAACTTACTATTTGATTAATTATTAAAATGAAAGGGATCTCATAATTATAGGGAGACGTTCTTATAAAATACGGAAATAATTTATTGAAACTTTAAACAATTTAATAATAATCTTTAAGAATGAAAAAATAATTTCCACTATAAATAGTGGACAATTCATGACATGATTCAGTTTTAGTTCAACATGTTCAATAAAACAGTAAAAATTCATTTATAGTACCTACCTACATTTAATATTGATTTCAATATATTTTTTTCAGGTATTTCCACTCTTTATTGTTGTCATTATTGTTGTTTCTACTGCTGAAACAGCAAGAAAACGTGGCATCTACGAGAACAATTTTGCAACATATCAACCATACAGTGATGTCGTTTACCATGCTCCATCACCTGTTGCTTACCAACAAAAAATCCACATTCCATCATCAGCCGAAATTGCTTCAGCTATACAAGCAGCCAAAGAAGCAACATCAGCTGTAATGGCAGCTCAACAACGTGTCCAAGATGCTAAGAATGACATTTTAAATCAACAACATTATGCTACAAATAAACAAACACAAGCAGCATTAGCATTACAGAAGGCGGAAGCTGCTGCTGCTGTCCAACAACAAGAAGCTAAATCAGCAGCTACAGCGTTAATACAGGCACAACAACGTTTAGCACAAGCTAAACAAGAAGTAGCTAATTTACAACGGTTAGCTTCAGCTAAAGAAGCGTATGCAGCGCAAATTATTGGGAAATCAGCAAATGCAGCTGCTATACAAATAGAAAAACACGATGAAATTGCAAAGAAATTATCAGCAATACAACACACGAATACGGCAGCAATTAAACAAGTAGCAGCTAGTAAGGACGGTTCGTTATCAGCCACTTCAGCTGCTGTAGCTGCTGCTGCAGATCATGCT
Source organism: Mylabris sibirica (assembly GCA_039776855.1). Classification (NCBI taxonomy): domain Eukaryota; kingdom Metazoa; phylum Arthropoda; class Insecta; order Coleoptera; family Meloidae; genus Mylabris; species Mylabris sibirica. The sequence goes on along the minus strand of CM077843.1, from coordinate 13,086,204 downwards.
GATGACAATCATGGTGTTCAATACGTCAGTTTCCATCCATGGGGATGATTTTTTTAAATTAAACCACAATTAATTTGTAATTTTTATAGATTCTTTTTTTAAATAAATAAATAATGAAACGATTTTTGATTTTGTTTGATGTGGATTGTGGCAAATTATAAGCTAACAGAATCGATATCATCTGTTCGTTTCTATAGCAACGGGTGTGGTCCAGTTTCACTGGGATGTTTGCTTCGACAAACTGTGTCTCTTGAATATGTGAAGATAATAAAAATCTGTAAAAATGTCATTAAAATTGTGTTTATTAAAGATAATATTTATCTATAAAATTAATGCTGAAGTATGGTCTTCAGCGAATCCATCAGTCTTCAATATTGGTGGTGTATTGAGTAGTAATGAAAGTGAGAAATACTTTAAAGATACAATAGCGGTAAAGAATTTTTTTCTCTCTACAACAAAGAAAATTATCAATTAATTAATCTTTTTAAAGCATCTAAATTTCGATTCCACGTACGTCCCAAAAGGTGTCACCTATTATGATACGGCGATTTTAATGGACCCAAATCCGATACGTACAGCACTTAATGTTTGTAAATATCTAATATCAAGTCGTGTAAGTATCCCAAAAATGTAAGCCCGATCCGTAGTGTGTAGTTTATTTCAATGAAGCGGGCGCCGTTTCAAGGGGGCGTCGAATTTTGCGGAGAAAAATAATAAAACAATAAAAATAGTTGTTATTGAAATTTAAAAATTCTTGTATTTATGAAATATTGTTGCATATTTTTTAATTCGGTTACTGGTCGGGACACCCACTGGAAAAATAGTAAAATCTTCAATTTTTGGGGCTGACGCTGTAGGGAAGGCGCTATCCATATAAATACTAGATCTATGCATGCTACAGGCCCCTTAAAAGCTTTCATAAATTTTGAAAATTTGCAATCTAAAGGTCTATGCTGTTGTCGTCTCACATCCATTAACTGGCGACCTATCACCAGCTGCTGTTTCCTACACAAGTGGCTTCTATCACATACCTGTTATCGGGATATCATCACGAGATTCAGCTTTCTCTGATAAAGTAACCATTGATAAAATCCCATTCTTTATTAATGATAATAATTTCGATTTGTTTTAAAAGAACATCCATGTATCTTTCCTGCGAACTGTTCCACCTTATTCACATCAAGCTGATGTCTGGGTAGAGATGTTGAAGCATTTCAACTATAAAAAAGTGATCTTCATCCACAGTTCAGATACAGATGGACGTGCCTTATTGGGACGTTTCCAAACAACTTCACAGAATCTAGAAGATGATATCGAGATTAAAGTACAAGTTGAATCGATTATAGAATTTGAACCGGGTTTAGAGACTTTTAAAGAGCAATTGGATGAGATGAAAGGGCTACAATCTAGGGTCTATTTGATGTACGCAAGGTATATCTATCGATTATTTAATTAATACAATTTTAATGAATTTTATTACAGCAAAACTGATGCTCGTGTCATCTTTCGTGATGCAGCCGAATACAATATGACAGATGCTGGTTATGCTTGGATTGTAACCGAGCAAGCATTACAAGCCGATAATGTACCGGAAGGGATTCTAGGTTTACGTTTAGTGAATGCTACCAATGAAAAAGCTCATATTAAAGACAGCATGTATTTGTGTATATCCTTTTAATTTATTATTGTTAAAAAATGTTGTGTTTCTAGATATGTATTGGCATCAGCATTACGTGATATGAATCAAAAACAGGAGATTACTGAAGCACCGAAAGATTGCGATGATTCCGGATCGATATGGGAGACTGGTCGGGAACTTTTCAATTTTATAAAAATCCAAGTACTCTTGAATGGTGAAACTGGTAAAGTTGCATTTGATGATCAAGGTGATCGTATCAATGCTGAATATAATATTGTTAATATACAAAGGAAACGTAAACAAGTCACTGTTGGCAAATATTTCTTCAATCGAGTCAGTTCTTGATTAATTCCTTAATTTGCAAATTAATTAATTTAAATTGTAGGAAAGTAATAAAATGCATTTGACGGTAGATGAGAAGAGTATCTTGTGGCCAGGACGTCAACATAGTAAGCCGGAAGGTTTCATGATTCCGACACATTTAAAAGTGTTGACAATTGAAGAGAAACCGTTTGTTTATGTGCGAAAAATCATCGAGTCGCATGAATTTTGTACAGCTGAAGAGATACCATGTCCCCATTTCAATGCGAGTCATGACAGTAATTTTCAATAATTTTCTAAAATCATTTCAATTTTAAATAATTGCTCAATTTTATTAGTGACTGGTAGTTATTGTTGTAAAGGTTACTGTATGGATCTTCTTAAGGAATTATCGAAAAAAATCAATTTCACCTACAGTCTGGCTTTATCACCGGATGGTCAATTCGGCAATTACATTATCAAGAATAATTCTGGTACTGGTAAGAAAGAATGGACTGGTCTGATTGGTGAATTGGTCGGTGAACGTGCCGATATGATTGTAGCACCATTAACTATCAATCCAGAACGTGCTGAATTCATTGAATTCAGTAAACCGTTCAAATATCAAGGCATCACAATTTTGGAAAAGAAACCATCAAGATCATCAACATTAGTATCGTTCTTACAACCTTTTAGTAACACATTGTGGATATTGGTGATGGTTTCTGTACATGTTGTAGCTCTAGTCTTATATCTTTTGGATCGTTTCTCACCATTCGGACGATTCAAAGTTGCCAATACTGATGGTACAGAAGAAGATGCTTTGAATCTATCTAGTGCTATTTGGTTCGCTTGGGGTGTTTTATTGAATAGCGGTATTGGTGAGGGTACACCTAGAAGTTTTTCGGCACGTGTCTTGGGTATGGTATGGGCGGGTTTTGCGATGATTATCGTCGCCTCATATACCGCCAATTTGGCTGCTTTCCTCGTCTTGGAACGGCCCAAGACTAAACTAACTGGAATTAATGATGCTAGGGTAATTATTATTTTTATAAACTATAATAATTTTACCAATAAATAATTATAATAGTTGAGAAATACAATGGAGAATTTAACGTGTGCTACGGTGAAAGGTTCAGCTGTCGATATGTATTTTCGACGGCAAGTCGAATTATCCAACATGTACCGCACGATGGAGGCTAACAATTACGAGACAGCAGAAGAGGCAATTGAAGACGTTAAAATCGGGTAGATTTCCATTATTAATAAAAAATTATAATGTGTTTAACTTTTTTGGGGGGGTAGCAAATTGATGGCTTTCATATGGGATAGTTCTCGATTGGAGTTCGAAGCTGCCCAAGACTGTGAATTAGTAACAGCTGGTGAATTATTCGGCCGATCCGGTTACGGTATCGGTTTACAAAAAGGTTCACCATGGGCAGATGATGTTACATTAGCTATATTGGATTTTCATGAGAGTGGTTTTATGGAAAGTTTAGATAATAAATGGATATTACAAGGCAATGTACAACAATGTGAACAGTTTGAGAAAACACCAAATACATTAGGCTTGAAGAATATGGCTGGTGTTTTTATTCTAGTTGCAGCAGGTATAGCTGGTGGTACTTTATTGATTGTTATCGAGATGGTTTACAAGAAACATCAAATTAAAAAACAGAAACGTATGGAATTGGTACGACACGCTGCGGATAAATGGCGTGGAGCTGTTGAAGTAAATTCAATTACATATTTATTAATACATTTAAAAGATGAGGGTAAATACAGCTACTTTTGTTACGCAGTTTAAGAGTAGGAGGCACTTAAGGCAGATCAGAGGATTGTTTACTAGTCACTGTGCATTGAGGAAGCATCTCAATAATATTGGGATTGTAAAAGACTTAACATGTAGAATTATACAGAAATGATACGCTTACCATCAAAAGACGCACGTAAATCCGTCTCTGTATTGCAACGCGTCAAAAGTAGCTGTGTCTGCCCTAAGCTTTAGCATGTCATTTTGAATTTTTATTTATTAATACAGAAAAGGAAGACTCTACGAGCTTCAATGGCAACAACACAACGACGTATCAAATCCAATGGTGTTAATGATCCGGTAACAATCTCATCAGCTGTTGATAAATACCAACGGAGTATTTTTGAACGTGCATGGCCTGCTGGTGATTCAGATATAAGACAACGACGTACCGACGATACAGGCGGTGGTGTCCAACCAGTACCCAGATATCTTCCTGCTTATACCAGCGATGTGTCCCATCTTATCGTTTAAAACAAGCAATTAGAAAGTTTTCGCCCGCCATCAATACGTTACGCTATAGCCTTATACGGTCCAGATTATAACGGATGATAAGTAACACACAGATTATCGATCAGCTTATCGTTATAAGTATAATGGAGAGTTTATAGCGAATCGATGACGGGCAAAAATTCAATTTTTTGCTAAATCTATAATTAGTTATGATAGAATCGTTATTGTTGTTATTATTAATTTAAAGAAGATGCATCCGTATAGGATTGCCTAAATGTTATTAGACACCTATCATTTATTTTATGAAAAACATGATTATAATCACTATTTGTAATGTTGTAAACAGATCTGTTTCTGAGAATATCAATAAAAAAAAATCAATGTTTGTTTGTTGTAAATTTGGTGGATGCGCCGGGTGAATATTAATGATAGCTGATAATTATTATTGAAAATAAATATTGCTCTAATTGGATGTAGATAAATTATCACTATAACTATTAACAATTCATTAATAAATCAGTAATCATCCTTATCATTATTTATAAAAAATTATCTTGCTAGCTTGCTTCAATTTACAATGAAAATATAATCAATAAGTCGACATATTTATGATAAAACACAGTACACATATTCCTTTTAATTAAGAAACTTACTTATTTATTAATAGAAACTAATAAAACTAATTTTTGATAAAAACTAAACAACATTTAAAACCAGTTATTGCAAGGTAAAACATCGTGTTTTTTTCTAAAGAAGCAATTAACATAAATTAATAGAATTACGTTTACAAATTCTTTCTAAATTTAAAATATTATTAGATCGCCAGATGAATTAAAATGTCCGAGCTGAACGATAAAAAGTAAGTGTTGACAATTTTCAACTATTTCTTTCTTTTTTTTTTAAGATATTTATGGAAATTTCTCTGTAGAAAAATAGCAAAAGATGCCTTACCCGTAAAGGAGTTTGCATTAAGGAATTCTCTATTGATTGATCTATTCGAAAATACTCATATACGTACAATTTATCATATGTTTTTAGCATTATTTGTCGGATTATTTGTAAATACAGCAGCTTATCACTATATAAATGAAGGACAGTGAGTATAATTGTAAATTAATTAAGAGACAATTACTAATTAAAATGATATTTTTTAAGATTTCTTGCCGGATTTCGTTTAATTACCATTGCTTTTGGTAAATTAAATATAGTAATTTTTGGATGGTTGTGCTTGTTTTCAACAACTTGTTTGTGTTTTGGTCTATTTAAAATATGGGCAAATTTTCGAATTAATTATATACCAATTAAAAAAATACGCATCTGGGATCGGACATGGTTGTTATCGACAATTATCTATTATCTAACTTCATTTATTGTATCAACATGGTTTATAGAATTCTTCAATTTACCAACAGCTTCCAGTGCAATAATAAGTATCGAACAGGTATATGAATTAAATATAAAAATTTATAATGTTATAACGATTAAAATTTCCAGACACGATTATTGATGAAATTGCACGCTTTTCTTCGTGTCAATGTTGAGAGAGTCATCAAATACAAACCGCACAGCGATCAAGACAATCTTAAACCTATAAAATTTAAGCAATTCTTATACTTCTTGTTTATACCAACATTGATCTATCGTGATGAATATCCACGTACGACGAAAATCCGTAAAAGTTTCGTGTTTTTCCGTTTATTAGAAGTTATAGGTGTTATCCTATGTTTAAATTTTCTTTTTGAACGTTATTTCAATCAACATGACATCAAACAATTCAGTACAAAAAAAATTAAAATACATGAGATTTATTTGGAAATTTTGGAAAACTCATTATTAGCAATATTAATGTTATTGTCATCGTTCTTTTTAATTTTACATTCATGGCAGAATATGTTTGCTGAATTAACACGATTCGGTGATCGTATGTTTTATAAAGATTGGTGGATAAGTGTATCGTATTCAGATTGGTTTCGTACATGGAATGTTATCGTACATGATTGGTTATATACATATATTTATAAAGATATGTGTGAAATTTTAACAAACAATAATCGTGTACTATCAAAATTAACTGTATTCATTATATCGGCAATTGTACACGAATGGATATTGTATTGTATGTTTGGTTTCTTTTTCCCATTATTATTCATCGAATTCTTCGTAGGTAGTCTATTAAATTTCGTTAAAGCACCAAAGAAACCAATAATGAATGTTTTATTCATTTATGGTTTAAGTATTGGTACAAGTTCAATAATTACTTTATATACCATTGAATATTATGCAAAAAATAAAGTAAAAATTGCAAATCCAACATTTTGGGATTATATTCTACCAAAATTTATAACTTGCAACTATATCGATTTGTAAAATATAATAATAAAATCATTACAATTATATTGAGAAACGTATGATAGACCAATGTAAAATTAGCTTTAAAGTAAACAAGAATTCCTCTAATTAGAATCTTGAATCTGTTCCTTTTCCTGCACGTTCAATAATATAATTCTATTTATTTGTTGTAATAAATATGTATGTGGAATATATAAGAATTCCAAGGAAAAAGTTAAAGGTTAAAATCAACATTATGATAGAAATGAAGAACAAAAAATAAATCAAAATAACAAGTCAAATTGTAAACAAATCTATTACGTTTTGTTTTTAAGTTATTTAGATTATTTAAAAGTTGTAAATTCACTGATCACAATGAATAAATGAACATTTCAATAGAAATGACAATAAATTAATATTAAATATAAGCATCACTTTGAAAATAATCAATTCATTAATTACGATAATCACCAAATTATACAAAAAAATAAACAACGCCAACAGCAAGGACAACTTTTTCAAAAAAAGATTGCTACCGTACTTCCACTTTTGTACATTAAAATAAATAAGGACAAGTCAATAAATAAATTATTTACAAAGAATATACAGATTGTTCTAAGACATTTACAAAATTTACCTTAGGAACAAGACATTAATAATAATAGTAATAATAAATAATCGAATAATAATGGAATGATTTCGTAATATACAGAGTTAAATTCTTATGACCTCTCTGATTATTTGGCGAGTGATTCGAAAATTATTTCAAGGATTTATAGGATAGTCCCTAGAGAACATTTTAGCAAAATTACAGCTTTGTAGCTGATTGAAAATTTGGACAAAAAACGCGTTATTGTGATAATGTTGCGATTTTCACTATCTCGTTATATCCGTAAAACGACTAAGAATGATAAGAGGATACTTTTAAAATATTGACGAGGCATTTACTTATTTTTACTAATCTTAACTCGATGGGGGAAGATTGTTTATCTTAGGTTTTTTTAAAAAAAAACAAAATTAGAATAAGAGGAATAAACACTGATTTAATATAAGCAATCTTACCCTATCAAGTTAAAATTTTAGTAAACAACAGAAAAGATTACTTACACTATGATTTTTTCCACAATCGATCTTCACTACCATTTTTCTTTTCCAATTTTCCAACGACACAAATGAGAAAAAAACCGGAAAAATGCTTAATCATTTTGCGTGTTCAACTCGTTTTTAAAAACTGACTCTGTCCAAAACAAACGTTTAGTTAACCAACTTCCAAATGAGCTACAAAGTTATAATTTCACTAAAATGTTCTCTCTACAAGCCCTTGAACTATTTTTCAAATCACTCGCCAAATAAAAGGAATTACCATAAGGACAAGAATAACCCTGTATAAGTCTTGTATCAGAGAAAACACCCTGTAATATACGTGATACAATATCAAACAAATGAGCAATAAATTAAACAATTTTAGGGTCATAACGTTTCGTTATTGGAAACTTATTTTCTTTATATGCTAGCTTTAATGAATCTAAACTTTTTATAGTAGAAACGCGCTGTTTCCCATTATCAGTTTCATTATTTATATCATCATCATCATCATCATTACTATTTTTATTATGTTTCTTAAATTCCTGATATGAATCTAATATATTTTTTAAAATATCCTGTGTTATATCAAGTAAATTATTATAATTTAATTCAATAAATAATTCATGTAATATACGTCTAGGTGTTAAACGATACATACTTTCTGATATCATTTTACATACCTCTGAATATAAACATAAATCTTGAAATATATGTGGACTACGTTGTTTCCATTGTAATAATGATTGACGCATACTTTTATTCCATATAGGATTAGCAAATTTATCAACAATCTTTAAAATTTCTAAACGTATCAAATTATCTGGACAATTTTGTTGTAATAAATCATCATTGATTATATCTTTTGATTTAGCAAAAATATCATTATCATGATTTATAGATAATGAACAATTTAAACATGAATTAATATCATGTTGTCTATAATAATTTGTTAATGAATTCATATCTTTTGTATCTTGTATTAATTCATCATCAATTAATGAATTAAAATTTGAAATTTTTGTTGTTTGATATTCAATAGGAAATAAATTACAAATATTATTTGGTAATGATATACCCATATAACAACGTTCATCATTTAAACAATCATTATTTAATGAGAAACGTTTTATACTTGATGTTAATGATTGTAAACCAGTATCAGATAATTCATCATTTAAATTACTTGATGTTAAATCTAATGTTATATTCGTATCGTAATCTTCATATGTTGGTTCTTCAAGATAACGTGGTGATCGTCTTAATGAACGTAATGTTGCATAACCGATCAAATCTTGATGACTTAGACGATTTGTATATAAAGATTGCGATGATCTATCAGAAGTTGATTCGCCTTTTGAAAAAAAAAAAAAATTATATTTTATTACAAATTATTAAAATCGAAATTACTTTGTAAAGAGATCCGTCTGGATGATTCCGAATGTCGTCGTATCTTCTGTCCTTGATGTTTCAACGTACTTAAACTACAAGAGCTCGGAATTGGACTTAATAATTGTTGGCGCTCACTACAAAAAAAAAATCAATAAAATAATTAAAAATTTCATAATTAAAGATTCTTTACTAGATAGTTTTAGCACCACAAACTGAATCACACGAACTAACTCCAGATGTTGTAGATTCAGTTGTTGAACTGTTACGTATACGTCTCGTTATATCCGGATTTAATTTATTGAATGTTATTCGATTTTTATCACGTATTATTTCAAAAGTTTTCGATTCTGATAATGAACGTTTATGATATGATGATGATAGATTTTGATTTACTGGTAATGTTAATGATTTATGTTGTTGTTGTTGTTGTTGTGATTGTTGTTGATTTGTTGTATCATTTGTTAATAACATAAATGATACATCATCATCTGTACTATTATCTTCTTTTAAACCAGAATCAAAATAATATAAATCAACATTTAAATCATAATTTAATTTTAAACTATCATCATGTTCATTATTATCATTATCATTAAAAAACCATTGTTCTTCTTCAATTATTGGCCATGATATATGTCGATTATGTCTTGTACATAACCAACCTAATTTAAATAATTCATCAGCACCTTGTTGTGTTGTTGCAATTAAACCAATTATATAATATGCTGTTGCACGTATTGAATATACTGTACAATTTTGTACTAAATTTATTATAAATATTAAACCATTATGTAATAATAAATAATTCAAACCATTTATTGTACTAGATAAATGTCCAATTGCCCATAATGAAGCTTTTAATTCCAATATTTGTTCATCAGTTTCACAAATACCATTCTCAATACACTGGAAATTAATTTAATTTTAATTCAAAAATTAGAAATATTATTAAAATTAAGACAATTACTTGTAACATTTTCTCTAAATTTCCATGTGTTATCAACATTAAATTACCATCATGATGTTTAGATAATTGTCCATAAAGATGTGGTGATAGAAAGATATCACGACGATTATTTGTACGTATTAATGTTGAACGTTTATCATATTTACCGTCATCATCACGTTGATGTAATGTTAAAATATCACTAATTTCATTTTCAATTAATTTTATATAACGATAATTAAAATAATCATACCAACGTTTTATTAAATTAATAATAAAATTATTTTGATTTAATTGTTGATAACCAGTTTGTATTGATAGATAACGTATTGTTAATAATATACCTTTTTCATTTAAATGTTTTAAATCAGGATTTGTTTTAATTAATGTTAATAAACATTGTTCAATTTCACATGCTTCATGTAATATAGTTAATGCATTTAAATAAATAATTCTTGATTGATCATATAATTGTGCAATTAATAATTTTATACCCCAATCAGAAAAATTATTAATACCAGCACGTAATAATATTAATAAAAATTGTGTTGCATATAAACGTGAACTTTCAATTGTACATTTTAATACAGATTTTAATAAATTTCTACTAGGTCCATTTAAATTATAATCTAATGATGATATAATTAATTTAACATAACAATCATTATTTGTTGTTGTTGCTAAATATTCCAATTGTTTATAAATATTTAAATCATTTAATAAATTTACACCAATTTCTGTTGAACCTAAACGTCCAATAAATAAAAAATAACTTTGACATTGTGTACTAATCATATGTTGTGGACTAAATAAACAATCATGTACACTTTTACCATTTGTTATAGCTTTTATATGTATTAATATATCATTAAATAATTCTTTTAATAAACGTATACTATCATCATTATTTATATTTAATAAACAATTTATTAATTCTATACCAGTCATTGTATATGCTATACTTGTTTTATTTGATGTTAAATCCATATGTGAATAACGATTATATGATGGTTTATAAAAATCAATTAAACGTTTTAAAAAATTACGATGTGTTGTATCAATTAAATCTAATTTAATTGAATCACCTTTCAATATCAAACGTATAAAATTCCAATTCCATATATATGCATCTTTATTTAATAGAACACCAGTCTCTTTAATTACATCATCACCATCTTTATTTAAAACTTGTTGTATCTTATTTTTTATAATTTTTAATTTATGTTTAGTCTTTTTATTATGATCATTCGATAATTTTATATTATTACCATTACGTAAAATGAAATCTAAATAAATACTATAAGATGCTGGACGTTTTCTTAATAATCTAATAATAATAATAATAATTATCAACTATTAATAATAATAATAATAATAATAATAATGGTATACTTATGTAATTGTTGTAATCCATTTACAGCTTTAACAGCTTGTGGTTTACCATTTGTTGCATATTCTAATAATGTTGGTAATGGTGGTGATATATCACAACATTCTGGTGGTAATAATATTTGTATTAAATGTAATAATTCACCTAATAATACTGTAGCACGAACACTAATAAATGTATCACTTGTTGCAATCACTTCAACAAGTGCACCTAATAAACCACATTCTAAAAAACAATATAATAATAATGATAAATGCATATCATTTATGCTTGGTGTTGTTTTTGATAAATGTGGTAATATAAAACGTCCTTCAGCTGCAACAAAACCTTCATTTAAACGCCATGTTGATTGCGGTTCACATGGATCAATTGCATTTAATGCAACAGACAATTCATCAGTCCATTCTGGTTGTGGTAAACCTAATAATTCATAAAGTACATCCAATACGGCTTTCTATTCAACATAATAATAACAATAAATTGTAAATAATAATAATCAATTAGAAAATAATAAACTTACACGAACTTCTAATTGTTTTAAATATAAAACTTCAACAATTGCCCGTAATCCTTCTTTACTTGATGGATTACAAAAGTGTAAAATACCAGGCCAACTTCTTAGAATTGATAATAATGCTAAACGACTACAATTGAAACGTAATTCACGTTCATCTCTAAAAAATAAAAAATTAAGCTTTTTTTTTTAGAAAAAATACTCGTTGAAACTTACACATATTTATCTTTATCTTTCCATCCGTGTCTATAATGGAAATCACAATATGGTGCAGCAATTGAATATAAATTAACAGCTGCCTGATTTCTTGTACTTGGTTTATCTAATAATAATAATAATACACCACATAAAGATTCGGCTATTTTTGGTGTTTGACATTCTAATAAATTTCGTGTTATAGCTGCCACACCATCTGTTCTTATAAACAAACTTGTATTAATTACACCTAAAGAAGAAAGAAACAAGAAAAATAAATAAATTGTTAACTAATCAAATAATTGTAAATATTGACCTAATTCACATAATGTTGCTAAACAGATTCTTAACATACGATCCCTTTCTTCAACACCACCATTGGCTAAAGATACTAAACATCTAGCTAAAGAAATATCAAAATTTACTGGTGATAATAGCAAGATTTTTCGTATTAATTTCATTGCTTCAAAACGTTCAACATCACTCTTCAATACCAAATCCAATGATCTAGAATTGTTTCAATTAAAAACTTATAATTCTCGAAATTAATGCTTAAATTAACCTTGCAATTAGAAATGGTATCAATAATTTATTCAAATGAAGAATATCATTTTCATTACGTAAAACATGACGGATTGCACGTAGACCACCAGAACGTACTAGAGTTGATTCGTGCAATAAAGCAATACGTAAACTAGAAAAATCATCAATTAATCTAATTATACAAGAAAAACCAAAGAAAAATTGATAAAAACCAGCATAATATATGTTCAATTTTAAAACCAATACTCTCAAAACTCCCATCGATACGTAATGTGACACGTACAAATGCATTTAAATAATTTAAACGTTTACCATCTGATAAATCAGAACGTTGACAAATCGCCGATAATATCTGTGCAATATTGTCGCCTGGATCTTTGAAGAAAGCAAAAAAAAAAAACGTTAAAAATCTATATCGAATTCAGGTTAATATAATTTACCTGCACTTATATTAAGATTAATATCATCTTCACGATTCACATGCCGACCTACAAATGTATCAATTTTTTTGTTATTTTAATTAGAAATAAGAAAAATAAAGGCTTTACCACGATGATATCGGCCAGAACGTATATTTGGATGTCTTAAACCCCAACTAGTTGCAGCCATATTTATTTAAAACTTGTATCAAATATATTTAAATTATCAATAATTTCAATTTCAATATTTTCTTCTACAATTTGAATTACCTAATTGAAAATAATTACATTTTATTTTCGGAAATCAAAGAGAAAAATTCTATATGCAAACTGTCAAAGTTTAACACACACACACACACATACACATTGATTGTTTTGTAGGTTAGAATGTTCTCTCTATTTACAATATTATTAATCATATTAATCAGACGGAGATAGAAGTTAACCTAATTTTTTTCTCAATTTTTTCTTTCGCAAATTTTATTTTTATAATTATCCTACAATCGCAATATACGAAATTATATGTTTACAGTGTACTGAATAAGACAATAATAGAAATAAATTGTTATATTTCGTAATTCTACTATATTTTTGTTGTGCTATAAAATTTATTACAATCAAGTAGGCGCCTGGAGAATTTCGAAATTTTTATTGAATTTGTGCAATTCTTTCAAAAAATTACACCAAAAACCAATTAAAATGATAATTGAAATTTGATTATAATTAAAAATTTAACAATTCATACATATATAGATAGAGAATGTATATTTAAATAAACCAGAAAATTGATTAAATATATTTGTGATAAAAATTTTTGCTATTAAAACCAGGGCATCGAACCGGAACTGAACCGAAAACCGAAAACCGGAATTAACCGAAATTTTGGCCGGAGCGAAATCTGGAGCTGAACCGAAAGCAAAAACCGGTTTTTTTCGGTTTAAGCATACCACTTTATCACGATTTTTTCTGTTTTTTCTTTCAATATCCCCTTTCTTTCCTGCCAAGAAAATAAAGTAAACCACCTGAAATCGAACTCCCGATTTTGATGATTTTCGGTATAAAGGTAGTTCATTCTATTCTAAGGGATGCGGGTTTTATCATTCGTGTTCACACTTAAGTTTAAGGGAGATATTGAGGGTTGAAGTTACCCCTGAAAAATCAGTTTTTTCCAAATATCTCTGGAACGGTTGAATATTCTTAGTAGTTCAAAAACTGGATAATAGAGATTCACGAGGGCTATCAAAAAATGAAAACTGCATTTTCATTCCTTGCTAGGGATTGAAGCTTTAGATTTTTAGATGACTTGACGCCACTTTTCATCATTTTTTCCAATTTTCCGCTCAATGATAAAAAATATTGAATTTTGACTACGTATAGGTATTATTTTTCAAAATTAAAATTATATGGATCTTAAAGGCCTTTAAAAGATCTTTGAAATGGTTTGTTGTTGTTACTGATATTAATATTAATAATATTATTATTCTAATTTACGCTAAAAATTAATTGTTTATATTTAAAAATTTGAAAATGAGTCACTTGGAACTGAACCTAAAACCGAAAACCGGAACAAAACCGTTATTTTCGCAGGAACGAAAACCGGAACTGAACCGATAATTTTTCTTCAAATTGAACCGGAACGAAAACCGGAACGAAAAAAATAACGGTTCGATGCCCTGATTAAAACATTTCTATAATTAAGTATTGCAAATTTTTAAATCAAACGACCAGTCGAAAAATTATTTAAAATTTCCGACAATATACGTGAATGAATTTAATTGGTGGTTAACAGATTTCCAACCAATAGCATTAGAGCTTCTTTATTCATTAATTCATTGTAACGTCAATTATTTTAGTGGTTTTTATTACACTAGGTTGGCTAAGGTGTAAAATTGTTTATTTTCAAATTACCAGCTATTTAATAAAACTATTATGTATATTTTCGATAAATTATTCTGCTTGACGTTGAAAATTGGTCCAGTATTATTAAATTATTGAAAAATTTAAAATCTGGTAATTTCCATTATAAGGTAATTTTACGCAACTTATTAGTTATTGATAGGCAGCTTCCAACAACCAATAAAATTTGTTTGCGGAATCCTTCGCCATCTTTCGCTTAGTATCTTTTTGTTTAATGGTTGGTAGAACTTTTTATCGTTTGTTTTTCAAATTTATAACCATTTATAACGGTCAGTTTTTACGGTTAAAAGTCTGTTAGTTTATTTTCCTCAGAAAATTGATGAAATTTTGCAAAAAAAATAATGTGCTCGTTATTATTTAAATCAAAAAACAACTCTAATATTATATATCCATTAAATAATAATAAAATTACTATCGGTTCATCATTAAATGCCAATATTCGTTTAAATAATGTTAATATCGAATCAATACATTGTGTAATTATTAATTCAAAAGAGGAAGTATGTTTTTTCTATAATTTACTTGATCTATTCTAATCATTATTTATTATAATTTTTTTAGGTTATATTAGAAAATAGATCCATTGAAAATCCGGTTATTTTGAATGGTTGTCAATTGAAAACAAAAGAAATCTTGAATCATGGTGACAAGATAACAATAAATGATAAAGAATTTGAATTTTCAGATCCAAAACAGAAGGTAAATTGTATATACGTGTCAAAGATTGTGAAAATAATTTTTAAATTTTAGGAAAAATTCAAATTCAAATCGATATTAACACGTAAATCATTTATGCCGAGTACGAAGATGCAAACAGCCATGTCTACTTCGAAAATACCATTACCAAAAAAGTAAAAAAAATGCTTCAATTATTTTAAATTTAATTTAATCAATTTTCAATTATATTTTTAGTCGAATGAAGAGATTGCCAACACGTAGAAGTTTATCTATGTCAGCATCTAAATCTGTTACAAAGAAAAGGTGTTTTTTTTAATTATTCAACTAATATTACTTTATTAACCTTTTATTTTTTTGAATAGTTCACAACTATCAAATTTACGTACAAGCCGGCTATCAATGAGTACAGGAAAGATAGCAAAATTTGAGAAACGTACAATATCAAAACCATCATTGAGAGTTTCCCTATTCAAAGACAATATTCGTTTAAGTGAAGAATCACCACCGGATTGTTTAAATAATGTTACTACTGTACAAAATGATCTACAAACAACTATTCAATCGATTACACCGAGATCAGATGGAAAACGACAAAAACCTGTATTTGATCAAGATAATTGTTCAACATCTAAATTAGAAGAAAATCCAACTGAAAATTTAAAGATTTCTTTTAATGAAACATCAAAGATATCAGTTCAACAATTACCAATAACTCTTTCAGAAGATAATCGTTTATCAACAACTAGACGTTCGATTAGAAGAAAGTCTAATCAGTTTATCGAAAATTCAAGTACACCAACAAACACGCCAAAGAAGAAAAAGGATTTGTCAATAACCGAATCAGTGGAGAATGACACGTTAATTCTTGAACAGTCTGCAAATATCAATGATTCTTCGAGTACTGTAACAGAATTTAGGTCAACAACAACCAGAATGTCTCTAAGACGATCTAATCAGCTAGATGAAATATCAACAAATAAGAATATTTCATTTGCTGAGAAATTAACAAATGAAGAAGCAGAACAATTGCTAATAATAAACCAGTTTGAAAAGACAAATCTACAGACAATAGAAGAGAAAACTTCAATTATGGACGAGTTATTGTTTGTTCATGAAAATCATCAATCTCCAGCCGTTAGAAGATCAATAAGAAGAAAATCTAGTAATTTAAATGTAAATACACCAAAAAAGTATGATGATTCAAATCATGAAGAAAATCAATCTACAACAATTAGAAAATCTATGGGAAGAAAATCTAATTTAAAAAATATTTCAGTTGTTGAGGAATTATCAAAAGAACAAGAAATTGAATTAGAAGAGAAAAAAGAAATACAAGAAGAACCACAATTATTAATGACTAGAAAGTCACTCAGAAGAAAATCTAATCAATTTAAAGATGTGGATGTAAAATCATCAAAAATAAATGTTTCAATTCTCGACGCTTCAGTGAATATTAATGATTCGTCTATAGATGGATCAGAAGATCAGCAATCTCCAGCTATTAGAAAGTCTAATAATTTAATTACATTGATGAATACACCCAAAAAATACGATTCAATTCTTGAACAATCATCAAATACTGAAGATTTTCCTGTGACTGTAACAGAAGAAAATCAGATGTCATCAAATATGAAATCATTTAAGACAGATACACCAATAAAAGATACGTCAATTTTCGAAGAATCACCAAATATTGAAGATTCAGCAATAGTTTCAACAGAAGAAAACGAATCGTTGGTAACTAGAAAGTCACTTGCAAGACTTTCTACAAAAACACCAAAAAAGAATGTTTCAATTCTTGATGCTTCAATCAAAATTAATGACTCTTCTATATCTGTAACAGATCAAAAGTCTCCAGCTTTTAGAAAATCACTGAGAAAGAGTACATTGATGAATACACCAAAAAAATACGATTCGATTCTTGAACAATTATCAAATATTGAAGATTTTCCTATGACTGTAACAGAAGAAAATCAGACGTCATCTAATATGAAATCATTTAAGACAGATACACCAATAGTTTCATCAGAAGAAACCGAATTATTAATAACTGAAAAGTCACTTGGAAGACTTTCTACAAAAACACCGAAAAAGAATGTTTCAATGGTTGACGCTTCGATCAAAATTAATGATTCGTCTATATCTGTAACAGATCAACAATCTCCAGCTATTAAAAAATCACAAAGAAAGTCTAATAATTCAATTCTTGAACAGTCATCAAATATTAAAGATGTTCCTATGCCTGTAACAGAAGAAAATCAGATGTCATTTACTATGAAATCATTCAAGACAGATATAGCAATAAAAGATAAGTCAGTTTTTGAAGATTCACCACAAGAAACCGAATCATTAGTAACTAAAATGTCACTTGGAAGACTTTCTACAAAAACACCGAAGAAGAATGTTTCAATTGTTGATGCTTCGATCAAAATTAATGATTCGTCTATATCTGTAACAGATCAACAATCTCCAGCTATTAAAAAATCACAAAGAAAGTCTAATAATTCAATTCTTGAACAGTCATCAAATATTGAAGATGTTCCTATGCCTGTAACAGAAGAAAATCAGATGTCATTTACTATGAAATCATTCAAGACAGATATAGCAATAAAAGATAAGTCAGTTTTTGAAGATTCACCACAAGAAACCGAATCATTAGTAACTAAAATGTCACTTGGAAGACTTTCTACAAAAACACCGAAGAAGAATGTTTCAATTGTTGATGCTTCAATCAAAATTAATGATTCGTCTGTAGCTGTAACAGATCAACAATCTCCAGCTATTAGAAAATCACTAAAAAAGAGTAGATTGATGAATACACCAAAAAAATACTATTCAATTTTTGAACAATCATCAAATATTGAAGATGTTCCTATGACTGTAACAGAAGAAAATCAGATGTCATGTAATATGAAATCATTCAAGACAGATACACCAATAAAAGATAAGTCAGTTTTTGAAGAATCAGCAAATATTCAAGATTCACCAATAGATTCATCAGAAAAATCATTAATAACTCAAAAGTCACTTGGAAGACTTTCTACACAAACACCGAAAAAGAATGTTTCAATTGTTGATGCTTCAATCAAAATTAATGATTCGTCTATATCTGTGACAGATCAGCAATCTCCAGCTATTACAAAATCACAAAGAAAGTCTAATAATTCAATTCTTGAACAGTCATCAAATATTGAAGATTTTTCAATCACAAAGAAAGTCTAATAATTCAATTCTTGAACAGTCATCAAATATTGAAGATTTTTCTATGACTGTAACAGAAGAAAATCAGATGTCATCTATAAAATCATTTAAGAAAGATACACCAATAAAAGATACGTCAATTATTGAACTAAAAAGTCACTTGGAAGACTTTCTACAAAAACACCGAAGAAGAATATTTCAACAATTGAAGAATTACCAGAAATAGAAGAATCCATTCAAATTTTCGATAATAATTCAAATTCATTTACCGAAAAAGATTCTTCAGTCGTTGAAATAGTAGAAACTCAATCACCAACAACAACAACAAAAAGAAGTAAACGTTTTCCTAAAGTGGTCGAATTTGAAGAAATTGGTCCACGTGGTGTTAAACGTGTCCGTGAATCTACTAGTGCTGTTTTACAAACAAATAAGAAGAAAAAGATGTCGATTGAAAGCACATTTAATGAATCAAATTTGGAAATGTCAACTTCTGATGATTGTTCAGATCTTTTTGCAAGTTCTCAAGAACATATTGAAGATGATGATGATGATGATAGTTTTAATGATGACGAGATTATCAATAATGAAGAAAACAGATCAACGATTAATAATTCTAATATTGAGAATTCCTTTAATGTTAATAATATCGAAACTATTCAAAATAATATTACAATAAATATTCATACAAATGATAATATAAGTAATATTAGTGGTATAAAAGAATTGTTTACACCGCCGAAAGAATTAAAATCACCCGTCAATGATTTAAGTAATGTTGATGGAGTTAAAAAGTTATTTAAAACACCAAAAGTACATAAATCTCCATTAAATGATTTAACAAAAATTAAAGGTGTTTGTGGAATGTTTAAAACACCAAAACAACAAAAATCTCCAAATAATGATCTAACAAAAATTGTTGGAGTTAAGAAGATGTTTAAAACACCGAAAGAACAAAAATCTCCTAAAAACGACTTAACAAACGTTGATGGAATTAAAAATATCTTCAAAACTTCAAAAAAACAAAAATCACCACGTAATGATTTAACTGAAATTGTTGGAGTTAAAAAAATGTTTACTACACCCAAAATTCAAAAATCTCCGGAAAATGATTTGACTAAAATTGATGGAGTTAAGAAAATGTTTAAAACACCGAAAGAACAAAAAACACCGAAAAATGATTTAACTCAAATTTCTAACATTAAAAATCTTATGAAAACACCGAAACCTATAAAATCACCATCTAATGATTTAACAAATGTAAGCGGTATAAATTATGTATTTAAAACACCAAAACCATCAACTAGAGCAAAAGATAATGAATGTATGCAACAATCACCAATAAATTTAAAAGGTTTATTTGAGAAACAAAAGTCGCCATTAAACGATCTAAGCAACGTGGAAGGAGTTGACGTTTTATATCAAGAAATACAAGAAGAAACAAGGCGCAGTAAAAGAATAACGAGTAAAAGTCTTAAAGAGACTTCAACACCTGTTGTTAGACGAACAACCCGTAGAAGACAAATGGAAGAAACTAATGTTGATGGACCAGAACAACAACAACAAGACGAAACTAATAAGTCCGATAAATTAGTGGAAGATACACCTGTTATTGAACAAAGATCTCTACGTAATAGAAAAACTAAAAAGGAGCAAGAAAACATTCGAACGCATGTTATTGAACGAAAAACACGTGGAAAAAAATTGAATGAAATCAATGAAGAAGAACATAAAGAGAATACACCATCGAAAGTAATAGAGGGTTCTGTAATTGAACAAAAGTCTCTACATGGTCGAAAAAAAAATATGCCAAAACAGGAATTAATGCTAACTTCAACACCAGTTGTGAACGAAAGTGGACAAATTGATATAATTTCTATTCAAAAAGAAGAAAATGTAGAGAATATTGAACCAAAGTTGACACGAAGACGACAAAAACAGTTAGAAGATGGTACTGAAGGATTAACACCAATTCTAAAAACTCGCCGCAATAAATCAAAATCTGCAGAAAGTGAAAATCAAAATGTTATCGAACCAAAATTGACACGTAGACGACAAAAACAATTAGAAGATGGTACTGAAGGCTCAACAACATTAAGAAAAACTTGCAGCAATAAAATAGAATCAGCAAAAGGTGAAAACCAAGAAGAAAATATTGAAGAAAGACCAACTAAAAGTACACGCGGCCAAAAAAGAAAACTTATGATAAATGATAAAGTTGAAGAAACATCAGTTAGAAGAACTCGTAAAAAATCAAATAATGATAATCAAATTTCAATTGCAGAAGAGAAAAGTGTTTCGACTACAAAAAGAAGTACACGAAAAAGACAAAAATCACTGGAAGAAAATGAAAATAATCAATCAGGCCCTTTGAAACGGCAAACTCGTAAAAAAGCAAGTGAAAAAAAGAACATTGAAGAAGAATCAAAGATAAGTAGTGAAAATGAAGAAAGCAATGAAGAATCGTCAAAGAGAAGAAATCGTCAGAAAGTTGAAGAAAATCAACAAACAAAAAGCTCACGTGGTGGCAGAAAAAATAAAATTGAAGAAAATAAAGAAGTACAACCAGAAGGTGGTAGAGTTTTGAGATCAAGAAAGAAATAGACATTTTATAAAACAGTTTTTTTTCTTTTAAAATTTAATTTGTATAGTTTCTCATTTATTGTTTTATGTTTTTTTGTTAGCTTTAATTTCAATTTTCAATACTTTTTCAATAAATAAGTATGAGATAAGATCTTATTTTTATCTTTATTTACAACTGTTGATGTTGATGGAAAATTTAGGTCATTATAATCAGTGGCGGCTCGTGTTTTGAATTGGTGGAGTGCTGCTTTCTGCTTTCCATTCACCCAGATTGCATAAAATAAAGCATGTATAAAGATAGAGACATAGGCAAGAGTAGAGACATGTAGAGAGTTGATAGAAGAGGAAAAAAAACGGGAGGGAGAGAAAGAACATTTCAAATACATATAATACATGAGTGTGAGGGAGGGGGGAGAAGAATAAGAAAGAGAAGGCTTATCATTATAGTGTTAAATTATTTGATAAATTTTGAATGGAAACAGGGGATGCTGCAGTTCCGTAGCACTAACACACGAGCCGCTCCTAGATTTAATTAAATTAACGATCAATCAACTAGATAATTGTTTACGATATCCTGACTTATGTTGAATTAGGACGATTTTATCTGGTTATCTATTTCTTATTATTACCTCTATGGTATGAGGCAAAGTAACATATTTTATTTTCACCATTAGATGGCGCTTTATGGGGTTAATTATATTTCATAAATTATTATAAAAAAACACAAAATAAAATTATGTTTTTCGTTTTTTATTGTTTAAATACATTTACTGATAACGGTAATGGAACACTTTTAGCTTATTATTATCATTGTTCTTATCGAATTGTATTACGCATCAATTTACAGCTTCCTGTATTATCGATCAAAAATTTTGTTTGTGTCCAGTGTCCATATTTGTATTGTGTCTAAATTGACCTAAAGAGCCGGTTGTATGTTCGTTTCTAGAAGAATTAACTCCAATTTGTTTCGTATTGTGTGTATTTAGTGGTTTTTCATTGGAATTTCATCCTATTTGAGAGGGAGAAAATCAACGTACAAGATGAGTTGCCCTTTTAATGAAGAAGCTTTAGAGAAATTAAAGCAATTCGTTGAACTATGCTCAGCAAACCCCGATTTGTTATCACTACCAGAATTGAGTTTTTTTAAAACTTATATAGAATCGTTGGGTGGTAAAATACCATCATCAAAGAAAACCCCATCATCAGATCAACAATCAACTGATGATGTAAAGATTGACGAACCAGAAGAATCATCCGATGAATCTGAACCGGAATCCGAATTGGAGATTGACAATGAAGGTTGCGTTGAACCGGATCCAGTTGATCCCAATCAAGAAATGGGCGATGAAAATAAAGAGATCAATGATGATGATTTAGAAAAATCGAACGAGAAACGTTCAGAGGCAATGGCAGCGTTTAGTGATGGTGATTTCAATAAAGCCATCGAATTGTATACGGAAGCAATCAAATTCAATCCAACATCAGCATTATTGTTAGCCAAACGTGGTCAAGTCTATTTGAAATTAATGAAACCGAATGCTTGCATTAAAGATTGTTCGAAAGCATTAGAATTCAATCCGGATTCGGCGGCTGCTTATAAATTTCGTGGACGTGCTTATCGTCTATTAGGCGAATGGGAGAAGGCGGCCAAAGACTTAAGACAAGCATGCAATATTGATTTCGATGAACAGACAGATCAATGGCTTAAAGAAGTCACACCGAATGCCAAGAAGATTGAACAACACAAAATCAAACAGGTTTTTAAATTTGTATATTAAAGATTTTAATAATATTTTTATTGTTTACGATTTTAGGAGCGTCGTAAAGCTGAGAAAGAAGAGAAGGAACGTTTGAAACGTATCAGAAAAGCTAAAGAAGCACACGCTAAAGCTAGCGCTGCTGGTGCTAAAACATCCCAAACAGCACCACCACCACCATCTGGTTCTGATTCTTCAGCATCCGATTTCTATAAACTGTTACAAGATCCTGAAATTATGGCAGCATTCACTGATCCAGAAGTCTCAGCAGCATTCACCGATATCTCAACGAATCCAGCTAATTTCTACAAATATCAATCGAACCCGAAAGTGATGGCGTTGATAACGAAACTCTCAGGAAAACTAGCCGCTTCAGGTATTAATATACCGTTCGGTGGTAGTGCCGCTGGCAGTGGTGCTGGTTCTGGTGGTTTTCCAGGATTTCCTGGTGGTTTTACCGGATTCGGCGGTGGAGCCGGTGCAGGGTTTGGCGGTGGTAGTGCTGGTAATGGTGGAAATATGCCAAATTTCAAACCACCAGATGACGATAATTTGGATTAATTGTTCTTGTAATTTCTAAACAATAATACAAGGCTGATTTGTGAATTTCTTTTTGTTTATTTAACAAATAAAGTAATAGTTATTATTTCGGTTTTTGTTGGAAATTCACCGAATAACCACCCGTATTTGGGTCTTGTTGTAAGTTGAAATTATCCGTTGATAGACCGAACGGCCTCAAAAATAAGTTACCAAGATCTTTTAATTTTCCTAAAAAGCAAGCAATCAATAAACTAATTTTTTTGTAGAAAATAACAAAGAATTACCCAGCATTTCTGTTTTTAATTTCTCATTTCTCTCATTAATCAACGGTGGTAATCGTTGTTGTGCAATTATTGCCTCTTTATTACCCGGATCCAATTCTAGAATCTTTTTATAATCATCCAGACTTTCATCTAATTTATCGCTTTCTTCATACAATTTCGCCCTACGTAAATACGCTCTAACATATCGATCATTTAATTTAATAGCTTTACTACAATCTTCAATGGCACTAATTTTATGATCAATCTTAATTTTACAAGCTGCACGATTCGCATACAAAATCGCACGATCTTCATTATATTTCAATGGGCATAATTTTAATGCCTTTGTATACGTTTCAATAGATTCTAAGAATTTCTCATTTTTAAATTCATCATTTCCTTGATTCTTCAATAATATAGTTTCGGTTCGTAACTGTTCTAATTGTTTATCACTTAAATTTAAATCACGATTTCTTAACAATTCCTCATCTGATTCAACATCAACATCATTTTTATCAACATCCTGCCCATCTTCATCATTCGAATCAGTTAAATCCGGTGGAATGTCGTGATTTTCACTATTTTTGTCTTCAATTTTATCATTTTCTGATCGTTCGATTGTTGATGTTGTAAATTGAGCATCACGTAAATCACGAACTAAATCTTCAACGACTTTATCATTGAAACGATCACGATCTTCCCTATTATCCGTTGACATGATTTTTTTTACTTGTCTTCAATAAATAAATACTTATATCCAAATACAAATAGGATATTCTGGAAAACTAACCAATAAATTGTATTTAGAAATGACAGCTGTCACAATGACGTGGAGACTTTTACGAATCATGTTGGTACTCCACACCCTCCACACAATGATACTTATTTACAGGACGTAATTCGACTGTATTTCTACAAGAAATAATTGAATTTTTATACAATTTTACAACTTAAGCACCTCTACTTGCAGAGATAATTACGCAAATTAAGCGAAAAACGTTAAGGAATATGTTAGTTGATTTAGCCAACAAACAAGAAGTGCAAATTCACATTGCTATCAACAGGACGTAATCACTTATCACTTACCAAATATTAATTGTGAGTAATTAAAAAAAATTCATCTAGTTTTTATATTAAATTACTGATCTTATAGAGAAAATAAATTTATTGGAAATTTAGTGTTTGTTTATTATAAAACATAGTAGTATTTGAATATGTTGTGTGATTTAGTGTAGGAAATTGGAGGGAATTTCAAAAATTGTGAAAAGCTCTTACAGTCTTTGTTTGTCAGAAAGCTGCAAAAAACACATTTTTCGTGTCTTATCCTACAATTCCTTTTAGAAATTAATTTTTAAATATTATAAGGATAATATAACACAAGGTCAATAGATGCTATTTGTGGATGAGTATGATCCTAAAGGATACTGTCAGCTTTAAGCTCATCTGGATATGTCAGTTTCAACAGGACTATAACGCTTGCGTGTTGTTTTATGTAATCACTAAAACAGGATTCGAGTTTTTTGAAGGTAAATCTTTTAGTTTCTTTATCTGTTGGTTATTTTATTAATAAAATGAATTTTATATAGAATTCGAATACTTTAATTATAATATAATAACAAAAATTATTAACAAACAAAAAACAATAACAATTATTAATAATAGCAGCGTCAATAATTCTATAAATAGTATCAATATTGTTGCAATGTATTTACGATAGACAGTGTTTGAAGATTACGGGAAAATCGAACTATTTTAAATTAAAATAATGGATGTGACACAAACGAGTTTAGAAGCTCTACTTCGTAAGCTTTACGATTTATTGATTTTTTTAAATTGAAGATAATTGTTGTTTTTCTAGTAAAGGCAACAAATCCGCAAAATTTAAATATTGATACAGCCGCTGTTGAAGCATTCATTGCATTGATTAATAAAGAAAAAGATGGTGTTTATATTGGTGTTAAAGTTTTATCAAATCGTTTACCAACTGGCAATGAGAATGAAACATTACAAACATTACAAATCATTGATATTTGTATGAATCGTTGTGGACAACAATTCCAATCGGAAATTGGCAAATTTCGTTTTTTAAATGAAATGATTAAATTAGTATCACCGAAATATTTAGGTACTCGTACACCAATGATTGTTAAACAGAAAGTCTTACAATTGCTCTATTTATGGACGATTGATTATCCAAAAGAGACGAAAATTAAAGAAGCTTATGATATGTTAAAGAAACAAGGTGTGATCCGTGAATTACCAAATCCACAATCACAAATAACAATGAAAAATAAAAAATCAACAACAAATTCATTAGTTCAAGATGAAGAGAAAGCAAAAGTATTACAAAAACTATTACAAAGTAAAGATCCAGAAGATATACAAGCTGCTAATTGGTTAATTAAAAGTATGGTGAAAGAAGATGATAAAAGGGCGGAACTTAAAAATAAATATGTATCAGAATTAGAATCGGCACAGAATAATGTACGTTTATTAAATGAAATGTTGGATACTTATAAAGCTGCTAATACAGCATCAATTGATGAGATTGATCTAATTAAAGAATTACATCAAAGTTGTGAATGTTTACGACCAAATATCATGAAATTAGCTAATGAAACTCTACAAGGTGAAGAGATTCTACGTAAGTAAATAATATATGTTGAATCAATTAATTTTCCCGTCCACTCTTGTTTAATTGAATAGTAAATTATTCGTCCGGAATACTTTGATTTCATGCTATATATCCTTTGTATAATTACTTAGCTTCGGATAAATTATAATGCACGGTAGCACTGACGTCACTGTCTAGAACTATCAAACAAATGAGCGCTCTACATATAGTTACAACTCGATCTCTCTATGAAATTATGTATTGATTCGTTACGTTTATAACATCATTATTATTCAAAATAGTTACAATAGTAGCGTACAATAAACAAGCGGTCTATTGTAGCTGATATTTACCCACCCTCTCTTCCTCTAACTTTTAATAAGCACGTACAGCATGTGGGTTTTAGTTGATAGATTATATGAATACAAAGAGAAGTAACATACGAAATTAAGCATCTATTTATACTCTATAGGGTGACTTAAGAGACTGACTAAAGTAATAAAATTAATTCACAATAGATTCAGTAGTAAACAACTTATTAAGAGAGGTAGGTTGTTTGCTACTGGATCTATTGTAGATTAATTTTATTATTTACGTCGAATCTCTTAAGTCACTTTCTAGAGTATATCTTAGTTGTAATTGCAATTGCAATAAGAATCGAGAGTCACGTACATCTATATGGCATGAGCTGACGATAATCGTGCGACAATCTAAAGCAAATTGATCGTCCGAACCTTAATAATTAATCAATAAATACTGTGTACCTAACATCTTTCGAATGGTATTCACTAACTTTTTTTGATTGGTTGCTGTATCTAAACGAGCAATTAACAGAGGGTTGTATTTACAAATTTTTAGAGATGATCTCTATGAACAAATGATTATCTTCATTCTCTTTTTGCTAGTCATTACTTCATTGGTTTTCCAATTTGATTTGTTAATGAGAAGGAGACAATTGGGTCGTATTCATAAAAGTTTTAAAGATGATGGTTGTTTTATACTTGTCTCTTTTCAATTGATATAATTCAGTTGTAGAAAGTGAGATAGATAGTTCTCTTCATAGAGATAATGTTTGTGTCTCGCTTGAGCCGGAGTTACTTTGAAGGGCGCTGTCTACAATCTCATTATTTCTAATAATTGAAAAGAGACAAGTATAAAACAACCATCGCTCAAGTTATTGAGCAAGTATTCTATTTCACTCATTTCGTAGATAATAACGACTATCTTTGTCTCTACAATTTTTTGTTGAAGTAGTTAGAGATTAGTCTCTGTTTGTAGTTAGAGATTAGTCTCTGAAAATTTAGTGAATACCTAAAGTAGTTAGAGATTAGTCTCTGAAAATTTAGTGAATACCACCCTTAATTTGTCAAACAATTAAAGTAACATAGCTTTTTTGTTGTCTGATAGGAGATGCTCTACAGATTAATGATGAATTAAGTCATGTTTTTACGAAATTCGATAGAATCTTTGGTAAAAATCTACAACAATCTGAACAAATTACTAGTAATTCATCATTATTACAATTTGATATAACAACAATACCAACATCAACGACAACAATAATTAATCAAAAAGCACAAGATAATAGTATTAATAATAATAATAATCATAGTAGTGATAAAGAACATGATATTGATGTATTGTGCGATATTCTAACAACAACAGAACTAACAGATTGTTCGAATATTTTACAACCGACACCATTACAACAAACCAATAGTAAATATTTGTTTTTATAATTAATATGGAATAATTAATAAATTTTGATAATTTTTTAGATAAAAATGACGATGAAAGTTTATCGACAAATTCAAAAATGAACGCCTTAGAAGATTTGGATGTTTTAAGCGAACATCTATTTAAAGAGAATTTGATATCGACGAAACCAAATAATTTTAAAAAGTATCACATTTTTATTAATTAATAATATTAATTAATTAGCAAAATTAATGGTTAATTTTGTAGGAATTCTGATAAGATACCAATGAATCTTTTAACGAAAACAACAGGAAATTCTCAAAAGCCACTAGACGATAAACAACAACAAAAGTTATTGAACGATTCATTAGATTTCGATTTGAATTGTTTGTTAAATAAACATAAAGAAGGCTTGAATTCAACGAAATTAATTAGTGATAATGATAATAAATTGATTGATATAAATGATGAACAATTATTGGATGATAATGAGGATATTACACAAAATAACAATAATGAAACACCGATAAAATTATCGAAATTAAACGATATCAATATTGATATTAAAGATATAAAACCAAGCCATATACAACCTTTAGTATTGTATAATGAACTAGATGGTGTAAATATGACATTACATTTCGCTAAAGATAAACCAAAAGATGATATTTCAGTATTTGTTGTAACAACAATTAATAAAAAACAATCACCCTTAGAAAATTATATGTTTCAAGCTATTATTCCGAAGGTATTCATTATTTTGTTGAAATTATTGTAATTTTAATCAAATTCTTACAGGAGTGTAAATTAAAATTTCAACCACCGTCAAATACATGTCTTCCAGCTTATAATCCATTCTTACCACCATCGGCTATCACACAAATTATGCTAATTGCTAGTCCAAAAGATGTTAAAATCTCCTTCAAGTACGTTTTTAGCTATTCGATGGGTGATGAAACATTCACTGAAATGGGTGAAATTCAATGTTTACCATTAGCTTAGAATCTTATTTAAAAAAAAAATTGTGATGTTATTCAATTGATAATTATTATCATTGCTTGTTGTTCAAGTATATCGATAATTGTATAGTGAATTTTAATTGATAATCTCATTATTAACTATATTTTATAATTATCCTTCAAATAAATCCAAATTTAACAATTTATTTCTCTATTTGTTTCACTTCTCATGTGTCGTTTTGTTCCACAGACGAGTTTAATCAAAACACATCTATACGTATAGTTATATTAAATTACTTAAAAAAATGGTTTATTTTGGAAAATTATCAAACAATATGACCTACGATGTAAGCAAGAAGAAAGGAAGAAAGCTTACATAAAAGCCTAACAATAGAACGTTAAAGGTCAATTTAGAAGATACAAAACTTTCAAATCGATAATTTATAATGGAAAGGAAGACGATGTTTTTGATATAAAAGTTAGATTTTCAAGAGAATTATCCGGTTATAAAACAAAAAGAATTTTCTTATGCTCGTCACAAGCATGTCAAGAATACCGATAATAGGCAATAATTCCTTTATTACTCGATTTTATTCGTTTAATATTATACGTGAGTTTGAAATTGAGTATAAATCCGATTTTTCTTATAGCATATTAAAAGAAAATCTAATAATCAAGATTATAATATGTGACAAAATTGGTGGATGCGCCGGGATAATTTATCAATCTATCTAATGGCATAAATCACATCAAATCTGAACATAAACATCTTGTTTATAGTTCCACGAATAATTCCATTCTATCAAGAGACTTATTCAATCTTGAATAGGATCTCATGAGGGTAAAATCGAAACTATACTTTCATTATTATTTTACACACAAACAAATCGAACAACTTTATCCTATCGAATCGTACAAATCTCAATTTTCTGAAAGTTTTAACAGTGATTTTGTGCAATTTACAAAACAAAACTACCAAGAACATTATTTGCAATTCCTTTGTGAATTTAATTAGGATTCCATCTTGAGTTGGGACAAATTCTACATTATAGACCTTTCAAGATTATTGTGTAGCAGGAACAGGGACGCATTAGGAATTGAATGGGTCCCTAGCGATTACAATCTACCTTCAACCCCATAGATATAATCATAAATAATTCTAAGAACTAAAGAGTAATTCTGGGTCATCGTTTTTGTTCATTAAAAGACCAATTTAGAAGATTTTAGGTGGCAATTTCATGTCAAAAATTTATCAAAAATATCGTTTACAGGTCAATCTACAACAACTGAAAAAATATTCCTCTTTCTATGAGTAAATTAATGAAGAATATATTGGGTCGTTTATGTTGGGTGTAATTAAAGCGTCTCAAAAGATAGACTTAAACTCAAAAATCCTTATCAAAAAATGATTTATGGATAGAAGAGTTGATATTCAAAGAGAAAAATGTCCTTAATTCTCAAGAATTCGGCTCTAAAACTGGCTAAATAGTCTCCATTAAATAGCAAAGTTTACCAAAAGAATTGTCGATTTACAACAAAAACGTTTCAAAATCTGCCTTAATCCTGAAAATTTCCCTTAAGAAATCCTAAAAACTCACTAAACCGTCGATTTGTCAAATATTATCACAAACAGGTCAATATTTTGTGTAATTCCACCAAATTTATTCACCAATTTCGATAATAATTCGTTTAATTTCCGGATTGTAGAGATCCAAGGTGGATTTTAAGCATATAAAATATCCACACACAGACTTATTTCCTAAATTCAACAAGGGTGGAAAAACCGAATTCGATTGATATTTAAATGGAATCTACTGATAGCACTAGAATTCTTAAAATCTTTTATATTCTTATTGCTTTCGTATCAGATAAATATAAATATCGATCGAATAATAATATCATCGATCAATTTTCCAGTTGGTGAATTAATAAAACATATGATTTTCCACATATGTGAACATTTGGTACAATTCAAAGAAAATGCTACACATTATAACAAATTTCCCCCTGTCATTTCCATTTAAATACAAGTAGGTATATGTGTGGTGTGTATATGAGAGAATGGAAATGAATCTAGTGGCATGCGCGTATTTTCCAACCGAATTTCCCACTTAATAGTACTAGTAGTAGTATAGTAGAGTATGACGAGAACGGATAGATCTCATTTTAATTCAGTGTGAGTGAAAGAGTATTATTATCAGTCGACAGTCGTATATATTAGATCAGTTGTTGCTTCTCCTTTGCCTGTATTCTCTTCCATCCATCACACCATGTCAATCTCTAACAACAAGTTTGATTAAGAATTTATTTATTAAAGAATTTTTTCTAATCGAAACAATTTTTCTATCGAAACGTGTTTGTCAATTGATAATTTACAACTCTAAATGGAATGGATAACTGCAATCGATAAAAGGTGAGGTCAGTTGTTGCACTTACACTTTCCACAACAAATTTATTTTCACCGGTAAAAACCGCACACACACACACACACACACACACATACCTTCACATAATTAATTTGTAGATTATCCACAATAATACCGGTTTTAAAGTCTTTATTTTAAAAGCGGATTATTACTGGTAAAATTATAATAAAATACGCTTATTTTCAATTTAAATTATTACTTCTACCGGGGAAATTATTAGAAAATTGAATTTTGAAAACGGATCGCCCACAATAATCACCGTCATCATAATGATAATAGCCGGATAAACATAATTTAATTTGCGTTAAGTGATGAGACAAAAAAGACATCAAAGTTTATCGGATGAGAAAGAATTAAAACGTGAATTTTCCACGGTAAGTCTCGTGAATATTTTAAAAGGCACAACAACATGTGGTGTAGAAAATGAAAAATGAACACAAACATAAAATTTATACACTGTTGCATTGTTATGTGTAAATAATGAAGTCGGTTGAGACTGTATTTAGTAAGTTACATTGTTAGACATTTTCCATTTCATGAGCTCTATAAAATACCGGGTTAATTGGATTTTTTTTGTCACACAACAATAGGGATGCTTTCATCATATTTTCATTGTTTTATACTTCAGCTGGAGAGAATTTAATTTGAAAGAAACATTGTTTTTGCGTGGGAAGTTTAATCGGCTGATCCGGCGCATCCACCAATATCTTGCAATTTTGCAATATCTGTTCATTATTTATATACATTTTAGATTCTTTTGTATTTCGCTAATGAATCATATATACGAGACGATTTTGACGCTTTTAATTGCTTTTTGAGGAGAATTTTCAAGTTGAAATACAGGTTTTGAAACACTTTTTCATCTTGAGTAATTATTAGTGAAAGGAAAACAATGTAGGCTAATTTGCTTTCAATTTTTTAGTCTATATTTTAAGACATTTTCATTATAAATCGTCAGTTATTAAAATTTTAACTATTAAGCTGTAAAAATGAAACGATTTAGAAACTTTTGGTGTATTTAATGAGCTAAATCTTTAAGTTTCAGTTTGAGCTTTGAAAAAATTTGTGATCTATTGTGAAAAAAATCCATTTAAACATTTTTATTCGATTTTTGTAAAGGATTTCCGTTTTCAGTTATTCTTTTTAAATATTTTTCGCCTAAATCAGAATTTTTAGCAAATTTTGTTATAAAATACTCAAAAGTAATCAATTTTGGTGGATTTTTGTGTACTCCTCACAATAAGTTATCAATTTTGATTGTATCTTGTTTTTGAGTCTAAAAATGGCAAAAATTAGACCCTTTTTGCCTGTTTTTGTATTTTAGCTTTAATTCTAAATTTTACATTTTCGTCAAAATCATCAGTTTTGTTCAAAAAAAAAATCTCCAAAGGCAGCAAGTACCTTATATAGCGAATTTTTTTATGTATCTACATACTGAAATATTAATTGCAAAACATTCTTATGATACTGACAATTAATATATTTTAATAACATTGAATCAACTAATAAATTCATTTCCCCGATGTTATTTTAATATTTATGATTTTTATTGAAAAATACTTTTAATCCACAAACAATAAGAAACACTAAAAAAAAATAATAATAATGAAGTTTGTTGTTTGTCTAATACGTCTAATCAAGGCCTGCTTGATTTTTTCAAGCGAAATTCTCTAGCA
The DNA here is from genome assembly GCA_039776855.1 of Mylabris sibirica. Classification (NCBI taxonomy): domain Eukaryota; kingdom Metazoa; phylum Arthropoda; class Insecta; order Coleoptera; family Meloidae; genus Mylabris; species Mylabris sibirica. The sequence goes on along the minus strand of CM077843.1, from coordinate 13,052,880 downwards.
GGCCTTGCGTCTAATATTAACTGTCAAAATTAGTTGCCCCCCCGCGATATTCAATTTTTTTTCTAATATCAATAGTCAGAACATATAGCCACCTGAGATAATCGATTTTACTGCTTATACTCAAAAAAGAGATTTTTGCATTTTTCTTGCGAACCAACGAACCGATTTTGATGATTTTTTTTCTGGGTCATAGAGAATGGACTGCTCTACTGTTATTTTAATTTTCATCAAAATCTAAGCAAATGTAATATTGAAAATGATTTTTTTTAACATTTCTTCAGCTCTTATTCCAAAAGTGTTGGCCCTACCAGTCTGGCCAACGAACTCATCCAAGCTATCACGAAGACCGATTTTTGTACCAAGTTTCATTAAGATTGGTGTATTTTTATGGCAGTTATCGTGGGTATACATATATATATATATATATATATATATATATATATATATATATATATATATATATATATATATATATATATATATATAATAATTTTAACGAACGGTGGATATGGGTTCCTGAGGTCCCAAAACGAACTTCTGTGCAACAATTTTTCGGAAATTCAAAAGTGAGGATCTCGTCATTAGCTAATTTTTTTTAAAAAAATTCGCTAAAATGGTGCTACGACTTAATGTTTACATTACAGCTGAATTCTTTACTTTTAAGCGAGGTTTTAAAATACAGTGGCCCTAGGTTATAATTTTTCCAACAGTAAAAGAACATTCTACTAGGATCATCCAGAAAATAAGGACGGTTTTTATAAAAAAATATGATAAGCACCATATTTATTGGAGAAGGCAATTCTGTCAAATTATTTGAAGCTTCCTTCTTTTCTTTACATAATCACCTCCTACATTTAAGCGTTTGAGATCTCTGATTACGAGCTTTAAAGTTCTGCCTTCAGTCTATTAAGATATCAAACAAGAAAAGGCTAGAAATTATTTCTGGAGGAATTGTATTTCTTCACTATTCGCCCTTAGGTACACTACTGCTGCAACTCAAGAATTGCTGGATCAATTCGGAGGAAGCATTTTTGATCATCCACCCTATAGTCTCGACCTTACTCCTAGCAATTTTCATCTTTTCCCCATGCTGACCGGTGAACGTTTTGAAAATGATAAAGAATTGGAGAATGCAATGAGTACCTAGCTTAAAGGACTGGAAATTTTAAAACTCATAACTTATGAGTCATAAGCAGATATAAAAAAGGATTGAATGCAGGAGATGATTATGTAGAGAAGTGAAGGAAGCTTCGAATAATGTAACAAAATCACCGTTTTTTCTGGATGAACCTCGTATATTAGTGGCTTTTGAAACCAACAATTCAATAAAAATAAATGAGAATGATTCATAGGAGTGGATTATTGTAGAAATATCTGTTTCTATATCTGGAAAGTTCGGGCTATTCCCCGATCACCTGACCACCCGGTACACCCCTGGATAATGCAACACTATTTGTATTGATTATAAACTAAATACTGTAATTATTAAATTTGCCATTTTATTTGTCGGTTTTCAGGCAAAATTCGCATCAATTATTATCATTGTTTGGACAACATTCCTATTAGATTTACATCTTGATTAATTCTATTAACACAATCAACAAATTACTAAAATACAAAGCATTTATTGATAATGCCGCATCCATTCTGTTTGATTAATAATGTAAACTAAATTCTATTGAATTATTTGATTTATTTCGTTGTACTTATTTCTCATCAATCACATGAAATCACTTAATCTAGAATGGATCCTTTGGTCTTACTCACAAATCTATCTATACAATAACCGATTTTGTTAAACGTATGTATATTCTGAAACTATTCAGTTGATATATGTTTAGATTATTAGAGGATTCTTGAATTTTCCAGAGTTGGTTGGAGTAGAAAAAAATAACTTCAATCTCAACTTTCATGTGCTCAAACGATTGTAATTGTAGATTGAATTATTCTCGAAAATTAACAGGATAATACCGGTTTAGCGTTACATATATTTTATCACTTTAAAGCACCGAACAAATAAGATTCATTGTTCTAGTAAATCATGTGCCGTTGTCATCCTCTTCTTTACTTATCGTTCGCTTCAAAACAAGTCTAAAATGAAAACCTCTAATCTCGTTCTTCGCTCATTTTCTGTTACTGATGTTCAAAATGATAAATTCCATTTAATTTGAAGAATGTCAAACACGTACGGATCGGTGTAATTAAATTCCTTTCTTTAAAGGCTTTTCTTTAATATCTTTTCAAATGTGTTGCTATATTCACGATTTTCTTATCATTGAATTCAGTCAATATTATCTCCTGGATATTGGATAAATTGCTGGGTAAGAAAATGAAAATAACAAAGAGTGTCGATTTTTAGTTCGCTTACACTAACAATAAGACAATAGAGGAATACTTTTACGAGTTGAAAGTCTACCTTTTACCTTATATAGTAGGGTAGTTTTCCGAGTTTTATCCAATTTTTCTCTCCCAAAAGAATACAATTTTAAAATAAATGGATTTAGCGAATTTTATGAAAATTACAATGAAAAGTAAGTATTTGCGTCTCGAATTCAAGAAGTATTTCCGTATTGCTATTCCTCATGACTCAACAATCGTAAATTAGATTTAATAATTTATCAAATTAATTATTTTTAAGCATAAACAGAAGCTGTTCTAATATCTGTGTAGCTTTTCATTGTATAGAAGATCAGTATTTCGAAAATCTTAACATGTAAAACAAGATACAAAACAAGATTGTTTTTTTGTATTATAAATGCCTAACAACATGGCAACAATAAATATTTTCATCCTTGTTGTCAGAGGGGATGTTTAATTAAACAAGAAAAAGACTAACAGATGGTGTGTTGTTTAATTGAGAATTTCTTGTTATAATTAAAACATTTCTTTTGTCAGTTGTTTAAATATTGAAATAGGGAAAATCTGTACAAAATGATCGCTTAGGGTAAAATGTCTTGCTGAAAATAACCGTGATATCTAATGACTTTCACAAGAATCGGTGTCTTATCAATCTTATTATTTATTTCTTCAAGTTTGGTGTTAGTGTTACATTTTAGAGACAAAACTTCTGCCGACTGTGATCTATAATCTGCTTTTACTTTTTCATGAAAGATTTTTCATGATAACTGTTTTATTTGCTGATTTTGATTGGATGTTATTGTTTAGTATTTGATTATGAGGTGAGTATTTGGCGTAAAATGATCATCAATTTATCCGTTTTAGAGTAAACCAGAGATAAAATTTGGATAAAATGTCATCAATTTGGTGCTATTCTTACTGTTGATTCAGATAAATAAAAAATATGACAATTTTGGGAAAAGAAACACTACACCCCCTTGTTCTGTGAAAAAAATGTTACAGAAAAGGAAATATTTTATTTATCTTTGTAAATTTACCTTCAAACAGTCTTTTGGAATACAATTCTCAATCAAAATTTTCTAAATTGTTGTTTTAATTAACAAAATTGTTCTTCCATTATTACTATAATAGTGCTTTTGATGCGTTCCTCTTTATAGATCAATAAACTGTATGAGTAACTACAAGTAATTTCCACTTTATTCATCGAAACTGTGATGAATCATATTATTATATCTCGATTTCTAAAGCAATTCTTTCAACGTTATTATCAATGTTGGTGTTATTGTTCAATCCATTGGTTTATATTTAAAAGTCCATTTTTCTCCCTTTAATGAATAAATTAACCATTGTCTTTAGAAAAAAAGCTGGGATATGAACAAAACCAATTAGTCGGTTGGATGGTTAACATCAAAAACGAACTGTCCCTGTAAATATCGAACAGCGTTTACATTTTTTTTTTTCTTCAAACAAAGCTATTTCTATTCTATTAAAACACATTTCCAATATTGTTGGTAATACAATCGTTGTAATATTCGTATATTGTTCGTATTTTTTTTTTGTTCAATTTTTCCATTCCAATTGAAATTTTAATTCAACCAAATATTTATGTTTAACACAGATACACAACAATATTGAATTGAAGTTAAATCTAAACAATTTCCAAAGTAACACACAACCACACCACCGAATTCATGTTTATTTGTCATTTAAATTAGAATCAGTAATCAAAGTTTGGTTAATTAACAATCCTATATGATGATGAAAGCTCAAATCTCTTATACTATGTCTAACTAAAATTCAACTAACAAAAAGCTACCCGTGTATAAGTAATTCTAGTGGAAATCTCACCAGATTCATCCTTTGCCGTGTTTATTTTTTTTGTTATGTGTTTTTTGCTTCAATTTACCTATCTCGCTCTGTCTCTTTGTCGCCACTATCATTTATATCATTTATAATTCAAAAGCGTTTCTTTATCACGAATAAATATTTCAAATAACGTTTTCTACTATCCTCGAAATACCGCTTCGTATTTTTCATATTGAATACAAATACCACGAAGGAAAAAATATGTGATCAATTTTGTACGAATGGTGGATGCGCCGGGAATATTCCACATTATACAGACTGTCTCAGAAGTCTCCCGCACGTGCTTTTAGCTGCTGATAGGGGATATAATTCTAAGAGGAAAAGTCTTATAACATTTTTCACCTAATGCACAGGCAATTAATTGGTAATTAATTAGTAATTAATTACGAATTACCTGTGCTTCAGATGAAAAAAATGGTAAAGTACTAAGGATGTGTGGGTCTTATGAGACATTCTGTGTAAAAGTCATATAGATTAGATGAATTTTCACGTTATATCAACAAATCATCTTGTAATAATAATAAATGATTCATATTACAGCTAAAGAGCACGTTTTGTATAATCTTACTTTAATAACAACGATATTATCTGGCGGCAAGTTAGATTATGTTGTTTTTTTCTTTATCGGAATACGTTCAAAACAGATTGCCTTAAGGGCCAATTCTGCGGTAGAAACGATTTTGTTATCTACAACTGCATCCGCCAGTTTTCTCGTTAAATCTTGAAGTAGTTTTCTTATAAATTTCACACAGATGGTGTTTCTAAAATCTAATTGTAGTCTATTAAATTTCTTATTTTTATCATTCGTTTTATATCTTTCACAGACCTAATGATCGTACAGTAAAAGATGCTGAATTAATATCAGCTCGTTTACGGCGTGTCGACCAACTATGTAATCTACCAAATTCTATATTAAGGCAATTAGCTTTATGTGGTTATTACGAAGATTTAGAGAAGGGTGTTACGAGTAAGTCGTCCTTATATCTATATGACAATTCTAATTTATATTATAATTGAATTATTCAAGTATTCCGTCAAGGCGATGTTGGTAAAAATTGGTATATTGTAATGACTGGTGCATTGGAAGTACGTTTAAATGGTAGTGGACAAGAGAACGATTCTAAAGTCATTAAATTGGAAATTAAACAATAATTTAAAGGAATTATTCAATTTGAATATTTTAGGTGTCGAATGTAATACGAACTCTAAGTATTGGATCAACATTTGGTGAATCAATTCTACAGGATCTTCCACGTGATGTTACTGTTGTAACACAAACAACATGCGAATTATTCCGGATTGGACAGAATGATTTTAAAATACTCTGGGAGGTGTTACAATTACATTCACAATAATTATTAATTATTTCCAAAACATATCTTTTTATTATTACAGAAATATAAAGAACAATTAAGTCCATTATTAGCTAATTGTAAAATCAAAAACGGTTTCGGTATCAATAATACAATGCAACAACAAGAATCTGGTGTTTTAGTAAAACGTTCCAATTCACCAACACAACCAAATCCAGCTGAACCAATAACAGATTCACCAAGTCCTATTATGGGACGTATTGGTTGGGTACTTCGAGCACTATTATTCGGTAAAATCACACCTAAAATCTCCAATACGAAATCTTAAAAATTATTATTCGATTTAAAGCAAAATCTTCGTATTTGAAAGATAGAAAAGTCACCGGTCGATTAGTGAAGAAATGTTGTCCAGGTACTGAAATGACCGATTGGATGGTGAATATATCATCGAGTATTTATACACGAGCACAAGCAGTCGGGATGTGGCAAGCTCTACTTGAGGAAGGCATCATTTTTCATGGTAATACAGAGGGATTTTTTCACTACAGGGCCGGCTCGAGGGCGGTGCAAGAGCACAAAGTACCACTTTTTTGGGGTCCTCGTGCCGCTAACCAAGCCGTTTAAAGTCTCAGGCACATAAATAATGATCTAAAGTGAAATACTTTTAAATCAAACATCTTAAATGAAGAACAGTTTTGAGAGTAACCTTTTTATTATGTAGTTTTGAAACTTATTTAATCATAAACAGAACTGTCAATGCAAAAAAATGTTATCTTGTTGTTTAAAGGTCCCGCAAATCAACCTTGCACCGGGCCTCGCTTTTGTCCAGGCCGACCCTGTTTACCAACAAAAAATATAGATATGTTTTCTTTTAATAGTTAACAGAGAGCACGCTTTCAAAGATAAATGTTTCTTATACCAATTCTGGCAAGATGAGGACGGTTCCGGTAATATTCCAACAGTTGAAGACGTCACCACAGCTGAACAACAATTACAAGAATGTTTATCATTGTTGATAAATCGTGGACCTGATGCTACATTAAGGATGATCTTAAGGAAACCGTAATGAATTATTTCCACTATATTATAAAGCAGCATATACCTATATAGAAAATTGGATTATTTCAGGAGCCATGAACGTACCCATGATGATCTAGAGACGATCTATGAAGAATTAATTCACGTTCATGCTCTATCACATCTATCAAATTCAGTAAAACGTGAATTGGCTGCTGTTATTGTCTTTGAAGCACATTCAATAGCCGGGCAAGCTTGTAAATTTACACTCCTTTACAATTTTAATTGTAAAATATTGTGTGATTACGCTGCTTTTTTTCCTCTTGTTTTTTTTTTCTTCCAGTATTTCGTCAAGGTGATGAAGGTAGATCGTGGTATATTATAATGCGTGGTTCTGTCGATGTTGTCATCCATGGTAAAGGTGTGGTAACAACACTGTATGAAGGTGATGATTTTGGTAAATTAGCATTGATCAATGATGCACCCAGAGCAGCAACGATTGTACTTAAAGAGAACAATTGTCATTTTTTACGGGTCGATAAGGATAATTTCAATCGTATTTTACGGGACGTTGAAGCTAATACTGTTCGATTAAAGGAGCATGGACGTGATGTTTTGATTTTAGAGAAAATCAATCCGGGTGGCAAACAACCGTTATTCTCATATTATAAGTATTACATCAATATAAGAAATACCGCTCTGTTGCTCTAAAAGTAGACGGAAAATATTTCAAGGATTCATAGTTGAGTGCCTAGAGCAGCAAAACTACTAAGGATGACTCGAAGGCCTTCCCATTACGGAATTTTTTCATTTTAGTCCATTGCATTCTAGAAGAAATGGAGGAAAACAAGAAAAAATATTTTGGGGGACTCCCGAGTCGTTTCTGAAAATCGAGTCATCGTCAGAAATTAGCAAATTTTGACCAACCTCAAAATGAGCTACAAGGTTCTAATTTTGCTAAAATAATCTCTAAGCACTCACCGATGAATCTTTAAAATATTTTTCAAATCGCTCGCCTACTTCCATAAGAATCGTCTACTTTTAGAGCAACAGGGCGGTATTACGAATTTTACATACTTTATTTTTTTTGGATAGGTATACAGTAATGGCTGGGACACCTCAAAAAATGTTGGAACACCTTCTAGAAACACGTCTAGATAACCGTAAGAGCGATAATGTTATACCAACAACCGGTCAAGATCCATTTTTAGATGATTTCCTTTTAACCCACATCGTTTTCATGCCGACTCAACAACTCGTCGAAGAACTCATGAATTAATATCCTTTCTCTTAAATTTGATTACAAACAAATTCTAATATTTTTCCTTAATTAAATCTACTTATAGCATAAGTTCTACTAGTCAAGAAAAAGAATTCATTATAGCTTGTAAAAAACGCGTAATACAATTCACTTATAAATGGGTAACAACAATCCGTCAACCGGTATTCGAGGATGAGATCGTTGTTGATTTTCTCGAATATTTAGCACAACAATTAGAGATTGATTGTATACAATATGATAGTTTACAAGAGGAGGCATCATTAATGCACCATGCTATATCACAATTACGTCGATACCAAGAGGAGAGGAAAGCCCATGATGGACAAAAATGGAAATTACCACCGTGTGGACAACCGATCAGTTTATTCACTGGAAACACAACGAATCGGACTGTAATCATGCCACAAGATGATAGTAATTTAATTAAAATGAATATCATTGGTTTCTAATCAATCAAAATTAATAATTTTTTTAGTTATTTTTCGTGTATATTGTGCTGATCATACATATTGTACGTTACGTTTACCGGTGGAAACTACAGCTGAAACAATCAAAATTTTAGCAGCGGAAAAATTACAATTACGCCCATCTGATGATTTATTATTAGTTGAAGTGAAATCGAATGGTGAACGAAGTATCTTTCGTGATAATGATGTTAGTATACCGACAGCATTATCAATAAATGGACGGATATTTGTATCACCAAAAGATCATCTTGATGCACTTGTAAGTTGATCAAATTTTCATTCTAATCATATTCTAATTATTTTTTTTTTTCAATTAATTGAAAATCATTCAAAAGACTTGTCTTAGCGAACAAGAAGAACCAACACAAGGTATCGATAGTGATATTGAATTGTACAGTACAAAAGAATTGGCATATTATATAACATTATTCGATTGGAATCTATTTTGTTGTGTACATGAATATGAATTGCTTTATTATACATTCGGACGTCATCATTTCGGACAGATCACAGCTAATTTGGATGTGTTCTTAAGACGTTTTAATGAGATTCAATTTTGGGTGATTACTGAAATTTGTATGACATCCAGTTTGAGCAAGAGGGTGGCAATTTTAAGGAAATTCATCAAATTAGCCGCCTAGTCAGTATATTGAATTCCTTAATATTAGAGGCGTATTTTCGCGAATAAAGCATTTCAAATAATTTCAAAATGATTCGAAAATGTTTATTCTCACTACAAAATAATTACATTGTCAGAAGAGACTTCCAAGCCATGCTTTTTGTGTAAGTACTCACAAGGTTGTGAGTATTCCGACCACCAGGTGGCGATACTATCGCAGTACTTCTAGCGATAGGAATACAATTTCAGTCAACAACTATCATTAAGTACATCTATTGCCTAAGGGAGGGCAATATTCTCTCTCTCTCTCTCTCTCTCTCTAAACAAATCATAAGCGTTAGTTCACTTTATATCACAATTCTATCACATTACAGCTCAATAAACATACCGAAGATTATCTAATAACAATCGTTAATACAATATGCTCACAATGGTAATATCCGGATCGCCGAAAGCCACAGCCAGAAGTGTTTGGAAAAGGTTGCCTCTACGGCCGGTCCGCGCGCTTTATATTTCGCGAAAATACGCCCTATATTTAGCCAACTTCTAATTTATCTCTTTGCTTTTTTAGTTCGAAAGAGTATCAAAATTTGAATGCATTTTTTGCAATTGTGATGGGTTTAAGTAATGTTGCCATATCAAGATTAACATTAACATGGGAGAAATTACCATCGAAATTTCGTAAATTATATACAGAATTCGAAGCATTAATTGATCCAAGCAAGAATCATCGTGCATACCGTATATGTGTTGGTAAATTACAACCACCAGTTATACCATTTATGCCATTATTATTAAAAGATATGACATTTACACATGAAGGCAACAAGACCAGTTTAGATGGTTTAGTTAATTTTGAAAAGATGCACATGTTAGCACAAACAATGCGGACCATACGATTTTCTAGAAGTAGACATTTAGGTAAATTTTGTTGTTATATTAAAAATATATTTTTGATTTATTAATAATTAAAAGAATCTTTGTAGTTTTGGAACCACCATCACCAAAGAGTGACAATGATATCAAATCTTATGTTTCATGTTTACGGGTAATTGACAATCAACGAGTGTTGACAAGTATGTCGCAAAAACTTGAACCTCGTCGGTCTTAGTCCATTTTCTTATAAAACTATTCACAAATCATTAAAATTAATAATAACACAATTGATGTCATATATTATACATATACATACATACATATACTATATTTTTTAGGTAGATAGATAAAGAAAGAGAACCATTTTTATCTCGTGAAAATTTTTAATGATGTACATATACAGGGTAATTCACTATGAATTATATATTTCTTATGGCAACTAGGCCCATAGCGAAATTTGAACCTAGTAGCTCATTAGAAAGTTAGTCAAGAAATGCTCGTTTCTGATGATGTCGCGATTTTTTTAAAAAAAAAAAAACGACTAAGAATGACTCGGAGACCCTCACTCAACTTTGATTTTTTCTCTTTTTTAAATCTAATCTGGAACAAGTGGAAATGTTTCTTATTTTTTTTAAAATGCAATAGAGAAAAACAAAAAATAATGCTGGAAAGATGTTCGAGTAATTCTTAGGTAATCGTTTTGCATGTTTAGTTTGTTTTTGAAAATAGTGACATTTTTCTAAGGCAGCATTTCTTGACCAACTTACAAATCAACTAAAATGTTCTAATTTCGCTAAAATATTCTCTAAGCCCGGCCCTATAAGTTGTGGAAATAATGAGAATTGCCATAAGAACTACATAATCCAAAGCAAATAACCCAGTAGATACATTTCTTGCCTTTTTCCAGGACCGAAATTACCACTACATCATGTTATCTAATTACGGTCCTGTCTATTTAACAAAAAAAAAACCGACAAATTTTAAAATACAAGACCGATTCAGCTTAATATAAAGAATGGCAATAAATTCGCTATAACTCTCTTATTTATTAATAGAATCAAATAATTTTTACAAGAACTTAAAGAGAAATATCCAGCCTATCTAATGGAGGTGGAAGAGCCCTTTTACAATTTTTGGAAATAGAAAAAAATTACGTTGACTTTTCGAAATTGCTACTTTTAAAAATTCAAATTCAACTAAATTTCATTTTGAGAAATTGCAAAAAATAATTCTACAATTATAAAAATTGAAAAGATTCAATGACTAGTTCTATAGAATGTGGACTAAAGATTAGAATCCCTTACTAGTAATAAATTTCGAAAGCACTTGTCAATTCGATACTCTAAACTACTGGCAAAGGTTTATTGCATTTGGTTAACAATTTCCTTCAAAATATTATTACGTCTTTTCTTGTTTTTTAAATTTATTACCAGCAACTTCCAATCATATTCACAATTTTTAATTTAATACTGTGTAATTTCCAAAAGTTGACGTCAATTTTTGCTATTTCAACAAATTGCAGAATGGTACTCTCACCTCTAATAGATCGCTATTAGATAATTGAAAGAGTTATAGCGAATTTAAAGCTACGCTCCATACTTAGTTGAATCGGCCAGTATAAATATTTATTAAACTAGATTTAATATCTAATAATTAATTATCAATCAAATTTTGGAAGATTCAAAAATTCCACAAAACACAAATTTTGTGCTTTAATTACCTTAAACACCATTTTTAAATAATTCATTAATATCCACCAAAGTAAATTTAACCATAATTTTGATAATAAGCTCAATATTTCCATTAAAAATTAAAAAAAAAACACAACAAAACAGGGTGTTTTTCGTATTTATTCAAGTTTCTAATTTGCACTAAACGCACACTCCACACACACACACACGCACACAAGACTGGATTTTTCCAAAATTTACGCCAAGAAATTTGCCAAAAATTTGTCCGTTTCATTTCATCAACCAGAATTATCGCTTCCTCCATTTCTGTGATAGTACTCGCACATTTCATTTTTTACAAAACTATCAAAACTCTTGAAATTCACAGATGCAATAATTAAAACAATTAATAATAATAAAAGCAACAATAAAAACATCAATTTCAGTATTGTACCAAAATATGATACTGATAATTTTAAGCTTTAATTATTATTAAAAAATTGTAATATTTGAATGAAGCAATCTTGAAATTTTCATAAAATAATCGTTTAAATGTCTTTATTAGAATTGTATGTGATATTTTCGTTTATTTTCTGTTTCTAATGTTAAAAAAAAGTGATATTACTACCGTTCATATAAAGTTTGAATAGCCCACACTTGACTATCAACCTAAACGACAATCTCTGTAAATTTATAAAATGTCTATTTTTCGCTTTAAATCATAATAATTCCCAATTATTTTCAATCAATTATATGAACTGTAGTCTCTATAATATTAATGTAACATTAATCAAAAAAAAAGAACAAACCTCCCATTCTTATGGATATATCTGTGGTTTTAGAATATTTTTACGATATTTGCTTTGAAACATTAGGAGCAATAAATTTTTGTTAGAAACTCAAATGTTGTTCTTCTTTTATTAAAAAAACACTATGTCAAAAAATCAACAGACATTGTAGACATTCTTTTTAACATGTCGTAACAATCGCAAGATAGCCGATGGTGTAATACCAGGTATTCGACTAGCTGCAGCTATCTATAAAATTAAAATAATTATAATTACATAAAGAAATAAACAATAAAATTTTACAGTTTGTGGTTGAAAAATCATCAATTTCTCCCGTTCCTCAATACTAAGATTCAATGATTTCAAACTGTAATCAACTGTATCCGGTATAATAAGACACTCATCATTCTTCAATTCATTCACTTCACTTTGTTGTTCATTTACAGCAAATTCATATAATGCTTCAATATGTAAACGATTCTCAATTGATTTATTGTACGTTAATGGTAATAATTCAGGTACAATTTGTGCTAATTTCGATATTGTTACACCATTATTGATATCGATCATGTTAAAAGCGCTAAAATTATCGATTATTAAATTCGATTTCAAAAAAAAAAAAAATTACGAAACATTTACGATTTTTGTAAGAAACTTTTCGATGGTGTTAATTTCAATAATTCCCTCCAATTATTTACAGTTTTCGTAATAGTTTTCAATTGATTTATACCATTTTCTAATTGTCGTTTAATTTCAATCATTTTCTTATAACGATAATTGGAAACACAACCAATCTTGTAAGCTTTCTCAGTTAAACGTAAATCAGCATTATCTGGACGTAATGTGATACGGAATTCAGCACGACTTGTAAACATACGATACGGTTCTGTTGTACCTAATGTTGTTAAATCATCAATTAATACACCAATATAAGATTCAGTACGGCTTAGAATTAACGGTGATTTATTTAAACACTAAAACTGTTTTTATAGAAAGAAAAAATATAAAAATGTAATCAAATTCTTACAGTAGCTGCAGCATTAATTCCCGCTATTATCCCTTGACATGCTGCCTCTTCATAACCGGTTGTACCATTAATTTGACCTGCTAAAAACAATCTTTCAATTTTTTTCAATTCTAACGTTGTCTTTAATTCACGAGGATCAACGTAATCGTATTCAACACCGTAACCTAAACAATTCTATTATTAACAACAATAAATACAATAAATAAAAACTGTAGGTACCAGGTCGGACAATTTCAGCATGCTCTAAGCCAGGAATAGTTCGTACTAATTGTATTTGTAAATCTTCGGGTAATGTACACGATAATCCATTAGGATAGATTAGATCAGAATTGAAACCTTCCGGTTCTAACCATACTTGATGTGAACGTCCACCGAAACGTAAAATTTTCGATTCAATACTCGGACAATAACGTGGACCATTAACTTCTTCACGTACATGCCGATTTACATGTAAATTATTTTTAATAATTGGCTCAATTTCAAGTGTAGTCTTTGTTAAATGACAAACTAATTGATCTTCAGGCTACAATTAAATTAAATATAATGATTATTGATTAAACTATAGGAATTTTACTTTAATCCAAACAGAATCGTTTAGAAATGAGAATGGTAATGGTGGATTATCACCGTATTGTTTCTCACAAACGCTAAAATCAATTGTTGTTGCTTTCAATCGTGGCGGTGTACCGGTCTTTAAACGACCCATTCTCAAATTCAAATCCGCTAACGTCTTTGCTAATCCTATAAATAAAACAATATTGCCAACAACACAAATTAAAACACAACAATTTTATTGTACCGATAGCCGGTTGATCGCCGATACGTCCAGCTGGATACACATTCAATCCCATATTGATATGTCCATTTAGAAATGTACCAGTTGTTATAATAACACTATTCGATTGTATTCGTCTACCATCATTTAAAACAATACCACAACATTGGTGATATTCATTTAGAATTAAATCTTCAACGGATGCTTCTAAAATATCTAAATTTTTCGTATTTTCAAACAATTCTTGTTGAATAAACCTTTTATATAGATCACGATCGATTTGTGCACGATATCCCCAAACAGCTGGACCTTTACAACGATTTAAAATCTTATATTGAACACCTGATTTATCACAGATACGACCACAAACACCATCCAAAGCATCGATTTCTTTCATTAGATGACCTTTACCGATACCACCAAATGATGGATTACACGACATCTCACCTAATTAATACATAATAGAGATTTGTTATCAATTTTTGGTAATAAATACAAACCTACTGTGTGTTTTTTATGGGTGACAAGGAGAGTTTGAGCACCCATTCGTGCAGCAGCTGAACAAGCTTCAGTACCAGCATGACCACCACCAACAACTATAACATCATACTGTTTATTCACAGAAAAGTATCGACGATTATTTTTATTGAATAAAAATATGAATTTTCGTAAATTTAACATTTTTGTTCTTTCAAAATTGTTGGTTAAAGAATTAGGTTAACTGTCAAATTTACGTCATTATGGCATTTGACGCATTTGACAGAATTCAACTCAGTGGTACCACCATAATATCAACAATGTTGAATAGAATTTATTACAAAATTGATTGATAAAATCAATTTTACAATTAAGAACAGGTTATTCTAAGGAAATTATTTTAATTGTAATTAACTAGGGACTTCTAATATCCATAATCAAATCAAATTAGATGTTTATACTTTAATTTTTAATCGATAGATGGCAGTGTAATGGTTAGTCATTATTGCCAATACAACAATTTGACATTTTTCAATAAACGTCACGTTATGTCGTTTACCGCATGCTCGTTTTTTGAGAATAAACCGGAAAATTTTCTATCTGAAAAAAAAATAAATATTTTCCTAACTAACTTGTGAATAAAGACTGTATTTTCCACATTTCCAGTTAATTCAGTTTATCACCATGGCGAATGATGAGGTAATAATTTATAAAAATAATCAAAATCTCATTTAATAAAATATTTCTAGGTTGATGCAATTTTCCAAGATTTATCGTATAAAATCGTAAATCCAAGTCTAAAAGAACGTAAACATGTATTTAAGACGTTAATTAACGTATTAGAAACGTGTAGTAAGTTATAAAGAATTGATAATTTCAATTAATTAAAATGGTTTCTTTTTAGATGTGGATGATAATAGAATAAAATTGATTTGTTCTGTAATACCATCAACTATTTGTTGTACTAAAGAACGTTCATCACGTCTCTTGATAAAAGATTTATTATTCATTTTATTAGAGAAATATCCACAAATTTCTATTAAATATTTAAGTTTTATGGTAAAATCATTGGCGAAACATTATGAAAGATTTATAACATCGTAAATTTCTAATCATAAAACATAAATTATTTTAATCTATTATATTTTTAATATTTAAGGAAAAGTTCGAATCGTATAGGATTACAAATCTTGTATTGGTCAACGATCATATTCAGTGAAGGTTGGAAAAAGGAACCGGATCTTGTAAAACAACACCTTTCTGATATTCTACAAAGTCAAAGTCAACTATTAACGAATATTGTAGCAGTTGGTAATAGGAAACAATCACAAATTGCTACAAATATTGTAAGAATATACAATTTATTGTTTTAAAAAAATTGTAATAAAAGATTTTAGATTGAAAAATCATGGAAACAAATACCGGATAGTGAAAAATTATATTTAGAAACATTAAAACAATTAGAACAATCATCATATAGTGTTGTTTTAGCTGCATTTATTTCACGACGGTTAAACCAAATTGATAAAAACGATCTGTTTGATGATTATTTGGTAAAATTCATTGATGGTTTCATTAAAAACTTTATTAATACAAAGATAAAACCATCATCTAATATAATTATAGCAACTTATCCATTATTACAAAGAATTAATCATGATTTATTTAAAACAAATCTATTACCAGCATTACAGAAGGCAATGTTAAGAAATCCTGAGATTATTTTAGAATGTGTTGGTTTAGTAATCGGTGGTATTCATTTAGATTTAAGTCAATATTCTCTTGATATTGGCAATAGTTTTATTGGTATATTTTTTTTAATTGTTTTTTAATTAATTTATAATTTAATTAATTATTTTTTATTTAGCTAATTTACGTTCAAATGATCCACAAGCACGTTTAAATTCAATTGAATGTTGTAAACAATTATCAATGAAAATTAAACAATACGATGCTCTTGATAAATTATTAATAAGAATTTTTTCAATATTTGATGGTGTCGATGGGAAAATTACAATAATTGATCATAAATTAAGTTTATTAAATGGTGCTGGTAATCTTAGTTATAATAATATTGTTATTGATGAGAATTTAAACGAATTATTATTGAAAGTTTGTGATTTATTTATCAAAGTTTTAAATGAGGAAGTACACGAGAAAGTTTTATGTCAAACATTGGATATGTTTCAATTATGGTTGAAACAATTAAAGAATGAAATACCAAAGAAAGTTTTAGATGCTTTTAAGGTTGTTCAATTTATTAATTTTTTCTTAAATTGTTTTAATTATTAAAAATTTCAGAATGGTTTCACTTTAAAAACATCAACACCATTAGTACGTATAGCGTATTTAAAATGTATTTTAATTTGTTTAAATGATACAACATTAAAACAAATAACAATCTTTCTACCATTATTATTAAAATCAATAGAAAATGCAATCAAACAATCAACGCAAATTTTAATATTGACTGAAGGTTTACTGGCGGCAATTATCTTATTGAAATTAAACCCGGAACAAGAGGCGCGTAATAACGAATTTAATAATATATGGAATACAATTCTTGATATGGATAAACAGATTTTCGTTTCAGAGAAATTCATCTCAACGATCGACGATAATGGTAAATAATCCAGAATTTTTAAAAGAATTAATAATTATTTTTTATTTGTAGAAATAGCCTATATTGTAACGTATTGTTTGGAATTATCGACGAAATATTTAAAAAAATTAAAAGGGAATACCCAACGATTATATCATGCGATAATTCGTTGTATTACCCATAAAACAACAAAAATTCGTCAACAATGTTTGAAACAAATCAAATATTCAATAGAAAATGAATTAGCTGTAAATCTATTAAAAGAATTACAAGATTTATTAAAAATTTATGATTTAAATACAAATAATTCAAATGATGAGAATATTATCGAAATAACACCACAAGCTTTAATTAATTGTTTAACAACATTATGTATAAAAAATGATAATGTAATTTTAGAAGCATTTCTACCTGCTCATCATCCAAGCATTCGTTCAATATCACCGAATTTATGGTTAAAAATTATTAAATATTCCAAATTAGATCCGATTGAATTAATTGAAAAGAATTTCAAACATTTCCATCATTTATTAATCGATAATTATACAACATTAAAGATGTATGAGAATGGTTTAGCTACAATAACATTATTGACACCAAATCTTATATTACCACTTGTAATAAATACAGTTAAACAACAATTAGATGATCCAAATCTTATAAATATAACAAAAGATGAATATTTTACGTATTTAACACCTGAAGGTGAATTGTACGATAAAAGTGTACTACCTGGGTATTAATTTTGTAATTTTTATCATTATTTATTTAATTAATTTCATAATTTTTTAATTATAGTGAAGATGGACAAAATACAATTAATTTAAAACGTGAAAGTAAAGTGTATAGTTATAAAGAACAATTAGAAGAATTACAATTACGTCGTGAATTAGATGAGAAGAGAAAGAAAGATGGCAAATTACAAACACCACAATATACACAAAAACAATTAGAATTAATTAAAAATCAAAAAAGTAAAGAACAAGAAATTCGTAATCGTTTAACTAATTTAAATAAAATTCTAATAAATTGTATATCAATGATAAATTCATCATCGAATGGTAATCAAAAAGAATTCTCATTATATTTTAAACAATTATTACCATCGATAATAAATTGTTTAAAATCACCATTAGCTGCACCACATTTAACAAAATTATTTATAAATCTACATCATATAGTTTTCAATCAAACAACTAAACTAATTGGTGAAATGATTGGTTTTATAACATTACGTTTAATAAAGCCACAATGTGATTTAGAAACAAATTGGGAAGAAGAAGATTTAAATAAAGCAATGACACGTATTGTATCATTAATTTATGAAAAAGTTCAACAACATCAATTTACAACACCAACATTTTGTTATATGTTCTATCTATTAAAATCATGTTTATTATCAAATTATGCTAAAGATCATGAAGAGATTATCCATCAATGTTTACAGATTATATCGAAATTTACAGAATTGAAAAATGATAAGATTTCAGATGTTTATCAACCACGTTATCTACCAATTCGACAACTATTTGAATTACTTCTAGAGATGATTAGTAAGATAATTATATTGTTTTATTAATAATTAATTATTGTTTTCTTTAAAGGTATTACTAATGGTACTATACAGAGTCAAACTGTTAATTGTCTTTTGGATGTTGCAACTTGTATAAGTGATGATATTAATGGTATTGATAATAATGAAATTGATGTTTTATTAAGTGCATTACGTAGTCCATTAATTGTTGTCCGTGATGCTGCATTAAGATGTTTAATTATAATTAAATTATCATTAATTAATTATAAAGAAACAAATGAATATTTATTAAAATTAATACAACGTATTTGGATTATACGTTTTGATGATAATGAAGAGATATGTAAATTAGCTGATAATTTATGGAATTTATTAGATTTGAATATAAATCTAGATTTATGTGATCAATTATTAGATGATATTGAACATCCTGTTGAATCTGTACAGAGTGCAACATCGAAAGCTTTAGCTGCAATCTTAAAAGAACATCCAGATGATGTTAAACGTATTATCGATAAACTTTTACAACTCTATAATGAACGATTAAAGATGATACCAGCGAAATTAGATGAATTTGGGCGTGAATTAGAGAAACCAATAGATACATGGTATCCTCGACGAGGTGTAGCATTCGCTTTAACTGAATTAGCACCGATTATTACACCGGAAATTATCGGTGATTTAATTAAATTCTTCGTATCGACATCATTAGGTGATCGTCATTATGAAGTAAGAAAAGAAATGTTGAATGCTGCATTAAAAATTGTCGATTTACATGGCAAAGTATTTTTATTTAATTCTTTATTAATTATTGATAATAATTTGTATTAATTTTAGGATACTGTAAGTACATTATGGCCTGTATTTGATAATTTTATGGGTAAATCATCAAAACAAGCTCATTTCGATGCTGTAAAACAAGCTGTAATTGTATTAATGGGTTCATTAGCACGACATTTAGATAAAGATGATCCACGAATTAAACCAATTTTTTTACGTTTATTACAAGGTCTATCAACACCATCACAAACAGTACAAGAAGCTGTTAGTAATTGTTTACCACCATTAGTACAATCAGTAAAAGATGAAGCACCTGGTTATATAAATAAATTATTACATCAATTATTAAAAAGTGATAAATATGGTGAACGTCGTGGTGCAGCTTATGGTTTAGCTGGTATGGTAAAAGGCTTAGGTATATTAGCATTAAAACAACATGATATTATGACAAAATTAATTGATGCAATACAAGATAAAAAAAATTATAAACATCGTGAAGGTGCATTATTTGCATTTGAAATGTTATTTCATATGTTAGGTAAATTATTTGAACCATATATAATACATGTATTACCACATTTATTACAATGTTTTGGTGATACAAGTCAATATGTACGTGCAGCAGCTGATGATACAGCAAAAGTTGTAATGAGTAAATTATCAGGACATGGTGTTAAATTAGTATTACCATCATTATTAGATGCATTAGAACAAGATTCATGGCGTACAAAAACTGGTTCAATTGAATTATTAGGTGCAATGGCATTTTGTGCACCAAAACAATTATCATCATGTTTACCAAGTATTGTACCAAAATTAATTGAAGTATTAAGTGATTCACATATAAAAGTACAAGAAGCTGGTGCAGCTGCATTAAAATTAATTGGTTCAGTTATACGTAATCCAGAAATTCAAGCAATTGTACCAGTTTTATTAAAAGCATTACAAGATCCATCAAATAAAACACAAATATGTTTACAAACATTATTAGATACACAATTTGTACATTTTATTGATGCACCATCATTAGCATTAATTATGCCAGTTGTACAACGTGCATTTATGGATCGTTCAACAGAAACACGTAAAATGGCAGCACAAATTATTGGTAATATGTATTCATTAACAGATCAAAAAGATTTATTACCATATTTACCAACAATTATACCTGGTTTAAAAAGTTCATTACTTGATCCTGTACCAGAAGTAAGAAGTGTTAGTGCTAGAGCATTAGGTGCAATGGTACGTGGTATGGGTGAATCAAGTTTTGATGATTTATTACCATGGTTAATGCAAACATTAACATCAGAAACAAGTAGTGTTGATCGTAGTGGTGCTGCACAAGGTTTATCAGAAGTTGTTGGTGGTTTAGGTGTTGAAAAATTACATAAATTAATGCCAGAAATTATTGCCACATCTGAACGTACTGATATAGCACCACATGTTAAAGATGGTTATATTATGATGTTTATTTATATGCCTGTTGTATTTACAACAGAATTTACACCATATATTGGACAAATTATTAATCCAATATTAAAAGCATTAGCTGATGAAAATGAATATGTACGTGATACAGCATTAAAAGCTGGACAAAGAATTGTAACATTATATGCAGATTCAGCAATTTTACTTTTATTGCCAGAATTAGAAGCTGGTTTATTTGATGCAAATTGGCGTATACGTTATAGTTCTGTACAATTATTAGGTGATTTATTATATCGTATATCTGGTGTTACTGGTAAAATGAGTACAGAAACAGCTAGTGAAGATGATAATTTTGGTACTGAACAATCACATCAAGCTATAATAAGAGCATTAGGTGCTGAACGACGTAATCGTGTCTTAGCTGGTTTATATATGGGACGTAGTGATGTTGCATTAATGGTACGTCAAGCAGCATTACATGTATGGAAAGTTGTTGTAACAAATACACCAAGAACATTACGTGAAATATTACCAACATTATTTGGTTTATTATTAGGTTGTTTAGCTAGTGAAAGTTATGATAAACGACAAGTAGCTGCACGTACATTAGGCGATTTAGTACGAAAATTAGGTGAACGTGTATTACCTGAAATTATACCAATATTAGAAAGAGGTCTACAATCTGAACAACCTGATCAACGACAAGGTGTTTGTATTGGTTTATCTGAAATAATGACATCAACATCAAAAGAGATGGTATTAACATTTGTTAATTCTTTAGTACCAACAGTACGTAAAGCATTATGTGATCCATTACCTGAAGTACGACAAGCTGCAGCAAAAACATTTGATAGTTTACATTCAACTGTTGGTTCTAGAGCATTAGATGATATATTACCAACATTATTGAATCAATTAAATGATGAAAATCCAGAGATTGTTGAATGGACTTTAGATGGTTTACGACAAGTAATGGCAATTAAATCACGTGTTGTTTTACCATATTTAGTACCACAATTAACAGCACCACCACCAAATACAAAAGCTCTATCAATTCTAGCATCAGTAGCTGGTGAAGCATTAAATAAATATTTACCAAAAATTTTACCAGCTTTACAAACAGCATTAGCAACATCATGTGGTACACCAGATGAACAACAACAACTTGAATATTGTCAAGCTGTTGTTTTATCTGTAACTGATGAAATTGGTATACGTACAATTATTGATATATTATTAGAAAATACAAGAAATGAAAATTGTGAACAACGTCGTGCTGCTGCTAGTTTATTATGTGGATTTTGTGCAAATTCCCGTGCACAATATACAACATATATACCACAATTATTACGTGGTTTAATACATTTATGTTCAGATAATGATAAAGATATCTTACAAATGTCATGGGAGGCATTAAATGCTATTACAAGAACATTAGAACCAAAACAACAAGCTACATATGTACATGATGTCCGTCAAGCTGTACGTTATGCAATGTCTGATATTAAAGATTCTGATCTATTACCAGGTTTTTGTTTACCAAAAGGTATAGCACCAATTTTACCAATATTCCGTGAAGCTATATTAAATGGTGATGGTGATGAGAAAGAAATAGCAGCACAAGGACTTGGTGAAATTATTAAAGTAACAAGTCCACAATCATTACAACCTAGTGTTGTTGCAATTACTGGTCCATTAATTCGTATATTAGGTGATCGTTTTAATGCAAATGTTAAAACAGCAGTTTTAGAAACTTTAGCTATATTATTAGCAAAAGTTGGTATAATGTTAAAACAATTTTTACCACAATTACAAACAACATTTGTTAAAGCATTAAATGATCCAAATCGTTCAGTACGTTTAAAATCAGCAACAGCATTAAGTCATTTGATTGTAATACATCAACGTACTGATCCATTATTTACTGAATTACATAATACAATAAAAAATACAGATGATTCAAATATTAGAGAGACAACATTACATGCATTACGTGGTATTATAACACCAGCTGGTGATAAGATGTCTGAACCAGTTAAAAAACAAATTCATACAACATTATTAATGTTATTAAATCATCAAGAGGATATTACTAGAACTAGTGCAGCTGGTTGTTTAGGTGCATTATGTAAATGGTTAACACAAGAACAATTAGATTATACATTAAATGAACATTTATTATCTAATGATGATCAACAAATTGATTGGATTGTTAAACATGGACGTGGTGCTGCATTATCAGTGATTTTAAAAGAATCACCATCAACTCTATGGCAGGATCAATATAAAAATCAATTAATTCAAACAATTTTACGATTATTAGCATCAGATAAAATGGCAATTACACAAAGTGGCATCAGATGTTCCGGTTATTTATTACAATATTTAATGATAAATGGATTAGATCTACCAAATACACTTCTAATACCTTTTACAAGGGTATTTTTTATAATATTATTGTTATTATTGATAATTAATTTTTATTTATTTTAGACCATGAATAATAATAGTAACGATGTTAAACAATTATTAGCGAGGGTATCAATTCATCTAGCAAAAACTGTACCACAAGAAAAAATGTCGTCAGAATTATTACGATTATTATTGCCGACATTAGTGAATGGTACCAAAGAGAAGAATAGTTATGTTAAAGCCAATTCAGAGTTGGCTCTAATTGCTGTATTGAAACTACGTGAAGGGGATTCGATGCATCAGGTTCGTTCTCTAATAATTTTTTTTTATGTTATTATTTATAAACGATAATTTGTAGAGATGTTTGGAAATTTTGGATGTTGGTGCACGTGAATCACTATCAGATGTTGTAACAAAAGTCTTGAAGAAAATCGCATCACAGATTGATGTTAAAGAAGAAGAACTCGATGAGACATTATTAACTTGATTTATAAAGTTGTTTGATTTATTTCAAATATGTGTAAACGTATTCAATATTAATAAACAAATTAATAATTGTAGTTTATGAAATCCAATCTTCACTATCACTAACTTCAACTATCTGCAATATTATTGAATTAATTCAATTATAAATTTAATATATTAATACGATAATACATCTATGTAGTTTTCATCGTATTGTAATCGACTTAAACCGGTTATATCTTCCAGATATGTTGAATTTCCAAAGACTTTATATAAGAAATCGAAATTATGTGATTTATATTCATTTAGAACAATCATCGAACATGCTATACATTTATCAAAACGTGGTGTAGCCGGTTGGACGTGTGTGAAATTTGATAAAAATCCACGTATTGAATGTGGTAGAATTCCTAAAATTGTTTGATTTTCTACATCATTAAAATCACAATTTGATGATGATGATGTTGATAATTTATAGAATGCTGGAGCATTAATCCTGAAATTTTCAAATGTAATTTAATTTGTTAACGAATTTAATTTTGTTAAAATACCCGTCTTTATGTTGAAGCAATGAAGCGGCTAATTCTACAGCCAACGAACCGGCAATTGATGAAATTCCAGGTCTTGTAACTGTACATTGTTGATCTAAAGTACGATCAGTAAATGACTGGAAAAAAATTTAATTTTTTTCTTTTAAAATACAGGTTGTTTTATAATTCTTATGAAACTCCTATTAGTTGACAAGCGATTCGAAAAATATCTCAAGGATTTGTAGAAAGGGCCCTAGAGACCATTTTAACAAAATTAGGGCCTTGCAGCTCATTTAGAAATTGGTCAAAAGAAGCTTCGAACAATTTCAGAATTTTCAGTGAAGAGTAAAGCACACGACTTGGAATGATTCAAAGATCCTCCCAACATTGATTTTTTTCCTTTTTCTTTATTGTATTCTAGAAAAGGTGGAAAGGTTTCGCATGTTTTCTACAATGCAATGAAGAAAATGTTGAGAAAATCATTCGTAGTCGTTTTGCGTACTTTGCTCGTTTTTGAAAATTACAACATTGTGCAAAACGATCGTTTTGTGTCCAACTACCAAATAAGCTACGAGGTTCTAATTTTGCTAAGATGGTCTCCAGGGTGCCCTCTACAAGTTCTTAAAGTATTATTCGAATCGCTTGCCAACTTATAGGACCAAAAAAACAGATTGATTACATTTCCCGGTGCTGTTACATCATTACAGAAGTAACAGCCCAAATTTCGACCAGAAATCGCCTTAAATCCCTTTTGCGGCACAATTTTTCCATCTATACCATCACCAGAACCACCATGACGCATTATCAAATACGTATCAAAACCTAAAGCTACATTAATCACCATCTATAATTGTATTTTACGATTAATTAAATATTAAAATCTATAATTTAGATTATACTTTATCATAAACAGCACCAAATAGTGTCGGTAACCAACGACTTTCCCTTGAATCTGTCAATAAAAATATTAAATCGTGTTCTTCAAACAATTTTTGAAGTTTTTCAACAGAATTTTTTAAATTATCATACGAATCAATACAATGTCCTGGCATTGGAATTGTTAATTGGTATCCCTTGGAATTCTAAAATTTTTATTGAATAAAATTAAATAAATTATAAGATAATATTTAAAATTCTTTACAATGCTAGGAAAAATCTTTCGTAAATTTTCAGCAGCAGCTTTCGATTTTGGTTTACTATTAATCGCATCTTCATAAGTAAAAAGACTCTGACGGACTGGATTTGAATAAGAAACTGTTGAATTATCGACAAGTGTTATATTACGAACACCCCAACCCTGTTAACTTAAAATGTCTTTAGTGTTTTTATTATTATTAATAGAATCAGAGGCGGATTAAAGCATTTTTAAGGACCGTCGCTAGCGCCCAGGAAACTCAGGCATTGTCTCAAGAATGTGAGTTTTTTGTAAAAAATCATCAATTAAACTGTAAAGGAGACAATTTAGAAATTTTGATACTTTTAATTGACTTTTGAATTGCACTCTCGACTTTCAATTAAATTTTTTAAATATTTTCCTACCAAATTATAATTTTAACAAATTTTGCTATGAAATTGTCAAAAGTGGAAGACTTAGTTAGGTTTAGTGGTTTTTTAACTGAACCCTTCAATTTTAATTGAATTTTGTTTTTGAGTCTAAAAAGGCAAAATTGTGATACTGTTGGCCAGTTCTTGTATTAAAGCCATTTTAGTAAAATTAGAACCTAATAGCTCATTTAGAAATTGATCAAAAAAACAATCAAACATTATAGAAAAAGAATAAATCAATGTTGGGAGGATCTTCGAGTCCTTTTAAGTGTGTCGAAGGTTTTTGGAAATGGCAACATTGTTCAAACCAATCGTATTTTGACCAATTTCCAATTAAGCTACGAGGTTCTAATTTTGCTAAAATATTCTCCAGGGACCCTCCTACAAATCTTTCAAATATTTTTTGAATCACTCGTTAACTAATAGAAGTTTCATAAGATTTAAATCTGTATACCCACAACGGCTCTGTGTATAACTTCAAATCAACCTCTGAATCATATGAAAAGCAATAATTACGAGTAAAGTACGCGCAACGGAACACCCCAAAGTACCAGTTCCTAACAATAAACATCGACAATTTTTAATTTTGTCTAAATCGATATCGGGAACTAGACGCCATTTCATCAATTTCAAATTCAAATCAACACTTTCTTCAAACAAACTGTAATACAAAATTATTAATATTTGCTTTTAAAACTTTCTATATTAATAAAAAAATACATTTGTGGATCCATCATTGTTTTCATATTGGAGAATCTAGGACCAAATTTAGAATTTTCATTCTTCTCCCAACCAGTCCAGCGAATTTCTTTAATTTTGTCACTATTCACATCAATATCATGTAAATACAATTTATAAATCTTACTAGTCGTACACGAGAGATTCTTATCAATTATAAAAGTTACATAATTTATCGTTTTTCCAGCTAGAAAAGGACTAATTTCTCTATTATAAAACAAATCAATTATTGTGAGAAATATTCAAAGTACCAATGGTATAGTAAAAAGATTAAAAAGTTCTTCAATTGTGGCCTAAGATGGTTTGTTGTTTCACATGAAACAAAATAGAAATCTGAGAGATTCTCTGCAGTAATCACATTCAATTTTGATGATATTGTACAAATATTCGATTCATGAATTATAAAATATGAACGTTGATCAATATCAAGTTTCCAATATTCTTCAATCAATTCGGAACAATTAAATTTCATTGATAAATCATCAAATCCTTGTAAATCAAACTTTAAACTATACGGTACTGGAAATGCAAACCAATAATAGAAATGATACTTCTTCAAATCCTACAAATCATCCAATAAATAAATAAAAACTGGTTGAAATAACTGATCTTACACTAAACGATAAGATAAAGAAATTGTTTAATAGTGATGGTGATTTTAACACATTCCCATTACTGATTAATTCAATGAATTTACCACCTTCTTGTTCGATTAATTGTTCCTTATCGATATCTTTAAATTGTTTTAAAGTGTTTTTATTCAAAATTCTACCATGATATGGTATTGTTTTTTGATTTGTGATATCCCTGAAATTAACATTCAAACAATCAAACATTTTAAATACTATAATTTTCCAATTTTATTCAACTTATTAAACGATGTACTATCAACTTCTAAAATTGGTAATTTCCAATTAGTACCTATTATATTATAACCCCAAATATTTACATCGTTCTCATTCAATTTAAATTCGTTAATTTTTAATTCTGTGAATTTATTCCAAAAACTCGATTGAATAAATGATGATACAGGTGTTAATTGTGGTAATTGTTCAGAATCCATGATCACTTTTTTTTTCGATTTTTCTAATATTGATAACAATAGTAAATTTTGTAATGTATAGATGGCACTCTTGCTATAAGATGTGGTTAAGTTTACAATTATAACTAATGAGAGTACTTGATTGCAATGTTGCCACATGTATATCCAGTTTGCCGCTAAATTTGAAATTCAAACCACTTAATTGAAAAAAACTTTAATTAAAATATATTATCCATCCAATTTCGTTTCAATAATTGGATATATTTTTTTTTACGAATTCTGTTATTGTTAATTCAGTATAGAAAACTTGAAAATATTAAAAGTCAAAAGAATGAGCGGTCGATGAATTGGAAAACAATCAAGATCTTGATTTTTATTATTGCTGGATTATTTATATTTACAGATATAAAACAATCGTATTTGCTTCAATATCAGCAAAACTGTACACAACTACATATATCGGACTATAGACAAAATTAGAATCTTGTAGCTCATTTTTAAGTCGGTGAAATATTACAGGTCACAACTTTCCAATACAAGCTAAGCACCAAGAATGACTCAGAGATTCGCCCAGAAATAATTTTTTCGTTTTTCTCCATTGTATTATAGAAAAAATGCGAAACATTCCCACCTATTCGAGAATTAAAATAAGGAAAATGAAAAAAATCACCTTTGGGAGGATCCTCAAGTCATTCTTGATCGTTTTGTGCCTTTGACTCGTTTCGTTAACCAACTTCCAAATAAGCTACTAGGTTCTAATCTTGATAAAATGTTCTTTAGGAAGTAAAAATCTATGAAAAACTTTTCGAATCACTCACCAAATGGAAATTTCCACAACAACTGTATATGTATCTCGAAATGAATAACCCGAAAGGAGTATTTACTAATTGTAAGTTAAAAACAATTTCGGTAAACCGAATAATTAGGTTTATATTAGTTAAAATACAAATTGTTTAAAAAATTCCTTTACATCCAAAATTTGTTTATATTTAAAAAATTATCTTGAGAAGATTCTCATTTCGAAACTTATATTAGGTCGATTGTTCTGTAATATTTCTTTATCAACAATTTGTTGTATTTAGTTTTTACGCTAAACAAAATCTCAGCATCGAAAATTGAGTAAATTAATTTAGAAAATTTGCAAAATAAGACAATTTAATAACAATTTTATCCAGATATGTTGACCTATAGTATACATCCTACACCTCATATAAAAGACTGTATGGTTACGCTATGGATTCATTGATTAACAAAAAAAAATTATTTCTAATATAGATAGGAAAATGTAATTTTTCTTTAAAGATTATAAAAACAATTTCAATTAACATTTGAATTATACATAATTTTCTTATTTATTATACATATTATTTGGTAGATGCTGAGACGTAGTTTCAACTGCTTGGCTAATGAACGCATGTAAGGTTTACGTTTATTAATTTTTATAGCTTATACTAAATAAAATATATCAATGGATTTTTTTTCAATCGAAACCTAACACTATGGAGAATCCAATAAAATTATTAAAAAACAACTGTATTAGAGAATTTTATTAAAAATTTCCCGAGAATGTCGACTATCCTCGATGAATTCGACCATCACGAACATTAATAGCGTAAT
Source organism: Mylabris sibirica (assembly GCA_039776855.1). NCBI lineage: Eukaryota > Metazoa > Arthropoda > Insecta > Coleoptera > Meloidae > Mylabris > Mylabris sibirica. The sequence continues at coordinate 13,023,652 of CM077843.1, read as the reverse complement.
TACAACGAATATCTTCTATTTGAATGAAAACTATTCGTAAATATCGAATCTGTATAATGTTATCTAATATGTTGCTAAAAACTTTTTACAAAATTTCCAATTTTCCGAACGGTAGGACCCCAAAAAGAAAACCATGACATCACAAAGTTGAGAAAATCGGGGCCACAACCGCTCCAACTTGCCTACTATCAGTCTTCGGTCGAGCGCGCTTTATGAGAACGCGGTGATCTCGATTGGAGACTTTATTTAACAAAGTTGACGCCGTCTTTTAATTTCGTATTCTTTAAAAGATTTAAAAATTTTATTTGTGAAAATGGCAGAAGTCGAAGATCAAGTTCCTGTAGCTTCTAATGCTCCAGCTGGAGGTTCTGCAAATCAATCACCGACTAAAAAGGAGAAAAAAGCGAAAAATCCACGTACAAAACCATCACATCCACCAACATCAGAGATGGTAAATAGTGCTATTAAAAGTTTAAAAGAACGCGGTGGTTCATCATTACAAGCAATTAAAAAATACATCTCTGCTAATTATAAAGTAGATGCAGAGAAGATGGCACCATTTATTAAAAAATATTTGAAAAGTAGTGTTGTATCCGGTGGATTGGTACAAACAAAAGGCAAAGGTGCATCCGGTTCATTTAAAATGGCATCAGCAACATTGAAAAAAGCACCAGTTAATGCAGGTGGTGCTGCAAGTGAAAAGAAGAAGAAACCAACTAGTGCTGCTGTTAAGAAGGATAAAATCAAAAAGAAACCAGCTGCAAAGAAACGTGCTGCTGGTACACATAAAGCAACAAGTGCCGCTGCTCCTTCCACTCCCGTTAAATCACCAGCTAAGAAACCATCTGGTAAAGCTGTAAAGAAATCTCCGGTAGCAACTGCATCAACAAGTGACGTCGAAAAGAAAGTACAAAGTACTCCTACTAAGACGAAAAAAGCAACTGCTGCTGAAATGAAAAAGAAAGCTGCATCACCTGCAAAAGTTGCTGCTGTTGCAGCTATTACAAAGACAAAGTCACCGATCAAAGCCAAGAAAGCAAGTAAAGCTGGTCCAACGAAAAAGCCGAAAACACCAAAACCAAAAACTACAAAGGCCGCCACTGCTGCAGCAGCATCATCACCGAAAGCTAAAAAAGCTGGTTCGCCTAAAAAGAGGAAATAATTATAATTTTTTTTTTTTATTGAATGTAAGAAATTAGGATAGGGATTATTCATTTGAATATGAGTACATTTTAAATGACTCCGTTTGGGGTTGCAGACTTTACTCAATTTTTTTTTTTGTACAAATTACGTTAAATAGAAATAAAAAATGTATTTAAGCATTTGGACATGTACGTATAGTTTGTATTCACTATTGGAAACAATATATTTATTTTTTTCGTATTTTCAATTTCATGAAATTCATTTACCAACCCTTAACATAACCGTTTTTATTTTAGGCCACGCCTCTAATTCATGGGCGTGGTTTCATTTGATTATAAATAGATGCTACACAAGTCCACTAGTCATTTACTGTTTGTTCGTCTCTTAGTGATTGTGCAAGTTTTATTAAAAGTATTATTTTTATTGTTTTAAAATGACCGGTCGTGGAAAAGGTGGCAAAGGTCTAGGAAAAGGCGGTGCAAAACGTCACCGTAAAGTGCTCCGTGATAATATTCAAGGTATCACTAAACCGGCTATTCGACGATTGGCTCGACGTGGTGGCGTTAAACGTATCTCTGGATTAATTTATGAAGAGACTCGTGGTGTATTGAAGGTCTTCTTGGAAAACGTCATCCGAGATGCTGTAACTTACACTGAACATGCTAAACGCAAGACTGTAACAGCAATGGATGTTGTATATGCATTGAAACGACAAGGCAGAACATTATACGGTTTTGGTGGTTAAGAAAATTTTAAAATAAATTGAAAACTAATTTTTTATTTGTATCAAATTTGAAGATTATTTTAAAACGACAAAACGGTTCTTTTTAGAATCTCAATTTCTACATATGACGATTTGTAATTAATTGATTTTGTAATTTTTTAATTTAAATAAAATTGATGTAAACATAATATTGATTTTTCGTTAACACATGCGCATAGATATCCTGTAATATGTTATACCTGTTTTTCTCGATAATTCTATGCTCATGCTCAGTTACATATCCACTAACCATGCGTATCTTGTCTATCCGTTCTGTACTTCCCTCATGTTGCCAAATTGTTGAGTCATACCATAACAGATTCAATACCCTAAAAATTTGAATTGGAGCTAAATTAGAAATAATCGCGAATTAAATTTGTTAATTTTTAATAGAATTGCAAAGAAAAAAGCTATTGATTGAAGCACAAATATTTGAGGACGCTTACAAAACTGGCAACATTGCACTTTGGAAAATACTTTGCGGTATGTTATGGTTATATGTCCATATAATGAACTCTTGCCGTTTAATTATTTTGTTTTTCAATTTAAATGAAATTAAGATAAATCTTAAGTAATTTAGATGATGGAATTTACTAATTATTCCCGTTAAATATCGACAAAGTTACAAATACCTGTAAATAATTCTAATGATGGAAAATGACAAAATGGCGGCTATCCTTTTCACAAAGAATAACTATTATTGCCATAAGTTATGGTTTATGATTTATGGCAACATTTAAAATAATGTTTCATTTACCAAAGTTGAAAAATTACCTTTTTCATGAAAATAGCAATTTATGATTGCTATTATGAAATTATCAGGTTCAGTCGTTTGAAATCGATAAACTAGATAAAAAAAATTGAGATTTGAGCAACGTTTTATTATTCGTGATAAAAATAAAAAAATGTCTAGATCTACACAAACCCAATTTTTTGTTTATAAAATTGATAATTTAATATGAGTCAAAATATATCAATAACATAATATTTGAACTTATTGGAATTCTCCTTGAATTTAAGATGAAAACAATGGAAAATTCCGTTCAAGTTGTAACAGATATAACGAGTTGTGAAATTCCTTTTATTATTTAATATACAAGCATTTTGTCAAGACGTAAAATCGTCTGGAACGTACAGAATATCTTTACTACAATATAATTTTAGTCCCAAAAAGGAACTTTTGTTAAATTCTATAACTAAAAAAGTCTTAATTATGCTGCCATCCATATTTTTCTTCATCAACATTTATTTCGAACTTGTATATTTGGTGACAGCTTTTGTTCCTTCGCTTACAGCATGCTTGGCCAATTCACCAGGTAATAATAAACGTACAGCCGTTTGAATTTCCCGACTTGTTATCGTCGATCGTTTATTATAATGAGCCAAACGGGAAGCTTCAGCCGCAATCCGTTCGAAGATATCATTCACAAAACTATTCATAATACTCATTGCTTTACTTGAAATACCAGTATCAGGATGGACTTGTTTTAATACTTTATAGATATAAATAGCATAACTCTCCTTCCTGCGGCGTTTCTTTTTCTTATCATTTTTAGTGATGTTCTTCTGGGCTTTACCAGCTTTCTTGGCGGCTTTTCCACTGGCCTTCGGTGGCATCGTTGGGAAATTCTGATTAGATATCACAAAACACACTCAAAATGACAATACACAAAATGTACCTGGCCAAGTTCCGATTTTAATATTTATTGAAATAAAGCGACCAGTTTGCGCAGAATTGTCTGATTTGACGCTGCGGAAAGCGGTGCTCTGAAGTTATAAATAGACGTTACACCAATTTTTTTTTAATCCTTTTCAAACAGCAACGGTGGTAGCATGTGATCATCGAGTAATTCTAAGAGGGTAGATTGGTATTTTTAATTAAAGAGAACTATAATCAAGCCGTAAATTTTCTTTTATAATTGAGGGTTCAATCTAATAAGACATAATATGGAATTAAAATACATTTATTTAATCATTTTTTCTGTTTTAACTTGGTAACATAATTCTTTACATGGTATTCTGCTATGGAATACAAAATTGAGTGCTTCCGTATTGAATTATTAACAGCAGCTATCCGATAACACTTCAATAAGGAAACGTCTTCTTCTTCCGGCTTTAAAAACAATTCCATCGGGCAAATACTCTGGAAATAAATTCAAATTAAAATAACCTGTATTCAAATAAATCAATAAAAAAAACACACTTGTTCTGGGGTTGTATTTAAAATCTCCACAACTCCCAAATATTCCGACCATAAAATTTTCCTCCATTTAACATTATGCCGTTGGGCTAATGGTACTAGAATAAAATTACCAAACAATACATCACCATAACTAACACTCTGGTATTGTTCGAGTAATTGTTTATAGAAATCTTGGAAATTATTTAAACCCTGAATAGTACGATTAAAATTAATATCTGGTTCACAATTTTTGATTAAATTCGTCAAACACAAATCGAGTAAATCGTGAATTTCTTTTACTAGAAATAACGAATCACTTAATAGAAATGTGCAAGCAATACGGCAAAAATAATCAGTTGGATTAATTGTAGTTGCCATCAATTCAGGGAATAGTGTTTCATAAATTAATATCCATCTTAAACAATTTTTTATAATTGTAATTTGTTCGGTTTCATTAGTTGATTGTTGTTCTTGTTGTCGTTGATATAACAAAATTATCGGGGTGTAAATCCAATCAATCGGGATTATATTTCCTATACTGATATCTAAACAAAGTTTTGTTGTAAAATTCGGGATATTCTATAAAAATATAAATTAATACAGGATTATTTACGTCAGGCGAAAAGCTCTTATGGTAATTTCCATTATTTGGCGAGTGATTCGAAAGGGGTCCCTAAAGAACACTTGAGCAAAATTAGGGCCCTGTATTTTATTGGAAAATTGACAAAAAAACCGCTTTATTCCACAATGTCTCGATTTCCGCCAACCAACTACACGCATAAACCGACTAAGAATGGCTCGTAACCATTGTAAACTTGATTTTTTTTTCTCTCGTTTGTATCCTAGAAAAATTGTAAAAAAATCGTGGTAGAGATCGTTGGAAAATGAATGAATCGAGCTCCACCACGGTTCTTCTTCATTTTTTGCGAGGAGAGTTGCGAAAAACCGAAAATTCAATTTTACGAAGATCTACGAAACATTCTTGGTCGGCTTATGCGTGTAGTTGGTTGTCAGAATTCGCGATATAGAATAAAGCGTTATTCGATCAACTTTCCAATAAGCTACAAGGTAATAATTTTTCTTACAAATCCTTGAAATATTTTTCTAAATACTCGCCAAATAAAGAGTTTGCGGTAAGAACTTTTCGTCTAGAATGAATCATTCGATATAATTTAATTACATTTTTTAAACCTAAAACTTGTATGTAAACTTGCTGAATTTCATCCAAATACTTCAACGACATTTCAAACGAATTATTCCTATTAATATCGAGATTTCTCATTAAAATATCAGTTGGATAAAATTGTGGATTAAAAACGATATTATTTAAAATATATTCAATATCTGTTTTTTGTTGATAATTAAATGTACTCGTACATTTAACGGCTAATTCATAAAAAATAAACGTATCTAGTTGTTGCCAAATTTTCGTACAACACTTTAATATATTCATAACTAAAAGATTCTCGATACGTGTAAACCAATTATTTGTTAAATAATATTGTTGAGATTTTGCTAAATCGTTGATATATTCTTTGATATTATCGCTTGTTAAAAATGTAAATTTCAATTCATCATCATTGGATAATTCAATGAAATTCGATAGAATTGAAAGGAATGGTAAACAACTGTTTGTTTGTAATATCGGTACGATATGTTCTGAAGTATGCCAAGCTGCAGCTTCTAAAGTTTTCAAATTAGCTGTAGTTTTATGCGTTTGATAATTATTCAACAACATTGAACTACTCCTAAAAAAAAAAAACACAATTAATTCAAACAATACAATAATAATTATAATGAATACTTGATGGTTTTTGTAACGATTTCAAAACCTTTAGATTTCAACACTTCCATAATCAATTGTTGTAAATTATCATTAACAACAATCCGAGCTTTTAACCAACAGTTTAAACAATAAAATATTGACGAGATTATTTGTAATTTACCACACTCGAATTGTTCAATACCTAAAAATTGTTTCAACCATTTCGTACAACATTGTACAATTAAATCGATACATGGAACAATTACTGTTGGTTGTTTTAACGAAATATTGCCAAACAGAATTAATAAACTACCAACATGACTATGGCGTACAAAAGTTGCTTCAAAATTTGTATTCTTATAATGATAATTCAACATCTCCATTAAAACCGGACGGAAAATTCTATAAAATCAACTATCAATGTTAATTCATCATTTAATTATTGTTTAATTACTCGAAATAGCTGTAAGAGAAACCGTAACGGATGAAAATCGACCATAGATGGAAACATTCAATTTGTAATCGTAAACCATTTGTATTTGCTGTAAAAAATTCTGATGATAAATACAACAATATCGAATCCATTATTGAGTATTTCTCAACAAATTCTTTTGCAATATTTCTACTTCTACAAGATAAAATTCGTATTAATTTTACAGCTTGTAATAATGGGATCTTCGTTGATTTGTTTGTTGTAATTTCGGAAAAATTGATAGTTTTCGATAGGAACATTTCAATAATGCTCTTAATAAGATTTGGACAACGATAAATTTGATCAACTACAAATTCCGAATCACGTGCCAATCTTGTAAGGATATCAATACAATAAATTATAGTTTCAATTGGTGGTTTAACAATATTAAGAATATAACGTATTCTAATTAAAATGTCAGTTCTTAAAAGACATCGTATTAGATTCTTTTCAACTAATTGTTGATCATTTTCAGTAACATCATCTTCATTGTCCGTATCGACAGGTAATAACGGTTGTATATCACCTAGACCGTAACCTAATAGACCATCTAAACAAACCTCATCGATTTTTTTGTAAATCAAATTTCTCATTGCTTTAATACAAGCATTTAACACTGATAATGTATTATCATCTAAACAGAAACGTAAAACGAAAAATAATTGTTCAATAGGTATATCGATGATATCATCATAGATTCCTGTCGATTCTAATGATAAAATATTCCCTATTGTATTCAATGCTATTATTTTTTGTTGCAAAACATTCGAACGGGCTAATTGGATTAATTCTTGTAATGTATAACCAGGACGACCACTTTCATCACCGTGATGGTATAAAATTCGTGATTTCTCTGTAATTTCGTTTTCTTTATACGGCATTAAACAACCGTCAAAATCGAAACGTGCTTCAAATGATTTGTGTTTATCAATCTTTTGAGGTGTTTCAATATTTCGCATCCATGCTAATTTATTTGTTTCAACAATATCGAAATTTAACCATTTCTCGGATTGTTGTTGTTTTAATAATTCATTCGGTACATCTAAATCTTGTTCAATATTTTGAGCAATTTCATTCTGTTGTTGAATTGTTGGTGGTGTTGTTTGTTGTTGTTTCTGTAATTCGCAACGTTTTCCTTTTAAATACGCCACAATTGCTGGATCCATTGTTGTTAATAAACGTCGGCGTTCCTCTTGTATTTCATCTTCAGACATATTTTGGAGTTTCTTCAGATTTTCCTCATGTATTTCATCACCCTCTTGACCAGTTATAATACAGCTTTTATCAGGTAGATTCATATTAATTTTCGTGTTTTCTACAATATTGTTATCAACTTCCATAGGTTCGATATCATCGTTGTTTGGTTTTAGTTTTTTGATATTTTGAGCAAAAATGCTGCTTTTTTTGTTACTATTAAACATTGAAACATCTCGTCGTTTAGCTTGTGGAAAACCTCGATTCTTATTAAACTTTAGTTGTACTGCATTACCACTTACAGATGCTTCTTTACGTTCTACAATAAATCCAATATGATCATTACAAGGAACAGATTCAAAAGTATTAGCGATTTGTTCTTGTATATCTACAACTACCTGTTGATCACTACTTTGTTGTTGGTCGTTTGCATCTACAAATTGTAAATTGTAGAAATTTCAAATATAAAATGTTAATTTACCTTTTTTCTTATTGACAACAACTGTAGCCGCTGGCTTAACACGATTTTCATTCTTGTTTCGATGGAATTCTTCTTGAAGCCTCAATAAATCTTCTTCAGTCTCACCTGGTTTCGGTCTTGAATACATTTCCAATTGTTTTGGCAATTTTAAGGTTAGAATTTTGTGGTTCTCGATTTGGTTAATAGTGTCGCTGCTTACAATTATAATAATCTTTAAATTCTTGTCGACTGTATAATATCAGTTTTATCACAATATAATATCAAAAAAATAACTATATATCAAATTGCAGTAATCATAAATAATTTACAATAAATACGAGTTGTTTAAAATATATTTAAACTATACATTTGGCAACATGGCACATGGTGATTTTTAATTTTTTAGTAATTTACAAGGTTGGCTACATTGTACAACTGTCATGTAATGGCGCTTTTTCGAAATTATTAAGGTTACGTTCGTCGTGTTGTTTTCATTGTTAAAATGGATGATGTTGTAGATGTTGTACAAACACCAAACAACACAGAATCTGAATCAATACAAGAAAATCAAAACGAATCGTTAAATCAACCAGAAAAGATTCGATTAGTTCGTTTACCATTAGCACGTATTAAACATATAATGAAGATGGATTCAGATTGTTCTTTGGCTAGTCAAGATTCCGTTGTATTAGTCACAAAAGCTACTGTATGTTTAAAAAAAAAAACCTACTTTTTTGTTAATGATTAATTATAATTCATTTAGGAAATGTTTATTGAACAATTGGCACGTGAATCAGCAAGAATTACAATTAATTCAAAACGAAAGTTGATTATGAAGAAAGATGTTGATACAGCAATCGATATTGTACCACAATTGTGCTTCCTTGACGGTGCTTTAGAATAATAATTAAAACAATCTTCTAATTTATAATATTGATTATATTTTTGAATAAATAGAGACGATTTAACAATATCTTACTGATGTTGTATTGAATGCTAAATAGGGCATATCGTGTGATATCCTAATACGATTCCCTTTACAATCACGTTCAGAATAGACAATTATACAATTACCATGGACCTTTATTGATGCCACATGAATGGCTTGATCGAAATTCTTGCATAGTGTTCTTGAATACGGCTCTAGAACACGTTCAGGAACACCCTGATAATGGAAATGTTTGAATAATACAACGTGTGTATGTGATTCATTCAATTGAATCATGCACAATATAACAAATAATAAGTATGTCTTTGCCATTTCGTTGTAATTTCAAAGAATAATTATGGAAAAAAACTGTCAATCTTCTGAATAATAATTTGTTGTTAAAAATTCGATTTTATACTATCTCCAATACAATATTACGTTATCTACAATATAACAGATATTTTACACGAGAGAATAAAAAGTATTTTGGTATAAATTGATAATACAGGTGATAAAACACGCTCGTCAATTGTTCTTTTTATTGTTTATAGAGGTTCTGGAAATTACACGAAATTATTAAATAAATTTAAAAATAATTATTATTGTTTACCTTTATATATGTCAACAATCTATTATTTCAATTATTATTTACTTCTTTTATTTAAATTGTTTTTAAACAACCGCAACATAGGAAATTCCAAGATTTTTAAAAGTACGTTCTTTGTGTTTCTGCACATACGTTTTATTCAAACCACAACAACACAATAAACAAATTTCAATATTTATATATACGTTAGATGATCGGTGTGTGTGCGCGAATAACTGATTGCATAGTCAATATTTTGTACTAAAACTTCCGTACACTTTCAATCCAACGTTATTCTAAACAAAATACGCGCGCAATTTGAAAACTGTACAAATAACAAATAATTACAGCTACACTAATTTTTGAAATGACATTTTGGAAGGATCTCCAATGCAATGTTTCAAATATTACCAAGTTTATAATTTAGATATGTGAGAGGAAGAGAGAGGGAACCTTATCCTTTGTTGGTATTTCAACGAATACCAACTTGGAAAATGAATCTACCTCATTTTCTCTTACACAAGTTAGTATTAATAATCTTGTAATTTTTGCAACATTACATTGGATAACCTTCAAACTTCCAACTACCCAGTGAACACATGACATAAAATTGACGTCACACGTAGATCATATCTATGTCATTACGTCAATTTGACATAAAACTGACCCTTTTTGTGATCTCAATATGATGTCACGTTGTTTGATATCATTGTGACATCACATGGACACTACATTTGACTGTCATATGATGTCATTAAATGACTTACATCTTATGTACATCATATGTAATATTTGAATCATATCGTGACGTAACAGTAGCGTCATTGTTTTACGTACAGCTGACATATCAAATCTATCATACTATTACATAATTTGTAAGTCTCTTTCTTACCTAAAAGTGATATAATAAATCGGTCATATAATTACATAAGATTAAAGTCTCTTACTTACGTAAAACTGATATAACAAAGATGTCATGCTATTTTATAAGTTATAAGTCATTTTTTTACGGCCGTGTTTACTTTGGCGCTTTAAGCGCTTAAAGTGCTGTTTACTTTGGTGCTGTAAGCGCTCATCAGCACTGTTATGACATCATCATATTGGCAGCGTGACGTCATTACCAACGCTCACAACGCTTCTTCCATCGAGTAGAAGCAAAATAAGCGTGGCGCGCGATTGTGTTAAATTTGAAAAATTGGTGGAAGCCTGGGTAGTTGTAGCCCTTGTTTTACCTATTAATTAAAAACATTAGACTATTAGACACTCCTCTATTTCATTTTTTGCTTTTGCATTTTCACTTTCATCAAATAATTCTACACCTTTACCAACTGTAGTTAATAAAGTAATAGGGAACAAATTAATTTCAGAAATCGTCATTTGTATTTCAGATTAGTAAAATGCAATTCAATAAAATAAAAGAAATTTCACAAAATAATAATTTGTTATTTACATATATACCTAATTTCAATTCAATTTAGACCATATACAATAAATAACAGATATAGGTAATAAAATAATGTTGTTATTAAAATTGCAGTAATAATTTACTATTTTCGGTATATAAGCTTTGGTTGAATCCAACCATCTTCAGTACCTCATTTGAATATAATAATGAAATAAATATAATAATTCACTAATCTGAAATACGACTGAAAATATCTGAGCTACACTTGGAAAAGGTGTAGTAAGATTGTAATTCCAGATAGTAATAGAAAAATTATTCGATCTCATCGTCCATCGTCCACTTTGTATAAATCAGCTGATTTTTATGTACAGAGCTCCTACGCTTACATTCGCTCAAGCTTCAAAGTAAACGGTTCCTGTCGTATCTGTCAACAGACGCATAAGCGCCAAAAACCCAAAGTAAACGGCTAAAATAAGCGTTATAAGCGTCGAACGCTTTAAGCGCTTAAAGCGCCAAAGGAAACACGCCCTACGTGGAACTGACATAACAAAATATATTCATGTATATGACCACATGTGAGGATTTTTCCCGGGCTATTAAAAATTCAACTTACCATGAATTTTGTCAAAGAATACATAGTCTATGTATTCTTTGATAGAAATATTCACAACTATACATCACCCATCGATCGTTTATTATATTATTTTTGAGTAAATAAAGGGGTTATAATTATTAAATAATTAAAGAAAATACTGTAAAGGAAATTCATAAGTTTTAATTGTTATAATCAAAATAGATATCGGTTATCAACACAATTTGATTCAAAGTTAAAAGGCAGCTTCCTATGTGACCCTTATGGATTTGTGTATTGGAGATTATGCAATATTAAAACAGCTAATTATTTAAATATTACGAATATTTAAGAATTAAAATGATTATTTATCGACATAATAGTTGATTTAAATGTTTTACTGCAATTTAGAATAATAAAATGTCGAACATATTCAGAAACAAATTAAATTTCCCTGATGGAAATTTTCTCTGAAAATCTCTGAAAATTTCTTACTTTCTCTAAAAAAATCTTATCATCTGTGAAATACTCGGAAAAAGTCAGAAAATGGAAATAAAATGGGATTTCAAGTATTTATTTCCACCAGGGTTTTCAAATTATATAAGTACAGGATTATAAATATTATGCTACTTTGAAAAACAAAACACTAATTACATACTATAGTCATTACTTAAAAAAATAGATTTAAATTTTCAGTGAACCTTATGTGACTAGTAAATAAGGTTCATTGAAATTCTAAGTATAATTAGATGCAACTAGATGGCGCTACCTTTCCAGTTCACTTGTTGTGCAACGTTACCATTTTGATATAATAAAAACACCTTTGACAATGGAAAATACAATACAGCAATACAGGCATAAATTGAGAATGATTCTAACTTGACAATTAGGTTAGTTACAATTTTCCGTAAAATTTCTAAATTTCTACTATTAGAAAATCCGACTAGAAATTATATGAGTTACCCGCTTGAGGGTGGTGGCGCAACCAGGTTGGGGCGAAGGGGGCGGTTGTTACCCTTCAAATATTGCGCTCCTGTGCTTATAAAGACGGTTTAACAGCTTGTTTAGTTTTTTTAATTAATCTTCCAAACTAAATTTCGCCCCCCTCACTGAATGTGAATTGTGATGAATGTCATCACAAAGTCATTTTTATGTCGCGTGCTTATGTAAAAACTAGGTTGTATTTTTGCATCACCTTTATGTCATATTTGTTACGTCAGCATTTTACGTCCGTAAGTGTGAAATAATGACTACTATATGACTCTTATATGACTCAATTTTTACGTAACGCATTACATTGCTTGATGTCATTCTGATATCACAATTATTTCAATGTGTTCACTGGGTAGGAGTGATTAAGATTTAGCTCGGTCAAGGTTACACAGCCTAAAAGTTTCAAATCTTTATAGTTCTTTCAACGATATTTGGATCGCCGCAGGCAAGTAATTTCTACGGTTGTCCGCAAAGGGGCAAATATTGTTATTTATGATAGGCTGGCATTCCAAGCAGAATAATGGACCGTACTAGAATATTTCAAGTCTCTAGTAAAAAAATTGATAATTGTAAATATATTTTTATGAAATAAATTCAAGACAAAATTAAGAAATTCTGTTGAAATAAACCGAATAAAAGCCATTCAAAGCTAACTTTCTAATGCCTCTGTAGGTACCTTTATCAATAAGTTTACCAATAGCGTGGAAAAAGTGTTGTGATCATATACGAAATATCGAAAATAAATACCTGCAAATTCATACATGCAATAATGAATTAATAATTAGAGTCACAGATAGTGATAGTGATAATGATGATGAAAATGAGGATTCACTGATTGTTTCTGAGTAGAATATTTTCATTTTGTATTTTCATATTAGATAATAAATTATTTTTATTTATTTTTATTATATAATAATTACTTTTTTACTGTTTTTATTTTGAGCTGCTGAAAGATTCCACAGAGAATTTATATTTCCAATGAAATCTAGATGTTTCATCCCTATTTTCAATTTTTTGAATACCGCCCTGACCAACTTTCTCCGTACGGTCGTTTACTAACCACTTTATTGGGGTTCAATTGTAAAACCAAACAAGTACTTGCCTGCGGCGATCCAAATATCGTTGAAAGAACTATACATATATCTAACGACTAACCTATAATTAAACACTTTGATTATAAAGTTTTGTAACTAAAAATTAAACATCTGCAGCAGTTACCAGTATTGTAATTCTTGTTCTTTATAAACCAACATAAACTTGCGTATATGGACATTATGGACCATTTATTATCTCATTTGTTATCTTATGTAGTTCTATTAACGAACGGGCATCACATCTTTGTACTCTCTTCTGGTAAAAAATGCCTGAAAAGTTCACAAAACTCTGTCTCTTTAATATTATTATTATTACATTATTATTATTAGACATAAATTTTCAAATTTACCACCAAAATGATTTAGTATAAATTCGTTAATGCTGATTTGATTGTCCATGGTCTGCTTTAATGGCCTATTTTCTAAATAAGAGCATTAATAGAATACAGTTTAAAATTTTAAACCATAAGCCGTACATTTGTCGTGTTGTTTTTAAGTATAACTTGTATTTCTTAATAATTGATTTATTTATGATTTCTATAATTTTTTTTATAATGTAAGACATTGTGAACGCACCTTTATAAAGTTTGTCGTCTCTATCTGACATTGTTTTACTAGTATGCTACCATCTTTGTCGTTTTCAAAATCTTGTCGTTGCTTGTTGCTATACTGGAAAAACAACTGCTAGTCAAGCGAATGTACGTTTCAACGTTTTTTTAAAGGTAATTTCCTAAATTTTTAATTAATTTTCGTATTTTCTACAAATAGAAAACATTTCTTCTCACACAATTCTTGTTAATTTGTATATTTGTTTATTCATTAACCGTTAACCTCAAATCTCCCCCTTAAACAATGTTTATTTAGATTCATAATTTGTTTTATATTTTTCCCTCCTACAGTTGATTTTTTTGCATCGATATTTGTTAATTTAAAAAAAATATATAATGAGTGATCAAGAATCGGAGACAACCGCACCACCGCCAACAGAAATGTCACCCCATGAATTGGAGAAGATTGAAGAAGCCAAATTGAAAGCAAAATACAGTAATCCAATGGGTGGTGCTCCACGTTTAATGGGTGGCCATTCAGCTTTTCTACAGAAACGTTTAGCTAAAGGACAGAAATATTTCGATTCTGGTGATTATCAAATGGCCAAACAAAAAGTTGGTAATAATCTAAATAAACAATTACAAATGAAAGCTAATTGTGATGGTAATGGTGGTGGTAATAATATTGATGGTGGTTGTTGTGTTGGTCCAATTACTGCAACATTTGCTGCAACTGGTGATGCTATACCAACACCAGAAACTGTACCAGCTAGGAAAACGTCGATAATACAACCATCGAAATTTACACCGAATGTAAGCTAGTTTTAATCCTTAATTCTTGTTACCGCCCCCCCCCCCGCCCGCCATCCGAAATGTATTGTTAGAAATATAAGAATAATTACAACAAATACCATGTAGATACTCTAATAATTAACAACTTTTTCTTGATTTATAAACCATTTATTTATTGTAATTTCTATTCTCCAAGTAATCAACTTTTAGTAAACAACCTTAACTGTTATTATTATTATGATTATTTTGGAAAAATTAACTCGATACTTTCCTGGAAAGTTGTACGATGTTTTCGCTTATTGTAACTTTTTCTTGTTTCAAAGACTATTAATAAATTTGCACTTTGCATTTTGGTGTTTTATGTATTAAAAGCATTACCTTTATTGTGCATACACACCATCTATTCTAAAGCCTTTTTGCTTCTATTTGATGGACTAACTCTGCGCTATCTTCAAGCTTATTATCTAATCGAAATTTGTAAATTTTCTGTTACAATATTGGTTTGTTAACAGGTGAAATGTCGAAGCATGTCCGAAGGATGTGTGGAATTTAAAAAAAAGCAACATTAATCGTTTCAATTTGAATAATAATTCCATTTTTGTTCAATGTATTTTTTCCTACTTTACATATGTAAATATAAATAAATATTGGAAGTTAGTCGACAATTAAACATCTGTTTCCTTCCAATTAACGAAATAAGAATAGAAAATATATAAAGTAATCGATAAGGCCCACTCAAGTATCGATTTTGAGTTGACGAGTAAATCAATCAATGTGATTCTTGAATATTTTATAAATCGCGTTATTTTTGATTAAATTGTCGTTTAATTTCAAATGCTATAACACCAAGAGCCGTCCCAACATTCAAACTTTCCAAATCATTATTTAAAGGTATAACAAGTCGTGCACCGTTATTTTTTTGTGCTAATTGATACGATTCCTCACTAATACCTAAAGTTTCACCACCTATAATCAATACAATATTATCATAATTCCTATAATCAACACTATAATATGGTATTAATGGTAAAATATCGTTTAATTTTGTTGTACGATTATCAGCAATGAAAATCTTTAGATTATCATCGATTTGTTCTAATTCATCGTTTAAATTGATGTCTTTATGGATTTGTAATTTAAAATGTGCACCCATTGAACTTCTTACAACTTTCGTTTCCCATAAATTTACACAACCTAAGAATTTTCATCAATAATTTTCAAAATTTACAATATTACATAAATGTTACCTTTTGTTAGAATTACTTTCTTACAACCGACACCGGCGCATATTCGTAGAATTGCACCTAAATTACCCGGTTCACGGACATTATCACAGATTACAGTGAATGGTAATATCGGTGGTGTTGGTTGGAAATTTGAAACGTCTGGACTTTTAAAAACACCTAAAATTCTTACATTTTAAATTATTTCCTTTTTAAATAAAACAATAGAAATTCTACCCATTATTCCCGGTGTTGTTGTTAGATCAGACCATAGCTGCATTTCACGATAGGGCATTTTATATAAATGGCCACCAAGTTTCGGTAAATACGGTATTAGATCTTCCACATCCTCTTTACGGCTGAATAAAATGTATTTTAATTGACAATTCGCCAAGAGGGCATCTTTTATTAAACGTTTACCTTCTAGAAGGATCAAATCTTTTTTTGTTTTCTTTTTTTTCGATTTAACCTCCATTAGAATTGTCCTAAAGAAATTAACGTTTTAATTATCGAATTTATCAACAATTCACAATTATAAATTTACCCAACTTTAGGATCATTATTCTTCATCTTCTCAAACACCAGATTACCATCTTGATCGATAATTGTCTCCAACATATCTGTAGTTGTTAATGTTTTAGTTTTCTGATCACTTGCAATAAGAGGTTTAGTATTAATCGGTAGTAATTTGGATTTTTTTTGTTTAACATTCTGTTGGCCTGGTTGTGACCAATTGATTGTCGTCGGACCATATTTTTCAGTTATTGTTTCATTGATTATATCGCTATTGTTGTTAATTTCGATTTTTTTCTGAGACTTTGCTTCAAGCTCATTGTATTCTTCTGGTGTATACACACGAACTGGTCTACGATGTGTCCAACGTGGATAATGACGAATTTGTATAAAATTCGAATATTTCACACAGATATTTAAACAATTCCTCATTTTTTTGTCGATAATTTTCCGGAATTCAATTTCAAAAATTCATGCTACAAATTTGAGGTTAAGTATAAATCTGATAACTGTGTATTCGGTATTGCATATTCTACAAAATAAGTGAAGTTTGTTGTGTGGAGTATGCAACACAAGATACTCACGCGCAAAATTTGAAATTCAACAAGATGTCCCTTTACCCATTGTTTTATGATTTGTTATGATTATAAAAAATAATAATGAATGGCTCTTATTGAATATTTATAGTATTTATTTGTTCTTTGTTGTTAATTGATGTGCAAATAATTTTACCTTATCTTAGAAAAAAAAAACAATTTCTGTTGTTTATAAACTGAGTTTTTACCAAATTTTTCCTCCATTTTAAAGCTTCAAGACCATGAAGGATCACTTTATTAAGAAGACTATTTTATGTTTAGAGAAACAGTTATAAAGTTTACAATTATGCAATTGTAAATTAGAGAAACAGTTATAAAGTTTACAATTATGCAATTGTAAATAATTATTGCATGTATGTGCTTCTTTCCACACCACCTGTGAGGTAAAGCACAGGGTGCGTTTTTTTTATAGTGGTATCCCCTGTAGGCCTAATCCACTATACATATAGTGTTGGATATATCCACCACCATCACCGCCAATGTTAGTAAAAACCAAACAATTATACACACAAACACACAATACACACACACACACACTAATTAATACTATAATGTTAGTAATAACGTATACCATTCTCAGAAATCAAAAGAACAAATATTCGTACACAAAAATCCCAAATTATCCCACGAATATTTGCTATCGTGACGTTCACTTTCTTACTCATTGATTAGTAAATTATTTAAATTTTGAAGACAAAATGGTGTGGAAGTGTGAAGGGATAGGTGGGAATTTGAAAGGATTGAAGCTGATGATGATCCTGATGAAACATGAATACTTTTTTTTCATTATAAAAGCCCTGAATAATGAAATAAAAGTTATACATGAAGGTTGTCTGTAAAATAAATATTAAAATTAGAGAAATACAAAAATTTACCTAAAATATAAAGAAATTATAAAAAATAAATTAAAAGCAATATTTCAAAAATTACCTGAAAAGTACCTGAAATCAAATCAAAAATTAACTCAATCTTTTTATACTAACTGTTTAAAATTTTATGTATTTAATTACAATACACTTACCTGAACATTACACAAATATCTACACTCAACACTTTTCACTTTAGCACGTTCTGTTTCGAAAACGATCGAATAACTCAACTTCACCATTAAAAAAATAATTGTGAAGGAGTTCGATTCGCGACACGCTTGATGGACTCTATCGTTGAAAGCATTAATATCTTTCAACAAACCAAAATTGTTGATAATAATGTCGCTTAGTTAAAGAATATACCCAGACGAAGATCTTTGTAAGCAATAAAAGTACAAAAGAGGAGAGTTGAAAATAAGGACGATGAGGACGTTATCTTGGATTATGAAGATTGAAGATAACATATCGTCGCTTGTCACCTTGAAAAGTACCTAACAGATTTTGTGTATGCATTGGCAATGTAAATAGTACCTATCAAGTTCCTAACAGATCCCTACAAGTACCTACAAAGTACCTAACACGTTTTTCCTAAACACCTATCGAGTACCTAGAGACAAAATTACCTAACAGTAGAGTTTTAAATCGTTTTTTATAGTCATTTAAGCTGATAATTTAATTGTTTTGTGAATTTCCCGATCGTGAATTTGAGGTTCAATTAACAAAGAAGAAGGCTGTAAGCCCGTCTAAAATCGCGAGGTAAATCAAAAAAAGGTACTTACTACTTAACCGCGACTCTGCTCCTCTCCCACGCTGTTCGAACCTATTGTAATTGGAATAAAAAAAAAGTTAATAATTTTGAAATAATAGTTGTTTGGAGACTTTAACTTACCCTTTCGTTCAATTTTATATCGCACAGCTCCATGGGACGACAAACTCCATTGACCAGGAAGCAGTAGAACCAATATAAACCCATCACTTCACTATATTTTAAAAACACGCAAATTTATTATTAACTTTCACGAATTGAAAGCACTAACAAACTTCACTATATTTTAAAAGCACGTGAAATTATTTTTAAATCCAGAAAAACTGAAAGCACCACCACACTTCACTATATTATAAAAGTATACACGACATTATTTTTAAATTTAATAAACCGATGTTAACACTACGACGATCAAAATTCAACTGAAGAAGCAGACGGGCACTGACAAGTCTAGAATAGAACTTTACATAACTTTTCCTTTGTTGTTGAGCTGTTATCATAAACTATAGAAAAACTTGCCTAGACATAATACTTGTAATCTACAAAAAAAATCAATATTTAACGTTTAGACTGTGAACAAGTTATACAATACATTATATAACACGTATAACAATATTTTATTAAAATTGTCAGATAACAGCGATTATTACTAATGCTCCAAGATATTCTTTATTTGTGGTAATGTTGGTTGCCTATACAATAGTAGATCTATGAATAAGATAAATACAAGTGAGTAAGCAGCTTTTAAGATTTATACGTGTGAATGCAGCTTTATTATATCGAATTATATGTTTGATAACTGTCAAATTTTGAGGTTAGTTTCCTTTTTTCAGTGACGTGTATATATTACATTGATAATGTGCTATGTTTTCAGTATTGAATGTAGAGTGTACCTCTACACTCCTTAATTTTCAGTGAGGTATCACAATCATAAGAAGCAAAAATTTGAATTAACAATTTGTATTTGGGGTGTTTTGATTTGAGCGTTTTATATTGTTGGTAGTTCTACGCGCGGCTACAATACCGCCCTCTAGTGTATTTAAATTGAATTAATTATAGTCGAGAGAAAATTAGCAAAAGTTGGTGACTGTGTATGTGTGTTTGTGTGGCGTTTTGACAACGGATCTATAATTTGTAAGTTTTCCTATAAAATCCTATTTTTACTTTATTAATTTATTGAAAATTAATAAAATATTAATTGTAATTCGTATTTTTGTAAAGTGTTTTACATAAAGTGTATAAAATAAAGAAACAAAGACGACGGTATCGGCGCTTACAACCGGGTCTACAATGGCAGCCAGCGATTCCGCAGGCGATGATTCTTTGTATCCGATCGCTGTACTTATAGACGAACTCAAGAATGAAGATGTACAGGTTTGTTGTTTATATTATTAATTTTTTTTGAAAAGACAATTAAATTCAAACTATTCCCTATTAAATTAATAAATAAAAATAAAAATAATTAAAGAAAATAGATTGAAATGAAAACAAGGTTTTGTTTGAGTGACATCATAATTGGCCTTTTTCACTCTTCTACCTCCTCTCCCACTACTTACTATTTACATAAATTATTATTTTGTGGTTTTTTCCGAAAAGATTTAAAATACATTTTCCTATGGTTTGATTTCAGTTACGTTTAAATTCAATAAAAAAATTATCAACAATCGCCTTGGCATTGGGTGTGGAACGTACAAGATCTGAATTAATACCATTTTTAACGGAAACAATCTATGATGAAGATGAGGTATTATTAGCATTAGCTGAACAATTGGGCAATTTTATACCATTAGTTGGTGGTCCAGAATATGCATATTGTTTATTACCACCATTAGAGAGTTTAGCAACTGTTGAAGAGACTGTTGTACGTGATAAAGCCGTTGAATCATTACGTGCTGTTGCCCAACAACATAGTCCAGCTGATTTAGAAAATCATTTTGTACCATTAGTACAGAGATTATCGGCTGGTGATTGGTTCACATCAAGAACGTCAGCTTGTGGATTATTTTCAGTATATTATTTATTGATTTTGTAAAACAAAAAAAGAAACATTTGTTAATTTATTTAGGTATGTTATCCACGTGTTTCGGCACCAATAAAAGCGGATTTACGTTCACATTTCCGTGCTTTATGTCAAGATGATACACCGATGGTTAGACGGGCTGCTGCAACAAAATTGGGTGAATTGGCACAAGTTGTTGAATTGGAATATCTAAAATCTGATTTAATACCAATGTTTTTGAATTTAACACAAGATGAACAAGATTCAGTTCGATTATTAGCTGTTGAAGCTTGTGTAAGTTTTGCTTCATTATTTCCACAAGAAGATATTGAAATGTTTGTAATGCCCACTGTAAGAAACTGTACAGGTTAGAATAATATTTATTTAAAAATAAATATTAAATTAATCTTTGAATAATTTAGGTGATACATCGTGGCGTGTACGTTATATGGTGGCTGATAAATTCACCGATTTACAAAAAGCTGTTGGTCCAGAGATAACACGAACTGATCTAGTACCAGCATTTCAAAGTTTATTAAAAGATACTGAGGCTGAGGTACGTGCAGCTGCTGCAAATAAAGTAAAAGATTTCTGTCAGAATTTAGATAAAACCCATCAAGAAAGTATTATAATGAATAATATATTGCCATGTGTTAAAGAATTAGTAGCTGATCCAAATCAGCATGTTAAATCAGCATTAGCATCAGTTATAATGGGTTTAAGTCCAATATTGGGTAGACATAATACAATTGAACATTTATTACCATTATTTTTAACACAATTAAAAGATGAATGTCCAGAAGTACGATTAAATATAATCTCAAATTTAGATTGTGTTAATGAAGTAATTGGTATACAACAATTATCACAATCATTATTACCAGCTATTGTTGAATTAGCTGAAGATTCTAAATGGCGTGTACGTTCAGCAATTATTGAATATATGCCATTATTAGCTGGTCAATTAGGTAGAGAATTTTTTGATGAGAAATTAAATTCATTATGTATGACATGGTTAATGGATCATGTATTTGCTATACGTGAAGCTGCAACATTAAATTTACGTAAATTAGTTGATCAATTTGGTGCTGAATGGGCTGAAACAACAATAATACCAAAAGTTTTAGCAATGTCACGTGATCAAAATTATTTATATAGAATGACATGTTTATTCTGTATAAATGTATTAGCTGAAGCATGTGGTAGTGATATAACAACAAGATTATTATTACCAACTGTTTTAAGTATGGCAAATGATAAAGTGGCTAATGTACGTTTTAATGTTGCTAAAACATTACAAAAAATTGCACCACAATTAGATCAAACTGTTATACAACCACAAGTTAAACCTATACTTGATAAACTCAATATTGATAATGATGTTGATGTGAAGCATTCAGCAGCTGAGGCGATTGCTGGAATTGCAGGTATTTAAATCAAAATTGAAAATAAAACTTTTAAAAATTAATAGGAATATTAATGAATCTTTCTCTTCTAATTCAGCTTTAGGTTGAACTGCACAGATTTCTATAACGTAAAAGAAGAATAAAACAAATTATTATAAATATTATTATCCCGTAGATTGTAATAATTGTGCTCCATAATCAAATTTACAAAAAGCAAAAAAAAAAATGTAATATAGTATGTTTAGAAAGATTAGTATCCAAATAAGTTTGTGTCTTTGTTATTCATTTATTTTTCAATCTAATTTCGAATGTTAATCAATTTTTATATGAATTATATATAATTTATTTCAAGATAATAATAATAATAATAATAATAATTAAATAATATATGTGGAGCACACTACAATTTCTTTTTTCCAAAATAAAACCTTATATAACTCAATTTTAATTTATTTGTAATGAGTATCGATCAATAGTAATCATAAAAACTGTCTAATTCCAGCTTATCACTAGGTATAGAATTTAGAAAATTCATCTCGCTTGGATCCAATGGTAGCGTTTCATCTTGTTCTTGTTCTCTATTTTTACCCTAACAAATTGAAAATTATTAGTTTAATATCAGTATGAAAGTGTATTTGTGTGCGCGACCTACTTTCATTAATTGCACCAGTGTTTTCCCACGACTAATCCCAAAATCGCCCCGTCCAAATATCCAGCCGGGTGCTGTACCATGACGATCATCGAGTATAGCCGCGTTACGTGACGACGTGTACAATAATCGTACAATAAAAAAAACTACAATCTGTTTCTCTATCAATTAAGAATAATTATAGAAGTTGAATGATTAACCTGAATGATACAACTGAGTATTGTGAGTAGGATGAATGCAACAATAGTTGCATAGATTCGTGTTCTCAAGTGACTCAAACAACCGACTGTATTCAAGGATTCTTCAATCAGTGATGGTTGTTCTGTCCATATATGTGTTAGAGTGGTTTGTTGGATAGGATCGTGCAGACATTGCATTGGGAAATGTAAACGACAACAACTGAATGGCGTTACTGGTAGACCATTTGTATTCTTTATACGTAATCTAAATAATTAATTTCAATTAGAATTAATTAATTATTACTATCATTAGTTTTTAACTTTTTGACTAATTGAGAATTTTGATCTAGATGATAATGTGTTAACCAGGTAATTTCATGCCAATCTTTATACGATTCAATACCGCAACATTTCATATTGTACTGCAAATGATCGATTGCTATTTTCCACATTTCTTTTTGAAGATACTCTTTCATGCCAATATATAAAGCATGTTTAATTGAACGGATTATATGTTTATAAACTTTCCTACTACTTGCTGCTGTTATTAATAGAGCACTGTTTACGTAAAATGTGCAACAAATCCATGCAAATATCACACTACCAGTACTCTTTCTGAAACCAATTCTTCGTTATTAAAACACGATAAACTATAAATATCAACTTACTTGTGTGCTTGCTTTAAACATCTCAAACTGATTCTAATACCGTAACTGTAAATTAGGATTAATGTTAAACCAAAAAACCCGACGATTATAAAGACAAAATTGATTTCAGCACGTTCTGAATACAACATCGGTGCTACTATTGTATAAACATAAATTGAAATCATCAACATTACAGTACCAAAGAATATTTGTATTAAATTCAATAGAAATAGAATTAAATTGAGGCATTTTCGTTTTTTTTCACTCAATTTTACAACGAAACATGCCATAATTGTGACAAATAGATTTGAAATTACGCGTGTCAGACTAATAATGAGCGCATGTGCTGTAGAATTGTAATGTTGCTAAATATACAAAAATTTCCAACTTTTTAAATTAAAATCAAGAAACGGGTACAATCACGAATATCGTCATATATCATCACTAATATCATCAAAAATAACTGATGATTGAGTGATTATAAAAGAAATATGCAAAATAATCGTTAATTTTTTTGAATTATAGTAGATATGGTAACATTGGTTATAGAGCGATTTTTGATTTTTTTTTTTTTGAAATAAAACTAAGATGTTTTCAGATAGAATGATTTCATTGTGTATTTATTTAATTTATCAGTTTCTCATAAGCATATAATAAATTATTAAAAATTCTCCAACACTTATTATGATCATACCATTATCAGTTTTTAAAATTTTTTACAAAATAAAAATTCAATAACGAACGAACAATATACGAGAATCAAAGAAACAACAATTCGAAACATCAAGATCGGATATTGATTAAAATTGATCAATTATTTACAAATACATTGTGAATGAATAAAAGAGTGTGCCACACTTATTATGGAAGTAGTGGATAGAATTTGTAGATTGTTTATTTTCATCTAAATTGTTAATTAAACTAGAATATACAGTCATTAATGAAACGTATCATTTTTTGTCAGATACAAGACTTAGAAAATAAATATTTAAGTACAAAATAAATTTAATATAAACTATATGTAAATAGATAGAATTAAGAATCAAATTATTGCATTGTTTGGTAACAGTATTCGAATATTTATGAGATTACTTTTTTAAAAAAATATACGTCTTGAGACATTAAAAAATAAAAACTAACAAATTATAACTAAATTGTAAAACAAATAATCTTTGGCTTAGTTTGTTTTGATTAATAATTCAATAAATATTGCGTTCTGATAGAGAGCTGCCTATTTATTTTAATAAGCACCATTAAATCAAGAGAAATATCAAAACGAAAATTGAGTGATTCGCAATTAAATTCGAGCATACTTCATACTAACACCCTGTATTAATTTAGAAAATGAAACAATAATAAAGTTCCTTTATGATTTCCGATCTTTGATATAAATCAAACAGAAATTAAACCTTTTCTTTGTTATATACGATTCGATTATACGTCACTATCTGGATCCGTTTCACTACGTGGCTGTCCAAAGTTTCTCGTTATACTTTCACTCATCGATCTAATATTAGCTAGATGTACATCGTTTGCAGGCACTGAAAAATAATTGAGTCTATCCAAATCAGGTACTGCATTTAAATCATCATCAGTCCTATAACAATTATCATATTCTGAATCATAGAGAGCACTCAATGAATCCAATGACATCATTGCATCTGAATCGAAGATACGTGATGATGCACGCGATGACATACTTGTATTATCATCTAAATCAACATCTTGATTATGATCATTATATGCTGAATTCACATCACTTAAAGCACCTATGAATTATAAAAAATTAATTAAATAATCAATAGAAAAATAAATATGTACCTTCAGCATCAGTTAATCCAGTTTCATTCAACATTGAAACATTCTCCAAGGCTGGATCGTCGGTCGTATATCCAGTTGATTCACGATCATTCAATAATGGCTCAGAAGCACCACCGTCGTCTTCGTCTTCCGACCATTCGGATTGACTATCATTATCACCACCACCACCACCACCACCGCCACTATCATCTACATTATTACCATCACCACCAATAATTTCGTGAATTTCACCACTTGCATTATTGTCGGCAATTTCATCATTTAGAAGATTACTACAATTCTCTAAACTACGCAATTTCTCTTGGACTTTTTCCTCTAAAAGCCTCTTGACTTCCTCTTCCTGTAATCGCGACATATACAAATTGTTTAGGTAATTATGATATAGTGTCGATTTTACCAACTCTCTATCCACCGGCTGCATTTACATATAATTATTAATAATATAATCATATTTTTTTAATCATCATTTATATTTTTTATCAGAGAATCAATAGAAAAACTTACCCTAGCGGCCTCTTCCTCCATTCTACGTTCTTCACGTTCAAAGCTTTCTAAATCTGTATCATTACCATCATCACAACGACGATCTATCTCTTTCATATCACAGTCAATATCAGTTTCTTCAGTCGTTTTATGGCTCCTAATTTATAAAAAAAAAATTGAAACTATAATGAAGATAATTGAAATAAAATGTGAAAATTGTGCCCTTTGAAAATGAGTGAAACTTGCAAGCATAACTGTGCCGAGCAAGCAGCATGAGTTTATGATTAAAATTAGTAAATGATTAATGCGAAAGCATTTTTTTGTATAACGATACAGTATCTCTAATAATTACAATTAAAAAATAAAGATACTGTATTGTTATAAATTTTGGTTAGTAACATGATATTAGTAGACACGATTGTTCGAATTAGGAAATAATATACCTGTCAAGAGGTGAAATTTTTGCTTGTTTATTGGTTTCAGACAATCCCGATGGGGATGCAACCCTTTTAAGTGATCCCTCTTTGCTGCTTGCTCTAGATGGTGACATACATTGTAGTGTAACACTGCCTGTAGGATTCACTCTTAAACCCAATGCTAATGCTTGTATTGCTGCTAATCCAACTTGATGATTATTATTATTATTATTATTCGGCGCATACCTTACTAACGGTTCCAATGCTAAATCTTTATTTTGTTGATTCAATTCAAATTTTGGTGGTATATTTTGTAATAAATTCTGTTCATCTAATAATTTTTGTATTTCACGTTCAAATGGACCAATAATATTCTCAGTTATATCAGTATTGTTGACTTTTGTATTGTTTGGTGATATTTTCTCACGATAGCAACTCTGTTGTTGTTGTTGTTGTTGTGGTGATATACGTAATCGTCGTAAATCCTTCTTATCTGTTTGACAAGAACCGTCTTTTTTTAAACTACGTTCATTATTATTATTTGTTGTTGTTGTTGTTATTGTTCTCAAATCATTTTCTTTTAATAATTCTTTGATTTCTTCAGCTTCTTTAAAACTCGGTGAACGTTTACAATTCGCTGATAATTTATTACATTCTAATATCGAATCACTATCGTTACGAATACGTTTCTCTAAACTTTTTTGTTTAATTGGTAATTTCGAAACAGCACCATTTGCACTATTTGCTCTTAATAATGATGATGTTGATTTAATTTTTGAACGACAAACGAATTCAAAACTTGCACAACTCTCACCACGACAACTATCTTCACCATCTAATACAGGTGGACTTGTTACAATTGATGAATCGACTGTATTACACGTACCAGCTGCTGCTAATGCTAATACAGCATTCGGTGGTAGATTATTACGTTTCACATTAATACGATCATTTGAATTATTATTATTACTGTTATTATTAATATTACTATTATTGTTATTATTATTATTATTATTGCGTAATGAACAATTCGCTGGTATATAATCTAATGATGCTTTTGGTGAAACTTCCGGTGATGAACATGGATTCACTTGTATATCAGATGGAAATAGAAATTGTTGTGTATCAGTTGGTAATGGTGGTGAAACACATGGTGATGCATCTGCATCAGTTGTACGACTATAACTTTCATCTGAACTACTAATACTAGGTGAATGATTCAATGAACTAATTTCATCAGCTGATGAATGAATACGGTGTGGTATATTTGATGAATTATAAATACCACCAAGACTTTCATCAGAATAATGACGTTGTAATGGACTATGGCGACGGTTTGTATGTGGACTATTTCTTGAATGTAATGGACTATGACGATTTTGTAATGGATTATGTCTTGTTTGGATTTTATTACGTAATAATTCCGGTGTTGTTGTTGTTGTTATTATTGTTCGTTCTGTTGATCTTTGTTGTGGTAATGGTGTGATTATATGATGTGGTGGTGGTACTGGTATTGAATTGTTATTATGATGTTTACGATGGTGGCGATTTGGTGATTCTTTCCCTGGTGGTTTCGGTAAGGGCTTCAAATACGGTTTGATATTGTCATTAGGATGTAGTTGAGGTGATGCATAAAGGTTGGGAGTTCGAGGCCATGGTGGCATATATTTCATATCCTACAATAATATTTAAGTTATAAATCTATCCATCTAAATTAATGAAATAACAATACTTGTGAAGTTTGTCGTTGAATTGGTGGATAATTGTTTTTATGTGGTGGTAATGGAGGTGGTGGTAGACTTTCTTCGTGTGGTAACTTTTTACAATTACGATTCGGTTTACAAACAGATGATGGTAGTAAAGGTTCATTTTCACAGCCATTATTCACATGATCTCTATGTGTATTTTCACGTAACGGTGGTAAACGTATTGCATTTCTAGTACTATTATAACTATCATCACGTGATGATGATCGATTCTGGATTGGTGTATGCTTTGTTGTTCGACCATTAATTTCATTGTGATGTAATAATGCTAGAGGTGTAGCTACACCACCGTACATATTACTATTATCTAAAAAAAAATCAATTATATTTCTAATTGAAAAATTAGAAAACACTTACTAGACGTAGCATTTGATCTCAAACTATTCAATTCTTCAACTCTTAATGTACCAGGTTGTTTCCTATCGATAAGGAAATATGTCGTCATATCACCTTTACCTTTAACTTTAACTTTGCCACGACATTGAAATTCATATGGATAAGATTTCAAAACTTGAAAGACCTCTTCAGTGACTTGTGTATGATTTGGTAATCCAGTTGAATCCATACGGCTGGCAACATTCACCGTATTACCCCATATATCATATTGTGGTTTTCTAGCACCAATAACACCAGCCACCACCGGTCCAATATTGATTCCTATACATCATTAATTATTAAACTCAAATCAATAATTTGATAATTCAACAAAAATTTTAAACATACCAACTCTAAGCATGAAATTATTGTAAGAATTCTCATTAATATTCAATAATCGATCACGCATAGCAAATACAAATTCGACAAGTGTACTTAAATGTATACCAGCTGTAGTCTCATCATCATCAAGTATTCTTAAATCAGGCATTAATCCAACAGCTGCCATATATGTTGAACCGACAGTTTTAATTTTATCGATTGCTTTAAAACGCTCCTCACTTAATAAATCATCAAAATCAGCAATAATTTCATTTAATAAACGCAAACATTCCACACCCTGATTATTACCATCTAATTCTGTATAGAATTCATGGTAATTTGTTATTGAAGCAAAAACCACACCGACTCTTGAATAACTTTGATGATATAATTCCTGTGATAGAGTATTCTGTAATAGAATGGCCAATTTTTTTATGTTAAACAGTTTTTGTGCAGACAACATCCACATTAAATAAACAATCAAATAATTAACTATTTAAATTAAAAGAAAATTCAACAGAAATTACACGACACGAAACAACAATGAAAAATAAAGTGTTGCCAGCACTTAAAACGAAAATTGTTTGATTAAAACTTACCATATTATTACGGAATTGATTATCTAAGAAATGGGTAGCAACATGGGCTGGTAATAAATTGAACAAGATCCGTTTATTCGAATGCTGCAGTGCATCCATTTCACGTTTCTCTTCGTTGGCTTGCACTTGCCACAAGAAATCTAAACGTGCCGTCCATTCAACTTGACGGCCATGTAAAAGTACAGCCAAAACGAACATGAGTACTTGAACTACACTTAAAACATGAGCTGGTATAATTGAACTATAAAACAAATTAATTAATTCGTTTATTGGTAGATTTATTTTTATAGAAATTACCTGACTCTGATATCGTAACATAAAAATAGATCAATATGGGATAATTCGATTAATAAAATGTATACAGTTGACATGATTACTAAAAGTGATGCTTTTAATAGAATAGGTAATCGGAGAAATATTGCTACAGCTAAATAGCCTAAAGCACAAGATAATACAATATATTGTGGTAATGGACAGACTCTATGATCTTTCTCTTTATGTCCACCATCTAGGGTTACATTATTTGTTGAATGATCCACACATGGTTCATCTGATAGACAAGTAAACTAGAATAATTTAAATGTAAATTTTAAAACATTTCTATAATTATAATTTCCAATAATTACCACATTAACTTGAGCTACAGTATAAATTAAAACAATTGTAAATACTGTGATTGCTAAACGTAAAACGAAACTATGTGAAATATCCCATAATATCCATCGTAATCGTACCGCTAATAATAACATAAGTACAACAGAAATCCAAATGAATGCTGTTAAGAATAATAATAGAAGGATTATCGTGCGCGGTAGTACTGTAGCTTGAAGTACTCCAAGTAGAACTAATAGTACTAAAGCGCATACTAATGATGAACTGTAACCTACATCCAAATCGTCATGATACTGAAAATTTATAAGAAAAAACAACAAAGTAGTCATTTAAAATAAAATATTCAAGATCAATATTGATTTTAAGTAGGTATAAATATTTAAAATTTATTAGAATTACTTCAACACGATTTAAGTCTTGGTGATTTAACGTTATAAGAATCGTATAAATCGAACAAATTTAAATATTAGGGTGAATGGGAAAATTATTAGCTTAATGTTGAAATTTGGTGGATGCGCCGGGCAATATTTAACATCTATTGAAGTTCTACTTTGAAACTATTATTCTTCCTTGAAAGAATGAGTCTTTTGAACGTGTTCCTTAAAGATCAACAGGATTTTAGATGGCACATAAAATCGATCAAGACTAATAACATGGTATTGGAAATATCTCGTAAAGAAGTAGAAAAAAACCATCACACTACTACTATTTGGTGATTAATGGTTTCACATAAAAGAAATCTCTATGTAGTTTAGGGGGTTGTTGTAACAAAAAAAAAAAAACAACTTTCAAGCACCTACGTTATTCTTGTTCTCCCAACATAAGAAAATACAATAAAGCAAGGTCGTTTTAATACAATTTTAACGTTGTATATTGTGTAAAATATAAAAACCACACCCCATAAATGTGGGTGTGTGAATTAAAATTGAAACTAGACAATGTGAATACACACTACAAAATAATCTGGACTTATTTTTATCATTCATTAAAACACGGCAATATTTGTAGAACTTATAAAGATTGGGCAGTTTCTTTAGGTACATTTAAAAAACATCAATCCTGCCCATTTCTACCACTTGTATATGTATAAATTAGAAAGAGATAAGGAGAAAATAAAAATGATGGCGGTTACTACCACTCACTCTTATTCAGGGTTCTCGCAATTCATATTAAATGATTCATGAGCATATCTCTATACGCAAGTGAATCAAACGGACTGGCCTGAAATTTTCCGAATGTACCTATTTCAGTGCCCAGCGCTGTAGATTATATTTGGCTAAGATCTTTCAAGATTTGTATCAATATTTGTTCAACTATTGCCATAAAACCATACTTTAGTGAATAAATGTTGAATGTTACATAATTTAAAATAGATAAGAGTTTACTCACCTGATTCTCTTTATTTCGATCTTTAAAACATAGTGTGAATAGATTAACATGCGTTGATTTCTCACGATCAACACTACGAGCTTCAATTGCTTGTGCCAAATATTTATTAACACGATTCGATGGTTGATGATAAACACTGGAATGTCGTTTCTTAAATGGTCGTTTAAATTTTTCCGTTACTTTATTCTGAAAGTAAAGAAATCAATAACAAAACAAATTAATTCATGTACAATCCATTGTAAAAATGACAGTATTAACATGATGAATAAGCATAATTAACAGAGATTAGTATTAGTAGTAATAGTATGTAGTAGGAGATTAAACACTGCATAACGAAAATTATAAGTCGATATTAATAAAGAATTAATAGAAGCGTGCTTTATATGGTGTTTAGAGTGCTTGTTAATATCGATGATACAAAGTATAATGTGTTCAGCCACAATTCACAAACAACATTTCGTCAAATAAATGTTTTTTGGATTTTAAAAACATGATTTTATAATAATTAGAATTGGGCAACACACAATTGTTATTGTTGGAAAAACAACATTTGAAAGGTGAGAATACAAATACGCCAAAAAAAAGAAGACAAACCAGTGAGTAAAACTCACTTTATTCTCTCTATCTGAGGAGCAGTGTGTTTGTTGAGTGGAAGAGGGTGAGATTTCAGCATGGAGCATCCTTTGCAGTTCTAGCACCTATAAGCCACATTAAAACAACAAAACAAAAGGTAACCTTTTCTTCTATAACTCGCTGTTTGTGTCTAATTTTTATTTCTTCGTTCTATTTTAATTAAGAGACATTTTTATTTCAACCAATCCTGGTTGTTTTCACGTATTATATACACACATATATATATATATATATATATACACAAAAACAGACATAAAAAGAAACATTACTATTGTTAAATCAACAATAACAATAAATAGTCACGTTTTGTAACAGTTTTCTCCTTTAAATAGAATCTCTTCCGACTGTACATTCTTGTACAATATTAGAGACAATAAATTAATTAATTAAATAGGAAAAATTGACAAAACGTGACAAAAATAAATAATGATGATAAAAAGCTTAGTTAATTTTGAAAAATATATCTAATATCGATTCTGCATTTGAAAGCAACAAAATTAGACTTCAAACAAATGATAATGATATCAAATAAAACAAAAATTTACGCGATTAAAAAAATTATAAAGAATTTGTAAAATTTCTTTTCATCTAATTAAATAAATGGATGATTATACAATGATTTTTTCTTCTAAAAAAGCTCAAACTTACCACGGATATTTTTTTGAAAATTGACAGAAAATCTTGTTCATTATACTCACATTTTTTTAAACGGAATTTTTATGGATATGTGACGAGAAAGAACACTTACCGCATCCTAAAATGCAAATAATACCATCATGCTCAATGAGTAGAGCTAGACACAGTTACGACGTACAGAATGTCCCTAATAAATTGGACAATCGGCTTTTTTAAACATTCAATAGAAACGACGTCCGACTGTTATTTTATTGGGACATCCTGTAAGTTTATTTACACGACTAACAACAACAATACAATAGCTGATGTGCTTTTAGTTTACATGAAACAAACAAATAAAGGATTGGTTGTATTTTGAAGGATTGTTCAATTTATTTTAAAAATGTAAAATACATCAAAATACTGTTTGTTTGTTTGTTTTATCAATAAAGGAGCATGATTGAAAATATTAAAATTGTTGCATTTAAAAATATCTCCGGGGTAAATTTGGTGGATGCGCCGGCTGATATTGTATTTCATATTCCATAAATTTATGTAAAATAAAAATAAAACAAAATATTGGATACTCTTGATAACAATACGAAGAACGCTGAATTGATCTTTTTTTAATCTTGTTTCATTAAGTTTTCATAAAAAGTTACGTTTAAACGAAATAAGATCCTAAACACGTGCACTTTAGTTGAAAATGTATAAAGAATAATAAAAAATTCTTTAAAATAGGTTGAGTTTATTTAAAAATGCTGAAAGTTTTACAATGTGTTAGATTAGATTGAATGAAAAATCAGATAAATATCGGTTAAAAATAAAACATTTAATTTCAGACTCTACTTGTTGTTTGGAACAAATCTCTACTTATTAATTTTAAGTTAGTTTATTACGATAGGTTAGTGATTTCCAAATTCGAATACGGCGGTGTGCAATATGTAAATAAAACTGTGCATGGAAAATATCCAAAAAAAAAATCATTAGTAAAAAACAATGATAATAATCAGTGCGTTACATTACAAAATCTTCATTCATAATGAATTTCCGGATGTTGTAGAATTGTATATTGTTAAATTAAGCGGATATTATGTAAAATATTTATAAATACATACTACAACTCTACAGCATTTTATAATTCGAAAAAAAAATTATAGAAAATATGTAAATAATAAATTAGCTCACCTTCCTGGTGTTGGTTGCTTTAAGATCCGGTTGTAGGGCCATATTCGAAAATGGTACTTCCATTGAATATTTAATTGAATGTAATAGTTGTACAACAACATTTGACACATTCTTGAAGCTGAGTTTGCGTCTCTGTGCCGCACCAAGTGCCGATCGGACCTGTAGCGTGTTGAACAAGAGTGGCTGGAAGAGATCCACCGGAAAAGGCCGGGGGATGGGCAGGTTAGTCACAAGGGTTAGATACAGGGTTTGGTCTAAATACACTACGAAGAAAAAAGAAACAAAAAGAAAAAGAAAACTGAAACCGAAAAGAACAAAAAAGACAAAACAAAACAAAACGAAGCGCTAATTCTGTTACTACAGCTACAATACTACCAGGAAAGGACAATTAATTGGCTTTATTACCGAATGTATCACGGTATTATTCTCGCAGTTGGCTGTGATTTTGTTTATGTAGTATCGTAACTTGGTTTGGCTATTTGACAAATACATTAACGAATATCAAGTGTGAATCAAGTTACGTTACTATATGTTACCAAAGGCTTAGCCAATTGCGAGAGGAAATACCGTGGTACACTCGGTATAACAAGCGTACTTCAATGGTTGAAAATTTAGTAAAATAATTTAATAATTTTAAAAATTAAAGAGCAGCGCTTTCCTGGAAAAACTTTACGTAAACACACATCTATTTTTAAGCTACATCGATTTAGCTCTAACTAATGAAAATCCGGTCAACGAATTAAAATTACTACCATTAAAAAGCTAAAAAATCGTATTTTACAAAACCATCTACAAATAAAAAACAACATACAAACGTAACTGATAAAACTCCAAGCCCTGTACTAACAATAAATGTTTAAATAAAGAGAAAACTATGTTAGTTTTTTATAGAAAAGAGAGAAATAGAGAAGTGATAGTAATAGAATAGAGAGAATAGTATGGAAAATAAAAGGAACAAATATAGAGAAGAGGAAAATTCATAATACCTGAAACGATATTCTGCCAAATCTTCAATAATGGCACAATATTTTCAGGTAAAATGAAATACATTATAAGCACATAAGAAAAAAATTGAGATATTCCAATTTGTATGTATCATACCTCTGTAGCACTACTCTAAATTTAAAAAAAATCTTTAAACAACTTGACTTGTAACTAAATGCAATCACAAGAATAATGCAACTACAACATTTGATTTGTTATCGTTTATTTGTGTCGGATCTAATCTAAAATAGGTAGATTAAAGCCCGGTTCTTCTTCCCTCAGTTAGTCTCGTCTTAGCACGACCTTAACTTACATCGACCTAAGTGTACTGCCCCCACTCAAATGTCTGTAAATTCACGCTTAGGTCAATTTGAGGCCAGGTCGTCCAAAGACGAAACTAACTGAAGAAAGAAAAATCGGGTCTAACTTGTCCAAATTTAATTAATCGTAGGTACTATTTTAGATTCAATTTATAACACGTTCTATCTCGTTTTTTTTTTTTTTTTATAAGTGTCATTCTTATTAATGTTACAAGTAAGTGTTTGTGTAGTGTTTTCATATAATTTATCAGTTTTTGGTATAGTAGTGAGAGTTGTTTTGAATTGATAGAAATACCTTTCTTCTACGTGCTGGTGGTACAATGAAGTATGTGGTAACACAATGATCCCTTAAATATTGGTTACGTGATGCTCCATTACCTGGTTCAACTTCATATTCACCACCCAAATAATCAAGGGTTGCTTGAGTGATATGGACACGACTGCAAATGGAAAAGATTTATTTTTGTTACTATAGAATAGATTAGAATGAATAAAAGAATCTTCTCGGAAATAAAAACATTGATACAATTGAAATTAATCAAATTTCTATCGAACTGTACAGTTTCGATTTATCGTTGTGGCAGAAAACTGTGCAGTTTTATCGACAGATCTGGATCGATTATTATTTAAAAAAGATGAAATACCCGTATATTTATTCATGATAATGTTAAATCCGTTTTGTAACCTGTAATTTCCGGTTGAAATTATACAATGACATCATAATTGAGAGTGATAATTTCGTGTCTTATCTAGAGCGACAATGGATTATTATTATTATTATATAGAATCCTCTAAATTATTGTTGATAAGAAAATAAATAATAGAATAGTTTTTTCTCTTACCCTGGTTCTCCGCCAGCTTCCATATTATTAGCTAATGTAACATCATTCGACCAGACATCATATTGCCATTTCTTTAAGCCAAGTACACCGCACAATACTCGTCCAGAATGTATACCAACTCTCATATTTAAATTTACATCAGTTGCTTCAACAACACTAGCAATCGCATCAATCATATCTAAACCCATTTCAACTGTACAATGTGCATGATCTGAACGTGGTTCTGGTAAACCGGATACACAGTAGTAACAATCGCCTAGGATCTTTATTCTTAAACAATGATTATCCTGTTGAAAAGCAATAGAGAATAATAGATGATAATAATAAGTTGCCTTTAGATTCAATCTAATTAAAATCAATTAAATACGACAAGGGTTGTGTGTATGTGTATTTGTAAAACGTGCTTCTACATAATAATGATATTCATATAGGTAATTGTTATCACGTTCCTGGTTTCAGGACCAAATCATTTCAGCACAAGATGTGTATTGTAACCGGAATTTATCCTTTAAATTTTACCAACTACATATAACGTTAATTTATTCAGAAAACAGTAACTACCATTATCTATCCGTATTGGCAAAATTTAACTCAATTTATAGTCAATTTTGAGAGCACAGCGTTACTTTTAATTTCTTTTCATATTCTTGAAGTCAACTAGACATTCCTGGGGGATTTATTAGATTCGATACGTTTAGAAAACTAGAGACTTCATTTAATTGCAATTGTATTATAAAAATAATCAGTATTGAAATTTTCTGGTAACATCTCAAGGCTCAAGTTTCCCTCCAGGGTAAAATGTCTGCATTCAACACTGAACTTATCTTCGTCAGTCAATATTGTAAGCAATTTTCTAAAGTCAAGGACAAAAAGCTTTGATAATCGAATTAACAAATAGTTTCTTTTAACTTTTAGTTAAGCATGTTGACAAATTTTTGTGAAACGCATTCTAGATTCTTATCGGAATAATTTAATACGAAAACAACACGCTATTGTTGGGTTGTTAGTTTGGAACTTTATTGGACAATTTCCATGTTAAAAGTGCTTTCTTTGTTTCTGTCTTCGTTGTAGAAAAGCGAAAACAAGAATACTGTCTTATTATCGGCACTTTATTTTAACATTCTGATATTCTATATACATAATACATACATATATAAAATGACAATGTAACGTTCTATACAGGGTGTAATTAAATTTCCTTGCAATACTCACAATTAGATTTCATTATCCCTATACACGTCTTTTCATCCGGGACTACTTAATTAATTTTTATGGAAATTGTTATTATTTGGCGATAGAATCGAAAAATATTTCAAAAATTCAAAGGGTAGTTCTTAGACGACATTTTAGCACAATTAGAAACTCGTAGCTCATTTGGAAGTTGATCAAAAAATACTCGTTTCTGACGATGTCGCAATTTTCAGAAGCTTGCTACACACATAAAATGATTTAGAATGACTGGAAAATCATCTCAAGATTGTTTTTTCCGGTTTTCACTATTCTATTCTGGAACAGGTGGAAATGTTTCACATTTTTTCTATAATGCAATGGAGATAAATTAATTTGACTCATTTTTACAATAATTAGTTGTTCTCTGTGCTTTGCTCGTTTTTGAAAATAGTTGCTTTGTTGGAAGCGAGTGTTTTTTTACTGAGTTCCAAATAAGCTATAAGGCTCGTAATTTTGCTAAAATGAACTCAATGAGTCCTTCTATAAATTTGAACCATTGTTTGATAGTCGCTGGATAAGTATTAACCTACCATAATGTTATTGTCGAGTAGAATAATACATCTCGTTTTTCCATTTATAGAATGGAAATATAACACATTTTATAACAAACTGACAATAACATTTGGTTGATTTCAGTGGCTCTCAAAATGTACCAAATATTTCATTTAAAAATGATATCAAAATAGTAATTT
The DNA here is from genome assembly GCA_039776855.1 of Mylabris sibirica. Taxonomy (NCBI): domain Eukaryota; kingdom Metazoa; phylum Arthropoda; class Insecta; order Coleoptera; family Meloidae; genus Mylabris; species Mylabris sibirica. Next base: position 12,985,623 of record CM077843.1, on the reverse strand, counting down.
ACGTTGTAATTTGCGAAAAATACAGGCTGGATCTTTTAATTTGTTACAAATAATATTTTCCTTTAATTATATAAAATACTATACTATAATTTTTTTTTAATTAATTCGCAGATATCTCTATACTTTCTTTTAACAGATATAGATACAATAAAGCAGAATCTAAAATTTCCGTTCTACAATCTTGTTGAGTTTCCGTTTTACAAAGACTGGGAAAATGTATCTATGATTGAAATTCTTCTATTCAACAGATTCATCATTTTCCAACTCAAATATTAAATCATAATCAGACATTCTATCTATAGAATGATGAAAATTTAGCAAATGACAATAATCAAATACCGTTTATACTATACGTGATTATCACTTTAAAATAGATCTATTAACTTTATAATAATTGAAATACGAAAATCAAACTTACATTTGCCAGTTGATCAAATCTCCCAAATAATTCGTTTAAAAGTCGAACTAATTCTTGAGCTGTACATTGTGAAGCCAGCACAGTAAATCCAACAATATCCGCAAATAAAATACTGAAAAAAGAAAAAAAACGACTAATTAGAGAGAAATAAAAATGGAAACTTCAAAGTAAAATTAATGAGAATTTGAATTAATGATGGAAAATGTTCGCTTTAATCTCAAGGAGTACAATTTCATTTACCAAAATTAAAACACAACAAAAAACCACAAATAATTCATAATGACAACAATTAAAATAACTGTGAAGAGACAATTTTTAACAGAAAAAAAACATTGCCTTTTTCCATTATTTTTATAGATTTTCTCGTAATTATTGCAAGTTTGTTTATGTACCATTTTCCTCTCATTATATTATGTGCGTTTAATTAGGCTTTCATACACATTTAATTAATTTGTATTTGCCCTTTTTTCGTAATTAAAATTTTCCAGCTTTCGTACATATTAAGCTCGTTATTTATTTTTTTATCCGCTGTATTTTCATTTACAACTAATTTTTATTAGTCTTGTAAGCTCTCTATGATTCTCAAATATACTGATTGTTCCAAATTCTCCTCTAATAATGAATAATCTTGGTAATTGAAATTTCAAAAAGTTCGAAGGCGGAAATTCAAGTGGTTTTGTTTACAATATTATTTCGCTTTAGGGTAGGGTTTATTTATTGTATATTGTTCAATAAGTCGATACATAATTGCAAAATTTCTATTAAAAGCTTTATCCCTTGCAGCAACTGGGAATTTTTGGAATGCAGTAGAACAATTACTATTTGTCGAAGATAAGGTAGAGAATTTATAGAATATTCGATATGTATATTTAAATAAAAAGGTAATGTAATCCGGTTAGAAGTTTTAAATAAAAAATTCATCAACAAGAATATTTAACCATTTCCCAATGGATTTGCTTTAAAATTTCCACAATTTTTCTTTTATAAAATAAACCTTTTATGATGTAGAATATACAAATAGAAAAAAATCCATAAAAATCACACGTGTATAAAAACTTTACGCTATTTTAATTTTTACACAGACCTAATCACATCGAACAAAAAAGAGGAGAACCAACAATATACATTTTCTCATTCTCTCACTTCTCTATTTATTGATTTTCCACTTTAATTCGAGTTAATTCTTTCTGTATCACCATGGTCAGTTAGCAACATAAAACCTACACATTCTAACTTTATTTCTTCTTTGTAATTTAAAAACATCGTAATTCTAAGATTTAATTGTGTTATGTTTAGAATGAAAGATGAATAAAATGGGAAGAAAACTTCAAAACAATAATTAACGAATTTGATTAATAAAAATAAACAACCACCTTTGAACGTTTTCCATTTTTAGAATTTTGATAATTTATCCGAACAATAATTATGTTACAGTGTTTATTAATGTTAAACAAATAATTGAAGAGATATGTACAAACAGATAAATGCAATATCGACTTGAAAAAGTTTAATGAAGAAAACTTCAACATTCTACGGGAAATCCTAAACGAAATTGAATTGGTTGCTTTTCCCAATAAACTTTCTTCGTGAAATTCAATTTCCAATTCGATTATTGGACTACATCGAAAAGGAACAATTAGGTGAAATTTGGCAATGTACGTAAATATTCAGAATATATCAATGATTTTTAGAAGTTAAACGATAGAGAAGAGACTTATACATGTTTTTTAAGAGCAATCTTTTGTCAAATTTGAAATATGGTAGGTTTAAATCAAGTGCGTAACGTAGAAGAGGGTTAATCAGCAAGAAAGCAGGCAAATGGTCGAGTGTAACCCCTTGACAGGAACACGTATACGTGTTTAATAAGCGTTCCAAGATGAGAACGGAAGTTACTAATAAAATGTAAAAATAGAGATTCCCCTCTAAACATAACGGTAACAAAAAGAAACAAGACAAAATAAAGAAGAATGTATACATAGTTGTTATTGTTGAAAAGATCAAGATTTTCCCAAGACTTAAACTTACCTAACGTTTTCATGTTTTTGAATATAGATTTTATGGAATTGGCCTTCAACTGGTGATATTATATCATTCTTCATTTCCATAGCTACATGTTGTGGTAGAACTGATAATAATAGACGCTCCTATAAAAGATAACAACAAATCATTAATTTCAATTAAAATTTATTTTAATTTTAAATATATTGTTTTACCAATTTCTCATTTTCATCTTCCATTTCGAGACGAGCCGCTATACAATTTCTTGTATCTAAAAATGCTTTTCGTTGTGCATGCTCCATCAAATTATGCATAAAAACACCAACGATATTGACGCATAAAAAAACCACAATATTAGCAGTCAACTGTAACAAAAAAGATTCAAATACAGGGGTATACTAAATACTAATTGTATTTTAATGGTATGATGGTATAATTGTAAGAACAAAAGATTTTTAAAAGATGACAAAAGAACAATCATTCGTCATCAAGAGAAAACAATGGAGATTTTACCGCCTAGTGGTAAGACAAGTGGCCGTTAAAATACCACCTATTGTTAAAAGATGAATTGTCACAGCAGTAGGCAAACATTTCGATTTATTGTTATCAATTTATTTTTGTCAATCTAGTGGAGAATGTGTAGTAGATATCGTTAAAACATTAATCAAAACTGACTGGACAACATATTCTGGCATTTTTTTAGAAAGATAAAAAAAAGTAGAGAATTGTAAAGACATGAAAAACTTTCATAGGATCAAACATTCAATATTTCATTCAGGGCTCATAAGTCCAAGGAGCGGATTTCTGCTCCAAAGAAGGAGTAAAAAACTCTCCTAACATTGTGTAGAGCGCAATGGCCACAATCCTTCTACTTGCATAGTTTGTCTTTTAATGTGAAATGTTTTCTCTACAACTTGTGACCAGTTGTAGAAAAGCAGCAGGGCAATTAAACTGTTATTGTCCCGTGTTAAACTTACGTCCAAAATGTAGGAGCCTGATAGGGAGAAAAAAGTTAAAAGAGGAAGACAAGAAGAAATAGAAGTTAAAAACGGAAAAGAAAGAAAGTTAGGGGATAGAGTGAAAGAAAGATACGACAGAAAATGGGGAGTGGAGAAAGACATGACAGAAAGAAAATAGGAGGCAAATAAACATAGAAAAAGAAGGTAGGACAGAAGTTTGGAAACGAAGGAAAGAAAGCGAAAGACTGGAGGAAGAGCAAGAAAGAAAAATAGGAGAGAAGTGGCCAGTCCCAGAGAAGTAAAAAGACATGAAAAGAAAGGAAGAAAAACTTATCTTTTGACTTCCTCCTAAGATAAAGAGATGAGGCAGAGAAAGAATCATATCAGTTTTCGCTGGCACTCTCTAGTTATGGATAAATATTGAGTGAAAACAGAGGTGGTGCAGTTTCATAGTGCCTATAAAAACACGACTCATGCCTCTGTTAAAAATATTTGAAATAATAAAATTATTAAAAATGATTGTAATTTTTATTGTTTCAACGCAAAAATATTAAATTTGAGATGTTAGTTTTTATGTATGTTGGTGTTTATTTTGGATAAAAGCCTAAAAACACAGACGACATGTCAGTACGTCGTATCTACAAAGAAAATATCAACAAATCAACATTTAACCAAAAATAAACATGTATAAAACAAAACAATATAAAATTTCATATGTCCATGGGGTAAATCATCGTTTAATGTAAAGTTTCCTCTGGGGAGCTTTTGTTGCTGCCACTCATTCTATCTATGTACCTATGTTTCTTTTTTCTATGCCAACACATAAAATAAATAGTATGCAATCTTTTCAATATCGATTGATTTATATGCTAATATCATGCATGTTTATGTACAAATAAGTAAAGTCTAAATATCCAGCTATTGTTTCCAAAGACTTTCACTTCGTTATTTTGAATTGTCAAGGCAATAAATGTGATTTATAAAATTTTGTATTATCAATAAATCTAGTAATTTACAATGATTTATTATGGGTTGTAAATTTTCTATTGTCGCGTCAATACAGTGGAGCAACAAAAAATATTTCTGGGGGGAAGTTTTACAACGATAAACATATAATTTCTTTACCTTTTTACCTTTTTTGGTACATACGAGGTGTTTCACTAGAAACTGATCAAGGATATGTGTCGGGACATTCAAATAATAAGCTTCATTTAACGAAACTTATGTTAGTGAAAAATCTACCCAATTAGGACAAAGTGACAAATTAAATAATGTTGCAAGAGGCTTGGAGATTAGGGGCCACAGCCCTGTAGTCTCCCCACTGGTTGTGCCACTGCGTCAATATAAAGTGAAACTTTTCTATGTGAAAACCATCGAATATTCTTTTAATGAAATTGCATTGTCTAGGCAGTCTAGGGTGTATCTGCAGAAAAATAAATTAAAAAATAACTCTGAATAAAGCTGAAATCAAGACGATTTGAGTAGTTTCGTGTTTCACATGAAATTGATCTTTTAGAAAGGAATTCCATTTGTATATGTATGTAGATAAAAGGTATACCATTTAATCATTGAAGCAAAAAAAACCTAACACCTACGAAACATGTTATTGTTACAGATCTATCTGTTTAATATTTGTTATCAATAACAAATTGGAAATCAAATCTTTTTGTTTTAAATTTAAACAATATAATATTTTGTTCCATTATCTATAGGAATTATTATTGTAATTTTAGGTTTAATCAAATAAAATATGTACATATGTACACTGTACACTAGCGGTCAAAACAAACAAGTCTTGTCTAGTGAGGGTAAGAAGATGGGCGGTAGGAAGTGTTAAAACGAATTTCCACTAAACCAAATTAGTAAAAAGTATTTTTATATTCAGGTAAATACTCGAAATAGTATTAGTTACCCGACCCTATCTTCTGATTGGATATCTTTCTTCTCAAATTCTCACCTGTTAAGATTTTGTTATATTGTGAAGATCGCCTTCATAAGCCTGTATTACACAGTCGCACAAGAATTGGTCTCTTTTTTATGTCCGCCAGTGTACATTGGAACTAATCGATAAAATCAATCAACTAAAACTATTTAAATTGTCATTAATAATTAAATTAATAATAATAAATCGTCTCTTTTAAGGCGTATGATTTAAATTTCCGTTTTATTTCTTATCTCTACGTTTGTGACCAGGATTTTAATTGTGTTGAATTTAATAGAATCCTGATTGATTATTATGGTGTATTAATAGTAGGTTGTTGTAATAGCATAGATATAGTAGCTGATAAATTCTAATTAGGAAGTTAATTAGATTTTAATCTATTGATAAGAGAATCACATGGGTTTTAATTGTTGAAATTCGCTATTTTAACTGAATAAATAATAGGTAAAGTATGAAATTATAAAAATTTTATACTGACCTGTTGCCAGGTGAGATGTGGGAAATCGGTGAAAAATAATGCAGCAACTGTCATATGTGCTGAGCATAAAATCAAACCAAAAACAGCAGCTATCCATGATTTCAATGGCATCATTGCATAAGCAAGAAAAACAACAAAAACCACTTGCCATGTACCTTCAGCAGCAACTTTAGATGTTGAACTTGATGGATATAAAGGTAATGCTAATGCACAAAATGTTGCCAAAAAGAATAATACAACATAACACACCCATAATAGATATGCATCTTGCATAAATCTTGTATTTAAGAAACCAACTAATATTGCAAATAATATACAATGGGCGGCATGATAGACATTTTGGGCGGTTAATTGTTGGGCATATAGTAAACCTAATGTTGCTAATAATGCTGTTAATATAACAAATAATGCAACAACAGCTGCTACACTTGAATGTTGTAATTTACAAATATAACGTTGATAGAGTTGTTCGAGTTCATCATTTTCGAAACGATGTGGATTTAATATTCTTGATAAGATACGTGGTGATGTCATTGCTTTCACACTGTGATCCATTATTATCAATTTTTTTTCTTACTTCTTCTCCTTCAATAGAACAAACAACAAGCCTTTATAATGGGATGTGTATGTGTTATTTGATTTTCAAGAGATTCGAAAATGTTGTTTGCGTCGTCGAGCCATCACTGTAACAATAATAAGAAAAAAAATTATGTTTTCAACAAGAAAAATCCCCATTTTCATCTTTATCAATTATGGATAAAAGTAAACCTATCTATACCCTTAGAAATTCTATAAGATATGTCAATCGGAATATTTCAATTTCAATAGATCCATTTTCATATCTGAAATCTTTTCAAAGAACCTAATTTCATAGCATTTCTTTGATAGATTCTCAATATACACCTGTCATGCTTGAAATGCATTCAAAAATTCTTTTAATTCTAGTTTTATCGCTTAATCTTATGTGTACGAATATAGATTTTCTATGCCGTAAATCAAAAGTCTAACAGTTGTCGAAATTCGTAAATAATTCATATTGAATTCAACAGTAACAGTGAGAGATCAAAAAAATAAATGAAACATATTGAACTTCAAGGCGAAATTTCACTTTTTCTATCAATAAATGCTAAATTAATTCGACAATCAGTTTAATTTATCATTAGAAATGTGTCATTGACCACCCACCGATACTCTAATAGTAGACTGATGTGAATGTTTTTGTATTAATTCAACAACAAAAACTAGACCTCTTTGGTTCATTTAACTGAAACTGAAATTGGAATTGAGATATAAGTTCTTATAGTAGATATATTATATGATTTATTTATAGAGAAATGCCGGTCACTGGAGATTCAGTGTCAGGGCCGGACATTCTCAGCAGCCAGACAGTGTTCTTAAAATCAATGGTAAAAGAAACGAGACAACAAACAACACCGAACGCCTGGAGATTTCTTGTTCTCACCGGTTAAATTATTCAAAAATTTTGGGTTCAACTGGGATGGTTGAATAATAAACATTGCCAATCAAGCGGGTATAATTATAATACGCCTACTGGAGTGAATCGAGAATTCTGCAAGATTCTTTTTGATGCACTGGTGGAAAATATCGCGATCTTTACGTTCGAATTGTACAGGAAATTAGCCTGAAGTACTTACGTATGGAGCATTGAACAATGAATACATATACAGTTCGCTTCAACAGTGTGTTTGCAAACATTTCAGATAGTCATGAAAGTACACATTATTAGAGTTATATTTAAACTCCCCTAAAGTTGATAAAAGCACCACAAAAACCGATTCAGCGATAGAGAGCACTTGAAACGTGAAACAATAAAGCCTCAAAATATTGATTGAAATCGCAATAGTCTCATATTGTTTTTAACAAATCATAATGAAAAAAACTAAAACAACTGCAACCTACAAGATGAAATTGAATTGCCTTTAAGTCTATAAAGCACGTATAGAGGCGAGCGATTCGAATAATATTTGAAGGGTTTATAAGAGGGTTCTTAAGAAAATTTATACAAAATTACAACCGCGTAGTTTATTTGGAGGTTGGTCAAGAATGATCGTTTTGGGCAACATCGTGATTTTTTTTCGTTTTTCGCCATTGCATTCTAGAAAAAATTCGAAACATTTCCATCTGTTCTCGAATCCAATGAAAGTAGAAAAAGACGAAACAATCAATGTTGAGAGGATCCTCGAATCATTCTAACAATAAGCCATTTTAGGCGTCCAGCAAGTTGAAAATCGCAACATCGTAAGAAATTAGCGTTTTTTGACCGACTTCAAAAAGAGTTACGAGGTTCTAATTTTGCTAAGATGTTTTCCATAGACTACCTTACAAATTCTTAAAATATTTATCGAATCGATCATTAACTAATATAATTATAATAAAACGTGTTGTTTTTTAAATAAGTAGGTCTTTAAGACTGTTGTAGCTTAATGCATGGAAGTTCGAGATGTGCTATACTGACATTTGTATTCTTATCAACTCTCTACAATAACATTACGAGCGTCTATCAAACAATAACTTCAAATTCGATCTCTCAAACACCTTTATTATACTCTATTCTATGTAAACATAACGTGGTTTTCGCATGTAAAGGCAATTCGATTACACCCTGTATATGGAGAAGAAATACAATCGTACAGAAATAAAATGAGTGAATTCTACATTGTTCTCTGTTAAATGGGAATCTATGATATGCAATCGTCTAGTATACCAAAACCAAACAAATTATAAATATTGGAATGATTTACCACAACAAAAAACCAACTTCAAGTCCCTGTTTCGTTCGCAATAAACAAAAAGTATTTGTATTTTTATAAGTGTGCGTTTATTAATGTTCATGAGTAAAGTCGATAGTAGATTTTAAAACAGAATTTGAAATTGAGTTGTAAATAAATCAGACATTTCATGTTTCCTATTCTAATCTGATGGATATATTTCACAGTATTTCCACAGCATTAATAGATACAGTTTTTGATAGATTTATCGTTAGAAATTTACTGAGGAATTTAACAATTTGTGGTGTGTTTGTGTAGAATTAACTGTAAATTATCTACAAATGTCCGTTTGGTAGTCAAAGTGTTTTATAATATCAATTTGTGTTTGTTCAAAGGCAGAATAATTTATTAATGCTTCGAATAAGCACTCGTTCAAAATTAAACAGGAAATAAGAGCAGTAAATACATTATAGCTTATACTTTGGAATAATAATCTTAAATTACTTTTTGAAATGATATTGAAATTACTTTGTACTTTCTTGTCTCATATTTATTATTAATAATTTCACTCAACTGAATTAAAGTTCAAGGATATGAATATACTACCTAAACATATTTATAGATGGAAGAAATTTGCGTATACAGGGTTATTCAGCTATCTATGGACAGTAGTAATGAATTCGCTAAGTCTTTCATTTATCTAAAGAATAAGATAATTGTTATCAGGACCTGAAGGTGAAAGTGCACTTTTATGATTTTTCAAAACAGGGCCTTATAAGATCTTAAAATATTTTTCGAATTACTCGTCTACTAATAGGAGTTTGATAAGAATCGACCACATTTAGATCAGACACTCGGTATAATTACAGTCCGCCACTGGGTGGACTGCCTGCTAGTAGAGGCGATAGAACACCAATTTTCAGATACAGAAACCGATATTTTTATGGTAATTCACTAATAAAAATGCTTAAATTCAGATTAATGAAACTGAGCGTTTATAACCATGTACAACGCTATATTTTCCGATGCCCTGTGCAAAATAATAAAGTACGGCCTAATCTCATATGATCTAGGGCCACTGTATTTTAAAATCTGGACTAAAAATGGAGAATCCAGCTCTAAAACCGTATAAAATTGGCTCAATCTCCTCTTCCCAACGATTAAGTAGCAAAATTTGATAAAAATACTGATGATTTATGTCGAAACTATTGTAAAATGAACAACTGATCCTACAGGGATGAAAATCTAAATGTAAACGATTCGTATGAAACTGCTATTATTTGACGAGCGATTTGAAAAATATGTCAAGGAGGGTGTCTAGAGATCATTTTAGTACAATTGGGGCCCTGTGCCATTATATACAATTTCTGTTTTATTTCATAGAGATCGGGTCAGGACGCATGATTTACACGAACGGACCAAAGTCAGTCCGCCCCTGTTATCAAATTTTTTCTTCTTTTAGCATAACGGAAATTATTTTAAAAAGGGAAATTATTTTTAATTTTGTAATTTCCAGAAATTGACGTCTATTTCTCCGATTTCCAAAAATTCACTTCCGTTAGATAGCCTGGACGTTCCCCTTCAAGTTCTTATCACAATTATTTTAATTAAATGAATGAATTATAACAAATTTATTGCTACTGTCCAAAGCTGAAAGACCCTGTATAATTTTTTTGATAAAATGCCCAGTTTTACGTACAAATCCTGAAATATTTACGAAATACACGTTTGGAATTCATCAAATCAGTCTCAATGTTAGCCAAAACTATTTCAAAATCTACACACGACTGTATACATCATTTTGATGACGTCTATCGTTTATTTACTGGAACAGTGACAATGTCAACAGAAATTTTAATTTTTACTAAATCGTAATTAAAAGCAACGAAATTATGAATGAAATTAAATTTTCTATAAATTACAAATTGTGATTTACACATGAATCATTCTTGTACATCATCATTTTTTCTTCTTCTTTTTAATTTTCATAAACGATGAAACAAGTGGTATGACCTTTTATTAAAAATCCTTCAATTTAAGCAGAAACTTGACAAATAAGTCATTCTCTTTACACCTGGTTATTGATAAAAGAAAATAATGAAACAAGACCTCAACAAATAATGACCTACTTGCATACTATCTTACGATTATGCAAAACACAACACACATTCAAATGAACAAAAAAATTATAGTTGTATTATTTAAAATAACAGTTAATTGATATGACTCTTTATGGTACATACATATGTACATCATATCAACTATTGATAAGCAGACATATTTACAATTTCTATAGAATTATTATGAATGTGGTTGTTTTATTGTACAATAAATCGATTGTTATACTTGAGAATTGAATAAATATTCGATATCTACAAATTGTTCAAGAAACAAAATATTTTTAAACAAGATTACGTCGGATTTCTGATTCTAATTCAATAATTTATCTAAATTAAATTACCATATCTTCTCGATTCAATTGTTTGCATTATATCTAGATACACAACTGGAAAATGGGCAAATGGCATTACAAACTTCGAAAGTGTACATTTGTCTTTTTTCAAATCAGATGCTTAAAAAAATTACCATAATATCGTTATGTTTTCACTTCTAATTGCCAGGACAGTATATTTCTCTTAAAAAATATAAACTAATCTAAATTTGATGTAATATTACTCCGGTCATCGTTACATCTATAAGTTATAGGTTATAGTTATAGACTATAACTATACGGACAAAGGACCATTTTAGCATTTAGTAGGTCTATATGTTGACACCTGTAGGTCTCTCTGCAATGATTTTCTAGTTCATTAGTCAAACAATTTCGTTTGTGTTTGTTGTGGTAGATAAGACCGACAAACCACAAAATAATCGTTTTATAATTCATTGAACCGAATGTGAAAATTTTTTTTGTCTTTTTTTCTAAAAATATAAACATATTGAATTATTTTTCCCAACATATACATAAACAAAAACCATGCCCTATTTACATAAAAGAATTATTAGAGAAAAGAAAAATACATTTCAAAGAGATGAATAAGATGAAAAATGCATGCATTTGTTATCATAGAAAGATAGCTAGAGAAGATAAATGTATAATAACACTGACAACTTTGACAGATGTTAAAACAATAATTGAGTTTTGAATGTTCTACTTCTTTTTAATCTGACAATGTTTCTGGTATAGATTACCAAATCAGTATATTTAAATTTTAAAATAAATTGAAAGTTTGAGAAGATGTTCGTTTAAGATAATTAAATGAAACTCTGGCTATAGAGAACAGTTCACGTTAACTTTTTTTTATTTTCAAGTCAATTTGAAAAGTTAAAACTTTATAAAGCATACCAAATAATGATTATGTTACAAAGGATATTGAAAAAATAAGTAACAAACAATGAAGATGCCAGAAAATTCAATTATAGTCTGATAAATAAATTTTATTAAAAGATAATTTATTAAAAATTAGATATTATTTACGAAATATTGTATACTTTGACGTTCGTTACTGATATTTACTTACTATGTAAAATACTGTTTTGATAAGTTAGATTACAAGATGATTATCGAAATTGACTCTTCACTTAACCATAAATTTTTGTGATATCTGATAAAGATTAACTTGCAATGCCAGTAAAATGTCAAGTACATAGAAATATTGTTATTTCTTTATATTGTTAAATCAATTTTTCGAAGAACCGTTTATTTGTGTATAGTCTGAATATTTTTACATAAAACTAGCAATAAGATAAATTTCCATCGTGGGTGAGAGTGAGGTGAGACATATAATTTATCAGATGCTGGTGTAATTCGTGCGTGAATTATTTAAAATAATAATAATTCCAACTGTATAGGGGTAGATATACAGAGTATCTGTTTTAAATGTGGTCGATTCTTATGAAACTTTTGATTGGCGAGTCAAATAAAATATTTCAAAGTCTTATAAGGAGGCCCTGGGAAACCAATATAAGCAAAATTAGAACCTCTTAGCTCATTTGGAAGTTGGACAAAATATAATCGTACAATGTCGCGATTCTCCAAAAAGAGCTAAACACGTGTTGTTGGGTACAGATCGCGCCCAATAAAAGAAGAAGTTATATTTTCACCCCTATGAACATTTGTAAAGGAGTGAGGAAATAACAAAATGTGGGGGAGTTGAGAAAAATAAAATAACCGAAAGATGAGTGTTATGAAAACATTCACAAAAATACCAAAAACCTCAATAAATTTTACAAAAGGTCAGCCGCGCATTTTTTTTTGGTTCTCAAAATTTTGTGGAAATCCTCAAAATTCAATTTCTTTTATTTACAAATTGAACAAGTATTGTACATAAAAATTAGTCCTTCGAGTCCGGAGTTCTACGTGTTTAGTTTGTTTTTGAAAATTGTATAGTATAATCTTGTTCAAACGAGCGTTTTTGACCTACTTTCAAGTGAGCTACGAGATTCTAATTTTGCTAAGGTGGTCTTCATGAACTTTTATACAAAATCTTAAATTTATTTTCATATCACACTTCAACTATGTAATAAAAGTTTCATTGTTTCGACCATATACATATAGATCCGACACCCTGTATGTCTAGTAAAATGTCATATGATTATCCAATGGAAATATAATTTCAAATTTATGTCTTTAGTAACAACGAAAAATAATTCGTTACTCTTCCATTATCCTGATCTTTATCAATCAGGTAATTGGGGCACACCTTTATTTCTATATGTATAGAAAATTTATTACAACTTTCCCAGCTTTTTAAATAAATTGCCTATTAACAACAACAACGACGACGACAACGCTTGTACTACAGTACAAATTATTAACGAATGATCTCATCAACTGTAAGTCAACTAAAATGGGAGAACTAATTTACAATCTAATAAATAAATAAATACTATCAACCCTATAAATTTACACTATTTAAGATAGCTTTAATTATTATTATTTTTATAGGGTGCAATCTGTAATAAATTACGGTAATTGCAAAGAAACTATTATACTTACAATTAGTTACTATTTATAAGAGATATTGACTCATCTACTTGTTCTCGATTACAGTAAAACACCCTAATCTCTGGCTATTACAGTAGTAAGATAAAGTTGATTCCAACCAATGACAAGTGGACCTTTAAAACGTCTTAAATGGGTATGTTCTATAACTAATGATAAGGGATAAGTTTACTAAAATTCGAAGATCAAAACAGCTACATATTTAGATGCCATTACAGAATATTGTTACAGTTTTATTTAGGGATATAATTTACAAAACTTTTTTTTAATTATTATTATTAGAGAGATAAATCAAAAAACTAATAGGTGTAAAGACAGCAAATCAATTCGTAAAACAACAATAACAGCAGCAGTAGCAATTATGAGAAACAAAATTAGAATGAAGGTTAATTGTTTCTACAACAACATGACAAATTGGCAAATTTAAATGTTAGTAAAATAATAATAATGATGGTAGTCCAAAAACGAGATTATTATGAATATTGTTGACAATGTTGAAATAAAATTTTCGCAATTTTTAAATCGATATTAACAAAACAATTTACTCTTAAAATTACAAGAACAGTCGTCTATTTGAATTGGAATAATTCCAAAGAAAATTTATAGACGTCTAATGAAAATCTTTACATACCATAGTGTACCTTTCAATTTTCATCAAGTCCATACTGTTTATTGGGATAAGTTAAATTACTCCACAAGCTAACAAAATATGTATGTACATTTTATTGTTCTTTTGAGATTTGTATATTTAAAAACTTTATTTTGCGAACAATGGACAATTTTCTTCATTTTACGAGAAAAATAAATTATAACATTAATGATAACATCGGTATCATCAATAGTACTACATAATAGCATTTTCAGAATGTTCATAAGATGTTCTAGAAATTATACAGGGTAAAGTCGAATGGCCTTTAAATACGTAAACCACAGCATCCCATCGTAAAATAGAGTACAATAAACATATTGGGAAGGGTCAAAAAGAAAAATGGCTAATATTGAGCAAAATTGCAACTATTGTTTGATGGTCGTTGGTTAAATACTAACCTATTGTAATGTTAATGTTGAGAGTTAATAAGAAAGCAGGTGCCTTCTTCCCCTGTTCCGCACAAAGCTACACTCTAAGTAGTAGGGGACGCTGCACGTTTCGAAAATTCCCAAAAATTGCGCCTTCACAAATTCGGGTCCACAGCTGTTCGACATTTCCGACCGGCACTGGATACATTGATTTATTTATTTTTGGGGCAAAATAATTTTAAATAATTTATGTGAAAATAATACATGAATTTATGTAAAATTTTCTTCCAACTTTTTCAATTTTCCGAATTCTCAGAAAACAAGCGAGAAAGTAAAAAAATGGATTTCTTCAAATCGAAAAATATGTGATGCACTAATAAGCACTCTAGTAGTGCCGTTGTGGGTGTCCCTAAGTAATCATTTCAGTTAGTTTAGTAATGGCATCCACTGTGCCCTAACAAATTTCATCCATTTTCTATTATTAAAATGTTAAACGGAAATATTAGCATCTGGTTCTATGACTATGAAATATGATCAGTTAGTTTTCCAATGGATGTTACAAAAGTGGACATGAGCAAATTTAATTAAGTCAACTAAATGGACTACACCACCATCACTTCTACCACCAGTCATCGTTGACTCTATTAGTTGTCCAGTTGGATTTTAATTGGTGAATTTAAGTTAATTATCTACATGGAACTCTTCAATTCTATTAAAACATTAATAAAACACTACTACTGATGATATCGTATATTGGCGTTTTATCATAATTGAATTATTATGAAAGAAATCATTCAACACAAATTCAATTTAGTCAACATTTCTACGGATACACAAACACAGAAATTTTAATTATTTATTTTCAGGAATTTATTGGATTATCGTCTTCATTTAACGTATAGCTTTTCACTTTATCGTTACAGTTTTTATAGTATATCTGACCAAATTTGTAAATATTGAAAAATTACAACTTTCCACAAAATCATTATTTAAAATCAGGTTGTAGGATGCCATATGGATAGCGTCCAAGTAATTATTAAGTCGATAATTAACATTCAAAATTTATCAATTTTCCAAAGTCAAACAAGCGCAAAATTAATCGAGATTGAACTTTATATAAAATAACAATTTTAATAAATTCATTTTAAATTAATGGAAATTCATAATTAGATCAAGTTGTTACAATTTAATTTGTACTTGATGATGATACAAATAAACCCAAAACATAAACATAAACAATAAACTATTGTAGAATAAATAAATAGAAAATCTATCATTATTTGTTATTATTATTCCTTACACTTTACCTTTTCATAATTACACAAAGACTAAAAAAGTGTTAGGTATTATATTTAATAGGATGGTGACCTTATCATAACTTGAATAATAATAATAATTCACTGACCATTGACACGACAACCCCGACCTCAAATAACAATTTTTGCATACACAGTTCTACCGAACGTCCTCTTATTAATACATACATACATAAGTAAATATAGGGTAAACTGAAAAAAAATTTATAATACATAAGATTTTTAGAACCACTAGAATAGAACAACTTTAAGTATAAATAATTGTGATTAGCCGACATATGGAATGTAACTGTGGATGATTGCAGGCTTTTTTTTGTCTATTAATTTTTTGTGGAACCATGCGAAATATTTAATTAGTATATTGAGTGCCAATCGGAAATGTCGAACAGTTGCAGACTTACAGTTCGTACTTAACCAGCGATCATAAAAAAATAATTCAAAATTTGTGCAATTTTGGTACAAAAAAAATTTATTTCGACTCTTCGAAATATGTTTATTGAACTCTATTCCATATAGGGGTAGTGAGTTTTGAATATTGTAAGTGATTTTGATTACATCCTGTAAATCTAAATATTGAAAGACAAAACTTTAGTAATTGTAATTACTAAATTAAATTAAATTATTAAATCTTTAATTATTTATAATGAGAATAAAAAACTCCTCAAACATATTTTCTGTTATTCGATATTTGAAATATTGATTATTGGACAGTCTGTATATTGTAAGACTAATATTTATTTATTACATTTTGATAATAAACAATAAGAATTTGTACAAAGTTTTCGGTTTCTTCTAAAATATTAATTGTAGTTATGCGATATTTCTATTATTATCTTTTATTGATTTAATTACTGATGTTAACAATTAGTTGAAATTTAAATAATTTGTAGCAATATTAAACCAATTAAAATTGTTTGTATTACTAACTTTAGTTGATGTTTAAATGGACTTGTTAATTGAGAAAATTATTTTTATGGAATATTTTTTAAACTTTAAATTCAATTAAATTCGGATTAGTTAGTTTAAATCTCCAAATTTACGGACAATTAAGTTTTATATATTTTCATTACGTATAATATGTAACCTAATTTCAAATGAGATTTAACAAAAATGAAAGCTTTACATTATACTGAAAAATAAATATTAATTTGACAAAATTAATTCTTATAAATAAATTATGGTAGGGAATAGTTAAATTTAAACATTTGTCAATACTGATAACAATTATCAAAATTTAAATACGATGAACTATTGATTTTTAGTCTACATATATTTAGAAAAATAACATCGCTAGTTTGGATGACTTATCCTAAATACAGCACAATATTAATTACGTTCAATTACTGATGCTCTAATTATGTTTTGATAATATTTTCTTTTATTAAACAAAACATTGATAAATGACAATCTAAATAATGTACCTACAATTTAATAAAAACAACTTAATTTGTTACTATGAATATTATAATAAATGCACCAGTACACACAATAAATCAATTTCAGTCGTTAATTTTTCTCAATAAAACAACATCAATCCAACTTCGCCCACAATAACAACAATAAGAAGAAAAAATAGAGAGTTGGCAAGTAAATTTATTGAAAAACTTAATGCATACAACACGATTATTAAGTTACACACAGTCAACGAGAAACAGTCTAGAAGAGAAATAAAATTAAAGTAGTATGACGAAAGATTAGGGTCAACCATGGGATTTGCTAAGAAATTAAGCAAGGCAAACAAGTGTTACAAAATTTTTACTTTTTTTCCCGTTTATTAATTAACAAAAATGCAAAATTATTAATACTAAAAGTTCTCTGAAAAAGCAGAAATTTCAGAAATATAATTTTACATATACATATACAATTGGTATCTGTTAACCTACGATTTACTATTTAAAGAAAATCTGTAGGCGAAAAACAAGCTATACATCATTAATAACAATAACAAACAACAATTATTATTCGTTTCTAAATCAAAAGAAGCAATGTATAAGATCTGATATTCCTTTCATAAATTGACAACAAAAGAATGAAACAATACGGATGAGAGAAAAGAAATGATTTCATTTTATTTGATATATCTCTCATTGAATTTTCCTATGAAACAAAATAATGATTGTAAAAAAAAGAACATCTAGACAGTAATGGAAGAGAAAATAAGAATTGAGAAGAGATACAAAAAAATATTATAGAAACCTTTCAGGTGATAAGACACCTATTCAACATCTTACTAGAAACCGTATAGTAAAACAAATTCAACTTGACCAATTATCATGTTTTATTCTAATTGTAAATATATTTGATATCAACTTCCGATCAATAATAAATCCAGTCTAGACAAATTAAGTTGAATCGCAGATAAATAAATAAATAAACAAACAACTAATTAAAAGTGTATCAGTTGTTTTTTTTTAGTGGAGTTAATAAAAACAGATTCCTTAATTACAATTACACAAATGATGAATAGGGTTGGAGAAGCTATAGTTGAATATATGTAATCAGGATCTTTTGTAATGAACAATGTGATTCCAATTTTTTTTTCCTTCACAAATTATCCTTAACGAACATGAACAAACTAATCGAATAAACGAGGATATTTGTTGAAAGACTCTAAAAATAACTAAACTTCGTGACTATAACAATATTGTTTTTTTTTCTTTCTATACTTTTCTTAAATGTGAAAAGAAAAGATATTAAGTTTATGCAGAAATTCGTGACTGTTATTTCAAAATAATAATAATGGATGGATTTGTAAAAGCGTGGAAATGATCAAAAGTCTATATTTAAAAATAATAATCGATAAGAATGTGGGAACTTTCCAAAAATCTAAATTTTAAATGTATTTCTGTCACACTAAAAATGAAATACTGTTCAAAATAAAGTAACAAAACCATTAATCGGATTGTAAAGCTTCCGTGTTTTTCTTTTTTTTTTTTGATGAATACCTTCACAATAAATATCGATTGTTTCAAATGCAAAAAGAGTAAACGATTAAATGGAAATCGTTCGAAATCTGTTTTCTATTTAGCAACTTTATTGTAGTAGAAAGCTTATGATATGAGTTGAATTAGAAGCATTTGAAACACTATAGCTTTGAAATAGTATACAATAAAAAAACGAGTTCAGAAGTCAATTCATGCATAACACCAAGTTTAAAAATCTCCAAAGGCAGCAAGTACCTTATATAGCGAATTTTTTTATGTATCTACATACTGAAATATTAATTGCAAAACATTCTTATGATACTGACAATTAATATATTTTAATAACATTGAATCAACTAATAAATTCATTTCCCCGATGTTATTTTAATATTTATGATTTTTATTGAAAAATACTTTTAATCCACAAACAATAAGAAACACTAAAAAAAAATAATAATAATGAAGTTTGTTGTTTGTCTAATACGTCTAATCAAGGCCTGCTTGATTTTTTCAAGCGAAATTCTCTAGCAGGCCTTGCGTCTAATATTAACTGTCAAAATTAGTTGCCCCCCCGCGATATTCAATTTTTTTTCTAATATCAATAGTCAGAGAACATATAGCCACCTGAGATAATCGATTTTACTGCTTATACTCAAAAAAGAGATTTTTGCATTTTTCTTGCGAACCAACGAACCGATTTTGATGATTTTTTTTCTGGGTCATAGAGAATGGTCGGCTCTACTGTTATTTTAATTTTCATCAAAATCTAAGCAAATGTAATATTGAAAATGATTTTTTTTAACATTTCTTCAGCTCTTATTCCAAAAGTGTTGGCCCTACCAGTCTGGCCAACGAACTCATCCAAGCTATCACAAAGACCGATTTTTGTACCAAGTTTCATTAAGATTGGTGTATTTTTACGGCAGTTATCGTGGATATACATATATAAATATATATATATATATATATATATATATATAAAAATTTTAACGAACGGTGGATATGGGTTCCTGAGGTTCCAAAACGAACTTCTGTGCAAAAATTTTTCGGAAATTCAAAAGTGAGGATCTCGTCATTAGCTAATTTTTTTTAAAAAAATTCGCTAAAAAGTGCTGGAATTGACTTCTAACACGAGTTTTTCAATACTATGTATTTTTTCCATTTTACCCCTTTTGCGTATTTTTTACAAAAAAAATTGCCGTTTTGAAATTTAGGGAATTTTATGGGAGTTATTGATATAACAATTGGACAGATAGATTTTTCGATTGATGGATTATTGGTTGTCTATGATGTTACCAAAAAACAATGGAAACGTTACCAACCTTAATAAAAAAATTACTACATTTTCTATTATAACACACTGTGCTGAAATGAGCTCATTTCGATATAGTAGCTAGTTTCGAAATAGTGCTATTATATACGCAAAAAAAATATTAAAACACCCTGTATATCACGCCATAGGATTGGATTATAAGCATCCATATTGATTAAAGTAAATTAATAATTTTAATGAAAGTCTACATGTTATTAACGATTGAATTTATCGTCAAATTTACTCTATAGTTAACGCAACATCTAATTTCATATAATCAATCTTGAAGTTATACATAAATTTTGCAAATTTATTAAAATTTATTCATAACCATGTTTCTCACAACTTATTTTTATTATAAATTTTTTTTATAGAAAAATAAAACACAATAAAAAATAAATGGGACCATCTAACAAATCAATACCATTAGTTACTTATTTATTGCTTCAATTATATATTGTGTAAACCTTGTAGATTTGATTACTAGAAAAATTTTTATGACTAAATACAATTACATATTTCTTCGTAAATAGTATAAAAATTATGATTTTCTAACTTTCTTATACCTATACTAACTATTGTGACTCACTCACCTGTCTGTTTGTTTTGCATTTAATTTAAAAGTAAATCTTGACAAGCGAAAAAATTTCAATTTCTAAGCCACAATACACTGATGACGGTGAATCATTGTTGTTGGTGAGTTCATTATGTGTTCATATTTTAAAAGTAGCCAGAAGAAAATATGAGAAAGATAAAATGAATACAGATCGCATCATCATCAATATAAAACATAGTATAAGTAGTATACGATTCTAATTGAGAATAAATTCTTTTAATTAAAAGTTATTTCAACATCATTAGTGTTAAAATGTTAGGATTCTCAAACAGTTAGTTCATTCATTTTGTGTGATAAGATAAAAGACGAAAATTTATATGAAATGGGGCATTGAATTTATTCATCAATAATACAATTAAGCAATCAGAAATACAGGGTGTAATCAAATTGTCTTTAAACACGAAAAAACCACTCTCACTATACGTCATGTCAATCCAACAGATTTTTTGCATGAAACTCCTATTAGTTGTCCAGCAATTCGAATAAAATTTCAAAGATTTATAGAAGGATCTCTGGAAATCATTTTAGCACAATTAGAACCTCGTAGCGCATGTGGAAGTCTGTCTAAAAACGGTCGTTTTGAACGATGTCGCCATTTTCAAAAACCAATAACAAAACGAATAAGAATGACTCGAAGACCCTCTCACAACATTCATTTTTTCGTTCGAGAATAAAATGGAGAAAACGAGAAATATGTTTCGAATCACCCATAAATTAATAGAAGTTTCATACGAATCATCTACTTTTAGAGCATTAGCGTTGTACGGATTACAGCAAGACAAAGATATTTTAAGTGGTCAAAGAGAAAAGTTTGAGTACAACTGGCCAAAATTACAACCACTGTTTAATAACTGTCAAGAATTAATAAGAAACCAGGTGTCAGTTGTAACGTAACACATCTCGAATTTCTATGACATTATGATTGTTTGATTCTAGTGAAAATCTTCGCGATATTTTCAATCAGAAGCCCTCTAATAAATTATTCAAAACCGCTCAGTTTTTTGGGCCCCACACGTGGTCTGCAGATTGATAGGTAATTTGATTACACCCTCTATAATGGTCCGATGTCTAAAAAAGGATACGTTTGTACCAAATCGCTTCTGATCCATCAAACTGAATTTTCGTCACAAATAACTGAGTAAAAATTTGAATTGATATAAAAAAAAACAGATGGATACTGATAGGTTAGGTTAGAGACAACACCTGTCAATCTTGTGTTAAAGTGTTAAATATTTATCCAACAATTCGATCATTTCATGTTGATTATGATGATGGTGGTAGTAGAATAAGGTTTATGCAAATTGTTTGTAAAAGAAAAAAGCTAACCGAAGGAAAAGCTGTTTACACATAATTTAACGATTTTCCTTGCTAATAATTTTAGCAATTCTTTCGATCGATCCAAAATTATTACCATAGGGAATAGTTGTGATATTTTAATATTGAATTGCTTTGGAATTGTTTCAAGAAAATTAGATCAAATGAAATTCTAGAAAGTTTTTAGAGTTCGATTTGTATTTATTCTTCTGGAAGTTTATAAAAGGAAAACCGAAACAAATTTTATCGAATTAGACTATTAATATTGCTGTTATGTTTTATTTATAAAACAACTATCCATCCATATTGGTTGATAATGTTTTATTCATTTATTATCATACTGTGAGAACGATTTGATGTAATTCTCTACATACATGTTGTATTTCATTGAGGATAGAATAATTAATAATTGTTGTAATATTATTTTCTTTTGTATTGCCAAAACTATAAAACACAACAATTTCACCGTCTACCTATATGTATACCAACTGACGCACAAAAATCTAAAAATAAAAGCCTCCTTACTCGTCACTCTCTTTATGTCTACTTTAATTAATATAAAACGAAAAAAAAAGGTGAAAGGAAAAATTACAATTCTCATGGTAGTCAAAGATGACACCAACCAAGGCCAATCTAATTATCTATCGACGACGACGCTATTATCTAACATTAATGACGACGACGACGACGTTGGCGTCATTTCCTATCAACTTCTACTTAATTAATTCGATAATCAAATTTGTATTCTATTATAGTAATTTAGAATTATTCCAGCCGATTTAAAGAGTGAGATGTAAAAGATTATCAATGGATAAAAATGGAAAGTCGACTATGAAAGACTTGATGAAACACGATGGCAAACAGCCAGCCAGGTATAGAATTGAATACTAGGTTAGCGTGATTGTTATTGTCGAAACTGTACTTACTAATTACAAGACAAAAAAAATAATGATTTAATCTTTACATACAATCTCAAATTATGTTTGTTTTACTTTATTTTGCTCTAATTTTAAACGTTCTTCTACTAGAAACATCCTGTATAAATGATGTTAAAATTTGTTATACAGTTAATTCTTACATCGAATGCTTAATGTTATAAAATTAACACAATCAATATTGCAACAGAACACATGCAATAATTTATTTACAGAGAGTTAAGAGTCCTTGTGTACCTATACGAACAGATTATGCTAAAAGCTACTTTTACGAATTCACCAAAATTAACACAACTAACAACTGATTATAATTAACTAATAATTCATTCATTTTCAATCGTATTCTAATTAAAGATGATAGCTATTGTTATAAATAATAGATTAAATACAAGGTGTAATCAAAATTCCTTACAATCTTCAAGCCACGAGGGTCGGTAAGGAACCATTTTCGAGAAAAAAGGAGTTGAAAATTTTTAGAACCACTAGAATAGAACAACCTTAACCTCAGCTAATATCAACATTTAGTATATTCAGTGCCGCTCGGAAATGTCGAACAGCTGCGGACTCGAATTTGTGAAGCTACATACATACATACAAAAGAAATTCGAGAACTACCGAAACGTGTATCGTTCCCTGCTATATAGAGTGTAGTTTTGTGTGGAACCCGTGGATGGGTTGCCTTTTGAACAATTTCTGTAGTGACTTTTTATTATTTCATTTTTATAGTTTTTAATCAAATGTGTTGTGTTGTATGTTCAATAACTCTCGTTAACATTACGGTAAATTAGTGCTTAACCAGCGACCATCAAATAATGGTTCAAAATTTGTGCAAATTAGTGAAAAAAATTATTTTCGTTCGACTCTTCAAAATATGTTTATTGTCCTCTATTCCACATAGGTATAGTAAATTCTGCAAGTGATTTTCATTACACCCTGTATTTCTACGATTCATTGACGCAAATTAAACTGTTGTTTCGACAATACATTCTTTCATAAATTATATCAAATAGTATGCAAATAAATGGAATCTAAAATGGAATTGAATAACCCTTGAACTAATAATTGTCAATGCACACATACATTATTGTTTCATCAATTGACTAAACTTTAAAGATACAGATTGAGACGCGATTGAAGAATATGTTTTTTTCAAAAAAAAATCAAATTTAGAGTAGCATGATTACGAATTCTATGAATCTGTAATGAAGGGTTAGATTCAGCTTGTCATATACGATAAATTCAAGTCGATAGATAGGGATGTAATCAAATTGTATCAAGAAATAGATATGCTCCTCCTATATTAAGCTAGGAAAATATTGACTTTTTCTCCGTTTTAGTATTTCTGTACAGGTGTTGAATATTAGTTTTATTCATAAATAAATTTAAGACTATGTGTATGTGTATGTATAAAATTAGTAATTTATTAGTTATTTACAAATGCTGGACACCTTTCATTTCGTTAATTGCATCTATTATAGTTTTATGTGTGTTGATATTATAAATTAGAGAAAAATTAAAATTTGAAATGTTATATGGTTTATAATTAACCGTACAATATGAAAATAAACATGTATAAAATTGAAAATGAACACGTAATAATTATGTAATTTTAAATTTGTTTGGCATCTGCCAAAATTTTCAAAAGTAATCACTAGTGCGAAATGAAATTCCACACTGGAAAATTCAATAACACAACACTTTCAGAGTATACTTTATGCTAAATTTTGATAAAGTTTAAATTACTAAACAAAACTTATTTGTTAGCATTTGATTTGGTTAAAGCTCAATCTACTCTTTCAGTCTGTATTATGTCTGTACTCCCAGTATTATGAGTATTCCGACCACCAAAGAACGACACTATCGAAGTACTCCCGGCGATTGGAATACAATTTCAGACAAGAACCATCACTAATATTTTCTCCCTCTCAAGAAAAAACAAATCATAAGCGTTAATTTGCTCAATATAACAATTGTATTAGATTACAACCCAATAAATATGTCGCCCCCATAAATATGCATTACAGAAAAACGATGTTGGCCCGATCCTTGAGTCACTTTTTTGAAAACCGCGACATCTTCAGAAACAACCGTTTTTTAACCAACGTCCAAATGAGCTACGAGGTTCTAATTTTACTAAAATGTTTTACAGGAACTCCCCTAGAAATCCTCAACGTATTTTTTGAATAGGTCGTCAAATAATTGGAGTTTCATAGAATCGACACCCTGTATACGAGCAGCTTCTGAAAATATGCTTCTTTAATATCAATAAATCTATTGTTCTGTTGTTTTTATTTCTTATTGAAACGATGTTATTACTTCCTTTAATTGACGCCTTTTTGAATAAAGAAAGACAAATACAAACACATATTTATTCAATAAATAATTCCAAGTAATTTCAATAATATAAGAAGAAATACACTTCAATTTCAATCGATCAAATCAAATCAATTGGAAAATGCCTAAGCATAAAAACCACAAGTTTACTTGATGATATTTCTGAATTAGTAAACTTTACAACTTGTTTCATTGTTCCTTATCGTGCATCAGTATAAATGTATTTTAAAATAGAGAATTGTGATATTTTTAAATTTAATGATTTCATAGCCTATCAGAAATAGAAACATCACTCACCATACTTAATGATAAAATCACGAAAGTTTTATTTAAGTGTTGCAATTACAAATAAAATAAAAATGATTGGGAAATCAATTAAACCAACAAACGATCAATCAATAACGAATTTTAATAAAAAAGCAATAACATTAAATTCCAACAGTTCTTAATTAGAAAAAAAAAACAGAGACCAAAGAAGAAAATTGACACTCTTACAACGTAATATCATCGAATACAAAAAAGAACCTCATATAATTCCCAAGATATTCTAGTTTACCTTGAAAATTTTGTTAATTATTATTCCAACAATTAAGAAATAAATAAATAAATAGAAAAATAACAATAAAAACTTATTCAATGTAATTCAAACGCCTACAAACCGATTACCGCAACGACAAATTTTTCAAATAACAATTATAATTTTCATTATCATCATTATATTTTCCGGTTGTGTTGATTTTTAGGAATTTATTCGTGTGCAAACGCCATTAGATTTTCTTTCTGTTAACGGTTGCAATTCTATCAAGATCAAGTCAAGTTTGATGTTGTTCCTCCTGAAACACAATCAACCCCCATGTGATATGTTCACGATTCCTCCGAGATTATGATATCGCAACAAAAGAGGGGATCTCTAAAAAGATGGATGGATGAGAGAATGTAAATTGTGTATAGATAAGGAACATGTGAACGTATCTGTTTAATTGTTGATTTTTCTGTAAATTTAAACAATTAAATTTCATAAATTATTGATAAATATTATCTAGATTACACATCCCTTCTACCAAGTTATATTGAATATTGAGTTATCGAGAAGGGTGGTTTGTGTGAATTTAAAAAAAGAATAAATGCAAACAAAGGAAATCACACATATTCCTAAGAGACAATAAAACGTGAAAACTCATTTTTAATTCATGTTTTTCAGCAATAATCCATAATTTATGTGGGAATCATTTGATAACGAGGCAACAATGGGCAATAAATAATTTTGATTGCATTTCATTGTTATAAAAAATATTGATTTAAGAACAGTCCCATGAAATATTTGTATTTTCTTTATATACAGGCTGAAATTGAATTATCTTTAAACTACGTATAGGGCCCGAAAAACTGAGCCAACTTGCGTAATATACAATGAAACCAGGACACTTTTCAATTGGGCTGGCGTAATTATTTGTTTTAAATGCACATATTATTATATGTTCGACACCTGTCTAATTTGGATAAATCTTTTAATGATTTATGGTATTTTCACCTGTTTAAATTGGGCACTGGTGCTCGTGTTGACTATATTATTAGTGACATGTGGATAAGATGAAGAATTTAAAATTAATGGAATTGGCAAGATTGCTTAGAGGAGACGATTGGCAGACAGGCTCGCCACCAAAAAATTTTGCACACTATTAAAAATTATTTAAGCTTTATCAGAATTTCACACATTTTTGAAGTACATATTTTTCTATTTATAAAAATTAAATATTACATCTTTCAGAAGAGAAAGGGGGCGGAATGCCCGCTGTGACCCCCCAACTCTGCCAACGTCCGTGATGGACGATGATTATCAATTTATCAAGTAATTTCTAAGAAATTTGCTTTATCACTCTAACTAATACTATTAGACGAGTCTTATCCTCGTTGTAAATATGGTCGATATTATGAAATTAATAGAGAAGCGATTTTTCGGAGACTATTTTAGCAAAATTAGAACCTCGTAGCTCGTTTGGAAGTTGGTCAAAACTTGTTCGCTTCTGACGATCTTACGATTTTCAAAAACTTGCTACACACTTAAAATGTCTTACAATTAGAGTGACTCGAGGATCCTCCCAACGTTATTTTTTTACAATGAATTCTGGAATAGGTGGAAATGTTTCGCATTTTTCGTAGAATGCAATAGGGGAAAACGAAAAAAAATCAATGTTGAGCGGGTTTTCGAGTAATTCTTATTGTTAGTCGTTTCACGTGTTTAGATCGTTTTTGAAAATTTTGATCTTGTCCAAAACCACAGTTTTTTACCAATTTCTAAATGAGGAATGTAGGAACATTCCTACAAATTCTTAAAATATTTTTCAAGCAATCTAATTGATAGCTTATAATGAAATGTACTTATTGTGTTTACATTGAATAAGTAGGTTAGTAAGGTTTGTGAGCGCAAATCCTAAATATGTTATACTGACACCTGTTTTCTCAAGTCACAATTTTAGTCAAATATTTTTAACTTCCTTTTGGGGCCCTAGGAAGCTATTTTGACTATTTTTGTGAGGGTGTCTGTATGGCTGTATGTGTGTGTGTATGGGAAGAGTATGTAAGCAGCTCATAACTTTTGAACGGCTTGACGGATTGAAACGCTCTTTGCAAAATTCGAAAGGGTTCCACCAAACTTAGATTTCGTGTAAGTTTGAACCGTTTCGGCCCGATAGATTTTGAAAATTTCCAAAAAAACCGAAAAATTTCTTTTGTTAAAATCATGTTTTTTCAAAATAACTATTAAGCTGCTGTACCGATCAATTCCATAATGTAATCAGCACTTAACCTTAACTAATGACGTCGAATGCCGCTCGAACGATCAAAATCGGTTGATTCGTTCACGAGTTATCGTTGTCGAAAAATATCGAAAAAAGTGTTTTTTCAACATAACCTTAAAATTACTCAACCAATCAAATTTATACTCCTTACAATAATTTTGGAGCTTCAAAAACTGTGTCGAATACCGCAAAGGTCGTCAAAATCCGTTGATTTGTTCGCGAGATATCGTTGTCGAAAAGTATCGAAAAAAGTGTTTTTTCAATATAACCTCAAAGTTCCTTAACTAATCAAATTTGTGCTCCTCACAATAATTTTGGAGCTTTAAAAACTTAGCGGGAAGTTTCAGGAATGGCCTGCAGGCTCAACCGCATTCCAGATTTTTTTCTTTAGGACCCTTCAAAATATGTTTATCCAATTCAATTTCAACTTTTACATTATATCATAGATAGATCACAAATTACACAGTATGGAGTGTGTTGGATGGTCCTAAACCGAAACGAATCGATTTTCTCAAACTGAAATAAACCAGATTGGCTGAAAGACAGGAATTTAAAGCTAATTAAGATGAAAATATATATTTTGACATGTTCAACAATAATCTTCTGTTTAAATACACGGAACATTTGATTAATTATTATTTCGATGGAATCCATAAAGAGAAAAATCAACAAAATAGTCAAGAGATCAAACTACGAAATAAAACAGTCCTACACCTACGGATAAATATGTATAATTGTAGCTCCCCCGCAAACAAAAAATGTATATTGTATTGTATTCACAAATGATAAAAGTGTCCGTGTGGTCTTAAAAATAAACAATTTATTCAAGGATTTCTTATGAACTTTACACATCCAATATTTAAATTCATATACTGAAGAATTTGTAAGTTGGAAAACTGTTTGATGAAAAAATCAACATTTTAATACAGTCTAGCTTGAGAAATCTGAATCATATTTTGATGATTTGTAGGATAGCCCCTGTAGAAGATTTTAGCAAAATTAGAACCTTGTAGCTCATTTGAAAGTCACCCCAAAAATCTTTCGTTTCTGACGATGTTGTGATTTTCAAAAACTAAGTACACACACAAAATGACTCGAAGCTTCTCCAAACACTGTTTTCTTTCATTATTCTCCACTGTATTTGGAAGAGGTGGAAACATTTCTCACAATCAGTTTTTCTTTAATGCAATAGTGAGAAACGAAAAAATCTACATTGGGAGGTTTTTCGAGACAATCTTAGTAGTTTCACGTGTCTAACTGGCTTTTGAGATTCGAGCATTGTTTAAAACAAGCGTTTTTTGACCGACTGACTGACCGATAAGCTACAGGATCCTACTTTTTTTAGAATGTTCCCCAGAGTCCACCCTACAGATCCTTAAAATTTATTCGAATTTTTGTGGTGAAAACGTTTAAATTGCATCCTGTAGGGTAGAAATTAAAGGGAAAACTTTTGTTGTGTATGAATTTTCCGTTCAATATGATTATGGTGCGTTTTTCGATGTGTTCCGTACAAATAACAGTGAAACGCTAAAGAGACATTAAGCGTAATGGAACCCCTCTATGATCGTGTCATTAATCTTGTCGTTTATATTCCACACCACTCATATTTTAGTGAATTTTTCTTCGAATAATTTAAGAAAAAACAGACAAATTTTTCAAACTGTACAACCTAACGAAGAAACGTCACCCAAAATACACCAATACCTTGATTTACACGGTGGGTATATTCTTTGAAAAATCGTGCAAGGTGGAACCGTGCAAAATGAGATACAAAACTACTTTTTTACTTGTCTTCAACATTTAATGACGTTTGCTTTTTCCCTTGCAGTAGAATCTCACGTAAAACAGCTAACATTGTGATTGTGATTAAAGTTAATTATTCACATTTAAAAACCGTGTAAAAACAATGCCGTGTAAATAAAGGATCTTGCAAAACGACGGGTGTATGTAATTAGATTTAAAAAATAAGTCAAAATTTATAATAAACAGCAGTGTATCATTCATAACAATTGAAGAAATTGAAGTTAATTAAAGCAGTTTTTCTTTTTTATAAAGAAATTACGCGTAAGAATTAAAAGGAAAACATTCTTACACTTCTTAATTGTCCTGATGCAATTTAGATTAGCTTTAATGAAACAATCTAATCGTACAAAACAATTATTGAAGATACCTTTTTTCTGATTATAGAATCAAATAGGTAAGTAAAAATTAATTAATTATTAAATTCAATAAGAAAGTTTTGAAAATTATCCTAAATATTCTAGAAGAAATACAGTTCTTAGAACCGATCTTTTTTTGTAGGATGAAGAAGTTTTTTCTTCTTCTTTTAAATCCAACAGAACATTTAAATATTCAATTGAGTTAATATAGCAGACAGTCTTTGGGGTCAACGAATCATCGAATAAACAACAAATCTCTGTAATATTAACAAATAAATAAAACACCTGAATTGAGATATTTTTAGGTACTATGGGATGTTGTTTCAATGGGTCCAAATGTCCAAATCATGGTTGTATAAAAGATTAGATGATTGTTATCAGCATGACATCATATTACCGGATTTTCCGGTTTCTTTTGATTATAAAAATAAAGAAACTTGGCTCGTATGTATGATAACAGTTTTTCGTCTAGAAACATTCAATATTGATGGTGTTTTATTGGTATATAACAAAATTAATGGTAAAATTAGTTGATTTATATAAATATTCATATAATTGTATACAAATTGGATTTATTAAAATCAATAAATTCTTACCTTCAGATCATGATGGTAGGCTGCAAAATCCGGTGGTGAATACCCGGAAATATCGACAGTTCAACAACACATGATTCTTACAGGTGAGTTTGAATTGTTAGAGAAAAATTAAAAAGTGCCCCTTTTCTGTCTTATTGTTGTTATTATTATTGTAGTAAAAAGGGGGTGGATCTTTGTAGTAAACAATTCATTCACAATTTAACTCCAATAAAAAGGAAATACACTTAATATTTACACAATTTTTGAACACAAAAATTTGACACTAATGAGGATAAATAAAGGGCCATCCTTTTATACATAATTTTGAAAAAAAATGATACTTATATGGTAAAACAAAGATAGGTAGATATTCACATATACACACACAGGGTTGTTTTAGCTACTACCACAATTTTCTAATTTTACCAATTGTTTATGATTTGAAACCAGATATCCTATTAATAGTTCCAGTGGTTATTTTTCTATAAAAAAAGTGGTTAATTTTTTTTTCTTTTATTTTTTCCCCGATGGAAGACAAAGACGTGACACCAGTAACCGACAAAGCTAAATGGGTAACTGCCGCCGACGAAAACAACATATCCTGATGTTGTTTCAGTATATTAGGATCAGTTATGGGATAGACAAAGATACAAAATAATAAGCATGCGTATTATTGTTCGAAAGAAAATTAATCTATAGACAACCATACGCTGCGCCATCTATCTACTAATTGTTTATATTAATAGAAGAAATCTGTTTAACAATTAAATTGTGTTTTATTATTCAATAATTATTGTTTTATTAATTGTATTTATTTTGTTTATCAGTGGAAAAACAAATAAAAATCTAGATTACTTTGAATTTAATGTAATTTATGCTATAAAGTAGCTGGAGCCGAACATTGTTAAAGCGTGCTACACACCAGCAGGCAAGCACGGTTAACCTAATTGAACACTCCAGATTTATAACAAGAATGAATAAAAGTGCCACCAATTGGCTGTTACTAAGCTTATCTCATTATCAGGGACGCATTAAGAGCTAGATTAAGCCTATGACACATAATAAGTATTTTGATCTCTTTTACTATTGAATAAGTGTCAAATTTTGAACCACACAATTTTACCGTCATCTGGCGTTTGCGAAAAGTAATGCTCATAAATATGTGTATAGTTTATTCTTAAAATGACAATTTAAAATCAAAATTTTGTAACTAAAATTGTCCAACATTTTCCGACTGACTTTTTTTACAACTTGAGGGTAGAATTTGACAGAAGGGTATCATTTGCCAACTTTCAACAGTCGGCCGTTTCGTTCATATTTTGAACCATTGACGTGAATTCTATTTTTATTAAAGTTTTGTATTCATGGCGCTCATAATTATCAGTGTATGTACCGCTTTATAAGTTTCTCGGGTTCTTGTGTCTGAAGTTCACGTCATTCACGTCTCCTGCTGCAGTTTGTGTCTCTTTCAAATGCAGTGTAATTCCTATATCGCTATCTTTCTTTGTTTCTTTGACAAGTGTTCATTTTTTTTTAATCGATATCGATGGTAACTTAATGGACGTTAATTACATAGTTAATTAGTTGTATTTTAATAAGTGTTATGAATTAATCTTTTGTGATAGAAGATGCAAAATGATCACTCCATATCAGCAATAAAGCTAATAAAGAAGCAATTTTTATTAACAGTTCCAATTGAAGAAATTCGTTGGCAGGTATTGTCTTGATGTTGATCTTAAACATAACCTAACTGTTTTTCTTTAATTTGAATTTTAAGGAATTTTTGAATGAAAATCCAAATAATCTACAACTATTAATTGATAATACAGTCGGTTTGGATTATTTAATTAAATATCCGATTAGAATTAATTATCAGAAACAATTTTTGAAACAAATTATCGAATATTTAGAGAAACAGGAAACTGTAAATGATTATTCTTTTATGTATGAATATTATGGTCGTTTGGTGGCACTACCAGAGAATTTTATCAATTTCAAACATTATCAATTGAATGAAAACAGTGATAATAGGATTGTTTTGAAGGAGAATTCGAATTTGATTTCAGACGGTACAACAGGATTGAGAACGTGGCAGGTTTTAGATTCTTTAGATTTTTTTTTGTAAATTAAATTTTAATTTTTATGGGAAAATTTCAGGCATCTCTTGCCCTATCCGAGTGGATTTTGGAGAATCGGGAAATTTTCAACGATCAAATCGTAATTGAATTGGGTTGTGGTATCGGCTTGACCGGTTTAATTGTTTGTTTATATTGTAAAACACATGGTTATTATTTTACTGATTGTCATTCGGTTGTGTTGAATCAGCTTTGTGAAAATCTTCAGTTAAATATCGATAATTTTTCAAAAGATACAATTCTAAATAAGCATAATAACAACAATAATAATTTAAGTGATAATTGTCTATATCAACAACAATTTTCCAACGGTACTACAATAAAAGTGTTTAATTTAGATTGGGGAAAAGTAGATCGTCGCTTTTGTGAAAATTTAGGACACATTGATATAATCTTAGCTGCTGATATTGTCTATGATGATGAATTATTCGTACCATTGTTAAATACAATTGATAGTCTTTTTAATTATTGTGGAACAAAAATATTTATGTTAGCTTGTACGGAACGAAATACAACAACTTTAACAACATTCTTACAATTGGCAGGTAACTAACTATAGGATAGTTTTATTTCCTTTTTTTAAATTATTCTTTTCATATGATTAATTATTCTAGAGTTACAACAAACATTGTGATTTGTTGAAATTGATATCCCATTATTGTTAATTTATTAGCTCTCCTGTTTGTCATAACACCCACTATACTACAATAACAGTTATTCGAATTATACAGAACGTCCATTCATTAACATCACTCGAATTTAATTGAAGAACCACTGTGATAATAGCAAATATTTCTGTTTATTTTCAATCAAAAATAGAGTATTTTTATTTGTATTTTCTCTAATTTATCCCTTATCAATAACTGAAATACCTTAAAGGGATGTTAATTAGTGGATATTTCGTATAAAATTACATTTTAATTGCAACCTACCCAGTATTTGTGTGTTGATTGAGAAAGTTCTTACGTAAATAGATAATTTATCATATGGATCTTAAATTAAACAATTAAAATCCAATTGATTATAAATCCACTAATATATAATAATTTACTTTTATCAGGTAAAAATTACGAAATTGTAGAAACTCCAATAATACCACCGAAACATTTCCTGTGGCCAATTCATCCACCTGTGAAAATCTTCAAAATCACACCGGTAAGTCGTTGTTATCAATAATTAATTAATCAAAGAAAATTTCTCAATAATGATAGATAAATCAGTGTAAGTTTTATAATTTAAGCGAAAGCTGTATATTGAGAGAAAGGCATTTATTTAAAGAGATTTTCTTGATGATTCTTTTTTTTTAAATTCAATTATTAATAATAATCTAAATCATTTAATAATTTGTGGGAAAACTCTACTTATAAACTAGTACTTATGAAAGTGGATTAAATCGACAAAAAATTACTAGAGTGAAATGTAATTTTTTTGTGGATAAATTATATTTAATTTTACCTGAAACAGTTAACAAACAGACAATGTCATTTTAATATCATCCGGTTGGGAGGACCGGATGAAAATTGTTTCTTTCGTCATTATTTATTTTTAAAATATAGAACGATTTGTGAAATGGCGTTTTTTGGAAAATCTTGACACACTCCAACATTTTCCTCTACACTTTAGAATTTAGTGAAAAATTTCCAAAATGGAAAACTCTGTCGGATGCACCGTGAAACACCTAATTCAAAGCGGGTTGCAGCGTTTGAATATTTCAGAAAGTAAGCGAGATATCGATGATTAAAAATTGTCATTTATTCGGACACCGAAACAAGGTCTGACTCCAAATTAGCCTTAATGCCATGGAAATCCGAGATGAGTAATACTGTCAGTTGCATTTTATAAGCTCTCGACCATAATT
This sequence comes from Mylabris sibirica, assembly GCA_039776855.1. Lineage (NCBI taxonomy): Eukaryota > Metazoa > Arthropoda > Insecta > Coleoptera > Meloidae > Mylabris > Mylabris sibirica. The sequence continues at coordinate 12,950,801 of CM077843.1, read as the reverse complement.
TATTATTATTATTATATCTGAACTAGGTTTAAAAAATAACAATACTTTTATTTCTTTAATAGTTTAATTGTTTTCTTTATTTACTATTAACCTATCGAGTTTTGCTTTTTTGCGTCAAATCAGAATCGTGAGTGTTTTACCGTTAACACCCGTGTGTTGTTTGTTGTTTGGTGTTGTTGTTGTTGTTGGTTGTTTGAATTGGCACTTCCCGATATCTAACCAGCTATTTTATACATATTATAAAGGAAATGTTGGTGTGAAACCGTTACGTTTTCAATATTATTATCTATTATTATTATTATTATTATATACAGGAAAAAAAAATTAATAGAAATTCTATAAAAATTGAACAAAACTGAAAAAAAAAAACTAGACTTATAGAGAATTTATTTGTTCGTCGTTATTATTGCGAAAGTTGGTGATATTTGAGTTTCTCTTCAAATCATTGATAATTGGTTTTCTTTTTATCTATAGAGTAGTTTAATGTGACAGATTTTCCAAGTTCTATTTGAGATTATTGTCGGTGTGGAAAGTTGTGAACATTTTCTATTTTTTTTTATTATACAGGTTGTTCGGTCGTCTCGACCAAAATAATAGTGCGATTCGAAAAATATTTCAAGGATTTGTAGAGTAGTCAATGGAGAACATTTAAGCAATATTAGCACGTTTGAAGGTAGGTCAAAAAACCCTTTTTGACGATGGCACGATTTTCAAAAACTTGCTGCACACATAAAACGACTTCGAATGGCTCGAAAATTCTCTTAACATGGATTTTTTTCGGTTTTCTTTGAAACTAGTGGAAATGTTTCGCGTTTGTGAAAAACAAAAAAAATCATTGTTGGGAGTATTTTAGTCATTCTCGGTCATTTAAACTGCGAAGTTCAATTTTGAAAATTACGACGACATTTTTCAAAACGAGCGTTTTTTGACGATATTCAAAATAAAGTCCTACTTTTGCTAAAATGTTCCCTAGAAACAACCCAACAAAACCTTAGAGTATTATGGAAGTCTTGTTATTAGTTTGGTGAAAATGATCAATTTTCTAGAATGCAATGGTGACAAACGAAAAATTTTTGGAGGTTTTTTGAGTCATTCTTGGTCATTTAAAATGTGAAGCTGGTTTTTGAAAATCGCGACATTATTCAAAACAAGCGTTCCAAATGAGCTACGAGGTCGTACTTTTGCTAAAATTTTCTCTAGAGACTATTCTACAAATACTATTAGTTTGGTTGAAATGGCCAAATTGTATATGTAGGTACTTCCAGGTCGGACACCCTGTATTCATACACATCGGTTCGTTGACTTGTTTAAAAGCAGAAAAGTTGACGGAAATAAGAAAATTTCGCTATTAATTAATGATCAATCCATACTTATGTTGTATGTATTAATAATTAACAAGATAAAATGAAGCACGAACGAAAAAAAAACACTTTTGTTCTTCTTGTATATATGTATACATGTCGTTTGCTAGTTTATTACATTATTTACGTGGTGTTCGTGCAGAGAGAGAACTGGATGTGTAATTTGTAAGGATATAACCTGAGGGCCCGGTTTTGTAGTTAATTTGAAACACACAAGAGGAAAAACAACAACACATATGTAGATATATAGATGATGAAAAGATGCATCAAATCCTCTATTTTAGGGTACATTCAACTTGTATCATGTTGATAATAAATGAAAATCAACCACGAAATTTAACTGTTGACAATAAATTTTTTTTTAACGAGTGTTATTGTCATTTTTAAAGATTGTATATATGGTTTTTTTCACGACAATATCGTAAAGTTTACATTTACGATCATTAGTCATTTAGAAAAAAACATCTGGTTTGGAAATGATCCAGTAATTATTCATGTAAAATCTTACAAAAGTCAAGGTGTCAAGTCAAATTTGCTAGGCTGTATATTTTAGTAAAGGGGTGTGGTTCTGTATTCTCAGCAAGTTTCTAGTGATTGAACATTAAACAGATTGATCAATCAAATATTTTTTAATTAAATCCTCCAATAAACATATTGGTTATAAATATTTTAAGATATGTTGTTGTAGATTTATTGGAACAAATAATTCGTAAAGATTGTGATCAATTCATTTTTGATTGGTCTTAAAAAATATAATCAACAGTTGTATAATAAAATATTTAAATGTTTATTAATTATTTTTTTGTATAAATACATGAACTTATTGTTAGTTGAAATTATTCTTTTCAACAACTACAACAGGAAACTATGTATCTAACGTTAATGCGTGATCGTAATATTGAAAATTCTACGTTTTTTTCTCTCTCTATCTATTTTATTTATTTATTTATAAACAAACATTGTAGAATATAATTTTTTCTTAATCTGATAAACGGAGACAGGCTGTCTAGGATTTCTATTTGAAATTTCTCAACAATTTATACGATGAAACTTTAAACTACCGGAAAAGATCTTTAATGATTTCCAGATGTTGTCACATTTTCTCAATCTATTTCTCTATATCAGAATTTCCCAAACTGTGTTCTACAAACAATCATTGGTGTTCCGCGAAAAATTATGAAACTAAAATTAGAAAACAAGGAAATATTGTATTAGAAATTGTTATAGGTAAAGACTCAAATTTACTCAAGTGTTCTGCGATGAAAAAAGATTGGGAAACACTGCTCAATATTTACCCGATTAAAGTCAAATTGTCCCCATTGAAATAGATGGCGTGTAATTGATTACAAATCAAATCAAAAGTGTTTTTTATTGTTCTAGTTTTATTGATTGGTGGTTGATAATTTGCACTTTAAAGATTGTTATATGCTTTAAGGTAATCATTGATAGCGACCTATTGTTACTCAATATTTATCTAAACTGTAGTCTATTATTAGGTACTTCTTTGAAATTGACCGCTTGTTAGATGTATAAAAAGTATCAATGTGTAAGTGTTATATTATACATATATGTATAGAGTGCCCCTACGGTCAACTTTTCTCGTATACTTCTTGTAAATAATACAAGTCATCTAGTATATATGGTCAGATTAGCCACCTATTTCAGGTGTTTCCAACACATAAAAAAGCTTTCAATTTATATAACCAGTTCTCTATATGAAACATTATTTATGTATTAGGTAATTGATTTATTTTAAATTACATAAATTCTAAAGTTGTAATTGCAAACTTATCTGGAGACAGATTATGTTAAGAATATGTTAAGTGTTCATTAGTTGATATGATTGAAATTCAGTCTAATTGTCTTATACCAAATTAAGAGAATCCAATGGAAGAAGAGCCGTCGTTTTTCGATTTTATTTAACAACAGGCTTTTTGTTCTGTGTGTGTTCTCTTGCCCGAGTTGATTTTCGGACAAGTCGGCGCCAACATTATAAGAATGAATTGAAAAATAAAATGTTCAAAGGACTATGAGGGAGAGAAGAAAAAAAAACTGTCTAGAGACAAACAATACCAGTTCTCTCTTGATCTCTTCGTTGTTTCTTAGGGCTAAATATACATGCATGAGCCACCTTTAAAGACTGACCTCCATCGTTAAGAGGACCGCCCCTGTTGAAGAAGAAGAAAAAAAGAAAAAGGAATGTTTTTTGCCCAGCAGCATCCTTTGAAATGTGAATTAGAGATGTCTTTTACTAGAATGATATGAATTATTTTTGTTCTAGATGGTAAATTGTAATTTTATACACTACAGTGATTTCATGCACGCAATCAAAGTCAATTTATGGCATTAAATACAGGGTGTAAAATGATATTTTACCTGGCAGTTAGATATGCTTTTGGTTACGTAGAACCGTAGCTTGATTCAGCAGCCTGTTCTTTCATTGATGAATGTCATATGTAGTAAATTGTGAACCAAGTTACGACTTCATATTACAAAGGCATGGACAGATAAAAGGTGGAATAGCGTTGTACACCCTGTAGATGTGCGTGTATATAAAACGAGGAAGAAGAAAACACAAAGAGCGTAGAATATAATTGTAGTCTTGTTTAGATTTTATGGGAAAAAATCGAGAATACGTCGACAATTTTTCAATTAATTTCAACTTTGTACAAAAGTATACAATTTAAATCAACTTTCTATAAGTTGAATTACTTTCACATGAATGGGAATTATCTCATTATATTGAATTAATTCATATTAATAAATACAAGTTTATTGGATATTTAAAATATCTTTTTAACATAAACATAGGGCAGATTTTATAATATATGATGAGGATTGAAGTGGGGCGAAAATTAAAAGAAAAACGAAGGTGATGGATCTTGTTAGAGTGGCGGCGGCGCCTACCAGTCAAAGGATTCACCTGGTACCACTCACTGAGAGATATCCATCCGATTTTCGACTATAATTTTAATGTATTCAAAACTGGACAACCTCTCAAATAATCCCATCTTGAATATATATGTATAGTCAAAATAAACCCTCATACAACACACACACACACACACAATTAATTGGTAACAGTCCACATTTGATTTATAATGTTATACCAGAATATTTGATTTTTCGATACCAAAATGTGTCCATTCTTCATCATGAATTCCAAGTGAATATGTACATTAATTATCCCTAGGAGACATTTCATCTACCCCCTTGAAGATTTCCCATTAAAAAAAGCAACTCCAAATAAGGTTCTACTTCTTCTTTTAGTTCGTTTTCATGTTCTGTTAAAACCGGAAATGTCTCAGAGAGGATTCCGTTGCTGTTATTTGGAATAATGACAACTAGTAGGTTACAATTACTACATACAGCACGGGCAATTAAATAGGTACACATCTCAGATGTATCGGGCTCCCCATTAATTCCACTTGCATATAAGTGAGATAGAGATAGAGACAAAATAGGTTGTCTAAAAATTAGAGATTATGACCAAATATATACCATTTTTGTTTATATCAGAAAGATTAGCTCTTTCAGACTTTTGGTATCTTTGTCATAAGCACATGAAACATGCTTCAACAAATATATCAGATAAAGAAGAGACTATTCTCAAAATACGTTTATTCGTAAAATAATAGTAGTAGGTAGTTTCTTTGAACTACAAAATATTTAAGAGATAAGCTTTTAGCACAGGACTAAAAGTAGAAATTTTGAATAATTGATCCTTTCTTTATCTGATGCATTTATAAAAAGATGTTTCATGAGCGGTGTGACAAAGATACCAAATTCTTAAGATCCGGTTGTTTATGTCTTTGAAAGAAAAAATTTCAAAATTACATTTTTTGATACAAAAGACAGTCGTGTTTGATCAGTGGACTAAGGGTGGGTTATAATAGCCACCATCATCTTTTAATTGTTCGACCATCAATTATGTCTCTTTTTAGCTAAGAATACAGTGAAGCCTGTCTATGTTGGACACTTTGCGTGCCATCGAAAACTGTCCAACATATAAGAATAAAGGTGTATTTAAAACAATTTACCTAATTTCGCCAGGCCATTCGAAAAGTGTACAAGTAGGACAGGTGCCCAACTTGAGAGGTTTTATTATAATTGGTATAGATGGGCGAGAAAGATGTTTGTCAAATATACCTAGAGGGACGACCCGATCTGTATACAATTACAGTGCGTGCATATGTTTCGAACAGTGTTGGTCTCGATTTTTTTACCTGGTACTCCTCTGAAAATTCTAATTTAAAACTACCACGTATTGTAGTTTCGCTCGACTAGATTCAATTCTATTCCAAATGTCGAAACGTCAGTCCGTCTCTGTATGTATACATATATGTGTTCATACATATACCTATACATATGTAAAGGTACATGAAAAGAAGCTCAACACGAACAAGCACAGCGGGTGGTTTATTTTCACACACACACACACACACACACACATACACTTACAGGAAATCAACTTTGAGAGGCGTTACAAGCCCACCCTTTGTGCAAATTATGTACTTGAAAAAAGGAGAAGAAAAAAACAACGAAAATCCACACTTTAATGATTCCTTTTATAGTCGTACTGTCTTTATTGTTGAGGAATATTTCTCACGATTTGAATAAAACGAAAGAGAAGAGCGACTATTATTAATATTATTATCATTATTATTATTATCAGAAGATCGTTTCTAATCCTAATACTTATCTAATATAAATCGTTTTAATACGGAAGTAGAAAATGCTGTATCGTTAATCATGCATTACATTTCTATAAAATGTATTAGAAAATTATATTATTATTATTAGCATCAATACAATTCATTATTTTGTTCGACATGAAATTATCGGGGACGATTAATGTTGTTCAAATTGCAGTTTAAACTAATCAGTTTTATTGAAAAAAAAATCAAATTGAACAGGTGTTTGTGGCTGTATACATGGTGTAATCGAAATTCCTTTAGATAAGAAAGCCTCACTATACAGTACAATAAATATTTTTTGAAAGATCAAAAAAAAAAATCTTGCCTAAAATTGACCAAAATTGCAACTATTTTTTGATGCTTGTTGCTTAAGTACTAACTTACTGTTATATTATTGTCGGGACTTGATAAAAAAAAGCAGATGTTAGTATAAAACTTCTCGGATTTCCTTACCATTAAACTACACAAGTTTTACTGATCGTGCTTAATTAGTATAAACACAACACATTTTATTACAAATTAACGATAACGTACTTTTCAACCGTTTTTTTTTGCCGATAACAAGGAAATATTGATGCTCAAATATGTTATACAAATCGACTTAATTTTTGAGACCGCACACGTGCTCTGTAGATTTAAAGGGAATGCAATTACAGCCTGTATAACAGCGAAAGCTCAATTTCTCTTCAGTTTATACTATCATCAAAATAAAATCTAATAAAAGTGATAATTGTACGTAATTTATGTTCGTACATCTTACCAGAACTTGAATCACCAGATGTCTTCTTCATACAAAATAAAATAATCATTTTATCTCTAATTACGATTAACAATAGACATAATTAGTTTACAACATAATAACCCTGTTATATATAAAGAGAAAAAAAAAGTATATAGTTGGTATCAAATCTCTTCATCAGAGAGCAAGAAAGACATTATCAAATTCCCAAGAGACTAAAGTATCAATTACCCTTACTGTCGTAATTTTTGTTGCTTTTCTTCCCCCCTGATGAATCTTTTTTTGCTGTATATATCCCAAAAGAAGGAACAGAGAAAAAAAACGGTTATCTTGCGGTTAAGATACATCCTGTCGACTTAAATAAAGTTATCTTAAAGTTGTTTAGTCGGGGAAGATAAAAAAAAAATATTTAACTTCACCCTCTTTTATTCTTTTTTCAATTAAATAATGTTTTGTTTCTTTTTTATAGAGGTGATCACGTATTTCCTGTACAATACTAACAGTTATTTCGATTATAATAGTTTTAAATTTATTATCGTCAGCATACATATAGGTATAGGGAGTAACAAGAAATGTTTAATAATTAATTTATAAAGGTTTAAAGATAAAAATGTCGATTGCATTGATTGAATTATTAATGATTAGTTTTCTTTTCAAAGGAAATTCATAACTATATTCGTATTTGTTTTTGAATGTTTCTCCATTTTTTTTTTCAAAATTTACCTAGCAGATTTTTTAAATTTAGTATACCTAAATGAAGCTCAGATTAAAATTAAACTCTCGCCGATTCTTCTTTCAATTCGATTTTAATTATTAAATGTATTTTGCGATTAAAACTTTAAGTGCTTGTTAGTATGAAACTGAACAAACGATGGTTATGTTTTATTTTTTATTGTGGTTAATTATCGACGTCCAACTTGATGGTTTCTTTTTCTTCAACCAAAAGCTACTCCGAAACCTCATCGAAACGAAATTATCACGCTTGTTCTTTGATTCGTACACAGTTATAAATAAAACTTTAATAATATAATAAAGAGAATATAACGGGAGTTGTTACAAAAAAATCTCATCTGTTAGAAAATTTGACAATATAAATTTCGAGAAGGAAGATATTAATAATTAAAACAGAAAAAAAGGTGATTAAAAAATTCGTCTGATTTAATTATTGTGGTGTACTTTTTTTTAATTACCAATCTCTTTGTTCAATTTGATTTTAAACTATAATAATACCGTTAAAGTCTACAAGATAATTTCCAAGTGGATATTAATAAAAAATAAATATAATAAAGCAATTTAATAAATTTAAGTTTTGTTAAGACCATCCCAGAATCTCTCCATCTTTTCATTCGTTCTCTGTTGTTACCTACCGCATTGATTGTTTTAATTTTCTCTCTATCACACGAATCGAAACGATTTTATCAAAAAATCATACTGATAATTATAAACTATACGAAAACTGTGCAATCTTGTTTGGATTCTTATCAAATTACAATGTTAAAGTTAAGTAGACTGTATCCGAATAAACGAGTTATACGATGACATTTTTATCAAACATTTCTCTTCTAGTGGTTAATCAGTCAGTGTTTCAGCAACTTATCCAAAGTATCACAAATTGTGGTTGTTTTTATTTAGCAATATGAGCTGATCTATAATAGGTGTTACTATTGAACTATAATAATCAACTTGACATATCCATATGTCAGGTTTTATTTCACCTACCGGTTAGTTTACTGTCACTCTTGTTGTTCTAATTGTTGTTGTTGTGGTTTGCCCAAAACGTATACTCGGTTTTTTACAATTTCCATGTAATTTTGCAATGTGTCAACAACTCTAAATGGTATACTACCTACTATATTTATTTTCTATTTTATTTTTCTGCTAAAGTCTTTTATAAGATGTATACTGAAGAATATAAATAAGAACATCTTTATCAAGATAAAAGTTCTGTCAGGAGAGTTTTTCATTCTATTGCTACACATACCTATGTTGATAATAAAATACAAGTTTTTCTTTATAAAACTGACATATCTACACAGTAAGTGGCTTTTCCAAATAAAAGAAATTGAATTCTAGATTAATATCAGTTTTTTTATTGTTGTTGGTGTTTTCATCGATGTATTATTTCTATTAGGAATTGTTGCAATAAACTGAAATATCGTAACGCCATGTTGATTTTTTTTTTTTGGAAAATTAACATTTCTGGATTTATTTTCCAAATTATGCAAATTAAGCTATAATAATACAATTTACAAGAGCTCTTCAACAAAACACCCGACTAAGAAATGAGAAACCAGCAAGATCAATTGAGTTTCTACAGTTCATAAACAAGTTTCAACTTATGTGTATAACAAATCGGGTAGTCGGTTGGGTATTTCTTTTTCGTTGCCTTGACGCACCTGGTCATTGATATGATTACAATCATAATCAACATTATCATTATAATCATCATCATCATTATTCGTCAACGACGACGAGCTTTCTTATTTGCAGTAACGGCTTTGAATATTATGGTGACTCTCCCAAAATTTTGGGGGCCTTGGGCAAAATGGATTATAATATAAGGACCCATTTTAAGTTGCAACAATGTGACAATTCAAGTCCTGTGCGTGTCCCAACAAGTTGGCGGCTCTCTTCAAGTCATAAGCCTTAGGCAATCGCCTAATTTGCCCAAGGCTCTTCGAAAACCGACAGCTTGGGAAGCACCTCGTTTTACCTGCAATTGTACCGTCGGTTGCTTGTTTGTTGTTGTTGTTATTAAGGTAGAACGACTACATATGGTTATAGCGCAATATAATGTTGTTGTTGTTGTTGAATTCCCTACTCCATGGTTAAACTTTTTCTCCTCTACCAGTCTTTCGGAGTCAAATCAGCTTTTATTCAGTTCAGTGTTTCAGTTGATTCAGTCAGTCGGTTTTTAACGGTTGTCGTTGATTGTTCGTATGTTTGTGTTGTTGTTATTGTTGCGGTTATAAATTTTTCGATTCAATTCCTATATAACAGCACGTGTTTTTGATTGATTCGTACAATTGATCAATAATTGAGTGTTTATTAATTTATTCTCAATTATAATTATCAAAAAAAAAACACTCTGGATTGATTCGTAATTTTTGGTAAGTTTAATTAATTTTAGATAAAGATCGTAATTGGATTTATTTTTGTACGTGTTGTTTAATTTGTTTTTTGGTGAAAATAAAAATGAATGAAACAACACACACTCACACTACATGAATATGATGTATGTATTTATGTCATTAAATAAGGTACAATGTTATAAATAAATAAATAAAAAGAGAGTACACTCCTTTTTTTTTTGAGGACAATACTAAATAAGTGAAACTTTGTTAATGATCATCGTCACAAGAGCTTTTCAGGTGTTGTTGTTTTCTTTGTTGGAGCTCCACGTTCACCACCGGATATTCTTATTTGTTGTTCTATTGTCGTCAAATATATTATTATTATTATTATTATTATTATTTGTATTAGTATAAATTTGCGGTAGATTATTGTTTAAATAAATTAGCATATGTATGAATGAGATAACACAAAAAAGTATTGTGTTATTCTTTTTTTTTGTTCTTTTATTATTTAGAAGTGATATGTACATACATACATATGTTTAGACGACCGTGAGCTTGACCGATTCTTTTTATTTATCATTATTTAAATTTCATATTCTATTATTTGTAAAACACCTGTTCTAGAACATGACTTATGACTTTTCACCTTGGAAATTGTAAGGAAAACATGTCAACTACTTGTTGTGTTTTACATTGTTTTAAAGAGATCGTATCGGAAATTAGTGTGGTCTCTTTATACAAGTTGTTATCAAGATTTTTTTGAAAAATTCTAGTACAACTCAAACATTTAAACGCTAATTTTGCTAATCTCGCTCAGATTAGTTGTCAAACATTATAGTCGAACATTGTTTTTAAATGATTTGATGGTAACTTAACTAATATTCAATATGACAATAGAAATTCAATTATTTTACAATGAATATATTTATAAATAAAGAACAATATGAAGAATTTGTAAAATTTCTGAAAGACTTAACAATTTATTGCTCTGTGAGTCAACTAATTTTCACTTAAAGTTAACATACTTATAGGATCGATTTCACCAACTTCAGTTAAGCTTAATGAACAGTTAAAAACAATCGTTGCTATGATTACAAATTACAACAATCGTTTCTATAACTTTTTTGTTCATTAAACTTTAACAGACAGTGTTAAAATCGACCCATAATAATAGAAATTAAACAATTTTATAAGGAATTTCTTATAGTCAACAAAAAAAAAATGTAATTTAAGAAAGGGCTTGCCAAATTTCCGGAACACTTACGATTTATTGCTCAACGCAATTAATGAGCATTCAAGTTTTCTATTAAAATTAGTTTTCGAGCACAAATCAAACAATTAAACACGATTCGAACATCTATCTTCTATCTAGCTTGACTTGGATTAGCACTAGTCGAACATTACTCGAACACTTATATGCTTGTTTTCTAACGATTTGATAGTAAGTTAACTAATTTTCGGTAAATATTCAATATGGTAATAGAAATTCAACTATTTTACAATTAATTTATTAGGAAATACCTATTTATTTATAAATAAACAAGAATATAAAAGAGAATTTGTAAAATTTCCGGAACACTAACAATTTATTACACAACATAAATTATCCATCATTTTATTTTATTATAAATTATAGTAGCATAAAAATCAAAGGGGTAGAAACAAATATAACACTTTATAATTATTAATCAATTTGAGATTTCAATTAAAATTTGAACTCGAATATTAATTGTGCACAATTCGAACGTAATCAAACACGATTCAAACGTTTATGTTCTATCTAATTTTGCACAGATTAGTTGTCGCATACTAATTAAATATTTATTTAATTGTTTTCTAACGATTTCACAATCGTTTAACTAATTTTCGATTAATTTGCAACATTAAGGAAAGATTTTATCAATTTCAATTAAGCTTAATGAACAGTTAAAAATAATCGTCTCTATAATTATTAAAATAGTTTCTACGACAAATTTTTTCGTTAAAATTTAACATACATTGGTGAAATGGACCCGTAAAAATTAAACTATCTGACTATTTCGGAATCACTTAAATTACTTGGCGTAATAATTTATTGAAGAGTCAGCAATATAATGAAGAGCCAGCAGTATATTAAAAATCCGCAAATTGTCTGTTAAACGTAAGGCTAGCTGTTCTTGGTACGCCACTGGTTAATTTCAATTATTTTCTTAAAAAAAAGGAGAACCTGATATTGTTTATAATTTCACTTTTTTGTCGAATTTTTCGAGTTATTATTGAATTTTTATAAAAATAATTAGAGCAAATCTTTTACCTGTAGGTACTTACTTTATTACTTTTTTATTTGTTTATATTTGAAACAATTTTAAGTATTGCAAAGTTGTTATTGTTATTTGAATTATTTTTTTTTTGTTTTGTTGAATAGAAATATTATGACCCAACAATTAATAAAAAATATTTTATTATAATAATGAAAGTTGATTGAAGTTCATAACAAACAATAAATTTATCAAATCGGTATTTTCTTTCACAAATTATATTTATTTACTGTTATACTATTATTATCATGATAAATTAATAATTAACAAAAAAAGGGAATCATTAGATAACTCACAGAAAAAAAATATTACATTATCAATATTGATGATTTCTCTTTTCCTTATTAAAACTGAATAAAATCTACAAATCAACAATGATACAGGTGTGCCATTACTAATTATTTATCCATACAGATTACGTCAGATATTTAAACAGAAAATTAGTTAGCCTAGAGAGAAAATTTGAATTATTCTAACAATATCCAATAATAATCGTTGAAACAATAGAATTTTGCAAGACTCATTTTTCTAATTTGCAAAAATATGATAAAATCAAATTGCCAATTAATCTTATTAACAAATCAGAACATGTTTGTGTAACAATATTAAAAGATATTCCACACAAATCATAATCTTTATCGCTATTTTTTCTGTTGTAATTGAATTCAGAACAATAAAAAGTCACATGGTTGTCAATAATAAATAATCACAGATCACTGTATGTATACAACCGTTAACTTTTGTTAGAAATCCTACCGTGACCAGCTCACGCCTAAACTTATTGGAGTCATTTTTTCCGTTCTTCTCTTCTGAAATTAAGACAGCTGTTACTCTTCAGAGGTCATCAAAGAGATTAAAAAATAAGAAAAAACCGTCAATATACTATAAATGAAGGTTGAAACGGGGAAAAATCAAGGCTGCATCTCAATTACCAATGTCCTTTCTAATCACGAATCACAGCTGATAACATATATAGTTATATGTATAGTGGATTCAAAGTGAACTGACTAATTTTGTTGATTTGTGCCAAAAAAAAGTGAGACGTTATTTTTTTTGGTTCTAGCAACAATCTGTGAAAGTTGTTGTGTTAATTTAGAATAACAGTTAAAGACAGAAACAATACAATTTTTAAATGTTGTTTGTTGTTTCTTCCATTATGTTCGTTTTTGTTCTGTTTGTTAGATTTGATAATTAAAAAGAAAGTTTAATTTATTATTCAACAAATAGAGATAACTCAGACAAGAGCAAGCTTTCTTGTTGATATATCTTCAAGACTGTTGAGTTCTTTTGTCGACTTTATATTGAGTACTTACAGTTTTTCTATGGGTGGTATTCTCTAAATTTTGAGAGATTAGTCATGATGTACTAGCAATAATCTTTCAGTTACTTGCAAATGACAGTCTTAGTCACTTTCCCAAATATCTTGTAAATAAAAGAGAGACAGACAGATGACTGACAACAAGTTATAAATAAGGAGACAGTATTTGCGCGGTAACTTGCGCGATGGTTGTTTTATACTTGTCTCTTTTCAATTGTTTGATATAATGAAATTGAGAGTGAGATAGATAGTTCTGTTCAAAATGAGAGAGGATCATTCATTCACGATGACTAGTTAATAGAAAATTAGTAAATACCACTCTAAACGTATTGTAATATTGTATATATATTTATGGTTGAAATATACTCGTCCTTGGCAGAATGACACGTTTATTCTATAATATCCATTTACCATTTTCTGTATTTGTAATTTTAATTTTTTTTGTTTGTTGTTGGAAAAAATCCAATAGAACAGGATCTGTAAAGGTGCGGATCTATCTATAAAGCTATATTTACGGTTCTATTATTTATTTTCTATAAATAACGATTCCTTCAATATTTTATTTATTTATTTATTTATCTGACCAATAATTAATAATAAGTTTATACCTACGTATGTATACTTTCCAAGTCGTGAGTAAATGTAGAGAATTTTCAAATTTTTGAAGGTTTTCCCCGTTTAAAGGCAAACCCATCTTAATCGCTATTATTATTATTATATCAACATAATCAAATAGGTTAATTGTCTTATAATTTCACATTAATTTCTATTTTTTATTAAATTGAAGACAGATCGATGATTCATACAATTAATAAAAGTCCTGTCTTTTAATACAAAAATAATTATAACTTTTCTTTAGATAACAAGATATATGTACATATAAATAACGTTAATTACACGCATGTAATTAGTGTAGGTACATTTTAATTAAACTAAGCAAGTATTTAGTTGTCAATTCTTTTTAAATTTTCCGTTAATTTTTCATGTATTTCTTTATAGTAGTGTTGTTAGTGATTATTATAGCCGCACCTTTTGATTGTTTTAATTATTGACCGACTTAAGTCACGATAGCTGTGTTGTTAAACTATGTTCTAATGTGCAATTTCTCTTTTGACTTCTATATGACTTAATTCCTATATTTATCTGTATGTTATCTATTTTAATTTATTTGCCTCATAGGAATAATAATGATAATAACAAAGTTTAAAATCGTTAAGTTGTCTAAATCAAACTAGTTGAAGTGTTAAGTGGTATTCTATACATTTTTTGGAGAGTAATCATTTAACAGCGGGATTTATCCGCATTTGCATGCCGATTACGTCACTGCTCTGAACTATCTTATATGTTAGCGCTCTCCAATAGCACTCGATTTTCATCGACCTCTCAATGGAGTTATACGTTTATTTGTTGCGATTGTTACACTTTAATCATTCAAAATAGTTGATGAACTGAATGAGCGACATCATAAGCAATAAACAGGCGGTCTATTGTAGCTGATTTTCACCTCCTTCTTGCCACATTTTCATAAGCGCAGCGTGTAGGTGGGTTCTCCAAAAAGTTAGTGAATACCTACTATTCGTTGACTAAAAATTCGTTCTACATATTATCAACGTCTTCACTAATAATAAGTTTCTCTCTAATTGTTCATAAACGTGACATATGTATGTTCAACTATCAATAGATAATTGTACGTGTCTTTTTCGGGAAAACATGAAATCTTGATAAAATTACAATAAATTATTGATATGTCATATACCGATAATAGTCAAGGACTCAATTATCCGGTTAACAAACCCAATTAGACGTCTGCTTTTATAAAATAAACAAAAATCAGATTCATTTTCATTATCTACAGGGGTACAAAACGATTTTACCTCACAGTTGGCTATGTCTTTGGTTACGTAGGACCGTAACTTGGTTCAGCCGCTTGTTTTTTCATTGAAAAATGTCAAATGTAGTAAAGTATGAACCAAGTTACGACTTTATATTGTAACAAAGGCATGGACAAGGTGAAATAGCCACCTGTATATAATCAACCAAGGCCTGCTTGATTTTTCAATAAACCCCTGTCTAACAGGCTTGTGTATTTTTTTTAAATTACATAAGAAGCAAAATTTTGAGAAAACGCCAGTTTTTCTGCATGGGCGCTAATTAACATCACATGAAAAGAAAAATGCTAGTATTTCTGTCTCTGTTTTAATGACATAACTACGCAGTATGAGTACAATAGGGATGGAAATACTAGCTATTTTTTTTCTTGCAGTGGTAAATAGCACCGATGTGGCAAAATTGGTGTTTTTTTCTCAAAAGCAGCAATTTAGATCAAATGTGCAGGCCTTTTAGACAGCGTTAAGTTGAAAAATCAAGCAGACAGTGTTATCAACATATCATTTGCTGATAAATGAGGGTTTCTTGAGTATCTGCCGAATTTCTAAAATCATAAATGTGGTATTTGTGCTTTTTTACCTTTTGCAAAATCGTAGAAAATGTCACTAGGTCATTAAATCTCTCACGTATTTATAAAGTCGTGACGATAAAGAGGTGCATCTTTTCGTAATTAATTTCAATCATTGATTTTTTTTGTTTTGTTCAACAAAACAACAGATTGTGTAATGTAATGATGATGCAGAAAATACAAATCACAATGTAACATTATTGAATTATCAATAAATTACAATTATTGTTTCTCTTTTTACAGAAATCGAAGGATAATTTAATTTTTACGCAACATCACCATAACTAGTGTATAGTTTATAGTAAAATAATAAAAAATTTGAAAACATGACGGAACGGAAAGGTACAAAAGGATTGGAATTATGGTGTCGTCGTATGACAGAAGGTTATCCTGGTGTTAATATTACAAATATGACGACATCATGGCGAGATGGTTTAGCATTTTGTGCTATTATCCATCATTTCCGGCCTGATTTAATGTAAGTACATACATATTTAATTTAATTCGTGCATGTTGAATGTCAGGATGTGCTAAAACACAATGCCGCCAATAACGGTAATAAACTAACTAATTAGCAAATTATGACGTTGATTAAAAACCACAAATTGGAATAGTATAAAAATTAAAATTGGAGAATTGCTTTATTTCAAGTAAAACTTTACCATTTATGGTAGAAGTTCATTGGTCAGAATCATAAAGGCAACCAAACAACAACATGTTTTTTTCTTGATTAATTTAAGTTTACCTGTTTTTTCTTTCTTTAAATTTAAGGCTAATGTTGTTTCTCCTTCATGTTAACTTATATGGTTAATTAACTTATTTTCGTTAAGCTTCCATGAAAATGCAACAATAACCATAAAGATAATCAATGGGAAAGGATATGTATTTTTTTTAAAACCTTGAATTTTTGTAAAATATCAATAGAATTCCCTTACTTGAAAAGAAACCTGAAGGATCTTTATCATTAGAAAACACACATTATTTGATAATTAAATTGTAATTTTTGATACAATTTCGAAATTTTCTAAAACCGATTAATGAAAAACAAAAAGTGAAATTCGTCCTTCATTTATGATAATTGGATTGTGGTTTTTAGTGTTGTTTATCTTAAATGAGAGAAACAAACACGTGAAAAAAATTTTTATGATAAATTGTGCACACATATACAAGAAAATTTAAATTTTAAATCATAGATATAGTTTATAGATAGATATCACAAGCTATATTTCAAGAAAAAAATAACTAGTTTGATTGGTTCTGATGGAACTAGAAAGCGTAAACTGTCTCTCTATACATGGCAATATTAGAGTTTCAACCCAGTTGTTTCATTGCATAATTAAATGTATAGTTGGGTTTTGTGGATTTTTATCTAGGGTGCGATCGGAAGTGTTTCTGATTGAAATTGCCACTCCTGTATATTGGAAACACAAATAAACATACACGGACTACTAGTTTCAGAAAAAAGTGACCGCCTCTGGAGCCTCGTTTCTCTCTTGAGGGTAAGGAAGTATGTAGATAGCAGGTGTTCGAACGAGTTTCCACCATAAAAAATTTTTAAAACCACCCTCTTAAATGTCACCAGTAACCCTTCTTATTAAATATCTTTCTTCCCCAAACCTGACTTGTGAAAATTCTGTTACATTGTGTTACACATTCACACAAAAGGTGGTCACTTTCTTATGAGACTTGTAGTACAGTGACGAGCATATAAAGGAGGTCACTTTAGTGGCGTTGTGTAAAACAGGCTTCTGACAGTCGTGATAATGTAACAGAATTTTCACAGGTTAGACTTTGGAAAGAAAGATGGGAGTTAGGGTTACTGGTCCCATTTTGGGTACTTATAGAATAGACAAACATTTTTTACAAATTTGGTATGGTATAAATTTACTTCCTACCTACCCACTTTTTACTCTCACTAGAGAAACAGCCTGACTTACTCGAACCGAAAATGTGACATACATAACTCTTTTTTAAATGCTCGTCACTGTACATAGGCATTTATGTTTTCCCAGCCTGCATGTTTATTTTTATGAATATCATTGTGGATAATGGTGATTATGATAATAATAGACGACAATCTCTTGTGTCAATAGTGACTTCCTTTATTCTCTCTACACTAACACTAAGAAATTAAAGGTGAACGTTTTACAAGGTTTCTACTGGTTATTTCAATTTAAATAATAATTACGGAAATTAACTCAATCAATATATTCAATTATTATGTAATAGAAGAATTAAAATATCTCTAATTGTTTTAATTACAGTGAATTTTCCAAATTGAACAAAGACGATATTTATTACAACAATGAATTAGCATTCCGTACAGCTGAACGTCATTTAGGCATACCGGCATTATTAGAACCAGAAGATATGGTTGAATTTCCTGTACCAGATCGTCTATCAATTCTAACATATTTGTCGCAATTCTATCAAGCCTTTGTTGTATCTCAGGGTAAGTAATTTTTTTTTTTTTTGCAAATCTAGCGGAAGATTATTTTTTAATAAGTGTACGAAATGGAAATGATGAGAAACTTTACAAATAGATAATTAATTATATAATAGTGGACTATTGTTCAGTTTAATATTATACATGGTGGTACCGGTGGTGAGTCATTTGGTTAATCACCTTTGTACGGAAATTGCAAGATTTTTTCTCTTGTCCTATTGTATTTCATGTGTCTTTTTTGTGTGTGTGTGTGTGTGTGTGTGTGTGTGTGTTATTTGCTTGTTTGTCTAGAAATTATAGTTATTTTTCCCATCATTTAAGTTTTTTCCATTGTTGTAAAAATGATGATACAACATTTATGACGTTTTCTAATTGTATTAAAATACAAATCATTGTACATCTAATTAATCCAATTTGTTCGCTAACTTATCAGTAACAGTAAAAAATTGTTAACGGTTAAGATGAAAAACGCTGTATTGTTACATTGCTTCTAACATAATCTCAATTTCTAACTATACAAATTACAGATAGGAAGTAATTTAAATTGATTTCCTACACTTTATAATATAATATTGGAACTGTCATTTAAATTAATGGATTTTTAACACTTTCCGTTTCGACAAATAGGTGTTACAATCAAGAGAAAGCTACAACACACATTTATACATACAACAGTTTAATCAGATTATACGTACTCATTAATTTCGATAGATTTGGAACAAATACAGAATGTTATTTATCCATTTTTATCCATCTACCTTTTTTGTAAAGAAATTGATTGATTTTTAGAAAGGCTTTTCTATCAGATAGAATCAATTTACAACTATAATTTTGTAAATAAAGTACAATTCTTCAACTATTTACAGAAATTACAAAAACAAGAAATGACACGTACTATCGATTTCAGAAAAATGGTGACCACTTTTTGTAGCATTGTGTAAAACAGATTTTTGAGGAAAGTCGTCACAGATCAGGTTTTGGGAGAAAAAAATAATTCAATCAAAAGATGTGGGTGGAGTTACTGGTGCCATTTTGGATACTTCCTTAAATATACAAAAATTTCCTGTCAAGAATGGCGGCTTCACAAATTTGATATGCTGGAAACACTTTCTAACACTTCCTACCTATCCGACTTGTTACCTTATCGAAAAAAATAACCTGATTTACGTGAACTGAAAAACGTGATATTTTTCGCTCAAGAGTGGGTCATTTTTTTCTGAAACTGATAGTACTTTATTTCCAGTTGTTGAAAATTTGAACATAATTTTAAGGGTCAAAAAGTGGACGATAGTTTGTTGTTTTGTTTGTTATTTTGAATTTTGAAAAATTTGTGTTTTTTTTTCACCTCCGAATATAAACTTTCAAACAATCCATCTTTAAAATTGGGCTCAAATTCTTACAAACAGATTAGAGTTAACAACTTGAATACAGTAAAATTGGATATATTTTCTGAGGGAAAACTTAACAACTATTTACGCTAAATTCACTAGAATAATGAGATTATTGTGTGTTAAATTTGGTGATATTGTTTAGAATGCGGAAGATCTTCTAGATCGTTAAATTATCCAACAGAATATCCGTAGTTTTATTTGTTTCGAATTATAAAGGGTGTGTTCATTCTTTTATTGTTTTTTTCTCTCACCTATTCATTACAAATGCACATCATTCACCTATCTTAAGAATTTAACAATAAAAGTGTATGTTACAACAAAATAAAATCCACAACTCTTTATAGTATGTATGTACATCTTTTTATTTAAACTTCCATTACCATACTAGTAAAGGTAATGGGAATTTGTTCACATTTTCATTTTATCATCGTTTATTTATTAGAAATCGTTAAAATATCATCGAAAATATACGTGTGAAATAACAAAAAATTATCAGAACAATCATTATAGAAGTCGTATATAGTAATGGTGCATACGTGCACCATTAAATCGTTATTGAATCATTAACATTAAATTAAAATGTTTTTATACAGGAACAATAATCGATTCTTGTGAAGATTATGTATTTTCTTCCATTTAAATGTTGAAAATATTATCATCACATCAAAAGTATTTGCAATTTAATCCATAATTAAACGACCAGTTGGTTGGATGTAAACGGTTGTGTCCAGTCTATAGGGTCATGGGTTAATTAAACTTGTAATTATTGATTAAAATACAACTATTCGAGCTAATAATTACAAGATATACTGCTTAAAAAGAAAAACACACAAGTCTTTTATTATTTAATAAAATAAGTATTCAAGGTATTTGCTTGTTTCGATCGTTTCTTTCAACTACAATTTGCTCTGTTGTAAATTAAAAGGTACTCATCACGGATTTATAAATCATTCATCATTAAACAATAAACATGGATAACCTTATTAAAGTTCTATTAAGTATTTGTTAAGCGATTCGAAAAATACTTCAAGGATTTATAAGTAGGCTTCTACGAGAATGTTTCAACAAGATTAGAACCATGTAGCTAATTAAGAAGTTTTTCAAAAAGCTCTTATTTTTGAATATGAGAGATTGGAAATGTCTCACATTTTTTCTAAAATATAATGGAGAAAAGCGAAAAAAATCAATGTTGGGTGGGTATACGAATCATCTTATTATTTTGGTGGAAACAACTATATTGTGTATTCCCATACCGGATATTCTGTATATAATAAAAAAAAAATGCTTTGGGCCTCTTAAATAGTTCACTTAATCATCAAATTTGACTTATAATAAAAACAAATAATAAAAGAAATTATAATTGTTTTATGTTTAGGAAAATCACCAGCACGAACAGCCCAAAAAAGACCAACAACAGATTCACCAGATCATCATGGTAGAGTATCACCAACAACAACAACAACTACAACAGGACCACCATCCAAGGTAACTTCTAATCATTAATCATTTAATAATTGAACGACAAGATGTTGAAATAATAAATAGTACAAAAAATTTATTGTTCAAATTTCTTAAAGAAGTCGTTCAATTATCATAATTTGTAGTTATTTTTGTTTTAATTGTTTTTGTGCAATGTATTGTTGATTTCTTATAATATTTGTAGATTGTGTTGACTTTTTGTTTACTTTGCATGTATACTTTGTCTAATTTAATTAAATCAACTTGACTTCGTTACAGTATTACTCACAATGTCATTCTCAACTTGTAGATGATTTATAGATGTAAAATAAACAATACATTTGTACAGTCTAGCTGGCTATTTTATAGTAGATGGATTATAGAATCTAACTGCACTTTTTTTCTGTTTATAAGTGTTGAATCTAACACGATTTCTTATTAAAACAAACCATTTGCATGTAAATCTTCATACACATTTTCTTGTTTGCATGTTGTTAACCATTAATTTATATTTAAATTTTCATACTTTCCATTAATTTCATTCCAATATTACTAATAACTAATTATAGTAATTGTAATAATTGTGGAAAAGTGGGCGATTTGTTTCAAGCTCAATTCCAAACCAATTAAACGAATATTGAGAAAAAAGAAATTGTTGTTAATAAACAGTGTGGGTTAAGGCTTTTATTTGTTAGTGAAGTAAAAAAAATGATAATTCAAGCACTCTTTGTATAAAAAGCACAATATTTTTTTTTGTTTAAATTACCTTAAAAAATGTAGTTTTATAATTCTTCATCTGATATAGAGGAATTTATGGCTTAACTCAAAAAAAATAAATCTTCTTAATTGTTAATAAATTTAAAAACTATCCTGTAAGTTGGTGGTAATTAATTTTATTTTTTTTTTTAACTAAAAAATTACAATTAGCGGAAATGATAACACTTATCGGTCGACCGGCAAATTTACCTCCTCTACCAGTCTATTTTAGTTTTCTTCGTTATTCTAGTAACTGTTTAGTGTTTTTTTTTTGTATATATTTCTTTTAAATTCATAGATGCATTGCATGGAATTCGTGCATGATTTTAACTTGGTGTTTTTCTCTTTATTTTCTCTATTTCTAAAACAACATTGCACAAAAAAAAAGAGAGAATAATTGGAGCTCATTATTTTAATTTTATAACCCACACTGTTATCAATTTTTGTTTTCTGTTTTTTGTTCTTCAGGAAGAAAGCTTGGACATAATGGGTCAATACAAGCCTGAAATTTTTTGTTAAAGGTAAACATTATAAACACACACAAGAATCGAGTATTTTAAACAAATAACAATAAATTAATTGCTTTGTATTGTATAATTTTTTTTTTTTTTAATTAATTGAAAATTTTTTTTAATTGATTTATTTGTAATTGTACAGGTACCGATGGCAACTGGGGGTGTTGTTAAAATACGTCGTGAACCCTGTGCCAAATGTAATCTACCCGTTTTTATAGCTGAACGTTTAAATGTAGGAAAACGTTTATATCACCGTACATGCTTTCGTTGTGATCGTTGTAATAGTCAACTCACTCTTGCTAATTATTATGAAACTGAAAATAATCAATATTGTTGTGAAATTTGTCCTGATGAAGAACAACAATCAAAAATAACAACATCATCATTAACAACAACAGAACAAAAACAATCCGGAAATATAGAAGAAAATGAAATTATTCTAACACGTTCGTTGAGTGATGAAGAAAAATCGGTGAATATGAAAAAAAGTGAAATCTCTAACGAATTCGATGATTATAGTACGAAATTTGAGACGGCTTTAGAATTTCCGGATGATAATACATTAAAACGTGATTCAACATTAACAACAAACGCACGATTTTTTATCAATAGTCAAATTGATGATGCTGATGATGAAACGATTGATAAGACTCCAAGTGATGATGATGATAACGGTATGGATGATGTTAAACCACCGGATTTACCCGCAACTTTACCCCCTAGCAAGAGTGATTTGATTTATAATATTAACAGTAGTGATAGTTTTCTTTTTTCTAACAATAATAGTAATAATAACGATAATAATAGTAATAATAAAATAGATAAGTTTGTAAATAGTGATAACGATAATATTGTTACCAAAGATACAGTTGAAGGTGATTTAAATGTTTCTTTGGTTAAATCTCGAATGTTATTATTCGAAAACCAGATTGAAACAGTGAAAAAGTCTGAAAATAATATTATTGTGCCTTCTTTAAAACATACAAATTTAAATAATGAAATTGAACAACAAGAACAATTTGATAATACAGATAATGATAATACAATTATAACAATATCTGATGATAATATTATAAAGGAAAACTCTGATAATATTGATGATAATAGTATTATTATAATAGATAATAGTCAGACCACAATTTTAACAGTTTCTGATAGTTCTGATCAACAAAATTTATCATCGGATACAATCAATAAAATTAATGATAATATTGAAATAGTAAACAATACAAATCGGGATTATCCTGATGATTTAAATCCATTTGGTGATGATGATGATGGTGATAAAGATGAAAAAATTAAATCAACTGAAACAACAAATATTTCTTTAAATCCATTCGATGATGATGATGATGATGATAATGGAAATGGTGATGATATTACAGAGATGATCCAACCAAAACCAAGAACACGGAGAAAGATTCTACCTTCGGATAATGATAGAAATGTATCTGTACGTATTGAGAGAATCAGCGTAAATCCGTTTGAAGAAGATGATGATGGTGGTGGTGGTGGTGGTGGTGGTGAAAATAAAGAAATTGAAATTGAAGCAACTATTAAAACACCACAACCTGCAGTTCGACGCAAAATTGTAACACCAAATATCGCTTTAAATCCATTTTTGAGTGACGATGACGATGATGATGATGATGGTAGTAGTAGCATTAATAATGTAGAGAAACCGATACCAAAACCTAGAATGTCCAAGTAAGTATTTAAAGAACAATAATAATAATAAATGTGTCAATAACCTTATTAATATTCAACACTTTGTTTAATTGTCTATAAAATAAAAACAGTACATACAACATAAGTGTATGTGTGTATACGGTTTTTATTTATTAATTTGTAGAATTTAATGTTGAAATATCGTGTTATTAGAACGTCCAGTGATGGTGGTAGTGAACTATCATCGTTATCCAGTTCACAATCTACCAGTGATAGAAAGAAGAAGAAACCAGCACCAAAACCGCCACCAAATTCCGGATCTAATTCGTTAACATCAACACCCACTCATAGTATTGTAAGTAAATTGTATTTAGTAGAAATTTAGATTGTTTAATCTGTTATTTTTAGTGTAATTCACCGCATTCAACGCCGAAATTTCGCAAGAATCGCAAAGCACCACCCCCACCTCAATCGTCGTCGTCTACACCACCCCAACAATTCAACGAATTCGAGAAAGATAAACAAGTAAAAGATGAGATGAATCGCACCAAACAAAATCAGAATACAACAACAACAACAACTGATAAGAGTACTTATGGTAAATGGAAACGACGAAAAGGTCAGGCACCACCACGTCCGATACCACAACGGCGTACAATCAAATCATTACCAATAGCGGAGATTAAACATGAATTAGAATTGATTGAAATCCAACAACAGGGCTTAGAGAAACAGGGTGTACGTTTAGAACAGATTATTCGTGATAAATGTGAGAATGTTGATAGTGCACGTGATGATGAACCTTTATCACCGGAAGTCGATGATTTAATTTTACAATTATTCGAATTAGTTAATGAGAAGAATGAATTGTTCCGTAAACAAAACGAATTGATGTATTTAAGGCGACAATATCGTTTAGAAGTAGAACATGCAGATGTTGAATATCAAATACGTTGTCTTATGCTACAACCAGAAACAACAAAAACCGATTCGGATAAGGCGAAAGAAGAAGAATTAATTAAAAGGTAAATTATTGTTGAAATTATATCGTAATTATTGATTAATGTTATTTTTGTTTCTAGATTGGTTGAGATCGTTGAACGACGTAATGAGATTATTGAATGCTTAGAAATGGATCGTGTACGTGAAGCTGAAGAGGATGATTGTATCAATAGTCAGTTGAATTTGTACACATTGAAGATTGATGATAAATTATCGAATAATAATAATGGTGGTAGCAGTAATAAAAAGAAATTAAAGAAGAAATTTAAATTGAAAAGTCCGAAAGTTGATGCCGATAAAGATATAGATGAGTGTGAAACTATATCACCGACATCATCGAAAGTTAAAGAGAAAAAGAAAAAGAAATTCAATATTTTTTAGATTTTTGATGAAATAAATTTGATCAGAAGCTGTGTTTTATTTTCTTTCATTTTATTCTTTTAATATTGTTGTACACATATAAAATTAAGAGTTTTTAGCATGTGATTTTTTTTCTACTTATTAATTAAAAATTACAAATACAATCATTAATTTTTTTAAAATATGATAATTAACGTCTTTTGAACCCGTACTTTTTCCGTTCATAAAACAGATCAGTCTTTGAACTGCCCAGATTAACAATCTTTGGACACCCATCACGGTCCTTCTCCTGTATCGTACATTCTTTACAATAATAAGCATCAGAAACACCAGGTCCACCACAGATCACACATCTACCTTGATAAGAACCGTAATTACATTCATCACAGATTCGTACTAATGTACAGGGACGCACATAAGAGTCACAAATAACACATTTACCATCACATTTCTCACACAATCGTCCTATGGCTACACCAGGTTGTTTACGACAAAAGATCAAATCGGGATGGTGTTTCGCCATATTTTATCTACAATAAAATTGTAATTTAACATAAAGTAAAGAAACTCAAAGTTAATAAATGAGGATACCTACCAAGAAAAAATGATCAATTAATAGAAATTGAAACTAACCTCAAAATTTGACAGTTATCAAACATATAATAAAGCTACATTCACAGGTGCAAACATGGTGCAAATCTTACAGGCTGCGTACACACTTGTATTCATAGATCTACAGTTCTATAGGCAACTAACATTACCACAAGTAAAGAATGTCTTGCAACAATAGTAATAATTAATTTAATAATTTAATACTTTAGGAATAATCAATTCATTAAGAATTGTCGCGATTTTAACCGCTAAATAACAACCAAGAAAAGTTGAGACCAGGTGGGACTTTTCTTGGTTGTTATTTAGCGGTTAAAATCGCGACAATTCTTAATGAATTGATTATTCCTAAAGTATTAAATTAATAAAACACCGTTAAAGTTTACACATTTAAATTAAATATAATAGTAATAATGGCATACGTGTTATATAATGTATTGTATAACTTGTTCACAGTCTAAACGTTAAATATTGATTTTTATTTTGTCGATAACAAGTATTATGTCTAGGCAAGTTTTTATATAGTTTATGATAACAGCTCAACAACAAAGGAAAAAGTTACGTAAAGTTCTATTCTAAACTTGTCACTGCCCGTCTGTTTATTCAGTTGAGTTTTGATCGTCGGAGTGTTAACATGGGTTTATTAAATTTAAAAATAATGTTGTGTACATTTAAAATATAGTGAAGTGTGTTGGTGCTTTCAATTTGTGAAACTTAAAAATAAATTCGCGTGTTTTTAAAATATAGTGATGTGAT
Organism: Mylabris sibirica; assembly: GCA_039776855.1. NCBI lineage: Eukaryota > Metazoa > Arthropoda > Insecta > Coleoptera > Meloidae > Mylabris > Mylabris sibirica. The sequence continues at coordinate 12,923,896 of CM077843.1, read as the reverse complement.
GGATTTATATTGGTTCTATTGCTTCCTGGTCAATGTCGTCCCATGGAGCTGCGCGATATAAAATTCAACGAAAGGGTAAGTCAAAGTCTCCAAAGAACTATTATTTCAAAATTATTAACTTTTTCTGTTTTTTTTTTTTTTTTTTTTTATTACAATTACAGTAGGTTCGAACAGCGTGGGACAGGAGCAGAGTCGCGGTTAAGTAGTAAGTACCTTTTTTGATTTACCTCGCGAATTTGTACGGGTTTGCAGCCTTAATTGTTAATTGAAATTTAAATTCACGATAGGGAAATTCACAAAACAATTAAATTACCAACATAAACGACTATAAACTCTGTAGGTACTCGATAGGTATTCGAAACGTGTTAGGTACTTTGTAGGTACTTGTAGGGATTTGTTAGGAACTTGCTAGGTACTATTTACATTGCCGATTCGTACACAAATCTGTTAGGTACTTTTCAAGGTGACAAGCGACGATATATTATTTTCAATCTTCATACTCCAAGATAACGTCCTCATCGTCCTTATTTTCAACTCTCGTCTTTGGTACTTTTATTTCTAACAAAGATCTTCGTTTGGATGTAATCTTTAAGTCTGCGACTTTATTATCGACAATTTTGAAAGATATTAATGCTTTCAACGATATCGTCCATCAATCGTGTCGTGAATCGGTTTACAATAACTCCTTCACAATTATTTTTTTAATGGTGAAGTTGAGTTATTCGTTCGTTTTCGAAACAGAACGTGTTAAAGTGAAAAGTGTTGAGTGTATTTGTGTAATGTTCAGGTAAGTGTATTATATAAAATATATAAAATTTTAACCAGTAAGTATAAAAAGCTTGAGTTAATTTTTGATTTGATTTCAGGTACTTTTCAGATAATTTTTGTTATATTGCTTTTACTTGATTTTCATTTATTTTATATTTTATGATTTGTTTATATTTTAGGTAAATTTTTGTAAGTATATGTACCTGTAATTCTAATATTTATTTTTCAGAGAACCTTCATGTAAAACTTTTATTTCATTTTTCAGGACTTTTATAATGAAAAAAATGTATTTTTCTTGTTTCAGATAATCTGTTTCATCAGGATCATCATCAGCTTCAATCCTTTCAAATCTTCCACCTATTCCTTCACACTTTCACACCATTTTATTTAATTATCTTCAAAATTTGAATAATTTACTCGTAAATGAGTAAAAGTGTAAACGTCACGATAGCAAATATTCGTGGGATAATTTGGGATTGTTGTGTACGAATATTTGTTCTCTTGACTTTTGAAAACGGTATATGTACATTATTACTAATAAGTATTAGTTATACATTGTAGGGGTTGTGTGTGTGTGTGTGTGTGTGTGTGTTTATGTTTAAATGTTTGATTTTTACGTACATTGACGGTGGTAGTGGTGGATATATCCAACACGAAATGTATAGTGGATTAGGCCTACAGGGGATACCACTATAAAAAAAACGCACCTTGTGCTTTACCTCACAGGTGGTGTGGAAAGAAGCACATACATGCAATAATTATTTACTATTTTCTAATTTTAAACTTTGTAACTGTTTCTTTATACATAAAAGAATCTTCTTAATATAGTGATCCTTCATGGTCTTGGAGCTTTGGAATGAAGAAAATATTCAGTTAATAAACAACAGAAATTGCTTTATTTTCAGGTAATGTAAAATTATTTGCACATCAATTAACAACAAAGAACAAATAAGTTCTATAAATATTCAATAAGAGCCACTGATTATAATTTTTTATAATCATAACAAATTAGAAAATATTACTCGGAATGAGTAGAGGCTATCTTGCTGAATTTCAAATTTTGCGCGTAAATGAGTATTTTGTGTTGCATACTCCACATAACAAACTTTACTTATTTTGTAGAGTATGCAACACCGGATGTACAGTTATCACAGATTTTATGCAGGATATTTCTTTGTTCTACGTACATAGGACGATAGGACTGGATAAATTTATTTCACTTTCCTAATATATTTAAACATGTTAGAGAGTGATAGCACAGAATAATAAACAATCAGAATGTCAACTCTAGCTGGCGGGAAAAGTCCGCGCATCTTAACAGTCATGTAATCCGCCATTTTCTGGGTATAGAAAAGCACCGTTGCCAAGTCTGTGTTAATACCGTATATGTCCAGAAAAATGAGTTAAAATACGGTATACGGTTCCTATGGCATTATCAGACAGTTACAATGGATGATATTCTATAAAAAAATTGAATGTTATCAAATATTTATTTCAAGAAAATAAATAGCTATTAGTCACTATCATACGTATATAAATCATTTGGCAAATGCGCGCAATTTTTCTATACCCACAAGATGGCGAAAGACAATAATTTTGTCTGAAAAAGATCAAAGTAAATTTGCCGAGTTAACATTCTGATTGTTTCTTATTCTGTGGTGATAGTAGTAGTACCACCCAGGTTAACACCCAATTAGTAGTATCACTCTCTAACATCTTCAAGCTCTTCAAGTATATGGGGAAAGTGAAATTGGTCACCAAATATTTAGAGTTTTAAGTGAATCAGCCGGTACATATTGATAATCTCTGCCGGTAAAACAGATTTCAATGATACCATCTAGAAAAACCTAACCTAAACAAATAGGTGTCAAATTTGGAAAATCTAAACAAAGATCTCCTTTCGGTTATTTTATTTTCTAAATAACCACCTAGAAATTTAACCAAATGTCGTATAATTCCGGTGATGATCAGAGTGAAGATGGTGAATTACGCCAAAGTCCAGAAAATATACGCCAAAAAAGTGAAATTATGGATTTCAGGTAAGTTACAATAATCCAAAAAAAAAAGATTTAATTATTCACAATAATTCATATTGATTTAGTTTATCAGAGGAAGATGGTGATAATTTAGATTCATTAGATATTAAACCTCCACAAGCTAGAATTAGCTCACGTAGTAAACGTAGATTAGGTCATGATGAACGTTCACATCATAAACGTTCAGAGAAACATCGAGAAGATCGTCATTCGCATCGAGACAAACATCACAGGTTAGTTTGTTGAATATTCACAAAACGTATTTGATTTTATTATGTTTTTATTTAGGGAGAAACAATCAAGATCTAACAAAGAACGTGACCATCATTATCAACGTGAAAAGGAGCGCTATTATCGTGAGAAACAAAATTATGAACAACAAGGTTACAGTGATGTTCAATATATATATCGTGAACGTAAAGAGGAGAGTAGCAGTCGTGCTCGGCATCCAGATCAACGTAAACATGACGATAAGAAAGTCAAAGAGGAGAAACATCGGCGGTATGAGAACGAACGTCGAGAACGCGGTGATCGAACATTGCAAGATCTACGTGAACGTTTATTGAGTAAACGTACAAATAAATCAGATGATGATAATCAACAACAACAACAGTATCATAAGGAGAAATTAGAGCGTGGTAAATATAAAGAAACAATCGATAGTGTTTTAGAAGGCGAATCAGGCATGTATGTTAAAGAGATTATCAATATTAGCACCAGTGATGATCGACGATACAAACGAGATGGTGAGAAATTAACAGATGATGAGAAAGTACAACAAGAATTGCGTAAAGAAAAATTATTGGAAGCTGAACGTGAGATGGCACGAATGAAGGAACAATCGAGAGCTGAACGTGAACGTAGACATTTAGAAAAAGCATCGAAACGTCGCCACTATCAACAACAACACCAACAACAAGAAGACGATGAAGATTTTTACAATAAACGTCCAAAAATTGACGAATCTCAAATTGTTACAGTATCCGATAATACAGATGATGATGATGATGATGATGATGATAATAATGATGATGATGATTATGATAGAATAAGTAATGATGATCGTAATGAAAACGATAATCGTAGTGATGATAGTGCATTAACAAGTTCAGATAGTTCACGTAGAAGTGATCGTACTGATCGTAGTTCGGATTCACGTGAACGTAGCGTTTCATCTGATCGAAAATCACGAAGTCGTAGTGGTAGTAGTGAAGGATCGACGAATTCAACATCACCGAAAAGTAACGGAATGGAGAATTTCAACGAGAAAGATGTAAGTTTTCTATATACAGAGTGATTTAAGATGATAGCCTATTAAAAGTATAAGAAGTTCTAATTAATTGAAGTTATAGCCGTTATGTTACTTAAACCTTGTTTAGAAAATATTTTCATTCTAGCAACCCCCGATAAATGGGGTAGTGCAGTTATTTTAAATTCAAAAATGCAATAAAAATTTTACTATTTTATTTAAAATAATCGAGTAGAGTGCAATTCTCCATATATTGGGGGTTCTTAGAACAACAAAAATATTTTCCAAAAGTAGCTTAGGTGGAAAAACGGCTGTATGGTAAATTTCAGAAAAACATCCACTAATTAGAACTTATACTTCTAATAGGTTACCCTCATGAATCACCCTGAATACAGGATGTACAACGGTATTTATTCTGGCAGTTGGCTGTGATTTTATTTATGTAGTATCGTAACTTGGTTCGGCCATTTGAAAAATACATTACCAAATGTCAAGTGTGAATCAAGTTACGATACTACGTTATGAAAAGCACAGCCAATTGCTAGAATAAATACCATGGTATGTACACTCTGTAATATAATTCTCTAATTGCTTATTTTAATTACATATAAAATTATAGAATGATGATAAATTGAAGAAAGATGAAAATAAAACGAAATTAGATGATGATTTACCCCCATATTATCCGGCAATACAAGGTTGTAGATCGGTGGAAGAATTTCAATGTTTGAATCGTATTGAAGAAGGTACTTATGGTGTTGTGTATCGTGCTAAAGATAAACGTACTGAAGATATAGTAGCATTGAAACGTTTAAAAATGGAAAAAGAGAAAGAAGGCTTTCCAATAACATCACTAAGAGAAATTAATACATTATTAAAAGGACAACATCCAAATATTGTAACTGTACGTGAAATTGTTGTTGGTAGTAATATGGATAAGATTTTTATTGTTATGGATTATGTTGAACATGATTTGAAATCGTTGATGGAAACGATGCGTTATAAAAAACAAAATTTCACACCAGGTGAAGTGAAATGTTTATTAAAACAATTATTATTAGCTGTTGCACATTTACATGATAATTGGATATTGCATCGTGATTTAAAAACATCAAATCTTCTATTATCACATAAAGGCATTTTGAAAGTTGGTGATTTTGGTTTAGCGCGTGAATATGGTTCACCATTAAAACCATATACACCGATTGTTGTAACATTATGGTATCGTGCACCTGAATTACTCCTTTGTACAAAAGAGTATTCAACACCGATTGATATGTGGTCAGTTGGTTGTATATTTGCTGAATTATTATTAATGAATGCAATATTCCCTGGTAAATCAGAGGTTGATCAATTGAATCGTATATTTAAAGATTTAGGTACACCAAATGAACGTATCTGGTCTGGTTTCAATGAACTACCAGCTGTTAAAAAGATGAAATTCACTGAATATCCAATTTCAAATTTACGTAATAAATTCAATATGTTAACAGATTTAGGTTTAAATCTATTAACGAAATTTCTAACCTACGATCCTGTACAAAGGGTTACAGCTGAGGAAGCTTTGAAACATACGTATTTTCAAGAAGCACCACTACCAATAGATCCAGCAATGTTTCCAACATGGCCGGCTAAAAGTGAATTGGGACAGAAGAGAGCATTAGCTGCCAGTCCGAAACCACCATCAGGTGGTGGAGAATACAAGAAATTGGTAAAGATCATCTAAATAATCATGAATTTATTGATTTATTTTATTTTTTCTTCAATTAACAGGGCGGTGATGTTGACGATGATGGTTATGGCTTCAGAATAGGAATGGGTATGGATAATAAAAGGTTAGGTGGTGGGTTTAGTTTAAAATTTTAATTTAAAAGTTTTATTTAATGGAACTCCAATGTATATATTTGTCCCTTTAAACTTTACAATTAAAACACAATGATATAATTAATTTTATACCGATTTTTAAACTTTCTCACTCTCAATCAAATATTTATAATCTTTACAATTTTCCAATATATCCAAATTTTTCTCCTCTTCAATTGGATGTTTTTCACTCGAAAATTCATCATATTCCTTCTTTTCAATTGCAAAACTCACCCACAGTGCTATCACAATAATCGATAGTGTAGCACTTAGAAAGACCCAACGGGGTATACCGATATCATTAGTGATGCAATCCAACCAATCACCAGAATGTTTATGGTTTGTTTTCGTTGAAACTGAATCAGATTCATCATTGAATTCAATTGGCATTGAACGAGTACGTGTTGTTTCCGGTATTTTATAATCAATATTAACACCGATATCTAATCGATTTTGTGATGGATCAGATTTGATGATTTCGAAATCGGATTCAAATACAGCCGCAGCTATCAGATTCGATGATTCGTCTTCAGATATAAACAGAATTCTTGGTATTTGTTGACGTCTAGTTGCCATTAATTTACAACCATCTTTACATATTTCGAAATCTCTATGAAGACTGTACGTTTCATTACATGCTGAAATTTTATTGAAATAATTCAAAATTGTTGGAATAATTGATTGTAGAACGTACATTCGTAACATTCGTATTTAATACAATTCAAGTTTAATTCATCTTGAAAATGGTTCAAGTCGAAGAAGTCACATCCTTTCTCGCAAATTTTCTTTTCTTTCTACAACACATTTAATTTTTGTTCAAAAAATTGTAAACATAAATTTTAATGTGTATATTACGTTGTTTAATGGTGCAAATTTACTCTTTTTACAAATATCGAAACAGTCCTCCTCTATAGACAATCGGCTACTAATGTATTGATCAGAAATTACTGATTTTATTGATAAGACTAAAAGAAATGATAAGATTTTCTCTAACATTTCTTTTGAATTTTTTTCTTTTGCAATTTTTTGTGTGTGTATTGTTGGCTGTCAAATTAATGTTTAATAATGGAACTTGGCGCTAGATTGCCACAAATCAATACTCAGGATCGGCGGAACGCAACAAAGCTACGGTCCTACGGTTTCCTACAAAGCGGTAAAGATGGGTAGTTCGTGAACGAACTAATTCAAATGAACTACTCCTTCAAGTGAACGATAACTAAAGTAAGCATGTGAACTCGCCTTAATATTTCATATTGCCGTTCTGAAAACGCACGATAAATTATTCTGTCTTTGTTCAAGTACTGACGATTTCTCAGTTCTATGTTCGTATCAGTAAGTAGTAATATGTAGTATATCTTATAGTGAAGGACTTGAAATTGACTACAATCGACCACCTCAGTTTTCGTTGTACCATAGCGCTGTCATTTTGAAATTATTAACAGCGGTTGGTGTAGTAGCGGCAACAATGCAAGTTTCATCGACAATCTAATAGACATACCACAGTAACTATGGTAAGTATTTGTTATCGTGTGTTATGAAACGAAGATGATATCAATTTTCCGAAGAATAAAATTTTCACAACTCTTCAAACGGAATTATTTAGATTATACAAATTATAATAATTACTCTACAGCTTTACTAGTGACAAATTCATTGAAATTTACATCATCGAATATCCAACATAACCTACAAATTTTACGGTATAAAAGTAAAAGTAAGAAAACAAAAACACAAAATGTTACAGAGACTGAAACGGACGAAGAACAGGAACAAACAACATGGGAAGATCAAGTCATTGATAAAAATACAAAAATCATGCAAATTCATGTGAAATCATTACGTGTTGATGGTGTTTTAAAATCTAGTTTTGGTATAGCTAGAAATAAAATCGATACGTTATTTTATGAGAGTAAATTGCGTATAAATGGTGTTAAAATATTGAAAAAGAGTCATCCTGTTGATGTCGGTGATGAGATTGATATTGTTAAAGGTGTAAGCGTAACAAATCCTGATTTCTTAACAGTAGCACGTTGTGAAATATTGGATATTAAAGAGAAGGGTGATACGTTCAATATTAAAGTAAGACGTTGTAAATTTTTAACAGTCGAGAATTATGAAGATCGATGGAAACCATCAAATACAGTTGATTAAATTTTAATAAAATAAAATTACTATTACATTTATTATTGTTTAGCTAATTTAAAGCTCTAGTTGTTGCTCAATGTAGCTCCTTTTATATCAATTAAAAACTACAAAAATACTGGCATATAATGTGATATTAATCTAAAAAATGGCGATAGAGAGACAGAGGGGAAAAAAACTAGTAAATTATGATTTGCAATAATTATTTGTTAGGAATTATAGATGAACTTAGATCGTTTACTAGGAAATTATAAATGAAATTCGCTTTGCCTCTACTAGCTTGTGGTCGGGAATTACGTATGGGATCCCTTAATAAAATTTCTCCAAATAATGACGATAATGTTTTAGCATCATAACCATTATCGTTTGAATGTTTCAACAACTCCTGTAAGAACATACAAATATAAAGGAAGACGTTTCGATGGATATCCATCAGTTTTTGCTGAATTATCTACAAAAAAAGAGCATTACTTATAAGTCGTTTAGTAATTATCAAATTAATTAAACAAACCATCCGACAATTCTGATAATTATTCGCTGCAGCGATACATGCATCATGTAGAGTAAACGGCACTATTGGATCTTTTGTGTATGAGAGAAATAACAATAAAGATTCAGCGACTGCTTGAATCGTTCCAGCTAAACTACAATTAAGGGAAATAAACAGAGAGTAGAAACAATAGAAAGTACAATAGTTTAAAGGATACGTATCGGTTCTAATGAGCCGAAATCAAGCCAATCCCGAATCCGTGTCAATTCCTCATGCAAAGCACTACTTTCAAAAAGTTCTCTAGTTTTCAAACCATACCGATATAGATGATCAACTAATAACCATAATTCTCTTGGTACAGAATACAATACTGGTAATTGTAAATTTTCCGCTTGTTTCCATTGTTCATCATTCAAATGCATTATTGGTAATTTACAACGACATAATGTTGATATACTGCATGTAAAACAGGAACGTTGACAATTACCACTAACTGTAATAAACATATCTTTGCCATCTTTTAAATGTAATACAAGTATATCGTAGATTTTTTCTAAATTTGTCTCTAAATTCACTTCAAAACGTACATCACATTTTTCACCTGGATCAATTGTACCACAATATGGTGTTATTCTTAACCATTCTTTACAATAACTTGTATCATCTAATTTTTTAATAAATTCAAATTCTGTTGGTACTTGTCCTGTATTTGCTATAATTATATCACGTTGTTGTGGTTCACGGAATTTAATTAAATCAAAGTTAACTTCAGTTTGATCGATTGTAACTTGTGGTAGAAATTCATTTTCTAATTTATCCATTTTCTTTAATAATTCCTCATGAACTTTTCTAAATTTCTGTTGATCAATTACACTAATTTCTGATTTAAATAATGCACTAACTGGTTTATGATCACTTATTCTAATATACATATGACTACGATATTGAATTTGATAAATACCATGACCACGCCATAATATACGATCAGTCCATGCTGGTGGTCGAGCCTTTTCACTTGTATCAAATATATCCGTATTTAAATCATATTTATATGTTGGTGGGAATATTATATCACCTTCTGTATAATCCTAATTGTTGAATATTAAATTATTTGTATAATTTTTTCTAAATTAATTCATAAAAACTTACCAATAATACATTGCCACGTTCGCGTTGTTGATTCAATTGGTCCGCTTTTAATAGTTTCGTTAACTCACCTTTTGCTAGTAAAGATTTCACTTGAGTTGTATTGAATTCTGTTATACGATAATTCAAATCACCTAACCAATACACTTGACTTTAAATTAAATTTAATTAGAAGACAAATAGAATTATGATAATTTAACATACTCATGTTGTTTAATTGATTGTGGATTACGTCGAAAATTAATTCTAGCATTAATATCTTTATAATCTTGATTACGACGTTCGTATTCTTCAACATGAGCTGCTAGATGGCAATTTACAAAACACAAAGAAGTATTGTGAAGCTCTAAACGTACAGCTACACCACCTTTATTACCCTACAATAAACTAAATTTGAAGCAATTTCAAAAGATAATAATCAAAAAAATTGACCATTTTCCCCAACAATCCAGTTCCTACAGTATCAACAGAGACATTCTTAACAAACGGATAATGTTTAGTATTAACCAAAACCATCAATTGCATGCCAACTAATCGTGTCAAAGCTACCATATGGTACATAGCTTTCGAATGTACACCTTGCATTACACATTTTCTAAATTAAATCATATTTTAATATCAAAATATTTCATGTTATTAAATAAAACCTACTGCCATTCAATTTCTCTTGGTGTATCATTAAACAAGAAGGCTTCCTTACTTAAATCAATTTCTTGTAAACCGATTGCGTAAACATCTGGTGGTTCTTCATCACAACTCAACCATGGACGTAATGAAATTGATGGTGGTTGACCATTTACATTCCAAGTACCAACAAAAATACTAACAATTAACTAATTAATAATTTAAATTTAATTATAAGAAAAAAATAGAATTTTACGTAAATTCTTGTTGTTGTGTATATTCAGCTTCTTTTAATTTCAATTGATAGCGTAGTATTGATTCACGATTTGTTGAAGTTGTCTGTCCTTGAGCGATCCGTAATCGTGGCATTGGTATATCTAAAGTCTTTAAATTTACGTCTTTAATTCTACTTAAAAATTTCGAAATTAATCAAGCAACTTACCTCTGTCATTTCTGGATTGTTTGATAAATTATTGTCAATATTACCACCCGGATATTTGTCAAGCCAATTATGATCTGGTTGTTTATACAAAGACACTACAATTACAATGTTTTAATTAATTTTCTTTTTGAAATGTCGAGTAAAACTAACTTTCTTTTGAACGGATCACTTCCGATGCGAAACTAGAACTCTCATTACCAATTTCAATTTTAAATTGTAATCTATTTTTCCTAAATGTAACGATAAATATTATATGGCTTTGACAATGATAAATTGCTTCAGTATCTAGTGATAAATATAGAACAACAGTTGATTAGAGGAAATATCCTTGATTTGAATAAATAATCGATCTTACCACAAGAGAAATATTGATCAATTGGTATTGCTGTTTCGATTGTTAAATCAGATATACTACTAGGTCTACGTTTTTCACTTATAAAAACAAATAATGCATACGATGATTGATTTTCAACTAATGCTAAAATACGATAATTATCATTCCAAGGTTGGTCAATTAATGAAACATTCAAATGTACCTGTTGTTTTTATGTAATATAATTAAAGAAAATTTCACAGATAAAAAATTGAAATTAAATTATAAATTTTAAAGGATACACATTTAACAGTCTCAGCAGATGAAAATTTTGCTTGTACTATATTAATAACATCTTCATGTACAGCTAACATAATTCATTAATTTGAATTCGACATTTTTATATATTTTTTTAATTAATTGAATCATTAATTAATCATATAAAAAAAGAAATGTTTGATAATTTATATCGAATATCGAATGACGAACATAACCTCAACGTCCAATAAATGTCATCAAACATTACAGAACGAAAATCACTAAGCAAACCATAATAGCACAACACTAAAGTTACTAAAATAATTCAAATTTGAATCAAGTCGTATAAACTTTTATACAGGGTGTAGCTCGATTGCTTGTACTTCTATTGAAAATTCAAAAATACATCGACGAAAGTCAGTATGAACTAAGCTACGACCTTACATAATAAAGACATGGCCAACTAAGAGGTAAAATAGTGTTTTATTTATTTAACTGCTAATGCGGATACAAAATGTATCCATTATTAGTGGTTGCATAAGAACTAATTCAAAATATTGGAAAGGCTTTGTAACATCATTTAACATTATATTTATAACCAAGTACGCTACGTATCTAATTCGCCACACCTTTGAATACATCTCACAATTCATAAATATTTAAGTTTTACATTTTTCTTTCTTATGCAACCACCAAAACCACCTATAATACAGCGAGATATATCATTGGGAGACAACGAACATAATCTGCTTGATTGAAAAGTGTTGTCAACGTTGCCATACGTTGCAATAAAAAATCCCTAAAGAATCGGTAATGTAACTGAAATCACTAGAAAAATTCGAATTTGAATCAAGTCGTCTGGTATTATGATAGCAATTGTTCAAATTTATTATGTTTATATTTTTCTTTTAATTAAAAATTGTTTTAATTATAAACAAAAATTAATTAATTAATTACGTAAAATGTCAGATTGGATACATTGTAATCGTTGTTCATTACGGCATTCATCAAATGTTAAATTTTGTTTAACTGAATGCGGTCATATATTTTGTTCACGGTGTGCTAATACGATTCGTAAGTTTCTAGGTTAATTTTTTATTTGTTTTTATTTGTTCATATTTGGATTGTTTTCTAGGTGAAACAAAGAATTGCCCCCATTGCAATAAATCATGCACGGTATTGCAACTGAGTAAAGATGTAGATCCTAATATATTGGAATATTTTACACCTTTGGAAACTGTACTTGGTAAATCTTTAGAAGTAAGTTAAACTAAACAATAAATCAATATAAACCGTGTTATGTTGAAACACCTGAGATCTTTACTAGTATCGTCTTGGAAAATATTGAAATGTTTATTGGTAAAATATCTACATCTACATCTACAGAATGTTCGTAAACATTCATACACAATGTAACGCATAATATTCATAACTTTTAATTTATGAACATTTCAGAAAACAGCTTTAACTTATCATATGCCTACTTACAATTAGTACAGTAAAAAATCAATTAGTATATGCTTACAATTAGTCCATGGTGTCGTATTAACAGAAAAGTTTTGCAGACTATTTTTCCCATGTACCTAACCCCCTACTATTATTACATGCCTGAACTGAGGCAAGCATGACTTACCCTAAAATGCAATAAAAAGTAGGGGGTGTAGTTACAGTAATAAGATTAATCTAAAAAACTGTTGATGATGCCGTTTCTTCGCAATGGCAACTGATAGAACCGTTTCGGCTTAATCACAAATATTTAAAAATAGAAAGTTACTCTTTCGAGTCAGCCTATATAAAATCTTTGTATTAACTGAAAATTAAGCGATATTCGATACTGATAAAAAAAGGCATAATAGACTACAAATTTATAAATGTACGAAAGTAGACGACGTCTTTATTTTAGTTTGAAAAATCGCAATAGAATTTTTTACATACGAATATCGATTTTGACGGCTTTAACTAGATTGGTGTCGTTTCTATTGGTCGCTTATGTTCAAACTTTTTATTTAAACAAAAAAAAGTTATAGTCTATTTAAGAAAAAAGTACAAAAAAACTTTAATAAGTAACACGACTTGTAAGAGCGCAGATTCCTAATTTTTTCCTGCTTCCAATAAATCTGTTGAAGACCTAAGCAGTTTATTACTTTATTAATTCAATAGAGATTGTCGATTGCAGATGATTATTTAATTAAAATTAACTTTGAAAATAACATTTTAATAGAAGCTATGAATACAGAATTCAATGTTTATTTTTTAAATACTGTTATATAATGGAGAACTCTCTCAATTACTTATTAAAGTTTATTGTCAGCATTGCTAATTCTACTGCCACCAAAATATCTACAGTTTGCGTTGGTAGAACATATTGATATTGAGCAATCCTGACTGTAGGCTTGATTATTACTAAAATGTACTTTTTTTAGTTATATTTCAAAAAGCTTTTCGTTCTCTCTCTCTCTCTCTCTCAAGCTATTTAAATTGGGGTAGTATTTTTATTTTAAGAAGTAATTAGATAAGTGTTATCCGTCCTTTTATTGTTTCATTGCTCTCAACGGTATAAACTAATTCAAAAGTGAATTTTTATTGTTTTTACAAATTATTTCCTAATATAGAGTGACTCATTTAGACTACAAAACTAATTACGTTTTACTTATTTCTTGTTTCGTTTATTGAATGTGTGCTTTTTATTTAGTTCCATATTTATCTATTTATTGTTAGAGATGCATTTTGCTATTGGAGCGCTGTTTTATTTTGATATTCGATAAACTGAAAATATAAAAACGTTCTCTAAAGACATATGTTATGTAGTATATACTTCAAAATTATTATATTTATTCGCTTTTATTGTTATATAATCATAACTTTTTACAGATCTACCGTTTCCAATTAAATCATCGCAATATCCTATTTCAAACTTTATTGAAGAAATATAACTATACAAAAAAAGAGAATATCTCATATTGTCATGCAAATAAAAAGTTGATTGCTGAAAATAAGATGCTGAAATCAATGTTACGTGTAAGTATCTAAAGAATAAAAAAAAAATGAATTACGAGATAATAAACTTATCGTTATAATAAAGTCTACAGGTCATGGTAATTATCCATTAATAACAAGCACACCAGTTAGTCAAATTTCGTCAAATGGTCGACAACATTATCAACAAAATGGTTCAAATATGTCCTCATTACAAACACCAGACAGTTATAATATGCAACAACAACAACAACAGCAACAGCAAAAAACACCAACTATGTATCCTGGATTTGCTAAAAGAACCATACCACAGGTAATGTCGCTATTTTCATTATTTAATTTAAATTGAAAACGGTATAGAATATGTGGTAATAATTGTTGCAATAATTGTTAATTTTATAATTACAAAACTCTTTCGTTATAGTCTATATGTACATATTATGTCCTCATGTTATTAGCACTCTTAACACATACATACCTACACATCCCATCCATTCGTTCAGACATACCTACACTAAGTACATAATATACGTAAGTACATATTTGTACATAGACACAAAGTAAATATAAATACGTACATACATATGTATGTAAAGTATACAGGTACTATTACGCAAAATGTAAGTCTGTATTATTAGAATTCTGTTTTATTTTGTTATGTGAACTTTACATCGTCTTCTATTTGTGGAAATAATAATAATAATAATAATAATAATAATAATAATAATGATGATAATAATAATGGAAATGATAATGGTTTATGTATATGTATTTTCGTCTTTTTTCCAACAGTTATTGATATGATAATATTTTAAACAATACTTATTTATGCATAAAAGTTAAAAAGTGGAAACAATAAACTGATAATGGTAAACGGTGGGTAGTGTGCTGGATATAACTTATGGCTGTTTTCATATAAGTATTTATGTTCCTTTTATTTTAAAATCTCTATGCTGTAACATTTAGTTTTTTCCTCTCTCTTTACATTTCCATGCGCCTATACATTTTTTTTACAATTTTATATAGTATAAGAAAACTTTTAAAACAAAGTCCATTCACTAAAGAATATTTTCCATGCATAGGTATACTTATTGTATCCATAGTGAACGTTTTAAAGTATAAACATATAAGATTTTTTCCAATTTATATAAATCTACTTTCCTCTTGAAAGACTTAATGGTTGTAAAGAATTTTGGTTATAAATAAATAGGATAGAGCTTAAAGGATATTTCTTGAAAATCTTATAGATTGATATTCCAATCGAATTATTTTTCTATTTATTTATTTATAAAGATAATGAATTCTATTTTGATTCGATATTTTAACATAAAAACATCTTGTCTTAAGGGCTCTTGATTTATTTGAAATTCTTGTTTGTGAAGAAATTCGAATAAATGTTTTATTTCTATGTCAGAAGAGTTTGAATAATTTTTACATTTTAAAACAATATCGACTTGAATAATGGTAATAATATACGTAAGACGTTTAGGTAATTAGGAGAACAAATATAAAAAAAGACGGTAAAGCCTTAAGCTTATTACACACGAAATTCAAAAATTTTATTTGTATAATTTATGGAATTAGTTAATTTCTTACACCCAAGTGTGTGTATGTGTAAAAAAATTTCAAATAAAGACGCAAGTTTTACTTATACACAGATCATCACTATCATTTCTATAAGTTGTCATTTAATTAACTTTTCCAGTGTGTAGTTGCCTTTATTTATATTGATTGCTATTAGGTTTGCTTCATTAAACTTATATAAATGAGTCGATAAAATAATAATGGTGTATACTCAGGAATGAACTTACATAAAACTTATTTCATCAATTATTTATCAAAACGTACATAAAACGGTACAGAATTGTTTAAAAAACACTTTCTTTTTTCTACTAATTTTGTAGACTTTACTTTATAATATGTACTATAATGGTCAAAGTTTCTTTGTTTTAATTTTTTAATGACTGTCTTATAAGAAGACACTTTGTAATTTTCTAGACAATACCAACTTGTATAAAATTTACAATTCCTTAGTTTATTAGAATCGATTCTATAAATAATAAATAGATTTCGATGTCGGAACCTAATATTTTATTCAATATTTCTCGGAATAACGCTTATCGAAAAATTGATTTTCTAAGGGAGGAATTTCATCTGACATTTTACTGTTTTTTTTTCAAAAATGGATTGAAATCGAAATTATTAAAAATCTATCGTTCCTAATTATGTAACTGTCTATCTTTTGAAAATATCAACATTTATAATATACTACTAATTATGTTGAAATTAATTTTATTTTTCTTCTATTGCTATTATTATTATTGTTAGTGGTAGTAGTATTATTAGATTGATTAAAGTTGTAATTAAATTTTATGTGTAGAGGGAAACTTTTTGATTTTCGTCATGAAAACTTGTTGCTCTTCAAACAATTTCCTTCTAGCAAATTGACATTGGCACAATCCCAAAATTGAAAATGTTTTCATTTCTCATCAAATTATTAAGTAATCAGATATAATATGAATGTAAAGAGTCTGAGATGATTATATGTACTTGAAGAAAAGATGGATTTTATTGATTCACTGTTTTCAAAAGAATTATAGAATTACAATTGGATAGTAAATTTTTTTTACAATACATACTTGAATGTATACGTATTTGAATAATGGAAATGATCGGTTGTTTGTTATCATAATACAAGTTATGAAGAATATCCATTATACATGAATATGTATTAAATACGACATCAAACACAGTATTTTTTCCTCTTACGATTACCTTGAATTTATAGTCGTCATTTATATTGCTGTTAGCAATAAAATTTATAATCATACTCTGATTTTACGCAATTTCTTGTTTAAAGATGAAAATAAGGTTAATGAGAATCAATCTTCCGGTTACATTTTTATTACAAAAAGTTTTTATTTAAAAAAAGAACAAACAAAATGATTTATTTTATCTGTACTGTAATTAAAACTGGTAAAGTTACTGATGATTCATGAGGTGTAAAATACTCCAAGTTGAATCATAGAAAATAGACATTAGATTTAACTTATAATGAGACGTTAAAGACTATTAGTTTGTTGAAACTTAAATAGATGGTTGAAGTAATTAAAAAGTTTCAACTCTATTAACGAAAATTTCAAAGAGAATTGTACACGAAATAAAATATTAACCATAAAAGAAAAAGAACATATACATATAATTTTACGTTTTTCATTTTTTTTTAATAATAGTGATTTTATTTTTCAATAATAACCAAAATTATTGGCATTTTTCGCTGTATGTAGGTCTAGAGTAATTTTGTTATAGCTACATACTATATTGGTAAATGGGCGCATTATCTTTATTTATGAGGTAATCGATCAATATTGATATTAGATTAGGTGCTCTGCTTTTGGGAAATGATTTAATATAACAAATTATTACATGGAAATCCAATATTTTTATTAGGAATTATAACAATTATTCCAATTTAACTATTCTAGAATGTCTCTTATTCTTACAATGTGTTTGTTCTGAAAAAAAAAGAACGATTTTAAAGAGAATATAACGAACGTTTCAATTCTAATGATTAGCATAAAATACAATACATATTTGATAAGCCGATTCCGATGAATCGATGGCACCCTTAAATAAAAGACAAGTTTTCATATTAAAAGAATGTCTCATTGGGACCTCATTGTTATGTAAATGGAAGTGCTTCGCAATGACCTCGATTTCAATACACAAATAAGTAACGTTTCGTGTTCAATATATCCCATTAGTCCTACATGACGAACCTATTTTCTACATAGCTTCCATTTTCCTTAACCCTTGACTAAAAAGTATCGCCAACCTATATTTTGCGGGGGGGGGGGGGGAGAATAATATATATCGTATTATATTCGAATACCTTTGAATTAGATATGAGACTTGATGATTGAAAGTCGATGTTCATATTGGAGCAGTTTTTCTTTGTAGAAAGTAGACCGGAGAAATAGAATTTTTAATAATTTGTCTCAATTTGGATAAAAATAACATGACTAATTTACAATGGGGGTTTATGTTAAACAAGAGTATGTTATATGTTAGGTAGCATAGAATTATAAAACAAAATACATAAATTGATTCTTTATTATATTACATGTTTATATTGGTAAAATAGTACAAAGGTTGTATGTTTATGTTGAATGCTATGAAGAATTTAAACAAACATTTTTTATTGGACATCCTCTTCAGGCTTTATATGTAGTATAAGGATGACCCGCTTGGAATGCAAATTATTTTTTATTCCTTTCCATATATGTATAAATAAAAATTCACCACAACTTTGATGTAAATAGGCAAAAGATTTCGGAATTTATAAATAAATTCATAGAATATCTGCTTAACTTACAATGAGTTATAGGCAGGGTCGGCCCTAGCGAGTCTAAAGCCCTGAGGTGAGCTTTTTGGTGTCCTTCCATGAAGTCAGATAATAAATTCATATAGATTTTATGCCGCCTTTACTGTGCCTCACATTCTAAAGCTGTCACTGGTTTTAGAAGGCTCTTGAAGTTGCACTAATGTCACCATTTTTTATAATAATTGTTCCTATATCTTTTTATTATTTTATTAGTACATATTTTAATTGTATGAAAGTTTATTTACGCTTGAAATTTTAGGGGTAAATAATAATAATAATGGTTTAGAATAGATACGTTGTTGAATTTATTATTGTTGATTGTTTTCTCACGTGGACTAAGCTGATGGTTGAAATTCATCTGACAGGTAGCTGAAGTTAACTTTACTTTGTTAATTAGTTCTTTAACACGCTTTGCATTGTTATAGATTAAACAAAAACGGGTTTCATCAGAAAGTTTTGTATAGTAAACTGTAGACTGAACGATGATAATTTATGCAAGTTGTGTTATATTCGTATTAAAATCAACAAAACTTTAAAAAATTATTCTATTATAACAATATACATAGCTAATTCTTATGTAAGCCATAGTGACCGAATTGAAAAGCTATTATATTTTGAACTTGGTAATTAGCGGACTCGAAAATCTATATATAGATGACTCGTCATTGCACATACTGAACGTGCTATTTCAGCCTATTTGAACATTTTGCATAAAAGATTAAACGTAAAAATAAGTTTTGTTTGGGTGTTTCTATTTTTTTTTCTCTCTCTTCTAAATACAAATCGTTTAGTTGACTGGAAATTATGAGTTCACATTTCAAAATAAAAATCTGTTTAGTTTATGGACGTCAAAAGATTATAAATGTCTGTCAAGTTACATGAATTAATAAATTAAACAAACAAATAATTACTTTAAAAAAAAGATTTATTTAAATTTCTTTATATAGAAAAAGTTTGTATGAATGTTCAGTCTAATTATTAATTTCAGAGTTTATTTGGTTCAGCATCTTCTTCATCTTGTGCACCATCACCTGCTCACATGGTACCACCAAGTAATAATCATGGTAGAATATCAGTTCCACCGATTCATCGTTCTTTACAAAAAGGGACAATGTTCAGTTTAGATGAGCTACGTCGTGTTACCAGCAAGTCCAATTAAACCTAGTATTTAAGAAACTCTAGTTATAATTTGTTTTGGTATGATACATTTTGGAAAGTACATACGTTGGATTATTATTCTAATTTCATTATAGAAGCATATTGGTTTAATTTTAATAATTTACAAATGGCAATTTAGATATTCGTACGTGTTTCGCCAAGTATTGATATTTGACGTTATACATATATGTGTGTAATTTTATAAACTGTACCCTCATTGAATTGGAAATGTAATGTTATTTTAGTGATGCATTTCCTATGTATAAATAGTAAATGGCACAGATACAATATTAATTCCACTAGAAATTGTTGAACCTTAGCGAAACAACGGTAACAAAACTGCAATTGGTATATTATTTTTCGATATATCTGATTTAATATTCGGTATATCATTATTTTTCATCGTATGTACTTTCGTTTTTTCTTCCTTTTTGTATTTGAAATAAATTAATTTATTTAAAGTTTAATTTGATTAGTAAATAGTTAGATTGACCATCTATAAGTTCGTTGTTGTGTAACTGATGAATTCAGTTAAATATCAGCGTCAATAGATACGAAGATGTTTCGGTCATAGAGCACAATTGTTAATTTTGTTGTTGTTAATTTTAAATGTTAAAGAGTTAGATCAGAACCACTTACTGTAAATGAAGACATGTACATTAGTAGACATAGACAGAAGCCACACGCGACTGTACTCTCGCTGGACCACGCCAGAAAGACACAGTTGTACTGGTAGACAGAAGGTGGTAATTATAACGTGTGTATGATTACAGCACTAGATCACTAAAAAACAGCTGCGATATAAATACTAACAACAGTTATTTTTTAAATGGCTTACAAAAGAAATCAAACAGATAATGAAGATACATTATAGTAATTTAATAATTATTCTATTTAAAATCTGTTTGATTGTCAAATCTTGGATTTTTTAAAAGGTAGGTGTGATGGTACATAAAATTGGTATAGAGTATGTATTGTATATATAAGATGAAAGAGACAAGTTTGTCAAATTCGATTTGGTCTAACTTTGGTTTAATCAACAATAGAAAATAAAGGTACAATTCATCAAATACATGCTGATATAAATAAATGATAATATAATATAAGGTAGACTCAGAACTAAACAAAATAATCACTCAACATTTACATGGCCTAGACAATAGAACTAAACAACAGAGGATGTCTACGCGCGTACGCCACGAAACACAATTTACAACGAAAAAAATAATAATCAAATCAAGAAAGAAAAACAATAATAATAATAATGATAATTATCCAAAAAAAAAAAAGAAAACATAACACTTATAGGTTTACCGAACATCCTCGTCATTCATCAATTATTATAATCAATTTTCTTGTTTTTTTTTTTTTGTAATTAATTTACAAGCAACGGTATTACCCGTTGCAGTTAACTAGTAAAAATATCTCACAGTTCATTATAAATAGCAGCTAGATGAAATCCTGAGTTAAGGACACACTGGCACTGTGCTGTGTCGTGTAGTACGGGTACTGCACAAGAACGGTACTGGTACGATAAAAAATTTATTATAAGTTTCAATTAAATCAACTTGGCTGGCTTTCGTCTCTTGTTTTGTTTGGCCTTTTATATATTTTTTTTATTAATTTAATTAATTTTTTTTTTTTTGTAAATATTTGTTTATCTCTTTGGCTAATACGGTTTCGATGCATCTTTGGCCCGTTTTAATTGCACCTTAAGACGTTTCGTGCCTATTTGGAATCCGTTCATTGCAGCAATAGCTTGTTGTGCTGATGTTGCATTGTCGAATGACACAAAACCGAAACACTTGGATAGATTAGTTTGCTTGTCTATAAACACCTTTGCTGATATAACTGGACCGAATGGTAGGAACGTTGATGCCAGATCCGTATCGGTGAACTCTTGTGGTAGATGATAGATGAATAGATTACATCCATCCGGACCTGGAACATGAATATGTTATCTTCACACACACTCACACACCCAACCGCCAACATGATGAAATGAAGGAAAAAAATGACCGAGCCCATCAACAGAAAAACCAACTAAAACCTACACTTGTTGTAAGTGGCATATTTATTTTATAATTATTTTTCTTTTTGATACGAAATGAATATGCAACTGTGTAGAATTTCAAATGTTATTGCAATATTTATGTTATGAAGTTGCAAGTGAATTTTCACAAATTTCTTTCTCTGTTTTTGTTTTTGCATGGTAACAAGAACAAATCGAACGAAAAACAATTTGTCAATATATTCCTAATATACTTTCGTTCCTTTTAAACGAACGAAACTAACTAACAAAAATTTACATGATAATAATTCTAACAGATTTTACGAGATTTACAAGATTGAAAATTGTATTGTATATGTAAACACTTAACTGATACATATATGCATAAGTAAATTGTCTTGCTTCTCATCTTCTGTTGATTTTGTATGCATGCATGTTATAGTGTGTTAGATTTACGACTTGTCTGTATATAAAATTTCAACTAAATAACTGATGCAGGAACAATTATAACTTTAACTACCACCATTATGTTTATCTTTAAACAGACAAAACAATAATAATAACAACTAATAAACTATTTATGAATTTAACATAATAACAACAGTACAGTGGATGGTTTTTAATTAAAAATCAACAAGATTTGCATAGGAAGACTAGATGAATCAAGTCTACTTGTTATTATAGATATAAACAAGAGAATTATTAACATTTATTAAATTCCAATTTAATTGCTAGAAAAATATTGTTGATCAGGAAGAATTATTTTTTAAATATGGAAATTTATTCATACTATATTATTGTCAATATTATATTCGGCATTTTACATCCAAACATTTCCTGCATTTAGAGAAATTTATTGTTGGATTATTATTGTAGCAAGATAGATGACACTACTTATAAATCATCGGTATATTGTGTTCATTCAATGATGCATCGAATTCTCTTTTTTTTTTACCTATGAAATACGTAATAGTGAATTAAAATTTATCGATTTTAGTCACTGACTAGTTCTAGAATCGCGATAAACAAACAACAAAATTGTCAATTTTCAATCATCGATATCTCGCTTGTTTTTTAAGATATTTGAAATAGTAAACGTGCGTTAGATGAAGCACTTCAAGCTGTATGTTCTAAAGCTTTTTATTTTGGAAAAATATTATAAAATACTGAATGGCAGAAAACACACTTGGACCCTGATGTTTTTTTGTACATTTTCCTTCATAACTGGCTAAATTTTAGCCAATATTCAATCATTATAAGGTGAATTTATATAGCAAATTGGAAAGCTCTCCAAATCATCAAGAATTTTCTCGATAGACTTGTTAGTTTTCCGATAATTGAAGCAAAAAAAAAATCGAACAGTGATGCATAATTTTAAAGATAGAGAAAGATACTCTTGTTTTTAGAAAGCTAATATAAAGGAAAAGGACATGAAGCTCGCCTTAAAAAGAAACTGAAAATTAATTGAATTTGACGGAAAATTTGAACTATTATTTAGAACTATTCAAATTCATTAATTTCCTTCTTGATTGATAGAAAAATGTAGGAAATTTTATCTACTTTACAATCATATCATTATAAGTGGGAAATATTATAAAAATCTGACGGGAATTCGGTTTCAATGTACATAGATCGGATTTGTGTTTATTGTTATTAGTTCGATGTATTCCAGATAGATGGTGTGGTC
The DNA here is from genome assembly GCA_039776855.1 of Mylabris sibirica. Lineage (NCBI taxonomy): Eukaryota > Metazoa > Arthropoda > Insecta > Coleoptera > Meloidae > Mylabris > Mylabris sibirica. The sequence continues at coordinate 12,900,349 of CM077843.1, read as the reverse complement.
ATTATTGTTTCTATACTATGTTTAAGAATTCAACATTGCCAGACGTCCTTTAAATTTATGAATGAGACTACACCTCCTGCTTATAGCAGCCGCTAATACAACGACAAGAACATCAACCGGTGGAAAAAATTGAAATAAATAAACAGAATGGGAAACGAACAAATATGAAATGAATGCAAAAAACATTAACAAGAAGCCCTATTCAATAGAAGCAGGAGGCGTAGTCTCATTTATAAATGTAACAACGTCTGGCAACTTTGAATTCTCAAACACAGTACAGAGACAATAATGATATATATATGGTAGACTAATCACAATAACAATTTTTTAAATTTTTTACAACTATCAAAACTCATAAGAGTCATAAGCTTATCGAGAAAATTCTTCAACATTTAGAAAGTTCTATCAATAAGCCAGTTATGAAGGAAAATCCTTTACAAGATGCACCTTGAAATTCTCAATCTAACGCACATTTACTTTTTTCAATATCTCAAAAAACAAGCGAGGCATCGATATTGGAAAATTGACCATTTTGGCACGCTGTTTCAAGTAATATGTACGGAAAGTACCCCTTTTTTGAGAAAATTTCATTTAAGATCGTTATAGTTTAGAGTTGGTGTGTACGTTAATTCTGTGGATGTTCCCGATAATTTAGAATTTTATTTGTTTTCTATCACTATTGATCGATCCAAGGTTATAAAAATGTTTGATAGCGTTTAGTGAATAATAAAACATCGTAATGACTAACACATAAAAATTGTCGACATACGATTTTAGTGTTGTGCAATTTACAACGAAGCTTTCGTATACCATACCATAACTGTACTGATTGATTGGCTTTTTAACTTTTTAAGATGTTTTAGAGTAGAAATTTTAATGATTTTTGAATTTACACCTCTATCACGTAAATTTGATGCTTTAAATTAAAGTAGTTATTAAATAACAACGAGTAAAAACAACAACAGGCAAATATGTTAGTAGAAATTAAAAACAACAACAACTTACCCTCGATTTGTTTGCCAGCAGCGGCAATAGCGGCGGCATTAATCGTTGCACTAGTGATGAGTGATCCATATGTTGATAAATCAGGAGCTGAAATGCCTGACTGTAAACCAGCAGTCAATGTTCGTTCAACTCCAGCACTTTTACCTAACAAATTTGCAACACATAAAGGTGTAGCAGCAGCGGCGGCGGCAGCGGCTGCTGCAGTTGGCTGTGACATTGCCGCTAATGTAACTAAATTTTGTACACCAATTGGTGCTAATAAATTATCAGCACTAGTTAATAATTGTTGTTGTAATAATGCTGAACCACTACTCATTGCTTGTAATAATTGTAAAGATGTTGCATCATTTGATAATACTGGACTATATTGTTGTGGTGGTGTTTGTAATTGTGGTGTTGTTGTTGCTAATGCATTCCATACATTTGCTTGCATTTGTTGTTGCCGTTTTAATTCTTTTTCTTTTTGTGTATCAGCAAATTTAACTACCAACGGTGCTGAACAACCCTCCATTGTTTGTGATTGATGTAATGCTTTTATGGCACTAAGGGCTGATTGTTTACTAGCGAATGTTACAAAAGCACAACCTTTTGAATTGCCGGCTGTATCGCGCAATACACTACATTCTTCTATCGTACCATAATTACTGAATAGGGCACGAACATCGTTTTCACATAATTTCTTACTTAACATACCCACAAACAACTTCCTCTCTGGAACAAACAAACAAACAACAATTAAAGATAATATACATTAAACTATAATAATCTTATCTGTAAATATAATCAAGAAGTAACTAACTATGCAAAATTATTTAAAGTTGCGATTATCGAGCTCAATGCAGTTGACCCAAATAGATTATTCATCTTAATCATCACTAAAAAAATAATACCAAACAAAGGGTAAAAAGACAAATAGACAAATATTCTATCATTAATGTAATATAATATTTAAAAACATTATACTCTAATAACAATCCATTATATTTTAGTACGATATTGACACAATGCTTATCTAAAAATATAAAGCTAGTGTTATTTTTCAAAGTATGACAGTTCACGTTAATTACGACATAAACATTGCATTATAAATATCGTATGTAGAGAGATAATTTTGAAAGTAATTATAATTTAAATAATTTTCTGGAAAAAAAACCTAATAAACAGGACAACAAATATCTTGAATGCTTTTAGCATTATCAATAATTTAGCGATCCTTACTGTTATCGTTACAATTCTAATTATTGTCGACCTTCTTTCCGCATTCCAAATGTGAACACTACATACATATGTACTTATATCTTTGACTATAAGACATTTTAAATTGTTTTAAAAAAGTCAAAACTTTTGATAAAGCGTAAAGCTCCATACTTTTAAGCATAGGAATTTTGTTGTTAAATCATGAAAAACAGATGATTTAGACACATATTCACCTTTCGCAAAATAAACTGCAGATGGCTACTTTGACCGTCTTTTGGCATGGCAATTCTCATTTAAAATCTTCCAAATTATTCTTTTAATTTTAAACTAATTCGATAATTATGAATTGGAAACAAAAAATCTACAATTATTACTAATATTATTTGTATTTAGCAGCGAGATTTGCCCGCATTTGCGAGCAGGTGACGTCACTGCTCTGAACTATCTTCCAATCGTACTCGATAATGGTGTTATTCGTTTATTTGTTACCATTGTAACATTATAATCATCCAACATAGTTGATGAAATGAGTGAGCGATATCACAAACAATAAACAGGCGGTTTACTGTCGCTGATTTTTGCCCCCTTCTTGCTCTATTTTTCTAAACTCCAAGAGTAGGTGGGTTCAAGCATAGTGGTCGTTTGGGCCTTGTGAATTTCGACTTAAAAGTCAACTTTGTGGTTGTGGTGCACAAAGAAATGAATAGCAATGGATAATTTACAATTCATACTAGATGCTCTCAACTTTTTTTTTAGAATCAGATAGTTTCACCTCTACATTGTCCATTTCCATTCATTGAAATTATGTTAGGAAATTTCCTTTGTGCACCTCAACCACAAAGTAATTTGACTTATAAGTCGAAATTCATAAAGCCCAGGTAGCCACTATGCTTCCGATTATAGTAAAAATCGAGAATAAAGTGTGCCTATGGGCTATGGCGTGTGATGACGATAATAGCACTACAATTTAAAATACAATTCACGATCCCGCTGCTAAATCGTTATAGATAAAAGCCCATAAATTGTAATCACGGGGAGCGTACGGTGCTCTATATGCATCCGTGTCCATATTATCTAGACTGTCTAAATATCTGCTCCTTAGTAATAAACTATTATCTGAGAATTTTATCTGTAAAAAGACTGTAACTCTGAATTGGTGACTGAAACACTGATTTTATCACTAATTAAAATTAAAACTATTTTTAACATTGAAAAATCTTCAACAGTAATATTCTATTTTATAACTTATAATAAGATTCCAGGTTTTTTTCCACTAATATTCTTCATCATTATCATTAAAACAAAATTACCTTTTGAAGAGGATTGAATTGTTAAACGTGTTGTAGTATAAATATTTGTTCTATTTTCGTTTCGTTTTATTTAACAAATAAAGCTAGGATCCAAAATATTGATTAGAGTGTATGTATGGTGATTATTACAAAAAAAAAAAAAAATAATTCAAGTTTTATTTACACCCTTATTTACCCAAAAATTGTAAGATTAACAATACCAACAAAGTAAATGCAACAACAACGAGGACAACAATACGTTATTGTTCTGTTAAAATAACGAATTTGTGTTAAATGGTTTTAGATTTTCTTTTATGGAATGATTCTCAATTCTAGGGCTATACAACCGGGGATTTTATGTTTTAAACGTTACTTGTTTCAGCAATAAGCCATTTTACTTGAAACGTTTATTTCACAATTGAGTTACATTACTTTTTTCAGAGGGATTTTCGTCTACACATTCTCCGATTACAGCCAGTAAAAGAAACTCGTTTTTTGTATTTTTTTGGTGGTGGTGTTGGTAGTGAAATATTAGAGAAAACGCTTAACCGTTAGTAGAGAGTCAAGGGGGAAAATCCTGGCAAAATAAATCAATTCAAAGTTAAAACATAATTATTTATGTGTCATACGCAACATCATCATCAACAACAACAACGGCAAAAAATGGGAACGAAAAAACAAAAAATATTGATGATAAATGTAACTTTTATTTAATTATTCTACAAATCGATTTATAGCGGAAAACATCAACTGTTGAATACGGATAGAGAGAGAAGAAATGGAAATTATTGAAAATCACATACAGTCCTATATTTTTACAACACTGCCAAGACTTACGTAAAACAGAATTTTCCTATTTTAATGATGCTTAAATACTGTAATTATAAAATACTCTCCCATATATGGCTGTAATTTAAACAGAAAAAAACGCAATTAAGAAAGTAAATTATGTGTATTTAAAGTAAAAAAAATGTATTTCCGACAAAAGCGGAATTAGCTAAATTTAGAAATTTACCAATAATAGAGAATCATCTCGATATAGCGAACCGGCAATTCCAATTAGAAATATCAAATGAGATGGATAATAAATAATAAATTAAAAATAAAGTAGATATTTATATAGTTCGGATTGCTAGTTATTTCACTAATTATGATTTCATTAACAATATTTTTCATTTAATACCGACTAACCGTTTAACAGGAAATGAAATTTGATAAGTTCATACACACCTGTGTGTGCAAGTCGATTTGTAAGCAGATTACAATGTATTTTTCCTACAAACTAATCAATCTAATACAATTATAATGAAATAAAAAAAAATAGCAAAAAATTTCTTACCACAAATTGAGAATAAATACAACAAGATTAAGAGGAGGAGATGGAGGATATATCATTTCGTCAAGGAAATTTCCCTAGGGATTGTATAAAACATCAAATATCACCTGTTAGAGAGGAATATTAGACATTTTTTTTTGTTGTTGTGTTGTTACCCCAAAATGTTTTTCAATTAAACCGAGACGAAGAAAAAAAATTAAAAAATACTGATACTTCTTAAAAATTATTAAGTAATCAAAAAAAGAAGAATGAATATAACATAGAAAACCTTGCCAGGAAGTCAATATTTACTTTTGCAGGAATTTAAGAATGTTATCTTGAAATATTTGTAGAAATTATATTTAAATATTCCTTTAAATCACACAATAAACTTATTTTTTTTTGCATATTCACTCGATTTTTTAAATTGTTAAAATTGAATCCATTTACACGTAGCGGAAATTACAACAATAACATATCCTGTAATTAAAATGTCAACAAAACTGATGGAATTTATATAAAAATCAATAGATTTCATAAGAATTCTTCAATGAAAGAGAATCAAACAATTTTTTATTGTAAATTATTACCTATCTACCTTGGTAATTTCTCATGATTTCTAGTAATAAAGTACAAGGTCAGATAATGTGAATAATAATAATTTTTTTCCTATTTCTACATACATATTTTTATTGTTATTTGTTCTAATGAAATATACTCGCTATTAGATAAATCAAAAACTTTAATTTTGTTATTATTTTCATTGTAAAACAATAGGTAATTATTTTATAAATTTCAATAGAATTAAAGAAATCAATAAGTCATTTTTGTTGTTGTTTTTAAATACAACAATTAAAATAAAATATTTATGAATACTTTAGAAATTATTATGAATTATAATCAATAATTAGTGTGTTATCCTTCCCCTTTTTGACTTTGATCCTCGATTCGGACAAATTCAATAATAAATTATTATTATTATTGTTCAAGGATAATGGAATGAAAGAAAAGAATTGTAAAGCTTTTCAAAAATATTCAAATGCATCTCTATTTATCTCCTGATGCTTTTATCATTTTTGTTTACGATATTACACCATCTGTATTCTATTACAAAAAGAAAAGCTCCCGACAATAGAATGTTACAAAAAAATAAAAATTTAACACAATGAAAAATTTCTATCATTTATAAAATCGATCTAAACAACTAGAAAAATAGAATAATCTGTTTGTTTATTGTATGAAAACAATCTTAGAGTTAGTTATAATAAGCATAAAGGATATTCTAGATAGAGTTGTTGCAGGGATATAAGAATATAGTGAAAGAGAATCACAAACATCCCTCTAGGGTGCAACAATACAGGACTAGTCTTGTAAGTTAATTGAGGTGTCAACTTTGTAAAATGGGTAGATTTTTTGCCGTTGTTTGTGTTGTTGCTATTATTATTATTAAGATTCCTTATTTTCATTCTAGGGTAGTTTGAGATTATCAAGTTGTGTTTTTAATAGAGTTAGTTGTTATATTTAAAAGATTTTCTCTTGTTAAGATTTCCCTCGAAAAGGTGTAAACCGCGTTTTCATCCCTTGTTAGGAGGTTGAATAGAAAATTACAAAATGAAACACCAGCTCAAGGATTTTCTGTATTTAAAACAGTTATCATGCAATTTAAACATTTGAAAATTAATCATTAGGAACTGAGCTGAAAACTGAAGAAAAAACGTTATTTTCGCAGGAACGAAAACTGGACCTGAACCGATATTTTTTTCAAATGAATCCGAACAAAAACCGAAACAAAAGAAAACGGTTCGCAACCCTGGTTTATGGGTTTTTATTTGTGGCGTCGCCTTGAAATCTCCGATTTATTTACATATTTATTCACATATCCCATTCAATTAAATAAACAAATATTGAGTGTTATCAAAAATAAATTTTTCAAGTGGTGTAAATTTTCTTGCAATACAACACTTGAGACTACTGGGAAATTTAAAGATTCAATAATAAACGTTATAAGAATTTTAAACACTAATAATATAATCAATGATATTTTTATAAAATTGTTATAATAGAGGGATTTGTATTATGTACCTGGCACCATGTAAGGACTAGATATAGGTGCCGGCTGCCAATACGATGCTGTAATAGCCGGATACAGGCCTTTTGATGATGATGATGTTGTTGTTGTTATAGTAGTGCGACTCTTCATTTCACTATTATAACTCCTGCAACTTGTTGCTGTTGCACTTTCAGTCGAACACATCACATCTCTCGCGTTATCTCGTCGTCGTCGTCTCGACACACAAACACATATACACATAGGGTAATGTACGGTACCGGCGTCAGCGTCGTCGTCGTTTTCTCTATTTCATATTACAATGGAAAAATGCGTCGTTTTTTTTCCTTTATCTCTATCAACTTATAGTAAACATATAGTAGTAGGTGTTAACGTACCGCACACAATCAGTCGACTAAAGTAGGAAAAACAGTACGACTCATTTAACCGACAAACTCGCGTAACAACAACACTGACTAACAACAACAACAACGACGACGGCGACGACGACGACCATCACAGTACAAATACACATACATAACAGAATACAAAACAAACCCACAATGTGAGAGTCACACACATATACAATACGAATACAGTCGTCAATTCATGACAGTACGCCAAGTTCTGTGACGAATACAAAACACTAAAATACATCCGACTAGAAGACAGCTTATATTCCATCCATCTATCGATAATATACCGGACGTTGTCATTGTAAAATAAACGATAATTGAACGAGAAATAATAGCGTATAATAATAATAATGAAAATGCTAATGATGAAAAGCGCCCCGACGCCACACAACTTATAGAGTTGTTGGTGGCACCGACGTCGGGACGGATCTGACCAAAACTCCCAATAGTATTAGAATGAGATAGATTTAATTATATGCAATATAGTTGGAAAACCAGTCAAGCACACACACACACACACACACAGCACACACCTTACTAACTAACCCACTTCTCTCTTGCACTTTTCTCAAACATATACTTGGCCCGAAACGAAAACAGTAAAATTACTGTTTTCTTTTTGTTGTTGTTGTTGTTTTGCAAGCAAAAATAAAACAACAAAACGAGAAAAACCATCATCACCATCATCAAATTGTATTTAATGTCGAAATTATTACATATGTAAAATTAACGCAGACTTAATGCAAACTGACAGCAAATAGAAATTTTACACATGTTCACATTCTTGAGAACATGACAGGTAGAAATGTGTGTTATTATAAACTAATATTCTAGCATAATATGAAGGAAATTTCAACAATTTAGATTGATTCAATTAAATATAAACTACTGAAATTTTCACACATCATTTAAGCCCAATCATCATCTACATAGTAATTTAATAGACAGGTAAATAATCCATCATCAGTAAGGAATAATTCGTGTTTTTTCCCATATTGTCGAGACAATTGTGTTTATAATAAAACTTACAAAATCCGATGAATAATGCAATGTTTATAAATAAATCGTTTATTTATTTATTTTTGCATCCGTCTTTCTAGAAGAGTAACGTGATGAATATTCTGATTTGAAAATTATAAAATTTTTGTAATTTAATATTTGTTAATATCTATAATTAACCAGATAGTCAATCAAATATTATCCTATTACTAATACTACTACTAGTTAATTAACAGTTTAATAAAATAAATTCTAAATTGGACATTTTAATTAAAATATACACCAAAAGTTCAATCTATCTAGTAATACGAAACTATGATTATTAAATATGTTAATCAATGATATTAATCCCTTTAAAATGATATTTATTGCATTAGTTGGGGAAATGTAATTAATACCTATGTATGTATACACAGATAGAAAAATATGGGTGGATATCATTTTATCATAATTTCAGTTCAAATTAATAATCGAAATTTTAATTTTTATTAATTATATTCGTTTGATAATTAAAATTAAAATACTCTAGTTGCTAAAAAAAATGCAAGTGTTTCTAGTTGCACCTATCGGAATTCACTTCCAAAATCTAATTCTACTATAATAATAAAATAGTTGACAAGTATGCAAATAAGACTATCATTGCCATTTAAATAACAGTTACATAATATCTAACTCATTCATTGCAAGACAGGCCCGTAGTTTGCTTTTTTGAGTTTAGTGCAACAGTAAAATGGTCCAAATTTTTGGAATTTTTCGTAATAATCCATTTAACTTTTAAAAATTAAATTTCATAATAAATCCCCATGTAGAAGCTTTCCAACAAAGTATCGTATAATTCTTTATCTTTAAAATAGTTCAAGATAACTCCCAGTAAAAATTGTACGATTTTATTAATTTTTCGGAAAATTAACACGCCGATCGGTAAATTTTTTGAAGATTTGGAAAACTCTTCTAATTTCCTATCAACAGCATTGCAAAATAAAAATTATTGACTTGTAAGTTATGAGGAAAAATATAAAAAAAAGCATGCTCCATGATTTTCCTCTGTAATTCAAAACTTCATCGAGAATTTCCAAGACAAAAACAGTATTTAGATGCCCTTTGAAATGCTTTTTCTGATGCTGTATCATGTATTTCAATAACTAGCACCATCAAAATAAATAATGTCTTATAATTAGTACTGATGATAGTAACTTTCACTTATTGCTAGAAATAGGCGACTAATATTGTGGTTAGAGTTTGTCTCTAAAAAGTTACGGAATACGAGCCGTAGTGTTGATTTTAGCGAATTTTTTTAAAAAAAATTAGCTAATGACGAGATCCTCACTTTTGAATTTCCGAAAAATTTTTGCACAGAAGTTCGTTTTGGAACCTCAGGAACCCATATCCACCGTTCGTTAAAATTTTTATATATATATATATATATATATATATATATATATATATATATATATATATATATATATATATATATATATTTAAATATGTATATCCACGATAACTGCCGTAAAAATACACCAATCTTAATGAAACTTGGTACAAAAATCGGTCTTTGTGATAGCTTGGATGAGTTCGTTGGCCAGACTGGTAGGGCCAACACTTTTGGAATAAGAGCTGAAGAAATGTTAAAAAAAATCATTTTCAATATTAAATTTGCTTAGATTTTGATGAAAATTAAAATAACAGTAGAGCCGACCATTCTCTATGACCCAGAAAAAAAATCATCAAAATCGGTTCATTGGATCGCAAGAAAAATGCAAAAATCTCTTTTTTGAGTATAAGCAGTAAAATCACGTATCTAAGATGGCTATGTGTTCTGACAATTGATATTAGAAAAAAAATTGAATATCGCGGGGGGTAACTAATTTTGACAGTTAATATTAGACGCAAGGCCTGCTAGAGAATTTCGCTTGAAAAAATCAAGCAGGCCTTGATTAAACGTATTACGGGACATGAATTTATTAGTTGATTCAATGTTATTAAAATATATTAATTGTCAGTATCATAAGAATGTTTTGCAATTAATATTTCAGTATGTAGATACATAAAAAATTCGCTATATAAGGTACTTGCTGCCTTTGGAGATTTTTTTTTTAAAGAAAGTTCGAAAGTTCATATCTATAATTTTTTTTTAAATTCTTTTTTAATAATTTATTTATAAATTCATACTGACAATGAGCATAAGAAGTATGCCTTTGTACTATTTCTTACGTTAATTTTTTTACTTGTCTCGATAACGTCCAAAACTTTGGGGATGAAAATTGACAGGAGTGAAATTTAAATTAATTATTTCGCTTTGCTTTATTAATCTAAAATAATGACGTTTATCTACGACTTATATATAAAGTGATCATTATACTTGTGGTTTTTGTAATGTAATGACCTACTTTATATCCCTAGGGAGATAAAGTAAATGAATATCCCTCTCATCCGCCAATCAGAAAATAGTATTTTAATTACAATTTCCGTCAAATGTAAACAAACCATGGTAACGACAAAAATAATTGACAATAGTTTCAACAAGTAGGCCTAAAGTGGGCGTTTTCATGCAATTTTGAATAAAATGACATTTAATTTTTCTGAAATTTCGAACAAATACTTAGTTGTGAGAAAATTCGTTGTATTTACAATGGAAAGTGTTAAAGAAGACGATATTGGTAGTAGATAATAGTTTCTATTAAATGTAAAAAACCATGGTAACGACAAAAAATAAATAACAGTTTCAACAAACAGTTGTAATTAAGTGTCAATTTTTTGTGCGATTTTAGAATCGAAAATGATAAAGAAGGTAAATATTCTTGTTCACTACCAGTACCTGTACATGTAGAAATAAGTCGTAGATAAAGTATATTATACAACTCGCTTATAATGAATGCTAATTATAACCTCGAATGATTACAACACTCGCTCGCTCCGCTCGCTTGTGTTGTAAACTTCATTCTCGGTAATAAGAGCATTCATTATAGACTCGTTGTATAATATACTATTTTTTTTTAAATAATCACAATTGTATTGACTAATCAAAATAAAAAAATTCAAACTAGTACGTGTATAATTTTGATTTTGCATGTTGTATTTGTTAAGAACAACTCCCTTGTTTTGATGAAAAAATAACAAAAACAATGGGATAGATAGAAGAATAATCCTATATATTTTTACATTATTCTCACGTTCATTAAATCCATTTCTTCGACATGAATTTTAAATTTTCGTCAAAACTGTGGGGTGTAGAGGAGGGAAGATAAATAAATAAAATTGTAATCTCTTACTTATTTTCCTATTGTATTCATATTTGGAGACATTCTTCAATTATCATCAACCAAATAAAAAAACGATAACTATCAATTCTTTATTTGGTATAGAAAAATTAATTATTTATTATACCATATAAATATAAATATTTAAATTGTTAAACAATAACATTAACAAATATGGAAATAATACAGAACGTGATAGAACAAACTAATTATTATAGAATTGAACAATTAAAATATAGAGAAAATTAATAATTAATTTAATTGGTAGTTAATTTAATTATTGTATAGACGAAGTGTGTGGACAAGTTGATTGTTCAATGTCAATAATGGTTCCAACTAATAATAAATAAAGGGAAAATTTCTATAAAATGGACACTCAAAGCGGATTATGCATGTAAAACTTTGAAATATTCAAGAATTATACATAATTTGTGATTTAGGCACACGTTGTGACATTTCCATTATGCATACAGGCCTCTTTCATAAACAACAATAGAATTGACGTTATTTATTCATATGGAAAAAAAGATAGATAGATATTACATATGTATGTATTTATTATACTATACGCAAATTTGTAATGAGAGAGGATTGTGTGTGTGTGTGTGTGTGTGTGTTTTTTTTTGGAATTTATAAGCCGACAAAACTAGGGAACGTCTCAATTTTTAATCAATTTTTTTATGAAATCACCGGCTGAAAAAAAATCCACACTAAGAGACTTTCAATAATTTAATGCTAAAGAGGAAATATTAAAAAGAAAAAAATTATAAAATGTAAATCGGGTATAAAGTAAATGAAGGGCAAGAATGTAAACGTTTTTGGAATATAAATGACTTCCATTTCATCCTCTAACACAAACACATTGCAAAATAATAATAATAACAATAATAACAAAGAACAGACTTTATAGTCTTTAAATGATAATTTTGATAAAAGAAGAAAAATATCCAGTTACTTATCAATTATTCATTAATTAATAATGATGTACCTAGTAATGGAAGTGTCATAGCGGAAACAGAATTATATACGGATTTTTTTAAAAATATGACGGAAGCAAAGCAGTAACGGAAACGAAAACGTAACCAAAAACAATAAATAAATAATTAAATTAGCAGGTTTGTCAGAATAAAACACCAACCCAACAGGCACTTTTTTAACTAATTGTAAGGGTAAATATTAATGATCCAAATCCAATATGGGTAAATTGTGTTTTAAAAAATAAAATTCTGCTGTCCCCACCTCCTACGCATACCAGTAATAAAGGGCAAATCTTTAGGGCTCAAATTTCTGTTATACATTCGTTAAAAAACTCAAAAATGTTACGGAATTGAGACACGGAAGTCCGTTATATCAATAACTAATTAACAATTTTTGTGTTTGTTTCAAGTGCAATGTAGGTATGTAGAAGATTATCAATTATCAATAATTAAATCCTATTTAATTATGATTTTTCTCCTGTTTGTATACTTTTAATAGGTATTTTTATCAAATGTATATTTTTCAAAGTTCCATTTACATGTAATTTGGATGACAAATTATTGGAGTGGTTTAAATGCCAGTCTGTTATCCCACTCATTATTTATTTTGAATAATTACTACTGATGAATTATACACAAACATACACACAATCACATAGGCATATATGTATAAAGAGAAAATATGTAGGATATAACTTTTTTTGTTGAAATAGAAAAAAAAATTGATTTGATTTACTGGTAGAATGGCTGGTTGAACTTACCGTTACGGTTTTCACTATCGGCTGGTTTCATTTGAATAGGATGGTGCATCTGTAACAGATGGAATTGCAATATTAGACAACATATGTGTTGTATAGACATATCGATATATGTAGTTTATATTCTATTTTATGAACAAATATAATTTCTTTAAATAAATATCCTATACTATAATTCAATTCCTCCAGGATATATTCGACAGTTTAATAATATCAAAACTGATTGATGTAAGTATACTTGCTATTGTGATATTTGAAAGAATGATTCGGTTTTATTTTTAAAGACAGTTATACAAGAATGTCTGATCTAAATGTGGTTAATTCTTATGGAACTCCTATTAATTGATTTGTAAGGGGGTTCACGAAGAGCACCTTAACAAAATTAGAACCTCTTAGTTCATTTGGAAGTTGGTTAAAAAACGCACGTTTCTGATCATGTCACGGGAATGACTCGAAGACTTCTCTCCCGAGAGTGATTAATAGAAGTTTCATAAGAATTGATCACATTTATATCAGACATCCTGTATATTTTTAAATTAACCTGAAAATGCTACATTTTCGATTTAACATCATCATCAATTCTAGTTTGTATGTGGATAGAATGTCTGTTGACAATCTGATTGTTGTAGGTATCATCTGTCCATTCATCCAATTAATTATTTCAACATTGATTGTATTAGAAGTGGTTTAATACCACAAGGGATGATTTTATTTTGCTATTGTTGTACGCATGCATGAAAACATCTCAACATCAGATTGACAATTATTTTTTATTTCTCTCCTCCCAATTATCGTCAATGATACGAACAGAAAGGATTTAAAATTAGCTTATTCTAAAGCAGAGCTTCAAGCCGGAACTGAACCGAAAATTGGAAAAACACGAAATTTTGGCGGGAACGAAAATCGAAGCTGAACCTGAGTTTTGCTAACCACGTTAGCGTCTAGAAGTGTCTTGTTTTGTTCTTTTTCGCTGTGTATTGTTCTATTAATCAACAAATCTCTTCTTTTCAGAACAACAACTGCTTTATTCATTCTTTATTAAGGTAAGAAAATTATTGCTATTGCAACCCTGTAACTAGTCAAATACCACTGTGCCATTGGCTGTAAACGTTCGGACAGATTTTTTGATCAGTAATTATGTTTTCTTAGATTAAAAAATTTTTAGGCTTTGTGACTTGTTCATAATTTATGTCATAAAATGATTGACGTTACGATTCTTGTAATATAAATAACTACTATGATTTTTTTAGTTTTTGATTGTTCACTCAATGGAGACTCAAATGAAGATCTGGATTTCTAAAGAATAATATTTTGTGTGTGTGTTGTTTTATTATTCAGACAGATAATGTACATTCTAGTCTCATCTAATGACAACAATGTACCTGTCTCTTCTGAACTGTCAGGTGAGAGAGACAGTTTTCCACTGTAATGTATCGTGACGTTTAATTTGCAAACGTGCAAACGGAAGGCACGCTCCATATGTACCAAGTCATCCGGTTTATATACTGTCCTATCTATCTTTCTCTCCCATAGTATATTTGTATCTGATTTTATCCATTTAACAATTACTATATCAAATTTCACACAGTTAAATTGACAATTGATTAACTTTACAATTTAATTAGAACTTTGTAAATTTTATCCTGTATTATTGATGGATGGATAGACAAGAAGGGAAAAAAAAAGATAAAAAGCTCTACTACTAGTAGCTATCTACCAATCTTGTTGTCGTCGTCATCATCATCATTGTCGTCTCTGGATTTTATTCAAATTTGCCTGACCCAGCAGCAACCACCATCAGTTTTTACATCGTTTATTCAAAGCACGTTTAGTACGTGTCTTCCGTTTCGTCCTAGGCATTCTCTATCGCATGCTTCTCTCAAAAACTCTACAACTATAATACTGATCGAGCAAAGAACAAAAAAAAAGAGAGAGAAGAACAATCTTAGATTTATAGAACTATAAATGTTAATTACTTTAACAATTCAATTAATTTTAAAATGAAACAATTGTATTTAGTAATAATTTTAACTGCAATGCAATCGAGATAGCAACCGTATTTTACTTTAATACTGAAACAATAATGAATTTCGCCTGTGGACAGATTAACCAATCTGATGTTCGTCGCTTTTAAGGGAATGTTACACAACTACCACCATATCGACTTTACCCTCTCTATTTCTAAACAACATCAAACAAGCAAATTTAATGAAATAACTTGATTTGATTTAATCGAATTTCGATGTGTGAGAATATATAGGGTCTTTTTTTAAATTATGGTCAAATCGAACTAAACTCCTAGTAATCGGTGGGAGATTTGAATAATACTTTAACGATTTTTAGGAGAGTCCCTGTACAACACTTTAGCAAAAGTAGGACGATGTAGCTCGTTGACAAGTCCGTCAAAAAACGATTTTTTTCGGCAATGTCGAAATTTTCAACAGTTAGCTGTATACCTAAAATAACTTAAAGTGATTGGAGAATCTCCGTAAAATTGTTTTTTTTTTTGTTTTCGGCCATTGTGAAAAAAATGAGAAACATGCTCTCGGACATCGATCGTGAAAAAATTGAAATGCATCAGTTACTCGCCTCTTCAGCTATTGTTCTAGTTTTATCGTAATGGGTACAAGTGTGCGTCTTATCGTATTTGTTTACTTAAGAAAAAATCCTTGACATTGGATACTTACAAATCGTTCCTAAAAATTGAAATAGATTGAATAGTTTTAAGAATCCAATCCAATCCAGTGCTTTTTAAAATGTATTCTTACTGTCGACCTATAAATTTCGTGATAGCCCTTTAAGGACCAATATAATTACAACAACCAGAACCAATTTATTGTGTTTTGGTGATAATGATAAAACTAATATCGGTTTACGGGTCAGGGGTTAAGAAGCACTGGTTTATAGACGTTCATAAGAAACTAATGGAAGAGAACAATGACCAAGACAGGGAGGAGAGGGATTTTTGAGTTTTAATGTTTCACAGTCAATCTCGGCTTGTATTTTTTAATTTTTTTTCGGGCCATAAAAGACTAACTTTCAAAATACAAATGTTACGAAGGTATTACAGTACTTTAACATTTTTGACATGTGTACAATGTTCGTGGACCTTGCTGAATATTCAAAAGTTAGTTTTGAGTGCACCAATTTTCCAATGAGCTCCCTAAAAATCCTTAAAGTATTATTCAAATCGCTTGCCAACTACTAGGAATTTCATTGTAATTGAACATCTCTAAAGAAAAGACAGTATTAGAGAACGAATAATTTGCAAAAGTAGCAAAAGTTATCCATGATACAATTCCCCATGAGACAAGAAACAAGCGGGAAAAAAACGAGTTTCAAAGAAATAGAGGTCAGATAATAAATTGTGAATCGTTTGATCATCAACTAGTAGTCGTTTTTTTTTTGTTTTTTGTTTTTCAGGGTGTGTGTGTGTGTTTCACTTTCTTTCCGTTTTCAGGTCTCTTAAATCAGAGCATCGATTGTATCTGTCTGTAGATATATTTGGCGTCGATTCAATCAACACCTCTTCTTTAATTTATTGTTGAACTGATAAAGCTCGTGAGAATCAGAGAAAATTAATCCGATTCCTTTACGCGATAGGATACTTGTTCGTTTTTTTCTTTCTTTCTACTTCATCTTCTTTCGCCTTCCGTTTGCGCTCATCAATTCAATTGATTAACTAACAAGTTAATTGATTTAAATCGAATTCAACTTACCCCATTTAAAGTTTTAACGTTGTGGAGAGCATCCTGTGCTTGTAGAGCTGCCTTTCTTGTGAAGAACGTCACGAAGCAACAACCTGCAATTATATAACAAAAAAAAAAGGTTAAAAAGACGCATCAACGTGTAGACATATTAGAAATCATTATCAAACAAACAGACAAGAGGAAGAACAATAGATTAAACTGATTCTGTCTAATAATAGTCCACTTGCTTTTGTTTAAATAATAGTGCAAATGCTGATTCGTAGATTTCCTCTTTATTACCTATACTGTTGTTCATTGTTGTTTTTTTTTGTGTGTTAGTTTAAAGTTGAGGAATTGCTGAAGATTTCGTTCCTAAACAGCTACTAACTCTTAATCGACGTAGTTATCGTTTAAATTGCAAAAATATAGAAAAACTATTACGAATCACAGATGTTTTCAACAATTTTTGCTCGATAAAAATGGCATTCGTTTTCACAATAATGTTTCTCTCCACTTAGGTACCCCTTCTTCTCATTCTGTCTTTCTCACACACCCTGTTTCTTGCCCAGTAAGAAACTTTAACCATCAAATAGATTTTTATGTCGTCTCGAAACATAAACTCTATAAAAGACCATCTAGAATTCGTTAAAACCAAGAATGGGTGCAAGAAAGAGAGATAGATAGATAGATACAAGAGTTTTGGTTTTGTATGTGTTAAGCAGGAGGAAACTAGGAAAGGTTCCAATGTTCAGTAATTACCGGAAACTGAACCGGAGAATAATGTTAGTGTTAAAGTTAGAGAAGCAAATCGTTATAAGTTACATACACAAGTATTCCATAAGACTATTTCTACTAACGATAATTCTTAAAGAAAACCAAAGTATAAATCGTTAATACAACGTGTTCTTACAACTTGAATGGCCATTAAAAACAAATTTCCGACTTTGTTCGACTTGATTTTTCTTTTTGTTAATGATAGGGGCGCGTTGTTGAACTTTCATAACTTTTTGATAAAGAAATACTTCCTCATTGTTCTTCCTCAACTTCTTCCCCTTCTCATTGATAAATCAACGGATATTTTTTTTGTTTTTCTTTTACAATGAAAAAAAATTTGCATTTATGTAAAATACGTGGGAAAACGATTTATTTTTGTTGATAGCTGCCATAAAAAGTGTTATGCATCTAATAAATTTCAAATTTTGGCTCTATTCCAATGTTGTCCGTAATTTTATTTATGTTCCCCCATCATCCTTTACTTATTCTTCTTGTTCTTGTTCTTATAATACCTCTCCTATAGCCCTAGCTTGCAATTTTACAGTTGTGATTTATTTGAAATTTGCTATTAGATGATTTTATTTTGGTGTTGTCTTGTAATTTTTGAAAATAAACGACTTTTATAATAAATAAGGTACACTTCGGTGCATATAAAAGAGGCCGAATCATGAATGAGGTGTATATCACGTTTTTTCAGTTAGTGTAAGTTAGGCTGTTCCTATTGTTAGGGCAAGAAGGTGGGCAGGTAGAAGGTGTTAGAATGAGCTTCAAACATACAAAATTTGTAGAAAATATTTTTGTATTCAGGTAAATACCCAAAATGACATCTGTAACCCCACCCTGATCTTCTGATTAAATATCTTTTTTTCCAAGTCCTAACCTCTGAAAGTTCTGTTACATTGTTAGGACCGCTCTCAAAAGCCGGTCTTACACAACCGAGTGACGTACCCGAGTGTACGTACAGCTAACCAAAAAAAAATTACCCAAATAAGACCCTAAAATGAAAAAAATTTGACAAATTTGATGCATATTTGAACAAAATTTTATAAAATTGTGCGTTTTTACAATGGATTTCAAAGATCCTGTTCAGAGAAAGTGCAGAATTACCGAGAAAACCCGCCAAGTGTATTTTTCAATCAATAATCAAGAACAATTTCAAGTTTTTGTGAGTAATTTTTTTGTTAGCTACAGCTTGTTGAGAGTGCCTTACTCATCCAATTTTCAGTCATATCATATCAAATGGTTACAAATTATTCAAATTCTTATCAATTTCTTCCAAATTCTATTATCACCAAAATAGGGAGACGAAAGGCGAAATATTTAAATTCTAAATCGAATAAATGAAAAATGGGTGATTTTTTTTGCTGGTGGTAGTTTTTATAGCGAATCCTCTACCTCCCACCTACATATTTTCTATACCTTCTATATTTTTTACTTTATACAAAATGTGTGTATATAAATTTGAAAAGATTGAATATTAACCCCCCGTTGAGAGTTGAATTGTCGTCATTATTCCCATTATTATTATCATTATTATTATTATGATTGTAAAAATAGGGTGGATGAGAAAGGGAGACAGTATATCATATACAAAAATTGTGTAGAAGAGGAGATTCACTGTATCCAGTAACAATGCGTGAAAAATGCTATTATATAATATGAAATATTGGGACATTGTCGAATGTAATGTCTTTTGTGACATTTCTATATGGGTCTACGCTTATTATCTGACATATAAAAGTCTCCTAGTAAAATTAACTGTCTCTCTTTCCTTCCTTCCGTCCTGTCTTCCTGCTGGGCCCGCCATCATCATCATCATCATCATCATCCAACCTTTCTCTTTTTTCTGTCTCTCCCCGTATTCTACTACCTATTGTTAGAAATTAACATACACGAAAAAATCCAATATTTCTCTTGTTCAATCAAGAAAAAAATATAATTAATCGGTTGAGAAAATAAAGTCAAATTCAGGTCGATATATGGACCGATTCACTAGAAAGATCACATTTTTTCACGTTAAAATTACGTCTATGGCAATTTTTAATATTATCATAGAGAAATATTTGATTATGATGCAAGCCTAGTCAAAATTCATCCCTTTATAAAAAGTCTAATATAAAACAAATTAATTATAAAGTAATTCCGATTTTATACAACACAGTTACTTTGATGTACACAGTGGTGGACTGAGCCGGGGCCGTAAGGCATGTTAGCAAATCTAAAAAAGAGCTTTATTGACTACTTCATATTTACGTGTTGTGTGTGTGTGTGTGTGTGTTTTTTAATGCAACTAATTTATGTAATTGTACTTAAGGACAAGGCTGTCACTAGCGCTTATTCAACTCAGACACTACATGAAGGCATCACTTTATAAGACTGCCATTTAACACAGATCTAATTATGACGAATCTTATGAAACTTCTATTTGTTGGAGAGCGATTTCAAAAACTTTTCAAGGATTTTATATCTAGGAGGAACCCTACAGAATATTTTAGAAAAATTACAACCTTGTGGCTCATACAAAATTCGGTTAAAAATGACCGTTTTTTACAATGGTGAGATTTTCAAAAACGAGCTAAACACGATTAAGAATAATTCAAAGACTCTCCCAACATTGAATTCTAAGAAAAATGGGAACATTTCTTCCCATTTCAAAATAAAATGGCGACAAACAAAAAAAAATCAATGTTGGGAGGACCCTCGAGTCATCCTAAGTTATTTCAAGTGCTCCGCTAGTTTGGGGTAACTTATTGACTTTTATTTTAGGTTTTGAACTGTATTTGTTATAAATCCACGATTTTTATTAAATTTTCGCAAGAAATTCTATAAAAAAATCTATTTGGATACTTTTAATTAATTTTCACAACTGAATTCTCCATTTTAATGTAGATTTTACGATGCAGTAGTCATGGATCATCAATTTTTAAATAGTAAAAGAACTATCTCTGTTACAGATTTTTGGGACTAACATAGAATTCAATAAAAGCAAATCAAAATCTTTGCAAATATCTTATCAAATGAAACAAGGTGCTTCTACATTACTGTACACGGGGCCCCGTAAGATACAGCATCGGCCTTGGATATTGTAAATTCATAATATTAGCCCTTAATTATTGATGATTTGCCACCAAATGTTATGTTAAAGAGGGCGACCAAAAGCTCTTATTATGACAAAATATTCAGAAATTTGTGTGAGCAATACTTTTGTTGTTACATTTTCGATAAAGTAACTAGTGACTCAAGACATTGATAGTCACTTAAGAGAGAGGGGCGGTATGAAAATGTTTGCCTGTGGACGGCACATAACCTCAGGACGGTCCTGTTTAAACATATTTCACCATTTGTTAGAAACAAACTTGTATTCTTGTAAAATATTCTTTTGTATTTTGTCAGTTATTATATTTCAAGTTTTCTGTTTCAATTGTTAGTTAGTATTTTTAGTATTACTTAATGTTTTCCCAAAGGGCGATTTACATAGTAATCGACAGGGGCGAAGAAGTTTACCAGTCCGCCACTGGATGTACATATATACCCACTGTCACATTATTACACTTTTTTCTTCTCTCAACAAAATTGAATTGGAATTGGTTTATTATTAGTTGATTACTAGAACGTGTTGCAGTCGAGCTTTTTGCCGGGGTGTTGGTGCAGCAGCAGCAGCAGCAGCAGCAATAGCAGCCGGTTCTGGCGCATTGCCCACAATTTAATACAAAAAAAAAAAATAGACAATAAATAAATTTAAAAACTTCCCATTATTATTATTGTTATAGATACTAACTATACATCGACTATTTAGATAAATCAATGAGTCTTTCAAATCAAGAATGAAACGACGAAGAATCAAGAAGAGAACATGCGTGGCAATACTTTCACGAATCTGTTATGTGGTGCTAAATCGTAATTCTTTAAAAATCGATCGACAGAGTACAATGTAGGGAATTCAAATTTAAATATTTCGGAAACATTTTTTCTCAACTATCCATCACCACCATTACCATCTTAAAAATCGAACTATAATCCCAGAAATCACCCCTAAAATTGACGATAATCTCCCGTATTATTCGTTTAACAAAAATTAATGGATACATCAATCAAATTAAAGCTACCGTTTATACATTTTAATGAGTGTGCTGTATTGATCTATTGTTGGATTTTGATGACATTCTCACCTATTTAATCGAATCTTTTTTCATCGTTAGAAAAAAATCGTTATAATTATAAATCAAATTTATGCATCAATACATAAATATAATGATTTTCAGAGGCAAAAAAAAAAGAAATTAAAAAAAACGGTATTTCCGTTGACAAGATGTCTGTCTGAATGACTCCTTCAATCAAGCATTTCTACAGTAACGAGCATTACTCTTTTTTTATACCTATATATTTATGTACGTTTTTATATAAAAGGAAGAAAAAAGAGGGCTAGAGTAGGAAACCCTTAAAGACTCTCTTATTTTTCGACTCTTTCAAGAGATACTTTCCGCATTGCCATTGTGGCTATGTCAATGATACTGAAAGTTGACAGATAAAACTAAGGACACTACTCCAATTATCTCTTGTCAACAAAAGTCGATATTCTCTCTTACCACTCTTTTCCTTCATTCTAAATCTTTTCCGAGACAATAGAAGAAAAAAAAGGACAACAAAATCACAAGAATTTAATTAAACAAAAATCTCCACTTATGACACGTCAATGATAAAAAAACTATTCTAATAGTGTCGTTGTTTTCACAACACGGTAATAATCAATCAATCAATCTATTTGGTCAAAAATGTTGATTTAATTAGTTTTAATACGATTCTGTTCGTTTGTGTTTCTATTCTCATTTAGTTGGTTTATCGATAACAAACAACGCTTGGAAAATCAACAATTTCAAAATAAATCTTTATGGAAAATGTGGAAATGGAAACCTGTTAACACTCTTAATCTTTCTAAAAATACATAAACGCACGCAAGTTAATGTTGTTTATATAGTAAATGGTTTTAAATGCAATGCTTGCATTGTGTGTGTGTGTGTGTGTGTGTGTGTGTGTGTGTGTGTGTGTGTGTGTGTGTGTGTGTGTGTATAAAAAAAGTAACATTGAATGAATGTTTAGTTTGCAAATGTTAGTAAAACTACAGGTCATTTACCCATTATTAACATTTCTCCTGTTGCCACGTTTAAATATAAAGAATTAAATTCCCTTTTGAAGTGCAATTCGCAAAGTTAACAATTTTGTTTCGATCGATTGAACTTAAAAAAAAAAACGGGTTGAAAATGTCTTGAAATCTAGACTTAAACCGTGTAAATAGTCTCCATGTTACAATTCAATATTTGGAAACATCATAAGTGGTGTTAACTAATTTTTTACAGACTGGTTACTTTAACCAAGCGAGAGACTGACAGTGTCTCTTTGAACAAAGTTATCTATCTCACTCTTTATAATTTTATTCTATGTAATAATTGAAAAGAGACAAAAGTATAAAACAAAAATCGCGCAAGTTACTGCGCATTTCGTAGATGACGTTATGATTACTGTCTCCGCTTCTAAATACTTTATGTCAGAATATTTCTCTTAAAGTGCGTCCACACACGGTCACCGAGACAGCACTCAGCAAAATATGTTCGTGTGTGGATGAGCTTTTACATACAAAAGTGACTGAAACAATCACTTGTAAGTAACTGAAAGGTGGCTCTTTTTCGTAGTTAGAGACTAGTCTTTAAAAATTTAGTGAATACAACCCTATGAGTTTCGGAGGTTGCTAGAAAACGTCAAGTTCGCCACCAATACATTCAATTTATTTTTATTCGAAATTTAGACATTTTATAGAAACGTTATAAGTTATATTTAAGAAGATAACTGGTGGGTTTTACTACCATATTATAAATTATAAGTTAGCAGCGAGATTTGCCCGCATTTGCGTGTTGGTAACGTCACTGCTATGAACTATCTTTTATGTTAGGACTCTCCATTGACCGTGAACTAATTTTAAGTGAGTGATGTCACAAACGATAATTTTTCCTATAAATGATGTTTATAGGAAAAATCAAGTCATGTATGTTTATGACGTGCGCTAACGATAATCGCGCGTCAATTTAAAATAAATTCAAGATTCCGCTGTTAAGTTATAAGTGTACAATTTTTTTTTTTTGATTTTATGATGATAAAAATTGATGAAAAAAGATAAGTTAATTTCAATCAATAAACGACAGTCATTTCATTACCGTATTCTTAAACTTTTTCATTTAATTTATTTCAATTTGAGAATTCTCAAAAGATTAATTTGATTCTTCAAGAACACAAAAATAAGAACAATAAAGAATAATAAAATACCATTATTTATATTTTTGATAAATAGGTTAATTTATTAAAAATTCCCAAACTAAATCTTTGATTTTTTTTTGAATGTTCTTCGAATAAATAAAAAAAAAATTGGAGAATATTCACAATCTAATTTTAGTTTTAAGATTATGTTGCAGTTACAAGCAAATATTCTTTAACAACATCACATACATAGTGTATTGTCCATTTTATTTCTAACTTCATTTATTTTTATAACCATCCTCTATTTTAACATGAGTAGTACATTTGAAGAAGTAGATGAAGAAGCAGCAACAATATTACTAAAGCAAAAACCAATTTTGTTGCTATATCTGGATTTTACAAATAAAATTGAATAAAATATTACAATTGCACACAACTAGATTATTTGATAATTTTTTAAACAATCCACTATAAAAGCTCTCTTCTTCTACACTTTCAATTCTAACTGTATAAATTTTAAAATTTTCAATCGAGATTTCAACCAATCCCTCTAAAGTAGAACATAGACATTCGAAATTGTATCAAATATAGATAATGTTGGAATTTTACTTTACATAAATGTGTATGACACCCTTTAGAATTCATAGATTTTTCCACAATCATAAATAAGTTCATTTCAAATTTTTCTATTTAAATAAAAAATAATCAACCTTTTGTTAATGTCATGAATTCTCTATAAATAAATTTGTAATATTGTATAAGAAATACTTAATTTCTACCCAAAATTTTTTAATAATTCTTATATTATTGATAATCAATTTTAATAAGTCTTCTAATTGATAAAATTCAGAATTAAAATATGATAATACAAATGAATTCTGACTTTAAATACTCATAAAAGAGAGAATCAAATACTTATATGGTAAGAATGGAAATTTTAATTTATTCATTTTAGAATTTTACAAAACAACAATATTAATAACATTGAGTCATAGCAATGAAATTAAAATCAGCACGTTTTCTTTCTATAACTCATTCTATTCATTTATAAATTAAAATTATAATAAGAATAGAAAAAAAAATAGTAAAATAAACAGTGATTTTTATTCTAAACAGAATTATAAATACACCATTCTCTTAATTTACGCGGTGTATCATTTTCAGATGGATTCTTTTTACGCGAATGAAAATCGCGTAAATAGAGACTGTAAGTCTACAAAAAAAAAATAAGTTTCCGAAAACTTACAATCTTATCTCTTCACTAAACTATAGGAATCAGTTATAATTATGAATAAGTAGAATAAAATCGCGTAAAACAATACCGCGTATAAAAATAAAAAAATTGAGGGATAGTTGTGATTTCATTTATTATATTTAATTACGTTGTGAAAATGCAAAAGCTCGGATTCAGACGTTAGAAACATGCTCAAATTCTGTTCTCATTTAATTATTTTATGTTGCGACCGTTGTGTTATTATTTTTTTAAAAAAATGTGTAGGTCCGGTATAAATTTGATTTGTGTGTTTGCTTTTCGTTCTGTTTTTTTCTCTTCTCCAATTGCACTCTATTGAAACATTCCAGTATATTGACAATTTTTAAAAATGAAAAAACTTTTTCAAAATAAAATTCGAAATATTCAATATTTACAAAAAATTACACACAGTATTGCCCAGTTTATTAAATAACTTTGTTAATTTTAGAAATAAAATTGACTATAACACAAGGGTGGCTGGCAATGTTTCAGTATTTGAAATATAAACGTTTGATGTAATGAAATCATGTGAACTAATTTGAGGAAATATTTCAATTTTCAACAATGAAATATCTGAAATTTCAAACTTAATTTAGAAAATACCGAAAATATTTTCATCGCGATAAATAAACCATACTCTATATCATACAACACATGTTTAAGTAAAATTAACAAAATAAAGTAGTTGATTAACAAGTTTTAGATTAAATTCAACCCCTCTTCCACTACTTTTTAAATGTACAGTATTTAAGGATATTTCATGTAAGCTGTGATGGGATAAATGCACTGATACTTTATTCTCGTACAATTTTTTTGAGCTTAAAATAAATAAATAAATACGAAGTACAAAGAGGAATTGTATCAGATTCTATGACATAGAAAACTCCCTTCGAATGTAAAAATACAGTAAAATCTCCCCTAACGGACACCGAATAATATGTCGCTCATAGACGAAAACCTCCAAATGTCTGGACACCTCCCTTAAGCGGAGACTTTCAGTTCCCCTCCAGAGAGGTTTTGCTATACTTTCAATATGATAGAACCAAAAGAAACAACCCTCAAATTGTCTTCTATCGTGTTTTATTCTACAAATTATTCCACGTTATTTGTTTTTAAACTTTCAATTCGTAGACTAAACTATAGGCAACACATTTTACCGACATGTAAATATATTTGTAGAAAAATGAATTTTTGATTTTGAAATACAATTTTTTTTGTGGGCTATAATTATGGAGAAACTCACCTTTACTGGCACCTGTAGTCTTATCTCTGAGCACATTGATCGAATGTACACGACCATATTCTTCAAACATTCTTCTTAAATCATTCTCGTCCATAGAACGCGGCACTTGTCCAACAAACATTTTTATTGTATCACTATCCGGCTCTTCTTGTTCAATTTTCCCATTGTTCTGTTGTGTAGTATTCACTAAATTATTGTTGTTACTATTATTATTGTTATTGTTGTTGCTAGTATTATTATTGTTGTTATTATTATTATTATTATTCGGACTACTATTGTTGTTGTTGTTGTTGTTCATCGTCAAGGAGCTGCAACAAGTGTTACAAATTTTATTAGTTAATGGAGAAATAAAAAAAATAACGTAAATTTCAAACAATTAGCAATCGTAACGCTTTCATATTATTTAATAATTGCCATTAATGTACGTAGCTCATTTTGTAACAATAACAAAACTTCGCTTAGACTTTGCAAACAATCTGTTTAATTGTAAATTGAGTATCATTAAGTTTTAGCGTGTTGAATGTTCCGGAACTGAAAGCAAGCGAATTTAGCGAATTTAAGCAAGCCTTAAACCAATAACTAAGTACACAGTATTGTCTCTTTTCTCTGTTCTTCTTCTTCTTCTTATTTTTCTTGTAAAGTTTCTATTATAGTACAGATAGATAGATAGATGGATGCAAGCCCTTTATACGAAAACTGAACTTATCTCCCTATTTGTTGTCTTCTCACTGTTAACGATAATGGCTTTATCTAATTTCAATTCGAATTTACCAGCCGATTTAATCCACCCCAATGTTGACTATGGCATAGCTAAGGAATAAGATAGAAGAAGATAGAGAAACAGTACAATAAACTTTGTATTGATGATGAGTAAAAGGCAAATAGATTGTAGAAGGAAATCATTAAAAGTTTCTATCTATTCGAACAATGAAATTATCTATTGAAAAATAACAGATTTGTAATTCAAATAAAGGGTTGATTTTACAAAAAAAACAACAACATTACAATGAAAAGAGGCGTGAAAGATATTAACGATTAATCCTTTTAAAGCCGTCCACTAAAATGAAAATAAACAATAAATTTTCCAGATTTTAATAAAATCTCCATGGTTTATTAATAAGATAAGTTGAATAAGAAAGGGGTGAAAGATCGAACATTTTCACTTCTATGAAGAAATTATAATCTCGTATCTTTTACCCCATACAAACACATCAACTATAATACATATACAATCACAACAACAGACTATGCAAATATTTGCACAAACTCTATGGAATATATTGCCGCAATACGTGTTTTTGTTCAACAATAACACAACATCATAATGTTCAAGAGACGACGATAGGAAAGATGGTAGGGTACCTACAGTTGTGTGTAAGGGCGAAGGCCCCTTAGAAATAGGTGAACCTTTAAGAGAGTTCAATGCTTATAATATGTATTAACAGTACAACAGGAAACAGCGTGTTGTATTATGTACACCATCACCACCACCAACCCCTTTATGTCGCCCTTATAAACATTTTCCAACCTAATAAATTAATCCGAAAATCCGGAAACATGCACAGGGGATGGTTTTGTAAATAGCTTAACCAGAAAACATATACATATAGATATTATAACAGGAAATTCACCAACATCAACCACCACGAACGACTACCCTGATTTAATCATATACGTAATAGACAGATATAACTTAAATTAGTGGAGTTGTTATAATAAATTTGATTGGGTACAAAATTAATTGAATAATTATCCAATAATAAAACAACAACAAAAAGAGTTTTATTGATCGTAAAACAGGTGTTAAGATTGTTGATTTATTGCATCTTTTCGCATCAAACATTACATTACAATCAACTTTATGAGGAAAGAAAAAACAACACAAATCCTTGCAACTATCCTACAATCCCTTAATAAATAAAAGGGCGCGTACTTACATTAATTCACTTTAGAACTTATTATAAAGGAATCAAGAAAAAACGTAAGTTTATACAAAACAGGATTTTCTTATGGTAATTTCGTAAATGAAACGAATCATGGAGGGTGGAAGAGATGGGAAAGCAACGGGGAAAATCTGTACACCTGGAAAAAATTCAGGATACATCACACACATACATACACACAAAAGAAAGTTAACTTTAAATATCTCGTGTTGAGAATATAAAGATGAAAAAGGGCAACATAGAAGTAGCAGTAGGGAAAGTAAGGAAAACACAACACTGATAACGGAGGGAAAAACTGTTCTGTGATTCTATGATGTTGGTACATAATTTACTAGGGCAAGCTGTTCAGTAATGCATGGCACGGGAATGGATATAAGAGGTTAGCCTCAACTATTTCAACTATATGGAAATCTTATTTCATATCCCGATATCGGCCCTAAATCTATTATTATTATTATTATTATTATTATTATTATTATTATTATCTATTATAAAAACTATTTAAATACAAATAAATAATAGAAGGTATAACTTTTGTTTTCCAAGTTAATTAAAACTTGAATTTGTACGAA
Source organism: Mylabris sibirica (assembly GCA_039776855.1). Taxonomy (NCBI): domain Eukaryota; kingdom Metazoa; phylum Arthropoda; class Insecta; order Coleoptera; family Meloidae; genus Mylabris; species Mylabris sibirica. The sequence goes on along the minus strand of CM077843.1, from coordinate 12,871,370 downwards.
TACGTATCTCCATCGTTTTTGTCAAGTCAACTGATAACGATAAAAACTGTTTAGGTCTGTCTGTATGTATGCGGTACGTATCGGAAAAAATTCGGTTCAACACAAAAAATGTACACTAATTTTTCAATTTGTACCAAGTTAGCTTCATGTTTGGCAAAGATTTCTACCCTTTTATTTTTATCCTCGACGAGAACGCAAACAGAAAAAAAAACGATGACTTATCCTGTTCAAGTTGAGATGAAATATGGACAAAGTTTTAATAATGGATCCCACGAGTAGTTGTAACTACATGGAAAAAATACAAAATACAAGATGTTGGATTATTTGCTGTTGTTTTTCCTTCAAGTTGTTTACATAATTTTCACCTATATGCATTATTCTTTAAATGATGGATGAATTTTCTGGAAATAAAACCATCGTCAATTGTTTCGCAATTTCTTTTTGGTTTTCTTTCATTGAATAATCGTGCAATCGACACAAACAAATAACAACAACAAAAAAAAAAAGAACAATAAATATGTTACGCCTCGGGCATTGCAAATATTTCAATCTAAATCTTACCACATACCATCCACAATTTATATTCTTTAGAATCTCTGTTTCGTAAATATATTTTGTTGACCGTCAGTTTTTTTCCTCCTAACCTTCTGTCTCTAGACATTATCGTTTTGAGTATTATACTGTTTCGTATAAATTCTACAGAGAAACTCGAGAGTGGAAAATAGGGGGAGATTTCTATTTTTTTTTTTTTTTTTGATTTATTATTACAACAAAACTCACCTATCGAGAATTTTAGCGGTGAGACTTTCCAAAAATGAAGATTCCAACATTTTTTTTTTGTTCAATTTTCTTTTCTTACAATGGATTCAAAGCACGTGTCAATTTGAAGGAATTTTTCAGTTTTAACGAGAGATATCAAATTAAGAGATAATTTTCAATGGGATTTGCGCATTTACTAATCTCATATTTTTTTTTGTTGGTGCAAATTCGGCGGGAATGTTCAAAACGATCGATTGAATCTTTTATAGTTATATTGATGTAGGTAGATGGGGCGGTTCAATTGAAATGCAATTTTATACAAAAGGGTGAATAATTCTTTCGTTTAAATTGAGGAAAATAGAAATGCCACACGCAGAAATTACAATTTTATTAGATTAAAATTAGATTTGTAACAATTTCCAAAAATGATGGTATTAGTGAAGTAACTTTAAATTTTGTGTCCCCCATCTGTATAACGAAAAAAATCAATGTTGAGAGGGTCTTCGAGTCATTCGTACAATTACTCGTTTTACATGTTTAGCTCATCTTTGAAAATCGCGACATTGTTCGAAACGATCATTACTTGATCAACTTTCAAATGAGCTACGAGGTTCTAATTATGCTATAATGTTCTCTAGGGACCTTCCTATAAATCCTTGAATTAATAGGAGTTTCGTAAGAATAGACCACACTTATCAAAAAACTTAATGGCGCTCCTCATAGTCAAGCTCCAGAAGCTTGACTATGAGGGGTGCCATTAAACTTGTGGGCTTCCACATGATAATAAAAAGAATCCTGAAACAGGGACGATATAGACAGATATAGTCACTTTTTTGAAGAGAATTTTGTATGTATTTATTTTATAACCACATAAATGATGAGATTCAGATACTTCTAATCAATTGATCTTAGGTCGATTCAACCAACTTCAGTTAAGCTTGATAAATAATTAGGAACAATCATTGCTATGATTATAATAATCATTTCTTTGACTTATTTGTTCATTAAAATTCAACAGACGTCGGTGAAATCGACCGTAAAAAATTACTCTATTTATGAGTTGACCTTTAGTAAAGATTTTCAGCCATAGTTTTATGTCAATTTTGTTATAGAATATCACCAAACATCTGGACGTTTAGTCAATTTTAATCAATTTTTAAGCGGAATTATCATATTTTTCTGCACTTTTAACCAAAATTAACACTTGTTTGACCTGATGATTTATTTGTTTGACACATTATTTAGAAAATTGATAGTCCTTGCTGTGACTATTATAGTAGTGGTGTGTAGTTAAGCCATTGGATGGTATAGGTATCTATAGGAGAGTGAATTTGTAAAATTGATAATTATCGTTTTAATTCAAGATAATATCCGATTATATTCAAGTCAAGTACAATAATCTACTGTCAGATTTATGAAATGATAATAATACACAATATTGTATTGTGTTTGTGTCGTTTGGAATTTAATAGAAATTTCAACAATCTCAATAAATCTCGGGTAAAATTGAATTTCGTCATTATTATATCACTTGAACATTAATCATTAACACATACATATATTTCTAAATCAATTAAATTGGGATTCTTGCAATTTGAATTATAAACGACCAAGTGATAATAAAACATTCAATAACAATTCTCTATTATCGTAAATTTATTACTAATCAATTCTATATGAGATAATGATAATATGAGAGAAATTCTCATCTTTATGAATGACAGAAAGTAAATTATCGACAAAGTTTTTGTCCTAACTCACAAATTTTTAACAAATTCTACTCTTCACTTGTAAAAAGACAGCATTTTAGAATAAAATTCTGAATTATTCTATTGGTCGAAAAGATTGATTCGATTACAAATCCTCCCCCTAAAATCAAAGCAAAGACAAACCCTTTCATTAGTTATTTTTATGGATGGGTCCCATAAATTTCCAACGCACCATTCAATTCTTGATCCATCCCTGCTCTATTGTCTCATACTTATAAGTTTTTTTTTCAAATTTACACAACAATAATAACCTGTTCTGTCTTTTCCGGAAAATTGACAATACAGGGGATGAAATCCATTAAAGTCAACTTTAATTTAGTTCATTCACTGTTTAGGGTTGATTTATACAGGCAAAAATGGATTTTTTCATCGTTGTTGTTGTTGTTGTTGTTGTTATTGTTACAGAAAAAAAAATAACACGTATAGAATTAATTGGACAAACTTGTATGTAACAATATTAAGTGTACGTACATGTATACACATACAAGCATATATTTTAAGGGTAGAGAGATAGTAAATGTACCTACTGAAAAAAAAACCAACAACACAAATAAACTTGCTCACCCTCTAATTCGTTGAATTTGGAAATTAACGTAAATTTCAAATGTTATACAGTTATTGTAGAAAATATTTGGAAATTTCTCGTTAATTACAATGTAACATAACCGTAAATATTACAAAGTTCACTAATTGAAACCGAATTAATAAAGCACTCAATTTTGATGTTACACGATACTGGTATAATGAAAAACACAAGGGGATGAAAATTTCAACTCCCAAATTTATCGACCACACAACAATCTTTTTTCGTCATCATCGTCCTCGTCCTTGTCGTCGTCGTCTATTCTGTTAAAGTCATATTTTAAAAGTCTATTTATTAATGTACGAGTGTTAACCCATATCATATAAATTTGCGAGTATTTCTCTTAAAGATAAATGTGTCGCCCTGTTTGTTGGCAAGATTTATTGGTTCTGTTGGAAAATATGTAGGGTGGATAGTTAGTTAGGTAGTTTACGAGTAAAATATTTATGAATGTCTGTAGTTGATTACTTATATAAGTATAAAACTAGCCCTTGAACACTCATTTTAAATGGGTATGGATGACAGAGGCAAAAAATCCGCTAATAAAACGATAAAAATCAATATTTATTGTCATCATTCTAGTGGATGTTATACGTGATCTCACTACTACATCACATTAGTAGTCCCGATGGAGAAGTGTCATTTTTTTAGCCTCTCCATCCCCTACCATGATGAAAAACGAAAAATGAACCATCAACCCCGTAGGCGTTTATAACCGCAACACCATCACCATCCATACTATTACATTTACGATTTTAGCATCACCAAAAACACCCTGACCTGTTGAGTTTTAATCGCTAATGGCCAAGGGCTCGAATGGATGATGTGACGTGCCAGCGGCAACAGTATAGTAGTTAAGGGTAGCTAATAGGGTTGGCTGTAATAATTTCAAAACCAACCGTGCAACTGAATACATATTTTGAATACGTATTAGATTATTATTAGAAGCATGTTGCGTTTAACTGATTTTTCTCCAAAGCTTAAACGGTTGAATAAATGTTAGGGTTTTTTTTTTGATTTTGAATTGTTCATTTCCTACAAAGAGGTCTATTAAGTAAAGTAGACATTAACACGTAAGAATTATCTAAAAATCAATATTCTACATTTAACTGATAAGCAAATCGGTACAAGTGATTTTAATGTGTTAAAAGGGTATGTGAGGGTTGCAACAAACACACATAATGGTGTTCATTTAATGCACTTAAAAACGATCTATAATGAAAATCAATTTTGATAATCTTTGAACGGGTAAAAGAACGACATTCATGTAGTATAATAGTAAAGGAAACTTTCCAGTCACTTTTATACATAAACTTCTCATAATACCTGACCGATAACGACGAATATTCTCAGACATGTTTCATCTCGTGACTGGAATCCAATAATGTTTAAAATTAATTTATGGCACACCATACATATTGATCCAAGTCGAGATTCTCTAATAGTTTAACTTTTAACTATTACAAATAAATATTTTCTAGTTAATTTAATTTTCTTTAAATGTTAATGTATAATTTCAGAAATTTCCATAAACTCACCGTACTGTAGAAAATAAAACAAATGGAAAACATGACGATTCTCTCAAGCAGTTGCCAACTGTTTACTCTCATGATCATTGACAACTATGATAATGGTTGAAAGGAAACGAGAGAACAGGGGCAAAAAAAAACAAACAAGAAAGTAAACAGTAGAATGTATAAAAAGGTCTGTTGTTTATCTTGATGGTTTTATTTCTAGATCATAACAAGAAAATAGAAATATTTCGTAATTATTGTTAGGATATTAATTGGAAATTTGCCAAAATTCAATTGAAATGTTACCCAATTCAAGTATCATTCAATCATGACTGACACGAATCTTTTATGATTTGAAAATCACAAATTGTAATTGAAGCAAAAGTAGATGAAGAGAAAGATAGAGAATTTCACTTTCATTTAAATTTATTTTCTTATTAGATTCTACTTGACGTTCTTTAGATAATTGTTAGCGAACACGGCGAATAAGGTCGGTGAAATGATAAGGGTGGAACAGCTATTGCTTTCCATGATTTTACAACACAAATTACAAATTGTAAACGAATAACTTATAATAAAACAGATTGTAGAGTGGATCGTTTATAATTAATTCTCCTACAATTTGATAATAATGAGACATTTTGTCTGTTTTAATTCCAAATTCTATGAAAATTTTCTAGAATAAAGTTCTAACCGACAAAAAAGGAGTGTGATAAATAAAATTTCAAGATTAAACTAGAGAATGGGAGAATATTTAAAGTTTATGGAAACGAGAGAAAACGTTATCCAGTACTTTAAACATCACCAGACAATACTTATCCTGTACCGTAAACCACTTTGTTCAAATTCCAACTATACTATAAATATAACGATAAAATTCTACCCCTTTCTTTCTAACTCTCTCTAGTCTAACTTTTAGTTAACTAGAATAGTGGATTTTTGTACACTTTATCCAACAATTGTTAGTAAAGTTTCTAGTCAAAAACCCTAACAACAGTAACAGGAATGAGTTGGAAGTTTTATGTTCGTTCTATTTTTTTTTTTTGTGTGTTTCTCGCTCGAAATAAAGACATTTTATATTATGTGACCTTACCAATGAGACCTTAAACAAAGTGACATTTTTCTACCACCACAATAAAAACAACAAAACTGGATAGGAGGATGATGATGATGATGGTGAACAGTATTAACATTCGTCCATGATTCTGTTTTATTTCGCTGACATCATCAGGATGGAAAAGTTTAATTTTCAACATTTATTCAGGACAAGTGCCGTCCTGAGTGGTTCAATCATTGTTAAAATACACCAGTTATAACACGAATACAACCTGCAGAAAAGACTATTTCAACAATATTGTTGGCGAGTGCGATTGAAAAAAATGGTGGATGCGCCGGGCAAATATTCTCTCGAGAATTCAATGCAATTTCAATATCGATTTTAATTACATTTACATCATTAATAATTGTAACAAATAACAAAAAAATTGAGATTATCAACGATTCAGTATTCACGGTATACAAAGTATTTAATCGTTGCCAAATTGAGTTTATTTCAAAATAGTCGATGAAATTAAAACTTAAGATACAAGAAGCTGTAGAAAAACGATAATTATTGTTATTTTTCATATTGACAACTTAACGGAACAATTTAATTTCTAATAGGAAACTATATTTTACAAATCTCAACATTATTCGACTGGTTTTTATAAAGGAAATCTGTAAAGAAACATTTATCTTGTAATTGTGTCCGGAACACCCTGGGGAAAGTCATTTAGAATTAGGTCAAAATCCAGATGACCAAAAACACAACTTCTTATCTAAAAGTTTTGTGGTAAAAATTGTAAAATATTGTAGTGATATTAAAAGATGTTACCTTTTTTTTAAAAAATATTTTGCAGTATAATTTTTATTCGTTTAATATAAGATAAATAAAAGTTTATGCGTTATTCGTTGACTTAATTAAAATTTGAAAATGATTAGATAAGGTTACGTAAATATTTGTAAGGTATTTCATGAAAAAATACGGTTTTAATAATGCGCTGCTGTTTACTTATGATAAGATAACAGACGTATAGCTTCACCGCACACCACCACCCTAATCATCATCATCATACTTCTAAAACATATTAAATATGGAAATGATAAAACACTCTGCATATTTAAAACAACAACAACAACAACAACAACAGAATGATAGGCCAGAACAACGGAATCTGTCAAGGGGAAAAACAGCACAAAGAAAATGTTTAAATAATGAATATTATAAAAACAAAACGGTGGAAATGAAAGAAACTGTAATCAACACACCTAATATAAAACAATGACAACAGTGGTGAATTTTTAGGGGAGATGTTACCAACGCGACGATTAAATTAAACACTTTATTAGCACACCAGAAAAAACGCCTTATTGTTCAAAGGAGCGTATGTTCTATATACATATATAAAAACAAAAAAAACATTAACATTAAAATACATTTTTCAAGTATAATGAAATCTACTTGTATCTCTGTCTTGAGTTTCTCTAACTAAAACAACGATATGGATAAAGGTCGAGTTTGGATGAATTTTAAATTGTCCAAAAAAATGAAACAAAATATAATAAAAAAAAATTCTACAGTTTTTCCCTTCTTGTGTTCTTTATGACTGGTTATTATCCGTCATCGTCATTTAAAATAAGAGAGGGATCAACTTCCGTAGATCTTTTAGTCGTTGGAGTTCCAACTTTTGTCATTAAGCTCCTCCTGTGCTTCGTTGATGTCGTCGTTGTCGTCGTCGTAGTCATCGTCATACACTGACTCCCAGTTGAAACTTTAAAGGATTTCCATCCGAACACATAGTATAGTAAAGAAAACAGAGAGACAACTGTACGATAAGAGGACAGAATGGAAGAGAATCGTATCCATCTAGAAACAACAATGAAAACTAAGAGAGCTAGCCTAGGACCCACTTGTTTGCACAAATTAACTTTGTTTACTAGAATTAAATGGCTTTTAGTTTCCCAACTTAGAAAATTGTCCATGTTGTTGTTATTTTTCGATTCAATTCCATTTGAGATTATTGTAAAATTATTAATAATCATGTAAACATAAAGGGTTGTGAATAAATATAAATGCTATCAGGGTGGAATTAAGGAGGGAAAAAATGAGCAAATTGAATCGAGTCCTTAATGGAAAAAGCAATATAATCCTCAGATCAACGTGAACATTGTGGGGATATATCCTGGCTATTATTAAAATTCGTTTCAATAAAGTCGTTCCAGATCTCCAGTAATTGCAGATGATCTCTAAACGAATAGAGCTTTTACTGGCCAATACGACTCTTTATAACCCTAAACAACATCACACACACACACACACACACATATACATAAACACAAAAAAGAAGCTAGTAAAACTTTATTTGTATCAGGTTAAATCTCTATAATTTCTCAGCATCAAACAAATAGAAAAATCACCAATTAACAAGCAACTAATTATAATTATAAGTGTCTTAGTTAGTACAACGTCCAATATTAGTTAAGTTCTTTAAGGGGTACATTGAACCAAGTGTAGTAGAAGAGAAGGGTGATTCACATCGAATCGATACGATCAAGTTGGCTTGAAATGAAAGAGAGGGTGGGTTGTATTATCAATAAAGACGACAAGTAATAGTTGTAGTGGTAGTAGTAGTTGATATGTTCTAAATTATATCTAAGCTTTTAGTGAGTTTTATTAAATTTTGCTTGGTGAATAAATTTTTATACCGCATTGTTATGTTTGATAGCTTCATAAAATTAATTGATACTCAAAAATTAACACATCAACTGAAATTTGTGACTTTTTAAAACCGTAGAATTAAACTGATATAGTTGAATCGTGAAGATAAAAAAAAAGATCTATTTCAAATTCATTGTTAACAATTTTTATTTTGATATGATAAGGTCGATACGTGTGTACGTCTCGTCTAGTGAAAGGACAAAACGGAAATTGAAATATCAATGGAAAAATTCAATTCTAGAAAGGAAATAGAAAAATTACTGATCAAAAGAGAGAAAAAAAAGAGAGGCAAGAGATGGTTTTAATTCCATCTATATAAAAGAGAAAATAATAAAGTCATTTCAAATTCAATTTTAAATTAACTAAACTTAAATCGTAAACAATTTCACGAACTAGTTAGAAAACGAACGAATGAACGAATTGAAGAAAGAAAAATTGAAGAATTGCATTATTTCCTTTCAGTAAAATGAAATGAATTAAAAAAAAAAAAATTAATTGTCCTACCATTTGGAATCGTGCTCCTAAGTTTTCCCTCTATTCATAAAAGCACCACTCAAACAACATTACTACCCCCATCCCTCTCTACTGCTATTGTCCAACGAAACAATAGTTTTGTTGTTGCTCTCTTCTTTTTTTTTTGGGTGAATTTTTGTCGTATTTAAATCGACTCAATTTAGATTCTCATCGTTTTCCTGTTCATTTCTCTATTATTAGTCGTTTTTATTTATCTCTGATTGGATGTGATTATTGTGGGTGGTAGAGATGGTTCGATAAAAATAATCTATGTGAAAATGTTGCAATCGAACAACAATCTAGATTTAAAAAGTATGAAGGAAAGTTTTAATTTAATTAAGTAGCAAGCTACTACATGTATGTATATAAATGCACTGCCAAGAAGTGTGTTATTAGTATGCTATGAGCAAATATTTGTTGAAAGAGGTTTGTTGACACTATATTTTCGTTGAAAATATGATTCGCTCATCGTTCTTTAAAACCATACCATATATATATATACACTCAACCTCATTTCAATATTTTTGTACGGTGTAAGAATTCATAAAGAAAAGTCGGTAATGCTAGTAAGAATTTTAAGAAATACTTATGTAAAATTTGAGATCAGAAGATACAAACTAAAGTTGTTTTCAGTGAATTTTAAAAGTTTTAAGTAACGATTCTCAAGTCATGGGTAACTAGCTAAAATTGAATCACAAAGAGTTGAATTATGCAAAAAATGCCATTTTTTTCTTAATTTCAGTTTTATCATATTTAAAAAAATCTTCTCGTTCTAACCGCATGAGTGCTTCGAGCAAAAATTTGCCTGGACCTTCTCGATTAGAGCCCTACTCTCATTACAGTCATTACAGAAAATTATTTGAGTCGCATGTTCAAAAGTTTGAGAAACGCTAATCTAAAGTGTTTCTTGTCTATTTGTAGCATTAATTAGGAACGGACATAGAAACCCTTGTGTTGCGATTTCAAATACGGTGCGTTTGTCCCGCGTGGTTGCTTATTTTAAAATCCTACAACCACTTGTATCTAATTAAGGTGCAATTTTTTCAGTTATTGTCTAAAAATACATGCAAAACCTTAGAAAACATAATAATGAAGACAAACAATAGTATAATCTACAGTAAAAATTGATATAATGGTATGTATACCTTATTTTTAACAACAATTAGCAACAGTATTGTTTAATTTATTGTGCCTTAGTATTTTGTGTATGTTCTACATGGGACGCTTATGCATCGCGCTTGGTGGGGAACTGATTTTGTCCCACAATATATTGATGCCAAGATTAGCAAGCTATGTATGTTCAGGTTTAACAAAGTGAGCGTCTAAAGGAATTCACTGCAAATACGCCACTTTTCCGTGTGCCGTTCAACATTCATGTAGTTCGAGTTGTAACGTGCTGCGTCAAATTCCATTCATAAACCGTTACGATTAACAATCTACTAAAAAAATCCTATTATACAATCGTTTATAATTTCATCTCATACAAGCGATAAATAATCGGCTTACATTAAATTTCAATTATTTAGCTTTCAAAACACCGAAAATATTGAGCTGTTGTTGAAATATTATTTGAAAAAACTGATTTTACATAAAAATTACCAAGTTTACTTGTTATTGCAACCCGAAACAATTTAGAAACAGCAATGATTAATATTAAAATTTGATTATTAGTGCAAAATTAAAAAAGACTATTGAATTACTAAATTTTTTAGAAGCACTTGAAAGATAACTTTAGAAACTTTAATAGTAATAAATTTTGTGCATTAGAACAATCTTTTAACGTTGTATTTGAAAAGATTCTCAAGTAACACAACATATGCATGTACACACAAACAGAACACCACCCCATATTAGTGTGTCTGTATGTTGATAAAATTTCAACTACCATTCATAAATCCCAAGGGTATGTAGAGAATTCAAGGGGGCGTAAAGTCTCCTGATAATTTATGATTAATAGTCCCTAAATTGTGTTAAGATGATAACAGCTAATTGGTGTTGTTGACATCATAATAGAATTCCAAATGTTAATTGAGAAGTTTTACCCACATCACAATCACTAAAAAAATCTCCAAAGGTAGCAAGTACCTTATATAGCGAATTTTTTTATGTATCTACATACTGAAATATTAAATGCAAAACATTCTTATGATACTGACAATTAATATATTTTAATAACATTGAATCAACTAATAAATTCATTTCCCGATGTTATTTTAATTGAAAAATACTTTTAATCCACAAACAATAAGAAACACTAATAAAATTTGACTCGTTTGAAGAAGTTTGTTGTTTGTCTAATACGTCTAATCAAGGCCTGCTTGATTTTTTCAAGCAAAATTCTCTAGCAGGCCTTGCGTCTAATATTAACTGTCAAAATTAGTTGCCCCCCCGCGATATTCAATTTTTTTTCTAATATCAATAGTCAGAGAACATATAGCCATCTGAGATACGTGATTTTACTGCTTATACTCAAAAAAGAGATTTTTGCATTTTTCTTGCGATCCAACGAACCGATTTTGATGATTTTTTTTCTGTGTCATAGAGAATGGTCGGCTCTACTGTTATTGTAATTTTCATCAAAATCTAAGCAAATGTAATATTGAAAATGATTTTTTTTAACATTTCTTCAGCTCTTATTCCAAAAGTGTTGGCCCTACCAGTTTGGCCAACGAACTCGTCCAAGCTAACCCAAAGACCGATTTTTGTACCAAGTTTCATTAAGATTGGACTATTTTTACGGCAGTTATCGTGGATATACATATATATATATATATATATATATATATATATATAAAAATTTTAACGAACGGTGGATATGGGTTCCTGAGGTCCCAAAACGAACTTCTGTGCAAAAATTTTTCGGAAATTCAAAAGTGAGGATCTCGTCTTTAGCTAATTTTTTTTAAAAAAATTCGCTAAAAGAAAATTCCCCAAAAAAACTAATAATGTTCATTGTGTTCATTTAGTAATAAGTCCCTATACTATTTTGTTCCATCAGTCCCAACTCTCGCCAATGTTGTCCAATTCTTGGCCTCGTTGGTGGCTAATTGGAAACGTGAGTGTCCCTAGTGACACAATGAACTGTGGTGTAGAACGACGTATACATCGAAACAAGAAGCATCTTGTTGCTTCATCGTTATAATGTTCAAAAGTTATTGAAGCGAACGAAAATTATTATGTTTTGTATTATTTTTATAAATATTTTTCTTAAAAAATTACATAGTACGATAAAATCAATTCGTATCATGTACTTTTTATTTATTTTTTCCCAAGAGAAAAAAAAATCTAAAATCTCTAGGGAAGAGATTAGCACAGACATGGTTGAAATATTTAAACACGACGACGAGCGAAACTCGATGGGATGTTTGCTGTGTCAGCAAATTTTAATCCCAACATCCACATTGTTAATATTCGCTTCCAGGGTTTTGTCTATTAGATCTTTTAAAATCGATATTGTACTTTTTTTTAATTAATTAACTTTTTGATCTTAATGATATTTATCACGGGGGAAAAACTAATGAAGATGATAAAATGCGTTTTCCATTTTGTTGAATTTTAATTGTAGAATAGTTGATGGGATCATTAAAAATTTTAGAAATTAGCAATGGTGGTGGTGATAACTAAAGAGTGGATTCTAAGCACTTTTGCTTATAGTTAATTTTGAGAGTAGCATCGAAACTATTTGAAATTTGGACGAGTCTTATAAAAATATGGAATTTGAGTCATTCTTTGTTTCTCTTTTTCGTTGACCAACTCAGCAGTGTACTTTTTCAAACAAAATCTTTTTACAAATGATCCATAATTGGCGAAAATATACAGAGGAACATAGTCGGTTAAAAAAAAAATAGAACTATAAAATATGAAAATATGTAATTTCGTTAATTAGAAGAATGTACCTTTTTTTGTTAAGACTTTTTTCTTTAGTAGCTTTTCCAAACTTTTTTATATAGAATGAGCTTTTCCCCTTAAAATAAAGTATTTTTAACACACTTTTTTTTACTTTAAAAGTGCTTATTTATCCGGTCTTTAGTTATAATAATTGAAATTTGTTAAAGTTGAGACAGCTGTATATATAATTATATTGTTGAATTTCTACGGAAATTGTATGCCTATTATTATTGTCGACAAATTTCCCCTAAATTCCACTAAGAAAATACATCAAATTATAAATTTAGATTGGTGAGAATTTGATCGAGAGACTGTAACGTTCCATACAAACGATCAAACTTTAAACTAATTCCGTATCCACCGCCCTCAATCAATTAGATGTATGTTTGATCATGTTAATTACTATTCTACCTGTTCAAAAGGTATAAAAATCTTTCATTTTTTAATCGAATTCGTTTAGATGATTTTGTTAAAAAATTTCTGGCAATATTGTTTGGCTTTTTTCTTGTGGAACACAACTATTAATAAAAAATCGTTGGAGAATCTCCAATTTTACGCACAATTATATTTATTTGTGTTTTCCTTTAATAAGAATGATAACAAACTGTTGAATTATAGAGAAAATTTCAAATATTTAAAATAGTAATAGTAATATCAAATTATAACTAGAGGATAAACATCCATAAATAGATCATTTTGTCTATTAAACCTTTGATTATTGAATACATGAAAATCATCAAATACATCTGTCTGTCTGTCTATCTACCTGTCTATATCAATCTATTCACACAAAATTAGCAATATCTATGGATTATAATTATGATCTCTCGATTTCATCCCTTCTGTCTCGCATAGTTCCCCTGAAATTTAAGCCGAACAAGGGCTATACACGATGCTATAGAGGTATATATTCATAGCATCTCATCGCTATCCCCTCTGTTATTATGTGACACGCTTATCCAGCTCAATATAATTCTACGAACAAATATAATCTAAAATGTTATCAGACTTATCAGTTTAGATAAATAACAAAGTTTGGTTGTTAGCACGAACGCTCCTCAATATTGCTAAATCAAAATTAAGGAAAAATTCGACAATAACTATTAACAATTTTTATACAAATTGGAGACACGAATAAAGCACAATATTCTCAACAGGTAAAGGTAAATTACTTGAACCTGCTCGCCGTTCGGTGGTGGTGGTGGTTTTAATGGAAATAGCGCCGCTGCTGTAGCAAATCACGTCGAGGAAAAAGAACAACGCCACTATATGAACTTTATTAGATTACAGTTTTATTGTGTAAATTTACAAACAAAATTGGCAAACTGCTTTCTTTTAAATTCAACAACAATTTATGAGATTTAACAATACTGGTTTGTTAATTTTCAAATGGGTAAATATTGATCAATGTAAAGTTTCTATATAGATCAAGGTGGAATTAACACGTCACAACCGAGGGTCTAGATAAGATTATATCAAAATCTCATCTATACAATTTGTTTTAAAGACAATTATAATGTCGATTTTATAAAGATATATTCTAGTTACATACGTGTATGTATGTTGAAAATAAAGTTCTATTTAAAGTGTCACGGTGTTGTGAAGTGGAGGAATTTAAAATTGGCTGTTGTTCTCTTATTTAATTGTATTGTTTTAGTCATTGTTTAATTGTCGAAAATAGTCGTATTATATGCATTTGAGACGCGTGTAGAATGTTATTGCATGATTCAAATGTTTCATCTAAATATATATTTACATACACAATCGAAAAATTTCTTAAACATCATCATCATCATTATGATCAACTTACGTGCTATTATTTGTTGTATTCTGCTTCATATAAGGATGTACACGGTTAGCATTTGTATCCAACACAGATGACTGATGTGTTGTTGATGCTGTTGTATTGTTTTGGTTGGGCGTTGAGGCGCCCGGTGATAATTTTCCAGCTAACGCGTCCAACGAATGCAACATAATCGTTGTGTCGCAGCCACGAAACTGGCTGTATTAAATAATGATAAGCCACCTCTCTCTCACCTGTACGATATGATCGTACCTTAGATAAGATAAAACACCTGTTATCAGTTCGTTGTTGTTGTTGTTGTTGTTGTTGTTGGTCTAATGGTGATGGCGTCGTTATAACACCATAAGGCTCCGAGGCTCGTCGTCCTTTCACGTTGCTTGTTGTTCTTGTTATTGGTGTTGTTATTATTGTAGAATTCTCAAGATGTAACAACACGACAACACATCAGCAGTAATGTTACAAGACAACAACAACAACGACACAATATCGTAGAAGATGATGGCGATGACAACAATACACAAACAAAATAAAATCAAAAAAACGTACACACACACATATATATGTATATAAAAAGAGCCAGCCAGAGAGCGATTTATTAATTGGAAGAATAAAATAAATAGAAACTATACAGAGGACGTTTACACTCTACAGTACAATATGCTCTATGCTATAAGGGCCTGGAAAAGCACACACAAGAAAAATTTGTTAAATAAATCGCTGCGCTCAATAAGACGGACGGACGGACGGACGGGACGAAACACGTGAGTCGTAATCGTCGTCGGCGGCGATTACAATATTGTTGTGTATTGGTTACAGTTTTAAAATTAAACGAATTAATAATTGTGATAATATATTTAATATTTAGTTATAAAGTTTATTATTGGATTAAGGATTAATGAACCGCCGACGATGCCGACACCACTTGGAAAAGGCACCGAACAGAACGAGTCGGGACGTACAGGACGTACAGAGCAATTGAAATTATATAATAATAATAATAATGATAATGATAATAATAAAAACGAAAATCAATCAAATTAAGAAGCACAGCATCAGAGCTTTATCATCGTCAAAAGATAATTGCATGGTATTATTTTGAATTAATTATTATGACAGGCAAATCAAATTAAAAAAAAAAAACTCATAATAATTATCAAGGAAGAAATAAAAAATAAATGGCGCGCTTTTCTGTCTATATTGATTTAATTTAATTTTTCTTTTGCTTGTTCCTTTAAAAAATTAAATTATGCAAAATTTTCAAAGTCTAACCTGGGGGTCGTCGAGTCCCGCGCCCGTCGCGCTCTGCTCGGCGCCGCCGAGAGCGCACATACCGGCCGTCTCGACGCTTCACACTGCACTGACGCCGTTCCTAGTCGACGAATTAAACGTATCGACGCACGCGCCCCATCTGATTATTACCGCTGTGGCGGCAGCAACAGTGGTGGTTAATGGTAGTGGTGGTGGTGGTGGTGGTGGTGGCGGCGCAATGGTAACTTCAACTAAAGACAAACGGTAACTTGACGTAGTCCATCTACCACTTCATCCCTAACGGAGTCGTCAACATTTGGTGTCCAAACTTTAATAAAAATCGAACGTACAGGCGCAATTATATATGGTAACTGATTAATCCAGAAGAATAAGAAGAAAAAGAAGCAATGTTGAACTCTTTAATGATAAAATTTGAATTAAAGCTTCTATTAATAATTCCGAATTTTGTGCTGTATCCAGTTGATAGTTATGAGGAAATACGCCCACCTGTATCCATTCGGATAGCACACATCAACTATAAAGTTTTGACGTAAATATTTGAGAGAACTTATATATATATATATATAGGTATTTTTCTCTCTTTTCCCGAAGAGAATTACTAAATATTTCAACATCAATATGTTTCTATTAAAAGAAAAGATGATAATATTTTTTTACAAGACCTACACATCTAGGTAGCTACAACATCCAATAATAATACAAAACCAGCCAGTTTCAGCCTCATTTATTCTATTCACCACAGCTATTATTTCACTCTTGGAATTGGAAAATCTCACCAATGCCCGATTAGATCCTGTGTATCAGTTGGAGCGTGACCGTCGCAGTTGCAGACTTCCAATCGTGAAAAGATTGCCCAGTACATTTTCCACTCTTACGAGTTTTCTCATACTTATAGAGTGAACGAAACAAGAACGAATGAAGAAGGAAAAAAGACACCAACCAGAAAGACCACTAAAACCGTACTCTCCAGAGGTTTAATCTTTACTAAAACTACTACAACAACAACAACAACAACCAGAAGAAGAAGAAGAAGAAAGTACCTACACAATCTATCAGTATGCCACGTTAGTTTTCTTTGATGTGTTTTTTTTCTCTCGTATTTGAAGCGATCTCAATTACAAACTTTCGTTCCGGTCATGAGTTGCAAAACTAATCGAATGTCAGTATAAATCTTCAGTCGGTACAACAACAACAACAACAACAACTAGGACGTAAATCCAGGAATCATCTATCACAAGTTTACCATCACATTCACTGACTGCCATCATGAATGCTATTTGGAAAAGGGAAAGGAATTGTGGGAACACTAAGAAAACGTTACCGCAACAGGCTGGTAAAGATAGTAATAGAATGAGCTGAGATCTACTTTGAAGATTTAAACGGTTCATTTATTACAACCGTCGAAATAACACATATATAAGATGATGATGATGATGATGATGGTGTAAGGGAGACGAAAAGAGAACAAATAACAGCTTCTACCCTTACAGCTTTAAAACACACCACTAGACTGAGGTCAGTGGCTCCTATAAAACAACAGCACTGTCTCTATTGACCATATCTTGGCGTACGTATCTATTATTTATGATATTTACTCTTAGCATCGTCCAGTTTCTCAAAAATGGATGTAAATATGAAAGTAAGCTCTTGTATTCGACCAGAATATTTATTTATTGAAAACTGAAAAAGTATATTAAAAGAAGTATCTGATAATCCTGTAAGTAACAGTTTAGAGAAAAAGGAATCATTTTTTTTTTCATTTTGAAAATCCTCGACTTTATCTTGATGATTACACATCACCGGACCCATTTTTACATTAAAAATGTATGTTCCACTCAATGTATGTGTAGAAAATTTGCTGGTTTAACGCAAACATGTTCGTGACTTTCATAATATTGTCGTTTATCAGATGTTCTCCAAAACAGAAAACAGGAAGAAAAAATTAAAAAGGATCATGTCAGTACCAAACTAAAGAGAGAAAACACATTGAAAACGACACGAAACAACAACAAAAAGAAATCCAACCCTATTCTAGTGATACTTAAGGGAAAGAAACGATGTAAAAGCGTTCGATATAAATCGTATCTTTAACAATTTTCCGTTCTGTCCACACGACATCCTGGAATCGTTAATCATCATCAACAACAACAAAAATAACGTTGATTGTGATTTAAAAAGTAGTGATTTTTGTTGAGAAATTTTCATAAAAACTAACATTAAGCCTTCTAACAGCATGAGAAAAGATCAAAGTTGGATTTTTATAAATATCTGACTGGATATACGTTAGGAAGAAATTTATATTTTTTGATATTATTATTTTTCAATTAATTCATATAAATGAATAATTGAATGTCTCGATCCCGTACAACTACTGAGAAAAAAATTGTCATTCGGCGGGATCCGAACCCGCGATCTTTTGGAGGTTCACTTGTAGTTCAGCGGTGGAGCATTTGGGGATAAACCAAAAGGCCGCTGGTTCGGATCCCGCCGAATGACAATTTTTTTCCCAGTTGTTGTACGAGATTAAGAAATTCAATTATTCATTTATATGAATTAATTGAAAAATACTATCAAAACCAATAACGTGTTCATTTAATTAAAAAAAAAAAATTATATTGATTAGAAATTTGAATGTATTAGAATTTACTTCAATTAATTACCAAATAAATTATTTAATTTGATAGTAATTTGATAAAAGAAAAGTCTAAAACTAATTTGGCAATTTTCCAAATATTGATTGAATCTAATACAGATTTATTTCTATATTTAGAAAAGCACATCGTTAAAATTATCAACCACCACCAGCACCCACCCCATCATTTACAACATTATCTCGTCTATTACAGAAAGCTTTTATCTCGTCCTTAGTACCTTTCTAATCTTAAATATTTTCTTTATAGTTAACTTGTAACAATTTAACTGTTATGAATATTTTATTTTTATTGTTATTATTTTCATTTTGTGTGAAAATTTAAGTGTAGAATGATAATATCTCTTGTGGAATATTTCTATATTTTCACCACTATATATATATATATATATATATATATACAAACACATATAAAAATATCAATACTGTCTCCATTTATTGCCTGATAGAAAATCCATTTCACAAAAATAGATAACATTCCAACAATTTCATTGGAAATGGATTTTCAGATAATGTCACTCATAATTCGAATCTTTTCCGGATTTTCTCTATTTTCATATTTCTATTTTATTTATTTTTCACCAGACGAATTTTCCCTACTATTAAACCAACCAAATTTTATAAGCAGATATGTTTAAAGATAGATAAACATACACCCACCTCCTCCTCTTGTATGTAGGTACACCCTTTGCCTATTTCTAGTTAGAATTAGTTTATCTTAACCTAAGAACATATTCGCATTCACAATTCCGGATTAACAACTCGTCGTGTATAATTCTCTTAGCCATATTTAAACCGATGTATACAGGAAACCCAAAAACAGATTTCCCACTGTAATGCTTTAAGCAACCCCATCATCAAGCATCTTATCAAATGTAAATGAGATATTACCACTAATACTTGATAAAACATCAGATTCTCTACCATTTACTCTCACGCTTAACCATCATCACTTATTTTAAATATCGTTAAAAAACAGTCATAATTGTTTCCGTGCATCGTCTAACCAGAAGAGTCCAATGGGAATTTTACGGGAACATATAGTGACTCCCATAGGATTCATGCAGCTGTAATATGGGGGGGAAGGGATGAGCAAGATTAAAGTATCGATAAGATTTTTGTTTTATAAAATCAGTGAATTACGTGCAAATTGTAATTTGATGGAAATCCCCCCACATTACAGATTGATATTGGCATGGGAAATTAATCGAGAAAAACTACCTTCCAGCTATTTGTTACAATTCGATGAAAACGAGGAAAGATAAAAAAAAAGCTAGAAAATTCACTTTAAAATCGATTTGAAATTAAATCAAGAGAAATCGAGATTGGTCAATCATTTTCAATGATCGAATGACATTTTCCAAGTCACGTTGATCCACTAAATCTGTAATGTCTATCCACATCTATCTATTATAGTATATATTGTATAGGGTTGGCGATACTAAATATTGGAGATTTTACCGTAATATAAAGTTACCCTTTTTGGATTTTCTATATTATTTTTTACCTCTTCTATTGGATGCCTATCTTAGAAATAGAATTGGTGACTTTTTATGATTATCCTTTTCTCTACCCATCTGTATTGTGTATACCTACGTTTATTCTGTTGATATCTGAGTTGAACATACAAAAATACGGTAGAGACACACTTAAATCACTTAGTTATTTCAAAGACCTGGAGGCCAACGTGAAACAATGACGGTAGACAAAACAAGAAAGAAACAATGAAATAAAATAAAACTGGAGAAAATTGACCAGTAAAGAAGACATCAAACTGTCTGACTATCTAATAATAAACCAAGCAAAATAGAGAGAAGAATGTTCAGAGTAAAAAAAAAGAAGATTAAATTAATCTCTGAAAAGACTAATAATAGAGATTTTATGGAATGGAAATAAATATTATTTGTGGGGGTGGACCGAGAAAAAAATCGAATAGATTTATAGACGGCTATTAATCCTTGAAATAAATTTGAAAATTAATCTATTTTCAATAAAATCTCGACTTTTATGGTCAATTGTAAGATTTCTACTGTATACTCAGTCTACATCGATTTAGCCAACGTGACCTAAATTATAACACTAAGAACTTGTGTTGTGTTGGAATATACGAGGGTGGTCTGAAAAGTTTCCGATCTCAAACACATTCTTTGGACATAGAATGTGTTTGTCA
Source organism: Mylabris sibirica (assembly GCA_039776855.1). Taxonomy (NCBI): domain Eukaryota; kingdom Metazoa; phylum Arthropoda; class Insecta; order Coleoptera; family Meloidae; genus Mylabris; species Mylabris sibirica. The sequence continues at coordinate 12,850,694 of CM077843.1, read as the reverse complement.
CATTTTGAATCAAGATTTAGGCATAGGGACGTCCTGACAAGGTCTTGCAAAAATACAGCCTTCAAAAATTGATTATATTTTCTACTATCAAGTTTTATTGGGCTTTTTATTGATTGATTAAAAGGGCTGTTAGGTGTCGCGTTTGCTCAAGTCGGTCTAAAAATGTGTTTGAATGAACATTTGCAACGTTCTGTTTTCGCAGTTTAGACGTAACAAATCAGAATTTTGGCGCCGATTAGTTACAGTAGATGAAACTTCAATGCACCATTATACCCCAAAAACAGAAATACAGTAAAAAAAGTGGATTGCGAAGGGGAATCGACTCCAAAAAAAGCAAAACAACTGGAAGAATAATGGCGACTATTTGGGGGAAAGTCATGGAGTTATCTCAATCGATTATATTCAAAATTAAAAAACCATTATAGGAACATACTGAGAATCATTTGTTGCCAAGTTAAAGGTCACAACTCAGTGGTTACCACTGCGAATATCAACGAATTACGTTTTGAAGTGATTGATCATCCTTGTTACTCATTAAATCTAGCCTCAAGCGATTTTTCTTGATCTATAAGTTGAAAGTTGCTCTCGGAGGACAAAGATATTCATCATAGAAGGATTATTAATTATTTTGCAGAGAAAGACATCCGGTACTGTTTGGACGGCTTCAAGAGATGGAAGCATCGCTGGGAGAAGTGTGCAGACTTAAAGGAAGCTAAGTAAAGAAAATAAAATAAAAAATTGAAGAAAAAATGCCTTGCATCTTCGTCAGGTCGGATACTTTTCAGACAACGCTCGTAAAAAACGAGAAAAAAAACACAAACCCTTTTTTTACTTTGTTTCAAAAAAAAAATGTCCATCTTCTGTTATATCAACTCCCACCTGAATTTTTGACTGTATACTAACATAAAACAAAAGATATATGCATTGTTGTCCTGTTGACAAGAACTACCTTGAATATCACTCCCAACTTGACGATATTAACAGGCCATGTATGTATTCTGTATTATGTTTAAAGATGATACCCACCCCCTATAGTCTTGTGTTGATGGCTGTTATATAGGGATGTCGTTCTCTCTGTTCTTTAATGGCCATGTTTACCACCACCACCACCACCACCACCACCGCTACTCCACAACTATGACTACCCTTTTCCCGTCGAGACCAATACTACTACTACTATTACTACTACTACTACTACTACACTGTTATACCCCTTCAACAGAACGGAAATACTACCACCGGAAACACTAAGAGTAATAATACTAGACAAATAGACATGGACGTAGTGGCTATAAACTAACAACATTGAAACAATAGATTCTAGAATGTCCACATCTATGCCTAGATATTGTTTAAATTTTAAATTGACAAATATTAGAAGTTGTAGTTAAAAGGGGGGATGAAAAGCTTCATTTGTATTAGACAAGTGAAATAATCTTGATTTTTTTGTTCTATTTTTAGTTCACCCTCCTGTTTAGTTTAGATAGGTAGGTACATCAGAACACGATGATTCTTGCAAAACGTTGACATCGACATAGATCGAGACACAACGTCCCGCCCACACTTTGACGGTTTGCACCGTCATCAACTTGTATTCGAGGATAATTATCACACATTTAATAAATCTACATCATCGTTATCGTTGAAATTCGTTGAGTTGAAATTCCAATTAGAACGACAATTTTATCGTCGACATAATCGATTTTAAACAATAGTCTGGACGAATTGTTAATTTACCCTTATATTTTCTTCCAATTTGATTAATTGAACTATTTGATTATAATTTTAAAATATGTGGAATAATTATTGTTGTTTTGCAATTAACATCAATAATTTTTATGACAATTAACTATTGATTTTTATAGGTTGAACAATTAATTAGTAAATCGTATATTTTTAGTATAAAAACAAACTGCTTAAGAACAAGAGACGAGAAGTCTTAAACAGTGGATTTACGACAGTTGGTAGATTTACGGTGTGCGCAACGATGTCTTAATTAAACAAGTGACAGCTCTATTAAAACTGTTAACATCCAGGTCAGAATGATAAGTTCCAACAAGAATACAGAACGATTGTAGAAAGAAAGAAAAAGTAGTAAAAAAATTTTGCCCGTTTTTCTTTGAACAAGGGTAAATTTGGAATAGAAATTATTACAAAAATTATATGAAAACCAGACAGGATTCTAAAAATATTTTAGCTTGAGGGTGTGTTGATCGAGCATTTTCGTAATCTATACATAGACATGGATACGTGTTCAGACTGTATATGGTTGAATAGATAGGACAAGGATGGACATTATTTGGTCAATGTTTGCGTGACATACACATTTCTCCCCTGCCTCGGTTTTTTTTCCCTTATGTATCGACCATATCGTTCTATAATATAATCCACCAACTCACCCTCTAACGGTATACCTGCGCTTTTATATCGACTTGTTTGAAGTCTACATAAAAGTCATCTCTACTACAGAAAAAATACCATAAAAGAAATAAAGAATGAAAATAGAATCCTTAATTAGCTGTACACTTTGACAGATGGTGGTAGATATAATGATATTTGTTGAAACACAGGTGCCCAAATGAAATTAATTCCCCTATCGTAACTCATTGAAATAATCCTACTCATCCTTTGTCAGCGGAAAAAATTGCTCATTTTTTTCCCCTTCTATTCCCTCATGTTCCACCAACAACCCCACTATTTATGTCAATCAACCCTCTGCCTACAGTAATTTCATATAACCGTTCTATTTTATAGTCACATCTCATTCCTTTCTGTAAGAAGGACTCTTATCAACAAACATAAGGATCGTCGTCAGTCCTTTATAACGGGTGAACGTAGAAGAGGAGAGAAAAAAACACGCTCTTTTATACGCACCCAATTCGTATGTGTGGTGTCATTCTTGTTTCCGCTGTTACGTTTTAAGATGTGTTGGATGAATGTTAGTAGAGCACACCAATGATTTCAACAAGCTTCAGTAATAGCAGCGATACGATTTTTTTCGATTGTCCGTGCGCTTTAAAAGTTTGCAGTTTCAACTTCTCTTTCAAGTAAAAAATAACGATTGAGCCAACGGAAAAAGAGAAGGGATGTTGTTACCTGGAAAGACACGTCAGCATGGACGTAGCTTCCATTTTTTCCAATACCTTTCAGTGGAAACTTTTTTTACAATTTCGTTTTGCAAGGACTCTTTTAATTTTAAGAAATTGGATTTTTCGCGTTCATCCTGCAAATTTTCCTTTTATAAGCTTCCAAACAAGGTATCGTCTGGTTCTTTAAAATTGTGAAAAATTATAAGAAATGAAAAGTTTTGGTTTTTGTTAATGTTCTGGAAAAATAACAAGCCTATGGAAAATTTCTTGACGATTTGGACTTCTCATTCAATTTGCTATCGACTGTCTAACAATTATTGCAAACTTATTATTATAAACTGAGTTATGGGGTCAAATTTAAATGAAAGGAAGCTGCAAAACGTTAACTAGGCAGTGGTAATACATATTTTCAAAATTCTAATTTTTTTTGACTTAGAGTTCAAGATTGAAAATAGTGAACATAATCGACTTTTAAGCCAAATTATTTTATAATATGTTCCAACAATAGACTTTGTGCATTGCAATTACAATAGAAAGTGAATAATTTACAACTTTTACCTACATTAAGGAAGGATCGTTCTCTCACCCGGTAAATTATTCGGTTGCTACTGTAAATAATTGTAGTGCACAAACTCTATTGTTGGATCATATAGTAAAATAATTTAACTTGAAAGTTATGTTCACTATACTGTCAGAAAAAGCCAACCCTAGAATATTTTTTAAGAAATGAGTCAAAAAATCAGCAATTTAACTTCGCCTTAGCAAGGCTTTGGCTTAAATTGTGTTAACGGTAGGTTTACAACACGTTTGGGTGGAAGTCCATCTATGTACAGATCCCTACCAAAATGCCTGTAAGTCCATGCTTAGTTCGATTTAAGCCAACGTCTGGCTAAGATAAGTTTAAGTAGGGGAAGAAGAATCAGGCCTTAGTGGTTCAAATGAACGAAAACTTTTCCATTGGACAATATACAAAAGGATTTTTTTCTTACTGTATAACAAAATAATTGGACAAATTGGATAAATCGATTTGTTTTTTTTTTTCTTTTTATTATTATCAAATGGTCAACGGTATTATTTTCATCTTGTATTACTTCTATTCGGGTTGTTTGTCGAGTTTTATTACAAATTGTAGTAGAAATTCTAAATTCTTACTTTTTTTATCTTCAACTTTGATAAATTGCAAGTGGAGAGAAAACGGTGGGAATATTTCTATGGCGACCATCCAGGACCGTATAGCAAAACTTAAAACGAGCAAAGATTATGATTATGACACGATGGCATACACACAAACACATACATACGACAAAACTTTTCCTCTTTTGTAGGAAATAAAAACGACATCAAAACTAGGAGAGAAAAATATCGCCATGGGAATTTTAGTTTTTATCCTACCTACAAAAAAAAAGTTGAGAGAACGGAAGAGAAAACTCTAACGATGATGATGTTGTTGATGATGAACGGATGATTGAGAGAAAAACCGGTAGTAAATTAGGAATTTTCACGTTATTGTGTATATTTAGAATGACTCTTCAAATATGCGACACTATTGGAATCTCGGACGGTTCTTCTTTAGAAAAGGTCAGCGATTTATTCTCGAAATCCAAATAAAGAATACTTTAGTTTTTCTTAAGCTCCCTATTCAAAACTTCAGTAATTAGTCAAAATAAATAAGAGATGAAATTTTGATATGTATGATGTATACGTGTGTGAGAGAGAGAGAGATAGACTATTATAATTCCCTGTTATGAGTGAATTTTGAATCGTGTACTTACCTATTAGTAATCGGCTTGTGGAAGTGATTAGTGACGTCACAACTGCAACAAAAGATACACATATATACAAACACACACGTTAATATACTTTATACATAATATACACAAACACATACTATATACGATCAAGTCAATTTAATATGTATTAATCAATATAGTAATTAGTGGAACTAATTAAATAACAAACAAAACTAGCATAGGTGGAGATGTTAGTTAATTATATTGACATTTGAAGGAGCCAAATCATTGGGCTTTATGCCAATACTTGGTATTGTATATAGGGAGGATAAAATAAAAAAAATATCTACATATAACAAAACAACAAACATTATAGTTCATGATGAAGAAAGTTGAGAACAAGACGAGCTAGAGGGTTTTCTGAATCGATTTTAAGGGATTTAGTTGAGAGAGAGAGCAGCAGTAGAAGTAGCATTGGTAAGGATTATTTTGTTGTCAAGTGACATTCGTAGGATGGAGATATATATATGTATATAAGTAGATACATGTCTGTTATGTCTACAAAAGACATGACGATGTTATTCGTAGTGATGACGATGACAGAGTGATCCTCTTATTTGATACAATGAAAATCTAATTAACCTTACGACAGTTGTGACGAGTTCTACAACTAACAAATTCTCTGTTGTTTTTGGATAGTCACCAAGCATTTCTTTACAATATAAACAACTATCACTCCACATGTTGTATATAGTTTATAGTTTTGCAAATGATAACACTAAGAATTTTGTAATTTTTTATAACGAGAACAAATGTACGAAGAAACACAAGAGAATTTTTCACATTTACGACAGTTATGTCACAATTTCCGACAATTATTTGGTGTGACTATAGAAACGAAACTAGAAGGCACTCTCTACCTATAGACGAATGTTTAGTTGATTTCCCATTAGGGTCTATGGAAAATAAAGATGGAAATTAAACTAATAGAATTCTTGTTCATTGGAAAACTTTACACAAACTTGTATTCGTACAAGATCTTGTAAGGCATAGAAGGAGGAAGAAAAATGCTGAGAACTATTGGGTGAAAAGATTTGCAACGAATTGAAATTTACTATTTGAACAAATCCGGTAATCGACAGAAATTGAAATGATTATCTATTTGATTTGAAAAGTTGTAATAATTGAATGAAATTGTTTTTTTTTTTTAGGACAGTCTTGAATATATTTGAAAAGCAAAGAATAAAAGAAAGATCAACTTCTATTCTTGGAAGTTTCATTAACATTACAGTAGAGAGAGAGAGTCCTGATAAAGTTTGATATTATAAAAGGCTGCCTTTTATATTAGAAATTTCCTTGTATGTTGACTGAATTCATTTTGTGAAATTAATTTCCAACATGTATAGCATCATCATCATCATCATCAAAGTCTTTGAGATACAAATTGAATACAAATAACAAGAGCAACTCCTGTCTTTTTTCTTATAATAGATCAAGACTATGAGTAGAAAATTAATTAGAAATCTTTAATTATTTGAACAATAAGGAAGCGAGCTTTTAAGTTTTCTCCCAGTGATTCAAATAACATTGGACGTCAATTCAAATTCGAATTAATTTATTTAAAGTTGTATGAATAGACAGCTTTACATATGTCACACATTCACTAAATTCAACATATAAGTTTTTCATATACGTATATACATCCTACAAGTCAAACTTAATCACGTAATGGAATTTGAAGCATACAAACATTCTCTTAACTATTACAACTGCTACTCTGTTAAAGATTAAGTTTCTGTTTTCAACGAAATTCTAAACTCTATAACTGTTTAGTGTAAATCTCTGTTAATAGACAAAGTATCTTCATTCTTCCATACATTACGAGCTTTTAAACTTACCACGTAACCGCTTAATCTGTAAGGGTTAAGTCATAAACCGGAAACATTGAGAGAGTTGTCCGGTAAAGTTGGGTTATAACAAACAAAACTTTACGATCTAAAGTTCCTATATGAATACTGTATAGAGAATAACAGAGAGAATATGAAAAATATACGTAGGTAGATAAGAGAGAAAACAGGTAGGAATATAATTAAAGTTCTCTCTATTTCGTAAATACCTTACGGTTGATTATAGAGGCAAGGAAGCCGCAACACCTGAAAACGTCCATTTATTACCGATTATTAACAAGAAGCTCATTATAAAACACTGTATTGACTTATTGTTGTAATCCATCTGGTAAAAGGATTGGACGGTTTACAAATAGTGAATAATAAAATGAGAATGACTCGTGTTTTTTTTTTGCTCTACCTCTCCACAAGAAAACGCATACAAGTTGAATAAAAATGGAACAAGCGTCTGAAATTGAGCGTGAGTGATCATAAAAGGAAACTGGCGTCTCTTCTAGCCAACTTTACTGCTATCATTTTGGCAGCTTCTAGTGAATTATTGATAGTTTAATTCTGGCAAATGCCAAAACATGAATCTTGCATAAAATCTATAAACTTCATTGGTTGGGAGTAAATTAGAAAAATTCGTAATATTTACACGATTTGTTTTATAATCCGAAATTGCAACTAGATCTGCGAAATTTAATAAATTCTACTAAGATATTTGGTAACAATTGCGATTATCCTCAATGTATAAACTCGTTACGATAACATTAAAGACACCAGGTATTGTTTGAACATTTGTTGGCGACAAAATAGCCGTCGTTTTTCGGTTATCTTACATTATTTAAGGCCAGTTGGGATATTGATAGATGTTGGAAATTCAACAAATTATCGATTCCATCCATAATAAATGTGTACGTTTCTCTATTAAAACGGTTGTTATTAGAAACGAGAACAGTGTGTATAAATAATTGATTTTGATATATGTACGTTGGCGTTTCTTGGACTTTTTGACATTATAGAAAAGCGATCATGACGGTATAGAGAACACGAAACTTCCATACAAAATTACAATGACAAGTTCAACATGAAACATTTGTCCAATTGATATTTATTGATGGTGATTCTTCATTTATAAAGTTCGTGTGTATTGATCGTTCTAGGAAAAACTATTATCGTTACAATAATTACACTATTCTCTATACTATTTCTTTCTCTCTTACAATAATTTTTCTTTCGTTGCAATATTGAATTGGAGAAAAATGAACCATCTTTCAATCCATTTGGGAGTTTCAATCAAAAATTTAAAGACACATTAAAACTGAAACGATGAAACGTCGGCAAAGTTTGAGAAACAATAATTGAAGTATTATAGTGTGTGTTATGTTATAATGGATAAAATTCCATCAATTTTTATTTATTATAAAGATTTATCGCAATATTTTTGTCTGCAGTTTTCATTTCTACCTATATACAGGTGTTTGCATAGGATACAGCAATGTTGTTGCTAGGAAACCGTGTGGTGCGCTTAAAGTAATCCTCCTTTTCTCCAATATTGTCATCTCATCCTTTACCATCCAACAACGAACATGGTCCAATTCCATATTTAATCAGTTATGCGGTCGAATAAACCGTTCCGCCATATATTCGTTACAAATTTGATCAAACATATAACACACACATACACACACACACACACACACACACACAACCGGTTGAAATTTGTGCTTGTCCTACCATAATCATGTTTGTCATCATCTAATTAATACCCACGACATCCAGGGGTTTGGTTTTATTAACATCAAATAGATGGATAGATAGATCGAGATATATTATATGCATATATGAGACAATACGGGCTTTACCTTTGGGCATGATGCTGTGCGTTCTGATAAAAGCGGAAGGTAATGGTCGTTGATAGAAAGAGACCATTAACATATGGGGGAAATTGTGATGAACAAAGAAAGTGAAATTTGTTATCGATGAGGGGGAAAGGATGCGATAGACAAGGGTATAAACGAATGAACTAGAAATAATTTCCTGCGAGTTTATCTGGCAAATATAAAGCAGCTTTAGTGATTATACATCGACCGATTTTTCGGAAGAAATTAGGGTCGACGTTTGTGTTCTAATATAATACGATCGATCGGTTATATGGTCGCTAAATAGACGTCGGACACACAACAACAAATATTTTTACAAATTACTCTCTTAAAGAAATAGTCAGGTTGTTGTTGTTGTTGTTGATGTCCTAACGAAAACAACATTTTTTTCGCTTAAAATTGTAACGTTAGAATGAAAACAAAACCGACATGTGGTATATGAAGATAAATGTTGGAAAACACCTTGGCTATATACAGAGGGAGGGTAACAGCTTGTCTTGATCGAATTGAGGGTGCACTTTACGATTCCGTATCGAATCGAGCGGAAGGAAAACACTGAACTTGAACATGTTCACACACATACACACATACAAAGAAGAAGAAAAACTTATATTTTGTGGATCGAGATGTGAGTCGAGAAGAAGAAGAAGACACGACAGATCTGTATATGTAGTCTATAAGGGGGAAAATTTGAAAAGAGAATAGCGAGAATAGAGAGAAACACGTACGTATAAAGAAATCCGGACATGGGATGATTTCAACACGTACCAACTCTCTATTGGTACTTTTAACTGATTTATTCCAATATTTTTCAATATATTCAATGTTGATTTTGAATCATTTTTGTTGTTTTCAACTGGAAAATATCGCTCATTATTAATTACACATAATTAAACACGAAATATATAAATTTTCCAATATTTTCCAAATGAACAATTTGACTTAATTAAACAGACATCCAGTTGGTTTTATTTTCTATTGCAAATATTTGTTAAAGTAGTGAAGCCTTCAATTTGATTGTTCCTGGATGATTAACGATCACAAAACCCACCCTTAGTAGCACCGAAATTGAAATAGAATTGGAATATAGGCCGATTTATAGACTATGCCGAATTCATGATGAATATGACAAGTTTTATAAAAACCCGTAATGAATTTATAAGAGTTGGCAATTTTTCTAATGGACCCAGGACTGACTGACAAAAATACGACAATTGTAGAGTAAAAAAATTATAATTGTGTCCCCTTTTAAAATAAAATTTCTCTCTCCAGCATCAAACAACGAAATATTCCATCACTAATAAATCAAACTTAACAGAGGGGGCCCCCTAAATGGGCTGATGCCAGCTGTCACTCAACTGGAGCTTTTAATAATTCGGAGCGTCGTGGCAGGTTAACATGGCAACGGTGAGGGTGATGGTGGTGGTGGTGGGTGCGCACCTGGAAGCTTCTTTTGAATATTACATGTACTGACCCTCAACTGTATGTATACGTATCTATAATTATATTAAACTTGCTATTTGTCCTTTCCCCACCTATATTATTTGCTTTATCTACCCACCGACTCTATGTATAGGAAAACTATTGATTTTTGATTGTACAAATAAAGGATGTTTTTACCCCCCTTTAACTATTTATTATTTGTTGGAGTTTTATTGATTATACGACGCCATTATATAGAAGAAAATGTCGATAGGATAGGACGATATGGCCAGTCGATAAAGTGTATGTAATAAGCCGGCACATGAGTCCCTTGGTCGATGATTTATTGATGAAATGACGACTGGACTGATGGACTAGGGGAGTCTCTAGTAAGGGATTATCACTAATGATGTTAATCTAATAGCCGGAGACTGTTGCTAATACGTTTTATGGTCCATTAAAATTACACTTACACTCTATACATACTACAGACTGTCTTCGGAACAAAATTAACCAAAGTACCAACTCATTAGATAATTACTTCACAATATGTAAATCATTAATGATCAACTAATTGGTCTAATTTTTTTTATTCGGGAAATAATTATTTTATACAACAGTTAGATCGTACAATATCGGCGGGCATTAGGGGATTTATTGTTAAAATAAGTCTGTTTTGTTCCATATATAGTGTTACAATACAACACACACACATACCCAGTGCGGAATTATTAAATTACAACCACTTGACCGTTATTTCACGGTAGCAGAATGTGTATGGGACAACAGATTGTATGAGCCCTGGGGAGATTTCGATCTGGAAACGAGGAACACGATTGCTTTGGGACACCACCGGCCGGACTTGACGACGAATCTTACAGATTATTGCCATATTTTCTCCATACAAACTTATAATTAACTCTACAATAAGGACAAAAAAAAGTTTGTAAAAACAAGCCTTTATAATGCAAATAAATAGAAATAAATTGTTGTATGTTCGTTTAGTTAATTCTAGTTGTTTTACATAAACTTTGCATGCTGATGGGAGTTACGTTTAAATGATTGTCATTAAAATGTTAATAATTTTTATATGTAATTACAACAACGACAACAACACGAATAAATTGAAGAAAACAGCAATTCAACTGTTATCAGTCCCATTATCACTTGTTGGATTTTTTTTTGTAAATTCATATCTTTATAATAATGCACTATATAAGTGTAATAAGTGTGATTAAAAATAAATATAATTAATTAAATGGTTCAAAGATTGGATAGTGCTAACAAAAGTGGATAAGGAGATAGAATCTCGAGAATTCATATTATCTGTGTTGAATTGTTTTGAAATTTTACGTTAAGATTTTATAAAGTATGGTGAAAATTTCTGCTAAAACTCATATAAATTTCTAAAATTTTTAATGTTAAGTGCGATTTTTTTTTGCAATAACACTGAGATCTGATAAAATGATAAAAATAGTCGAATTTTTTGTTTCTCTCAAACACCTAACACTTCTACACATAGAATTTCTAAAAATCTAGCATTGCGTTGGTTCACAGTTTCAAGATTTTTATGAAAAGCTTTGCCTTATATGGAAAAAATCTCGTTTTTTGTTTCTAATACAAAATTTTAGAAAATTTGGCACTGTTAGAGTCCAATTTCAAAGCTTTTTGCTCTATTTCGAAAAGCTCTCACTAGTTAGTTTTTGTAATTTTCAAAAGTTGTTCTATTCTCAAAAATTGTATAAAAAGGTCTCTCAACCGCGAGTACTCAAAAAAAAAATGTCAATTTTCTGACTTACAACAAATACAGAATTTACAACAATAATTAACTTAGCCATGGACCATATCTTTAGTTACGTAGTGTCGTAGCTTGACTCGACTACTTGTGTTTCCATTTGAAAATACATTAACAGAAGTCAAATCTAATGGTAATGAAGTATAAACCAAGCTACGACTCCACTCAACAAAGACAAGACCAATTAAGAAATAAAATAATAGCGTTGTTCACCCCGTATAGATTTGCTCTCTTGGTACACCGTTAGAAAAGGTTTGAGAAGCACTTTATTATTAAAGTATAAGCATATAGGTACGGTGGAAATTTTCTCTTGAATAGAGAAGACGACCACTATCACCACCACTAGAGACTAATTCAACAACGATCATCCAGTACGGTAATCAACTCCTCTCCCATATAATAAATGCCATAAATATCCCCTTATAACTAAAGGGATGATGGTTGATTTAGATGAAATTCCCCAGCCAACTATGAATTCACAACTCTCTTGCCTTAACCGTTGAATCTTGTCCTCTTTAATGTATACTCGCACACAAATTTCGGTCATTGGGTTAATGTGTTTATTATTGAGCCTTTTTGTACGGTTGTAATTTTATATATATATATATATATATATATATATATATATATATATATATATATATAAAATAGGGTAGGTGTAACAGCAGTTTGTGACATTTGATGGAAAATACGATCCTTCCGGTTTTCGTAACTTTATCGATAATAGTGGTGGTTCAATCGACCGACCAAAGTATATATCCGGTTAAGGATAAGCTTTCCATTTTCTAGATAGATCTGATGTCGATAACAACTGTCAATGATTTGTTATAATCTTCCGGTTCATGGTACATCGTAATGATCATCATCATGATTTTTCAACAATGACAATAAAGAAAAAACACACCAAACTTTCTTCGGCTTTTTATTAGATTATCGTTGTTATCCAAAATAGGTTATCGATCCTGATTGTAGTCCAACTAACTGCGAATTGAAGAGAGGAGAAAAAGAGACGATACAGGACATTCCCGAAGGGGTTCGAGTAAATTTAGATAAACGGGCCAGAAATCGAACACGAATCCGTGAATGTTTTAGAGATTCAACTGATACGTGTGCAATAGTTGAAAATGTACAATAAATTAATGATTTCGATTGATAAGCCGTATTGTTTGCAGAGAGATGGAACAATTTTAACGGATTATCTTAAAAGTGGAAAGGGGTGGAAAAACAATGGAATACAAAATAATACAAGGGATATCTACATCTAGTTCAACTGGAATTGATAAAAAACTCTTGGGATACAATGTCTGTGTTGTTGTGTGCTTATTAAAGCCCAATGGCGAAAACTAACGAGACTAGTTCAACAATAGAAAATCGAAACAGAATCTAATTAAGCCGTTCAACAATTGTTGTCTTTAACAAATGATGTAACGAATGGAAAAACTTTAAGCTTTGTTAATGAAATTGGTGACTTTTTTTTTCTATTGTTGTTGTTGTTGTTGTTGTTGTTTTGATTTATGTTTAATACTTTCAAGTTGTTACCGACTGTGCTCTATTACAACTTCCATTTGTTCCAAGTTTATATTTTGTGTGGTTGACAAGCACCAGCAGATTTTATTGAACCAACTTATTCGTAACACAATGATTAATTAAACAACTTGAAATAAAGTCAAGTCGACCGAATACAAGTAAACATACAGAGCTGTACTCAATACAAATTGCAAATTCGAATCATCTGTCAAAGTGTCCAGTATATCCACAATTTCACTAAATCTTCTCAATTCGAATAGAGCAGCGGTTCTTAAACTTATGCAGTCCAAGGATCCGCTCTTGAAAAAGATTTTTTGCCGACCCCATGCCAATCCTAAGCATTTTATGTCGTTCTTGAAACTCAAGTTCTGGCTCAATAATCTTATAAACTCTGCATTCCTTGTGTTTTCATCGTTTTCTTGAACTGTTTGCGGACCACATTTAAAGAACCGCTGAAACAAAGCATCAATACGATGTGTGCAAAACACTTTTTGCCCACAATTCGATGCAATATGCTTGTTGTCTTTTAATTTTTGCTATTTGCCAAATTGTTTCGCATTTAATTAAACAGTAACAGATAGGAATTTGTTAAATGTTTTACCGTTTATTTGTCTAAAACGTTCCCCATTTATATTTTGTGTATTTTAAATTAACCCCAACCATTAAACAATTCCCAATTGGGCCATAGTCGGTCGTATGTTGTAAAACATTGGAGTTCATATCGGGACAAAAACAAAGAAAAAAACAAACACCTGTATTAATTAAATACAATTTTGAAATAATTCCATAATTTCGGTGGGATTAAGAGAGATTTTTAAAGATTTGTGTATTGGCTTTTTCTTCTTTTTACCAATGTCGGTTTTGGGCTCTTTGCCTCGATTTCTAACCATCTAGTTTTAACAGTAACATTGAACATAAACAAGGTTTATGTACGGTGTTCACCGATGTGGAAGAAGGAATCGACTTATGGTTGTCTGCATGTGTGTGTGTGTGTGTGTGTGTGTGTGTGTGTGTGTGTGTGTCTATATTCAACTTCAAAAGTTGAATCCTTAAACTACTCCAATGCAATCTTCTTACATCCACTTTAGAATATACGATTTTTCAGACAAAGGTCAGACTAAAATGCAGATCTGTCTAACAAGTGGGAGCAAAGAGAGTGATGAAAATAAAACTGAAAAGAATTGGTGAAAAGAACAAAATCCGATTTCAAAGTGTTGAGTTGAATTCAGTAAAGTAATTTTTAACAGGAAAACATATAAAATTTTATTTAATATATTTAATAATAAAATTTCAACTTTAATATTAAACAATAATGGATGCATAAAAGTTAATATGAAAATGCATTATATTTCCAATCCATAAACAACAAAAATTCGTTAAAGGCTTTTCATTTTAAAACCGGATTGTTTTATTAAACAACGCATCCATGAAATTACTTTAATTACAATTTATTAGAAAATATTATTTCGATAATGAAACAGGAGTGTAAAAATTGAAAAAGCCACCTTTCGACTTCCCAAAGACTTCATTATTAACTCGACAACATCTCTGAAAGACTTTGGACGAGAATCAAGAATGAGATGGAGTTAGATGAAAGTTTCCGCTGAAATAAGAGGCTTGTTCCAACCACCAAACCAATCACTCCTGTAACAATTCGACGCATATTACGATATTTTTCGTAATTTCCATATGTATCTGTTTAATCGATAAATAATCTGAATTATTTTCAGGAATTGACGACTGTATTGAATGGTGCTGAAGGAACAAACCGCTTGTAAAAATTGTAGCCAGAGAAATTTGATTCCTTAAAATTTCGACATGGTTTCCGACTTTCCAAGTCTTCATTATTAACTCAACATTTCTGTTGAGAAGAGAACCTCAGAGATGAGTCGAACAAAGTTTCATGCGGTTTTCAGTGCTGAAACATCGCCGTCGGATAACTTAAAGTAAGAACGCAAGATTTTAAAGTTCCGAAATTTCATAGTAACTTATCAATTAATTATGGATTTGTTTAAATCACATCTGTATACATATACAGTATACAGTGTACTTTATTATTTTTGTTTTGTTATTATGACATTGTTGATATTGTTGTTACCGTCTCAAACAAACTTCAAACTTCCATTAGTTTACAACTTTAGATTTCAAAACGAACACATAGAAACGATAGTGAATTAAGAAGTTTGTATTGGAGAATTTCAAACTCATTTAAATTTAATAAAAGCTTAAATCCACAATATTGATGACAGTTCGTTTTACTGCTCACTTTTCGTGAATATCGCACAAGAAATTTACATCAATTTTCCATTAAATTAACAAATCAACAAACAAACACAAACTAACAATGACCATTATAACAAAATTGAAAAACACCTGTCAGTTGCAAAGAAATAATTGCCCACTTGACACTGTAAAAGATTTGAAGTTAATAGAGTGCAAAATCGTGTGAATAATGCCCTTTAATGTTAGCAGTGGTGGTCATTAAGATCTGTTCCAGACAGATCCTGGATTGTCGTCGAACGATTTGATTAAATCTAATCAAATTCGTGGAGAATGAAACCGGGTAAAGCGAGAAAGATCTGTTTATATAGTGAAATATTGAATTTATATCATCGCTCAATAAATGAATTATCATCAGGTGAAAATGTGAAATTATTAATCGAAATTTAATATTTGAACAATAGTTGATAGTTTTTAAATTCATAGTTCGATCATCATCCATCATATTCAGATATACTTCATTCTATAACAACTGGTGTATATTACGAATAAAATGATTATCCACCCGCTTCTATGAATAACGATCCATACAGTATTGTTATTTATTCCAATTATTGGTGAGTGATTTAAATTAAAGATAGTCAACAGTGGGAGTCTCATTAAAATAATAAATTTCACTACTAAAATATCGTATAACACAGTTAAATTGAAACTCTTCATTCCAAACTAAAATCGTATAACGATGTGTTTCCATTAATAATGGATTCGTTTTGAATTAAAAAGTAGAATGTGGTGGACATTAGACGAGTTTCCACTCTCTATTCTTTGCAAATCAAATATTTGAAAGTCACTAGATTGGGACTACCCTTAATCTACATAAACATGGCAATTAGTCGGTGAAGAAGATCGATTATTTGATTATATGAAAATCTGGATGGTTGACAATAAAATTGTCGGGAAATAACTAAAGTCATCCACCATATAGAATTCATCAACATCTATCTTAATAATCTTTTAAACTAACAATGAATGCGGCTTGTGCTGCGTATGACAAATGTTTGGGAATTTATTCTCAGCATACGGTAGAGAATGTTGAGCAAATTTACTGTTAAGTATTCTAATAAACTTTGAAATATTACGTTTAATAATAAGTTGGCCAGATGTTTAAATTATATATTTCTCATAGGGTTGAAAATGAAGAGAGATTCATCGGCATAACAAACATCTCTATTTCAACTTTTGTGTCAGTGTATTTTTCCACATAATAGAATAACAATCGGTTCTATATACACTATTGGCAAACTAGTCGACAATGTAGTAATTGACCGTTTGATTAATTAATCGCAACTATAATTAATGATGGAAGTTTGTTAGCTGGCAAACGGACAATCGTGTGTGAATTTTCTACTGTTGGCTGAGCTAAGCGAAAATCGAAAGAAAAAAAAATTAGTGTGACAGTGAACGAGATGGAATAGAAACGATAAGCGGTCTCTTTATTATATTGGGCTACCTGCCAACAATAACAATTTTAAAGGTTACCAAATGTGCAGTACAGATAGAGAGAGAATGAATGAAAAGAACCGAATTTAATCAAACAACTTTGAAATTATGTTGCGCTAGAATTGAATGAATATTTCCTGAAAAGTTCCCGGACGCGAAAATCACGCCTTACGAATATCATAATCTTAATTTTGCACTTCTCAAGACTGTTGTTGTTGGTGGTGAAGGCGGTGATGGTGGTAGTTGGAATGGGATAGCAACGACACGGGAAAATTTCAACAACTCGTTCATTAATTCCATTTTGTCGGGTTGAAACTGAAAATTTCCATAACAGTCTAATTCGAATAACGAGCCTCTGAAAATTTTTAAACAAATTCCTATAACAAATCTTTGATATTGTTACCGTACCCTTCATCCCTCTACACAGCCTACACCACCACCACCACTACCACTGTCGTGACAATTCTATAGAATTCTCTCAAATAAATCTCAACAATGTCAAGAGTTGGAACAATAGAGAGAAGAGAGCTCCATCACCCTCTTCTCCATATGAAATTGAAATGGGTTTTCAATTTGACTTCAGGCACTTGATGGATACAAACTTACACGACGAATTCTCCAACAGGCACATTTTTCTTTTACAACAGACCGAGTAGAACCGTGTGCACCCAATCAAGCTTATATTTTCCGTTATTGAAAAAATGATTTGTCCCCAATCGTGGAATAAATGACACTCGAATTCTTCATCATCAACAATATTGATTATCAATCAAATTAACAACAAATGGTATATTCACTCGTCTATGGAATATTTCTATTGAGAAGATAACGACGAATCATCAAGAGAAATGGAATATTAATAGACATTCACATTTTTTTTTTGATGGACATAAAGCGGCTCAATATGTCGAAAATGCCAACGTCTTGGTAGGCAATAATGAGACCCTGTCAACTCGAAAAAGCGTCTTGAAAGAATTGTTTTTGTTTTGTTGTTCGTTTAAAAATGTGAAATACATTGTTATATTCCCTAACATAACTACCTGTCCTCGAGAAATAATAATTCGAATGATAAATGGTAGAACGCAGTGATATTATCTGCTTAACAATCCATTAGCGTAGCTTTCAACAGGTTAGCTTTACGAAATATATTACTTTTGTATGAAAGCATTTCAGTGAGGAGCTTTTCCGATTCGTTCTGTCTGTCTCTCTTTGTTGCTCTTTTTGCTAAATTTTTTCCATCAGTTTTTATAAAAACCCTATGAATATCAGTGAATTATTAGCGAATATTATGCGATGAAACACGTATATTATATGTATAAAGCAAAATGTCATTTTCAATAATATTTCGTGATTTGGTATGTTGCACTGAATAGTTAATATAAACTCATGGAAATGCTTAATGGATGAAATGGCAAATTGAAATCTAGTATATGGAAAAACTGACAAACTATAATTGTTAGTTGCATTGCTTAATGGACCAGTACATCAACAGTCATTAAATCCACTAGTTTTATTTATAAAAATACGCAAATAAATGGCCACAATAATCCACCTTTTTCAACTGATTTGAAATAATAAGGCACATAATGCACGATATTACCACCAATACAACCCTTTTGTTAGATTACAATCCATAAATCATGCGTAATTCATTAGAATTGCCAATTTCCACTCTAGTTGTCGCGCTTGTATAAAATTCTTTGAAAATTTGTTTGACACATCAATACGATTCGATGAAATATTAGTTTCGCACATAGAGAATGCAACGTGAAAAATCAATATTTGTATAAGAATCTTGATGTTAAACTATTGTTAATTTCGCCAAACTATACGAAACTCAATAAATTGAAGCTTATTGTAACAAAACCACTAGACGCTTATAATCGAATCTAGGTTCATTATTAAATTTGAAATGTTGGCATTTATGATCTAATTAACGTGTATTTATAGGAAATATCCAGACGTAACTATACATGTATACATTGCTATTAAAAAAAATTAACTAATTAATAATTATTGGATTGTATTTGATAAAATAGATTAAATACTTGTTTACTCTTGTTAAAACTATATCAATTTCCTAATTACTTCTCTAATATTACAGAATCTAGCTTTCGGCGAAACTCTAACAAGAATCCAATTAAATATTATTACTATTATTAATATTATTTATGATTGAGGAATGTATTTTGCAAGTTTCACAGACAACAGAGGAGGAAAGGAGAGAATAGTACAAGAAAAAGGGAGATTTATAGGATGAATTCATCCGTATTTTCTTCGTTCAATATTTCTTTGTGTGTTATGTTAAAGTTCACAGAAACATGCTAACACAAAAGTCGGCGAAACATTGATGTATTGCAATGGTAACAACTGTTGGTAAACTCAAACATACAAACACACAATATAAAAATATATTGGCATATTCTTGCTGTTTTCTGTTTTTAAGTTTATTTCACTTTTTACCATAATGTTATTTTCAATTCTCACCCTAAAGTTAAATTGATTTAAATTCAATAACATAGAAAGAAAAAAAAAACGCACACTCACAAATCGATTCTTATTCTCAATGATTTTCATTTACAATGTTGCAATCACTATCATCATCATCATCGAGTAATTTATTGACGACCGATTACGAGACGAGTTAATATCCTTTCCAGCAACGCTAGTCAAGATTAAGTGATTCGTATAAAGTTTTACAAGCAAGCATTATAAAGTCAGTCTCTTATTGAGATACAAATTCTAAATGTAAATCACAATTACTATAACAGAATAACTATTAACTTGTTGTAATTAATTTGGATTCTTAAGTGTATTAAAATTTAAATATTCAAAAATAAATTATAATTTACAAATTTCGCCCGGCGCATCCACCAAAATTCATCGACTTATTAAAATTTTTCACTTACATGAAATTTATCCAAATTAACACATTTCTGTGGTGTTGATAAGTGGATTTGAATATATTTGCAAGCTTTAATACCTGTCTATTGCGAAAAATTTCATATTTCATTTATTTAAATTAGATTTGATCTTAAAATACGGTATGAAAACATGAAAATTCTACAATTCTCTCTCTCTCTCTCTCATTAATATATGAGCAAACTTTATTAATATCAGAATAGAATAGCCACTTGAATAGAATAGAGAACAAATTATGTTGGAAATCGAATCGACGCCTCCGCCAAATTTCCACAATTCTCCCTCTATTTCTGTAATAAGCTTAAAACAAGTTCGGTTATAAATCGCCAACTAATCTATCTGTAAATCCTGATTAATATTGGATAAATAGACTCCAAGTGGACTGATAATGGGATTTTTTTTATCCGTCTAACAACACTTTCTCGTATCGAAACAAAGTAAGATAATGATCGATTCAAGATTTGTTATAAATCATGTTATTCGATCAGATTATGATAGAGAAATATGAATAAGATTGAGTTCTGTTCGAAGATTAATGGGGAAAATAGGATAAAGCATTGAATCTTTTGTGATTCGATATGAGGTGACTAACAAGTTTGCTTGTTAGCAAAGTATTAAATACCTCATGTATGTTGGTGTTTTTTTTTTCCAACATAAAACAATTCTAATAATACACCATTATTAAAATTTACAAGAATATAAAAATACATTAGAACGAATGAACAAACATAATAGAAATTTTCATTTAACATAAAATAAAATTAGTGATTGTTCTACACTTCCCGGGCAACTAACGTTATGGAAATTAGTCGACATTTAAAATTAAGCTAAAAGCTAGATCGTAAAGTTGCACTTTACAGTTTCTGCTCATATTTTATTAAAGTTGTAAATAATAATAATAATGACATGAAAAAACAATTTCCAGAGAAATACATGAATTTAGATCAATCTATTATTTTTCCCACATTTTCCATTGAAAAATCTACATATGAAACAAGATGAGAAAGATGAGATTTAATCAATACACACTCTTGTGAAATATCCAACTTACACTCGCTATAACCGGTTAACAATAGATGTGTACAACAATCATTTTGTGGTGTAGGTGATGATAGAAAAATGGCAGGTGTCGAAATTTATGACAGGGAAATTTTATAATAACGCGTCCTGTCCCGACGTCCGTCCCCCCTCAACGCGACACATATACCGGAGAAAAATCACGTCGAATTCCTAACTGGATCAGACCTGTCACATGAACATTACAATCATCAATCTCTAGCGAATATAATTTATTCACACACACACACACACACATTTTCATTGAATATGTGAGGTGGAAAGAATTGTCCTTAGTTGAATATGTTATTGTTGTTAACACAACAACTTGTTCTATTTTACAACAGTGTTTTCCTCATCCGTTTCCTATAGAGACAGATATAAAAGTTTATCGTTCTTGTTGATGATTATTGGTTTATTTAATCGTCTGACACGTCTCTATATAAATCGTATTGAATCTGACAGAAAAGTTAAATTTGAGCACGCTATTTTAGATTGAATTTGCCGTGTCAGACGTAATGACGCTTTTTAAAATATTGTCGATCAACACACTACAATTCTCTTCTATCAACGGTGTTTTTCACATCCAATTGATTCCTAGTTATTCTACAACACGAAAACTCGGATGACTCCTTTATTTCATTTTTTTTTTGTTACCAATACCCAAGCCTGATGACCCTCACTTTGATATATACGATCGTATAGGTGGTGTTTCATTGCTGATCGCATAATTTGTAACAGTTACTCTACTAACAAATAGATTGATGATGCTATTATCGGTGTTTTTTTCTTCTATATAGCCCTACTCTATCGACAATTTACTGTGTGATCTTACATCTTGGAAAACAATAGTTTCGATTAATTAACTATCGGTTTACTTGAACATATGATTTTAGTTGTATATTGGACGTTTTCATGTTATACAAGGGATTTCGCTCCAAGATCCTCGAGGGTAGAAGCATGTTACTGAAGGTTATGACCCGGACAACTGTTCAACGAACATAGACACAGACACATAATGCCTTCCAGGCTACATTCTAAAACACAACTGGATAATGTTCGTTGTACAATTCGACGAAATAATGAGACGTTAGCATGAGAGAAGAAAGGGGTGTGTTTTTTTTTGAAATTGTAATTCTTTTAATGTTTTATGAAAAATTTGAGAAACGCGCAGTGCAACCACAACAAATTAAGCCGGAAAGTAAATAATTAATTGTTTTGGAAACGTGGAGAAAATGGGCTTTTTATTTATTTCACATATTTAGTTATACAGGGTTATCCACGTTCGAAAGTTCTAATGATAACTCTCATTATTTGGCCAGCTATTGGAAAAAAAATTCAAGGATTTATAGGGTAGTGCCTAGAGAACATTTTTGTATTTCATTGGGAAATTGGTCAAAAGAGGCTTTGTTCCGACAATATCGTAATTTTCACTAACCGTTTATGCCCGTTAAACGACCGAGAATGACTAGAGGATCCTCTTAAAATAGACTTTATTCGTTTTTCATCACTAGATCCTTGTGACATCCTTATGAATGACGTGGTCATTTACCTGTTTTTATTATTTTTAAATCGATGGGGAAGATTATTTATGCTGATTTAATGATTGTGCTTTTTTCCAAGAAAATCCTTGACATTAAAAACAATAGAAACAAATAAGAGTAGGTAACTTTTATTATTTTTACAACACAGAACGTTACTTACACTAGAATCATTCTTTTTTCACTATCAATCTCCACCACGTTTTTTTATTCGATTTTCCAAGGATTCAATTGAGAAAAATAGGAAAAATCTATTTTAACATGGTCTATGAGCCATTCTTAATCGTTTTGCGCGTTCAACTCGTTTATGAAAAGCATGACTTTGTCTAAAACGAGCGTTTTTTGACTCACTTCCCAATGAGATACAAAGCCCTAACTTTGCTTAAGAACTTCATTTATCTAAAAACTTTGCCAAATCGGCACCAAAAATTTTCTATACCCCGCGCCTAGTAAGTGATTTTGTGGCTCGGCGTTATCTGAGTCCTGCAGTCATACTCGTACTCATAAAAGCTTAGTTCCTGGACTTGTGATACAAATAACTATCTAATCACGCCAATGAAGTTTAATTTCTAACGTGCGTACATCAGTACACACATTTTTTTTATATATTTCGGTAAGAATCACATCTTAAACGAATACAGCTTGCACACAATCCACTCACGTTTCATCTTTATTCATGAGAACTATTAAGCACACTACTTTCCCCGTTTGCTACCACCACACAAATCTGCGCACACATCCTTTACATATAAATTTATATTTCCGCATTTATTTGTGATAGTATTATCATTATTATTAATGACAAAAGTACGTTAATTTTGATAATATATTTTAGTAAAAAATTCAAAATTATAATAGTGTTCTCTCTAACGAAATGATCGAAGAACAAATCGCGAAAATCTAAATGGAAATTAAGGAATTGTATTCCAAGTTCAATACAATTAAACGAAACTAAATCAATGTTTGTGTTGTACTTTTTCGTTTACTCTGTGTGTAGACTTAATGGTTTTTCTTTTTCGTATTTCGTTTCGAATTCTTTGCCTATTTAAAACATCCACGTACATTGAACATATTCTGAATAATAATAAAACTTATTCAATTTAAGATTGTCGTGTTCTTTTTTAATTTGATCGGACGTTACTACCAACTTCTCCATGTATATGTATAAGGAATTCAATGAGATTTACTAAAGAGAGAAAGATGAATAATAAAATTTGTTTGAAATTATCAATATTTTACAACCTCAAAATGATTACCACCAAAGTTTAAGCGCTTACAATTAGTCAACCGCAAATATTCTCTAGTGACCGATTTAATTGTAAAGCCGACACGATTAATATGAATAAATATACGAGAGAGTAAGCGAGATGGAATAATATTAATATATATATAAATACCATCGACCTGAAATTTCGCTGATTTTGTACGAAAATTCCTATAAACTCCTCTCTGGGTTCTATATACTCGTATTGTTAGATAACTCTTGACATATTCACAATTAATTCGCTTAGAAAGTTGCTTACAAACCCAACGGACAGCTAAACATAATTTGCATTGTCTGTAGAAGCTATTCTTGACCCTTTGAAAACGACATACCTATACTCCTAAATTAATTTTCAACCGACAGGTTATAGAGATTTTGTTATATTTTTCTCTCATTCGCCTCCTCCTCTTACGAGTCCGGCTTTTTTGAAAAACTTTTAATGGGAAATAACAAGCGGAATCGAATGGATTTTTCCTCGATTGGCCAGGGAGATAGAAAGTTAAGAGGGGTAGTGAAAAATGTTTGTACGTATATTATACTGGTTGGAAGATATTTCGTTAATTTTTTGAAATAAATGGAAAGTTTACTCCCATGTTGGAAACAATAATGAATTTTCCAGTTGTTTAATTGGAATTTATTTTCTGCATGTGAAATTTAAAAGATTTTTTTTAAACCATTTTACGTGTTGTTCGCCTGTTATTGTTGTAAATGTTATTATCACTACTGTTTTAACATGTTGTATAACTAAATTGTAGATACTATGTACAGATGTTGTAGAGACTTGTAGAGATTTGCCTGGATTGAAAAGGTATACATGCGGTAAGTGCCTTCAGTGGGCTCTAAGGTTGTTTTGTTCAACATAACTAGCAAACTAAGACTGTCAACTGACTAAAACCATGAAATTAGTGAAGTTTACTATACGTTCCATATAGATAGACAGTTGAAAACATAACAAGGTAACTGGACAGATATGCTAATTTTATGATAAAACCACTTTAAAGTTGGTGCATTGATATGAATAATAATAAACAAAGATACTCGAGTTGTCGATCGAATGAAGATTGGTATATTTGTTTTTATCCCATTGGAGCAAATCGAACGCACATTGAAATTTCCTGTCAATTATCTTCGAATCTACCTTGAACGGGTCCTTTGTTCGAATCCCTTCCCCAATATGACGTATAGTCTTTGGTTAATTTTGACCAAAGGTCTACATCAATCATATACGACAACGAACAATAAATCATTGAAGTGGAACAGAGAGCGATTACACTATAGGCAAGATTTACTCCACAAACTACAAAAGCATTACATTATGAATCGCACGATACTATTATTGTTTAAAATCAACCTACCTACCGTTACCACACCGAAAAAATTTAATAATCGAAAAGCATACTTTACTACCTAATAATACGAATGTATAGCGCGCGTCTAGTCAACAAAGCTCCATGTATTTTCAGTCGACGCTTTCAAAGTGATGGTGGTAGTGGTGGTGGTGGCGGTGGCAGCAAACAATAGGTGTCGACGTGAACAACAATTGAAGCTCTTTCGAATTATTGTCGTATTTGCATCGAACAATATGAGCTTTGAATCCATTGACCCGTAACTTATATCGATCAGTTGATTTGTAGCGTACAATATATTCTCAAATAGATTAAGATGTAATCGAATAGACAAACAGCGGGTAGGGAATTAATGATGAGTCGACAAAACTACTGTTTCTATTCCTTCTCCAACAATTTACCCGTAAAGTTTTACTAGAAATAAGTTGGTAGTATAGTGGAAAAACCGAAAATGTTATTTCTTCTTACTGTCCTCCATTTCCGTTTCCCCACATTTATAGCTTGTGTTTGATGTATCCATACACATATACATACATACATACACAGATATCCCGGAAACATATACAGATAAACCACTATATGAATAAGATTGAATCGGACTTTCTTCAACAATAGAACTTTATCACAAATAAATATCTATAGGAGAATTCAATGTCGTTTTCTATAGATTGTTACGGTCGCTACTACATGTTTTCGTTTAGTATTTTCCCTCCCTTTTACTGTCGTCATCGTCGACATCGTCTACATCTTCCCAACGAACCAAGGAAAAAAAAACGAATCAGATACTTTCACTCCCGATAAAAATTAATGGGATCAAAAAAAGATACAATAGAATGAATGAATACAGGTCGGCGGGGTTTTCCTCCATAATAATAATAATAATAATAATAAATCGTGCAAGTTATTATTCAATTGAAATCAACAACAATCTCAAAGGATGGTTATTTTTTTTGCAATAGAAGAATTATCTTGTCTGTGTTTTCTTTCGTTTTTCCTCTTTCTTTTTTTTTGCTTGACTTATAGACGGATAGAAATTCGATAAGACCTCTAGAACTAATTGGTAAGGAGAGACGTCACAGTTTTGAAACTTTTCTTTAATCCTTATCCTATTAAAGTTTCTATCCAGCAATACAACTTTTTAATCTAGGCATCTAGTTTTCTCTCTTTCTAATGTAAACTGGCTATTATTATCATTATTATTATTATTATTCGAATCTAATGTTATCAATAATAAAATACACGTTTATAACAATAGGAAATAAAATTTGATAAATTTTATTGTAATGCAATTAAATACAATATACAATTAGTCATCAAACAGTTGGACTCGGGATCAAAATATTAAAAACTGATAGCTTAGAAATCAACTAAATTCACAAATATTCATATATAATACCATAAGTAGTCAAAGTTATGTCGAATATTATGCCCTTTACGCTTTCGAATAGCACTCGTGCTATTCATATAAAGCGTAAAGGGCATTCGTGATACCACGGCAAAAATGGTCAACTTAACTTTGACTACGAATGGTATTCGATGGACTATTCAACGAACAAGACATTTTTTTCATAAATTTTGAGACTATAATCAAGTGACATACTGTTTCATCTCCATGACAACCAATAACAAACTATCGTTTTTAGTCAAGATCAGGCCCTGCGCACTCGCTGTTTCGCGCCAAATTCTAAGATGTCAAATTAATAGTTTATACTACTGCCACCAGCATCGCTGCATGTTATATTTTTTTTGATTTTTAAATTTGAATGCTATTTATGATCAAGTTGATAATGAAAACTTGACGTAAGCAAAGTAAATGATTCTGAATCAAATATTTTCTCTTCAACCACTTTTAAAACAGTATTGTGATAATAGAAAATATAATAAACCAAGCTGTTATAACTTTTGGAATACAGAATTTTTGGAATGCAGAATTGTCTTGTGCTTATAAATTTAGTGATTATAATTTTTGGTATATAACAGAAAAATTCAAAGTTACACTGCTTTATTTGGTAAGCGAATAGAAAAAGATTTAGAAGATGTTATAGTGTGCTATCTGAAAAAGGATTTGGTTTCATTGAGTGTTCATTGTTAGGAGAAATTCGCGGTATATAAAACTAGATAGAATTTTAAAAAGATCTCAAGTTTTTCCAAAAAGAAAATATGGATTTATTATTTTAATATTTTTAATATGTTATGATTGATAATTATGATTGTATTTTGATAATAATATTCGGAATGTTTATTTAATTAAATAATAATAATTAATACGGCAATTGTATTTCTTTCTACTAAAAATAATATCCAAAAGTAGTATAAAGAACATTTTTCACGGAAATTGAAAAAATAGAAGATCAAACGGCAGTCTTGATTTAATTTTCCCGCATTTATTTTCAAGTAATTTAAATTTGGCGTCATATAAAATAGTTATTACTACTGCCATGAGTGGCGCTGCTTTGTGAATAAAAAAGTGCGAGTTGCCTATCTATATAAGTCTATTATCTATGGTCAAGATTTCAAAATTTTTTGTTACTATAAGCATAGACACTATAAGTCACATTGTCACATTTGCTCGAATTTTTCTTGAAATAAATTAATAAGAATAAATAATACAATGGAAAAAGTGTCCAGAAGATTTGGTGATAAAAGTTTTCAAGAAATAAGCAGTGATATATAGGTACAAAATATGACTCCTGAATATACACAAAAAAGTTGACAGTCAATATGGAGGCAATTTTCTGAATTTCTCATTGAAAAAGGATATCAATTAGTTCAATCTACGTTAACAATTGAATTAAACAATATTTTAAAAAGTTGGGCGCATAAAATGAAAAAGAAGGATGGAACTGATTATAAGGAAGGTGTAGTGAAGCGTATGTGGAATTCCACAGCGAAAAATAATGCAAGAAATGTACTTTAACAATAATTATAATAAGTAATAATGAGAATGAAGAAAAAATTCCGACAATTAAATAATTGTACCAACATAACATTTACTAATTGTTCCATTAATTTGTAAATGCAATAATTTTTTCAGTAAAAAAATTAATCAGGTGTGTAATGTTTGACATAAATTTTGATTTTCATTTGTTAAAAATATTCGCTTTTATCACTAGTGAAAATATTCGCTATAATAACCACTAGTGAAATATTCGATATAATTCGTTGTGATTGGCCAAAAAATTTAAAATACAACATTTTAATTGGTTGATTTTTGACAGATGTCAAGTGAGTTGAATAGTCATCAAAAAACTATGACAATTTAGACAGAAAATGTTTAAAAAATTAAACACCGAGAATACAGTTGGAAAATCAATCAAAAGTTACAATATTTTTACAATTCAGTAATTAAAGATAAATTCCCAAATTGCAATTTTCCACAACAGGACAAATTATTAAAAAATGATAAATTTAGACGAAAAGATATTGAAATATAAAAATCGCTATTATATCTACTAAAACTGTCTGTCTCTCTTTCACCATTTACTTTGACGACTTGGGAAGAAGTCAAAAAATTAATGACTTTAGGAAAAAACTTCTTAAAACCTAGACTATAAGTTAACCAGAGTATTTTAAAGCTTAACTAAAATTAAAGAATTTAACTCAAAAATGCTATATAAAACTTTCCAAATAGTCTTCGTTTTACAACTTAATGACAAAACTGTTTATAGAGGGTGTAATTAAATTGCCTTTAAATGCGGAAACTTTACTAAATTTTATGGAATAGAATATGTACAATAAAGTTATATTGAAAAGTCAAAATTGCCTAAAACTGGGCAAAATTAAAACCAGTGTTTGACGATTGTCGACATCTGATAAGAAAGCAAGTGCTATTTTATTAACTCATCTCCTATTTCCATGCCACTCGAGAGGCTACCGATACTTGAGTATGAGTACGCGACCCATTTATGTTTTAAAAGCGGAGCTTAAGCACCGACCGATACTTCGACTCAAGGTTATGTTTTAGCTACCTTGAGGCTTGACAAAAGTAACTAGAATCAACCAATTTCTTTACCTTCATATTCTCAATAAGAGTTAAAAAACAGAACTCGTACTTGTAGTAGGAGTCCAAGCAAGAGCTTAGACTGAGCCTGAGGTTGGTTTATAAATACGGGCATTAGCTATAAAAATCTTACTAACCGACTTATCGTTAGTTCATTTAACCAACACGTTTTATTAAAAATTATTGATAATGTTGCGAGCTTCCAACAGTGGCTCTGAAAATTTCAGCAAAATTTTCAACCCTTTTTCCCGGAAATGGGGACATAACGATCCTATAATATATTATACAAATCGACTCAGTTTTTCGGGCATTATACAGGTTTATGGGTAATTCATTTACACCCTGTATGGTTTCGCTTCCACCATTTTAAGATAAAATTTAGGTAGATTTGAAACCGCAAATTATTCTTAAAAGCTTTAAAATCGTCTCATCATTTATTAAAAATTTATAATTTAATGACTAAAATGTCTCTAAACCTCAAGAAGGTGGTACTAAAATTGACTCAAATTGCCTGGATCATCTCCGTTTGTCAAGTCAAAAATAGAATTTGCCAAAAAATTATTGATTTAATACAAATATTTCTTAAAACTTGCACTTAAAGTACAGCATTCGATTCGTAAAATGATAACAAGTGTCTAATTAGTCTACTTCCACAAAGAACTGACGATTTCAAACAAACATGTCTCAAGTTTTAGTCTTCAACTGGAATAGTCTCCTAAAGAGAGTTGAAGCATCATAAATCCACTATTTAATAGCCAAATTCGATGTAAAATTGATAATTTAGGAAGAAAATGTTCTAAAACTTTGAATATAAAACCTAATCTAAGAAAATTGACTAAATGTGTCGGAATTTTCTCCTTTTCACGATTCAATATCAAAATTTGCTAAAAACGTTGATTGTTGATGATGAAAATGTCTAAAAATCTGTACTTAAACTCGGAAATTCTTTTCAAAAAGCCGATAAAACTACCAAAATCACCATTATCAGGTAGTTTCATTAAAACATCATTATATTTTGTACTTATTGTTAAACAAATTGTTCCCAATTTTGTCGATTATAATACCGTTACACTATAATAAAGTTTACCATCTAGATATTTTTATGTTGGCTACCAATCCAACAATAATTCAGATAGATAATTTCCGAAATTAATTATAAACTTGGCATGGATTCAAAACGTTAATATTCAAGGTGGATTAAACGTGTGCCCTATATAAACATGACAATTTCATCTTGTAATTAAAATTAATAAAATCTACCAACATTCATGTTTGTTAAATTAATTACATACGATTTATGTTGGGTAAAATAAGATAAATACATCCAATATTGAAGACGGATCGACCATATTAAAAGAATAAGTTCAAAACCACTTCTAGCTAAATATAATTGAATTTAATACAAATAAAGTATGTTTACATATTGTATTATCGATTCTGCATAAATGTGATATCGAATAAAATTTCCTTGATATCTTCTCTTATTTTATCCTAAAACATAATACCGATTCTATTATAGAGAAAGCAAAGGACAATTTCCTATTTTTCCTCTATCCAAACATGCAACTCATGAAACCTGTTAACTTTGTTTACATTTTATCGTATACACGCACACCATCCACAGAATAATATATGAGGATTTCATATATCTATTGGTCCTTTGTTTAACAATCCCATCACAAGTCCTTTGTCACATACCTACCTACTGTGTAACATACAGAGAGTTACAATGAAGAAAGACAATGATAGATAGATGGATGGATGGATGGATAATATAGATAGAGTCAACATATCTTTCCACTTAGATAAACAATCTATATAACATTGCAGGACTTCCAGCAGGAAAATTGATTCAATGATATGGGAGCTTAATCGTTGGAACAATTTTTAACGTAAAATTTCATGGAATTAATAAAATTTTCAAACGGTACTTTTAATTGTTATAAGTTGTAATAGTAGTAGGATATTATGTCTTCTTACCACATTTATCTAATGATAACAATACATATACACACACACACACAGAGGATAGTGTGTCGGCTGGTGAGCAACAAGTAGACAACAATAACAGCAGATGACGTGCGTCAGGACCTACAGCAGGAACGAAAGCACAAACCAAACAGACACAAAACAGAACAAGGACAATAACACACGTTTACAATTAAATTAAATTAAATATTAAAACATTTAAAATGGTACAATAACAACAAGAAAAATAATAGAGGAGCAACAACATACAAACAAACAATTATTATTAGACAACGGAAATTACACATGCACAAACACTACAATATCTCTGAATAGACTCTATATTTTATAATCTTTGGATATTTGTTGATGGAAATAAAATCGTACGATCGGCATTATTCGTTTCTAGATTATTAACTATATGTATCTTTATTTAATCGTTATCTATCTCTGTTTGTTTCTCAAGTTTAATACATACATAACGTTATCAAATTATTCATTTTTTTGTTTGTTTGCTTATATTCACGATAAGGTTATCAGTATAACGTCGTCAATGATTTGTACAACTTAAAAAACGTTAAATAGGAGACAATTTGTGATTTACAAGAATTTGACGAAAAATTGATAATCTAAATAATCTAAAATTGACAAATTTTATTCCTAAAAATAGACTTGTGTAACGGTCAAAATTATTCCCATTCTCTATACTATTTCAAGAATTTATTGAAATTTTTGCATATCATTAAAATATAGAAGGAAATTCTACAGGTCAAAGTTGGCTTGATAATAATTAAATGAAGATTATCATAATATGATGCAGTTGCATTAAATTTATATTTATTTAGGGAGAAGTACACATTCAGCTATTTTTGGGGGTAATTAGCAATGAAGACATTCAAAGTGACCTTCTACGAGTTTATTCAAAGTTGCAGTTTAAATATTTAAGTGCTAGATTTCCTTATCCAATTCCAACCTACTTGCTGCGCTTATTAAAAAAGCTTATTGTTAGTATAGGTGGAAAATATCAGCTAAAATCGACTATATGTCACATCGTTTGTTCATTTCATCAACTACGTTGAATAATTGTAGTGTTACAATTGCAACGAATAAACAAATAATTCCTTTGAGAGATTGAGCTATAACTGTAGAGCGCTTACTTATAGGATAGTTCAGAACTTCGATATTGGAGAAAATCCAGCTGTTTACTTGTTTTACACAAATAGAGGCAATAAACATTGAAACTGATACGAACAAAGCTGCAATGAAGCCAATGATGTCGAATAGAATCAGAGAGGGACACTTTGGATGGTTTTCTCGTAAAGTAATCGATACATTGACTTACGCAAATTATTACAATTTCAAATGATTTGAAACTTGAAATATTGTTACAATTCTGTTTTAAAAATAGTTTTGAAAATTTTATAAACTTCCTTCTTATTAATTTTCAATTACTTATCATATTTCATTAATTCTACTCGACGATTTTAATGAATTTTCTCGACCATCTATTTTTCAATATACATATATTTTATCTAATTTGCTATTTCATTAAGAAAAATTACTTTAAAGTATCCGAGACTTTGAAGCAAACGATATAGCTGATTGAAGAGAGCCAAAGTAATTATGTTAAAATATAGTAGTAATAGTAGCGCACATAGAAAGGAATATTTTATTAAGTTTAGACTAAAAAAAAAATTTGAAGAAGAGGAAGGATATCAAATCACGCTAGCGTCAGTCGTGTTGTCATTGTTAAATTAAAACAAATTGAACAATTTTGTGGAAATGAAGTGATATATCTCAATTTCACTCTGCTTCTTCTATTATCAACCTGAAAGACCACAACACTACTACGTGCACAATTGTTTGAAGTTAATAATATTTGTTTTCTTGGGTGCAATTTCTCAAGTCAAAGTTGAATTTTACTCATTATAAAGTCGTAGATTTAACAAAAGTGACAAACAAGAGTACTCAAAGGAACATATCTATATGTATATTGACGTTGAGAAATGTTAATTAAACATTGTGTCACATGCCAAGTACATTGTATACCTCCAACATACTTGCCATCTAAGTGCATCCAAATTGATGAGACACTATCAGAATGTACAGAATGTTGCTTACATTGATAATAAAACGATTAATGATATGATAGTGTTCGCTCCAGTAATGCAATGCTAATTTGAGAAAATTAAGAAAATTATAAACATAATTATATCGAATTCATTTACTAGCATTGATAATAATTAGTTATCGGTGTTTGATAGAGCGAAATTAATCTACGAATATTGTAAAGTGTCTAACATGTGTGCATGTGAACGTTGTTAAATTCCACGTGCTCCGCTAATTGCACACTAATGGGCTAGCTTTTCATATGATAATCTAATAAAGAGCTTCGACATAAACTCGATTAGTAACACATTAATGGGTACTGCACAAACTACACGCTTCATTCGAATATTTATGGTGATAGTGCCGATTCATTATACAGACACGTCTAGAATATGTTTTTCCATCGAATAACATGTAACAAAGATTAAAATTATAACAACAACAACAACAAAATAGAGCTACATACTACATTAATGTATATTGAATAAAATAATCCGTCATATTGCAACTCTGTGCTTGCATCTCTTCAAATGAATGCGAGTATATTGCAACAAACTAATGACTGAACAACAGTTGATGAGAGTGCATGTTATGCATTTTACAGTTCAGCTTAATGAAAATGGGTTGCTTTATTGGAAAAGTTTATCCTGGAAATAGTGTGAGATTGAAAAACATTGCTCCAAACTAGACGATGACAGTCGACCAAAAAAATGGCAGATTTTCATTTTGTGGATGTGTTCAAATCGATATTGCCGACAATGATGATGATGATGATGATGATGATGATGATGATTGCCATCCAATCAGCAATTAATTCACCATTAAGCCCTCACATATGAAGTTGCCAATCGGATTGGTGTCATGTAAAGTCAGTATTGGTTTTATCATCTAGCATCGAATTATGACAGAATAACCCACAAAATCCGACTAACTGTAATTATCGTGCGGTTGTTGTTAATTCCATAGTAGAGTGGAGAGATGGTTATTATCAAAATGGACTTGTACTTGTCGACAATCCCACCTGTATTACTACTAATAAACCAAATGTATATTAGAAATGAACATGTTGAATCCGTAAAGTCAACAATGTACTTTGTTGTAGATTTTGTGATTATAACATTGGTGGCAATTTCAATTTAATTTCAAATATGTTCATTTCGATTCTATAGCTGAATGGGAAAATAGTAAACACAAATGGCAAATCTTTCATCATTAATTAAGGGTCAATAATACAGATCTCCCATATCCAGGGCCGGCGCTATATCTTGCATCGTAATGTGCATAGTAACTTAGAGGGACCTCCGCTCATATGAAACGTACATAGAAAAAATTTAATTTGCTTCTTAAAGATGGCTAAATCTCCTCTCCTATACGATTCCATGGAAAAATTTGTAGAAAAACTGGTATTCTATAAGCAAAATATCTTAAAATCAAAGACCAAAAATGAGAATGTGGCTCAAAAATCAACCAAAAAATTTTCTAAATTTCATTTTTACCACGATCAATAAAAATGGATGATTTAACCAAAAGTGTCCCAAAATCTAGACAGAAGACTAGAATTTAGCTGAAAGATCAACTTAAAGTCATCTCGTTTTATAATTCAATGCAAATTCGCGAGAACTTTGCGATTTTAATGAAGAAACAGGCTAAAAATGACACAATTTTTTTACACAATTTTAGATTCAGGAGCAAAATCCATGGAAACTGAAAAAAAATCTTTTTTGAAAGTCGAGATTCCAAACCAAATATTGATCTAATGTATCCAAAAAAATCCACTAAAAATCAATGCCTTATATATAAGTTATAACAATTAGTTCTTAAAAACCAAATTAAAAGTCAAAAATTTAGCTGTAAAATTTATTGAAAGTATCTAACAATAGATGATTTATAATGAAAATATCTTATTTTTTGAGCATATATTAAATGACATTGAGTCTTAATTTTGGCGTTCCTGTGATGTGCCGCCTTCAGGTAATGTCTGAGTTGTTTGAGCACTAGCGCCGACTCTAAGAAGACTCCACTGAAACACAACACAAAAAAATTAAGTAATCAAAAAGCACCTTTTTAGATATGTTAGTATCCGGCCCACTGTGCCTTTGCCCAGCGGCCCAGTCCGCCACTGCACAAAACAATTGATTTTCTCTCTCTCAAACTATCTTGTCTAATTCTAATTTTCGTCTAAATATAGTGAACAAAGCAGCACTACATGTCGGTTTTGTGTTCGTTTTTATTCATTAGAAAACTTCGATTGACTTGGCGATAACACCCACAGACTAAATGAACAACTGCCAACTTCTCAGACTGCAGTATCACGGGAGATGAGACGACAATCGTACCTTAGAGGCTTAGATTCTTGTTCGATTTTTACATAAAAGAGTTTGCAAGCAATTGGAAAATCTCACTTATACGAACAACACGATGCTAGAATGTTGTATTGTATAAAGAAATACATACAACAAAATATCCTCGTCTACAAATTACATTGAAAGTATTTGACGTAAAGATGAGGCGATTTTCAGACGACATGATTTATTCCCAATACTTACCTGAAACAAAAAGACGCTGGAGCAATAATCTTCAGAGAGAGAGAGAGAGTGAACTAACATAAAGTTTCACCATTCGTTGTCGTTGTTATTGTTGTTACCGATTGTATGTTATTGAAGTCCCTGAACGGTTTCAATATTTCAGTCATAACTGCCGACGACAATTCAATTTCCAACCGAGAAAAACAACAACACAAACCATCATCAATACTGTAATATTTATAATTACAATGCGGAAATAATCTGGAGAGACGTTTTCCAAAGTTAAATAAACGACTGTTTGTCAAGTTGTGACGGTAATAGAACCATTTACGAACAAATTAAGAACGCTCGTCGAAACGGAAAAAAAAAATGTAACGAGCTGTTTAGACAAATTGGATTGTAGAAGATCCGACTACTATCAGATAATCTGATTCGTATTTTAATTTGTGAAATGTTCTTTTTTGTGTTGTTTCACAAATTAAAAAAAACAAAACAAAAAACGTCGAATTAACGGCTGTAGCGGTCTGAGCCGCCAAAAAAGAGCTCTTCATTCTATTTCATTTTTTCTTGTTATGCTTTTGTTATAGAACTCATTTATGTTATGTATGTGTCTCCATGATGAACAATGCATATAAGTGTCCTTAAACTCAGGGCCATAGTTAGCGCTCAGGCACAACCTGAAGGCGGCACTTCACAGGGACGCCAAAATTACGTCTTATTCAAAAAATAAGTTGCTTTCGTTATAAATCATCAACTCTTAAGCAATTTTGCTAAAAATTAAGTTTATGAAGGAGAAAATTTAAAAATTTTTACTCTATTATAGAGCTTAATTATTGACTTTTAGTCTGGGTTTTAAGAAGTAATTATTATAAGGCATTGATTTTTAGCGAATTTTTGGCAATAAATTGTAAAAAAAGTATATTTGGATACATTTAATCAATATTTGGTTTGGACTTCCGACTTTCAATTAATTGTAAAATTTATGGACGTTTACCACCTAAATTCCAATTTTTAAATAATTTTGCTACCGAATCGTTAAAACTGGGAGATTAGTTAAGTTCAGTGGATCTTTTAATTGAACTCTTGAATTTTAATTGAGCTTTTGTTCTTGAGTCTAAAAATGCAAAATTTTGACAATTTTGAGGTGTTTTTGCATTAAAATTGAGATGTTTTGTCGAATTTGCCATTGAATTATAAAAAGAGGTCACTTTAAGTCAATTTCCCAGCTAAATTCTTTTTTTCTAATCTAGATTTTAAGATATTTGTGTTTAAATCATCCATTTTTAGGAAACTCCAGTTTCAAATCTTGGTGAGAATAAAATTTAGAGAATTTTTGGTCGATTTTTGAGCCACATTCTCATTTTTGGTCTTTGGAGATTGAGGCACCTTTATAATGCCTAGACCTGATTTCTGTCCACTTTAATCTATATATTTTTTCATTGTGAAAATGCCGCCACTGATCAACGGTAATGAAACTGAAAAAAACCGACCGATTCTATCGATATTTACAATAATTACAAATAATAGTTTTAGTTTGTAAACAAATTAAAGTTTTCCAATTGTTGTGCCAAGTCCACCATTATCAATAATATCTATCGCCCGTCTGTTAGAAGACAACACGAAGAATAATCGTCCGTAAAATACGCCGAAATGGTCTCGTTTTATAACATTGAAACTAAGAAATTAAACGTGACAAGTGTAAAGTTTGCTAGTTTCTAGCCCCCAAAACAAATTTCAGTTGGTAGTTTGTTTACAAAGTTCATTTGCCGGCACGATGCCAACCAACCTCTTTAGTCGAGTGAATAATCGCCAAAAACTCGGGAGAGACATTCTCAAATAAAAATGTTGGTGGTGGAGTCGAGACAAAACAAAAAAAAAAAACATGGAATTATTTTCAAAATCATATAAAACACAAAAGACTGAAAGAGAGGAGTTATAATAATCAAGTTTCCGTAAACATTCCAACACAATTAACTAAATCTTTTTACAAGTGAAACGAACGAAAAGAGTTCAACTTTAATGAGTTGAAAAGCAATTAAATTCATCATCATTTCGGCAACTTTTATTCTTCAGTTGATTTAAAATTTATCAATTTAGACAATAGCGATAAAGGGATTGTATAGATGGAGGGGTGAGTACGAATCAATGACTTGAATGGTGGCAATGTAACAATAACAACCCTGAAATTGATAAATGTAATTTGGACGGAGATATTAAATTTGAACTGGAACGTTATTTTGTCATTTATCATTTCAGGACATGGGGGCACACAACTAAAACCCTCACACACACACACCCACACATCGATCTATAAATGGTCCGTTTTTTTCCCGAGGCCTCATGAATAATTACCTGGAATCTCTCCAGTTTATTGTTACAATGGCGAAAATTTCGTTAATTTCATCCTGTATAATTATTCAAGTTGTATTCGGGATTTTGTGTTTTCTCGTTAGTATTGTTCCATTTTATTACCAACACCACCATCTAATTTTAAATAATGTGTGGATAATAATAAATAACGTACATAGATATACAATTTTTGGTGGCGACATAATAAAGTGTGGTGGTTGTAAATGTTATGGTTGAATCTTTTCATATGTCATCATAAAGCAGACAAGTCTGTTCTGAATGTCATGACAAATGTCCACTTGTTTGTGCGGTTTAACAGTGAAAACCGACCGAAAATGAATGGCAACACAACTGGTTATGATCTATTCAAGTGCATCGTTGACTATTACACGGAAAAGCTCTCGTCTGCTAATTAAGAGATATCAATAAAACTCCTATATCGTCGACGTATTTTCAGTATATAGAAACGATCACTGAACTTGACGATCCAATATCCTGAAACAAGAATATTACAAGTGTTTTGTTGTAATTGAATACGTGCAAGAAACCACAAGTTATACAATAAGGGGTTGTGTGTGTTTTTTTATAATAAATCTATAATTGTTTTAGAGGGCGCAAGTCGCATCTGTATTACACCCCTAGATTGTGGATCGTCTTGTTTTATTCGTTCACATCTGCACAGTCAATTCAATAAAATAAATGATTGTTGTGTTGAAAATTTGTATTCTAACAGATTAAATAATGTATTCTATTTTCACTCTTTTATTCAGAATGTGTAAGGGTGTGTTTTACTATAAAGTATTCATCTGTCCTATCTGACTAGAGGAATTGAAACGATTATTTGGTGAATCGTTGAACAGATGCGACCGGAATATTCATTTAAAGTACAACTAGCAAACAAAAAAAATCACAACAAATAAACGAAACAACACATGATCAAAATAAATTAAATCAATGATTTTTTTCCATCAAATCCCATGTCGATATTCGATTTTATTTGAATGTAAATCTGCTGATTAATCCACCTACGATCAGTGTTGTACATTATCGATTTCTTCTAGTTAGTTCTATAACATCAAATGTTGATTCACAATACGTTAAAGTCAATCCAAGTGAGAATCGTCTGTTCAGCTGTTTACTTTTTATTTGGAATTTGAATAATTCAAAAGGTGCCGAGATGAGGGTCTCGCGTGTCAGTGATACTTTTTACTAGATGAGAGAAGAGAACTATTGGGAATGTTTTATGCATTCACATTTTTACCTTCTTCATCTTCTTCTTCTTCCTCCTCCTCCTCCTCAGCACCAACACCAGCATTTTTCAACCGTCTTGGGTTGATTAGATACACACTCAACGTACGCATTATTAACCTTTCATTCAACAGGGGAATTAATTACAGAATAGCAGAAAGAAATAAAAAAATCTCCAAAGGCAGCAAGTACCTTATATAGCGAATTTTTTTTATGTATCTACATACTGAAATATTAATTGCAAAACATTCTTATGATACTGACAATTAATATATTTTAATAACATTGAATCAACTAATAAATTCATTTCCCCGATGTTATTTTAATATTTATGATTTTTATTGAAAAATACTTTTTCCTATTTTGCGTTGGAAATAGACTTATTTTGACATAAAAAGTAGTGTGGAAATGAAATATTTCTTAACTACTTTGAGTGTAGAAATATCTAGGATAATTTATTTTTTAGAAGTTGGTAACACTTGCCTTATTATTGAAATGTCACTTTTTGACAGATATTAAAAACAGTCAATTTAAATAAAAATTTTATTTCATTTAATTCAAATTGTTTCTCCATTGCATTTTCAACAATTTCCCACAGTTCGGGTGGAGTACACGATAAGTGGTCACACATTTTCACTTAAAAATTGTAATGAAAATGGAGACTAAAACAATTGAAAATCAACTTGATGGATACTAGATACAAAAATTGAATATCGGTCACACCTACAATACCAACTCCTATAAAATTCCCTAAATTTCCAAAATTTATTTTTTTTTGCAAATAGGGTGCAAGGGGGTGCAAAATAGGAAAAATAGTATAAAAAACTCGGTTCAGAAGTCAATTCCTGCATTCGACCATTAAAAAACTCGCCGCTTCGCGGCTCGTTTTTTAATATTGGTCTCATGCAGGAATTGTCGACTTCTGAAACTCGTTTTTTAATATACTATTAATCCACAAACAATAAGAAACACTAAAAAAAAAAAATAATAATGAAGTTTGTTGTTTGTCTAATACGTCTAATCAAGGCCTGCTTGATTTTTTCAAGCGAAATTCTCTAGCAGGCCTTGCGTCTAATATTAACTGTCAAAATTAGTTGCCCCCCCGCGATATTCAATTTTTTTTCTAATATCAATAGTCAGAGAACATATAGCCACCTGAGATAATCGATTTTACTGCTTATACTCAAAAAAGAGATTTTTGCATTTTTCTTGCGAACCAACGAACCGATTTTGATGATTTTTTTTCTGGGTCATAGAGAATGGTCGGCTCTACTGTTATTTTAATTTTCATCAAAATCTAAGCAAATGTAATATTGAAAATGATTTTTTTTAACATTTCTTTAGCTCTTATTCCAAAAGTGTTGGCCCTACCAGTTTGGCCAACGAACTCGTCCAAGCTATCCCAAAGACCGATTTTTGTACCAAGTTTCATTAAGATTGGACTATTTTTACGGCAGTTATCGTGGGTATATATATATATATATATATATATATATATATATATATATAAAAATTTTAACGAACGGTGGATATGGGTTCCTGAGGTCCCAAAACGAACTTCTGTGCAAAAATTTTTCGGAAATTCAAAAATGAGGATCTCGTCATTAGCTAATTTTTTTAAAAAAAATTCGCTAAAAAGGCATTGAAAGGAATTAAGAAACAATTGTATATTTTTTATTAATTCGTTTCGTTCATTCACACTATTCTTGTGTATACATTGTGTTTTTTTAAAAGTGGTCGATTCTTGTAAGACTCTCATTATTTGACGAGCAAATATTTCAAGAACTTATACGAGGGTCCTTAAAGATCATTTTAGCAAAATTAGAATCTTGTAGCTCATTTGGAAGTAGGTCAAAAACGCTCGTTTGGACGATTTTCAAAGATGTGCTAAGCACGAAAAACGACCAAGAAGGACTCAAAAATCCTCCCAATATCAATTTTATTTCGTTTTCTTTCATTGCATGAAAAAATGCGAAATATTTCTACTTTTTTTAGAATTCATAGAGGAAAAACGAAAAAAATTAATGTTGGGAAAATCCTCGAGTCATTTTCAGTCGTTTTGAGAATTACGATATGTTTAGAAGCCAACAATTTTTGACTGATATCCAAATGCACTGCGAGGCTCTAATTTTGCTAACATATTCAAGAGAGTCTCTTACAAATTTTTGAAATATTTTGAAAATTGACCACATTTAAGAAACACCCTAGAACAGTTGGATGATTGTACTAGAAATCGTTGTATTAATTATTTTCCAAGGCGCAATAGGAAAGACGCATACATTTGCATACGTCCGGCTAATATCCGATCCTTTATATGAAAAGCACAGATCAATACTTTAACAAAGTTGATATACAAAATAATTAATATCAATCTTTTCACTAATTGAGTATAAAAGAGGCATGAGGTCAAAGTTGTGGTTTTATGAAAATCTCCACTATATTGACCACATCAACTATGGTTTATCCTTACTATACACGTCTCTTAAACCTTAAAGCTTTATCAATTCTCGTCCGACAACAACACAAGAACAACTATACACAAAATGACAAATTATTCATAGCATCATCATCCTTGAAACATTCTATACAATATTGTGAATTAATTATAATGATGGTACTACTGTTTAATGAATTTGCGTTGAATTAAATAGAAATGTTATTTTAGCACAACTGTAATTAACATAGGAGATTTCGTATAGTGAATTTACATGAATTTGATCCAATTTTCAAGTCGAATTAGTAAAACAAAATTCAAACGAGATACAACCACTGTGACCGTTAATAGCCGGTAAATCTTGCCACAAAGCAAGATTTACAGAACCGTAGAATAGACAAACAACAGTACACTCTTCAATTTAGATTTGACAATACGTTTACAATTTAACTTTATTATGGTCTCTGCTCTAAAGAAAAATGTACCGTATTTATAAATTTCCCTTGTAAAGCTTTTAAAATATATAAATATTCCATTCCAGCCCCCTTGGTCCTAATCTGATTACAAAATCCATTCAAGTTATCCCGGCATAGATGTTTAATTAGCCAGTGAATTAAGATTAAAATTGTCTTTTATGATTGGATGTACTAATGGTGGAAAATGTGAAATGATTAAAATCTCTCTCTTATTATTTTTATCATTTCATATTTTTACGTTATTTTCTAAAGGTTATGCCAACATTTTTCTTCAGTAGTTGAATTATTGTTAAATTATCAACACAAAGCCATGCAAATTCACAGTTATCGACGATCGTGGCAGAATAAATAAACGACATCAAAGACGGGTAAAATATGCAAAGTATATACGATTTTCTACAAGCCCTTCAGTATATCTTTTTTTCTCCTGCTCCTCCTCTTCCTCCTCCTCCTGTTCCGCTTTCTTCAACACTGTCTTCTTCTTCTTCTTCTTCTTCTTATTCTTGTTCTACTGGCCCCTTCGACTCTCAAATCAATATCGCCCCATATCGTCTTCTTTCGGACTTTTAGCAACATAAATCCTACACAGTTTTTACATTCAGTTTGCATATACAAGCGACGGGGAATGAAATTCCAAACGAGAATTACGACCATATATGTCGATTCGATTTTGTGTGTGTGTATGTTGGATGATTTCTCATGGAAATTTCCCGGAAGCTTACACAAGTTTTTCTGAACGTATGTGTACGTCATACAGTTGACTGGACCACAACTCAATTTTAATACAATCAACATCTTCATCATCCGATTATCGTATAAATATTGATGAGTAGAGTAGAGTGCACCAACTGGGTACTTTCATTTCTCTAGCGATCGAGAGAGAACGGGTTGTAAAACACCACCACCATACAGACTCATTAATCATTGTTTAAACTGATATGCCGTTCATTTTTTCTGGTCGTTTTGAAAAAACGGAAATCAACACGATCGTGTTTAATTCGATCTTTCAACTTTCGATGACATCTCTACAAAGTTTAAAGTTCAATGAAAAAGTTATCGACGAAAAAGGACTGCTATAACACATTTTGAAAGTTGCTTGTTAAAAATGAGAGAAGAAGAATAAAAGAAGAAGCAAAAAAAAGAAACGTAACACGAATGTTGAATTTAGTACGAGACCGCATTATTAATAAGACAAGACACAAGAATGTCTTGGTTTGTCCTTTTTTGAGCTTTTAAATGTTTCGGAGATTCTTTAACAAGTTCTTTTCAGATGATGGCAAACAGCAGCATAATATCAATGTGAATTGAATTGAATACTATATCAACATGGGACACTATTAAATTCTACAACTTTTCTTAAATAGAAACACAAACTAAAGAGCAATTTTCGGACTATTTAGAGAAGTAGTGATTTATTATGATTTAAGCAATCCCTTTTGGTTTCATTAGAAAAGTGATGAATTGTAAATTCAATTCTGAAAAGAAACGGTCAAAAATGTTGCTCATAATTGAACGACGAAAATGTTTTGCATTCCACCAACTTTGGGTAGTATTCACTAAACATTTGGAAACTAGTCTCTATCTACCTTTCAGTAACCTGCAAGTTATTGTCTTTGATTTGTCTGTTATTGACTTTGATTTGTTTTATACTTGTATCTTCTCAATTGTTAGGTATAATGGAATTTTAGAGAGTGAGATAGATAGCTCTGTTCAAAATAAATCTGTCAGTATTTCTATTGGATATAGTAACTAATCTTTAAAGAGTTAGTGAATATCACTCTTTATGCCTTAAAAAAAAATAGTTGATAAGTATGAAAGTGTTTCTTTTCTGATTACTGCCTCACTTTCTCTTTATTTGCTTCTAGTCATGTAAAAATAGCTTCCAATTGAATAAAATATTAGCAAGTGTGAAAAAGTAAGGCCGCTTATTGCTCAAAAAATTGATGATTTGTGTCATTGTCTTAAAATTTGCATCAACAATAGATTATTAGGTCGAATAGAGACTAATGGGGTCTAAATGATCGTTTCTTCACGATTTAGTAGAAAAATTTAATAAAAATCTAGACTTCAATTCAATTCAAAAAGTAGACTAAAACTGAATTAGTCTCTTTCTTTAAGAATTCAGTTAAAAAAAAATGTCTGGCCTCTTACAATTCACATCAAATTCGCAAAAAAGGTAATAATTTACAATTTACAAGAAATTGAGAAATCTATTCAAAAATCCAACAAATTGTTTCTCTATTTTTGATTAGTGGAATTTACTCCAAAAACTGATAGTTAAAAAGCAACTAAATGAGTCTGAATAGTCTCTATTTCATGATTCAATAGTAAAAATTGATAACTTTGATAGAAAACGTATAAACAGCTAAAAAGAGAATCAAAAATTTTGCTGGAAAATCAATTGAATATCCTTTGACAACTCAATAGGAAAATTTGTTAAAAATTGTTAATTGAAGGCGCAAATAATTAAAAACGGAGATTTACGCTCAAAAACTTTTCTCATAAAATAACTGGAAGCGTCCATATACTCTCTTTTTACAGTTCAATAGAAAAATTGATTTA
Source organism: Mylabris sibirica (assembly GCA_039776855.1). Lineage (NCBI taxonomy): Eukaryota > Metazoa > Arthropoda > Insecta > Coleoptera > Meloidae > Mylabris > Mylabris sibirica. Next base: position 12,805,839 of record CM077843.1, on the reverse strand, counting down.
AAACTTTAACTAGAAGCGGAGGATTGTAATTTTAATGACCAATTTCATTTTTACAGTGGACAAATTAGACGACTGCTGAACTTGATAAGGACACTGTGCAAGCCCCTCTACCCTCGTCCTAAATTGTCAAACTATTACAGCATGAAATAAAGCCTCAAAATCTGTTTTGCCTAAGGCCCTCAACATCCCTAATGCGCTTCTGTCTTTCTATGATTCCCTAACAAAATTCGCCAAAGGAAAAACTAATGATTCAGGACTAAAATCTGGAAAAATATCTTCTAATTGTTTCTTCTTTTGTCTACTTAAGACTAAAATTTGCCCAAAAAACTGATAGTTGAAGCCACTAAAAGAGTCTAATTAGTCTCGTCTAGTCTTCTTATCACTTTATCACTGAAGGCTTTGGTCTATGTTTTTTTACGGTGAGACTTTTCAGTTGTGTGTATTGAAGCATTTTTCGCTACGAAATTATTCTAATGGAAATAATCCGATATATGTTTCAGGTTTAATATGACGCGGCTCATATGGATAGTATTAGAATTGCATTGAAATGACAATACATATGTCGAATATAAACCAGGATCTACAATGTAAATATATTTTATAAGCGTGGCGGTTTGCTGTATCAACGAAATATATTGAAATTGTGTATCCCGCAATACTATTTGCTGCATTAACAAACAATTACCATCGTAACTCACTTAAATACAGTACATTGTAGGTTATAAAATAGCAACAAATTGGGAAAAATTGCTAAAATTAGATGTAGTTTTTGAATATCAAAAAAAAAAAGAACGACACGTGTAGCTAATTTCAGGAAATTTCTACTTGAAATCAATTACAATATCATCCTCAATGTTCACTTTACGAAATTACCTTTTCATTAGCCTCTCTCTCGTCATCGTCATCGTCGTCTTTTAAACTCGATTTTTTTCTTCAACTTGAGCAACAGGAAAAATCGTATAAATTCCACCTTCCAAGTCAAACTTTTTAATTAGCCTTGTTATTTATTACGCTGAGCTATAAAATATGAATTTCATTAATGCCGTCTTGAACTTTTAATTAATTAACCTAAGGCTGTCAGAGTGTACCTAAAACCCCCCCGGAAAACTGTTACAACACATACATACATTTAGTAAGATATAATAACAGAAAATCAGTGTAAGATAGAGATAGAGTATTAAAACAATATTTGACAGATAAAGAGGAATCATCATCATTCCAGAATTATTATTAAGGAAATTAATTACTAGGGAAATATTTCGAAAATCTCTCGTAATATTTAAACAGAAATGTTGGAATTTTTATCCGGTATAGGTACACGAGAAATTATTCCAATTGACTCGACATTTACTTGTTTTACTTGTTTATTAAATCAACACAATAAAACATCACAAACGATAGAGTTGATGTTGTTTTTGATCGAATTGAATGAGTCTTTTGTATTTTTGTAACACAATCAATGAATTGTTGTAATTGTTATTTTTTTTTCACTCGCCAAAATATTCATCTCTTCTCGAACAATATAACGAATTTTTCCCTAAATTTCGATTTGTCGTGTTCATTCTACAATATTTTTACCACGTCGAATGTGAAACTTGTCAAGAGGCATACCGTATGACAAGTGATGGAACAAATCTGATTCCTACATGCATGTCTCTTCACGCTACATTAACTGTGAGTCTCATTCTATTTATCATCAGACGTGCTATGTATAAGGGAGAGTGTTTTGTGGTTTTGCCCCGTTCGACAGACGAGATTTCAATTTCCAATTCAATCAAATCTTTCATTAATTCTACGGAAAATTCGGGGGTATATCGAGGAGAAAAAGCGACAGAGTGAATTCAACTTGAGTCAACTATACGCCACCATTTCGACACTTGTGGTGGTATAGTGGTGGTGGCGGTAGTAGTGGTGGTGGTGGTGGTGGTGGCTCACACACGTACGACATATTTAGTGAAAATGGTTGTTTGTTTTTATTGCCATTCTAACACGCACGTGCTCGTTTCGAAATTGAAACAGACAAAAGTAGTCGTAAAATACAAACATTTAGTTTATTTTATCAGTTGAGGGGTTGTAATAGTTTGCATAAATTAACACAATACAACCCTTGCTTTTCTAAATAGTTTCATTTATAAATTCAACAAATACGGACAGCCTGTATATTTTCTCTATAAACTTAGAGTTCAATTTCAGATCCAATTATCAAATAGAAACGTTTTATTTTTATTATCACCATCATCATCAACCGGTTGGAAAAAATTGTTTCATAATCTTTGGAGATTTTCCGATATCTACCAGTTACAATATCCGTTTTATTGTTAACAATAATACAGATCATTTCCACTTTGATTAAACGAAAATAACGAAAGATCAACATAAATAACAACAAATAATTGCGCTTAGATAGACGGCCGTATTTGGAGATTAAATAAAAACAAGAAGCATTTATCGAGCAATTTCAAGACAACCAATAAATATTACAAAAATAAAGCTGTAATATTGTTCTTGATCAGCACTAAAACTTGGACTTGTAACGCATCTTATCAATTACAATTCAATATTGTCCCCTTCAAAATAACTTCCATGTGAAGTCATACAGCGCTGGAGATGCTTCTTTCGATCCTCAAAGCAGTACTGAAACTTGGATAGTGGTTACAGCCACTTCAATGTTTTTGAGTGTCCCTACATGACGCCCCTTGAAGTGATTTTTCAATCTCAGGAAGAAGAAAAAGTCCCAAGGACTTAAATCAGGCAAACAAGGAAACTGAGAAGCTACAGAAAAATTTTTATTGGCCAGTTGCTCTTGATGTTAAGTATCACAAGCATGTGGCCTCTTTTCAAAGTTTTTCAAGAACCTCTTGGTAAAAATAACTGACCGTTTGGCATCGAGGCACAAACAAAATGCGGACAATTCCCTATCTATCTAAGAAACAAATCAGCATGAGTTGCTCATTCTTACTTTTTGGACCTTGAAGATGTTGTCGTGTGTCTATGGTCTGAAGTTCCAGAAAAGTTAAGACACATTCCTCTGCTGATGTCCTTTTCGTCCTGTGTAAAATGAGCCATTAATGCGCAGATTTTTCTCATCTCCAATACATTGGTCAAATCTCATCAAAGGTGGTGTGATTCAAATTCAACTCTTCCTTGATTAGTCTGACTACCAAGCGCTGTCTGTCGGCATTTTCAACAGTTCTTGAAGAGAAAGGTCTTGCGCTTCGAGTGGACCTTCTCCCTTCGAAAAATGCTTTAAATAAACAACAATAATTTCCGTTGCAGTATACTCAAGTCTGAAACAAAAGCTGACAGCTCATTTTTAGAACATACTAGAAAAAACTGATTCACGAAAAAAGTCGGTACGGTCAATCAAATGACTATCGAGTTCAAATTCGTATTGAAGGCGTATCGCACGTTCATCTACCGCCTCTTTTAATCCCGAACACTCAATTACCAATTTCATTACTTAATTTATACATTTCGTATGTTTATTTATTACATTTTGTTATAGTAAAGAGCTCTTATCAAGCTTGTTTGAAGATGAATTAATCTTGATGAAATAACATCATCTAACACACCTACACATATACATCTTTAAAGAAAAATTCATTAGGAAATCTTCCATCATCAAATGACAATGATTTTAATTAAAACTCCAATCTTCAAAGCTCCCATTGTAACAGAAACGAAATATAAAATTTTTCTTTAGATGATTAAAAGATACTTGAACAACTTGAAATCAGGAATCTACTTGACATCGTCGATTGTTGATAAAATCATGTTTAGAAAAGATCAGAAAATGTCCGGAGTCTTTTGACGGCAACTTCTCGTTTCTTATTACATTGATGCTCCGATTACTTCTTCTTATTTTTATTTTTTTTATTTAAAATAAATCTACAAACTAATATCAAGCAAACGGTTGTTCTTGTTGTTGTTGAATGCATGTATTCCAAGAAGTACCTACTACTGTAACAAATTCAAGCAAAAATATGATGAGAACGTTTCAATTGAAGCTTTATTAAATATTCAATTCAAACGTAAATATATAATATTTATCTTTCAGTCAATTTTGAAGCTCTATTTAATAAAACTTGAATGTATATGTACGCTTATTTCCGTATAACGAAATACAGTAATCAAATTGAATTTTATTCCATTATTTGTTTTCTATTTTTGTAAATGGACAATGGATTCACTGTCGACAAAGACTAAAGTAAAACTTTTATTATTTACAACAATAATTGCTTTTCCCTGTACAATAGACTTTGAATAATAATGGTGAAGAGAGATGGTGGTATATTTCCAGATGGATATACATTATCAAATATTGTAGAAGATTAGATTTAGAAGACTTAATGATGATGATGATGATGATGATGATGATGGCTATAATGACGCTAATATATCATGTAAATATCACGAAAATGGAACGCGACTCTTTATTGATTCGAAATATGTCTGCAATAAGGACGTTAATCTAAATATTATTTATTCATCGAATATTACAGTAAAGATAATGGAAAAACATTAAATAGACATTATTAGAGTTTTCGCCCGTCTCCGATACGTTATTTTATAGCCCTAAAGTTTACGTTATACTATAACGGAAAGACGTTATCGCTTTACGTAAACATTTAAGCTGTGACAAGTGACATACATTGAGATCATCGCTATTAGCAATACGATCAGCTGATCGGTTTCCGCCATATTGAATACATTGATTCATGTATGCTAGGAATCACGTTATACGATATGATTTTAGATCTTACAAGCTCTAACGGATAGTTTATAATTAATGTAACGGTGATGGACGAAAACTCTCTCTCTCTCTCTCTCTCTCTCTCTCTCAATTCGCAATTTTTACAAGCAAATCTAAATGTGAATGTAAAGCTTCTTATTGTTGTCGTTACATGCACCAATCAAGTTTTCTTATTTCCAAACTGTATACCTTTAACGTATGTAGTTTTATTGAAATACGACAGTTTTCAGGGGGGGGGGGAAGCCTTCCTTTAAAGTGTCTCTACTATAAAGTCGGGAGCTGTTACGAAATTATTGTTGATGTAAAGTGCAAAACAATGTAAGCAAATACACATATACACACATACATATACATTCGTGCTTTATCATCACTGACGATAGTAAAGCATTTGAAACACCTCCAGCGTCTGTTAACATTCTACATTCTTTTCAAATTGTGTTGTCTTAACTATACCGACAAAAAAAAAACAAAGAGAACTTCATCCAACACTGTTTCAATTAGCTTCAAAAAACGTATTGAAAATTGTCAAACTTAACAATCAGCACAATATAAAAGAAACAACATACAATAAAATTGAGAAGAAGGGTGATGAATTGAATTTTGTCAGTTTCTTTGTTTGTTCGACTACGTTTTTGTAACGTTAAAGTGAATTTGACAAATTCGACACAATATTAGATATTTTCATCTCGATGTTATTGTCTCAGCCCTGTTGATGTAAACTTTATAAACTTTGTATTCTTTCTTTCGTTTCCTCTCCAATGGATTTTAACTTTTCAAACTTGTTAATAGCACTTGAATGTAGCATTTAATCCACGCACGTGACAATCTAAGCAAAACTACAAAACTCACATAGAAGATTAAGTTTTCGTTGCTATTTAGATGCGTGTTATTCTCAGCGGGCGCAACGCACCAATTAAGCTCGGTTTGTAATTAAAAAAAAAAAGAGAGAGAAACACACAGCTTAACCGATAAACTACCAACACAAACGTGAAAAAAAACACATTGTAGGGATAAAACAAGCCGGAACACGAGTGAATTCATTAACAGAGAGAGAATATAAAGAATGATTTATTCGTTTATCTTAAGCGAGAAGTTATTCTCTTTATTTTAATAGGATTAAGAACAAAAAAAAACTTTACACTTTCAGTGTTGATCGAATCAAGGTATTTGAAAATTCCAATTCATCAACTAGAAAAATATAAACTTGTGTTATTTTAAAACTTTATACTTTTGCGACAATATTTGTTTAAAGTTTTCATTAGTTGAGAGAGAGAGAGAGATAAAAACGTGGCTTACCACTGCTACGAATTTTCCAAGAGTTGAAATATTTGTAAAAAAAAAGTTATCGATAACTTTAATCCACTACAACCATCTCGTTTTTATACCAATTTTGTTCTTTTTTATATTTTTGTTGCGTTGAAATTGAAGTAGGGATTTGTCGTTCAATTCCGATTTCATCTTTAAAGAAAAGAACAGCATCCAATTGAAATATCTCGATGTTATTATTATTATTATTATTATTATTATTTATTTGGCATCTCCACATTTATTTATCAAGTGTTTTACAGTTTTCCTGCATGTAAAAATAAGAGAATTACTTGATTATATTTCTATTCAAATTTCCAATGTGTTTGATTTCCTCGGGGACAGGACGACTCTTTTCAAACGAGACTGAAAAGTGAATAGATGTGTGTGTGTGTGTGTGTGTTTGTAGGGAGAAGATGGAGAAAGGGCCATAAGATAATGAGATATGGACGTTGACCGTTACAAATCGACCGACCACCTCTATATCAAACCATATCAAATAGTCCCAGGCGGTTCGTATTTTTACCAATACAAACAAAAAATTTATATTTTTGTATAAAATTCGAATACGAACACATACATACAAGTAAATACAGTCTTTGTGTATTCCCATTTCAAATTACTTTCTATTTAAACTTCAATTTCGACACGTTTGATTGTAAAGAGGACATATACAATTCAACGACAAGTATTTTCCAATTCGATTGAAGATTTGAACGTATAACAAAGATCAAAGTGTTGTAAATTTTAATTTAAATAGACAACTTATTTATTTAGAACAATGTTGAATTTGCCAGATTATTCCAACACCTTGAAACTGTTCCAGCAGGATATCGATTAATATTCATTAAATTCGAAAAGATGACGAGCTACAATTTGTTTTTATTTCAAATAAAGATGATGATAAAAATCTATATGAAAACCACACAAGATGCTCGTTGAATTAAAAACAACTTGCTTGAATGAAAACTGAAAATTTGTATAATTGCAACATAGTTTGATATTAAGGTCATTTTAACGGAATAATGACGATTATAACACTACTGAGCTGTTATTTGAAACGAAACTCTCATTAAAGCCGAACATTGTTAAACAGCAGCAAACTATAATGATGGGATAATTACGAATGCCAACAACAGCAGTAGTAACAATAACAGCAATAGTCTAATTGCAAAATGATTTCTTTACAAGATTGAAATTTGTAATCAGTACAATTATTATTGGTGTGCTCAACTGAGAAGTGTTTTTGAATGAAATGGAAAAACGAGCATAAATTTTCAAAATTGCAAGTCATCCCCCGCTCTGTCTCAACTTACCACCCTTTTACCTTAACACAAAGACCCACAAGGGTGTTGTTCAAATTTACTATGAGTAGATATATAGTATGTAGTGCCTGATATAGACTATAATAGTATTTTACACGACGATAGCGACGCTGAAATAATTACAAAGATGAAAGAGGGAGGAAGCGTGCGTGTTTTAATAGAGCACTAGTTGTAGGAAATTGATTTTCAGTCCTTTTAATATAATATTTCCAAGTCGTCTTCTCAATTTATATAATGTAAAAGACGTATAATAATATTTAAAAGAGAGAAATATACTGAAAATAATCATCAAGTCGATTTAATCAAATCTGATATATCTTCAAATTTCTGTAAAACGAATCACATATCAACAAATATTATAATTTTCAACGATATTGAATGGAACACAGTTGAAAGATATTTTCAATTTCCTGCAGATTTTCCTCGATGATTGTGTGTTACAATGGAAAAAAGTTAATTCATTCGTGAAACGCGATATACGGGCAACGTTTCGCATTTCTCAGTTGTCAGCATATTTACTTTATCATCATCATCATCATCAAATGGAATTTTGATTATTATATGAAATTCCCAATCGCGACTTAGACATTACAAAGACGAAATAAAAAGACGTCTTTATTCTAAAAAAAAAATGCAATTTCGGCGGTATTTCAACCCCTCCTCTACCACCCTCCTCGTTCCTGGAAGAGAAAAAAAAATAGGAGAATGTGGAAAATTTAAAGTGACAACAACAGAAGAGGCGAACACAAAAAAAAAAGAATAACCCGATGTGTGAAGGAGTCTGTCAATATAAAATTGCCAACATTCCAATTTCGATGAATACATGCGTGATATGATTGACAACTAGAGGGTTGCTTCATTTATTCCACATATAATGGAAAATCTATTTTATATGAACGGAACGTGTCTAGCACAAATTCTCCTCTATCATCATCCCTATAACAAAACAGGATAGATGAATAGGGTGAGAAAGTGAGATGGACGGATATTTATAGTATATAGAAATTTCTAAACTGACTTGTTTCATACCATTATTATTATTATTATTATTATTATTATTATTATTATTATTATCAATAATAATTACAATATGGTTCATTACAGCAGATTTGTGGGGTAGTTTATTAAGGGATGTTTCTAGAATAATGATTAATTTCTATAAAGCAGAAAGCCCCTTTTCTTCATTATCTGTAGTGGTGGAACTGATTAACGAAATGTTGACGTTGGCAACAGGAAAAGCCCTCCAGCTAACTAGTATTCAAATCTCTATATTTATGTGTGTGTGTGTGTGTGTGTGTGTGTGTGTGTGTGTGTGTGTGTGTGTGTGTGTGTGTGTTATCTAGCATGTGTGACAGTTGCTGATACATCTGAAATTCAACCCCATTTACTCACCATTATTCGCTTTCTTTAGTCTAAATTCAAATAGAAAGAATCACCACTTTTAACTTTATTGGAATCTTTTGACAAGCGATTTGTGATTGTTGTCTTTTTTGCATTGAAAACAATATGATTGAAGTGGGTATGTAATTGAACGAGTTGGGAACATCTTTTACATATGGATATAACCGTAAACTAATCTAAAGTTTGAACAGTTGGATCGGACCCCTTCTCATATCTCAAAAGATTGCAATAACAACTATCGTTGGAAACTCACATATAATAGTCCCAATAACTGCCCTATAAACTGACTACATTCCAACTATTGCACAATTCCTCATTTTGTTAAGCAAACATCGGTGGAGTATCATAACTAAAATGTGAAGTACCATCCTTTAATTTATATAAAAATAACAAATTACATTGACTCAGTTTGAAGATAAAATAAAATTGACCAAATCTCCTCTTATTAATGATTTCATAACAGAAATCACTAAAAAATGATGTTTTTAAATGAGAATGTAAAAAATAATCTTTAAAACTGCAGAATCTGCCTTGAAACTCGATTAAAAGTGTAGCCCTTTAACAATTCATTGATCAATTTTTCTAAAAATCAATGATAAAAAAATTAACTAAAAATTTGTTAATAATCTAAATTACATAACTTTACAGCATGCCTTAGGACAAAGATATATTTAGATCTAGACTAACAATTGAGACTATACAGGCTGAAATTAAATTGCCTTTTAATCTTTAAATCAGGTATAGGACCCAAAAACCTGAGACGATTTGTAGAACGCTGGGTGTCGGTTTTAGTTGTGGTGATTCTAATAAAACTTCTATTAGTTGACGAGCTATTCGAATAATATTTCAAAGATTTGTAAAGGAGTCCTTGGAGATAATTTTAGCGGAATTAAAACCTCGTAGCTTATTTGAAATTTAGTTTAAAAAAAATGAGCTAAGCACGTAAAACTACTAAGAGTGACTCGAATACATTCTCAACATTGAATTTTTCGTTGTTCTCCATAGCATTCTAAAAAAATGAGAAACAAGAATAGCCACATTTAGAACTGACACCCAGGAGAGCCACTGGAAAGGTGCAAAATTATCGATAGTTTTTAATAAATTTTGGTCAATTTTAGCCAAAATTTTATTTTTTGAACCCTTCAAGATAATTGTATTTAACTCTAAAGGCAATTCTCTTTCAACCTGTATTGTTCTTCGTTCCACCAATGAAGGGTAAGATTTGCTAAAAATTGATAATCTTGAACATAAATTTTTGAAAAAATGACTAAAATCGTCAAGATTTTTATCATGAGCACGGTTAAGTAGCGAAATTGATTAAAAACTGATTTAATAGAGATACGTCTTAAAACATCAAAAAATCAATTCTAAAAGTTGACAAGAAATATCTGAATCTCCTTCATTAGATGTCTTAAGAGCAGGGAATGAAAAAAAATTCATGACAGACTTTTTAAAACTTGGACTAAAAGTTAAAGACTCAGCGTGCAATTCGATTAAAAGTTCCTAAATTGTGTCCTATCTGAGATTTAATAATAAAATGCGATAAAAATTGATAATTTAAGAAGAAAATTTTATTTATTTCTACGATATGATAGGTACTGAATTTAAATTCAACAATTCTTCTCAACAATGAATTAAAACTGTCTAAATTGTCTCCAATACAAAAATCGATATTCTAGCCACCTACTTGCTACACCCCTAGATTCCCATACAGGGTTTTTCGTCAACTCCTTAAAGTGGTCTAAATCGAAGAGCTATAATTGCTCCAGTGCACATCTTTACATGTTCAATATTGATTTTATGCGCACTGCACAGTGTACATACATATGTATAGAGAACGAGACCTATACCTATTGAAATCGCTGTCTGAATTGCTGTCCAAGATATTTGATCGTAAATGTTGTAAAATACGAAAAACAAACACAAAAATATTGATTTTGTATGAAATAACGACCGTATTCGAATGAATTACCACCATTCATCCATCCATCCACCCACCAAAACGGATGGTTTTTGATTAAAACTTCTTGATGAAAGATTGTAATTTTTGGCTGGAATAAAAATGTCCGTCTATAAATTCTCGTGAATGAATGGGCAACGACACATTTCATATATTTTATATCGACATAAAAACAGTTGAAGCACACAAACTTTCATTCAAACTTTAAATAAACTCGATGAAATGAGTATAATTAAAAAGCCAGCAGCCATCGTTAATCTGTACAAAAGACAGGTAAACTGTCTTCTATATGAAGAACAGATCTTTATATAGTTCCAACAAGGTCGCCTTTTCTCTTCAAACTCTTAAACTTTCCCAATTTTCATTTGACACTTTTGCAAGTTTATTAATCTTAAACAAAATACACCGTCGTCTGCGTATAAAATGTAATGGATTCGTTTGGGTTTTTTTGCTTTGTCGTATGATTAAAACAGATGTGTCTCCCTGATAAACGACAGATTTTGGCTCAGGTGGACTTTAGGCGAATAAAAAGAAAAACCATCCCTTGAAAGTGATGGATTAAACGACACAACCGTTTAAACAGAAAAAAGAGGTTAAATAAAGATATAGTCCTCTTCAAATTGATATAATTACTTCCGAGATTGTTTGCCAAAGTCAGTCAGGCGGATAATTCAAGGCGCTGATTGTTGTTCAAGGGAGAAAACACCACCAATACCACTATCATTATCACTTTTCTCTTTCTCTCTCTCTCTCTCTCTCTATCTCTTAATTCTAGTATAAAAACTTTATTATCGCCATCATTAATTCACCGATATAATTGGTTCGTTTCCATCAATTCGACGAAAAGAAAATTGTTTAGATCCAATTCCATCCCTATTATTGGTTAATACAAGCTCATCGCCAAGTATTTGTTTTATTACATGTCGAGACTATAACGCGATATAGGCAGGAAATTGAAATTTTACAGCTTCATGGTAATTGTAATCGGATGTAGACGTTATTAAAACTACAATTCGACAATCTGTTGACTAAAAGGAACAATTATACGTTATTGTAAAGATTCCCGTTTCAAGACTTATAAAAACACCACGAAAATAGCCAGTAGGTAACTAACATTGGGTAGGAATTATCCTGAATTTGTACGAAACCTGTCTAGAGTTCTATTATATAACTATGGCCTCTTTCCGGCCCCTCGTAACAATGAAGAGTTCCCGAGGGTGTCTATTCGACAATTCCCGCCTATTACTAACTTTATACTCAAAGAATTGTTTTTCTACCATTACATGTCTCTTTCTTTCTCATTGAAAAGCTTGTCATTTAAACATACATAAGAGTATATGTATCGTTGGTTGAGATATTGTTGTTATTTAAAATGTAATTTTGTAACGTTCGTTCGCTTGTCATGAAAACACAAATATTGTGAAAAGTAAACTGAGTTAATACCATTCTGTTTTCCTTTTATAATGCTATTATAACGAGTAGATGGAGGGAAAAAAGCCCAGTAATACCTTAAGATGGTGGAAATAGCAGACAAGTAGATGATGTTGGTGTTGCTGTTGTTGGCGATGTGCTCGACAAATACTTGGAAGGATTTAACGAAACGATACCTGTACACTCACGAGCACATAAAAGAGACCGACTCTTGAGTGAGGAATATCGTGTTTTTCGGTTCGTGTGCGTCAGGCTCCTTCTCTCGTCAGCGGAAGAAGGTGTAGAGGTAGAAAGTGCTGTAGCCGGTTTCCGCCATAGCAAATTTTGTAGAACCACCCTCTTTAGAGAAAGTTATAATTTACAAGCTGTTGCCTGCCCGTTTTGCTATTCTATTTCCTGTCGAAATTTCGTAAATATGGAGAAGTGACAATAACTTGCCCCCTCCCTTGTTCCGATTGGACAACTCTCTTCCCAAATTCTGACCAGTTAAAATTAAGACGAATGCTCTCGAAAGCTGGTTTTACACCGTCGCACAAAAAGTGGTCTCTTTTATGTGCTCGTGAGTGTACAATAAACATTAAAGAGAATATGTTGAAGAACACAGTTTCTTACCTCTATACACATGGCTGAAAATTTAAATGTAGTAAATCTTATGAAACTTCTATTATTTGGCAAACGATTCGAAAAATATTCATAGGATTTGTAGAAAGGTCCTTATAGAACATTTTCACAAAGTTAGAACTCGGTAGCTCATTTGAAAATTGGTCAAAAACACTCGTTTTGAGCCAGGTTGCGAGTTAAAAACGCAAATCGCCTAACAATAAGAATGACTCGAAGACCTCCCAATACTGATGGTTTTCTCCACTCTCGTTCTAGAGTAAAATAAAAAAAATCGAAAAAAAATTGTCGGGAGGATCATCGAGTCATTCTTAGTCATTTTACGTGTGTAGCTAGTTTTTAAAAATAGCGGCATTGTTCAAAATGAGCATTTTCCACCTACTTCCAAATGAGCTATGAGACTCTTTCTAATTCTAATAAATGCTCTTTAGGGACTCTCATTTAACTAATAGGAGTCTCGTAAGATTCGCCACATTTAAATTTTCAGCTCGGCATAAATGCACACAATTTTTCCCATTTCCACACATTTCATGTCGTCTTAATCTCAAATTGTTAACAAAGCAAACAATAAATGAATTGCTTAATTGTGAATTCTTACAAGTTAAAAGAGAATTTCAAATAGGGTGCAGAAAGGGGGTGTATCAATGTCACAAACAGGCACCGTTTAGGTACTAAGATTACCTACAGCTACATGGAAGACTTAATTAACTTGCATCATTTAAAGAAACACGTTACCAAACATGCGACTCCTGTAAAGGATTACGACAAGCGAAACAACAGAAAGTCTTCTATTGCCGTTTATAATGAATGTTCGATTCAATTTCAAGTCAAAGTGAGTTGTGAAAGTTTTGTTGTGAAGGTACACTGGGGATCAAAAAAACACACCACCTTTTGTGCGGCTGTGTAAAACAGGGCGGTTATTATATTGTCAGAATTTGAGAAGAAAGATATTCAATAAGAAGAAGGTGGTGGAGTTATTGATGCAATGTTGGTTATTTAACTGAATAGAAAGATACTTTCTACAAATTTGCTATGGTTGAAACTGGCTTCAACACCTCCCACCTTCTTACCATTACGAGAGCAACAATTTGATTCACACTAATGAAAATAAGTGAAATTCTCGCTCAAGACTAGGTCTCTTTTTTTTGGTCACAACTGTACCCTGACTTCACAAAAAAGTGACCGACTCTTGAGCAGAAATATTACTTTAAGTTAAGTTCGTGTAAGTCAGGCTGTATCTCTTGTGGGAGTCTCCACCATACCAAATTTGTAGAAAGTATTTTTCTATTCAGATAAATACTCAAAATGGTACAGTAATCCCACTTCTACCTTCTGTTTGAATATATTTATTCTTAAATTCTCACCTATTAAGATTCTGTACATTGTTACGACCGCCCTCAAGAGTCTGTTTGACACAATCGCATAAAAACGGGTCACTTTTTTATGAAATCGATAGTACAATCGAATTGACCATTATTAATTTGGATTTCAATTTATACAGGGCGTGTCCTAATGATAAGAAGTTGATGGAAGTTTATAAGATTTTATCTAGTATGTAGTATTTCAAGGATTTGCAAAAGGGTCCCCAGGAAACATTTTAGCAAAATAAGGGTTGATCAAAAAACGCTTTATTCCGACAATGTCAAGATTTCCTCCAACCAACTACACGCATAAACCAACTAAGAATGACTCGTAGACCATCGTAAAATTGATTTTCTGGCCTTGTACATGGTTAGTAGGTTTAAAGAAATTTCAAATTCACCCTGTATTTTGGATTTTGATGAATTTTGCAACAATCTGTTTTTACGTTTATATTCACAAATTTGCCCACCTCTATACCTACGGAGTTATTAATAATGAAAAATTACTGTAATACGTTTCCTGTTTAACACAGCCAGGATATAGCTGAAACATCCTGACTGTGTAGTGAAGCATAATTGATGGACTGAAGCTACTTCCTGTTGCATTAAGCAGAATTTTTAAATAAAGTTATACAAGTAAAATCAAGACTAATAAGCAAGATGCGCTCACGAGAATTGATAGAATTTACCACAATTTCATCTCTTACATAGTCAGTTAATTTAACTGAATTTGATTAAAATTTAGTTTCGAGTGATTTCTATATATCAATCTTCCACAATATGTAATTTTCTTTTATCATTTGTGGTTGTTAAAGCCATCTGCTGGCTCTTCTACAAAGCGATCTCAACCACTTTATAGTCTCGTTAGTGTCGTTATATTTTAAAATTTCCTCTTTAAAGACATGTGCTGTGTGCTATATAAGACAGTTAGGTAAATAAATGTTACCATATTGCATATTAAGCTTGTGTTTACAAAGTATCCAATGATGTCCGTAAGAACGTCATTTCAAACGGATACTTGAAGAGGAATAACATTTTATAAAGTTTTATAAGCGTATCAAAAATTTCAATAAAAGCTTGATTCTGTTCAACTTTAAGTTGGAAAAGCAAAACTGGTGTGTTTTCTTGCACATTCAAGTCGTGTTTAATTTAATTATTTAGCAGCGGGATCGTAGGATTATTTTAAATTGTCGCGCGATTATCGTCCACGCACGCCATAGGCGTACGTGACTCTCAATTTTTATAATAATCGTAATTTATATGTTTGTATTTCACCAAATACTTCAACCCACCTACTTGAGACAAAAATCCGCTACATATAAAAAATTATGAAGAAAAATGTACGAAAATAACAGGATCCAAGAGTTTTCTCTGTCATTCGAAATGTTATCATATTTTTCTAAAATAAAAACCTTTAGAACATGCACTTGAAATGCTCTATCTAACGAATCTTTACTTTTTCTAATAACTTAAAGAACAAGCGAGATATCGATGCTTGAAAATGGCAATTTTCGCACTGCGAATCGAGTAATGTCTATTGAGGACTCCTTAAGACATTTTCTATATAATAATATGCGATCCGAACATGGGCTTTAAATCTCACAATTAGGTCACTTTCCCAGTGACGAATATTACAATCCATCCCTTTGCGAACTGTGTGAGAATACAAGGGTGGATTGCAATGTTTGTAAAGACACTCTTGAATAGTCACCATTAATTCAACAATTACAAGCAGAAAGTTAAATACGAACCCCAATAAAATTAATTAAAAGACCAAAAAAAAAATCTAAACGACTATTAAGATATTTCCATCTATTAATTCAACCTAGTTCATGGAATAGCTTTGTTTTAACTGAAAATAGAACAAACTAGTTGAATATTGAATCAGTTTCAAGTGAAAACATTAAATTTAATGAACACAATCGGTACGGTGCAAGAATATTGAAACGATCGAAAATTAAGACAAACGTCAATGAATAAAATAATTATCGTTTTGTTGAATTAAGATGAAATTTCCAGTGATTTTGGAAATGCTACCACCATCGTGTGCTCGTTTCAAACATTGGATGGCTAAATGGAAAGCGAAAAATGGATTCGTTGTAGAACTTTTCAAATAATCGACGGCGATAACCACGTTGAATGGGCAGCTAACGATCTTCTTACGTCAAAGAGAAAACCGTTCTACACACTCAATCGATATAGTTTAGAAATAAAGTTTTTCTTTCCAAATAGATTCTTGTCGTGTAAAATGGTGGATGCGCTAGTATTTTAAAATTAATTGAAAATAATTATTCGAGCTATTTCATATATTTGAACAAATATAACCGTAAAAACGTATGTGTATTTAATGCCTAGCTATGTTATGTTTTAATTAAATCACATTTATTGAAAACCTAAAATGACAATCAAATTCCTGAAATTAATTAAATAAATCAATTTGTTAGTTAGATAAACCAAATAATAAACCGAAACTTATTGAATTGTTTTCATTGAATAATTAAATTAATGAATCTATTGAAAATTGACAAATTTTACAAATAAAATTGCTGATAACTTTATGATGATTGTGAAGATTTTATCTAGGAAAAAATGTTGAAAATTGCTAATTATCTTCTAAATAAACTAATGGAATAATCCGCTAATAATTGTAGCGTTCACAAATACGATTACAAAGGCACGTACATACGTTATACGATTTATACAAGCAAATTGTAGGAGATTGATTGTATTCGTAATAACCACAATACAATAGATTTCGCTATAATATAGTTTATACGATAATTTGAGGAATGCTATTCTATAAATTACAATAGAACTAAATCAAATGTTGGAGTAAAATACGTTTGCCTTCATACTCCTTTTAATAAGAATAAAAATAATAAAATTGATGGATCTTTTGAAACAATAAAAAACACAGTTTCTCAAGTTTTAAACGAACAAACGTCAATTTTCCACAAAATAACAGACATATCAATAGTAAACTGACACAATCGATTCGATAAAATTAAGCTTACTTTATTACCACCAGAACCATCCAACAATAATGATGATGATACTTCAACATTAACAGAAAAATAATCATCAAAGCGGAAATTTGAAATAATCTCAAACAGACTTGTTTTCTCTTCTATTCTAATATAACTTTTGTACAAAATAACGAGAGATTGCCTTAAGGAACGTGTAAAAGGAGTGAGAAAATTGTGTATCATTTCACTATATACATATACATGATGCCATCATCTTAATTTAGATTGAGTTACAACTAGTCTTTAATGAAATAGAAACAAGCTTATTTACACAAGTATTTAAAATATCAACAAGTAACAATACTATGTGCAAGACGAGTCTTATGAAAGAATATTGAAATATAAAGTAACTTTGAGCTATGTTACTAAATAAATTTAATCAAATTGTTGAGAAGTATTTGAAAGAGAAGCGAAACAATATTATGATAGAAATTTAGAAATAATAGTGCATTACATTAATGATATTCATATATTCAATATTAAAATAGAATTATTATCTATCTATTTATAATTCTGCAACAATTGCAGCATTGTTTATAAAGAAGTGTACAATGTTGAGTGTATTTGAATTTATCAGGGGTCTACAAATGATAATAATGTAAAAATGAATTGAAAATGAGACGGTATGTGAATATATACAGGGTGAAGTTGAATTGCCTTTAATGTGAAAAATCACATACGAAAAAGTCAATAAATCCCATGGCACAACTGTGCCAAGTGCACCCACAGCTAGGGGTTATATCTGTCTAATTAATCTATTGATTTTATTACCGATTCTATGTAGAATTTCAATTTTCCAAACAGTTTTTGGAAATGGTAGACTTTTTTAAGGCCCTAAGTTATCAAGTTTTTTGATGCGATAACGAAAGTCTTACATTATCTTGTCAAAGCTTAGAATTGTTAACCTATAGATAGGTTATGCGAATATCAAGCTCTGGTTTTTTGAATATTTAGGTGAAACTTTGAAAAGCTTCTCGGGAATATAACAGAAAACGCCGTCTAAGATTAAAAAAATAGGAGACGGCCCTTATTATATGGGTTGTAGTGCAGTTGTACCCAAGGTTCAAAAAGCGATATTTCTACAATTGGCGCAGTTATGTCCTCCGTTCCAGTTAACGAATCATAGTTGGCGCAGTTCGACACCCGAAATTTTCGCCATAACAAAATGTATTGTGTTTCTTTCCAATAAGTACCTATATCAGTAAGACTTGTGTAGTTTAATGCCATGGAAATCCGAGATGTAATAATGGTTAAAATTCTGGTTAATTTTAGTCAAAAAATGTTTTCTCTTTAATCTTTCAAAATATCTTATGTATTTGAAGGCAATTCGATTTCACCCTGTACAAATACACCGATTTAATTTATCATAATTACAAATAAAATTTGATAATTATTTACGAAAAACAATAGAATTTTATAAATATTCTATTTATAAGTTTTCGAATCGATTTCCAATAGAAGCAATTGTGAACGTATCCGATGAATATGTGGAATAAGGGAAGAAGATATGAACGAAACAATCCCTAGGGATACATATTCACTTCTCTATGTAATTATTTCGGTTACAATAATTCACTTAGTTAATACTCTACGTAAACTACTAAAGTTGTGCTATAATTTTAGTAATTTAATGATACTAAATTATAAATAATAATGTTGCTGCTAGCATAAATGTTAATTCCATTATAATATGAATATATGGGGAGATCACTCTATTTATAAACGTTGTTAATTCGTTAAAATAACCAACATGGAATTCTTATTTTTAGATATTAAACATTACAAAAAAAATAAAAATACAATATTAGAGTTTGGTATTCAATGAGATTCTTGATCCTAACCCTCTCCCAGTTGATCCAATTATCGTCCGGATTCGGACAGATCCAGGAGCGTAGCTCTAATGCGAAAAACTTGTTAGGTACCTCAAATCAGAAAAGGGGCGAAGATCAACGCCGGCTTAATCCGGAAAGAAGGGTGAATGTAACATAATCGATGATTAAATAAGTAAATTAAGAAAAACTTATTGTTGTTGTTATTATTGTTGCCGTCTGGACAATTAATAAACTTCCAATGAATCTTGTTAGTGTTTATTCGATATTAGTTGATATGATGAGTGTGTGTGTGTGTGTGTGTATGGCTGTGTAAGAGGAGACTAGCCACCAATTAGACGACTAAATCAATTATCGTCCAAATGAATAGGTTTTGAACAAAATAGAATTTCAAGTGTAACATGTACGGAACAAGTTTAGCGAAACATTAGAAACTAAACTGACCGACCACTATATAGAAATAATTCAATTAAATATTAACTTGAAACGACTGACCGACTTTTGATTCAATTAATTACTGTACAATTAGTACTCCACTACTACTACTCAATTAGTTTAGACATGGAGTATTCTGATCTCACACAAAAAGGGATGATGTGTGGTGTCATTGCTACCACTTCAATTACCTATTTGGAAATACAATAACTGTCCATTACAGATTGTCTCCACGCCATCTCTATTCTATTACATAATGTATGTAATGATTAGTGTGATGGGATGCCTGTCTGACTGTATTGTTTAACTCTAAAGCCCCAACTTTGGCTCTATTGTTGTACAGGAAATCAACTAGTCTGGAACAATATTGTGCAATACCTGACGAATTTCCGGACACGATGAGTCAATCACTTTCTCTACTCGTTAGACACTTCACTATATGTCAAATAATCGACTGTCATTTCATTTTTTTTCCAAATGATTCATTTTGGACGATTTAAGCGATTTAATTTCAAATTAATTTATAGAAATATCAGTAAGAAACCGGTAGATTTAATTGATTTTTCAGACTGTGAGGCGTTATAAAATTATAAAAATTATAATTTAGTTAGTGTTGAATTTTTAGTGATACAGAATTTAAGAAAATCAGTGGGTGTTCCTGCCGGTTATTCAAAATCACAACATGATGATGATTTAATCAAATTTACACCGAAATCACAGGATCAACTGCCGAAACGTCAAATGAAAGATAGTTTTATCGCCGCTAAAATTCCATTATCGAATGATGTTAATATGCAAGATAGATATGTAACACAATTGGACAATGTTCGTGTTGGACGTCTACTTGAAGATATGGATATATTTGCAGGTTGATTCTTATCTTGTTGTTGTTGTTGTTATCATCCAATTTTAACTGCTAATTTTAGTGGCAGTAGCAGAGCGACATATTCTAATCCCGGATAAACCGGCAAATATTCCAAATCCGTACATTTTAGTGACAGCTTCTTTAGATCGGATCGATTTCACCGACTACGTCCCAAAGGTGATGTTGCTGTTCTTCCCACTATCTCGATTTTTTTCAATTTTAATACGAAACATTAAAATTTTAGCCAACGATCGATATAAAAATCTCAGGACATGTATGTTATGTTGGTAAATCATCAATGGAAATTATTGTATGGTTAGAACAAGCAATTAATGGATCTTATCAACGTATAACACAAGCACATTTTACATTTGTTGCACGTGATCCAACAAATACAAAATCAATACCGGTGAATCGTATCGATCCAAAAGATGATGAACATGAACGAAATCTATTATCAGGTGGTGAATTAAGACATAAACAACGTTTAGAATTAGTAAAAAAACACACATCTAAAGTATTACCAAATCAAGACGAATTACAAATCCTACACGATCTCTACTTGTTAACAAAAGATAAATTAGAACGTAATTTAATGGAGATTATTTTACCGGAAAATTGTATTTGGATGGAGAATTGTAAATTATCGAATACAATCATAACACATCCACAACATCGGAATTTACATAATACAGTTTTCGGTGGTTATATAATGAGGAAAACATTAGAATTGAGTTTCATGTGTGCACATATATTTTGTAAATATCGTCCACGTATTAAAAGTATGAGCGATATTATTTTCCGACAATCGATCTCTGTTAATTCTTTAATACAAATGTTCGCCTACATTGTCTATACATATGAGAGATTTATACAAATTGAATTGTATGTAGATGTAATTGAACCGATCACTGGCAAATTATCAACAACGGATACTTTTAAATTTACATACGAATCACCCGAATTGGTTAAACAGGTCATACCGAGAACGTATCAAGATGCAATGATGTACATTGAAGGCAGAAGAACTTTTATGAAAATAATGAGTAGCCGATTAGAATCTGATAAGTATCGAGATTGTAAAATTTAATAGTAATAGATTTGTAATTCAAACAGACACAAATTGATTTTTTCATCTATTCAAACTCTAATTTCATCTACTAACCGATCACCAAATCTATCCATAAATTAACAGATTTAATCCGGGAATTATATCAGCGCAACATAATACAGGCGTATTACAGTTTTCGATTAATTCAGTAAAATCCTCTGTTAGAAAATTGGACGACATTGTGCAAAACATACGGAAATTGTTTCCAATATTGAAACTTTATAAACATTTTCGATTCGATATTACACAGGTAAAAAAAACGCTTAAAATACAAATAAACAGTAAATGGAAGAAAAGCCGAATTGAGAATTCTTCAAGAGAAACAAATAACTGTATTTTTTCTTCTTTTTGGATTGTTTATCTGAAAATCGATAATACCTTCCAGGCTGTTACGTTGTACGGAAAAAAGTATGTAAAATTCTTAAGACAAACATTAAATGTAAATATTGAATATGTAGCGGATATAATGGAAGAGTTTCAAAAATCGTTAACATCAACCTTTATACATATAGAAAGGGGCGAAATGTAGAGAAACGAACAACAGATGTGTAGTTTTTCTCCCCGTAAACATGTTCTATACACATACACACACACACAAATTTTCTTAAATCAAAAACAGCCCTATTGTAGCCAGAATCGTGTAAAAATACGATTTCAAAGCATTTTCCTATGAAACTTTATACATGATTTATGAAAAGAGATGGTACTGAATTTCTACTTCCTTTACAAGCTTTCTCTTTATATACGAAAACATCTTTACTAGCATCTAGCTTTTACGTAAAGAGGTGTGTCGCTTTAAGTATTTTTATATTGCCACCTTTCTATTTTTTTTAAAAAAAAAAACTTTAAATAAAATAACAGAAATATTCAATTTTACTAAAATTACAATCTTCAATCAACTGGAATATAAAAGGATAATTAGTGGTAATATTACAGTAAATATTCATCCTTTTCATTGGTCAAACCTTTGTAAGAGAGTTATACAACTGTCTTTTCATCTACACATCGTATGAAACAATAGAAAATTGTCGGATACAAAAGCTATAACATCCCTCGGGTTTCACAAAGCTTCACTGGAGCCATTGTTAAAGGTCGGAAGATGTTCTATTGAAAAATGAGGCGGCCATTTTGTTTAATTAAAAAAAAATACGGCAAACAAAAAAGGGAACAAATACAAAGATATTTGGAAAAATTCATCAAAATACATGTCAATAAAGACTTTATAATGTTACCATAGGCGTAGTTAGACGGTCAACTTAAGAAAACAGATTGTGCATTTATTTAATTGCAATATATTCAAAAATAAAAACAAAATATGTATGTATTTCATTTAAAAGAAAAGTAAAAGAGAACTATTACAGGGTGTTTTTTTAAAACGTGGATTGAAAGGATCCACAGAGAACATTTTAGCGAAATTAGAACCTGGTATTGCAATTCGGTCAAATAACGCTCGTTTATGACGATTTTCAAAAACTTGCTGCACACATAAAATGAGTTGGAATGACACAAAGATCCTACAATGTGCAATACTCGTTTTAAAAAATCGCGATATGGTCCGAAACGATTGTTTTTTGATTGACTTCCAAATGAGCTAATTTTGCTTATACAACCTTGAAATATTATACGGATTTCTCGTCAACTAATGACTACATCTAAAAACGACACCCGGTATATAGAAACAGATTAGTTTTGAAATAAGACTATCCATTTTAAATTTTTAGGGGATGCTTAGCACCTGTAAGTACCTCCCTAACTACGCCTATGAACGTTACTTGCAAATTAATTAACTTTTACCGTCGTGACTTATAAAGTAGATGTATCATATTGTCTCGCTCTCAAGTAACACTAATCTGTCTAATGTACGCGTACAAGTACTCAACTAATTAAACAGACCGTTTGATTTAAATGCACCGTCGTCTTCACTAAATAATACCCCTATTACATTGACAATCTGTTATGGATATGCATATAGTAATGAACAACAATACACTCAATAAAACTAAACGTTGATTAATTTGCTGTATAGGGCGTTTAAAAAAAATCCAACACATTCAGATAATCAACGAAACTATAGATGAATTATCAAACATTGATTGCATTCAAGTTGTAATGAACCCAACTTAAACGACTTAATCTGGTGTTGACGCCGGCATTGTGTGAAAGTCTAAATCCGCCACTCTAATCCACCCACCACCATGCAGCTATATTATAATTGTCTTTGATTCATTGTCGTTAATCGTTAATCCAACAAAGCTAGCACAAATGTGGGAAGAATTTAAAAATCTAAATGATAGAATGTTGAAAAATGGTGGATGCGCCGGGCGAAATAACGTTGCAAAATTAACAACAAAGAATTTTTATTTATGAACGGATATGTATCTGTGCTTTTCAGTGGCGGACTAGGCCACCGGACATCAAGGCAAGTGTCAGGTGAGCCGAATACTAGCAAACCTAAGAGACAGTGTCTTTTGACTACTTCAGTTTCTCGTGTTTTTTTTTGTGCAACTTATTAATCTTTCATATGAGAGGTTATTTTGCTTTAAGTTACTATCCACAGAGCACCGCAAGATATGGAGACGGCCCTGTATAGGAGAGATCCGTATTATTCACCCTTAATAAATGATGAAAGATTTGCCATCATGTTAGTTAAATAGGGACTAATTTAATTGGAAGAAAGAATTATATTGATGCTACTAACATACTGAGCATCCAAGAGAATTTACCACGAATATGTCATTTTTGAATGTGCCGCTCAACTTTCATATAATACAAATTGTGACGTTGCTGCCCCAAATTGTGCCCCATAATATGTATATTCGTAAATTCTAATGCAATTTTTTTTTTCAATTTATCCAACACATTTGAAATTATCGAAAAAATAAAAATAAAAGCACAACATTCTCTACAATTGTACAAAAAATCGCAAAACTGTGAATACGAAATGCATGGTTGTTTGTCGCCCAGGGGAGTGGTAGTGTTGATTAAAAAAGTTTAGCAATGATTGCTAATGGTCGAAGATATATTCAAATGGGTGACGGTTGTGAATGGACGAATTCTGCTCTATTGTAATAAAACAAAGCTATTCAAATACAACAACAACAACAACAAAACAAATATTCGTGTATTTATTTAAAAAAGTTGACAATAAACGTCGATTTCAGTTAGTTGGAATTTAAATTGTTCAACTGATTAAATCTAAAGATGTACTCAGGGGGATTGAATAAAATCCACGTTTCTGGAGCAAGTCAAAAATTGGAAAACGTGCATGGAAATTTGATGTTTATCGAACACAACACACACAACTCAATTTTATTTATTTACTTATATTTTTTAAAGTTAATATTTTAAAAAGGAAAATTCAACGGAAATCATTTGAAAGTCTATAAAAGAATTAACATATACGCAAATTGAGTTGTGTAAACTTTGCTATCGTGACAGTAAAGAGGAAAAAATCAACCATCAATATCCGGAAATAATATTAGCAAATATTTTTCAATGTAAAAGTTTCAATTTGTCATAAAAAATAAATCTAAATTGAATCGTTTAAATGGAAAATTATCATCAAGACAATTTCAAATTCAAATTTAATTTGTTTTCAACACAACATTAATCCCGTTTGTTTTGGAACTTGTCATCGCCTGATAAAAATGAAATTAAGACCTGTCATATTGGCACAAGTCACTTGGAAATGTTTTTAGAAAACGAATAATTACATTTGAAATTTACAAAATTTTCAACAATTATCATTAAAATACACAAACTTACCAAATTTAAACCAAACACTAATTACCTACAACTTTAGTCTTGAAACATTATTAGTAATGTAAATGTTGATTGGTCATGCGATAAATCATCTTTAAATATTTAATAATAGAATGTGTAATTACGGAAATGATCAATAATTTATTGATTGTAATAGTAATTAACTAATTAAAAATTAACGAATGCCACAGATTATACGATAAGCGTTCTTGAACTTTTTTCATAAAACAAATACAATATTCGGCTAATTACACAAATAAAACTCGCTTATTATTATTATTATTATTATTGTTGTTGTTGTTGTTGTTATAATCGTATTCGGTTTGTATGCATAAAGGACTACAGTTATTTAATAAATGAATATCAGTTAACCTTAATTAAAAAGGCCACCCTTTGTTTATGAATTGTTTGGCTAAAGGTGCGATAACGATTGCTGTTGAATCTACGTGTACATTTCTATTTAGGGATGTATATACGTACATGTTTATAATATGAAAGATAAAGATGGAAAACAAAGAGAAATAGGGGTGGTTTTATCATCTAAATACAATACCATATTTGAACAAAAACAAGTCCATGAAATTTGGATTCTATTAACTGGGAAAACTTGACGATGAAATTAGTGTGATAACGATGAACTTTTAGAAAATTGCGATTTTTTTTTTCTCTCGATCGTTATTGGAGAATTTCTAAATATATTCAAGATTCAATATGAGATTTTCTATAGAAAAATCACGCTTTCCATTACATTAGTGAATATATTGAATGAAATTGTCATTTGCAGGTTGACTGGATCACGTCGATGTATAGAAAGATGAGATTTGAAATATTTATAATTTACAACAATAAATCAATCAATCAAATCATCACGATTATTATCATTGTCGCTTTTATAGAAAATAGTTTTCGAATCGAGACATATCTTATACAAACGTGCAAATAATTCTCGAGTAATGGCTTTGGTCAGTGGCAGTTGTACTAATCCTACCCAACATATATAACATCGTTTTCCAAGATAGGAAAATCCGGGATCGGCTCCGGATACCATCGTTACATACTCTAAATCTATCTCTCTTTCCCATTCTGTTTTTCCCTCAACATTTATATATATATATATATATATATATATATATATATATATATATCTACACTCGTCTAGATCTCTCTATTACTAGAGTTTAGTGAGTTGGTCGTATTTCTTAACAAACCTATAAATGTCATTTTCGTATGTAGAATATTCCGAGTTTCGGTTGGAAATCTACAACAGAATGGTCCCAGCATCTGTTCAACAGTGAGATGAATATCTATGTTCTACTACCACTACTACGACCATACTGCAATGAAACTATATAGAAGAGACAGAGGAGGTTATACAGGGTTACTCTCTTGAATATGACAAATTCGTATGAGACTTGGTGAGTGGCTCGAATAATACTTCCCGGATTTGTAGGGTGGTCCTCAGAGAACATTTTAGCAAAGGTAGGACCACGTAGCTTATTTGCAAGTTGATCAAAAAACGACTTTTTTACCGCTATGTCAAAATTTTTATCAGTCAGCTGTACACGTAAAATAACTTAGAATGAACGTTATTGTTTTTTAAGGTGCAATATTTGAAGAAACAAAAATTGTTATAGATAAGAAAATATTCCTTTTTGGATGTGTAAAATTCGCTTGCGGGCCGATATCGATTGCCGGATCGGCGGATGAGAAACACTGGTTTTACAGTATTTAAACTCTTTTCACGGATGAACATGGCTCGTGAACCTTGCTGCATATTGGAAAGTTAGATTTGATTTCACCCACTTTCCAATAATCTACAGGGTCCTACTTTTGCTAAAATGTTCTCTAAATACCACCCTACAAATCGCCCGCCAACTAATGGGAGTTTCATATTAGAGGAAACAACCTTGTATAAACATTATGATTTAAGTACGTTCAACAATATTGGCGGATGCGCCGGTCAATCTCTCAATAGATAATTATTTCCCATACAAATTCTATAAAAAAAAAGTAATTTTCTACATATACCATGTAGAGTAGACATTTAAAACCGAGATAATCGTCTCGACACAACGTTAATATAATAATTTAATTTAGATTACACACTCGCCGACATACTATCTCCTATCTTATACCTAGTCAACATGGAAACTAATTAAATAGATTGTTCATTTTGAAAGTTCTATTTCAACAACAACTACCAACACTATCATTTATTCTAATTCTCTCTCTTTACTATTAACTTTATTATTATAGCTAAATACATACATACATGATGTTGATATATGTATGTATACAATTCAACTACGTGCATTATTATCACTATTGTCATTGTTGTTATTGTAGTTGATCTAGCTAGGCAATATCTAAAATTTTATGACACCGGATAAACTACAATGTGGGATATGTATACGTTGTTAGAAACGTAATTATTTCAAAACAACAATAACACAATTGTTATAATCGACATTATTTTACAGGGATGTTATAATGTTACGTTGTAATAAATCAAAATAATGATGATAACTGATGAAAAATACACAATTCGATTTTACATCCATCATATACAATAGAATTGTACACCGATTTTTTAAATCGAAAATTGGAGAATTACATAGGAAAATAATCAATAGTGTAACCTCTCTAATATGAACACGATCGACTACTCATCAATCCACGTTATAGAGGTGACCACATACTTTTAAGCAGGGACGGATTGGCCGGTCGGACGATCGATGGAACACCACTTTCCAAATAGGTAAACAGCTATTTTTGTGGTAGTCCACTGTCCATTCATAATTCGGGTTCATGAAACTGATCGTTTATATCCAGAACTGGTGCTATATTTTGAGGCAACATGTGCGAAATAATGAAACAAAGCCTTCTTTCATATCAAAGATATAAGCACTTTGATTTACATTTACTAAAGTGTTGGTTTCAAAAGCTTCTAATATAGAAAGTCCTCTAAGATCCTACTTAAGCTCGCCATAGCAAGACCTTGCCCTAAATGTACCTAAACATGAATTTACAGACATTCAAGTGGAGACCTGTATATGGAGCAAATTTGTGTAAAACTACCGTTAGTTCGATATAAGTCAAGGTTTTACTAAAAAATACAAGAAAAATATAAAAATCACTATAGAAATTGTTCAAAAGATACTCACCCCCGGTCCCACTTAAAACTAGTAGGAAACGGTGCACGTTTCGCAAGTTTCCGAATCTCGTCTGCAACTTTACAAATTCAAGTCTGCAGCTGTTCGACGTTCTCGACCACCACTGAATACACTCATTGTTTCGCATGGTTCCACAAAAAAATGAAAAAAATATGGAAGTTAATAGACAAAGAAAATAGTAAGCCCACAATCATCCACAGTCAACACTCCAATTCTACTAGCAACTGAACACTGAACGTTGATATCAGCTGAGGTACAGTATAATTTCGGTAATCCGGCTATTCGCTCAATAGTCCGGCCATTTCTGGATGGTTCTAGAACAGAGCCTCATGGGTGGGGAGATTTGCGTTGGTTATAGTTGTGGTCAAGACGATCTTGAGCAAAGTACCCCTTCTACATCCGATTGCAATAATCCGGCCTCTCCAGTAAACCGCTGCAAATTGGTTTGTTTTTGTGCCGAATTATTGAGATTATACTGTATATTAGTTACATAATATGTCTACGTTGGAGACTCGCCGTGCATCAAAAACTGTTCAATTTAGACAGGTGTCCAACCTATAAGAATAAATGCGCTATTAAAACTATGTACCTACCTGATTTCGCCAGGCTATTCGAAAAGTGTCCAACTAGGACATGTATCCAATATAAAGAGGTGTCCAACTAGGCAGGCTTCACTGTATTTATACTTAAGTTGTTCTAATCCAGCGGCACTAAAAATCGGCTCCATTTTTCAGGCTCTACATGTGGTTTGAAGAATGTAGGGAATTTCGATTATTTTATAGTGTAAATGAAGTTCCATTGCTGCAAAATTTGCATTAAAGTTTTACGGTAACGGCCACAAAAATGGTTTTTAAAATAAAGCTGAAACCGGTGCCAAAGCTGGAGCTTCAGTTTTAAAAAAAATGTCTCCAGAGTGGAAGCTGAAACTACAGCTTGCATCAACTGTGGCTCCAAAGCCGGAGCAGAGCTTACCCTATTTCAAGCCAACTGCCCAGTGCTGCTTTTTATAGGAAAATATTTGAAAAAAATTATACACCTAACTCTTAAGAAACCTTGTAAGATGAAAACGCTCACTTAATTTTCAAAATTTTATTTTAAGCAAGCTTCATGTTCTCCTCCCTTACATTATCTTTCTATAAACAAAAGTAAGATTCTCTCTTTAAAATTATGCACAGCATCACTATTCATTTTTTTAAAATTTGCTCCAGTTGTGGGAAAACTAACAAACGTATTGGGAAAATTCTTGAAGATCTGGAAAGCTCTTCTAATTTGCTATCTAAATTCACCGGATAATTATTTAAAATCAATAATATTGGCTATGTTCTAGCAAGTTATGTAGGAAAATGTACAAAAAAAACATGGTTCAAGAATTTTCTTTTCCATTCAGAACTTTATCACATTTTTCCAAAATAGAAAGCTTCAGGACATGCACCTTGAAGTGCTCTATTCAACGTACATTTCCTTTTTTAAACATCTAAAAAACAAGCGAGAAATTGATGTTTTAAAATTGGTAATTTTCTCATGCCGAATCTAAATTAAATAAAAAAATCTCCAAAGGCAGCAAGTACCTTATATAGCGAATTTTTTTATGTATCTACATACTGAAATATTAATTGCAAAACATTCTTATGATACTGACAATTAATATTAATTGTCAGTATCAATTATCATTATAACATTGAATCAACTAATAAATTCATTTCCCCGATGTTATTTTAATATTTCTGATTTTTATTGAAAAATACTTTTAATCCACAAACAATAAGAAACACTAAAAAAAAATAATAATAATGAAGTTTGTTGTTTGTCTAATACGTCTAATCAAGGCCTGCTTGATTTTTTCAAGCGAAATTCTCTAGCAGGCCTTGCGTCTAATATTAACTGTCAAAATTAGTTGCCCCCCCGCGATATTCAATTTTTTTTCTAATATCAATAGTCAGAGAACATATAGCCATCTAAAATACGTGATTTTACTGCTTATACTCAAAAAAGAGATTTTTGCATTTTTCTTGCGAACCAACGAACCGATTTTGATGATTTTTTTTCTGGGTCATAGAGCATCGACGGCTCTACTGTTATTTTAATTTTCATCAAAATCTAAGCAAATGTAATATTGAAAATGATTTTTTTTAACATTTCTTCAGCTCTTATTCCAAAAGTGTTGGCCCTACCAGTCTGGCCAACGAACTCATCCAAGCTATCACAAAGACCGATTTTTGTACTAAGTTTCATTAAGATTGGTGTATATATATATATACAGGGTGCCCCAGGGGTACGTGCAAGCTCCATAATTCCGTTGCTAGATGACATATCGACTTGCGTTTTTTTTCTTACAGTATCCATGGACATTCTGTACAACTTAAAATTATTTTCGTTATTTTAGCTACCCCCCTTATAGGGGGTAGTGCACCCTACTCTCTTATTTTAAATGGAATGGTATATTTTTTATTACATTTTTGAATTCTTTGATGAAATTGAAGGGGACTTTGATAACATGACCCATGGTCTAGCGCTGAAAGTTTTTCAGATATTTCAGCTTTTATTGCAATTTTTAAATTTACAGTGTTTGATTGAAAAATTCATATTTTTGAAGCTATAGCATTTGAACTGTTGAAACGTCAAATTTATGTTGTACAAATAATGTACTTTTTATCAATTTAAACAGAATTCAATTATCTTTCATTGTTTAGCTGAAATAAATTTTTCTTTCAGGCAATTTTTAAACTATAATATCTTGCTTATTTTAAATGGAACTCCACATTTCTTTTTACATGGTTAGATAGACAAAAAAATTCTACATTGAACTGTATTAACATTCCCTATACCTATCTTTGATAATTTTTCAGTTATTCAGAATTTTCAATTTCGTTCAATCACCTCCCTTGAAGCAAAATGTAATACTTCTAGTCGCCTATGCCAAAATAATTCAATTATAATAAAATGCATAGAAGGCTTAGCAAAATGACAAAATATCATAAATGACGTTAATATTGAATATTTTACCTATATTTTTTACAACTTTAGGACACCCTACATACACAAAAAGCAAATGAAATAAATATTAATTTAATTAATTGTCAATTTCTTCCATTTTATTTCATTGAGATAGTCCAAATAAAATTAATTAATTTCATCTTAATTGTGACAATTGAATTAGAGGTTGTTTTGCTAAGCCTTCTATGTTTTACAATTTCTTTCAGGAAAGAAAAATAGACAAAATTGAAAATTCTAAATAACTGAAAAATTATCAAAGATAGGTATAGGAAATGGTGATACAGTTCGATGCAGAACTTTTTTCTCTATCCAATCGTATGAAGAGTAATATGAGGTTCCATTTAAAATAAGCAAGTTATTATAGTTTGAAAATTGCCTGAAAGAAAAATTCATTTCAGCCGAACGCTGAAAGACAATTAAATGCTCTACAACTTGATAGAAAGTACGTTATTTGTACTATTAGAATTCTAAATTTTAACATTTTGACTCCAATAGCTTCTATGTTGTGAATTTTTTATTTAAGCACTGCAAAATTAAAAATTTCATGAGAAGTCAAAATATCTGAAAAACTTTAAGCGCTAGACCATGGGTCATGTTATCAAAGTCCCCTTCAATTTCATCAAAGAATTCAAAAATGTAATAAAAAATATACCATTCCATTTAAAATAAGAGAGTAGGGTGCACTACCCTCTATAAGGGGGGTAGCTAAAATAACGAAAATAATTTTAAGTTGTACAGAATGTCCATGGATACTGTAAGAAAAAAACCGCAAGTCGATATGTCATCTAGCAACGGAATTATGGAGCTTGCACGTACCCCTGGGACACCCTGTATATATATATATATATATATATATATATATATATATATATATATATATATAAAAATTTTAACGAACGGTGGATATGGGTTCCTGAGGTCCCAAAACGAACTTCTGTGCAAAAATTTTTCGGAAATTCAAAAGTGAGGATCTCGTCATTAGCTAATTTTTTTAAAAAAAAAATCGCTAAAAACTATAAAATCGGGAGAAAAATGGAAATTAAAATAATAATAATAATACTAATAGTTAATAAAAAAGACAACTTACTGTATTGTTCGAACAAATAACACTGATGAATTTCATTTATTTTATATCAAAATGACGACAATAATCTTGTCAGTGGTTCAATTGTACGAAATACGTAACTTTCAACTAAAACAGAGAGATAAATCAGTCGTTGTACCCTTTTACACATAAACATTTATATAAAGTCGTATATCCTGAAATTCTATATTCACTACTACTACAACCAGTTAATTATTAACACCACAATTCAACATAAATCTTGTAAAAACATTCCATCTGTCGTCGATCTGCTCATTTCATTTAAATAATGACTGAAACAATTTCCGTATAGGAAACAATTAACAAATAAAATAGAATTTAAACAGATAATACTTAATTTATTTAACTATATTACAGAGGAAATTAATAGGTTGTTTTTCTTAGTTACTTAATTTTGTATAATACAAGTTTTAATAATAAGTACATGTGCCATATAGAAGAGAGTACAGCTGCTGCGCGTGCCTTGTATTTTTCTGTAATTAACAGAAAATTTTCAAAATTAAAGAACACAAAATTCAACAATAAGTAGCATTGCTGTTAACATTTACAGAATTTAACTGTTTGATAAAATTATTGTTACTGATATTGTTTATTTTATTAATTTATCTAAGATTTCTAATATTACAATTGGCGATAATTCGTTCCTATCCACATATCCATTCATGACAATATTGTAAAGGAAATAAACGAAAACTTGTAGAAATTCGAAGTATTGTTAAAATATTTACAAAATTTATTACAATAAAATAATCACAAGAATTTAAATTAATTTCTGTATATTTATTGATTTATATTTCATATAGAAATTGATAGAAATGCAAAGTAAGCCCCCATTTTCGTCTTTTAATTCATATAGGACGGAGCATAATTGTACATCCATCCGTATTATTGCGTATGTTTTGGAATGAAATGCTTCCTAACTGGCAAGTGATTTTCTTTTTTAAAACGATACGAAAAAAAAACCTGAGATAATTTGAAGAAAAACTTGAAAACCTTTCGCTAGATTATTTACATTACAATAGCAACATTGCACAGTCAGTCCTGGCAACATTTAGAATATTTTTCTAAATGTTTAGCTTAAATAAAGTTTATTTCGTTTGTTGTATAATCGACTTGTTGGTATTTAGTCGATTTTAATTGGAATGGATCACAATTTTCATAAAATTTATATAATTTATCGATGAAACAATCTTAAAATTATATAAATTTGTTGTTAATATAATCAACAAAATTCTAATATAATAATTATAAAAAACCAACAATAACCGATTTTTTCGCGCTATATATATATAAATACATAAATGTAGATTATAGAAATCTATAACAAAACAAAACAGAAAAATATCACTGTTTCCATCGCCCTACCCCGCCTTTTTTTTAACAAAAACGAAATTCTATTTCTTTTGATTATTATAATTGAATTTGGAAAGCTTGTGGCGTATTTGTTGTATTCAAAAATGGATTTGTATTGCTTGTATTTTGTCTAGCAGCAATCTCAGCCCATTCAGCATCAAATGGATCAGATTGCCGTGGATATAACGAACCGGAATCTAAAGAAATAGCCCTAGAATGTGCACCTAATGATGGTGGTCGTCTCGGTGACGTACCATCCATACGTCCGCTATTTGCCATTGGTGAATTAACAATCTGACCTAACCATTGTTCTGGTTTTGGTAAATTGACAGATGTTGTTGTGGTTGATAATGCTGATGATGTTGTTGTTATTGATTTATTTGATGTTTGTGACAGGTTTAAATTCGTCGACGAATTAAGACTTTGATTTGATATTGTTGGTGGTGTTACTTCTACCGTTGTTGTTGTTGTTGTTACAGGTTGTTTTAATGTTGATGGAGTTGACGTTAGAATTAACGATTGATTTAACGTATTATTAATTGTTGTAACATTTAAATTCAATGTATTTTGATTGATTGATGTTTGATTATTATTAAAGTTGAAATCATCCGAACCACTATGCGTTAATTGACTTAAACCTTGTGATAATTGTTGGCATAATGCTGTAACTGTATCACCAGGTGATACTTCCGGTATTGGTGATACTTGTTTATTGTTTATTATTGTTGTTGTTGTTGTTGTTGTTGTTGGTGATGTTGGTGATTTATATGCATTCAAACGGGCTGTATTGCTTGGTAATTCATTCACACGTAACGACATCTGACGTTTGAATGGTGAATTCTGGCCTAATGTACTGAAACCACGACAACTACCTTGTCGTTGTAACATACTGGGTGTGGCATGTGGACGTTCTATTGCAAATGGATTTATTGGTATCGGTTTTGAGACTGGTACATCAATGCCACGTTCACGTTCCAATCTATAATTTTAAGCAATAAAAGGAAAAACAATAATTGTATATAAGTTGTTTTTGTAGAAATCTTATTTCTTATTACCGTTCAGTTAAGCCAGGCTGTCGGAATGAACCGCTACGTGTAAATGTTGAATTCTTCGTATCAAACATCATTGTAACATCGCATTCTTTATCACGTCGTTGTTTCCTTTCTAAACATACAGCAAATGCACAACCAACAGCATGCGATAAACGTTCACCGGATTCTCTTAATGCTAAAAAACCATGGCACATCCAACGTCTTGTTGTTCCATCTCTACAAATATAACTGAAGCCACGTTCATGATTCCTATCTGGTGCACAAAATGAGACCTTCTCAATTGTTTGATCAACAATCAATCCTTTTGTTTCATCTTCAACAACACGTAAACCATCACCGGATACGTGAAGAACAGCCCGAATTGGCCGTCTTCTTGAGCCCTACAACAAAACCATCAAGAAAAAACTACTAATTACAAACAGACCAATAATTTAGAAAAAAAAAACATTTTGAATTACATACACGTAAAACTTTCAAAGCCTCTTCACACGTATTCATCCCCCTTGATTCGAAAACTTCAACACAGCCTAAATACTTAACAGCAAACGTACAAGTACCAGAACGGACGGCCGTTTCATCAGCTTGCCATTGATGAGGCTTTGAACTTTCCGGTATACGGTCTTTTCGTCGTCTAAACGAGTCCCGGAATGATCGCCGTAAACGATCCATCTTACGTGGTGAACGTAGACTCCGTCTCTACAAAATTATAAACAATATAAAACAATAGGTTTTTTTTGTTGGTACTAATAACGTAATCGATGAAAAGATAACGTTTATCAGAAATTCTACATAAAATAAATGTTGAAAACTAACTGGCGAAAGAGAATAACATGAAAGTAAACTCTCACGTCAGTTCCTTTAGCAAATATTATCTAACTAAATAGACCTCAAATTATTCTACTTTTTTTTTTCAAAGTAATTAGCAAAAAACAGAAAGGAAAATAACAACTTTACAGTTATTATATGGAAATTCACGTTTTCCAACAGGAACAAATTATGTAAATACAATTTCCATTTGAATATTACAGAAAGAGAAAAGCCAGAAGGCAACAACTCATCCCCCAGTTTTCTTCTTTCCTGTTCTTTCATCAAGTATTTATAGAAACCTTATTTCAAAAAATAATTATAGAATTAATATTTACAATTAAAATAAAATAAAAATAAAAAAAAAACACCTCTGGTTTTATCCGCTACAAAACAAGTTTAACAACTTGTGAAAAGAGGCGATATAGAAAAAAATTGTTGCAACTCAAAGTCTTTCTACAACCGCAACAACAACGATACAGATTTTCCATCATAATCGAGGCGGTTTTCTTATCAATTTGCAATGTTTCTAATAGATTTTCTAACAGGAATCCAAAAACATATAATCACTAAACACTCCTAAAACATACAAAGTTATTCACATCCGGCGAAAAGTTCTTATGGCAACTCCCATTATTTGGCGAGTAAATCGAAAAATATTTCAATTAATTTTTAAAAGATCCCCAGAGAACATTTTAGCGAAATTTGTACCTTGTAGCTCATTGGGAAATTGGGCAAAAAACCATTATTTTGACAATATCACGATTTTCGTAGACCGGTTATACTCGTCAAAGGACTAAGAATGACTAGAAGATCCTTTTAAAACAGTTTTTATTTTGTTTATCACTGGACATGATGAGATCATTTACCTATTTTTAGGTACTAATTTTTAAATCGATGGGGGCAGATTGTTTATGCTGATTAAGTGTTTATTTCTTATCAAAAAAAACATTAGAAACAAATAAGACTACCAGACTTTCATTATTAAAAGAAATCAAGAGCAATAAACACACTAGATTAACATAAACAATCCTACCCTATCAAATTAAAAATAGTAAACAACAAACAAGGTTACTTACTTACACTACATTCATTCATTCTTGGCACGATCGATTTATACCATGTTTTTTTCTTTAATTTTCCAAGAATATAAATGAGAAAAACGGGAAAAATCAATTTTAAGATGGTCTACGTTTTGTGTGTTTGAATAGTTTTTAAAAATCGCAAAACTGCAATAAAAAATAGAAGTGTCGTTTGAAAAAATTGATGATGATGTCATTTCTTCGCAATGGTAACTGACAAAGCAGTTTTGATTCAGTCACAATTAAATAATTAAAAAATAAAAAGTTTCCTGTCTTGGTGGTTCTCTAAATTTTCATAAATAAAAAAATTATAAGGAATATGCGTTACTTTATACTCATCCTGTATAATAAAATAATAACACAACAATCTAAAGAAGGTTGTTTTGTAAGAATTCTGAAGAAAAAATACACACGATTCAAGGATATTCACTAGCATATTATTATTATTGATTACTTCAATCAAAACATGGGAAAAATTGTATTTATTCAATTCATTACAATACAATAAAATGAAGAAAAAATTATAATTATTGCGTGATGCTTAAAAATAGTGAAAGGTTCCCACTTTTTTATAAAAGA
The DNA here is from genome assembly GCA_039776855.1 of Mylabris sibirica. Lineage (NCBI taxonomy): Eukaryota > Metazoa > Arthropoda > Insecta > Coleoptera > Meloidae > Mylabris > Mylabris sibirica. The sequence continues at coordinate 12,768,515 of CM077843.1, read as the reverse complement.
CATTTCTTAAAATAGATAAACCACCAATTTTTCGTTTATAAATTCAACAATTCAATAGAAGATGATTACAAGTTACAGTGTTTCAAATTGAATCATTCATCTATACGATTAATTGGTCCGCTCCAATGGTTTTCAACAAAGAATTTCGTCCTTAAAGACGAAAAAAAAACGCTTTAAATAACAACTTCTCAAAATCCCCACATCTAAAAATATTACAAAAGAACCATACTGAATAGAAACTCATTTTCGTCATGTACGTTTCAATCTTTGTCTGTATGTATATATTTCAGATAGGTGTAATAACGACAACACGATAACCCACAGAATTCTTATAGATTGATAGATATTAAAATAATCATCCCTTGTATAATTTCGAATGAATCATCATTTGAAAATTTATAATGAAATTTCCGTTTTACAACAAAATCAGTATGACTCACCTCGACTGAAGGGCAAAATTCAATTCTGATGATTTAACAATGATGAATATTTTTTTAACTAAATTCATTCTTGTTAGAATGTATAATAATAAGACAGAATTACGTCAAAAAAAGATTAATTTTATCATAATCGAGGATTTATTGTTGGATTTAAATAAATTACATGTAATTCGTTTATTATAGCAAATAAAATAGGGAAATTTTCCGAAAAATGTGGCTATAAAACCGAAAATGAAAATGACAAGCATAAAGAGAGGTCAATATACTTATTAGAAAAATGTCCAATGTGTAGAAATTCATTTGGACATGGGACAGGATGATATTTTAGCCGGTATTTCATTGATTTCCCTTAATAAAAAAATAAATGATTGATTTTTTTTTCCAATACAGGCTGAGTATAAAGGAATGCAAAACCTTTTTTAACCTTGAAAATTTCGAATAACGCTGAGACAGGTAACTCTTTATTTTTTAATTATTTAATTGTGATTAAGTCAAAACGGCTCCATCCATCAGTTACCATTGCAAAAAAATGGAATCCTAAGCAATTTTTTTAAATGGCATCCCATATTTTTTATTTCATTTTTGAATAGGGAATGTTTTTCTTCGTTCATATTTGTAGAAATAATAAGGAGTAGGTAACATGAGAAAATTTTTGAGACATAAATTCCTAAAGTCATCATAAAACCCCTGCATCAGCATAGCATATGGAAAATAGAACACCCTTGATTAAGCATGACAAGCATTGATTTATTATTGTATCAAATAGAAATATGATAAATTTTGGGTCACTAGAGAACATTTTAGCAAAATTAGAACCTCGTAGCACATTTACAAGTTGGTCAAAAACACTCGTTTTAGACAATTTTCAAAAACTTGACACAACCAACTTCCAAATAAGCTACGAGGTTCTAATTTTGCTAAAATGCCCTACAAATGCTTGAAATATTTATGGATATGTAAATAAATTCATTCAATTAGACTCGAACTACACAATTTTGTACTTTATATTTAAATCGTTAATTACGTCAATTAAAATAATCATATTTTTGTATGTGGATATCTTGTAATTGGATACAAATAAAAATAAAATAATCAACAAACACAGCAATTATTTATGTATAATGAATTAAATTGATTAATATTTCAAATTAAATGATGATCCGGTCTTTTTCCAACTATAATAATATCCACAGTCAGTGGTTTTTGTGTTATTGTTTAAGTTTAATTAATTAAAAGTTTCGTTTTCAACTCAATATTCATTATGTGAATTACGAGAATAATACCAAAATTAACAATTCAAAAACTTTTAAATTCATTAAATTGAATAAAGAGAACACGGTGTGTTTGCTTATTATTAGAAATACAAATACGAATGATTTTTAGTTTGAATTAAAAGCACTTCCTTTAGTTTTGAAAAGAATAAAAATTAAAAAATTAAAAATGTAATTTTGAGACACACAATACAACCCCTAATTTGTAATTTTAAAATTCTTGCCTTATTTATAAATTAGATATAGGCGCCCTCGTATAGTTCAAATGCTACTTACTTAACTTTATCAATTGTCATTTCGGATTGTTCTATAATTATGTTAATAATTTTTTTATAACAATTAACAAAAACTGTATTGTTTAGTTGAGAATAGATGGCCCATTTAACCCTATTCGAATAGGCTATTTTATAAAGGGTTATAAAGGGTTATTCTTCAAGATGACTTACAAGATTTCCGGTCTATTATACAAATTACTCTTTGTATAAAATAATAATGCGGAAAAAAAATAAAATAAGGTCAAAGACTTCCTATTGTGACAAAACAAAAAAAAATCTGGAATGCGGTTGACCCTGCAGGCCATTCCTGAAACTTCCCGCTAAGTTTTTAAAGCTCCAAAATTATTGTGAGGAGTACAAATTTGATTGGTTAAGAAATTTTGAGGTTATGTTGAAAAAACGCTTTTTCGAATTTTTTTGACAACGATATTCGCGAACAAATCAACGGATTTTGACGAGCTTTGCGGTATTCGACACAGTATTTGAAGCTCCAAAATTATTGTAAGGAGTATAAATTTGATTGGTCAAGTAATTTTGAGGTTATGTTGAAAAAAACACTTTTTTCGAAATATATCCACAACAATATCTCGCAAACAAAGCAACGGATTTTAACGAGCTTTGCGGAATTCGACACAGTTTTTAAAACTCTAAAATTATTGTAAGGGGTACAAATTTGATTGGTTGAGTAATTTTGAGGTTATGTTGAAAAAACACTTTTTTCGATATTTTTCAACAACGACAACTCATGAACGAATCAACCAATTTTGATCGTTCAAACGGCATTTGACGTCATTAGTTAAGATTAAGAGCTGATTAGATTATGGAATTGATCGGTACAGCAGCTCAATAGTTATTTTGAAAAACATGATTTTAACAAAAAAAAATTTTCAGTTTTTTTAGAATTTCTCAAAATTTATCCGGCCGAATCGGTTCAAATTTTCACGAAATCTAAGTTTGGTGGAACCCTTTCGAATGCCGTAAAGAGCGTTTCAATACGTCAATCCGTTCAAAAGTTATGTGTCACACACACACACACACACACACACACACACACACACACACACACACACACACACACACACACACACACACACACACACACACACACACACACACGCCCCAAAACGTCGAGATCTGCTGAAAATTCAATTTTCGAAAATCGAGGTAAAACCAATAACTTCCCGAAATTTTGAAAATTTTCAATTTTCTTAGCGGGAAGTTAAAAAAATCTAGCCCCTACTAAAAGATCATTTTTTCCTCTTATTTTCCATCATTTGTTAATAATGAAGATAAACATAAATTAATTCTTCATGTAACAAAATTTGTGTAGGTTGACTCTAACAACCAATTTAAGATTCAAATTCAATATATTTGTAGAGAAATAGAGACTAAAAAATTCGGTTGTAACAATCACGGATATAACGAATGGGATGGTTTTCATTAAATTTTTAAAGACTAGCCAAACTACAAGAAGAATCACTTTTCAAAAACTTACAAACTACAAGCTACTTTCTCACATAGGTCCGGTTCTTCTTCACTCGACATAAGCTCACCTTAGTAAGGCCTTACATTAAATCGACCTAAGCGTAGATTTACAAAGATTTGGGACCTGTGCACAATGGATGGACCCTGACTCGAATTTGTGCAAACTTACCGTTAGTTCAATGTAAGCACAAGGTCTTGCTTAGGAGAGCTTATGTAGGGAAAGAAATACCGGACCCCATTCGCTTAAATAAATAAAACTCTATACCTACTTTTCTGTTCAAAGTAAATCTGTCAATATCTCGCTTAGGTAGGTACAATAACCAGTCTCCAAATAGTTAGTGAATACTAACTACTCGACATATTTTTAAGTCAAATACTTGATAAAAAAAAAATTATGATAATAGTCACATTTTTTTGTCTCATTTCGATCCTCTAAACTTTTATTTCAACATAATTTGTTGGTCCAACGGATTGTTTACTAATTTATTCGACAATTATAAAAATTACATTACAATTAGGTACTAGATTACAGTTATAGCTGGAACGATCGTGATCTAAAATTCAATGCTAGTTTCACTTGCTAAATCAGATTCATTGATTCATTTTACCGCGATAAAGTTCACTTTACACAAAACTTTCGATATTTGGTATGGATTTTACACGATACCAAATTACACTAATTTTGTACGTAATCATTTGTAATGATATGATATTAACGAAATCTTAATAACGTTTCTTATTTCATTATACAGGTTGTGCAGCTTGAAAGTTTACAATGTGACCGTTTCTACCAAACTAATCGAGCAATCCAAATAAAATTTAAGGGATTTGTAGGGAACATTTTAGCAAAATCAGCTCATTTATAAGTCGATTAATAAGAAACTCTTTTTGACAATGACGAGATTTTCAATAACTTGCTGCACACATAAAATGACTTAGAATGACTCGAATATCCTCCCAACATTGATTTTTTTCGTTTTTCTCCATTTTATTCTGGAACAGGTCGGAATGTTTCGCATTTTGTAGAATACAATCGAGGATAACGGAAAAAAAATCAATGTTAGGAGAGTCTGCGAGTTACTCTTAATCATTTAACATGTGTAGCTCGTTTTCAACAATAAACGTTTTTCGACACGTTTCTCCCGATGAGCTACAAGATTCTAATTTTGCTAAAGTGTTGCCTGGAAACTAACTACAAATCCTTAAAATATTATTTAAATCGTTGTATTATTTTGCCCAAATTGTATACTTTCAGACCGGACTCTGTATATTATTGAATCTAAATTACTTTATAAACACAACAGTAATCGACGTCAGACTAAATAAAAAATAACTATACACGTGTTCATTTTGTTAAATCTACTTAATATTGGGTAATTAACTTATTACAGTGTTTATAACTTAATTGTTGATAATTAAAAATAGTTCAATTTTCTCCGATAATAAACCATGTGTTAGCGTGTCATAAAGTAACATTACTTAGGTCAATTTGAGGACTAGGTACAGAAATTCACTTCACGGAAACGTCTAGAAAGCGGAGTTTTTAACTGTTTGAAATTGATAATGTTAGAAATGTCAATCCTGAAATCATAATGCTATTTTTGGGGTTTTCTTCTTTTATGCTATATTATGATATTGTTTATTACACGGATCGTAAGGAATTAATATGGTGTACCATAATGATTGACTTTACGAAACTTGTAGCATAAATAACTATAAAAATACAGGATGTCTAAACTAGGAGGACCTTCTCGGATTTTTGGAAACAAGAGACATTGAAGATTATCTTTAAGTCAAGATCTTATGAAATATTAAGAGGTGTTGGAAAAATTCATGAAAAACTTAACTCAAATTTTTGGACAGCAATCGCGAATTTTTCAATCAAAAAAATCTGACGTTGATTCGTAAAATACTTACAGAAAACTTTGAAAAATTCAGTATTTTGAGTCTAAATTCCAAAATTTTGTACGATTATCCAAATCTTAAGCACCATCTAACTAATTAGAGCTTTAAGTTCATCAAAAATTCAATTTTTTTATAAAAGAAACTACTTTTTGCCTAAGAGTTCTTCAGATAAATAAAATAAAATGTGCTCCATAGATCCATAGATAGTTGAGACATCCTGTATTTTTCCAAAGAAGGAAAAAACAGTTTTTGTTGAAATCTGATTTGGGAAAACTAACGGGACTATCTGAAATCTACGTGCCCATAAGAAACAGTTACATGGAATGCAAAAAATTTTGGTAAATCATTATTAACAACAATTCATGAATGTTAATTACATAATATTTAAAATTTTAATTTGTAAGAACTCGTTTCCTCATAGTTGATTACATAATAAGAATTCTAAATAGTATGAAAGTTTATATTTTATGGTTATGTATTGTTAACCTTAAAATTTACGCGTAAATCTCGCAAATTATAAGCGTTTACATTTCTATCATTCCAATGATGAATCATTGTTTATTTTTATAAATTAAAACATAATTAAACATACTAGCATGAGTAAATTGATTATGATGATTCATTTTTTTGTTGTAATTATTATAATTTTCAAAATATTCAGCATACCGTATGTGGATCACCGAATTTTCCAACATTAGTCCTATCTAGTGGTTGATGATTTGATGGATGATTACCCATTGTACAATAATAATAATGCTTCGAAAATTTTCAAAACACCACCCGTATATTTTTATAAAACTAGACACACAAATACATCAATGGAGCAGCTGTAAGATTCTCTTCAACTAACAGATGCTACTCGTGTTGCTGTTAAGGGTATGTTAAAAGAAATTCTATCCGACCAGACCGTTTGAACACACCAAATCACATACTTGTAGTCCCGACAATAACATTGGGTTGCTGTACACTGTACACTAAACACAAGAATGTCGAGTTGATATACAGAAGTATCGAAATTATTGAAATCGGTATAGATATTCAATAAAAAATAGCTGATAACACTACACTGATCAATTATTTTTGATTATAGTTGATCACAAATACACTTTTGAATGAGATAGAGACGAAGAACACGTCAGACACTGGTCGTCCTTGAGTGATGATCAAATCTTCAAACACTACACAATTATTTACAAGACTTATCACAATAGAAATCTAACGATAATTAGTGATTTCAATGATCGATCAAGACGGATTTTGAAAATTTTCCAATAATCAATTATAACTTTCACGCCTTTAAAAATAAAAATAAAAACAACAACACGTCTTCTAATACTATCGAACTGAAATAAGAAAATTTTCTTCAAAGGGGAAAAACAAGATAGAAAAACAGCAATAACTACAGTAAAAATGACCGTTGAGTTTTAGGTTGGGAGATGGAACGCGCGACCGACTACAATTACGACAACGACTAGAACTAAAAGAATTCACTTTCGTCTGTATATGAAAATGTGACGGTTACGAATCATACAACAGAATGTGTGTGTGTGTGTGTGTGTGTGTATTTTGTATCCCCACACACAAACACTTTTCGAATTCTACTAGGTACTAACAGACCTGAAAATATCGGAACAGGTAAATGTACGCGAACGTGTGTATCGTTGTTAAGGGGGCACCACAATATCCGGTTGGGAAGATTGTGATCGTTGTCAGTTGTCAGAACAGTAGACATATATAGGTAGGTAAACATTGTACGATGTTGATGTTCAGATGTAGTGGGAGCTTTTTGATATTTTACCATTTATCATTTATCTAAATTTCTTGGCTATAAATTTGATATAATTATTGCTAATTATAATAGACAAACCAGTCAAAGCAATTCTAATTCTGCTACTTATTTCGGAGAGATTTTAAATCACATTTAATGTAACAAAAATAAAGAAATTCTAAATTTGTATCACAAATGATGAGTTTATAACGAATAACAAATCTGACACGAAAAAGCTCGAGAAACAAACACAATTTTTTCTGATTTCTAATGGGAATACAAGCTTTATAAGTTTTAAATATGGATTTCCTCTAATCAACAATGACACGACAAATAAACTGATGCCTTCAAGTTTTTCTTGATTACTGAAAAAGACACAGATACCTGAAAATTTAATTAAACACATGAAACACCCTAAAGATGAATCCTATCAGTATCTGCTAAATTCAAATAAACATTCCCATGTTAATTTTCTTACTAAAATTTAACCCAATAATTAGCGATATTTTTTGTAAAATTTTGATTTTGATTGTTCTTTTCAATACTTTGTATTACTCATGATTTGGATATTTGTGAAATATTTCTCAACTATTATATTTAATGATGGTAATTTATTTTTATCATTGTCAAGAATAGAAAGTTTTTTATTTATATACTTTTATAGTCACCTAATTTAGGTTGCATTAACAATTATTGAATACAGGGTGTATTTTGTGGTCAATTCTTACGAAACGCCTATTGATTGAGGAGCAATTTGGAAAATTTTTCAAAAATTTGTAAGAGACTCCCTAGAGATCATTTTAGCGAAATTAGAACTTTGTAACTCATTTGGAAATTGGTCAAAAGTCGCTCGTTTCTGAGGATATCGTGATTTTCAAAAAGTATGTAAACAAGTAAAAAGACTAAAAATGACTCGAGTATCCTCCAAACATTGATTTATCATTTTTATCCATATTATTGTGGAGTACGTATAAATGTTTCGCATTTTCTCAAGAATGCAATGGAGAAAAACGAGTCATTTTTCATCGTTTTACGTGATTAGCTCATCTTCGTAAATCGAGACATAGTCCAAAATGAACGTTTTTTGACAAACCTCCAAATGAGCTTCGAGGTTCTAATTTTGCTAAATAGTCTTCAAATTCTTAAAATCTTTTTCGTCAACCAATAGGATTTTTACAAGAATTGACCACCTTTAAAAAACATCCTGCATATTCGAAATATTTCACAAATACTAACAATCTCTGGTATCAGTGACAATATTGCACTATCATCGCAAATTCTCCCCTTCGACAATAATTTATCGATTGGTTTATATTTTTGTATATATCAGAATAGGAAGAGGGAGAAGATTCACATCGATGTGAACGAATAAATTTCTATGCAAGGTGCCCTTCTCCCTTTTTTGACATGAATTTTACTGAATTTCCTAAAACTTGACACTTTATTATAATCATCATTATCATCACGAAAACAGCCCCTTGTATTTTCCAAAATTGATTCCCATGGGTACAATCGGGTTAATAAAATGATTTTTAAACACCCCTTGTAAAAAAAAAACAGGGATAATTATCATCATAAGAGATGATTTTTCTATTTTGTTAACAATAGAATTATTGCAATTTAACAAGTTGTTGGATGAATTTAACGAACCGAAAAATAATAGATAGGGTGAGGACGTTGAACTTTCTTCTTCTACAAAAAAATAATAATAAGAGAGTCAAATTTTTTGATAATGTTTTCTTGATAACTAATGACAAAATTTCTAGAAATAACTGTACCGATTTTTTATTGTTGTTGCTAGTATTGTTTAACATTAACCGGAAATTGTTTTCAAATTGAATTTAAAATATACACCACACACGCACCGAATGATGGATGGAATCTTTTAAAATTTTAAAATGTTGAATAATTTCAAATTCTAAACATTGTATTTTTCTGAATGACCAGAACATATGTTTCATGTTATTCATCATCAACGATTGACGTCAATCGTCCGAATCTACCATACCTATAATAAATAATCATCTTTGAACGCTTATTATTACTAGTGTTTCCTCTTCCTCCACCTCCTGCAATCGAAAAATTTTCTCATAAGAAACTTTCTAAGATATTCTTGAATAATTTTCCGGAATCTAGGAAATATTCGACCTTTATTTATACGACAGGATGCATTCTAGTTATAGTTTGACTCATTGTCTGACAATTTTTCGAAAACTTTCAAGTTAATTGGTTTTCAATCTACCCCTATTACCCTTAATATTTGTTACATAAACGGTAATTGGATATTATTAAAAGAAGGGTTGTTATTATTGTTGTAGAGAGTAAGTAGCCTTGAAGACAAGCTTTATTCTCGACAATATACGTGATTGAACATGAATACGATTATGTAATGTTATAATCTATGGTTTCTTCAATGATTTATTAGCTTGACTATAATTATAAAATAATTCAATAGAAACAGATTTAATTAATTTAACATTAATAATAAATTTCAATAATTTAATCATGTATGTTTAACAATAATAAAAATATATTTTAGCAAATTTTCGGTTATAGTTTTTCAAATTCAATGAACACGTACAAGCGCCAATGAATTTAATTTTTTTCATTATTATTTATAGAATTGCATCAATATAACATGTTGGGGCACGTAAATTTAGAATAAATTAGAATAATTTCGTCTGCCTAATTCGACCACCTGTATGTTCTACGAATACGAAATAGACGAGGAAGTGTGGTTGTTCTATTCTACCCTAAAAGTCATCAGATTCAGGGGCGAATTTAGGCATGTCTTTATGGGATACTGCTCGGGGCGCCGTTCAATCAATGTGCCCCCTTCATAGCCAAAAGAACAAAAATAAAAAGCAATTCAAATTAAGAATGCATGAAAGAAAATTTTAAATAATGTTTACTACCTATAGTTGTCAACTGGAAATAGTGAATGTTTTAAGAAAAGTTAAATTACTTTATAGTTAGGGCGCACAAAGAAAATTGTCCAGTGTAAATTCTGTAGCAAGTAGTTTCACACCTACGCTATTCATTAATTTTACAGTGGACAATTTCCTTTGTATGCCCCAACCATAAAGTAATTTGATTTATCCTATAAGATTCACTATTTAGTTTCCACCACTATACACCTTCTCTTCAATGCTCTAAAATTATTACATTAAAGGCCGATCCACACACGGAGATATATCTTATAAGACGGTCTCATGGTACGGTGCAATGATATATATCTATCTCTGTCGGTATCATGTATAGACAAAGCTAGATATATATCACTGTACCGTACCATGAGACCGTCTTACTAAGATATATCTCCGTGTGTGGATCGGCCTTTAAGAGTGATGGAGTAAATAATGGGAATACAGTGACATATTCTTCTTTATTTATTTATTTTTATTTCCTCTATGGCGGTATTAAGGGCAAGCATTAAATATTTGTCGATTTGGTGATGGTGAAAGTGGTGAAACGCGTAAGCCAATACTGGAACGAGTTTTTCAGGAAATATTCAAGGGTAGTTTTTTTTTTGAAAATTTTGAATTACAAAGGAAATTCTTGGAGACTGTGTTTTTCTATACTTTCCCAAAAACTTAGCCAATGTTAATTAGTTGGTAATGAAAATTATAAACAAACGAGAGCAAAAAATTTAAATGGCTTTTGAAATCTTTGAGAAATTTTCCTGTGGGCTTGTTATTTTTTCGGAAAATTAATTAAAACGTAAAAAGCTCCTTGCATGATTTATTGCGTAACTTTAAAAATAAATAATTGTACAAGACCTTGTTGCAAAGCTTATTTATTTAAGGGGAAAAACTTGAGGACATGTTCGAAAACTTTTTGAAAAAATCGTGAGAATTGCCCAACAATTTATGTGTTATTTTGACCTATTGAAAGTATTTTCCAACAGTTTGTAGAGCATTTTATGGACTTTGTAATAGTACCATTGTTGGAGAATTTTTGAAAATTCTTGGAAAATGCGTTCTTAAATTAGACCAGGTCCGTCTGAAAGTAAAACAAATAAGTTCACAGGGTACTCGACGAGCTTTATTTATTTCGGTAATTTATTTCTAAGAATAACTATTTATTTTTGTTTTACTTAACTCAATTTGGGCAAATTGGATTGGCCCCAAAAAAGGGTTATAGCCCAAGGCCCCAAAGGTTACAGTCCGTCCTTACTCCGATTAGTTCTGATGACTCTTTCTAGAATACAACATTAAATTGCATTTCCGATTGTTTTTTTTTTTTTAATTATAGGTACACAAATCTACGTATAGAAGAGTAAAAACAATCATCAATTTTCACTATATTTATGAAACATTTCAATTCTATTGTTCTAGTGTCGGTTAATTTCACATTATGTAGATGATGGGAATTCGACCCTAATCGTTTATAAAATGTATGGGGAACTGAATATCGTAATATCCCACGGTCTTTACCCTGCTAACGGCTAAACGTACATACATACAAACAAACAACAATACCTGTTGTATATAGATTTGAAAGTAATAGAAAGAGAAGAAAGGGCGCAAACGGGAGATAGACGACCAAGGAGAGGAAAAAATCGACCATACTGTGATTATATTAAGATCTGTTCAATCAGAAATGGAAGAAGAAAAAAAAAGTAGTATCCACCAGGCGACTCTCACCCTATTTTTTTTCCTTGCGAAATAAAATAACCACAATCATTGTACATACATATTGGGTAGTTGGTAACAATTTTTTGAAAAACACAATACAAATCAACAGTTGACAATAGAACAATTTACATAGATACTGTGAGATTCTCACAGGAAATTTTTGTATAAATCTACACATTAAAAGATAACTAAACAATATTCCAATAATTCACAATTTTTTGGACACCTGTCGTGTGTGATAAACTTTAATTTTTAACGGTTATCACAACTAGTTCCTTCCTGTTGTACCAAATTCTTGTTTTTCCTGTTTACAAAATTGCAATGACAATCAAATAAATATTAATAAATAAGTATACATAAAGATACACGTTATTTCTTGTTAAAACAACATTGTATTAGTCGTTTCTATCTTTTATTATTATTATTTTTAATTTTTGTTGAATATAAATTTAAATTTATGCATCTTAATCACGTACATTTATCAAAACAAACAGGTATACATTTATATTATAGTGTGTTGAATATGTATGATGGTTTAGATTTTTCTTAAAAATTACCACAAACATATTGTTGTGAAGAATATCAAAAATATGAATTATACAGGATCTCCGAATAAAATTCGTTAAGATTGATAATACCAACGGTTATTACGTTTCTCGAACGTTAGATGGCGCTTGCTCCACTAAATCTTTTATACATGTATTTTATCCATATTTACAAATTATTTTTTTAGAGCAATATGGTGGAATTTATAAAATGGGGGCATTTTCTCTAACAATAAGTATATTTAGAAAAGATCAGTCCCGTCCACCTGTACCATTTGCATATGAATTAGAAGGAGATAGACACATAATGGGTGGTCAAAAAAATGAAAAATCCTAAGTTTCGCGACCAAACAAACTACTTGCTTTTATACCAAAAAATTTACTTGGTTCAAATTACACAATTTTACCTTTGAAAGACATATGTTTAAAATTTAGTATCTTTGTAACATGGTATAAGAATTGCAGGTGAAATATCTTCTTACAAATACATCAGACAAAGAAAGGAAGCTATTCAAAATTGTCACCTCTACCATTATGCTACAAGCTCATCTCTTAAATATTTTGCAGTTCAAAGAAACTATCTACTATTTTATAAATAACGGTATCTTGAGAGTAGTCCCTTCTTTATCTTATGCATTTGTTAAGGAATGTTTCATGTATTCATGACAAAGATACCGAAACAGGTAAAGTTTTTGATATAAAATTGTACCTACTTCAGTTCCTAGTTCTGTATGAGAAATGTCTCGATTAGAAATGTTTTCAATTTCGTTAGAACGTCCGGTGTAATCTATTTTTATAAACAAAAAGATGTCTCTGTTGTTATTATTAGTAATGAAATAAATAGATGATTATCATCATAAGTGTAATAATAAGAAAGAGTCAACAACAAAATAATAACAGTAATTGACGTAATTGTACTTATTGTTGCTTACAGTATACTTACATATCTACATAACTAGAAGAATTATTTTCAAATTTAACAAGATAATTACGTATTGATCACGATTAAATCTTATTTTTTCTGACAAATCCACTTGTTCTTACACAGAGATTTTATAATGTTTTTTCAACATTTTTAACAGTTGCACAGTTATGTCTATTATGGCTTTAAAATTATTGATAGTTACTAATGAGACACCCTGTATGTGTTTCTAATTTAATTTAATTTTTTCCCTGGTATAAGCTGTAGATTTTAAGCCATACTTCTTATTAGAAAATCCATAATATAACAGTATAGAAACATTAATCGTATAAATTGGATTATAATTTGTGAATTTTGAATTTCATTAAAAGTTTGATAATTTATTATCGTCGGTTATTATCATAAATTTTAAGATTTACTTTTATATAGACAGTCAAAAAAGCAATGTTATGGATTTTCCCTTTAATCATAAATTCAGCGATAATTTTAGAGTTAACGCATCAATATGAGGAATATGAACGTTAACATTCTGTTAACGATTCTAAAGGAAAATACTGCAATTTCGATAGAAAATCGACAATATAAAGTGAAAACTGAAAGATAAGACCTTGTACTCATTCGCCTTATGTTTCATCCTTCCACAACTGTCGATATTCTTCTGAATTATTTGTAAATTACAAATTATAGTTCGAAATTATATCAATAATTTATTATACCTGTAAAAGATTCGGAACAATTCTACACATAACACAGTTGATTTTATTAGAAATCAATTCTAGAATCCTCTTTTTTTAAAAAAAATACAAATTTTTTGTAGGACAAGGCCATTTAAATAAACAATCAAACTATGTATTACAAATTTTTTAAATTGATGAAACAATACAATAAAACATCTGGTTATTATTTAATTATAAATTAACATATGGACGAATATTACAAGAAATTGACAAAATTATTGAAATTACCCGCCAAAAATACTGTCATCATGACGTAACTAAACCCACGTGGTGTACTATAAAAGGACAGAGACAACCTACGAAACAAAACAAACAGGACAAGGACAGAATCAGATCAATAACACTAGAAGGGGGTGAAACGGGACTAGAAAACAGAATAAAGAAGAGACGACCTGCCCTTTCTGGAAATACAATAGAATTTACATTGGAATTTTATAAAAAATTAAAAAAAGAAAACAAGTAGAATTTATATTGATCTAGTCGCCATGGTTGTTATTATTATTGTTATAAATAAAGACAAATTGTCGCGACAGCCACCGCCGCCGCCTTGATTGCTATTGTACCGCACAATAATTTAACTACTTAACAGGAATAAAAGTGTGAATACATTCTTTAATTAAATTAATTTGATGAAATAAACAAATCAGGGTTGTGTTGCAGGAAATAAATAAATAAATAAATAATAAAAAAACCTAACGCCTTGTTGTATAGCAGGTTTTACAATCGTCCAACATTGAACCGGCCTTGCTCCCATATTTAAGCAACAAATCAATGCAACCACAATTTATTCAATTGAATTATCATCGAAAAATAAATCAAATTTAACTCATTAAACATCGTTTATAACTTACCTCTATAGGAATTATTATTAAATAATTATGTCATTATTTCAAATCAATTGATGGGTTTTATTTTATTTTTATACTGTATCACTGATTATTAGCATCAATTACACTAAGATATCAGAAAACTTATATGGAAACACATTTAGAAATTTACTCACGTTCCCCTTCGAAATAATTAATTTTTCTAATTAAAATCACCTGTTTTACAATCACGAAAAAAACAAAATTTAGACAACTGCATACACTTGTGGTGAAATTGTCTGAATCAAGTGTAGACCTCCACCGAAAGACAGACAAAGATGACGACAATAGTTGAGTTAAAAATTCAAAAACAATAAACACCTACGTTTAACAATAAAGATAGACATACTAGATCGTAGGCGAATACAACAAGGATATCTAGATGACGTAATGTATAGTCTGTAGTGAGATAGAGATGAAATTTTTAAATATCGCTATCCTTATTGAATTATTGTATTTGATATGCGCCCTCTAGTGATCTACTATAATAACTTCTACAAATTCCTGGAATTCAGCAGGAAAACAACGTTGCCAAAAACCGTTGTTTTTGTTAATTTATGCAAAATTTTTCGAACGATTGTGGAATGAAAATTTCTAAAATTGCTTTTTAGGATTTTATTGTAGTATTCAGAATATTTATCGTTTTATTTCTACGATTTTTTTAGTCTTATTATAGATTTTTCTCGGGAAAATGTGGCAACAGTGTTTTGTTGTTTGTAGGTTATGTAAACAAAACAGTGATTTGAAATTTTTTTAAAAAGAAAATGTTGAATAATTGCAATTTTCTCCGGATTTTCTCGTATAGTTTCATCATAATCACGGCAATTCTCTTGCAAATTTTCTATTTTAATTCAAATATTTTCAAGGACTTATTAGGATTTACATCAATAATAATAACAACAAAAACAACAATAACTGGCGTATTAACAAAAGATGAATTAAAATTGTACAATGGCATTGATAAGCCTCAATTGTACTTATCATTACTGGGCAATATCTTTGATGTAACAAGTGGAAAAGATCATTACGGTCCTGATAAAAGTTACAACTTTTTCGTTGGTAATTCATCTGTTATTTTACAATTTGTAAAAATTTACAGTGTTTTTTTCTTTAAAGGGACCGATGCAACACGCAGTTTTGTAACTGGTGAATTCCACGGTGATCCCCGTGATGATATCAGCGATTTTACAATAGAAGAATTCCAACAAATTGACCATTGGTTAAAATTTTACAAGAAAAAATACAAATTTATTGGTAAATTAATTGGTAAATACTTTGATGAAGATGGTAGATTAACTGAATATGGTAGAATGATAAGAAAATTGTTGAAAAATGCTGAAAATCAACAGATAACTGATAAGAAAGAATTAGAGATATTTCCATCGTGTAATATTGAATGGAATCAAGCTGTTGGTACACATTTATGGTGTACTGAAAATAGTGGTGGTGTGAAACGTAACTGGATCGGTTATCCAAGACAATTATACCAACCAAACACGAAAAATTCACGTTGTGCCTGTATACAAAAGGAGTATTTAAACATGAAAAACTTAAAACAGTATGATGGTTGTGATAGTGAAGCTCATGAATGTTTCATAAAAGATCTATAATTTTATAATAAATAATAATACTAATAATAACAAGGAAAAACTAAGGGTAAGCTTACTTGTTTAAATTTTCCTGTAGGAAGCCTATTTTCTTAGGGTTGCGATTGTATTTTTGGTTGCCTACACATCACTTGATGACGTCATTTCTACTAAAATTCAAAAAATTAATAACTAATTATAGTTTTACAATTCGTCCAGGTGCACTTTATTGGTAAACGAGTTGGAAAAGGGGCCGAATCGAAGACCCGGCCTAGCAACTTCCCCGACTGATCAGTCCCAGTAGTTAATCATTAATTAGAAAAAAATTTTTCTACGATCAAGAGAAAATTGTCAAATTTCTGCGAAAAGCACAGTGGTTGCGCTCTCGCCTGACATCTGTTTGCTACGGGGTTCAATTCTCGCCAGAATAACTTTATTTTTTTTCTTTTCAATTATGGAAATAATCATCTTTACTATTTTGTTATTTTATTCTTAACAAATAGAAAACTTTAGTTTACTTACTGCCTCTATGGATAGTAAAAGTATTATTACTCATTATGTTATCCATTACAATAAATTCACAACAAAAGATTAAACAAATATTCCAGTAAAGCTTTTAACAAAACCAAAGATGTCAAAATCAGCACCGAAATTTAAAAAAAAACAACGCAATTATTTACACCTACTCGATCTTTCACGAAACAGTCTTGTTGCTAGACAACGGCCGTAAATCCTGATTTATATTTGATATATTAATGTCTTATTCTTTTGTCTTGCGTACATACTTGATTAGTAAAGAATCACTGTCCATCTAATTAATTTAATCATTATAAGTCGCCAGATTGAAAAATATCGCACATAATGGGTATTATTTCTGACATAAAAGCACATGCCCTTTCGATTGGTGATATCAAATTAATACGTTATCTTACATTTTTTTCAATCAACCCCCTCCCCCGTCCACCCCCGTGGTCCGATTGGCACCAAAAACTAATCAACTCGAAAGTCCACGGAATAGTTGATGCTGGCCAAATTTGAACGCAATCGGTTAAGCCGTTTTTGAGTAATCGTTGGAGAAACGACAGACGCACACACACACACACACACACACACACACACACACACACACACACGGACATCATGCTAAAAACTTCAAAAACGTGTTCAGGGGACCCCAAAACGTAAAGATCTGGTGAAATCTCGAATTCGAAATTTTGGTCCGAAACTAATAACTTCCCTACCCTCTGGTCGGGGAAGTTAAAAATATAAAATAATTAACTTACACTATCAGCAATTAGAATCTACCGTAATCAAATTGTTTAAAGAATTGAATATTGGGCTGCAGTTAGGCAAAATTGATCCATTTTCCACCATAGACGTAACAAAGATTTTAAATATTTCTTGTTATACAACAACAAATTATGGATTATATAACATTCTACATACATATTTACCTTTCTAATTTTATTTTACGTTTAATTTAAATAAAACAAATGAGACGAAATTTGTGAAAATAATTGAAGTTGATAAAACGTTGAAAAACTAACATGTTTGTAGGGATTACCGTACTACATCTTCACTTTCATTTAATCGAAATTAGTTATTTAGAGAGATAAAGTAAGACAAATTATAATGATCCCTATGGGAGAAAGAGAGCTGGACTTTTGGGGTTGAATTAAAATAAATCCTTTGAGATGTTTAAAATACATACTTGTTAATAAATCTTTTAAAATTGAATTTATTACGATTTTATACTAGAAAATAAAACAGTTCATAAGGAAAGATTCTTATTAATAAAATTTCCTATTTTAAATATCTCATTTATTTAATAGATTTATCAAAAATACATACTTCTATAATTCATCATTAAATTTCGATAGTTTTAAATCATCGTCAGCAAACCATTTATTATAAACTTGTATAGGATCTATCATCCAATATTTGTGGAACGATACAGCATTATCTGTATTTAAACGTTGCGGTGAATAATCCACTGGTCTAGCCTATAAATAATGATAATAAAACAACTAAATTTGTATAATTGAAAAGTAATTAAAAAAACTAAAGGCGGTAGTCACTAAATTCTTAGAGACAAATCTCCATCTTAGTAGATCTTATTGTTAGTAGAAGGTGATTGTAGTAATCACCTTCCAGTAACCCACAATTTATTCACTCATTCCTTATGTTTTGTATATAAGAGAAATACTCTGACATTCCGTTGTAAAGACAGAGACAGCAATTATAACGTCACCTGTGAAATAGAATAGATGCGCGGTAACTTGCGCGATGGTTGTTTTATACTTGTCTCTTTTCAATTATTAGAAATAATGAAATTGTAGTGAGATAGACAGCTCTATTCAAAATAATTGCCAGTAACCATTCTCCGAAAAGTTACTGAATACCACTCTATGATTGTTTAACTTACCTGGTGGAAAAGTGGTGAATGTGTAACATTGATACCTAAACTGGCAATACATAAACCCAGATACATATCATCTGGTGTATTAATTGATGGACATTCACATATACCAGAACGTATTAATTGTTTAATTAATTGTCGACTAAATACAATCCCACCACCACCAGTTATATAATTATACCCTCTTGTGTTATAAACATTATAACCATAACGTTCACCTAATATAACAAATTCATTAGGATTATAACATGTTAATAATTGTCGTATTTTCGATATGCCTAAAATTGTATCATCATCCGCTAAAATAATCCAATCAATTTCTGGTAAATTACGTAATTCCATTGAGATAAATTTTAATATTGCCATTGTTTTACTACAATGTCCTTGTTCAGTATTTGGAATACCTAAAGAAATCGTTGGTATTGAATCATCTATAACGAAAATTTTGGTTAATTATTGCTTGTTAATTATTATTTTTATAAACCTTCAATATCACTGAAGTATCTAATTCTGGTTGTATGTTTTGCCCATGTACGTTTCACTATAGGTAGACGTTCTTTATGATATTTTTTACAAGTTTTGACAGCAAAATAAATTGAATCTATCTTCACTAATTTATCCTGAAGAAATTTTCCATTTAAACAACTGTTAAACATTAATTGAACACAATAAAATACGTACACATTGTTGGAAATCATTTGGGAATGTAGCACATTCTAATTGTTTTTCAATACAAAATCTCGATTCATGTTTTAAATGTTCACCATTACCATTATTCCATATAAATAGTGCTAATTCATGTGAACTATCTATACCGAAATCTGATAAACTATCAACGTAATGTTGTTGGATTAGTCGATTATTTAATCTAGAAATAACATAAGGAGAATAATTATTACAGTAGAATTTTCTATAAATTAATAGTTATGATGTTAAATATTAAACCTTTGCAATAAAGTTGAACTAATTGCAATTCCAGATGCTAGATTTGGATATTTAAATTGTTCTGGATTATTATAAAATGCAAAATGATGTATTATTGTTGCTTCATTATCATGTAAAGCATGTCCCAGCCATAAACTCTAAAATAGAAGCATCCTTCTTATTTTATCTACAAATAATTGTAAAAAAAAAAGAAATAGACCTGATTTGAATCGTATTGATTTAAGGTATTCAGTAGATTCCTTAAGTGGATCTCTGTACGATCTTCAATAAAAATCAACCAACTATAATTATTTTTATGTAAATCATATAATTTTGGTATTATTGGTAAAATTGTCCAATCACCAACATGTGGAAAATCCTTATGTGTTAAATATATAATCGCAGGTCCCTATAAATTATTCATAATAGTATAAAATTGGTATACCCACAATCAGTTAGTCTCAATTTAAATGTGGTCGACTCTTATGAAACTCCTTTTAATTGCCGAGCGATTCCAAATATATTTCAAGGATTTATACAGGGTGTACAATGGTATATACCCTCATAGTTGGCTGTGTTTTTCTTACATAGTATCGTAGCTTAGTTCGGCCATTTAAAAAATACATTAACAAATGTTAAATATAGTGAAATATGAATCACACTACGATAATACGTAAGAAAGGCACAACCAACTGTGAGGTGAAATATAATATCGTTGTACACCCCGTACGGGGGTCTCTGTAGGACATGTTAGCCAAATTGGAACCTTGTAGCTCATTTGGAAGTTGGCCAGAAGACGCTCGTTTTGGACAATCTCGTGATTTTCAAAAACGAGGTAAAAACGTAAAATGAGTAACAATGACTCGCAGGCCATACCAATGTTGATTTTTTTCGTTTTTCTTCATTGTATTCTAGAAGAGGTGGGAACGTTTTGCATTTTTTCTAGAATGCAATGAAGAAAAACGAAAAAGATCAGTTTTGGAAGGGTCTTCGAATTATTCTTATTGGTAGTTGTTTATGTGTTTAGCTCGTTTTTAAAAATCGCAACATTGTCCAAACCAACTAATTATGCTACAATGACTTTCATGAACCCCCTCTACGAATGCTTGAATTATTATTTGAATGGCTAATCAACTAATAGAAGATTCATAAGACATTTAAAAAAGACACTCATTTTTAATATTTTATAATTTTATTTATCCGATTTAGTATCGAGATTGCGACTTGTTCAGAATCCAACAGAAACTCTAACGTGTCAAGAGTAAATTCTATTTCTCTAGAAACAATTTATAATTCCCTCTAAAACAACAACACAAAACAGAACAAACACGAAATGTATAGTAGTATATTACGATGAGGAGAATAGAATTTATTGTAAAGTTACACAATAGAATAATTAAATCACACCACCTACAAACATACACATAATCAAATACATACCGGGTATTCCATTTAAAACTAGATAGTTTTTAAAGTATAGGACTCGTATTTCCTATTATTTAAATAATAATTTAGGGATTAATAGTTCTTAGAAACCTTGGCGAAAATTGGTTATTGTAACACGTAAAGTTATCAAGTTTTAGAAGCAATACCCGGTACGCAGGGTATTGGATTTAAATGTAGACAATTCTTATGAAACTCCTATTAATTGAAGGGCGATTTGAATGAGATTTCAAAGATTTTTTAGGAGCTGCATGGACTGGAGACCTCGTAGCTCATTTGGGAGTTTTTCAAAAAACAATCGTTTTGGACAATGTCGCAATGTTCAAAAATTATGTGAACATGTAAAACAACTAGGAAAGAGTCGGAGACCCTCTCAACATTGCTTTTTTTCGTTTTACTACATTGCATTGAATTTTAATTGTAATTCATTTTAAGTATGTAGTAAGTTTTTGAAAATCGTAACATCATCAGAAACGAGCGGTTTTTGATCAACTCCCAAACAAGCTACGAGGTTCTGATTTTGCTTAAATGGTATCCAGGAACCCACCTACAAATCCTTAAAATATTTTTGAAATCGCTCGTCAACTAATAAGTTTCATTGAATCGACTATATTTAGATTCGACACCCTGTATAATCTATTGAAAGTTAAATTAATTACAATAAGAATTCATAAACTCACTTGTTTGATTTCTTCAGCTTGTCGATATAAATTATTCTTGACTGTTTCAGCTAATTTCAGATGGTGTCGATTATTTTGACTCAATATTATAAAAACTAAATCTTTCACACCTATAATTAATAATAATTTTGATGATTTAGGATAATGTTTTAAAAGGCGGACTATATTTTTTGTCAAAAAATGCGAACGTTTGATAATTTTTGGCATGTTTGTTAAGATGCTCAAAGAAGCATTTCAAGGTGCATCACTGGGTAGCTTCTACTTTGGGAAATTTTAATGAAATTTTGAATTACCTACTTCTATAAAGCAAATCTTTTGCAGCATGGTTTTTTTTTTAATATTCTCCCCCATAGCTCAAAAATATTTGCTAGGCTTATTAGTTTTCGGAAAATTAAGAAACCACTAAATCCGTTTTCAGAATTAGAGCACAATTTTAAAGATGAAGAACTGGCGTTACCTTCTCTGGAAGCTTATAAAAGATAAATTTGTAACATAGTCTCGAAAAAAATCAATTTTTGAAAATTAAATGAGTTATCGCGAAAATTTCCGAAAATTCACTTGTCATTTTTATCTATTAACAAAAGATCTCCAAAGGCAGCAAGTACCTTATATAGCGAATTTTTTATGTATCTACATACTGAAATATTAATTGCAAAACATTCTTATGATACTGACAATTAATATATTTTAATAACATTGAATCAACTAATAAATTCATTTCCCGTAATACGTTTAATCAAGGCCTGCTTGATTTTTTCAAGCGAAATTCTCTAGCAGGCCTTGCGTCTAATATTAACTGTCAAAATTAGTTGCCCCCCGCGATATTCAATTTTTTTTCTAATATCAATTGTCAGAACACATAGCCATCTTA
This sequence comes from Mylabris sibirica, assembly GCA_039776855.1. Lineage (NCBI taxonomy): Eukaryota > Metazoa > Arthropoda > Insecta > Coleoptera > Meloidae > Mylabris > Mylabris sibirica. The sequence goes on along the minus strand of CM077843.1, from coordinate 12,745,741 downwards.
GATACGTGATTTTACTGCTTATACTCAAAAAAGAGATTTTTGCATTTTTCTTGCGATCCAATGAACCGATTTTGATGATTTTTTTTCTGGGTCATAGAGAATGGACTGCTCTACTATTATTTTAATTTTCATCAAAATCTAAGTAAATTTAATATTGAAAATGATTTTTTTTAACATTTCTTCAGCTCTTATTCCAAAAGTGTTGGCCCTACCAGTCTGGCCAACGAACTCATCCAAGCTATCCCAAAGACCGATTTTTGTAACAAGTTTCATTAAGATTGGTGTATTTTTACGGCAGTTATCGTGGGTATACATATATATATATATAAATATATAAATATATAAATATATATATATATATATATATATATATATATATATATATATATATATATAAAAATTTTAACGAACGGTGGATATGGGTTCCTGAGGTCCCAAAACGAACTTCTGTGCAAAAATTTTTCGGAAATTCAAAAGTGAGGATCTCGTCATTAGCTAATTTTTTTTAAAAAAATTCGCTAAAAATGCATGTTTCATTTCACAGTTTCTATAATTTTTAGATAATTTAATGGCCTTTCCGATAATTACATTATTGGTAGAGAAACTTGTTTACTTTTCAGGGAAAAGTTAATGGAATAGATGATTATTAGTTCGAAAGATACCGAATAGATAGCTAGATATAAAAACTACGAGATTGTCGAATGGTTGTTTTATACTTGAAAAATAGTAGTATTCAAAGAGATTAAAAATTAGCAATTCAGCTCTAAAGTTGCCGGAATCTTCTACATGGTTAAAACGAATAAAAATATCTCTAAATTTAGATTTTAACTCTCTTCAGAAGACAAATAAAACTATTGTTATCATTAAAATATTTGAAGATTTCATGAGTAAAGTAGCTGTCTCCATTTTGAGCTATTATATTAAATTGCGATTGCATTGAGCATTGTGCACTGTATTTTCATGTAGAAATCGTACAACTTTTATTTATTCTATCTTTGTTAGTTTCTTCCTCTAATAAAACTTACGTAGTTTGATAAGAAAGTTCGCCTTCTTTTCCTTCTCATTTAATTACTCAAGAGATACGACAATAAACGAGAAAAGAATCTTACAATTTGAACGCACAAGAATAGAATTTAAAAATATCAGAAACCAAAATAATGTTAATTAACTTGGAATATATAAATTTATTAACCGATATAATATTACTTTATTCGAAAATACTCTATCTAGTAGAAAGAAAGATAGAGAGCAATGAAACAGGGAAATCTACTTATTCTTTATCTATTTCCAATAAGCTATTCTGTATGCACTTTACTCCAAACATTTTCCTCACGAACAAGATTATCCAACCGTAAGTTCAACGAACATAAAGAAATGGAGGGTGAGTAAGTTGGTGGAAAAAGGGTTGAAAGTATCATCATACAAAAATATTGTATTTTTTTTATTTATTTTAGGATTGATTTATTTATAGCAATTGTAATAAACAACAAATCAAATTTGTAGAAATCCCTATTGGCAGTTTCTATAAATTATATTACACACACATATGTTACCGGGCGATTTTTAAAGAACGAGATACCTGTCATCAAGTCATGTTACTATACAATCAATAATATTTCCAATTATTTTTATTTTAAAATTTATAGAGAAGAATTCATTTTAATTAAGAGGACAATGAAGAAATGCTAAAGACAAATAGAAATTAACAAACTAAAAGTTTATTGTTGAATTTACTGAAAATATCTAATGAATACAGTTACAAATGAAGAAGAACAAAAAATAGAACAAATATTGAACTTTACGAAATTTTCTGACACGATAATTAATTATCGAATCGTGCTAGCATTATTAATTACAGTTCCTCAATAGAGAAATGAATATTTGTCTACACTTGATAAAAGTAACACCACAAAAGTTCAAGTAAAAGGAGGAATTGTAAAAAAAAATGAAACGTAAAAAAGTTTGATCGATGATGAAGTCGAAACAGTGTTAAAATTGATTATTTCTCAGCTATAACAATTCATGAAAGTAGTCAAGAGTGAAGTATACTGGAATTAGTTACAATCGCAATTTTACCGTTGAAATATTTACAAAAATCTGGTAGTTTATAGAAGCAATACAGATATGTTGTATTGACGACAGTAGATTTTAAAGTTAACAAGTCGGATTTACATAAATTAAAACTTTTAAAGCTACATCGTTTACGATATCGACTTATTTCACATTTTTAGCTTAGGTAAAGAACAAGTTTGGTTGAAAAGTTGCTTTACCAACCGGAAATAGAGTGTATATAGATACACACTATACCTACTTCCTCAAATGTGTCTGTTTGTTCTTCCTTTTTACCTTCGCTTAAAACCAGACAAAAAAAGAAAGTTAGAAACATATACTTGCAAAAACACACACACACACCCACACCCCTAGGCTAGTTATCGGATCATCATCATCATTGACTATCTATACCTGACAACAATAGCAAACAAGCGATAGGACACAACGATAGTATGGGGACGTCGTCTCTAAAGCCTCAGGATTATAAAGTACGTGATACGATTTAGTAAATTGCTCAACGTATTGAATTTGTTCGATAAAATTACACATAAACGGATGTGTTGGTAGTTGTAAAAATGGGGGATGATTCTAAATGGATACCTTGACGATAATAGAAAACTCCCAAAAGTACTTTTTCGAAAAGATACTAATCAGTGATAGGAGATTTATCACGTGATTCAAATATAAAAATTATTTGTTATAAATTTTATAATAGAAATAATATTTACCTAATAATTCTTGAGTAGCGACGAATGTTATAAATCCAACAATAATCAAGAAGATCTTCGTCTCCATAATCAACAACAACCCTAAAGTTCAAGCATTCCAAATTGTAAAAAAAAAAAAAATTATCACCAAAAATACTGAAGAGGGGTAAATTTGAAATTGTCGTTGGTGAGGTAAACGCGCGTATAACTGGATAAATGTTATCAACAAAATGTTGAAATACGCGCACCCTCTTCGTGTGTTGATAAGGGTAGTGATAACGCGATTGCGCCGATTTTTGTTCTCCGTATACAAACTTTCTCAACTTTATACCACTGTGATCTCTCTACTGCTAATAAATTATTTATTTGTTCCTTGACAATCGCTACAATTGATTTTTTCATTAGAACAAACTTGATTGTTTTGTTGTGTGACAAGGGGGTGTGAGAATATCCACCCCTATTCGATGGTAATAAAATTAAATTTGATTTTCTCCACCGATTGTCCGGGGATACAACAATAACATAACCTAAAAATTGGAGAAATTCATGTATAAACAATATTAAGGATTGACTTAATTAATTTGAATAATTACCCTCTAATTAATATGAATCTAATTAAAATTATAAAAAAAAATTATAAAAGAAGGCAAATTTGGCGCATTTTTCACATTTTCAAACAAATGAACATTCACCTGTCAACAGATTTTTACAACTACTGCCATCTATGAATATTAGCTTGAACATTTTCGAATACAATTAAAAGTTACCGATTTTAATTAATTACAAATCTATGACAAAAAAGCCCAATTGATTTTAAATCTACTTATTGAATAATATAATTGATTTAACAAATAAAACTTTTAATAGAGCTATAAGAATTATTTTTGATAGTTCAAAATGTGGCCAAGAGATGGTGCTTAAACGGTAGCCGATTGACATCTATTGCTGACCAATTGAACTGGTAATTCAAAAAATTGTAATTTCAAAATTTTTGACACGTTTATTTTGGGAAAAAAATGCAACCAGAAACGGTGCAGGAACGTCGCGAACGTTATGAAGTTTCAAAAAATCGTATAATCTACTCATTACCTGTACGAATCGGTAATTGGTATGATGATTGGGTTAGAAAACAGGAAAATCAAGATATTTACAATTATCGTAAAGATCATGGATTATTATTGACACAAAAAACTAAACAAATGTTTGATAATCTCTTATCACCGACAATACTTGAACACGATAAACCATTCTTGTATTATGGTAAAAACTATCAAATTAAAAGTGTAACAAATCAACCACTGTATCTATCTGGATTGATCAGTGAAAAAGAGATTGAATCAACCCAAAATCTGTGTGATTGTTGTTTATTAACAGCATCATTAAATAGCACACCTTGTAGCCGGAATACGTTTATTATCGTTGATCCTGATGATAGAAATCGGGAAGGTTTTGTCAATTATGGTGATGATGTCTATTTTCAAATAATCAACAACAATAATGAAGCATTATACGTACAATGTGAGAATGCAACATTCGATAATATTACCGAACAATTACCATTATATTTAACCAAATATCCGGATATGTATTGTCGATTTAAAATCAATGATTGGCAAATAAATCTACAATTCCGGTCAATTGGACGACCAGTCAAACATAATTCGTGTGTTATCATTAAACATACAGCTTCTGGGCGTAATTTAATTGTTGATTTAAATAAATCAATATTGACATTCTTTGGAAATGAATATAAAATCTCCTGTTATACGTATCGAAATTGTCAAATTGGTGACAATTTGTGGAGAATCACTGGACAACTATTAGAAGATAAAACATCGAAAATTTGAGCAAAATATACGAAGTTAGAATGATTTGTAAATTTAATTTGGAAAACATAACAATAAATTTACACAATTTTAATAATTATATTAACCATTATTAAGGTTGTTTTTTTCTTTTATATCTTCACTTTACAATGATATTTTATAAATACAAATATTATCTTATCCAAATATCATCCATGGCTTTATCTGATAAATATTTATCTGGTAGTACTTTTAATTGTTTCAATGTCTCTAAATAGAAGACAATTTCAGTAGTTACAAGACCATGTTGTGGACCACCATTATTTTGTATATTCATTTTAATTAATTGATCACGTAAACGGGATTTAAAATTTTTGTGGATAACCTCGTATATATCACTAACCTAAAACAATCTTAGAATTACTAACGATTAATAGACAAATAAAAGATGAGAAAATTAAGCAAAATTATTGGAAGGAAGGAAGAATGAAAGAAGAATTGAACAAATAAAGAGAAAAAGAAGAATAAATAAAATGAAGTCAGGAAAGGTTAATTTAATAAAAAATGAATCAAACAAATAATGGAAAGGAAGGAAAAGAGCAGGAAGCATCAAGAAAAAGAGGAAATCTTGACTGACAATGAGTTTTAAAGAAAGAATTAGACACCGTTGAGCTAAAAAATCAAGCAGGCCTACATAAAACAGAAGATATATGAGAAAATATTAAATTGATAGTTAATAGAACAAAAAGGGTAGATGTAATCGTAGATAAACAAGAAAAACGGATCATAAGCTTGAAATTTTCCCCCTTGTGATTGCTATTTGAAATATGAGAAATATTCTATAATAACAACATTATTACCTGTTCTTGTGGCAATACAGAACTCACAGCCTCATGTAGTTTGGTTAAATGTCTTGAAACATTTCTAAATGCTTTCGATGGTACTGGTGGTTTAGCATCCCAATCATTCAATTGATCACATAATAATGAATTCATAATCGATAAAATTTTCGTTTCTAATTGTTGTATATGATGTCCTATATCTTTCTCAATACTATCTAAACCATTTAATTGATCATTTGTTATAAATGAAAAATGTCTACGTATATTTGGTAACATCCATAATACCATTTGTAATGATCTTGATGTTAATGCTAAATTTGTACTTGTTATTGTTTTTAAACCAGCTGTTCGTAATGCACCAGCACCTAATACTAATTGACAACAACGCGAATTAAATGTACGTAATAATTCAATTAAATTACGTCCAATTATTGGTGATAAGAGTTGTAAATTATATGCACATACACAATATTCACAAACTAAACGTATTAATATTAAAACTGTACCAACTGTTGTATAATTCTGTGTACCAATACGTAATGATGGTGATGGTTCTTGTATATTATTCAATTCTTCATTACTTTGTGTATTTGGTAATGATTTTATAACATTACCTAATGCTAATTGATCGACTAATTGTTGTATCTCAATTGGTACATCGGCTACTTTCCAACGTTCAGCATCTAATAATAATGTTAATTTATTTTTACGTTGCGTATGAAACTTATGTACATAATTGCCAGCTTGTATTTTAAATGATGCACGTAATGCTGCACATTGTTTACCACATATACGTTCACAATAATCAGTAAAATTATCAACAATCTTTGATAATTCAATAATTTGATTTGGTGTTATTGTTTGTTTATCAGTCTGTGTACTAACAATTGATGCTAAACGTTCATTACAATAATCACATATTGATATTAATAAATCTTTTAATTTAATTTCAACACGATTGTGATCTTCAAGTGATAGAAATGATTCCCGATGATCAATGGCAGTTGTAGCATTAGCTGTAGATGTTGAATTTGATGATAATTGTATTGTTAAACCAGCTGTTGTATCAGAAACTTCTTTAATAACATCATGTACACATTTTACACGTTGAATTAATTTACCTAAAATTAAAAATATTTAATAATTATATTAAATTAAAAATAATATAAAGTATATACCACAAGATTCACTAGCTGCAACAACAACTTTAAGCCAATTATCGGCTTCCATAATTGGTGCAATTTCTCCAGAACCAGTTAAACAATGTTCAGTTGTTTCATCTTCAACATCAGCTAATTGTTCAATCATTAATTGTTTTAATAATGTTTGTACAGCAGTTATAGCTTCTTGTTTGTAGATTTCTAAAAAATTTAAATGATTCTGCCGTAACAGACCCGCAACTAGACTAATTAAACGTTCCTGTTCTAAAACAACACCATTATTATTATTATTATTATTATTATTATTATTATTAGAATTATCAAATGGTCGATGTAGATCAGCTGCAGCATATCTTTCGAATTCATTCGTTAACATTTTATCAATCAATTTCGACATTTCTTTCAATTGTGATGGTAAATGTCGTAGACTAGTAACACCAGCTAATTCCTTTGCCAAAACTTCTTGTGTACTCGTTATCAATTCTAATGCACCAACATAATCCGATGAACTCAATAATAATTGTATTGTTGGTTGTGTTTGTAATACAGTCGACATTAATTTTAATTTATTAACAAATCGTAAATGATTCATCTTCGAACGTGCCAAACCGATCAATCTCAATGAATCTTTTGCTAAAGTTTTATCAATTTTCTGGATTTTTTCACGTAATAAACGAATTTCATTATAGGCAACACCCATCTGTTCCATAATTGTATCGTGTGATGTCATTGCATGGAAGAAAGCACCGGATTTCTGTGAGACTTGTTGTGCAATTTGCACCTCAACAATATCTAAATAATGACTCAATTCCTCTTGTAATCGATGATCATCTTGACGATCGTTATTTTTGAATACTTTATTGAATACGATTGGATCGTTTAATGGGAAATTTGGTTTTAAGAAGATCTCTGGTATCTTTTTATTAATATCAATTTCATTGTGAATCAGATCGTTTTTATGATTATTTCGAGTTTTTATATGATTCATTTCCAATTTATCATTATCATGTACTGTTAATTTTAAATGGCGTTTATAACGTTTACTAATCTTCCGGAAATAATTATCGAAATGTGCATAAGTTATTTCTGGTAGAAATGGGCTGCGTTCAATTTGATTCTTTTCAACAAAACTATCACCCCATGTCTTTATAAAGAAATTTGTTTGTTTACCACGATTTGGATCGTTTAAAACAGCTGGTAAATTTTGGGCAGCTGAATATATCGACCATTTATCTTGTTGTTGTTCTGGATGCTGATCAACAGCAGATGATGTTGGTGTCATCTTCAACATTTAAATTTGATTTTTTCGAACAAATGCGTACTACCTGATTTTGTATTCTTTCATTTTTACTCAATTTTAAGATTAACTTGTTTTTTATTGCGAAGAAAACACCTTATTCAGGTGATAACAACGATAACACGACATATATGACACAATTTGTCATTTTTTTGTTTTAGTTGACAAGATGTTGACAAGTGTCAACTAAACGTCAAATGACAGGACGGCAACTGAACAAACAAAACAACACTAAGCAGTTTGGTAACCATTGCTTATTACGGTTACTGTGCTGTAGTATGTTACAGCTAAGCGCTGTTGCCACTTTTATTCATTTTAATTTCCTGACCTTACCACGAAAAACGTAGGTCGTGGCTTAAGTAATAAGGACCACTAACAATATGTCTACACATGCAATTAAAATTTAGTGGCACGCCATTTATTACTGACAACACTTAATCCATACATGTGTAAGCCCACCATCAAATTAAAAAAAAAACACAATATCCTATTTTCCATTTTGATTTCACTTTTGTCTAGCTGTAAAAGAGGTGAAAATTTTATCAACATAGTCTATTTTTTCAATGCCGTATTAAATTTTTAATACATACGGTATTTAATGTATTTTACAGGTGTATTATACACACTCAGAAAACTAAGCTACACCTTACGTTTTCAATTCGTATCAACAGCTACATTCCTAATAGTGATCGTGATCATAGAATTAACCAATGAGAAATGCAAATATCTTCAACAGACTGTAAGATTCTACGTTCTTATTGGCTAACAATCAAACACAGTGGCTTATCAAGCTAGATATCTGTTTTATAACTGCAACTCGATTGTGATAATTTCACAATTCACAATACAGGAAAATGAGCTATAATTAATTTAATAACAATATTGATGGAAAAATTGAAGGCCAAAGTGGTAGTCTGTGTAACAATCATCTCATTTCGAAACTCTATTGAATATTAAATAGAAATTTTATCAACAAATTTCATATAACACACCTATACATTATAGGCAGAAAAAACAAAAAGTGGGATTATCAATATACAGTAGATGACGACGTAGACTCGTTATCTGGCAAATTCACCAACACATTTATCAGTATTTATTGTTAAAACCAACGTTTGACAACAATACACATTCACTATTGCGTGATCATTGATCATATGTTTTATTTTAATTATCGCTAGAAAAAAAAGTGAGTAAAAAGAAACACTTTCGCCAGAATCGCCAGCACGTCGGAAACCAGTCTAGTTTGTTATCGAAAGTGAAATTGTTGGCACCAATTAGCAAATATGACTTTAACGTGGAGTAGTCGTGCTATTAAATACATCCTATTTCTATTTAATTTCTTATTTGTGGTAAGTTTACAATGATTACTTTTTCATATTTACTCAATTGTTATTTTTGAAGATAAGCGGAATTATTATGATATCTGTTGGTGTATCCGTGAAGGCTTTCTACGAAGACTACAATCTATTTTTAGGCAGTCAGTATTTCTCATTACCAAATCTACTAATAGCGATTGGTTCATTAATATTTTTCATATCACTATTGGGCTGCTATGGTGCATTAAAGGAGAACTGGGTTATAATATTTATTGTAAAAAATCCAACACTAAATCCTAATTATTGTATATCTATTAAACATTGTAATTTTTTTTATTATTATAGTTTGCTGTACTATTAGCCTTGATTTTCGTATTGGAATTTTCCGCTGGTATTGCCGGCTATGTTCTAAGAGCTGATACCGCCTCGTATCTGTCAGAGGAATTAAAAGAAACAATAGACACCTATGTGTCGGATAAGAATAAGAATCAGAATCGTGCAAGTCCTGTGATGCACCTGTGGGATTTTATACAAACTGAAGTATAAATGCCGGTTGTTAATTAAGAGATTTCATCATAATGAGAAACTGTTTCAGTTCGAATGTTGCGGTGCCGACAAACCACAAGATTGGCAGGGCAAATTTCTTAATATAACAAATAATATTAATTCATTACCAATATCTTGTTGTAAACCATTATCGGGTATTATTGGTAATTATACATGTGAATTAAATAGTACAGCAACATCAATACCATACACGATCGGTTGTGTTGAAGGATTTGGTGATTATATTCAAGATCATGCTGTTACCTTAGGTGGAGTCGGAATGACTATTGCCATTATTCAAGTAAAATCATATTTTCCACACAATAAATCACGATAATAATTATTGTTTTTCCAGCTTTTCGGTGTCATTTTCGCTTGTCATCTAACCAGACAAATTAAACACGGTTATTATAGTACGTGAGATTATTGTTAAAATGTTAAATATTTTTAATTATTAATAAAAATTTGTTCTAAAAAAGAAAAAACTATTGTTATTCCTGAATGTTGGGAATGATTGGCAATTACAGAAGGTAAATTAAAATCCATATTATTAATTATTAATTGCTGTAATAATAAAAAGAACAACACAGATACATTGTTATACATCTCGATCAGTACGAATACTTATTACTATACATCCACTACATATCTATTGATCAAAATATTTATGGATTATTTTTAGGGCGATAATAATGAAATATAGAAATATTATAATATAAAACTGTTAATTGATACTTAAACAGTTTCATAATCACTCTTTATTTGTTTAGATAGATAACATGATAATATAATTCCCAAAAGCTGTAAGCAAAAGTAAATAAATGTTAATAATAAAATCACAGTGCCACCAATATTTTAGCAATTTTATGCAGCTAGACAGATTTGAGATAATAAATCAAAAATTGGTCGACGAAACACTTGGAACAAAAGGGTCAAATAATGAGATTATTTAAAAGAAATTACGGATAGCTTTGCCTTAATATCGACAAAAGATAAGCTTTCCTTCCAAAAGAGCCATAATTTGTTGATTTATTCTTTTAAACCTGTTTATCAGTGATTTAATATTCATTATGATAACGGGCTTAAATTTACAGTTTAGTCCATAAAATCGCTAAAATCTTGGTCCAACTATAAACGATTTTCAGGGTTATTTACCCCGGACGCTAAGTTCTTATAGCAACTCTTATTATTTGGCAGGCGATTCGAAAAATATTTCAATAATTTATATGAGGGTGCCCAGAAAACATTTTAGCAAAATTAGAATCTCGTAGCTCATTAAAAAAATTGGTCAAAAGAGCTCGTTTTGGACAAAATTTCGATTTTCAAAAACGAGCCAAGTACACAAAGTGACTAATTGTAAGAAAACCTCTAAGACCCTCCCGACATGGATTTTCTTCGTTACATCCTAGAACTAAACGCGAAATATTTAAAAGGATCCTAGTCATTCTGCATTAAGTTCATTTTTAAAAATCGCAACATTGTCAGAAACAAGCGTTTTGGATCAATTTACAAATGAGCTACAAGGTTCTAATTTTACTAAAATGGTCACCAGGGACCATAAATCCTTGGAATATTTTTTGAATCATTCGAAAAATAATAATCATTGAAATAAGAACGTATAGTCTGGCATGAATAACCATGTAGAAGAATTTACCTGTATTACAGCCAAAGTTAAGCCAACACTCTCAATAGATAAAGCATGCCCCTCAATATAATCACTGAAAACTTCCAAACATCCAACATGATGAAGACCTATTGTATCCGCTCCACAAGTTACCGTTCCTGAACTACCAGCCGGAAATGTACAACAACTTATCGGAATCGTATAATTCGTACTATTTGTTCTTTCTATCCAATCAGTGTAATTATGAACACCACAACAATGAAACTATGTATGTAAATAGCAAAATTATTCATAATGTTGTTACAATAATGAATTATATGAAGTGCGTTTACAAATAAATGGATTGTCCGAGGCTAGACATACAAAGGGATGTATGCCCAGATTTACAACAGAGTAGCAAGTATTTATAATAAAGTAGTAAGCTTAGGGGGCCCTATTGTAAAAAAAATATTTTTGTATACCACCCTGTTGCTCTAGTACAGTAGATGATTCGAATGAAACTCCTATTAGTTGGCCATCGCTTTGAAAAATGTTTCAAGCGTAGCTCCTTTAAAAGAAGCAACGAGTTTCAAATTTTTCTAAAATGATCTCCAGAGTCTACCCTATAAAGCCAAATAATGGGACTTTCCTAACAACTTTTCGTTCGACATGATTAAATGTGAACAAAGTCGTGTTATGTCCATTTATTTGGAAATGCACTGTATGTGTATATATTTAAAAATACCTCTTCTTGAACTTTATCCCATATTTCATTCAATTCGGTATTATTCTTACCATATTGTTGTAAAGTCTTTGTTAATGTATTATCGATAATTTTTTCGGTGCGATGTTTCAATAAGAAACCACCAATACCAACAATTATTTCCAAAATTAATATAACAATTAAAAGTGTTGAAAACTATAATAATTATAATAAGAAATTTTAACTGTTTTTTGATATACATTTATAATTGATTTATAATACTTACAGTAACTGTCATACAAACATTCTCTTTAAGTGCACCACAACAACCAAAGAATGCAATAACAAATATGATAATACCAACAAGTATTAATAGATCAGATAAATAGATGTATTTATCGTCTAAAAATGTATTGTATTCATGATAATAGGCTTTAACCGATGCACCAACAGATAATATGATAGCTCCAGTCAACTGAAAACAAATTTCATCGTAATACAATAGAAGAAAATCCAAATTATGATTTCTTGTTTATTAATAAAGATAGTTTCTACATTTTTTTAATTCTTCTGAAATAATATTATACACCCTGTAGATATTTGTAGTTCTAATTGCCAGGACGGTATAATTAATTTATTTACTGTTTTGAGAATCTAAATTAGGGTATTTCTTTCCCTAGGAGCTATAAATTTAAAAAGCAAAAAATAATGTTAACTAAAGAGCTACTTAATTTTGTCAACATCTAACTCTATTATTCAATTTCTTCTCTTTCTGTTTTTTACTTTTTTTTCCAACTTATTATTCTTCATAAATTGCCAATTGAAAAATAAAACGTGGGTTTTATTGCATCTTTTCTTGCTTTTTAAATTTATAGCAACTAGGGAAAGGAATTCCTCCACCTAAATTCTTGAAGCACCCTTTATAATATTCATAAATTTTTGATTTTTTTTTTGCAAAGGAAAAATACTTTTTCAAAAGGAAAATATTCTTGTATTTAGTTGAATTTAAAATCTTTGAAAGTAGCAATTTATTAGGGTAGTTTCGAAAAGTTGAGAACAATTTCTCCTACTTACAAAAATCGTAAAAGGATTCTTTCACCTCTAATAGATAGCCTAGGTGTTCCCTATCAAGTTCTTGTAAAAATTATTTCGTTCTATTAATAAATAAGGGAGTTATAACGAATTTACTGCCATCTACCATATCTACGTGAAAAATACCGTATAAATATAAGGTTGTGACCTTGACAATGTGACTCATCCAATTTCCAATTAGATACAAAAAAACAAAAATACAAACAAAGAAAAAATAAAAAAATTCAAATCAATCCTTATTTTTCTTTTGTTTATTTTTATTTTACTATGTATGTAGGTATTAAATATGTTGTTGGTTGTTGTATATCTACCGGCATAGTAATTATTTAATAATTGACAAGTTAATCAATCGTTTGAACAATTACTTGATATTTTTTTTTAGAAAAGATAGTGAGCCCTGATTTAGTATATTTTGTCGACTTTTTCACTTGTCCTTTCTGTGGCTATTTTTATTATAATTACTGTACTTACCACAAATAGAAAATTGAAGAAAATTAAAAGAAATCGGGAATATTTCCGGCAAATTGCAGCACAATCCATTTTTAATTCACCACTCTGATCTTTGTGTACTTTTTCAATTAACAATAATAATTATTATTAAAAGAATTTGATATGTTTGTTTTTTATTATATTTGTTAATACTTCGACGTATCTAATTTACACACAACATGGAACATTCCATTTGAATCGCCGACATTCGATAACAAAACTGAACAAAACAACAACACACGAACTTTGCCGAATATTAAACGTTACAGTGGAACAATTGTAGTTTATTTCATGTTCTTATCGTGTAGAAAGGTTAGAGTTTATTTAGATGATTGGATCATATGGATACGAAGCTATAGTAATGAAGTTAGCTACAAATTGATCCATTATTAAATTATCTAGAATTAATGACTTGAAAAATTGTAATTATTAATTATTAACGATTAGAATTATTGAAATATAATAGTGGTAGAAATTTCTATTTAAATATGAATAAAATTCAATGAAGGTGTCCGTTCAGTAATCGACACACGATCAGTTGTGTTGTAAGCACTACAGCACTGTTGCCAAGTCCACCAAAAAGTCCCTAAGATAGAGGGATTTAGATTAACTTCAAACAGTGCTTTCCACAGGAAAATTAACAAATTTTGCTCTATCTAAACAATGATAAATCAAAAAAGGCTATAATATTAACTATAATCTGCTAAAATTGTAACAAAATGAAGATTTTTTTTAAAAAAAGCTCTTCAAACTTTCGAAAATTGTATTTTTGATTTTAGGCCTTTATCTTGCAAAAGCCCCAAGTAAAAGCTTTCATAAATTGTGCTCAAATTCGTGCAGTTGGAATCAGAGTTCTGCTTCTAATAATTTGGAATATTCTAAAAACTATGAATTGACAAAGAAAATCATCAATGTTAAGAGAGCGCTTTATCTGCTTCAATAAAACACTATTATTATTTTTTTAATTGTTAATTAATATTTATTGATTAAGCTTATCATCAATTGACTTTCAAAACTCATTTCAAGCAACTTTTAAAAAGAATTTGTAACACGTTCACGCAAAAGAATTCAGTGAATATGTGGCGCATCCACCATTTTTCGACATTTGCAAAGTGACAAAATCCAAGATAATCACTTGAAATTTTTCAAAAAAATTAATAATAAGAATCCAAACATTGAAAATTGATGGATTCAAATTTTAAATATTGAAATTAGCAAATGCAAATTGTAAATTGACAATGAAATAAGTTGTAATCGTTTTTAAAATAGTGAGTAATAAACATCGATCAATAATGAGAAAATTAGCAGCTGTAATCTTGACAGGATTATGTTTTAAATATTTCCGGAACTTTTGAAATTCAACCATCTTATTAAGAATCGGATTCTTGTAAAAAGAATTCTGAAACGTTAGATAGAAATTTTCATATTCATTTTTAACTGCATCACTTTTCATTATAATAAGAACTATTGGTATCTAGAATTGAAAATTTATGTAAATTTATTGCACCTATAAATATTTTCAATAAAAATCAACTTACAAAATCAATCGATACCATAAGTATATTGCCAATCATAATAAACATTTTAATGTTCTTCTCGTATTTGTTTAGACCAAAATCCTCGATGATATGATGTAAGAATTGTAGGACATTCAAAATAAATTTAACAAAACCAAGCAATAGTAACCGTCCAAAAATCTTATTGAAATTCGTAATACTTTCCAATAAATATTTCGTAATTTGATTCATTCTAATAATCAATAAATTCAATTGTATTTCCCTTGTTGTAATTTTTGTATTGCTTTTAAATAAATCCGTCAAATAGATGAACTTCAATTTGAAATCATTCAATAAAGTAATTGCTACCATTTGCAATATTAAATGAAAATAGTAACAAATTTCATAATTTAATGAAATAAGGACTTTGAATTTCAAAATGAAAAACAAGGTACTGTACATATAAATTTGAATTAGAGTATTTATTATTATTAAAATCCAAAATTTAATTGAATCTTTTATAAATATTTTCTTGTTGTTATTGTTGATATAATTATCAATCAAATTAAGATTATTAAATAATTTCAACCATATTCCGTTGTTATAGAAATTATTTTCTATAAATGATAGATACATAATTGGAATCATTAATAATTGTTTCAAACTATTTAATAAGTTAATAATGTTGGTATCTTCAACAAATACCTGTCTAAAATATAATGAGACGAATTGAAAACTGAATAAAATTATGAATAATAACACTGCACGGATTTTATCACGTTTTATATAAATTAAAATATTTTGATTCATACTATACGTTGGAATTAAACCGATAAAATTTAGTAGATTTAATGAAATTACTCTAAAATTCGAATATGATTTATTCACTCTGCTTTCTTCCATCATTTAACTACAACTTCTGAATATGTAGTCATTATTGTTAATTTTATTAATATAAATGTGTAGCTGTTTAAGATAGAAATATAAAAATTGTTTAAATTCAATTACTAAATGCATTATTGATTTATTGCTTTTATTTAATGAATTATTATGAATTGTTGTCATTTAAAACAAAATTGTCAATATCAACGAAATAATATAAAACTTAATTTAAGCAGAATTTTTTTTCTGCCCTTATAAAAATTTACCTATTCCATTTTGTACGTAGATGAGCTAATTAATAACTGCAGTCGATATGTACCCTTTTGATTGCATCCCGTCTTGCCCCATTGAGTGCTTCTACGGTAATTTGCACCGTTAAAACTTAAAACTGGTTTAAAACGATGCTTTTTTATTAATTTTTACTTTCCACTCAACTTACAAAAATGACACTTGTAATATAATTATCAGGTCCTTTGGTACCTTTGATGGATGTGTTTATTATTTATTACTTTATTTTATTTATTATTTATTACTTTATGCGCTAAAGTATCTGTTAAGATTGTAGGTAACAAACATCTATCGATAATTAAAAAAAAAAATAGTAGCTGTAGTCTTGATAGGGTTATATTTTAAATATTGTTTTTCTATACGATTGTTAAGATTTATTGGCTAAGTTTATCATCAATAGACTTTGATTATTAATTTTAAGCATGTTTTACCTGTATAAACAGAAAATGTGTTCACACGAAATAACTTGGAGAATATGTGGCGCATCCACCATTTTTTGACATTTGCAATGTAGGAAAATCCAAAGCAATAACTTGCAGTTTTTCAAACTTTATTAATATTGTTGACAATACAATGAAAATTGATTATTTTGACTGTAATTATTAAGATCAGCAAATATGAATCGTAAATTTTCAATAAAATAAGTTGTTGTATGAACATATCCCAATGAACAGTTAAAAACAATCGTTGCTATTATTTTAAAAATTATTTCTGACTTATTTGTTTGTCAAAATTTAACAGACGTTGGTGAAATAGGCCCTTAGTAAAGTAATTGCTATCATTTGATCATTGTCGGTTATTATTATCAGTACCTGCATTGTTAATTAAGAATGTTCGTTCTATACTCAAAGATCGTGTACCGGAAAGATTTACTGATTTGACGTTATATTTTTTTTTGCTTTTCAGAATAAATTGTAAATATATTGAAAATATGGAATAATCATAATTTGTTGAAAAATGACTAAGGGTGATAAGGTGTAAATTGATTTTGATAATTGTTGGGATTTTATTAAAGTGGAATCGATGTTTCAGCAAAGAATACATACTACATAGAAGCTCAGATCTCGGGGTTTTGTGGTTATCAAACTTTTAGTACCTACCCTGACTCACGAAGGGCGACACTTGTTCAATGTCGGTAAGCACATGCTAAGCACGACGATTTTATCAACCGAACTCATGGCCACGGTTGCCGATTCAGGCAAATTTCTATTAGATCTGGTGGAATTTCGACCCGTCTTGTGGATAAATCTCCGTCTAGTAGATTAGTAGAAAATCTGGTAGAAAAGTAGAATGTCTGGTAGAAAAGTAGAAAATTGGTAGATTTTTTTTTCGAATATTTTTTGTTGATTTGTCTAATTAAATATAACTTTTGGAGATATTTACCTATATAATTTTTTATCTTATATTTATAATGGACATATTTGGATGTAGAAAAGGAATATTGACTTCAAAATAAACTAAATGGATTTCTAGTGGGTATCACGTGACCATTTAGTAGATTTTCTTCCTACGTCGTCGGCAACAGTGTCGACGACCGACCGACATTGAACAAGTGTCGCCCTTCGTGAGTCAGGGTAGGTACTAAAAGTTTGATAACCACAAAACCCCGAGATCTGAGCTTCTATGGAGTATGTATTCTTTGGTTTCAGTATGCAATTGTGAATTAGAACGATTTATTTAATAATAAGAAAACAAAAGATTATACAAATTACAAATTACAAATTCAAGTGAACGATTTAGATACGTCTTGTCGTTACAATATCAACTTATAGACTATATTGGTAAACATGTATGTTATCTTGTTTACTTGCAAAAATGCTGTCTCTGCTGATTTCCTTTTTAACATAGTCGACTGTTATTTTAACTTTGATTGTTATTTTAACATTGTTGATTATTTATTTCAACAATAATTTCTATGAAATTTGATGTTGAAGGTCTATACCTACTTCAACTGAAAAAAAATCACTTATCAACATATATCGATTTTGAAGACTTAGTGACGCCCTTCAAATACAAATTGCGCCCCTGTGTTTTGTGCTAATATGTTTATTACCACAGATTTGCTGACAAAATTTCATTGAATTATTTTATCAAGACACTTATTCCATTTTGTAGCTTTTTTTATTAATTTTATAAACTGAATTTCGCTGCCCCTTCCGCCCTCAATTGATATTTATGTGCAGCAACAGTGCATCATTTCATAATTATATCTTATCTATACATTTACCTAATATAGAGAACCTTAAAATTGCGCTTATCATTCCATTAATTGACATCCATATAAGGATAAAGCGTATAAATGTAGAATAATAGTTTCAGATTTCATTGACAGTTGATTGAATTAAGAAATATAAGATGGCTCAAACTTACTTGAATCTACCTGGTAACATCAAAATACCTACTATCGGTCTTGGTACTTTGGAAGTAAGTTCTTTATTAATATTACGCAATATTTTTTCAATATTATTAGCAATTCTTAAAAGATAAGAGATGAAGCAGAATTGGAGATGATCTTGAATACAGCATTAGAATTAGGCTATCGTCATATAGATACAGCCTATATATATGACAATGAACATATAATTGGTCGTGTTTTGAATCAATGGTTCGAATCAGGCAAACTGAAACGTGAAGATATTTTCCTAACAACCAAATTACCATTAGTTGGCGTCCATCCAGATCGTGTTGAATTCTTTATGAAGAAATCTTTGAAAAATCTTCAATTAGATTACGTTGATTTGTATTTAATCCCTGTCCCTATAGGATATAAGTATGATGTCGATCAAGATCGTCCTATATTCAACGATAAAGGCGAATTACAAGCGGAAGGACCTACTGACCATGAAGCTATTTGGAAAGTTAGTAAATATCAGATAAGCGATAATATAAAGTTTAATTAAATTATTTTTGTAGAAAATGGAAGAACAAGTGGATGCTGGTCGTACAAAATTGATCGGTCTTTCAAATTATTCCATCAAACAGATTGAACGTGTATTGAAATGTGCACGAATCAAACCAGCCAATTTACAAGTTGAATTACACCTCTTCTACCAACAGAAGCCCTTAGTTGAATTTTGCCATAAGAATGCTATTAGTATTGTTGCTTATTCACCATTCGCTTCACCTGCTATCAATAAAGTTTATCGTAGATATAATCATCCAGAAAAACAATTACCAGACATTTTAAATAAGGATTTAATAAAAAAATTAGGAGAGAAATATTCTAAAACTACAGCACAGATTGCTTTACGTTTCTTAATACAACGAAATATCATTCCAATACCCAAGACTGTATCAGCGAAACGATTAAAAGAGAATTTTGATGTTTACGATTTCGAGATTAGTGATGATGATATGAGGATATTGAGGGGATTAGATCAATCTGCAGAAGCGAGAATTCACGATTTTCGCATTCTTAAAGAGTAAGTGAATTTTTTTAAATTTATTCAATTCTCATCAATACACTGTGAAATAGAGAAAAGTATAGTTAATGTTGTATAATTTTAGCGAATTTTTTTTAAAAAAATTAGCTAATGACGAGATCCTCACTTTTGAATTTCCGAAAAATTTTTGCACAGAAGTTCGTTTTGGGACCTAAGGAACCCATATCCACCGTTCGTTAAAATTTTTATATATATATATATATATATATATATATATATATATATATATATATATATATATATATATATATTATATATATATATATATATATTTATATATATATATATATTTATATATATATATATGTATACCCACGATAACTGCCGTAAAAATACACCAATCTTAATGAAACTTGGTACAAAAATCGGTCTTTGTGATAGCTTGGATGAGTTCGTTGGCCAGACTGGTAGGGCCAACACTTTTGGAATAAGAGCTGAAGAAATGTTAAAAAAAATCATTTTCAATATTACATTTGCTTAGATTTTGATGAAATTTAAAATAACAGTAGAGCCGACCATTCTCTATGACCCAGAAAAAAATCATCAAAATCGGTTCGTTGGTTCGCAAGAAAAATGCAAAAATCTCTTTTTTGAGTATAAGCAGTAAAATCGATTATCTCAGGTGGCTATATGTTCTCTGACTATTGATATTAGAAAAAAAATTGAATATCGCGGGGGGGCAACTAATTTTGCCAGTTAATATTAGACGCAAGGCCTGCTAGAGAATTTCGCTTGAAAAAATCAAGCAGGCCTTGATTAAACGTATTACGGGAAATGAATTTATTAGTTGATTCAATGTTATTAAAATATATTAATTGTCAGTATCATAAGAATGTTTTGTAATTAATATTTCAGTATGTAGATACATAAAAAAATTCGCTATATAAGGTACTTGCTGCCTTTGGAGATTTTTTTTTTTTGTTTACAGTATTGCCAAACATCCAGATTACCCATTATAATAAAAGGAATTTTGAATTTACTATAACAATAAAATAAATAAACTTTCATTGCTGATCATTTCGTTTTATTTGACAGTGCTGACCTGTAAACAGTCCTCTGATCTGCCTTAATTACCTCCTGCTTTATTGTATAAAATCTTTAGGTTTTCTAATGTTTGATAAATCCATAAATGTCTATGACATTCCTGATAATTCTGCCCAGTAGAGCTGGTATAGCTATAATTTTGTTATGATTAATAATTCTTTTTCTATACGTTTATCAAGATTTATTGGCGCAGTTTATCATCAACAAACTTTAATTATTAATTTTAAGCAATTTTTAAATGTATAAATAGAATTTGTAATGTGTTTAGGTACATGAAATAACTTGGAGAATATGTGGCGCATCCACCATTTTTCGACATTTACAAAGTAGGAAAATCCAAAGGAATAATTTGCAGTTTTTCAAACATTATTAATATTGTTGACAATACAATAAAAATTGATTAATTTAACTTTAATTATTAAGATCAGCAAATATGAATCGTAAATTGACAATAAAATAAGTTGATGTATGAACTTCAATTTGAAATCATGTAGGGATAATTTCACCAACTACAGTCAATCCCAATGAGCTGCTTAAAATAGTCGTTGCTATTATTTTAAAAATCGTTCTGACTTATTTGTTTGTTAAAATTTAACAGAGATTGGTGAAATAGGTCCCTAGTAAATAAAGCTATCATTTGAAACACCAAATAAAAATAATATATAAATATAAATATTTATGGATGCTAATTTAATTAATTATTCAAGGACTTGCATTAGGTACATCTTTTTAGATTAGATATTTGAAAAAGAATGCCAATCTTTAATCATGGATATCTCACTTGTTTTCTAACAATAAAATATTGATAAGGAAATGTTGAGTAATGAAAAATTCCTAACTTTCTGAATTTCCAATGCGTTTTTCCGTAAACGGAGGCGAATTTCCCCATGGATAAGCTTTCAAACAACGTATCGTACGAATTTTTTATCTTTAAAAATCTAGAAAAAAAAATGTAAGATTTTCGTTAAATTATATTGATTTATATTTCATCCATTTTATTATCTGTTATTATTATCAGTAAGTACCTGCATTGTTAAGAATGTTCGATTTGTACTCATACCGAGCGTGTATCGGAAAGATCTCCTGATTTGACGTTATTTTTTGTTTTGTTTTTCAGAATAAATTGTAAATATATTGATAATAATAATAATAATTTGTTGAAAAATGATTAAGAATGATCAGGTGTGAATTGATTTTGATAATATTGTTTTTTTTATATAAAATTCTATGAAATTTACTGTTGAAGGCTTATACTTGAACTAAAAAAAAAATCGCTTATCAACATATATCTATTTTTACTACTATAATAGTGGCGTCCTTCAAATACATACGCTGTGCCCCTGTATTCTGTGCTAATATTTATTTTTATTACCTTATTTTTATTTCTACTTATTTACTTCAAGCGAGCATTGAATACAGATACAGATTTACTGACAGAATTTCAGTTAATTGGCTTATCAAGACGTTTATTCAATTTTCTAGCTCTTTTTATTAATTTTACGAGTATAAACTGAATTTCGCCGCCCATTCTGCCCTCAAATGGAAGCTACGTTACTGGACTAGTATAAAAATGCATATCTATCTATATGCAGCAATTGTGCATCATTTCATAATTATATCTTATCAGTTGTCTACATGAACCTAATATAGAGAACCTTAAAATTGCGCTTGTCATTCCATTTATTGGCATCTATATAAGGAAAGTGCATTAACGTTAGAATAATAGTTTCAGATTTCATTTGAAGTTGATTGAATTAACAAAAATACTTAAAATGCCTCAAACTTACTTGACTCTACCTGGTAACATCAAAATACCTACTATCGGTCTTGGTACTTGGGAAGTAAGTTCTTTATTAATATTACGCAATATTTTTATATTATTAGCAATTTTTAAAAGGCTACAGATGAAGCAGAATTAGAGGCGGCTTTAAATACAGCTTTAGAATTGGGCTATCGTCATATAGATACAGCCTATATATATGGAAATGAACATGTAATTGGTCGTGTTTTGAAGCAATGGTTCGAATCAGGCAAACTGAAACGTGAAGATATTTTCCTAACAACCAAATTACCATTAGTTGGCGTCCATCCAGATCGTGTTGAATTCTTTATGAAGAAATCTTTGAAAAATCTTCAATTAGATTACGTTGATTTGTATTTAGTCCATGTCCCTATAGGATTTAAGTATGATATCGATCAGGATCGTCCTATATTCAACGATAAAGGCGGATTTCAACTGGAAGGACCTACTGACCATGAAGGTGTTTGGAAAGTAAGTGAGCTTATGGTCTATAAAATGGCTTAAGAGATCCGACTTAAGCAATAAAATTAATTCAATACTCCTGTAAAGTTGTTTGTTACGTTACTGAATCTATTGTGAGCTAATTTTATTATTTTAGTCAGTCTCTTAAGTTACTTTATAAACTATGCATAAACGATAAAATAAAGTTTGATTAAATTATTTTTGTAGAAAATGGAAGAACAAGTGGATGCTGGTCGTACAAAATTGATCGGTCTTTCAAATTATTCCATCAAACAGATTGAACGTGTATTGAAATGTGCACGAATCAAACCAGCCAATTTACAAGTTGAATTACACGTCTTCTACCAACAGAAGCCCTTAGTTGAATTTTGCCATAAGAAAGGCATTAGTATTGTTGCTTATTCACCATTAGCTTCACCTGCTATCAATAAAGTTTATCATAGATTTGATCATCCAGGAAAACAATTACCAGACATTTTAAATAATGATTTAATAAAAAAATTAGGAGAGAAATATTCTAAAACTACAGCACAGATCGCTTTACGTTTCTTAATACAACGAAATATCATTCCAATACCAAAGAGTGTAACAGCCAAACGAATAAAAGAGAATTTTGATGTTTATGATTTCGAGATTAGTGATGATGATATGAGGATATTGAGGGGATTAGATCTATGTGTAGAAGGGAGAATTTCCGACTTTTCCATGATTAAAGAGTAAGTGAATTTTTTTAAATTTATTCAATTCACGTCAATAATATACACTGTGAAATAGAGAAAAGTATAGTTAATGTTGTAAAATTTTTTTATTTACAGTATTGACAAACATCCAGATTACCCATTCTAATAAAATGAATTTTGAATTTACAATAACAATAAAATAAATAAACTTTCATTGCTGATCATTTCGTTTTATTTGACAGTGCTGACCAGTAAACAGTCCTCTGATCTGCCTTAATTGCCTCCTGCTTTATTGTAGAAATTCGTTAGGTTTTCTACGGTTTGAAAAATCCAGAAATGTCTATGATACTCCTGATAATTCTTCCCAGTAGAGCTGGTGTTTTCGTTCTAATTCGTCCTTTATGGCCCCTTCAGCGTCCGCATAATTAAGTGATCTCGTATGAGTCTCCAGATCCAATTAGAGCTATTTTGGCGGCATTTTTTGCTAAAGCAATCCTTCTTCTCATTTCCCAGATAGCATCCAAATCATAAAGAATACTGCGAGAAGCCTTTTGATAGACTTCTGACAGAAGTCCAACTATGAGTTCTTAGAGACATCATATTTAAGAGCTCAATATTTAGAGCTCTTCAAGACGTCTTTTGTAAGACATCAGTTTTGTGACATACATAAGTATTCTTTTTTTTTACTTCTTATTGAAATCAAAATTATGATCTCTTCAAGAACTCTCAGTAAAGACGTCAGTTTTATGACAACATTATGTATTCATTTTGAAGACTTCTCATAGAAATCAAAAACATGAGTCCTTCAAGACATCTTTTTAATGTCTTCTTTTAATGAAAATAAAATTTTTATGCGCATGCTCACAGTGAGTCAATGCGCATGCGCTTTACATATTGTTTACATATGCTTTAACCAAAAAATGAATAGAAATTATGGAAACCAATAATTTATTTATCAATCATTTATAAACATTAAAATTATTTAAAAATTTATTGTGTGGATCCAATTAATTATATGACAAATTAAGGTAATATTGTTCATTTATTAATATCTAATTTTTTTTTCCATATTTCATAACATTGTGTCTTTGTTTTGTGAGCAGAATTTTACAAAGCTAAAGGATACAATTATTTGTGACTTAATACTGAAAAATTTTATTTCAAATTTAATAGGTGATAATGACTACGCGAAAGCCTTTCGGAGAATTGTCGAAAAGCCAAAAAAATCGGCGATTAAAAAGGGACAACAATGGATCACTATTGCAACAAATTCCTCCTCCACTGCTAACGAGGCATGATGAGAATATTTTTTCTGATGATAAACAAGATACTGCTGATTGTACAAGTTTTAATAATTTCATATTACCAGAAAGTTCCATTGAGCATCAAGATGATATTATTTCTGATGATAATGGTGTTGATTTTATTCAAATGGGAATTAGTGACCGCATTTTAACTGTGAAAAATGTCGATGTTGGTTCTGTGCAAACTAAAATTATTGATCCTGATACAATTGATTTAAGAACTCAAATAGGACAATGGCAATGCCAATATAATATAAGTCAAGCGGCCACCGGATCTCTTTTAAAAATGCTTAGTAACGTGAACTCAGTTGATGAGTTGAAAAAATTGCCTAAAGATTCACGTACCCTATTAAATACACCTCAAACTACTGTCATTCGCTCCGTTAAACCTGGGGAATACTTTCACTATGGCTTAGAGCGAGGACTAATTGACCAGTTAAAATCTATTGGAATAGATAAATTTGCGAAAAATATTCTTATAAATGTTCACATCGATGGATTGCCGATTTCAAAAAGCTCGAAAAGACAGCTATATCCTATTTTAGCTGAAGTGTTTCCAAAAATTGCTGTACCTTTTGTGATTGGAATATATCATGGGTTTAATAAGCCTGAAAACTGCAATGAATTTCTCGAAGAATTTATAAATGAATACAAAATTTTGCATTTAACGGGTTTCAAGCATAATCATCATCAATTTTTTGTGGAAATTAGAGCTGTCATCTGTGATTCTCCAGCTCGTTCTTATGTGACCTATACGAAGGGACATACAGGTTACTATGGCTGCAGCAAATGTATGCAAGAGGGTGATTATCAAGATTATCGAATGAGATTTTTATCGACCAATGCACCGATACGTACAGATGATAATTTTATTAAACGTGTTAATGAAGAGCATCATCTTGGAAAATCAAATTTTGAAGAAACTGAAATTGGTATGGTTTCCCAATTCCCTGTAGAATACATGCATCTAGTTTGTCTTGGAGTATCAAAAAAAATTATAAAATCATGGATCACTGGATTTCGTGTGAATGAAAAAACATTAATGAAATTTAACCATAAAAAAATACAACAAATTTCAGATGTATTAACTTCAATAAAGAGTTGGATACCGTCAGAATTTGTTCGAAAAACTCGAGAATTAGATGAAATAGATCGATGGAAGGCAACAGAGCTGAGATTATTTTTACTATATGTGGGTTTTGTTGCTCTAAAAAAATATATACCGAAGGAATACATGTATCATTTTAATTGTTTACAATGTGCGATTAGGATTTTATGCGATGAAACTGATTGTATTAACAACAACGCGTGCGCAAAAAGTTTATTAAATTATTTTGTTGATGAAAGCGCGAAGTTGTATGGCAAAAATTTCGTGATTTACAATGTGCATAATTTAGTGCATTTACCTGAAGATGTTCTAAAATTTGGTCATTTAGACTCATTTAGTGCATTTTCATTCGAAAGTTTTTTTTATTTTCTTAAAAAAATTTTGAAGAAGGGTGACAAGCCATTGCAACAATTAAACAAGAGAATTGAAGAACGAGTTAATTGTGGTTTCAAACAAACTATTAAACAACGTTTGATTAAGCCTGAAGTAAGTAATTTTAATTTCAAAAAGTCTGAGAGAATTGGAGTTCCTTCATATGATAAAATTAACTATGGAAATTTTACACTCAGTGCTTCCCAAACTTGTGATAGATTTTGTTACACTATTAATCATGACATTGTTCGAATAAACAATATTAATATAAAAAGTAATGAAATCATATTGCAAGGACAAACGTTGACTAACTCTGAGAGCTTAAAAAATTACCCTATTGACTCGAAGTTAATTCATATAGTTAGTGGGAATAATTGGTCTGATACTGAGAATTTTAGAGCAAGTGATATTTTTAAAAAAGCTGTTTGTATACCATGTGATGATTCATTTTATTTTTTCCCTTTGATTCATTCTTCGAACTGAATGTTATTCTATAACAAAAATATTAATTTTGATATATTTTATCTAAAAATTTAAAATATTTCGAAGATATATTATTGAATTATTGTAGTTTATTAGTATATTTAATTTTTGTTATTGTATGTTTTGTTTAAAAATATTAATAAATAAAAAATTTTTTTAAATGAAATTTAATATCTATTTATTCTACACATTTTATGTTGATTATAATAATTTCAACTTCAAATTTCGCGCTGTACTACTGACATGCCATCTAAGTTTATTTGTAAGTACCAGTATACATGTAAACGGTAAATATCGGTCCAATCGGTTCATGTGTAATTTCCAGAACTCAAGAATCTTTGACTGACAACAATACATACATTTTTTAACGAAGAATTAAGGTAAATTTAATATTTTTTTAATGAATATTAACATTTTATTTTGATAACGCATGATAATTAATATTACAATTTCATTCTCATCGATATTTTATGTTTTAACACATAGTTTAAAAGAAAAGGAAAAACTAACCTCATATTGAGTTTTATTATAGTAACTTAATTTTTTTTTAAGATGTATTTCGTGGCTTTTTGTGAGGATTGGTGTTCAACGGTACCAAAAAGTTGGGTAGATGAAAATACAAAAATAATTAAATGGCCTTCTAAAAACGAAAATGCAACAACTGCTTCTAAAAAAGGAATGGACCCCAAGAGTAATTGGCCGCAGATAAAATATAAAAAGCTGCTTGGACCATACGGTACGTTCCCTATTATTGTAGCATATTAATGTTTATTATGAAAAATTAACTAAGCTAATTGATGCCAAAAACAATAATGTAATATTTTAAGCTCTATGTTGAAAGCAAAATTTATTAATTTCCATATTTTTTATCTTAACCTGAAATTTGGTACTTTTAGATACCTTTGATACGGCAAGACAAGTAGAAATGGCAGCTGTTGATTTGTCAACAAGTGACGAAACATCCTTTCTGAATATTGATAATAAGGAGGATAATCCATCAAAGCGCGTGAGGAAACTACCGTTACGTTATCGAAAATCTGAGGACTCGAGCGACGATAATGAAGAAGGTGTAGTATTTATTCAGTACATATATTTATAATAACAATTATAAATTAATTACACCTTGATCGTTTAAAATTTTTAGAGAAAGATGATAACCAAAGTAATCAGAGCCTTCCTGAAAAAAAGTTTGATTATAAGTCCACTAAAATCGTTGCCGATTCTGGTGATTTGTTCGAAACTCAGCCCTTAGATTATGATGGTTTTTCTGACGATTTAGCATGTGATAATTTGAATGACCACGAAGAGAACAATGAAAAGATATCGGTGATTAGTATTGAAACCGTTAGTAAGTATTCCACAAATCTCATTGATATAGCTGTTTTAAGTTCATCATGCTAAATTTAATAATTATTTTGCTTCTATATAGATTTACCCATTGTTCCTACCGAAGCTGATAAAAGTTTGAAAATTTCCCAAGCTCCAAAACATCTTTTTATTAAGCAAAATAATGGAAGTAATGACAATAGCAAGAACAATAATTTAACTCAACGAGACAATGCTTCTAAAGACAAGATGAGAAATGAGACCATAAATCAGAAAAACGGTGAAGAAAAAACGGCGGTTATTAACAATCATGCAACTCAGCCTGGTTTTGAGAAACATATTCAAAATACTGCCAAACGATTTGATGCGCCAGTTTGTCGCTGCTGTCGTAAGTGCGATTCAATTCTGATATTTTTATGATACCAATATAGCATTAATTTTTTATTGTTTAGAATTAATTATCTAATAGTCATTTTTTATCAATTAAAATTTTATGCAATTTCTTTTGTTTGGTTTTTAAAATAGTGATAAATCTTTTCTGTTAACAGCTGCATGTCGATTGAAGCTAGATCAAATGTCTCGAAAATTAGACACTATACTTATGGTCCTAAATTCGAATGTAACTTCAAACTCAACACAAACGTCTTCAAGCTCTGTTCTCAATGCTTTGCCTGAATTTACTCTCAAGAATATTGAATCATTGACGGAATTTAATCAAACATTATTGAATAATAAAGAAGCACATGCACAATACGTAAAAACATTTTTCCTATTTTGCGTTGGAAATAGACTTATTTTGACATAAAAAGTAGTGTGGAAATGAAATATTTCTTAACTACTTTGAGTGTAGAAATATCTAGGATAATTTATTTTTTAGAAGTTGGTAACACTTGCCTTATTATTGAAATGTCACTTTTTGACAGATATTAAAAACAGTCAATTTAAATAAAAATTTTATTTCATTTAATTCAAATTGTTTCTCCATTGCATTTTCAACAATTTCCCACAGTTCGGGTGGAGTACACGATAAGTGGTCACACATTTTCACTTAAAAATTGTAATGAAAATGGAGACTAAAACAATTGAAAATCAACTTGATGGATACTAGATACAAAAATTGAATATCGGTCACACCTACAATACCAACTCCTATAAAATTCCCTAAATTTCCAAAATTTATTTTTTTTTGCAAATAGGGTGCAAGGGGGTGCAAAATAGGAAAAATAGTATAAAAAACTCGGTTCAGAAGTCAATTCCTGCATTCGACCATTAAAAAACTCGCCGCTTCGCGGCTCGTTTTTTAATATTGGTCTCATGCAGGAATTGTCGACTTCTGAAACTCGTTTTTTAATATACTATTTCCTATTTTGCGTTGGAAATAGACTTATTTTGACATAAAAAGTAGTGTGGAAATGAAATATTTCTTAACTACTTTGAGTGTAGAAATATCTAGGATAATTTATTTTTTAGAAGTTGGTAACACTTGCCTTATTATTGAAATGTCACTTTTTGACAGATATTAAAAACAGTCAATTTAAATAAAAATTTTATTTCATTTAATTCAAATTGTTTCTCCATTGCATTTTCAACAATTTCCCACAGTTCGGGTGGAGTACACGATAAGTGGTCACACATTTTCACTTAAAAATTGTAATGAAAATGGAGACTAAAACAATTGAAAATCAACTTGATGGATACTAGATACAAAAATTGAATATCGGTCACACCTACAATACCAACTCCTATAAAATTCCCTAAATTTCCAAAATTTATTTTTTTTGCAAATAGGGTGCAAGGGGGTGCAAAATAGGAAAAATAGTATAAAAAACTCGGTTCAGAAGTCAATTCCTGCATTCGACCATTAAAAAACTCGCCGCTTCGCGGCTCGTTTTTTAATATTGGTCTCATGCAGGAATTGTCGACTTCTGAAACTCGTTTTTTAATATACTATAAGCTCACTAATTTTGGTTGATTTATTTATGGGTTTTGTTCTCTTTTACAGAAACTTTTTTTCATTAAATTTCTTTTAATTTTAATAAATAATTCAACCACCATTAATCTCCTCCAATTAATGCATCATTGTGTCATATTATTTTTTCAGACGAAAGTTATTGAACTTAGAAAAGTGGCTGATGGGAAAAAACACGTCCGGGACGTATTAGCATTCATTTTGGATAATAACTTCAGTTGTAAACTATCCTGGAGCGGTCAAAAAAAAACTATATCTGTGAAGGAAATGAACTTCGTTAGCATTCTGACAAGTAGGATTATTATCTTGAATTATGCCTGATTTTAAATTATTTAAAATATTGTTTTCAATTTTGTATGAAATGATGCTTATTCTAATCATAAATTCATGACAATTATGGGTGTAAACGTTGTTGATGTAAATGGTATAAGCTTTTTCATCCTCCATGAGGGGCAAATCACTAACAGTATGAAATTTATACTTAACAGGGAGATTATTTTACCACATTCTCAATAAAGATTTTATACTATTATAAGTAATTGAGATAATTAAAAAGGAATAATGATGGGTTAAAGATTTTTTGTTGAAGTTTAAAATTCTGATTAAAATACTTAAAGTTACAAACAGTAATTTGAAACATATTTTGTTGGAATATTAACTTTTTGTAAACAATTTATTTATCCTATTAATAAATCCTTTTTTTGAATTCAATTTAAAATTATAAGTCAAGCATAGAAGATATTAAGAATTATAAGAAATATTTTTTGTAAGAAAATCAATTTTACATCAAAAATTCTAATTGAAGGTCTTTATTAATTAGATAATATTTTTTATCTTCAAAATATGATTTGAATTGAAAGTTAAAATTGACAGTTGAAAACGATTGAAGTATTTCTTTTTATAATAATTTAATATAAATGATATGTATTCAGAAAATTTTATACCATTAGCTTATACTAAAATTGTATATCATTAGTTTATAGTAAGCAATGTTTAGGACTACTTAGCGTCAGAAAATTTTTTTCTTAGTATTATTTTGTTTTGACAAAAATCGTATATTAAAATAATTATGTTTTATCATTTTAGGCACTATCATAAAGTGTAATCCACGATGCACACTATCAGAACTTAACGAGGCGATAAAAAGTTGGCTGCAACATGCAAGTGATCGGGTTAAATATGCAAATGACAAACACCAAGAACCGTACAAAGATTAACATTATGGAACTATTTTCTTTTTTCTTTTTTGTCAATTAAACAAATAATTTTTTTTTTTTTTTAAGTACTGTTCATATAAATATAAAAACTTGTTTTATTTAAATAAGATAAAAAGATATTACTTATATATAATATAAGAACAATGCATGGTTTATATGTAATATATGCCATTTTATTCATAATATTTTGTACTTATCCTTCATTTCAATAAAAAATCTTGAATTAAATAATAAAAAAAAATTTTTTTTATACCCACGATAAAATACTACAGCTCTAAAATAAGAAGTCTTAATGTAATCATATTTGAGACTTCCAAAATATGAATTGTTTAAGAGCTCATTATTGAGAACTCAGGAAAATGAATTCTTAGGGGAGCCATTTTTATGAATCATAAACATAAGCTCTTAAAGAATTCATATTTGTGAAGTCAGAACAAAGACTTCTTTGCGAGCTCTTTTTTAAGAACTCTTAATTTATTCATAAAGCGGCGCATACGACGTCTTCAGAACTTCTTAAAAAGTTCATTCTGATGATTATTCTGACGTCCAAGTCATAAATAAGAACTCTTCCTACATTCTTCGAGAACTCATATTGCTATAGGGGTTCCTTCGCTGGCACCCATTTCAAGTTTACCTTGTTATGTTCAGGAAGCTTTTCAAGTGCTTCGGAACATTCCTAGCTCCGGAATGCTGTCTTTTCCAATGGATTTCGGTATAAGATCCTTTGAATATGGGCTCTCTCCCTAACCCATTGGTTTTCCTTTTATGTAAATAATTTAGCTCTGCAATATTGTTATAAATTATTACGCTTTGTCTTTTAATGAGTTATATGCCTTCAAGTTCTGTAAATCACATAATTAAGTAATATAATACTTAATGAAGAATGGTGGTCCTTATATTTTTAAGAGCGGGCTCTTAAATTTTCCGTTACGCCGCTGCCTCCTATAAAAGATTTGTCCAAATCCAGAACACTTACCACAATAAACATAAATTTTTTGACAAAATTTCACGTTAAGATAAAGTTATCTTACTGTTTGAAGAATTTGATGAATCATAAATTATGATTCATAATACATTTTTATGAGTGTATAGAGTAGTTACCTATGCTAAAGATTTTATGGTACATTTGACAACATTGCACAGATGTTTATTTATTTCAGAAATATATATATATAAGACTATAAAATCATATTAAGCAGCTAAGCATTCAAAAATTTCAATCGTAATTGTTAATATTGCGTCTTGATAATTGTTGGATTTATTATAGCATTCAATAATTTTTAAGTTTTTAATTGAGAGCTACTAATAGTGATTAGTGTCTAGTGATTTTTGGTTAGTTGTATTGGTATGCTTGCCAAGTTGTCAATCATCACTTAACCTCAATGTTTTGACAATGGCAATGTTTAGGGCTTTAGGTCGTAATCTTCCTTATTTACGACAACAATTCGGTGCCTTATTAGGCAATACAAGTACATCAGTAAAAATAATTTGTATTATAGTATTAATTAGTTATGGTCTATCATATTCTGAACAAGCTATACGTGTTATATCTGTAACGCCTGGTAATTTAATGCCACCATCGTTCTGGTTATGGACAGCGTTCACATTCTGTTTCCTTGAAATTCACTTTTGGGAAGTATTAGTTGATATAATAACTGTTGGTCTATGTGGGAAATTAATTGAACCATTATGGGGTCAAATGGAGATGATGACATTCTTTGCAATTGTAAATTTTGGTGTTGCTGTTATTACAACAATATTCTATTTTATTTTATATGTATGCACATTTAATACAGATTTATTATTCAGTGTACATATACATGGTTTAGCTGGTTATATAGCTGGTGTATCAGTGGCTGTTAAACAAATTATGCCCGATTTAGTTATTGTACGGACACCATTAGGCAAATTAAGTAATCGTAATATACCATTAACAGTGTTTTTTCTATCGTTGATAATGTGGGCAATCGGTTTACTTGATGGTACATACCCATCGATGTTTTTAAGTGGTTTAATTGTTAGTTGGATTTATTTACGTTTCTATCAGAAGCATAGTAATGGTAGTAGAGGTGATATGGCTGATTACTTCACATTTGCTAGGTATTTTTTTTAAATGATCTGTAAATCGATTGTATTCTCGTTTTATTTGTTTGGTGAAATTACAGTTTCTTCCCTAATGTTATCCAGCCACCAATCACTGTTGCTAGTAACAGTATTTATAGTGTATTTGTTAAAATTGGTTTATGTAAGAAAGTTGTACGAAGATACGATATGACAAATCCGATCGGTGTTGCAGTATCGCTACCCGGTAGTGATCAGCACGATATGGAACGCAGAAGGTACGTATAAAAAGTTCTAAATGATCCTAGTTGATGAAATTTGGTATATAGTCACTTAAACATTCTTTAAAATATATTTTTGTGCTTCTAGCAGCTCCTGTTATTTGGGGTAGTGTATCTTATTCTAGATGGAACAGTATATTTTTTATTGCATTTTGGAATTCTTTCACAAAATCGAAAGGAACTTTGAAAGTTTTTCAGATTTTTTTATTTTTAGTCTAATTTTAAGTTTCGTAGTCTTTGATTGAAAGATGCATATTTTTGAAGCTATAGCATTTGAAATGTTGAATTTTTGACTTTAAGTAATCGGACACTGCAAGATTTAAAATTACAGTAAAAGTTAAAATATTTGAAAAACTTTCAGGACTAGACCATGAGTCGTATTATCAAAGTCCCGTTCGATTTCAAAAATGTAATAAAAAATAAACTCTTCTATTTAAAATAAGATAGTTGGGTCCACTAACTCATATAACGGAGGTTAGTAAACTATTTTCTAGAGAAAGTTCAGGTGACACAACTTCGTATACTTTTAATATGCCATCCTATTGAATCACCCTGTATTATAGAAACCCTTTATTTTTTTTAACATTAATTACCTGCATTTACAGACAAATCGCCTTGAAAGCCCTCAGTGAACGGCTATCGAAATCACACATGTCCAGTGATAAACAACCGTTGATACCAAAAGTGGTAATTCCACCAAATCTAACACATGTACAATCATCGAGTCATCATCAACATCATCATCATCATCATCATCAAGAACAGACAGTTGTGGAGATCAACGCAATAACTCCATCACCACCACCACCACCAACGCAACAAATCCCCAAAACTCACACATCAAATTAAATTATTCAATAAAAATCTATTGATTGTTACTTTATTTTGTAAAATATTGTCAAATATATATTTAGTTTGTATTGTTCTTCTATTTATTTACTTTTATTTTACAAATTAAGAAGAATTGCACATAATAATCGATCGCACAAAGTAACAATCCCTCTAATTAAAAAAAAATACAATTTTCTTATTAGAAAAAATCCAAGTCTTGTCTACAATGAGCAGTGGGCAGTGTATTTTATTGTAAATCACAATGAATCTGAGCAAAAATTCAGTCAATTTTTCGATTTAGTCGGTGTTGATGCGAACATATGCGTACCATTCCATGTTGAATTCTCACCAGTCATATACCCTGTATCAGTTCCATTATTATTTGCTAATTTCTCATTAATTAGAACATTACTGATTTGTTCATCTTTAAAACTATCCGATAATCTCTTCCGATGACTGCTTAATAATACACGTGCTGAACGTGGCGTATTCGAATTCGATTTAATCATTTTCGGTGTATTTGGTGATTTTGATAAGATTGAAACATGTTTATATTCCATATCCCAATCCATTGTTGTATTAAGTTCATTAATTAACGGTTCATGATTCTGTTCAAATACTAAAATCAAACAGTATTTAATAATGATTTTTAATACATGGGAGAAAATTAGAAAATTACCGGAAATTGCAGTCTGATCTTGTAACCTATTAATATCCGGTACAATCACTAGACTGTTATCAATACTCATATTACCACAGAAACTCAAACGGCATACAGAACGTGAATTTCGTGTTGGTGAACGTTCAATTGGCGATAAATTACAACATTTCAATTCAGTCATTTCAGTAGGACTTTCAAAATCGCCTTTTGTAATACCGTTCGTTGTTAAAATTGGTGATAATTGTATGGGTGATAGACCTGTTGATAGAGCCGGTGATGATTCAACTGATACAATCACTTTATCATCATGATCATCACATTCGAATAATTTACGATACAAAGATGTATTCAGATCGGTTTTCTGTTGATCTTCTGTGTAATTAAAGTAGGGTTTTAACAGTTCTTCCAAAGCGGCTGGTAGTATTGGCGGTAAAGTTAAAACAGTCTGGGCTGCATCTAAAATTCAACAATACACATTAAAAATCTTTATAAATATTGAAAATAATACTATCGATTGATTGTAATTTCGGTGTGCTCTCGGGGATGGTTGTTAACAGTGGCACACGTTCGATTTCTTGATTCATCGGACTAGGCACGATGATCTTTTCATTGAAGAATTTCTCGATTTTCTCCTGAACGATGGATTCAGTTGTTGGATCATGGTAGGAAACGTGCTGTGATATTGTGGCTTCATCGATATCCGCCGGTTGAAATGTTGATATCTCTTCAATATCCCAACGGAATTTCTCTTGATTCTTTATCGTTGAAAATACATTTGGACTACTGTAATTTAATTATTTTTCCAAACAAATAATAAATACGATTATTAACATATGTATATTTGTTTATTATATTACTTAAATGTAGGTAGATGTAGACGGTCGACTAAATGTGCCTCGAACGGGTTCATGATTTTCGCAAATCTTGATGGTGGTGTTGATACATTTGGTAAGAATCTGAATGGACTATCACAGCTGTTTAACACTTTATTGATGAGAGGATTTTTCGATTTTGATGGTGTCTCATGTTTATGTTCCATCTTAATAACGTATTTTTTTCAAAATTATTTGATAATTTCAAGCAATAATTATATTATATCACAAATAATAATCGTCCATACAATTCTAAAACATTGTTAAAGAATTCTCTAAATAAATCTTTGTAAATTGCTGATTAAACGAAGAAAAGATTGCTTTAAAAAAAAAAACACCCGACCGTTATCTGAGAGATTTTGAAAACAAAATTGACCGTTTTCGTTTGACTTTCCGCTAAGATTCCAGGCCCACCAACCTATTACCAATTAAATTGCAACAGCAAACACAATAAATCACTTATTTGTAAGCTTATAAATTGATTTTTAAAGAATATTATTGAAAATTTTACAATTTTAATTCATCATTTTAATAAACAATAATAATTTGTCGTTTAATAGTGACAAATTTAAATCGCCCGCCAAACATGACAACTCTGTCAAATAAAATTAACCTTAAAATTTGTTACGATAATTAATCAAAATAAGCAACAAAATTCTTTATATACTTAATATTGACTCTCTGTAATTAATATTTTAATTGTCTTAACTATATTATAGATAAATTCATTTTGGACATTTTGGTATTTTAATTTAATTTTGCGCTAATCATGCAGGTTCACCAACTTAACTGCGTATCAAATATAACAAAATGATTTATTGATTTACTCAGTAAAGCATCTAGTTTGATTTATTTACAAGATTATGTTGTAATTTTCCTAGATCAATTTGTAATTTCATCGATTTAGTTCGCAATAATCATTTAAAATTAATTCGCATATTGTTTACCTAGTTAAAAAAAATCTTTCAGTTTTGGTGTAAATATCACAAAATTGGACTCTATCTCTTTCTAACATTAAAAATGCACATTTGCTGTCTTTGTTCCGATACTGTTTTGACGTAAATATGGTGGTATTCAAATCACCCGCCGTATAGTGTAATCGTTATTTGACAGCTGACATGGGCATAACCTCAATTGTTGTTGTAATTATTAATTAAAAGATAATTAAGCAAATTTGAATAATTTATCTTAGAAATAGAGGTAATTTGGTGTTAATAATGATTTCATTGTGTTGATTGATAATTTGCTTATATTTTTGGCTTAGATGGATGAGGGGGCTCCGAAACGGGGCCGTGGCCGAGGTCGTGGTCGTGGCCGTGGTGGTCGCGGTCGAGGTCGTGGACGTGGTCGGGGCAAAAAAGCGATTAAAATTATTGAAAGTGATGAAGAAGTCGACAATACACAGGTACAAGAGACAATAGAGGAGGTACCACAAAATGATGAGTCTGTTGAGAATTCAGCACCTAAAAGTAATATTTATAAATAATTATGGTTTTATTTATGATTTATATTGATGATTTTAGTTGATTTGGAAGCGGATATATCACAATTGGAACCACCAACGTTCACAACAATCAATCGTGGCCCACCTGAGCCGATGTTGCGACTGGATTGGAGTCATAAAGTCAATTTAATCGGTGAGAAAGTCTTGAATCCGATGATACATTGTTGTGATAAATGTTTGAAGCCGATATTAATCTATGGACGGATGGTAAATTATGGAAAAAATCGATATTTTTCTTTTTTAATTTTTTGATTTTTTATATTTTTTGTAGATTCCTTGTAAGCATGTATTTTGTTTAACTTGTGGTAAGCAAGAACAGAAACAATGTCCTCGTTGTTTAGAGAAAGTGTCCCGTGTCGAACAAACTGGTTTAGGTACGGTTTTTATGTGTACACATGGTGGTACCCGTTATGGTACATCAGGTTGTCGTCGGACTTATCTATCACAACGTGATCTCCAAGCACATATAAATCATCGACATGTAACAACACCAACATCATCGACATCATCAACAACAACAACAACATCAACATCATTATCAACAACAACAGCAACAATTCAACCAATCGATGTACAACAACAAATTGAACCAGAACAACGTTTACCACTTCGTAGTAAAACAAACGATCCACGTTCAAATATACAAATTTCATCAAATCTACGGCCACGTCCAAATCAAATCCAAAGTTCTGGTGTGCGAACTAATTTAATAACAGTGCCAATACAAGATTCGGCTCCGACAGTGCATGAAACGAATACTGGACCACCACCACCACCGCCACCATCACATCCATATTATAATCAATATCCACCACAATCGGCGACTTATAATCAAACTTTGCCACCGATGCATATACCACCACCGCCACCACCACAACAACCACAATATTACGCAGCACCGCCAGCTTACAGTCCAGTACAAACGTATCAAGCGTATAGTGGTAGTGCTGCACCGACACCGCCACCATATGGGGCACAAACGGGCCCCACTAGGACTGCTCAGTACGATTATAGTTCAGCGCCGCCGCCACCGCCACCGCAATGGGCAAACAACCAACCATATTATCGATAAATTTTTTTATATTATCTTACCTTCATTATAAACATATAATTAGTAAAAAAAATGAGAGAGTTGATAAGAATATTAATTAAATACAGATAAACTAATAAGGGAAGATATCTAACAATAAATGTCTGTATTTTTGAGGGATACTTTGTATATTTTCCAATAGTATAGACAACCAATAATACATGTAAAGTTATTATTGTGGCGCCTCCAGTGTTAATATTTAGAGTTATACCTCCAACATCATCAGTCACGTGACCAATTTTCTTGCTACGTGTACACCGTGTCACAACTTTTTCGATGGAGACGTGAATTGTGTTGGAGAAGTACCGTAATTGTTGTCGTGTTTCTGTTCATTTTTGCCACATAAATTGAATTGAACGTGTTACAATAAAATAGTCGTGATATTCAACAGTGATCTAGTTTCATATTGTTAAATAATCACCCATCAAAATGGGCAGTAAGTAGATTAAATTTGTTATTTTTTATAAGCAAAGTCTAACCTCACAACAATATTTTCAATATAATTATTGTTCATTTATTGATTTATTTGTGATTCTTATTAAAAGTTATTAAATATTACAATTTGTTTTGTGTTCCAGTAAAATTCTTAGAAGTTATAAAACCGTTTTGTAGTATTTTACCGGAGATAGCGAAGCCAGAAAGGAAGGTAAGATAAGCGTGAAAACACCGCAAATCATCCGTAATTAGCCCTTGATTAACAATAAAAATACGGATATTAAACGAAAATTTACAAATTTTACAACTTTTCATTCAATAATCTCCAACAGCTGTTAACTGTAACCATTCGTATAAATAACAACGTGTACTACTTTTGGTCATTTACAGATCCAATTCAGGGAGAAAGTATTATGGACAGCTATTACTCTATTTATTTTCCTCGTCTGTTGTCAGGTAATTTCATTATTAAAATTAATAAAGCTTTGAAATATTTTAAAATATTTGTATATTCAGATACCGCTCTTTGGTATAATGAGTTCAGATTCCGCCGATCCGTTCTATTGGATTCGTGTTATTTTGGCATCAAATCGTGGTACATTAATGGAATTGGGTATTTCACCAATTGTTACATCCGGTTTGATAATGCAACTGTTGGCTGGTGCGAAAATTATTGAAGTTGGCGATACACCTAAAGATCGAGCTCTATTCAACGGTGCTCAAAAATGTAATAATAATCACCTCCCAACTATTTAATTTATCTCATAAATATTTTTTTTTCCTAAATAGTATTCGGTATGGTGATAACAGTGGGTCAAGCTATAGTATATGTGATGACCGGTATGTACGGTGATCCAGCTGAGATTGGTGCCGGTGTTTGTCTTTTAATTATAATTCAATTATTCGTCGCCGGTCTTATTGTATTATTATTAGATGAATTATTACAAAAAGGTTATGGTCTAGGCTCTGGTATTTCGTTATTTATTGCAACAAATATTTGTGAAACAATCATTTGGAAGGCATTCTCACCAGCAACAGTAAATACAGGTCGTGGTACAGAATTTGAAGGTGCTGTTATAGCATTATTCCATCTATTAACAACACGTCAAGATAAGATACGTGCATTACGTGAAGCATTCTATCGTCAAAATCTACCAAATTTAATGAATCTATTAGCAACAGTTTTAGTATTTGCTATAGTTATATATTTCCAAGGATTCCGTGTAGATTTACCGATAAAGAGTGCACGTTATCGTGGTCAATATTCAAGTTATCCAATCAAATTGTTTTACACATCAAATATTCCAATTATTTTACAATCAGCTCTTGTATCAAATTTGTATGTTATTTCACAAATGTTGGCTGTTAAATTCCAAGGGAATTTCTTGATTAATATGTTAGGTGTATGGGCGGATGTTGGAGGTGGTGGTCCAGCTAGATCGTATCCAATTGGTGGTTTATGTTATTATCTATCACCACCAGAAAGTGTTGGACATATTTTAGAAGATCCAATTCATGCATTATTATATATAATATTCATGTTAGGTTCATGTGCATTCTTCTCAAAGACATGGATTGAAGTATCTGGTAGTTCAGCAAAAGATGTTGCAAAACAATTAAAAGAACAGCAAATGGTAATGCGAGGACATCGTGATAATTCAATGATACATGAATTGAATCGTTATATACCAACAGCCGCTGCATTTGGTGGTTTATGTATAGGTGCATTGTCTGTATTAGCTGATTTCTTAGGTGCTATCGGTTCTGGTACAGGTATTTTGTTAGCTGTTACAATTATTTATCAATATTTTGAAATCTTTGTTAAGGAACAAAGTGAAATGGGTGGTATGGGTTCATTATTATTCTAAATTATCATGTTTTTCTTTCTTTCAACAGATATTGATAATAAGAAACAATGTAGTAGTAATATCAGAATATTTTTGACTGGTATTGTGATTTTTTTTTCATATATTGATACAAATACCAATTATTAAAGTCTATTAATTTAAATTAAATTAAAATTATTTTTACCTCGTTTATAGATGTTTTAATAATTGGTATTTATTTCATGAACAATAATCGCTTATTTGAAGCGATGTTTTTTTACGGAAACAATTAAATTATCAATTTGTACATTTGCGTCATACTTTTCAAATAAAATAAGGGAACGTTTTTCTTTTGTGAGTGGTGAAACATAGTAGCAGACTTTTCTCATATATCTTCATCATTCAACATGATCCTTTTTGTTGCTAGATTGTAATTTATTTTAAATACAATAAATTTCATTAATTGTTCTTTAATAAAATGTGAATTTTTCTAATTTTCTAGACCATCTTTTCTTCTGACGTACAAAAATCTTCCCTAGAAATCCTGCATTCTTCCTTTTGATTTCGGTTTAGGTAAGTAGCATTTTCATATTTCTAAATCAATCAAGATATTTATGAAATAACGTCTCAAAATTGGCTAAAATAGCTAATTGCAGACACCCAGTTTTAGTGTAAAACTGGAATTAAAATGCTGAACATGACAGTTTTAAATTAACCATTTAAATTTTATTGAGAAATTTAGCGAAAATCATTAATTAAACACTGTGATACATACAAAATTGAGGAGAAAATAATTTAATCACTTGCAGTACTAGGTGCTGTACTATTAAACAATCGATCTTTAATCATTTGTGCCATTAAACCGTGAATAATCTCAATTGTAGTCTTACAACTATCTTTTGTTGCTTTCAATAATTTATCTTCGGTGCGTTTTTCATGCGGATCAGCACCACCAACTATAAAACCTCCCCTTCCTTTAATCAAATTCCAAATTATTTTAAATAAAAATGTAAAAATAAAGTGTAAATATACCAATGGCAGCTTCAGATTGTTCCAAT
The DNA here is from genome assembly GCA_039776855.1 of Mylabris sibirica. Classification (NCBI taxonomy): domain Eukaryota; kingdom Metazoa; phylum Arthropoda; class Insecta; order Coleoptera; family Meloidae; genus Mylabris; species Mylabris sibirica. The sequence continues at coordinate 12,703,632 of CM077843.1, read as the reverse complement.
TTCTCCGACAAATCGAAAATCTGTCCAGTTGTATAATCGGCATTCGTTAATAAACTTGATGATGATAATGTATTCACCCAATATTTATTCCATAATGAATCCAATAATCGTCGATCTAATGATGATTTAAAATAAGAAACATCTAATGAATAATATTGTTTACAATGTACACCGAAATCTTCGATTTTATTCAATGGTATTGTTTGGTATTCTGACGGTTCTTCATTGGCCGGTTTATAACCCTTAAAATATCACAAATTTATTTTATTTATTGCAAATTATAGATAAATAAATACTTTAGGGTAAGTTCGAAAGGCGCCTAAACAAACTTTTCCAGCTGAAATAGTGCGTACTGGATCGATGACGATTGCGACGAATGGTTCTTGAAAGTTTTGATTCAACATTTGTGTACTAACATCGATACCAGATAACCAACAACCATAACCTGGATGACTATGGTACCATCCTATAGCGTTCTCTTGTCTACCAACCTGTAACATTGAAATATTCCTCAGCTTTTTCTCCTTTTATGTAATTATTTAATTACCAATTTGGCTGCCTCTATATAAGAACTCATATATTCATAGGCTTGGGCTTGGGCATTTACACGTGTCTCTGTACCCTCTACAGGTAACGCAAATGAATCCATTACAAACATTGTATTACCATCGACTTTACCCAAAATCAAGCCCATTACTTCTAATGTACCACCGGATCTGGCATGCATCACCATTTTCAATAGAGCCAAAGCGGAGATTTTTATATCTTTGAAGAAGTGAGGGCTAAAATCAGTTAAAAAACTAGTTATTTTCGATTGAAACTAGAATTAGAAGAATTACTCTTTTTCCCATGGTTTTGCAGCTAAAATATCTTGTTGCTGTTGTCGATCGTATCTGTAAATTTCATCGACTGAATTTACAACTTCCATTTTATTCGCCATCTCCCAGTTTTTCATTGCGGTCAATATTTGTGTTTCTGACGTCCCCGGTTTCGACATTTTTTCAGAACTAAAAAAGTGGGGTTATGTTAATGAAAATTATAAAAGAAAAATTCTATATCATTTATGCGTAAATATTACATTGAACTTATTATAATTTAAACCAATTACTTACATTTAATTAATAGTAATTAATCAAACACAAAAATAATTAATATTAGTCAAGTGTTTTTCTGTAGTTGTGAAAAGTATCGTCAGAGGGCGGATAAAAATGTCAACATTTCAGCGGCGCGAAATTTGAAATGACTGAAGCTTGTTTTGTATGGAAAAATAAAATAAAAGTCGAACAAATAAAGTAAATAATTTTTTTATTAATTCTAATAGTTGTATTCGTCTAGAATTGGTGGACAAGTGCAAACTAAATGTTTATCACCATAGATATCGTCAATACGGGCGACGGTGGGCCAAACTTTGGTTTCAGGACGGACGAAATCGGCAGGAAAAGCAGCTTGTTCTCTACTGTAAGGCCGTTCCCAATCACTATTAATCACTTGTAATTGTGTATGTGGTGCCATTTTCAATGGATTTACTCGACTATCTAATCGTCCCTCTTCAACATCCTTAATTTCTTGTCTAATTGATATTAAAGCATCACAAAATCGATCTAATTCTTGTTTATCTTCAGATTCTGTTGGTTCAATCATTAATGTACCAGCAACTGGCCATGACATGGTTGGTGCATGAAAACCATAATCCATTAGACGTTTTGCAATATCGACAGCTTCAATATTTGCACTTTTCTTAAATTCACGTACATCAATAATGAATTCGTGTGCAACTAAGCCGGATGTTGAACTTTTAAATAGAGTGATATAATATTCTTCAAGTATTTTTGACATATAGTTGGCATTGAGAATTGCAACTTGTGTTGCTTTTCGTAATCCTCTTGGACCCATCATTTTGATGTACGCCCAAGAAATTGGTAGAATTGCTGAAGAGCCAAATGGCGCTGCACTGACAGCACCATACGTTGATACCTCACCATTTGGAACAACAACCGGATGTCCGGGTAGATATGGAGCTAGATGTGATTTAACACCAATCGGTCCCATACCTGGACCACCACCACCATGTGGAATACAGAATGTTTTGTGTAGATTCAAATGTGAAACATCACTACCATAATCACCAGGTCGACATAAACCAACTTGAGCATTCATATTCGCCCCATCAAGATAAACTTGACCGCCGTTCTTATGGATAATATTGCAAACATCAGCAATGGTTTCTTCAAAAACTCCATTAGTTGATGGATAAGTAATCATCAAACATGATAAACGGTCACGTAAATTCTCAGCTTTTGCTTTCAAATCGTCAACATCAATAGTACCATCATGTTTCACACGAACAGGTTCAACTTTCATGCCAGCCATCTGTGCACTTGCCGGATTTGTTCCATGTGCACTTACCGGAATCAAACAAACATCACGACATTTCTCACCTCGTGCCTCATGATAGCATTGGATCGCTCTCAAGCCAGCGTATTCACCTTGTGCTCCACTATTCGGTTGGAAACTGATACGATCGTAGCCGGTGATGGCGCATAAATCTCGTTCCAATTCATCAAACAGTTGGTGATAGCCTAAAGTTTGGTCTAGTGGAGCAAATGGATGGATATCGGTGAAATGTTTGAATGAACACGGCATCATCTCTGTTGTAGAATTCAATTTCATCGTACACGATCCTAGAGGTATCATTGAATGAACTAAGGAGATATCTTTATTCTCTAAAGTTTTCATATAACGAACAATTCGAGTTTCAGAATGGTGAGAATTGAAGACTGGATGCGTTAAGTATGATGATGTACGTCTAAAATCGCTACGAGTTATGGAGAGTTCACGTACTCGTGGATTTTCCAATAAATCTTCAACAGCATGAGAACAATCGAAAGTATAAAAAATATCGTCAACATCTTTAAAAGTGGCAGTTTCATCTAAAGCTACCCCTATACAACCATCATCGTAGTAGCGGTAATTAATTTTCATTGAATTAGCACGACGTTTAACTTCTTCAGCTCCAATTCTCGGCTGAATCTTTACAGTATCGAAGAAATATTCGTTCAATACTTTATCACCAGACTCGTGTAATCCTAACCGTAATACCTAGAAAAGTAAATTATGATTCTATCAAGAAGATGAAATTTTTTTGAATTTTTCTACCAAAGTTAAATTGTGGATTTTTGTAGCAATATCACGTAAACCCTGCGGCCCATGATAGACGGCAAACATTGCAGACATATTCGCCAACAAAGCTTGTGCTGTACAAATATTACTTGTAGCTTTATCTCGTCTTATATGTTGTTCTCTAGTTTGTAAAGCTAATCGGTAACCATCTCTACCAGCAGCATCTCTTGTCACGCCAATCATTCGACCTGGCATCAAACGAACCAACGCTTGATTGCATGCAAAGAAACCAGCATGCGGCCCGCCATAACCTAATGGCACACCTAAACGTTGCGATGTACCAATGGCAATATCTGCCCCAAACTCACTGGGTGGTCGTAATAGTGTCAAACTCAATAAATCGGTTGCACAACACACTAAAGTACCTATGAAGATAATTAGATTTAATGGTAGGTAGAAAACGTTGAAAAATTGAGTTAACTACCATGAGAATGAGCGTTTTCAACAATTTCACTGAAATCTAAAATATTTCCTTCAGTGTCCGGATATTGGAATAAAACACCAGCCACATCATGATTTGAGAAATCGGCTTTACTGATATCGACAACTTGTACGTTTAAACCTAGCGATGATAATCGTGTCTCAACTACAGAAATTGTTTGTGGATGAAGTTTATCAGAGAGGAGCATCTTTTGTCTTTTATTATGACGATAACATAATGATAGTGCTTCAGCAGCTGCTGTTCCCTCATCGAGTAGGGAAGCATTAGCAATTTCTAAGCCGGTCAATTCAGCCACCATTGTCTGATAATTTAAAAGACCTTCAAGACGTCCCTGCGCCACTTCAGGTTGATAAGGGGTGTATTGTGTTGTCCATCCGGGATTTTCAAAGATATTACGCATTATTGTGTGTGGTACACAACAATTATGGTAACCCATACCGATATAAGATCGCCAAATTTGATTACGTTCAGATATTTTTCGTATACGATTGATTAATTCATATTCGCCTATAAATGATAAACATAATTTAGATAAGAATTTGTGTTATTTATCAAAAGACCCCCAATGGTCTCTTATCAATTTGACCTTTTAACAATTATGAAAACAATTAAGAAATTGTTTACTCACCAACGGGCTCTTCTATATCAAGTGGTCGATTTAGAACAATATTTTTCGGGACGGCTTTTTCAGTTAATTCATCTAAACTCTGAAATAATTCGACCAAAAAATAAACAATTTTCTTTATAATTACAAAATTTACCTTAAATCCTAATATATCAAGCATTTGAATAATGTCACTTTCACGAGGCCCGATATGTCTACTAGGAAATTCGTCTTTATGCGGGAATAGAGGTCCTTCTGGCCTGATTGCACTAGCACTAGCACTAGAATATCTTAAATTTCTGATTGTTGGCATTAATTGCCTTGTATGTTTTATAATTTTATACATTTTTATGTTTCTTTGACAAAAACGATTTGGATTTTTATAGAGGAGAAATTGATTGCTACTAAATAAGAGATTAGTTTGAATTTACAATTTTAATAAATGTCGTCGGTCAGAGGTCGAAAATTGACGATAAGTTGTTGATAAGACGTTACTTGTATTAATTTGGAATGTTAATTATAGTCAACGTTAATTCGTATTCTTAATTAAATACACTGGTAGAAATCCAGTAGAAGATCATCCTTTTTTTGGATTGGGAGCATGCTAGGAGCATGTACTTTTTTTGAAGTGGCATTAGATTTAATGCTTTAAAACTGGCATTGGAGCATTTAGATTTTAACATAGGTAAAAGTGTTTACTTTGGCACTGTAGAGAAAGACTTCGAAACAAGAAAATTTTGTTTATTAAGTCAACTGGCTATAACAATCTTAAGGAAATATATATTATTTGCTACAATTCTTATTTTAATAATTATAGTAATAATAGTAATGATGTCTTTAAAACGGACTTTGCACAGCGCAAAAACAGCATATCAACAATTGTAATAAAATGAAAATATTTTGAAAAGATCATCATTTCTAAACACATTTACCTTTAAATATATGTAGGTATATATGCAAAAGAATTCTAAAACTCTTCATTTTGTTCAAGAAAAGCATCGTTTTAGATTTCTTCTGCTTACAGAGCAGTCTTTATATTGAAAATTTAAGCATTTAGAAAACAACCAAAACGTTTGCAAAAAATTGGCTTATCTGTCATTTTTTGTACATGCCTAATTTCAATGGTACCTCTTTATTTTGACGTGAACTTAACGTTACCGGGAATGGATTGAAGATGCGATTTGGTGATTTCGGTGATAATTTGGCACCGGCCAACGCATCTAAATTTGCACTATCTTCTGATGTTTTATCAAAATTTGACGATTTTTCGTTATCACTATGTAAATCTAATGTTAAATCTTTCAATAAATGATGCGATTGTTGATCAGTGTCTTCAAAACGATTCATAAGTGCTGTTTCCGATTTGGATTCACTTGTTTCTAGCGTTGTTTCCGGAATATTTATACCACTTTTGCATTCTTTTAAATCATTCCATGTTTTACTCAACATTTTCACGTTTGAATTTAATATTAACGTGTTGTATTTTTCATCTAAACTGCGACTTTTCTCCAAAATACTTTTGTATTTCGAACCGTATTCAGGTGATTTATCATTAGTTTTTTCAGGACTTTCATCTACAACAACTATATCAACGTTTGTGTCTAATCCTTCAGATTCTTTTATTGTTTCATTAATGATAGGCGGTGATAATCTGGATTGGCATTGTAGGATTCGGTGTAGAATCAAAGAGTTCTCTTGTATGATTTGTAAAGCTCTAGCACTACTATTTCTTGTACATTTACTAGGTTCATTTTCAATTACCGATTGTTCACCATCTAAATCGGTTTGTTTAAGGCAACGTACTCTATCTTCCAAGAATTTCTCAAAATCCACACTATCATTATCATCATTGTCAGATTCATCGAAATTTGTTGCAAGACTAGTCGATGGGGCACTATCAAAAATATCACCAGTTGTTTGATTATTATCATTTAAAAAATTATCATTAACACATGTATCAATTTGTTGACATTCAGTAATTGTTGTATCTACTATAGTATTGTCATCAGTCATAAGAACATTGGAAGGATTGTCTTGAGATTTATTCTCATTATTATTATCATTACCATCATCTTCATCACTGGATGATGATGATGATGATGATGAAGCACTGGGATCATCACATAATTCAGTATCCGATGATGATGAAGAACTGTTCGTTTCATGTCTCGGTGTATCCTTCCACAATAATGTACTAGGTTGGTGTCGATTTGGTGGTGGACAAACAATACGCTTCGGTGGCTCTAAGCGTTTAGCAGACACCAAAGAACTTTTACCTAACAACAAATGATTCATGGCAACTGAAGGTGTATTCGGTGGTGGTTGTCTTGAAATTGCTGCATTAAATATAATATGAGCTTGTCGTTGACGTTGCTTTAATTTCACATATTGCTTCTTCAATGTATTTATATCAAGTATTAAACGTTCTTTTGGATAAATTTTAATTTGTTTATTATTTGGGTAGATTGTTGGAGGCACATTTGAACCCCATGGGTTTATATTATAAAGATAATGTTCACGTAAACTTTTCAATTCAGTTAATGGTCCAATTGTTACAACCGATTTTATTAATGAATTACCATCAATTAAATTCGATTCTAATAATTCTCGTGTTAATATACCCATTATACAATAGAATTCGTCAGCACTATGGACGGTCATTATACGTTCAGCTAATGTTTGCCATATTGCTAATGCTGTACGTAATAAGATCTCATTGCCTTCTAGAAGGATCAAATCCCAAACACGTAAAACTGTCGGTTGTGGTAGACAATTACAGAATAACGTTAGAAACCTAGAAAAGAAATGAGGACATTTGTTACTGTAAACAATAGGAGAAACGAGCTTATAAAGTGGGAGAGAATTGATTAAAGTTCATTTTTAAAACTTCTAATGATCAATAGAAGACTAACAAACAGATAAACGAACTTAGAATTAATGATGATATAATAAATAGACTAAGTAACTAAGAAAATAACAAATTGCTATAAAACAAGAAAATAGAAAGTAACACAATAAGATAAAATTTTGATTAATTTCAACTTAGTTTTAATTGTAACAAATATAGATATGCAAATTCACTATTTCTAAGCGTGTCTTCACTCAATTATTGTTTGTGACAGCCCATTTGGTGGTATTCTGAATAAATTTGATCTCAATCTTGTATATGAAATGATTCGAGAGCTTGCCTTTCAGTGTGTCATTATAAATAAAAAGCGAAATCAAAATGAAGATAAAGACTTGTTTAGAATTCTATCGACTATCATGGAGGATCGAACAAAAGCTTTAATAATAGACAATACAATTACTTGCAAAACAGTCGTTAAAGCTTTTTTTATAAATTTTTGATTGTTATCGACAGGTTTTCTGTAAAAAATTAACTTTAATGCCAGTAGTAGGTATTCACAATTCTCTATTAAAGCGACGGGGATAAAGTTATAGACTGATAAAAGCACCTCAACTTGAAATTATTAAATACCTGGTGGTTCACTTAAGACTATACAGTTCTTATGGCAACTCCTATTAATTGGCGAGAGATTCAAAAAAATGTTCAAGTACTTGTGGAGGTGTCTAAGGATCATTTTAGCAAAATTAGAACCTCGTAGTTCATTTCTGAGTTGGTTAAACAACCTTCGTTTTAGATAATGTCGCTCATCAAGTAATAGGAGTTTCATAGAATCGACACTCTGTATAGTTTTACTTGGATTATCCTGTTTATTCCAGAAATTTTCAAATTTGTGTAGGCGGCTGAGGGTGGAGGATATACAGTTCGCCTCGTGGGAAATTAAACTCACTCCCTTAATACTTTAATGTTTCAATCTACATTTACTAACTTTAGATTTTGTTACTTTTGTTTGTTTTTTGTTTAAATTTTTAATTGAAATCTTACCATTGCATTGTGAAGACATTTGTTAATGGTGGTTCATAACTAGTTGTACCTTCTTTTGAAGCATTCTGTAGCATGTCTAGATGACGTGATAATTTCGGTAATTTTGTACGTAATAATTCACGAAAAACAGCCATATCAACAGACAGACCACGTAGACTATCAGCAAAATACGAATCAGGTAATACACCTTCGATTAAATAAATCATCAATTTCAAGGCATCAGTTTCACATTTATCAGTTACTTGTAGTATTAGAGCTGCTAACATATTGAAACCTTGGCAATATCCTGTAACAAAGAAGACAAAGAAACGAATATATAACGGATGAGAATTAAATGAGAAATCGATCAATTAATCTAATCGGAGCATAAAGGTCGAGAAAAATGATCGGATAACGATGTAAAGAGATCAGCATGTGTCCGATTAAAGAAAATTCTCCAAACAAACATAAATCCCACAACTAGTTTTACGAGCAATTCTACACTTTATTTCTTTTATATTACAATTTCTATTCAAATAACTTGCACCTACATGATAAACTTGAACTTACCAACAGCTTTATTCCATCTAGCGTACGCTAATAAAACACGTTTCAATAATGCTTGATTCTCCTGTCCATCTTCACCACAAAATAGACTACAACCGGTACGATGCAGATCTTTAACGATTTGCACACCTAATTCAGCATCATCTGGATGCGACCATTCACTAAAACAATTCTTCTCAACTAACAACCAATTTATTTGACGATTATTCAAATGACGATCAGCTAATGTTAACCATAAACGTCGACGGAATTCTGATGGTATTCCGCCGGATAATTGAGCTACCATCTTCATAGCGGCCACCCATTGTTGGTAGCCGGATTCACCAGAAGTCGGCTGTATTGAGAAATGTAAAGTATCGTCATTCTCCGCTGTACCTAATGTGGAAGAAACAAAATAGTCATCAAACCTATTTAGAACTGAATGAGAACTATTAAGGTTGGATATGTCGGATTATGGGAATATTTAAGAGGTTTTCAATCAAGTCATTCATTGAAGTGTAGAAGCTTTGAATTTTGTGTATAGACCTATTGTTCGTTATTTATTGATTAAGAAGACCTGATAAATTGATGGTGACAAATTAGCTAGATTGATTGTGGTCGACTAATGCATATATATTATGATCAAAAAAAAGAAACCTTTCATCTTCCTATTTCCATGTCGTATTTTCTAAAGAAACATTTTAGTTAATAGATGCATCTCTCTATCTATAGCATTTCAAACGACTTTGTCTTGCTTTATGATAGAAACTTAACAATAAACAATACATGAAATTTGAATACAGAACATTGAAAATGTCGAAAACAATACGATATTGTGTAACACAAATCAAATTCTACCAGTCATTTTAATTAAAGTAATTGAAATTTTCTAAAACCGCAGATAATAGAATAGATCAAGTCTTTTTTTAATAAACCTTCTGTATCCAAATTTAGAACATGAAATTGAAAAATTTAGGACTTTATAACATTTGGTATTCTTGTTAGCTTTCAATATTTATAAAAATTTGAATTTCATCATTTTTAGAATGAAATTGATAAAGTTTGATAAGACTACAGATGGATTTTACATTTTAATTAAAGAAATCTTACAAACTGTAAGGAAGTCAACGAGAAGAAACGTTGCATGTTCACCAAAAAAATTGGGATCTTCCGCAATTAGGCAGTAACTGTAACGCCAATAACGGATACGTTACGTAAAAAACTGTTGTAGGGATATTTAATTATAATTTCAACAAAAAATGCAATGAATTCCTTCTCTTTTAATTTGCGTTGATTATGAAACTTGTGTGAAATTTAGTATTTTTAATAAATGGTTTGTAACTTCATCATATATATATATATATATATATATATACATATTTATTTACACAATAAACATATAAAGCTCCATAAATAACATCAATCTTCGATTTTTCCCCTCTCAAATATCTATATTTACTTGGTAATTACCCTTTATTAAAGCAAACAAATAGAAGGATCCAAAGTTGAAATAGTAATAAATATAAGAGAATATATAACGTTATGTTTTTTAGGGGGTTGTTTACCTGAACTAGCCCCCCTTTGTACCATCACACCGGCATTGGCAGCTTTTTTAATCGAATTCAAAAAACCACTCATGAGTTCATTGTTTTTATCTAGTTTTTCTTGTGTTACACAAATTACCGCCACCGTACCTGATGTCTTCACAACAACATCAACAACCACCACTACCACCACCACCACCGCCACAAATGAAACTGTTTGTAGATTTCCTGAACTCAGGTTGTACAATTCTAAATATTATACGCGTCTTTTTTTTGCTTCTCTTCGATGGTGGTTCAATTAAAAAATGCATCAACGTCATTAATATTTCTGTCTTATATTAATAATGAGAAAATGTCTTAGGATATTTATATGGAATTGACGTTTAGTCGACTTTATTATGAACTAGAGGACAATATTGATTGTTCGTTATGTATATATATGTATTATAGTAAAGATATCTACTCACGTTTCTGAATTTGGCCAGTGATGACGTTGCAATGTGCGTCCTGTTGGCGGCGCAAAGCGTCGCGACGCTTCAAACGACGCACCAAACTATTACCAGCACGTTCTATATGAATATTTAAATTGTTTACCAACGATTTCAATTCGTTCACATCTGGAAAACAGAGAAAAATATATAAAAATTCATCTCTAACTAGTGCTTTTATCAAAATTACAATTAGGCTGTTTTGATGCTTGATTAAGATAGCGTCCAAAAAGGTTTCATTGACGCAATCAAGTCGATTAAATTCGATTAGTTGATAAATCAATCGGTTAAATTAACTAAAAATAGAGTGGAGTCTAGCAACTGGAAAGATTGAGATCTAGAATCCTGATCAATCGGATGGACTTTGTAGCTTAAAAGTCCATCAAATAAGCTACAAAAACTCCTATTCAGGGATTCAGTAAGAAATGCAAAGCGATTGCGTTTCTGAAGGATATAGCTCGAAATCGATAAAAATTAACTGAACCGATCAGAGATTCGGTTTCGGTTTCGGCCAAAAATCAGCCGAAACTTTGGCTGCACCGAAACTGGATGTTCGTGAATTGTAGCTCTTCGTAAGGGTGGTTTAAGTTTATGTGTTTTTTTTTCTTACATACTTTAATTGTTCTTTCTTTTATTTCATTTAACACGAATTAAGTATATAACATGTAAAACCTACAGTAGATTTTAGCATACCAGCATAGATGTTTAAATAACTTTCGATTTCGGTTTCGGTCGAAACTCACACCGAGGTCGAAGTTTCGGTCGGGCACAAATCTTTTGACAATTTATTAACAAGTTCATCTAAAAATCAACGATTTATGGTAGCTAAACATTTTTAGACTAAAAGCTCACATATAAACTAAAAGCTCTTATATCGTTTCCCATTAATGATACAGCATATTATTTTTATTATTAATAAAATCAAATGTTCCCATTGTTATTGGCGCGTTGCTGTTTTAAATAAAAATATTAAAAATTTACCTATAAGAAAATTCTAGTTGTTACACTGAAGAGGGTCATGTCTTGTCCTTTAAACAATTATGCGAAAAGCTTAAGAATCGCTGCTGTAAGCCACATATATTTTAAACTTCTTATGAATATGATAATAAGCGACTAATCTAGATCATTCGAAATATTGATTTTAAAAAATATATGAGTGCAAAACAGCTCCTTGGTTTCTCCTAAAGCAAATTTACTTTATAAAATAATAGGCTAGACAGTTTTATCGACATTTGAGATTTTATAAATAGATGAAACGAAACAGAAAAAAAAATAGATCAAAATTTTGTGTAGTTGTACTCAAAATGCGGGTAGCGGGTAGATAAACAGGTGTTGATTATAGTAGAAAATCAATTTTTTATTTCAATCAAAAAGTGAGTTATCTGCACCCTTCAACCATATGGTAGTTTAATCTAAGCAATCAACAATCACTCACCTTTTTCACGCAAATCATCCATTTCGAATAAGAGACTTCTATTTGATTTCACTGATGTTGTTGAATTATAATCTGTACCAGTTCCATAATGATAATTACTGTAAATTTCAACAAGTAATTGATGTAGCAGATTTGAGGCACGTCTTTTGGTCAAATCATGTGGTTGCATCGATGATGATGGTGATGATGATGTTGTTGATGATAATGTTGATATTGAAGGCTTCAAATACAAATCTTTGAATAAAAAATAGATCTTGTCTTTTTTTTTCGTTTCGTATTTGTCTATAATTGTACTCAAATTGCGTTCAGATTTCTGCCAACTTAAACAGATTGACATTCTTCCACATTAATTAGTCAGCAAGGATTGTGGTTGTTGTTATTATTGTTGTTGTTGTTGTTGTTGTTGCGACATTTTAACACTAAAACTAAACCATTTGTCGTTGTTTTGTTGTCGTTAAATTAGGGCGATAAGCGATATCCGCTACTAACTTAGATATGTAAAAATAATGTATAATTTTACTATTTTTTCCGTCTATATACATATAGGACTTTAGTTGTATCGTTCTATTATCAAATGTAAATTAGTTGTGGTTATATGCGGTTAGTTTGAGAAGAGAAATTGATAAGGATAATGAATTATTGTGGGGAATATTAAGCGAGGAAAGTCAATAAAGTGGAATCAATTAAAAGTGACTATATGCTACTATACTACTGCTTTTGATGCAATTAATCGAAAACCAGGACCGGATTTGGGAATATCTAGATTAGACAAAGAAAATTAGCTTTTTATTAGTTATAGTAACTAGAAATTGATTTCCAAAATTTTAACCCTTCTGCTTCTTCAATTGCTCTCAGGAGCAGAAATTCATTCGATTTTCTTACATAAATGAATTGTAAATTTTCTATTTTGTAATGTTGCCAGCTTGTATTTACATAGGCAACCATGATAACACTGTGAAATAAAAATTATACTAAATCTTACGATATACTATAACTATTGTAATTTAGACGACTTAACTTAATCATAATCATTAATTTTTGGATATTTTTCTGTTGATGTTCTAAGCCCATATTTATCTAAAAATTAAGGCTAAAGTAACGTCAATGCATTATATGATGCTCAGTAGTTGCTCCTAGGTTTTATTACCAATCCACATAAGCTACATCACTCACTGGAAAAAATGTCCAGTCTTTTGAAACACCACGGCACCCCCTAACCTCTAGTTGAAAGTGTTTCAGCTCGCATTTAAGTTAAGGTAAGGTTAAGCCCTCAAACATCCGCGTATCTATTTTTCTAAGCATTTGATGAAGTTTTTGGTGTGGTGGTCAAGGATAACCTTAATAGCATGTCAACCTCTCCACTGGTGGACCTTGGTTTTAGGCAGCGAGGGCTTAACCAATACCAAGTGCTGCATGGCTCAACTGACGGCGGGCCTATGAGTTGACATGTTGACCATGGACTTTGTGGTGCATGACAAGATGTCAGTTTACAGGCTCACTAATATCTCACTAGTGGTGTAAACTGATACTAGGAGGAGTGATGAACCGTGTGTCAAGGGAGAGCCTTACATGCCGGAGGTTGGATACGGTCTCGTGGGGATAGTGGTTGAAAATACTATTGGGGTAAGCGGATTAACGACCCTTTGATCTGGTACATTAGAATGATGGCAGTAGCGACCTCAGCGGCAGGTGAGCTGCATCACAAAAAAGTTCAGGTGATAATCAACATAGTCAGTAGAGGTCTGCTAGGTGGTCTTCACCAAACTAAAGTGCCTGAGGGCTATGTAGCTTCGAGCGAAATTGATAGCTAGATTTTATTACATCAGCATCGATGCTCGTCGTATCCTGGATCCTGTGCTAATAGTGGTCCTTTAAGTTAAGCTTTGGAGGCAGGTATTAGACCTAAAACTATTCTTCTTCTGATTCCTGTAGTAAGGTTCAAATATATTCTATTGTTGATTCCTTTGTTTAAGTACTAAATGGAGATATCTATGGTATAATTAATTGATCCAATTACTTACTCTTTGGTACTCTTCTGTAAGCACTTCTAAACGAATCTGAAATTTAAGGTCTTCTGAAATATCAATGATGTATATTGAGCACTATTCTATAACAAGTAATTATGTTTATTTTGGAAATTAGTGATCCTTATCTTTAAATATAAAATTGCAAAATACTCTTCGATTTTAACAAGAATAGAGAGTATACTTGCTGAATATATGGATATAGATGAAGATTTGTTTGCAGAATGATACGCAATTATGAATATAGATTAAAATGTGAAGATAACGATGATTCACTGCAGAATATCCATCTGAAAATTTCTGCAATTTTCCATCTTTCTATTCAAATGAGTAACTGAAACATGATTCATATTTAAATCAACAAGGAAAAAGAACGTATCAGAATTTTCACAATTTTTACTTCATTATTTCCTCAGACTAACAATAAGCAAAAACACTTGTAACAAATAAAAAAAATTTCCTGGTCTTTCTTAATATGTTGATTATAACATAAAACAATCTCCAGTAAGGTGGAGTATTGAATTTATGTTAATTCAATGATTCAAACTTAGTAAACAGAAATACAAAAAAAAATGCAGGTGTTTTGCTTATGAATGAGATTTATGATCATTTACAATTTGGTAAATAACAAATTGAATCATCTTAATGTATTACTAACAAATTTCATCATCAACATTATTATAATAGGGAATAAAATTAATAAAAAATTCCGTTTTGCTTTATTTCAATATATTTCCATCGATAATAACAATATACAATGGCCCAAAATGATCATTTAAGCTGAGCTACGACACAACCTTAGAGATATCATGTTGTTGTCTCCTATAAAACTACAAATAACAACATTTATAACAAATATTTTTAAAAGAATAATTAAACAATATGCTGCAAAATGATAATTAAAATAATTCCATGAGAAAAATTATAACAGATGTTAAAATATTTAGTGATTTATTCTTGGTAAATGCCGACAAAATGGGTGGAGACAACATTCATACTACAATTTTTTTTTTTTTTTTTTTGATTACTTGACCTATTCTACAGATCATGTAAAATCTAATTATCATTATGCAAAATCATGAAGATCTGTTTTATTTATTTAATTATTTATTTATGTATTTAATTTAATGATTAATATGATAGACAGTATTTGAAATTAAAGAATTCTACAAAGGCACGATCTTCTGAATCTGGAATTATGCCAAACATAGATCAGCGGATTTTCAATTTTATAGTGTATAAACTGACTTAAGAGATTGACTAAAGTAATAAAATTAGTCCATAATAGTTTCAGTATAGTCTGTCGGTTTTTCTAAGAGAATGACTAAAGTAATAAAATAAAGTCAAGTATATTCAACAATGAATGTTCAATTTAAATTCCATTTTGTAAAAATCCCTTGTAAACACTCGTCTTTACCTGCTTTGTTCGAATACTAATCAGATGGTGAAATTTTCGGTCCTTTTTTTGATTTATAATTCTATGAGGTGCTACTTTCAATTGAACATTCATTGTTGAATATACTTGACTTTATTTTATTACTTTAGTCATTCCCTTAGAAAAACCGACAGACTATACTAGTAAACAATTTGACAGTGATACTGAAATATTGCCACTTGTTACTGTTGTAAATTTCATAAAGTCACAGCTATGAAGAACTAGAGGTTTCAATAAAAATTTGCAAAATAGGTCGGTCTTCCACAGAGAAGATATTTTTTTCACAAATATTTTGTATTTGTTTAAAATAAAATTAGTATGAAACGCGAAAAGAAAAATTGTACAAAGTGAATTATTAACTAATTAATGAACACTTAGAAATAAGTCGTAGATAAAGTATAGTATACAACTCGCTATAATGAGTGCTTATTATTACCTCGAATGATTACAACACTCGCTCGCTCATGTTTTAACTTTCATTCTCGGTAATAACAGTACTCATTATGAACTCGTATAGTATATCACAATCATGTACACAAGAAAATTAATGTATTAATTATTAGATTATAATTAAATCAATAAGGGACGATTTCACCAACTTCAGTTAAGCGTAATGAACAGTTAAAAAGAAGCGTATCGTGAAAAATTTATAAAATTTACAACAGTAACAAGTAGCAATATATACCCCCATTGTTGACTAATTTTATTACTTTATTTACTAATTTTATTACTCATTGTGTTGCAGTCAAATCGACTAAATTTGCCCGTGTGCGTTTGTAGAATTTTTGATCGTTTTATTTTTAGTTGTATGATAAAGCCGACAATTCGATTTTCCTTGTCAGATAATTATGTTCGTTGCATTAACAACTCGATGAACAACCCAATAATCTAACGATAATTTGAATATTTCTCATGGGGTTATATATGTATAGGAGTGCATAAATTACAATATCGATATTGTCATTTTACAATAGATAAACTACTGAAATTGGGTGAAGAGGATTATTGTAAATAGGACATGTTTCAATTTTGAAACAACCCTTAGTTATAATTAATAATCAACCCTCATTCTAGCCCTTAACAAATAAAAATCATTGGTACAAAACCAAAATACATCGATTATGTATACTATTATAGGATTTGTTTTTATTATTTATCAACTCACAGACATCCAATTTTAACAACTATGCTAAATGTAACAAGAGGCACTGTCATTGCGAATATTATACTTTTTTGGAGTATTTTTTTTTTACCAAAAAAATCAGACAGTACCGTGCCCTAGGCAGTGGAATAGCACACCGTTTATATTGCTGCTCATTTTTTCAAAACAAACAATTAAAACAAAAACAATCGATTTACATATCACCGAAAATACCGGCGAATGTTTTACGTAGATTCTTCATTGTATCTTCCGTGTCTTCAGTGAGTGTCTGTTGTTGACTGCCTTGCCTCTGGAATGGTCTAGGTGGTGGATCTGGAAGACGGCCACTACTTGCGCCACCACTGCTACTCACTGTGCTCGTCTGAGAAGCTGAATTTCATCATTATTAAATGTTTGAATGAAAGGATATCCGGACACATTACTCGATTCAGCGTGCGAAAATTGGCAGTTTTCAAACATTGATATCTCGCTTGTTTTTTAAGATATTGGAAAAAGTAAACGTGCGTTGGATAGAGCATTTCAAGGTGCATGCACTACAGCTTTTTATTTTGGAAAAATATGATAAAATCTTGAATGGCATAGAAAACTTTTCGATCATGCTTTTTTCGTGCATTTTCCTTCATGATTGACTAAAACTTAGCCAATAATATTGATTTTCAATAAATATCACTTAAATTTGGATAACAAATTGCAAGAGCTTTGCAAGTCTTTAAGAATTTATTCGATAGGCTTGTTAGTTCTCCGATAACTGAAGAAAATTTAAAAAAATTCAACGTTTGCATAATTTTCCGGAGCTAACGTTAGAGAAATGGTCATGAAGCACGCTTAAGATCCTATGTTGAAAATTAAATGAGTTTCATGATAATTATTGAATCGATGTTTAACAATTGACAATTTTTGTACACCAAATCGAGTAATGTGCCCGAAGGTTCTTTAAGTTGGATATTGTTCAAACCTTGGCTATCCCGCCGACCGATATTTGATAGTGATGGATGATGATCGGAAGCACTTTGTGGTGGTGTTTCTGAATGTGTTAAACTTGTCAAACTACCCAAAATACCTCTAGCACCACCACCAATTGATGATTGTTGCTGTTGTTGTTGTTGTTGTTGTTGCATTCCTCCCCCTATCGGTTCTTCATTAGGTGGTGTTTTTGGTCGGCATATGGCCTGCATTCTAGCAACAACTAAATCGGCAATATGTCGACGATCCTCCTCTTGTGAATCACCCAATAATGTTAATGCACTATCATTAACTTCAATAATATATTCACGACCATCTTTACCAACAACAACTTCTAATGCACAAATATCTAAACCACCAAACAAATCAGATACTTCATCTATCCATTTACGATAACGTTCTGGCATTGAAATTTGTTCCAACATTGCTGAACCAGTATTTGTCTTCCAACATCCAGATATTGATTTACGCATAAATGCTTTATAATTTATACCAATTTTCTGGACGTGTATGTCATATTTTGAATCAACATATGATTCAACTGTACAATAAGTATTAGCAACAGCCACAACACTAGCCATATCTTGGAAATCGTTTATATTGTCGACTTTCACTTTACCCAAACCACCATGGGCGTGACCGATTTTTAATACAACTGGAAAACGAGGCGCCGTTATCTGGAACATCCGAAAATTCATAATAATAATAATAATAATATTACAATACTATACAGGGTGTACACTCACGAGCACATAAAAGAGACCACTTTCTGTGCGACTGTGTAAAACCAGCTTTCGAGAGCAGTCGTCTCAATTTTAACTGGTCAGAATTTGGGAAGAGAGTTGTCCAATCGGAACAAGGGGTGGATGGAGTTATTGTCACTTCTCCATATTTACGAAATTTCGACAGGAAATAGAGTAGCAAAACGGGCAGGTAACAGCTTGTAAATTATAACTTTCTTTAAAGAGGGTGGTTCTACAAAATTTTGCTATGGCGGAAACTGGCTACAGCACTTCCTACCTCTACACCTTCTTCCGCTGACTAGAGAAGGAGCCTGACGCACACGAACCGAAAAACATGATATTCCTCACTCAAGAGTCGGTCTCTTTTATGTGCTCGTGAGTGTACAACCCTATCTCGCTTCGTAATTGGCCATGCCTCTGGGTTACGTAGCGCCTAACTTGGTTCGTTCGCTTGTCTTCAATTGAAAAATACGTCAACAAATAAACCAAGCTACGCTCCTACGTAACCTAACGTATTATAGCCAACTGCCAAGTGAAATACTGTGGTACACCCTGTAGTACAACATAACAACTAAACATTGATCGAATAAATTTATGGAATCTAATTAATATTGAACGAAACTCATTTCGTATGGTAATTTATGAATGGTACATTGATTGTACAGAGTGTTTCATGTTTCATCATAAGAGAATGCCCTATTTCAAAAGTAAACTACACCCTCTAACTGTATGATTTTAATTCTAAAACATTATCCATACAGAGTCTTGAAGCTTAATCCACTTTTGAATATCACACAGCTATCTATTTTAGAATTTCGGTAGTAAATTAGCGTCAGAGATGACGTATATCCTGGTATATATTTACAATTTTAATCGTTATAAACGTCACTCGTTGTAAAAGGATAGAAATACACATTCAGGTTCTATTCAAATTTGAAAAAGGTGTGTAAATAAAAAAACACTTGTCTGTGGTTCTGGTCAGTCTGGTAAATATATTCGAGAACATCTTAAAGTCGGTAATTAAATGACGTAATGATCCGAAAATTTGCTCGTTTAAAACCACCAAACCTTCATTTATAGTTTAGCTTGGTATATGCAGACAATTTATAACAATTATTTATGCTGAAAATACTGAAATGTCGGTAAATTTTGTAATTATCTATTTTTCAGTTAGTTTCACCTCTACAAAAGTGAAGAATTTTCGAGAAAACTCATTGAATTTTAGGTAGCTTAGGTCAGTGGTTCTTAGCTTTTTTCCCAAAGAACCCCTTCTGTAATAATAATAATGCCATTTCCCCTTTTGACACGAAAAGTTTGTTCAAATAATAACAAAATAAAACATCCCTACATATTTCACACAAAACTTTTGAAATTTGTACTCAACTTAATATCCCCTTGAAATAGTAAAACACCCCCATGAGAGAATTGCACTCCCACTGGTTTAGGTGTTCCCCTTCATGATCTTATAGTGACATTATTTCTAATTGCCATATTTAAATGAAAAATCCTGTACATTTGATGATGGTGAACTTTCAGCATATTAACAACAAGGGTTCAAATATAAACGTTTAAATATTTTTATAATGAAATTGTAAATGTTAACGTTCACTATAAACATTTCACTGATTATTACAGGTAGTTCTAATAGAGATTTTAATCGAAAATTATTTACAATTCACCTCTTCATTAGCAGTGAAAAAAATCGTTAATTAAATCGAATGAACGCCTGATTGATCAACGTAAAAATACATAATAGATTGAATATCTTTTACGTTAATTACGTTGTTTGTGAGGAATATCGGCAGGAAATGTACTCCTTCGTTATTTACTATTCCATTATTTGACGAATGATTCGAAAAATATTTCAAGGATTTATAGAAGGACTCCTAGAGAACATTTTACTGAAATTAGGGCCTTGTAACTCATTGGGAAATCGGTGAAAAACGCTTTATTTCGACAATGTAGCGATTTCCGACAACAAACTATACGCATAAATCGACTAAGAATGGCTCGTACCGTTATAAAATTAATTTTTCCTGTTTTTCTCATTTGTATCCTTGAAAATTTAAAAAGAACACCGTGGTGTAGATCGATCGTGAAATATAGAATGAATCTAGTGTGATTAACCTTCACTGTTGTTTACGTTTTTGTCACTTGATAGGGTAAGATTGTTTATGTTAATCTAGTGTGTTTATTGTTTTTTTTTTGACACCTTTTAATGTAAAAATAATTAAAGTCATGTAGTCTTAATGGTTTCTTATGTTTTGAATGTCATGGCTTTTCATTTAAATAACCAAACACTTGATCAGTATAAACAGTCTTCCCCCATCGAGTTAAAAATAATAAAAATAGGTAAATGGCATCGTCATTCATAAAGGTGTCGGAAAATCAGTGCTCCCATTTTCGCAAGGATCCAGTGATGAAAAACGAGGAAAAACTTCTTTGAGAGGATGTTCTAGTCATTCTTATTGTTAGTCGTTTAACGGGTATAGCCGGTTAGTGATAATCGCGACATTAATAAAGCGTTTTTTGACTAAATTTCCCAATGAGCTACAAGGTCTTAATTTTGCTTAAATGTACACTGGAGACGTTATTTATAAATCCTTGAAATATTTTTCGAATCACTTACCAAATAATGGGAGTTGCTATAAGAACTTTTCGTTTTAAATAAATCACCCAGTATTACAGAATTTGTCTGCACAGCGAGTCGAAATAGTGTGACTGACATGGAAATGGAGCGATTTTTGGCAAAATTTTCGTTGACTTTCTACGAAAACACATCGATTTAAAATCCAGACATAATAAAGTTGTTGAATTACAAATGTGTGACAATTTTATAAGTAAACACATCGATTTCTGTGATTCTTCATTCACACTATCAACGTCATTATTGTTTCGTTGGTATTTATACGTCAAATCTTATCAATTAATCACAATTATCCATTATCAGTTTGAGTCATTTGTAATTTAATTTTTTCTAGAATTTGATAAGCGATAAATTCCGATTCTGTCCTCCTTTTAGTTGTAAAAGAAATTATTTTTAGAAATTTTGATTATTAATCAATGCAGAGACTTCAAAAATGACTAAACATAAGAAAGAATGACTGAAACATCAATCATACACATAGACCTAATTGTTAAAACATGGGAACTAGAAGATGTGGATGAGGAGATGATAAAATAGGTATTTAAACTTTAGAGTTAAAAAAAAATCGTTATTGTTGAAATTGCAAAATCGTAGGTGAATCGACTATTTTGTTGAATCTGCATTTCCTGCATTTATCTTAATTAATTTCCTCTTTATCATCATCTTTATAAAAATCATAAATAAATGTGTTAAATAATAATAAATGTTCGCTTCTATACCGGGTGATTCATCTGAAACGAAAATTTATTATAAAACTCCTATTATTTGGCGAGCGATTCAGAAAAAAATTCAAGGATTTATAAAAGGGTAGCTGAAGATTATTGTAGCAAAATTAGAACTTTGTAGCTCATTTGGAATTTGGTCAAAAACTCGCTTCTGACGATGTCGCTATTTTCAAACATGAACTAACCACGCAAAACGACTTACAATTAGAATGAACCGAGGATCTTCCCAACATTGTTTTTTGTCGTTTTTCTTAATTTCTTTCTGGAATAGGTGGGAATGTTTTGCATTTTTCCAACTTCCATATGAGCTACGAGGTTCTAATTTTGCTGAAATGTTCTCTCTGGACCTGCCTACAAATCTTTGAAATATTTTGCCATAAGAACTTTTCGTATCACAGGTGAATCACCCGGTAATCATGATTCGTAGATGATAAGATAAGATAGATTTAACACGTCATTATTTCATTATAGTAGTGGAGGTGGTGTCTTTCTATTGAATATGGATACAAGCTATCGTCATTACAAATAAACAAAACGCACTCTGGTATAAATAAGAATGAGAAGATACGCGAAATATGATTCATCATCATTAACAACAACAATAAGAAGAAAATCATCATGATCAACATGATGATAGTGCCCTGATGTCAGATTTCGGTTATATTCCCATTATTATTAATATTATTATTATTATAATTGCATTTAAACGTTGAAGATAGCCGAAAGTAAGTAAACGTTGAGGTGGGATTGCCGGTATAATAAAGTCGACTACACTACAGAAACACGGCCAGTTTGCGTATAGAAAGCGGTCTGTGTGGCTTTAAATCGAAAAAAAAAACGTACACAAATAAACAAAATTGAGTTAATTAAAAGTGGACGATATTAGCACGTGCAATTTCATTTGAATAAATCAGGAAAAACACAACATTATTCGTGATTTTTCCATTAATATAAAACTAATAGTAAGTTGATTAATTTATTGATTAATGACATTTTTTTAATTAAACAACATGAGGGCAAATACGATTAACATTAATGTTTATTTGGTATTTTGTTGAACTGAAGCCGTCTCTGCGTCTGTTGCGTAATCGAGACATATTATAAAAAAAAAAAAATAATCAGGCCATATATTTGTGCTAAAAACAAACAATTCACTGTTATAAATCTTGATAGGATGCACAACACATCGATTATATTGTTATCAGCTGCATAATTTCTAATGTATCTTATCTAAATCTATGCAATCTACTCTATTATTATTGTTGTTATTATTATAGAATAAAATTTAAAAAAATCTAAAAAATGTATGACATCATTTCATGAAATTCTTCAATGAAAACAGCGTGGGCTTGTGTTATGTTTCAATCGTTAAATTATACGACTTATTATTATCGTTGAAAATCGGAGAATTTTCCAATTCTATTTAGATAAATCGATGGAAATTACGTGTTATAATGAAAATTCGGTCATGAAAATCTATAAATAACAATCATGAGAATTCATGGAAAACTTTTCATGAAATGATCACAACTAAGCCCTCTAGATATAGGATAAAAAGTAAAATGAATGAAATTGAAAGTTTTCGATTTTTTTTTAACTTAGCCAAGTTCTAGGTTGAATCTTTTATTCATCTTGCTAGTTATCGTCCAATATAACGGACAATCTACAATTTTTATGCTAAACTATACAGTAAAGTATCAACCGGACGATATAATTGAAATTCGTTGTATTATAAATTATAATTAATCGTTATCGTACGATAATTATCATTACAGGATCGTGATAAGTGTGCAAAGTGTTGATTAAAACGACGTATCGTGGTCAAAAGATGGTCTATTTCTAAAGTATTTTTACAACCTAATTTTCCCCTCAATTGCAATTATGGTTTATTTATCTCGTTCACTCAGTGTATGTTGTGCGTATTTGTCGGCTTTTCGATGAAATTTTCGTATTTATTTTTTCGGTATAGATAAATTTTCGATCAAGGCTGACAGGAAATACTATGTGTCGAAATTCTTTAGGATTTGTTGTTGTTGTTGTTGTTGTTGTTGACGATACAGTTTTTTTTTTTTATTATTGTTAGAGAGAGGGAAGGAAATTCTTGGTCGAAATATATGGCCGTCAGGTGGTAGAATACCGAATAGTTTTGTTTATGTTGTACGGTCTATGACAATAAAACAAACACAATTTGAATTTTTCTTGTTATCTTATTATTTAATCGAAAAAAAAGAAAACAATTGCGGTAAAGATAGCGATCTAGACGTGTTTACAGAATACCAATTTATTATTTCTTATCAGATGACTTATATTGATATTAATCAGTTAGTTAATTACAGTATTACCATGCAAATCTTATAGTGTTATCGTAAAATTTAGGTCATATTCACTATTATGATCCTTTTTCTTTTTTCCTACAAGATACTATTTCAAAATTGTTCAAGTCGTTAATTTTACGATTAGAAGAATTTATTATTCCATTAACTTTAACTGATTCGGAATTTATTTAAAAACGTTGTTTCATCTTTAAATCCAGGCGCATTTCATCGAACAGTGGGTGTTAAATATCCTTTTTTTTTACAATATACAGGGTTATTCACGTCATAAGAAAAGTTCTTAACTCGAGTGATTCGAAAAATATTTCAAGGAGGCTGGCTGAGGATCATTTTAACAAAATTAGAACCTTGTAGCTCATTTGGAAGTTATTCAGAAAACGCTGGTTTCTAACGATGTTGCTATTTTCAAAAACGACTTGAGAATGCCTCAAGAATCCTCCCAACCTTGATTTTTCGTTTTTCTCCATTTTGTTCTGGAACAGGTAGGATTTTTTCCAAAATGAATTTTGAGAGGGTCTCCAAGTCATTCTTAGTGGTTTTGCGAATTTAGCTCGTTTTTGAAAATCAGGATCCTGTCCAAAACGAGCATTTTTGACCAACTTCCAAATGCGCTAGAAGATTCCAATTTTGCTAAAGCAATCTCCAGATAACCCCCTTAAGATCCTTAATTTTTCTTTTGAATCGCCCGCCAAATAATTGAAATTGCTATAAAAACTTTTCGTACAACATTAATAACCCTCTTGTATACAGGGTGATTCACAATTAAAAAAAATTTTGTTCTAATCTCCATAACTTTACGGATGCTTATCTTGCTTTTTTGGATTCTAGGGTTAAATTGAAAGTGACCATTAATATGATTAGTAGTCTAATTTTTTGTCAGATTTTACAAGTTAAAGTCAACAAAAACTATAAATGTTTTAAGACCACGAAAAAAGTTTGGGCCCTAAGAGTGGACCACCCAAAGTTTTAAACTAGTTACGTCCCTGTTTAGAACACCATGCTTATTTTTAGATTATAATAGAGAAAATAAATCTACATTAATCCTCTGTACGTATGTTCGATAATTTTTAGATTATTTAGAATTTTTGATTTGATCGATAAACAGTGATTAGTGATCACACATCTAGTAGTCTTTATTAATTTACATTTGTAACAAATGAATTTTGATTAAATTATCTACGTGTTTTTTTCACAGTTCCATCTCATCCTACACAAAAGATAAAAAAAACAAAAAAAAAATTAATTAAAATTCAATTAAAAATTTATCAATTTAATTAATTTTTTATTGATTTTAATTGATTATCTTAATTGTAGGTAAAATTAATTTTGAAAAACCACTCATGAATTTTGTTTAGTATACAAGGTGTAATATAATTGCCTATCAATAGACCCGTGTTTCTAAATAATTTGAAGATGCGATCCAAATAATCTTATAAAAATGTCGAGAGAGTCCAGGCACATTTTTACTAAAAGCACCCACGGGATTGAGACTGAATCGATTTGTTTAATATATGAGGGGGTTGGTGTGGCCCCGTTTTCGATAAAAATGGGAATGAAAGTTAAGCCAAAATTTTCAGAGGCACTGGATTCAAGTTAATTTGTAATAAAATATGTTCTGTTTACATTCAATAAATATATGTCAGTAAGATTTTTAAAGCTCAATGCCATGGAAATCCGAGATGTATTATATTGATCTGCTTTCTCTTCATCTCTCAATAACATTATTATAATAGGTTAGTATTTACCCAGCGACCATCAAATTTTGGCCAATTTTCATCATTTTTCTCTCTCTTTAACCCGTCAAAATACCTTTATCGATAGTGAGTCAATTTAGTTACACCCTGTAGGTTATTATATGTTTATAGCTTTCCAACTGAAGAAAATTTTCAATAAAACTGAAAATTTTACAGAAAATGTCAACAATACATAATTGTGTCCTGTGTTTAAAATAAGTAAGATTGCAGTTTGAAGATTGATTGAAAGAAAAATTTATTTCTAATTAATGATGAAAAATTAGTAAAAACTACAAGAGTTACAAAAACTCACAATCAATTTCGAAATTTTAAGCTTTTATAGCAAATAAGATGTAGTATCGTCTATAAAGGAGGGTGAAAATATTTTATAGAGACTATAAACAAAATTTCTTGTACTTCTGATAGTTTATGATCGTGAATCATCCTGTATATAGAATGTCCGACCTGAGAATATACAATACAGGGAACACTTTCACCAAAGTAAGCTCATCAGGAAGTCAATCAAAAAATCTTCCTTTTAGACAATGCCACGAGGTTCAAAGAGTTACATACACAAAACGAGTTAATATTGATTGCATTTTAGAAAAAAATACGAAACATTTTCACCTATTGAAAAATGAAATAGAAAAAAAACGTGAGAAATCAATGTTTGGACATTGTAACAATAGGCTTCTTGATCAACTTTCAAATGAGCTACGAGGTTCTAATTTTGCTAAAATAGTACCCAGAAATTACTTGATAAATTCATAAAATATTTTTTCAAATTGGTCTATTAGTTTGGTGGAAACGGCCAAATTGTGCACTCTCAGATCGGATACACCCTGTATATTTTTGCAAATCATTAAAGAATTCAATCGTTGCCAAATTTTATAATAATTCCTAGTTTGATCATCTGGTGTTTAACACATTTGGCAATTTCTTTTCTCAGTTATTTTCGCCTTTGAAACAGTTTCAATTAGATCATCTGTGTGTTATTTTTAAAATTCAGTTAAAATATTTATTGACGAAAATCTTTCGAATTGGAGCGTATCAACAAATTTCCTTCCAATTCATCATTGAAATTCCATTGGATAAAATCAATTACCGAGAAGGTAACAACGATATCGAAACTCGTATATTGATTAGATTTAGAATCAATACTAATATTTCGTTTCACAAACAAAAACAAAAAACAAATTGGGGATTTTAAATAATTAAACACTGGAAGGTTAAAGGGGAAATAACATAATTGATGGATAAATTAATTAGTAGGGCTCTTATTTTGTATTCAAGGCTCAGAAATTGGTCAATTGTGGATTGCGTTATTGTTTGTTTTCTAATACTCAGATGCAAATAGCAATTCGATCAATTTTTTATTATATGTGAAATATGTCATCAAGTACTGTATTGTTATTCAATTCGATTTAAATGAAACGACAGTTAATTATCCTTCAATGCTGTCTTTTATATCACATTTCTTACCTGTCTAATAACCATCAATTAATTCTATTGGGCTTTGATTTATAATGAATCGATAACGAGAAATTCATAATTATAAGTTAGTGTGGTGGCTTATTTGTTTATTTACATATCAAACAAAAATGGTTTATTTACAAAATGGACATGTAAATATTGATCATCGATTTTTCGGTTATGGCCAATTTATTTTAAAGATGAACAAGGTGTAATTTTCGTTGGTCGTTGTATAAAGGTGGAGTCAAGTACTTGACAACAAAATTACACACTTAAATTTCATTAGAAATGCTCTTTTTTTCTTGTTGTTGTTGTCGTCGACGTGGAAGGGAATTTGTAGACGACCTCGCTACTGAAAGTTAAATTTTTTTCCATCCATCCCGTCTGTCGTCAATAATCGCAATGTTTATGGACGAGACTTCCTAATAGAGATCATGGATTATTATTTATTTTGTGAATCGTATATTTACAAGGACTTTACGTTTTTATTTCGATCAACACAGCACCGTAACAAGGGTAAAGCGGGCAGGACACTTGCCTCAAGCGCAAAGAAAATGGGGACACAAAACTTTCAAATTTTAGTCAGTATAATGATCATAACTAATTAAAAAAATCGCTTCTCTTATACAAATATCTGTTAGAAGTAATATGAAGAAGTGTAGCAAGGGGTGACGAACAGTGTTTCAACCCTGGGCGCTTGACTCCGAGGGCGCCGTTCAACATACGAGCTTCCAATTGTCTTCCTCATTTTTTGAGGAAAATTTTCTAGTTTATCTTTGAATTTTATAAATAATTCAAATGAGACCCAGATACTTGGCCGTTTTTTGAGTTCAGGACTTCATTACGAGACATTATTGTTTCAAATCATCATTTTCGAGCAGAATTGTGCTCTTTTAATCAAAAATAAAGGCGCCATTTCAGATTTTTGCCCCGGACGTAAACTTGCCACGTTACGGCACTGGATCAACAACAAAAGTTCATTTTGGTAAATGAGTGGAAAAAGGTTAACTGTTTGTTATTAAACTTGAAGACTTTAATAACCGATAAATCAACGTGTAGGTATATTGTACTACTACGTTTTAAGGCGTTCATTGAATTTAAAACTATGAATAAATTAAAATTAACTCGTGCTCTTTACTATTTCACACTTATTATTATCAACAATTGTCCGATATAGTAGCTGGAACTTGTCAACACTACCTATTCTTCTCTAATATAGAAGCACACACGAAAAATTATCGATTCCTTATAACTACTGTGTGAGAAAATTTACGTTTTTTTTATACATTTCGAATAAGGAGGAATAATTCAAAATTTCTTATTGATACACTGTAACTAGGACCGTTTGTTTCTTTGTTCTGTTTCTAAGACAATTAATCGGTATTTTCCATTATTGGATCATAAACAACTGGTTCATGTTAGGGTGGTGTTTGATTGATGGCCTGAAGTCAGCTCGCCTACAGCCATTTTATATTCATTTGATTTACAAGTAGTGTATTTAAGAAAGTTGTATGTGAATTCGAAATGACTATTTCATAATCGATCTACAAATTTTCACCCTTTGTTCTAGTTTTATCCAAATGATCCATCAAGTATAGTTCGTTCTGTTATTTGGGGGACTATCAAAAGATTTAAAGTTAGTTGGTGGTCTTCTATCAGTTCGATATCCAAAACATGACCGTCATCAAGTCATTATCAATACGATCAAAATTCAAATCATCACCTACGGCCAAGATGCGAATTTAAACTGGAACCAATTCGGAGAAATGCAACAACAGTGAGATTGGCCAAATCATTTCAGGGTTGTTTTGATCATGATAAAATCGGATTGCAATCTAAATTCGTTATGCTTTTATTTTGTGAAATGGTCCAATGAATTTTGAATAGTGTTTTAAATCTATGGGAATTTTTCTTCGATATTTTAACGACATTGGCTGTTGTAGTAGTTTTCCCACACACTGTAAGATCTTTACGATCACAGCAGTATTTCCGATTAAAATAAACAATAAAGCTTTCCTTTCTTTAATAAATCAAATACTAATACTTCAATCAGAAACGTTGCACATTCCTCTTTATTGTTTTTTTTTTTAAATTTTTATTGTGTTTTAAATTTAAATATATAATTTTTCTGATTGTTGCAGATCATGAAAACTAATGTTGTAATTTGTATGGCGGTTGTTGCCTGTTTATTTGGATATTGGCAATTTACAGAGGCATGCAGTTGTCGAGAACGACACCCACAACAGCATTTTTGTGATGCAGATTTCGGTAAGACATGGAATTTTTATTACATTTCTTTTTTTTGTGTGTGTATATATGCCTTTTTTATTTATTCTGTGATTTATAATCATAACATGCCCACATACATAAGAAATATACTGTTTATGTCTGTATTTTGTGTCTGGGCAAGTTCAAGGAGTGAAATTTATGAATTTATTTAAATTGATTATAAAATGAATGAGTGCAAGCAACTAGATCGATTCTTTCATTGACCTAAATTTACTCTGCTTTGTTTTATTTTCTCGGTGTTGTTTGATTAAAATATGTTGTGGAGTTCTTTCAAATAATCCAACAGAAATAATAATGAGCAATTTAGATGATAAAACGGAATTCTTACATATTCCGTTATTCTAATAAAAACAACCATCAGGAATCTCCTCTTCTATTTTAAATGTTATCTGAACTGGAAACAAGAGAGATTCGAATAATTTCCATTTCTTATCGGAAATACAACGATACTACTTCTTCATTGTAATTACCACCAATTTACCGTTCGTTCAATAAATCCCCATCATGATTGTTGGAGTCACATTTGTAAATACCGACTGTACAAATTTCTATTTTTTCTCTCTTTATGACCACTAAACTGCATTTATCTTGGTTATGATAATAATAACTGGAGAGCGACTTTATTTTGACCGAAAATTTCATGCCAAAAAATTGTGAAACGAGAGCTCTCTGTACTTCTAAAAGCTCCATTTGTATTCGTTTTACCCAGTTTTACCTATTCAACTCGCTTTTGAAAATTGCGACCCAGTCCAAAATGAGCGTTTTTTGATCTACTTCCAAATGGGCTACGAGTTTCTAATTTTTCCAAAACAATCCCTAGCTAGCCCCCTAAAGATCTTTGATTTTTTTTTGATTCGCTCATCAACTAATGGGAGTTGCCATAAGAACTTTTCGTCCGTCATGAGTAACCCTGTAGATGTGCTTCTTTTTTTAATCTTTTGGTACTTTTACTTTATATGCACTTCATTTATTAGAATTTGCTCATATTGTCCAAAGATTGATAATTAGAATCTCCTCTTCTCGACGGCGACGATTCAATAGCGAAATTCACCAAAAATAAAGCTGATAAATAAAAGAAAAAAAAAGTTTCTGAACCTAAGAGAGCTAAATAAAAGTGTCTAAATTAAATTTTTACCCCAATTTACTATCAAATAATAAATTTATGAAATTCGATAAAAATTGTGAGTATAATCTTGCCTTTGATTCTATAATAAAATTGGCTAAATAGGCTGACGGTTTGATGACGACAACGTCTTAAAATGTAGACTTAAACTCGAAAATTCCCCTTAAAAAAACCTCTGGAACTAAATCAATAAAATATCAAATTTTCAAGCGTCTTTATAATTATTTTGTGTGCTACTGAAAGAGTGGGAATCAATATTGATTATACCCTATTGTCTATCACCTTATATTCTCCCTTGTTACATTGATAAATCCATAGGAGGCGGTTTGACTTCTTATATGTTTCACGTTCACATAGATAACCGTTTTGTTTCCAACAAGGGTTTGTCCCAATAAATCCTCTCTATTTATCATGATTTCAATCTATACTGCATTGCATGATTTACAATTTATTGGCAACAAGAAAAGAATTGCTAAATATAAAAATGTAATAATGTAGATCTTTAAATGTGTTTGGCGGTGTTTCCGGAAACTTCCACAGAAGTCTATTTACAGAATATTTAAAAACATATATTTTTTTTTCATATAAGAAGCGAAAGAAAACAAATTTGTTTGCTTGATTTGAATCGGCAAAGAATTTTATAGAAAAAAACCCGGTAATGTTGTTTTTAAAAACAGTCTTACGTCAGAACATTTATAAATATAACACGTAATCTATAAAAATATAATATCGGCAATTACAGTTATGTATATCGATAAATAACGAGTATTCAAAAATTTAAGTGCACTCAAAGTATTGCAATATAGTCTTATTTTTAAAAAGCTTTTTCAGATTTATGAATGGAATACAACACACCTGTTCTGTTGATTTATTCTAGGTAAATAAATAAATTGTCAATTATGTAATTAACCGATTTGAATTCTATATAATTGATTTAAATTTATTTCCAAATAAGACTTGTCAATAAATTGCAAATAATTTAAAATTACAATAAGTATACTACACTGAGATTATTGTCTACCTTCTAATTGTCAATAGACGGTATATTTTATTCCATTATTTTTTTTTCAATATTTATTAAAATAGAATCAATTGAAATAATCTGACATATGTTATCCATATAAAGACAGGCCATAAATTCAATTACCATAATTGTATCGACGAATATATTTAATAACAAGAAAGTGTGACGATATGTAATCTATTCCTTATTGTTTAAATAGAATTATATGGATGGTATTCACTAAACTCTTAGAGACTGGTCTCTATCTGTAAAGAGTCACCTCTCAGTTAGTCATCAGTTCATCAGTAAGTTACTATCTCACTCGCCTATCCTGTCTTGTATTTTGAATACAAGAAGGAAATCCTGACAAAAAGTTGTAGAGACAGAGGCAGTAGCCATAACTTTATCTAAAAAATGAGTGAAATCGGACAGTAATGTATGCAAAATCAAAAGTGGCGGCCTAAATTTTTACGATCATACACGTTCAAACACAATTCGCTAAAAACGCTGATTTAAATCGAAAATATAAAAAGAATCTTGATAAAAAATCTAGAAACTAGCTCAAAAATTGATTAAAAGCCTCTAGATTAAAACCTTTTTACAATTCGTTAAAAATCAATGTTTTAAGACAAACATTTTTCAAAACTTGGACTAAAATTCGCTCAAAAGTAGATTTCATTCAAAATCATCTCTTTTTCACAACTTAATGTTAAAATGTATTGAAAACGGACGATTTAGAACGAAAAGGTCTTACGATCCACTCTAAAAATTGAGACTAAAATTGTCTCAAGAGCAAAATTTGTTAATAATTAACAAAAGTATTTTTAAACTAGCGCTCAAAGGTCTTAAATAAAGGATTGAAAGTGTCAAAATTTGTGTTTTCTGCACGATTCCATTAGTAAAATTCATTGATAACTGATCATTTATGACAAAAATATTTTAAAATATAAAAAACTTCGATTAGAAGTGTCTTGATCACGTCTTTTTGAGGACTTAAGAGCAAAGTTTACCCAAAAATGGATGACTTAGAACAAAAACTTGTTAGAACTTGGATGAAGTCAAAAGCACAATTTTTCAAATAAAAGCTCAAAATTTAGTCTAAAACTAAAATTTTCCTTTAAATACAACTACAAGTGTATCAGTTCTCCCCGCTCAACGATCTAAAAACAAATTTGGGCTAAAATTAATAATTTAAGAAGAAAATATCCCAAATTTCGACTATAAATCAAGACTTTATCGGTAAAGGTCCGGTTTTCTTCCCCTGCTTAGGATAGCCTTAGCGAGACCTAAGCATGGATTTACAGACATTTTGTGAGGATTAGTACTTGGACGGCCTCCCATCAAAATATTTGTAAACTTACCCTTAGCTCGATTTATGGTAAGGCCTTGCAAGGAGAAAAATCGGACTTGAATCGTCTACTTCTTATACAATTCAGTATTTTTAGCCCATTTTGAATGTGACTATATTGTTAATATCCATCCCTTATTTAAGCTAGCCTTAGGAAGACCTTGCCCACATTGCTTTATACTATTTAGTCTGTAAATCCTAGCTTAGGTCAAATTAAGGTAAGGTCTTGCTAATACGAACTTAAGTTGCCGAAAGAAAACTGAGCCTCACTGACGCATAGTTTCTGTAGGCAAATTAGGTAATTTCTTAAGGCATCGACTTGAGGGAGGAGCAACAATGGGGCACTGTGTGTGCCCCCATACATACCTCTGACTTTTGGCCCCAAAATCTATTTTGCCTAAGGCCCCCAAATCCCTTAACTTATCTTTTTTTTATGATAAACTAATCATGTTTTTGGTTGTGTTGTTTCAGTTATATTGGCTCGAATAAAACGTTCACGTACATTGAATGATACACGTACATATAAAGTACGTGTACGTAAAGAATATAAAATGTCAGAGAAGGCAATCGTTGCATTGAAATCTGGTCGTTTATTGACAGCATCAAATGATGCAATGTGTGGTGTTGATTTACAAATTGGTGAATTATTCGTTATATCTGGCCGTATTACAGCTTTACGTGCTTATGTAACATTATGCGATATGTATTTACCATGGAATGAACTGACTAGACGCCAGCGTAAAGGCTTGAAATTGATGTACAGTAAAGGATGTACATGTCGGATACAACAATGTGAACCAGGCCGCCTTTGTATTGCTACGAAGGATGCATGTCGATGGAAAAATGATTGCGAAAAAAGACATGTAAGTTTTGATGGATTTTTCCCTATTCGTATAACAAATGTAAATTTATATCTTGTCTAATTTTCCAGGGAATTTGTTTGCGTTCGAAAAGTAATCGTTGTATGTGGACGAAATATCAGCCATTGACTAAATGTTGGAAGAGTGATTCACTTACCATTTCACGATGGTCCGGATAGAAGGTTTGTTCAATCAATGGGAAACTGTCTTTTCCTATACGTCTTTGGAGCTGGATTAGATGGCCGAACACCCATGGCTTATCCTGTAAAAAAACACGACCAAAATTCATTAATTCTCCTAGAATTTAGTACAAAACTCAAAAATAAACTAAAAAATAAATAAAAGAGGAATATTTATCGTTATTTAATTTGATGGACTGATTTTATTTTTGTTTGCAATCAAATCTTCGTATTGCTTAACGACACTTGTACAGTCTGTAAGGTGAATTAAAAGACTGACTAAAGTAATAAAATTAGTCCACAATCGGATGTTTTTTTTTTTATAAAAAATTGCAAAAAGTCTTTCACAAAGTGGATAATTTTTCCACAAATATTTTGGACTTGCTGTATTTTATTCCCACTTGTCAGGTTGTTTATTACTGAATCTATTGTGAACTAATTTTATTACTTTAGTCAGTCTCTTAAGTCACCTTACAGAGTATACTTGGAGCAGTCGTTAGACAATTCTGTTGAAGATTTACCTGGAAATTGTAAATTGAGGTCAAGTTGTTGATGCTGGGCACACCACCGAATTTCAAAGCTAGAAGAGTCTTCTTATAGTTTTCACCTGCATCTTTTAGATTTTGTCTAACCTGAAATGCCATATTTATGTTATTTTTGTATCTAATTTTTGTTGTATTATTTTTATTAAAAAAATAATAATTAAAAATAAATTTGTCATATATATTATTAAAATAATATTGTTTCTTCCTTTTATAACTCACCAATAGGAAATCTGGTCGAAAACTGCGCCCTACCCGTGTCCCACCCCTATATACCGCCATCGAAACATTTGCACCCTCAGCATTTGCAGTAACTGTGATCTCTCTAAATTCAGCTTGTTCAACACGTATATCATAATCACCAATACGTTTACCACGAAAATATTTCGACCAATCAGTATTTTGATCATCGATGACTAATAATGTTAGATGGCGACCAGATGAAACAGATGATGTGACACGGGTGGCACTGGATACAGCAGCACCTAGGATGGAAGCACCTTGATCACGTGCTTGACCAGTTAATGATTGGACACGTTGTAATAATGATTCACGTGATTTGGCTGGACTACTTGGTGCACTAGTTGTTTTCGAGCCAGGACGTAGATTTAAGGAGAGATCACTGCTGTTGGACGATGATGTTGCAGTAGCAGATGTGGCTGATGATGGGGGCGGTGGCGGTGGTGCCTACATTTAATAACAATAATAAAAAAACAATTCTTGCATTATTGTATTTAAATAAAATGACTGGTGTCTATTAGTGATTTATATTTCTATTCTGCCGTCAATTGTACGTTCATTAAAATTTGAATTATTTTCCTATTTAACAATGCTAATGTACACCGCTGTGTGACATTTCCACTGCCTCATTATCATAATTAGAAAGCTTTAAAATACAAAGTTGCATATATTAAAGTACAAAATCACAAATTCCATTTCCGCAATCGATCTTGCAGGCGAATAATCACCGATGCTATGAGTGGATTTTATGACACTAGCGTCGCGACGCCTTTTATTATTACAACACACACCATCCTACTAATCTTATCAGAATTCCAACTAGGAATTTACAATAATTAATTCGAGTCATAAAAGGCACCTTGAAGTAATTATTCGTGCACATACAGTGAGGAAAATGTCGAGTATTATTACGTGTGCAAATTTAAAAGAGGTTCACTTTATCTGAAACGTTTGATAAAAATCTAGAATTCAGACAACTTTACAACACAGAAATTACATAAAAAGTCTAATTACCATGTTAAAACACAGACAGGCTCCATACCAAGATTCTTAATAGAATCTCAAGACAATTAACATTGAAAATTGGAATTTTGCTAATTAAAATTTACCATTAAAGTGTACTCAAAGGAACACGAATACGTCTCAATTTTTGCCGTTTAAAATTCATTGCAGAAATTTAACACAACCAAGCACCGGGGAAAAGTTCGTTTTTATTCCTTTAAAATTTATCGTTGAACAGTTTTCCAATACTCCTGAACGACATGTGAAATTTTATTTCGTAATTAATGGTCGGTGATAGACAGTAAAGTTGGTTGAAATTGCCCCTGGTAATCAGTATAATCGATTTTGATCGATTAAACCTTAACCATCTACAAAATTCTCGATTGTTACAACTTCTAAAGAATAAGCAGCTTTTCATAATGTGCGAACCAGGGGTTCGAACCGTTTCTTTTTCGGTTCAGTTCAAAAATATAACTTTTCAAAACTTCTCCCTGAAAGCTATTTATAAAAACCCTCAACTAGTTGACTTTTATTTAGGAAATTTCTATTAACAGTAGAATTTTCATGTCCATATGCTTTACCTCGGAGTAGAAAATTGTAAAAACCATAAAAAAGCATATAATCTTCTATAACTTTAACCCCCTGACAAGGGATGAAAACGCGACTTATACCTTTTGATAGCCCTAGCAAATTTCTATCGTCTATTTTTTAAACCACTGAAAATATTAAGCTGTTCCAGAAATATTTAAAAAAAAAAACGATCGAAATTGGAGTTTCCAACTCTGTTGGTTGACTTGTTGGATCGTGTTAAGTGCCTTGAAGTATTCCTGATGCACCCTCGGGACAGAGAGGAAACAACCGTAGCTATGAGGGGGAGGCAGACAAAATGCCCCCTCTGTTATAAGAGCTTTTACCCACAAATAATTTTTTGAAGTTGCTCTGCTTTCTAAAAAAAGTGCCCCACCTGAAATATTTTTCTAACTACGGCTCTAAGAGAAAAGAGAAGATCAAAAGGGAAGAAAAAAAATATCGTGTTGAGTGATATGCTTGAATTGAACTCTAGCCAAAATTTCGTTTTTTCCCCCGTTTTTGGTTCAGTTTCGGTTCGAAGCCCTGGTGAAAACTGATCAATACCAAACATAATAGCGGGTTTCACTGATTCTTTACCAGTCTGCAATAGATAATTGAAACAATCTGTTATCAACTAGTGAAACACTTGTTGAAGTTGTCGTCAATATTGACATTATGTAAATCAAATAGACGACGACGATGCTTCATAAGCTTATCGGTCAAGATGATGGCAAGTTTAAGTTTGAAATTTCACCACGGATTCGAAAAGGGAGAGAATCAAATAAAATGCATTAAAACAGCGCTTTTAAGTGCCCGATTCTGTTCCGTGTCGAGTTAATAGCTATAACAATAATCTTTAAATGTCTTGTCTTACAGTTTTATTACAATGGCAGGTTCTCCCGGTTTAAAATCGTTAATTAACTTCTGTTTGTTTATTTTGTTTTACAATTATTGCCGTTGTACAATTTGCAATCGTGATCAGTTGGAATTTCCTTTTGTAAATAATAGAGAATGTAATGATCCGTTAGCCATACTGGCTGGCTTTTTTCCTCGATTCAGTGATCTTTCTCCATATACAAACGATGAGGTCAAACTAAAACGGATTTTCTGCTACAATCGTTGGTTATAGTTGAATTATATATAAAATCCATGGACGTGATTAAGGAGATCTCTTGTTGAAATAAAAATAATTGAAACATGTAGGACAATAACGATATTTTATCCGCGGAAGTATTTAGTGCCATCATTCGTGATTACAGCCATAGAAAAGACTGATGTAACGATTCCGGTTACGTACTTTAATTAAAAACGGAAAGAGTTAACACATGGATGAACGTTTGATTTATAATTAATGATTTTCATTAAGCCACCTCATATACACACAACGATAAATCGAGATGATCGAACTGTACAGTTCTAACCTATCTATTTGCGTTGTGTGGATGGCCGAAAACCGTGCAGTTTTATCGAGATCCGAACCTCCTGATACGAACGAAAACTGACTAGATTTGATCATTGTGTGTATGACGCTATGATTTTAGTATAAGCGTGAAAATCCAGATTTATCGTTGTGTCTATAGCGAAGGGAATCTTCAGTTTATATCCGGAAAATCGAAAGGAAAAACTGTACAGCTCGATCGTATCGATCTATCGTTGTGTATATGAGTGGCTTTACCTCTAACAAAATCTAAGTTGTACGATTTTAATAATTGTTTTTTTTTGTCATTACCTGTGGCTGTGATGTGACCGGTGGTGGTGCTTTCGTGTACGGATCGACGGTCGCTTCGCCATCATCACACTCCGAAGACAAGTCTCCGGAACTGAAGCGTCGTTTCAGGTAATTGACATTCGATGTAAAAGACTGTCTGAAGCTGCTGAACGAAATGGTGGGGCCGTTTGCGGTTGGGCCGCAATACTTTCCACACTCCGAAATCTTGAACGGCTAACAAGCACTAGCCGCCGTCTTCACACAGCTATAATGTCAGCTATGTGTGCCAGTTACCTGTCAGTATATTCAGAATTAATTGGTTTGTTTTGATTAATGACACAACGGAGAATTATCAACAACAAAAAAAAATAATATGTAAGAAGAAAAGAAAAAAAGACCCGTGGTACGGTTTTAGTAAAATAATCTTGTTATAGAATTGATGTGTTTTCCATTAATGCAGATTGTAAGGCAGTTTCAACTTTCAGGAAATCTAACCGGAATATAAATGGAGTTTCTGAATTGTAAGAGTAATCTTGAATCGTGCACAGGTTTGAGAGTTTTACTAAAGAAAACACAGCTAGAGATGTAATCGAACATTACTAATTGTATCTAAAACGAAATCGATCTTTACAGCACTATAAACCATCTATGTTCTTTAACTTAACTCCTAAACTTTCATATTTTTCGTTAATTAAGGGGCATTTGGACATACTTATCTCAGAAACGAAAACAGATATCAAAATGATAAATGCTTCATTCGATTTTAAATGTGATTTTACATGTCTGGGTCAGAATAACTTTTTTTAAGACTGACTGTTTTTTTTTTAAAATCCGGAAAAACCATTTTTATGTAGAAAAAGTGGTCTTGGTTGGACATACGTATCTTTTTGTACAGTTTATACAATGATTTCAAATTTACATCAATAGATAGGCGAAAGTCAATTCTACATCTTGGCTAAATTAGATTTTCAATTTTCTTTTCTGTTTTTTTGCAAAATTGCATACAAAACAGCCTATTTTTCCAAAATTATAAATCAGAATAGCAGATAAGAAACGAGTATTCTATTCAACACAGTCGAACAGTCGACCACATTAACAAGTGCACGAAAGGGTAAACATCATTTATCAATCATTATTTTAAGTGGTCTACTACATCTGTAATCAAGGTAACCGAATGTCCATCGTAAAAATAATAAATTGCACATTTCAGGCGAGACCCAGAATCAAGTCGTTTATGCGAAGAGCTAACAGCGATAATTGCGTTAGAAATCCAAGAATTTAATCAAAGCCATTCTTTGAAATACAATGGATTGGCATTTCTAGTGTCTCTTCACAGATTGATCTGTCAAAAAGGATCTTCTCCCTTAAAAATATCATTTTTTTATTCAAAATCCGTTAGCAATAAAAAACTTTTCTATCGCTTCGTTAAAGTAAACAAAGTATATGACAAAATATTCCCTTCAATAAAAATGACACGTTAGGTTTTTTCCCTGTAGTCACCCCACTATAGTTTAAGGGGTGTTTACTTAACCCACCAACAAAACACACTTGGACGTGTATTGATCAAAAGCCGAGTAAAAATTCATGCTGGTGTTGTTTCCGATTAGGTAAGCAGAATTTATCGTGTTATTTATCTCAAAGTGGAAAACCTTGGGATTTTCTTAATTTGGAAAATCATCCAGTTTAGCGTGTAAAATACAAAATTACAATACGGAAGAAACATTTAAGCGGCAACCAGTAATACAACAAAGTGTTGAATCTGTTGTAAAATTGGCGAATTTGCTGAAAGGCCAATTATCTAATAATTCCATTCGCTTGAAGAAGCCATTTAAAGTTTCAAGACAATGTTTTAAATTTGCTTTAGGGGTGTTCTTCACCCTTCCTTATATAAAGACGAGAATCAATTGATGCCAGCTCGTGTTACTGTCGAAATCCAACACTTTAACATCCCCGACAAATAGAAACAATCGATCGCCAACCCCATGACAAACTCATATTCTACAACTAGTTTTGTTTCTAATTCATTTAAGGGATGTTGAACATGTACCACTAGGGGGGTGATTAGTGCAACAGGCACAAGAGTTAATTGATCGTTACATCTAACAAACCTAATTTTTTCATAAAATATATTAATCTTCTATATTGATTTTATTAAATCAAGTCTTACCCCATAAAATTGATTATTAATTATTAAAATTGGATTTTTAACAATTTTTAACAATTATCAAAAAATCAAGATAAGCATAGTGGGTGAACTTGGAAAATCACCCGCTAAACCTATTGATCCAAAACACACTCGCTTATACTTAACTGATCTTACAATACTAACCTAAACCGGTCTCATAATTAAAACAACCTTTAAAACGTGTAAGGATAAAATCGAATAAGATTGGGGTATAAAAATGGGAAAAACTTGATAAATTCTCAAATAAGGGATGATATCTATATAGAAATTGTAAAAAAAATTACCTAATTTTTCACAATTCTTTTTCTGTTAATTTCACAATCTCAACGATTATGACTACAATTATTATTATCAACAATTATAGTAATAATAATATTATTAATAATAATCGAAGTTACAACCGGTCACTATAATACTTTCAACCACTGATATCAACTGAAAATGTGTGTAAGTATAGAAGGGGTGGTTTTATATAGAGCGCCGTCTACTGGCATTAGTATCAAGTAAGCGGTCGATAAATTTGTGCTTTTGTTGTAATTTATAAGAGGGTTGAAAATCTAGACAAAAAAATAAAAATTTTCAAGAGAATATTTCAACAGCAATGTAAGTTGTCTTCTTTATTTTTTTTTGTATTTATTGTTAGAATCAGTATTTTTAATATTTAATTATGCTTTATTGGAATACGCTTTGAACATTGACACAGATGCTCTAATTAGCACAGGGAGGGATTTACCCCAATTTATATGTTGATTTTTCACTGATATAATGTTGATGACAGTAGGATTTATCTCAGGTGAACAAAAAGTGCTTTAATACCTATTAAAGCACTATTTTAGTTTGGTATAATTTTTTTTTTGAAGTTGGTAGTTGAATGTTTGTCACTAAATAACAACTCTCATTCACGATTTTATTAATAAAATATGTGGAAGTGTCAGCAATCATTATATGTCAAGGATTTGTAGGGGTCCTTGGAGATTATTTTAGTAAATTGGAGCCTCGTCTCTCATTTCGAAGACGGTCAAAAACGCTCGTTTTGGACAGCGTTGCGATTTTCAAAAATGGCTTGAGACAGGGACGTTTTAAACATTCTTAAGGCCCTGCACCTATACTTAAAATAAGGCTCTCATTTCTATAATCTTGTATAAAATAAAATCTAGTAGGAATCAAAATTATATTTAAAAAAACAACCAGCACACCCAAAAAATATAATAAGTCTAAGAACGAAACCCCTTGGGCCCTGGCAGAGTTAGGCCTTGCCTTAAAAAGTCTCTGACTCGGGGATCTCGCCAACATTGATGTTTTTCATTTTTTTCTGAATTGCAGTGGAGAAAAATAAAAAAAATAACACCTTGACTCATTTCTGAAAATCGCGATATTGTGTAAAACGAGCATTCTTAACTGACGTCTAAATGAGCTACGAGGTTCTAATTTTGCCAAAATGATCTCCGGGAACCTCCTTCAAGTTTCTGAAATATTTTTCGAATTGCTCGTCAAATAATAGGAGTTGCCTTGAAACAGTTAAGTGATCCACTTGGTAATATTATAATTTTACAGAATATCTTTATCTTTATTTTAGAAATGTTTCATATTTAAAAATTCCGATTACGTCCCTGTCTCTTTTAACTTTAATGTTGTAACAATGGCGGTGGGAAGTTAGGATTGATATTACTTGTAGTTTGTTTAACACACCTGTTTTATAGTAACGTATATTGAAACTGATTTCCGGAGATTTCAATGGTGGTATAAGGTTGTAACTTTCATTCGTGAATGTTTAACATTATAGAAAGGATGTTGTTTGTTTTCATTCTTTTTAATAATTAAAAATTCGATCATTTTTCCGTTTTTGTTGTTGAATTGTTAACAGTGTGTTTAAAATAACATGTGATTTGTGTTATTTTTAATTAATTAATCTAAAATACCAAATTGTTGTGATCTTTTGTGTTTAATGTTGAAAACAGCAACTAGTGTTTAGAACATGAAGCGAAATTGCTGGATTTTTTTCAAAATTTCCATTATTATTGGACTTTTACCAAAGGTATTTATTTGTTTATTTCTGATTGCTTCGATTATATCACCCAGTTCAAAACTATAACATAAATTACTCTTTTTAAGGTCAATATAATGTTAACGAAAATTCTCTTGAAATTAATTCAAACACCGATTAGATAAGTTAATGGTGATTTATAATCCCAAAATTGTCCACCTACGGTTTTATTTCAAAAATACATCTTACAGTATGTCGGTCTGTATTTGGCCGGCTTGACTTCAGCACAACAAATCTTCCAGAATTTACTGCAAAGACAAATTAAAGTCAAGTTGACCAAAGCCAAATAAGTGTATGTACTATAGAGTACAACAAATTCAGCAACTGAACCTTCTTTCTTAATTTATACATTTTAAAGATTCTGTTTATTTCCAAAAACTAAGTGTGAACACACTTTTCAGACGTTTAGAATCATCACCATTGTGCAATAAAACTGAAAATTTTCGTATGAAAACAAGAGATAATTGACAAACTTGATGACAGATTCGATAATTGTACCCCCTGGTATTATTTGACAAATAAATCTTACAATCTGACGGTCTATATTTGGTCAGCTTGACTTTAAATGATCTTTATAATGTTGTAGTAAATTCCGATAATTGATCAAGTTGACTAAATGAACATACAATAAAGCTTCATCAATTCGGGAATTAAAGCTCTTTATTCCATATACTTTGAAGCTTCAGTTTTGATTAATTATTTTCAGTCTAAAGCCAGTTTTCAGACGAATTTCAAATATTTTCAGACGGTTGAATTGAATAGTGAAACACGTTAACAAAAAATCGTTGGCAAATTTGAACGGGGGAAACCGGATTTTCACCAGAAATATTATGAATAATGTATACGAAATGTAAACGAATAAATTTCAGCAATATTTTGCAAATGAAAAAAATTTATTTACGTCTTACAGAGAAGTAAGCGTAAACATAATTTGAATATAACGATGAGTAAATAATCAATAAATTACTAATATTTTTTATAAATAATTCCCAAGCAGCATTCGAAAAACGATCAATAATGATTGTTTGTGCTTCTTGGACGAATCAATAATCCTCACTAATACTTCGATTCAATTTTGTTGTTCAATTTCAATAATTTACACATAAATTACAAGTCTGTAGACTGAGATTTCTAAATGACCTCTTTACTTTAATAGCAGCACTAATGGTAGATTTACGTGTAAGGGTTGTTTTTATAGGGTTGCGTGTCGTTTTATTATTTCTCTCTATGGTATTCTTCATCAATTAATTATTGCGTTTCTTCTATTATTGATTGATGATTTAATCGTAATTGACGCATCTCTGGCGATGATAAATCGTATAAGAATTGTACACAAAAAACTTGTACAAATATGGGAAAATTTCATTTAACACCACATAAATTTTGTATATGTACGTATGTTAAATGTGATTGTTGTCGACTTTGTTTTATTCGATTAAACGATCCGTGAGAACTTAACACTTCACGTCAAGATCTCCCCAGTTTATGTTATTGAGGATGTGGAATTTTAATTTCCTCGCCCTAAATTTTAGTCTATTATTATTATTAATAATAATAATAAATCTATAGATTGAATTAATTTTAAATTAGATTCATAATCGAGATTGATTGATACCCTGGATGGAACTTTTACTTTATTAATTAATTAAGGCAATAACAGCTTGGCTATTATGAGAGAAAGTGGTGATGCGGGTTTTACACAACAATATTGCCTGAAATGGAATTTTATAGTAACGGAAAACGAAAAAATAAGGCAAAAAAAAAGATAAAAATTGATGGGATTTTATTATTGTTGTTGATGAAAATTCTTGCTAGTCGATCATCTGGAATTTTTCACGTTTGTTTTTCTTTATCTGAAATAAATGAAATTGCTTTAAACATGTTTATTGGACATATAACTGTAATGAGTAAGTTTTTTTTTTTCTTTAAGTTTACTAGTTGTGTTCTCGAATTGTGGCTTGGTAAAAGTGGATATGTTTGACAGATTTATCTTGAAGGGAAAGTTTAATGGAAGATGTTGAATTGAATT
The DNA here is from genome assembly GCA_039776855.1 of Mylabris sibirica. Classification (NCBI taxonomy): domain Eukaryota; kingdom Metazoa; phylum Arthropoda; class Insecta; order Coleoptera; family Meloidae; genus Mylabris; species Mylabris sibirica. The sequence continues at coordinate 12,659,165 of CM077843.1, read as the reverse complement.
CTTCATTTCTTGTAGATAATTAGATTATACCAGTCATCTCTTTGAGAGACCGCGCTCATTCTGGATTGTTGTTAAATTTGTATCGATCTTTTATAAGCTGTTTTTCAGCGGTACACCGAGCCTTCCTTTAGCACGTACTTACACAAATTAATAGAAGGATATTGAACATTTTGCTAATATTAATTACAATTGTCCATCATAAATCGGTTAAAATGCCGTTATTCGATCATTTAACTGTACACTTTTAAACATTAATCTATTATTAAATGAATTACAGTAAATTGATGATTTTTACCTGTGATTATTAATGCATTTCCTTTGACTGAAATTTTTTTTAGAATTTTTCTAATCCGATTAATAATACATATTTAGTTGCGCTACAATTCTAAAACATTACCTTTCTCTCTACATTGTGTGATTGTGTGTCTTATAACCGACTCAATTAACGTTTAAAAATACTGTAAAATACCAAGAAAAACTATTACATCCATTTACCTTGATTAAAATCATGTTGGTGTATGTCTATCAAGGAAAAATCAACCAACCCATAATGATAGTGTTTATTTATTATAATCGTAATTATTATAATTAATGAGATTTATTAATGATAATCGCATATTTGTCTCTAGTTTAGAGGAAATTCTTATTTTTTAGGCTTCTTGACAGACAGGTCTTGTCGCCGATTTATTATAATTACTATATAAAGATACCGTTTAGTCAGGAGCGGACTGGCTTTGAGTGATTAGCCTGGGCGGGTTCACTTTTATCAAATTTTTGTAAATGAATTGTGCCACGGAGACGATTTCTACGTTTCTAATTGCTTCTTGAGGTGAATTTTTGAGTTGAGGTACAAGTGCTAAAATACTTTCAATTTGAGTTGTCAGGTTTTAGAACTAAAGTCTTGACTTTTAGCTTGGGCTTACAAAAAAATCGTAAAGCAGGGCTTTTTTAGCGAGTTTGAATTGTAAAAAAATCTATTTCGACACTTTTAATCGATTTCTCAATTGGATTTCCACTTTTATCTTTCCCTCAAATAAGGATTTTTAACAAATTTTGTTTTTGAATACTCAAAATTAATCAATTTTAATGGATTTTTGAGTTGAATTTCTCAGTTTTAGTCAATGTTTTAACTGAATTTTGTTCTTGAGTCTAAAAAGTCAAAATTGAGACACTTTTAGTGGAGATAATTTTAGGTCCACTTAAATACCTGTAAATTCATGTTTCGGTAGATTTAAGGCAAGGCCTTGCTAAGGCGAGCTTAAGTACGGAATAAGACGGGTCTTAGAGGACTTTCTATATTAGAAGCCCTTGAAACTAACACTTCAGTAAAAGGAAATCAAAATGCTTATATCTTTTATTTGAGAGAAGGCCCTGTTTCATTATTTCGCAGAGGACGCCACGAAATATGGCACCATCCCTGGTTATAAACGATGCGTTTCCTTATTTGGAAAGTGGTGTTCCATTGGCCGTACTAGCGGCGACTGATGGGGTAATTGCCCGATAGCTCAACCGACCAGTCCGCCCCTGCTTTTTTATAATAATCAGCAGCACGGCAGGATGAAAGGATTGTTGATTACAATAAAATACGTGCATGTGTAGAATGGAACACAGCACGAAATTCAAAAAGTAAATAACTAAAAATATCATCAATTATAAAAAGAAAATGAAGAGTCGATTTATGTGTGTTGATATTATAAATAATTTCCGATGATTGTAGGTATTATTGCTGTTGTTGAGATCGGTAATTTCTATGATAATGTCGAGGATAATTCGTTAAAAATTGATTCTCATATGGAAGAGAAAAAAAAAGACTAGAAATTTATTGATATTGTTGTTATTTTCTTGTTTGCGTAATTTATTTCTTAGGATAATATCAACAATTATCCATTATTTATTTACAACAACAAAATATTATAAATAGCGTTGTGTTGTTGTTGTTTTTTTTAGCACTAGTGTTGCATCCATATACGGTTCGATTGGTGTTAGTGAGAGTCAATATGACAAAATAAAAATACAAATAAATGGGTGTTACTGCCCACGTTTCAGTAAAGAAAGAAAGAAATCGAAACTATAAAATGATTTTGCAACGTATTCAAGATTCGATTTCTGGTTTGGAAATGTTGCAAGATGAATTTTTGAACTTTCTCAGGACGTAATGAGAACTGAATACGGTCCAACGATGAAACTTGAAACGATCGAAATCATGTAAAAAAAAAATTATTTAATAATATATTTTTCAACTATTAGTTACTATTTACATTCATTTCAAGGTTCTTGGAACGATGTAATTGTTTTACGAGTCATTCGAAAAGAATGCATGCCAACCTTTTAAAGTACAGTGGAATCGCTGTATTCTGCACGACATAACTATGAGTCTAGTCTAGAGATCAATCTTTTACTACATTTAATAGCTTGGAATTTGCACCCCAAAAAGAACTTCAGCTTATAGATAGATAGAGGGATTCTTCAACGCTAGTATGTGGCTTTCAAATGGATCATAAAAAGGAAACCGTTTAGACATACAGGGTGAAATCGAATTACCTTTAAATATAAAAACTTCATTTTCTCTATATGGAATAGAGTTCAATAAAGGTATTTTGACGGGCCAAAGAGTAAAAAATGCTTCATTAAGACTGGTTAAAATTTGAACTAGTGTCAGTATAAGACATCTCGGATTTTCATGGCATTAGGCTACGTAAGCCATACTGACATATTGAACATAAATATAACACATTTTATTGTTAGCTACTGATAACGTTGGCGAACTTTTCAACCCCTTTCTTTTCGAAAACGCGCTATACCGCCCTCATTATTTACTGTAGAAATCGGCTCAGTTTTTCAGGCCCTACTCGATTTCATCCTTTTGAAACATTTTTATTTTCAACTCTCCTTTCTTAGTGAATGTTGCTGTTGAATTGTTAAAACGTGAGAATTGAATCAATTTTAAAACGATTTTTGAATTAAGCTCTCAAAATTTAACCCTGGTTTTGGAATTTTTTCGCCCTAAACTAAATTTCCAGAAAATTTTAACATTTTCGTTTATTTCAAGTGAAACTCTCTAATTTTTGTCAAGTTTTTAAGACACTTTCGTCTCAAATCATCGATTTTTATCGAGTTTTACTCTTCAAAGTAGACAATTTATACATTTTAAGACACTTGATGAGCTAAACACAGCTATTAGTCAAGATTTTAAGATATTTTTGAACAATAAGAGTATATTTTTAAAGCAAACAGTTCAGTAAAAGACAATCGAAATTATTTTTTATTGAAATGAAACTTTAGGCGACGATTCGATGATCGATAATTGGACGAGAATCGACAGTGACATTTCAAGGACGCGTCACGTTTATTAGAGAGATTTCGTTACATGAGAGAGAAGATAGATTTAATGTAGAGAGAAAGAGAGCTATAGACTAACGCTACAGGTGTGGAACAAAAGAGAGCGACGTATACACAACTATAAAGAGTGATAGAATAAGATAGTGTCGTGATGTGCTTCCTCTCTCTTCCTCTCACGCTAAATCTCTCTTTATTTTCTAGTAAAGCCTTAATTTTTGAGACGATTTCCACCCAAATTTTGATGCATGTTTGCCTTTTCAACTAACTAAATATTAAAAAACCTTCAACTTTTCGTTGATTCTTCCAAGGATATCTTTAGGAAAACATTCAGTAATCACCTGAATATGTCAGCTTTATCCGATTTTCAAGCAACAATAGAAGATTGCATGCATTTTAACAAATTGTCTTACATAAGTCTAGAATTCTTACATAAGTCATAGTTTTTTGTGGAATTGCATGATTCACATCCGCTTATAATCCACAATTTAAATAAAATTTAATAAAACAATCATATCCGCTCATTAATTATTATTACACATTTTTTCTATTCAAACACAAATAAAAGAAACTATACAATTTAACCAAATATCAAGGTTTTAGATTTAAATTATAATTAGAACATTTCGGAATCGATTATTCATGACAAAACTAGTTTCCAGTCTGATAAAGTTTAAATTTTCTTATTATTAGACAGCATGAATGATAATCTTCTAAATCTTTTGCATATCAAACCAAAAAGAAACCGGTCCTGTGGGTGTGGATATTAAAATATTTCACCGACATTATTGTCTTTTTTTTAGTTATTAAAAACAAGAATACGTATCATGCATTACAATGATTTTAAACGAAAATACTGTGGAGAATCATCAACGTTTTGTAACGGGTGTGTTATAACAGGAAGGTATAGTGGCCTAAGTTGCGTTATAATAATAATGATAAATCGTTAATATGGTTGTAAAATCGGTAATTTCACCCTGTGCTTTATTAATTGTTATTAATCTTATTTTTCAATATTTTCCATTGAAAATCATTTACTATTATGGAAATTTTGTGGTAGTAATTAACGGTGGAATTTACTACAATTCTAGTATCGTCACTGTTGCAATGGATGATTATTTCAAAAATAACACGCTATAACGTTTATGTTTAAAAATATGTTGATTTCCACTTTAATAATCTGTTATTATTATAATAATTATTAATATTGATTATTATTAATTATTCATTAAAAAAGAAATGTTCACGTTCATTGACATGTGATTGATTTGTTTTAATTCTAATACAAAGACAAGACGGAAAATTTATAATTTTCCTTTCGTTTCCTATCGAATTCCTAACAACTCTTATATACCAGGTGTGTTACAGTTCGATTTTTCAAATCAATTTACAAGATTATTGTTATTGTTGTTGGAACGTGTAATAGATGATTGGTTCAATTGAGAACCACGTACAAGAACGTGCCAGGATCAAGTCTTTGGTTAGATTATTTATCACCTGTTCAACAATTTAACCCAACTGTATTGCTTAGCTGGTTGAAATCAGGATACACCTTGAAAATGATTTTGTAATAATCAAATTTCTGTACTAATAATAATGAGAATTGAAGTCACATCTAATATAAAATTGTACCTAAAAGGGACACCCGGTAGTTTATTCCAATTCAACAAACCGTGAAGATGGTTCAGTGAGGTCAGAAAGTTGAATCACTGTTTTGTTTTTTTTTTGTAAAATTAAATAAATTTACATTCCCTTTAGATGGCCCTAAAGAAAAGTTCATTTGTATATGCAAACTTTCTAATTTATATTACGTTGTTGATTTTTATCTACAATATTTCAATTTTCATCCATCATAAAAACAATATTGCCTATTCATATATTAATTTTATAAAATATTTGACACAATTAGTTGATGGCGAATGGATTTCAACAATAGAAACGAAACCTTGACGTATATGGGCACGGCATTAAAGCAATTATCTATAAATTACGGTCACATGTATCTAACATTCATTTTTTTTTGTTTTGATTTGTTTAATTTATGGAGATTCTTGCAAATAACCGTACTAATTTTTACATCTATTTTACAGGCATGGTGTCAACTAGTGGATACAGATTTCATCCCTCAAGTGTCCGCCACTTGTAAGGCTGGTCATATGAACATTCGTGTGGCATTCAATAACAGTTTCTATGGTGTTATACATGCACGTGATTTTCGTTCATCGTCATGTATGGCCCAAGGGGATGGTGGTAAATTGGTTACATTGGATATTAATATGTTGGCAGTACCTGGAGCACCCGATTATTGTGGATTACTTGTCAATAATGTAAGATGAATTAGATGAATTTTTTGCAATTTTGATTATTAACAATTAAAATTCCAAACTATCCTTGCATATCCTTTATTGGTGACTGAGGGCCGTTATTATTATATTGTTGTTTGTTTTGTTTGACACACACACAAATACACAGGAAAGCGACATGAAACTATGTAGCCGCGTCATACATATCAAACCTACCATATTCTATCTGTCCCATCTTAAACCTACGTGCTGTGTTTTTATAAGCATACCCATTTCTGTGGGCAAGGATTAATGTACAGTTATGGTCACAAAAAAGAGACCGATTCTTGAGCGAGAATATCACATTTTTCCATTCCTGTGAGTCAGGCTGTTGGTCTAGTGAAAGTAATCTGTAAAATCAACCCCACCTCATCCCCTTCTTTTAATTGAATTATTTCTTCCCAAATCTTGACCTATGAAAATTCTCGAAAGCTTGTTTTACACACATTAATAGCACTTGTTTTTTAACTTCCCGCTAAGAAAATTGAAAATTTTCAAAATTTCGGGAAGTTATTGGTTTTACCCCGATTTTCGAAAATTGAATTTTCAGCAGATCTCGACGTTTTGGGGTCCCAGGAAGCTATTTTGACTATTTTTGCGAGGGTGTCTGTATGGCTGTATGTGTGTGTGTGTGTGTGTGTGTGTGTGGTGTGTGTGTGTGTGTGTATGGGTAGAGTTCTACCAAACTTAGATTTCGTGTAAGTTTGAACCGATTCGGCCCGATAGACTTTGAGGAATTCCAAAAAACCGAAAAATTGCTTTTGTTAAAATCATGTTTTTTCAAAATAACTATTAAGCTGCTGTACCGATCAATTCCATAATCTAAATCAGCTCTTAACCTTAACTAATGACGTCGAATGCCGTTTGAACGATCAAAATCGGTTGATTCGTTCACGAGTTATCGTTGTCGAAAAATATCGAAAAAAGTGTTTTTTCAACATAACCTCAAAATTACTTAACCAATCAAATTTGTACCTCTCGCAATAATTTTATAGCTTCGAGTGCCGCAAAGCTCGTCAAAATCCTTTGATTTGCTCGCGAGAGATCGTTGTCTATAGATTTCGAAAAAAACGATTTTTCACCATAAGTTCAAAATTCCTTAACCAATCAAATTCAAACCCCTCACAATAATTTAAGAGCTTTAAAAATTGCGTCGAATGTCACAAAGATCATCAAAATCCGTTGATTTGTTCGCGAGATATCGTTGTCGAAAATTTTTGAAAAAGCATTTTTTCAACATAACCTCAAAATTCCTTAACTAATCAAATTTGTACTCCTCACAATAATTTTGGAGCTTTAAAAACTTAGCGGGAAGTTTCAGGAATGGCCTGCAGGGTCAACCGCATTCCAGATTTTTTTTAATAATTTGCAATCAGACATTTTTATGTGTAGTCAATTTTTATTAAATCTTCAATAATATCATCCAACCGTAAATGTACAAAGACTTGAAGGCTACAATTAATATTTAATTAACAATTTTTCTAGTGTTAATGTGGGCTGTTTAATGAAAATGCCCGTACAAGTGAATGATGCCAAGCATGTCGATATGTTTTACCGTAACAAAAATTGTAGAATAAAATAATGCACAGTTAGAATTTCGTTGTATAAGTGTCATTCATATTTTCGACACCTATGCAAGTATAGATGGATCAAAATAAGTTTGCCTAAAACGATGGATCTTGCCTACACACACACAAGACATTTGATTAAAAACTATAAAAATATAGTAGATAAAACAAGAAAAAACAACAAAAAATGTTCAAAATGTAGTCATCACTGTTCTACTTACATAAAGCTGCACATTTCGCAGCAGGGAATGCTGAACGTTTTGATAGCTCTCGAATTGTGAATTAAGGTCTGCAACTGTTCGAAATTTTTGACCGCCACTGAATACACAAATTATTTCGCCTGGTTCTACAAAAATATGATTGTTAATAGGCAAAAAAATAATGAACCCGTAATTCTAGTAGCTCTAGGAAGGCTTACGAAATTTTCAAAGCCTTCTTTTATGGAAAACGTGACCATACTGAACCCCTAATATATTGTATGTATGTAGAAATCAGCACAGTTTTTCGGGTTTCAAGATTGTTACTGATTTTAATTACATCCTGTTTATACCTATATATTTTAGTAAAATTAGGACCTCGTAACAGCTAGCGACAGGACAACATTTAACGTGCCAAAGAGCCATATGAGGCTCACGAGCCACGATTTTCTGATCTCTGGGTTAAGCGGACTACCCCGAAAATCTTGTTTGTATGTTCCAATTTTGGCAAACTTAGATTGATCCATCTATATTTGTGGAAATATTTAGAGATCTAGGCTTTGTTTTTGTCCTTATTATTATTATTATTCATGAAACTTCCTGCATTTAATATTAAACATTTTAAATAATAGCCTTTATCAACGGTTATTCTATTTTTATAATTATTGCTTTACAATTCAATTGGATTATATTTTAAAATCTAACTGTTTTGCTTATTTGAAGAGGCATTATTGCAGGAGAATGAATTTTCCGCTTAGTGAACTCGATGAAAACCATGTATAGAAGAGATTTAGAAATAAGATGAGACAGATGTTTGACTTTTATTTCTAGATCGAATAAAATTTCTAAAATTTGTGTAAGAATCAACAACAATAACAATAAAATTTTGAAAGTTAACAAACCAAAAATAAAACTTGTATTTTGTAAATTTTTTCAACGGAAATTAAACTTTGAAATTACGAAAATATCAGAAAATTTTCAATTCATTTGTATAAACGGAAATGATGACACAAAAGAGCAACAAAAAATTACAAAGTTTGATGATTTTGAAAAAAATACGAAGCAATTAAAAGAGAAAGCTACAATTAAGATTGGTGATAGAAAGAGAAAGTCTTGTTCTTTATGGTAATGATCGTTTTCCATATTGAATGAATTCAACTCTTGTTATAAAAACAACAAGAAGAGGGATTTTAAGCGAGCCATTTATGATTGTATAAGATAGGAGGTGTATGACCATCTTTAAATTTTATTACCATTGAAACAACACAGATTTTTAACTAGAAAAAGCTCATCCTACACGTTGAAATTAGTTCGAATCCCGCTTGGTGATTAAAGAACGTGTCTTCATAAGCTTACCAAGACTTTAATTTTGTTATTTTATTATAGTAGGACTAAGAATTTTCACTCTCAAAGCTTGATTGCCCCTATTGTAATTTTGTCGATTGAAACGTTGATAAAATTACCGATTTTAATTGCTTGGTTATGATTAGATTGTAAGGTAATAAGAAGATTGTTGATTGAGCTCAGACAGCACGATAGTCACGTATAATATTGTAATTTACTATCATGCAATATTAGATTTTTCCGCAATTTCCTATTGAAAACCAGAATTATTGTTTGCAATTTATTAAGTACCAATTAACTTTGGAATTTTGTAATTAATTCAATTTTATTTTGTAGAAAACTGAAGAACGTTCCGTACCTGTAGCCGTCCGTATCCATCGTACATTAGAATTGGCCGATGATAAATTCTATGTAATCACGTGTGGTAAAGCTGGTTTTAAAAATGCACGAAACGAGACATCTCTAGTGTCATTACGTTTATTGGATGGTACAAGGAAAGTAACACAAACTGTTTACGGTAGGGCGTACATATTAAGAGCGGAAATTTCACGTCCAGACGGTACACACGGTTTCCGGGTGAAATCATGTTTTGCATTCAATAAAGTCAACACTAGTGTACCTTTAATTGACGATCGGGGATGCCCATCAAATCCGAACGTGATCAGTCCTTTTAATTATGATGAAAAGAAGGGAACGGCCGATGCCCTAATTCATGCCATGTTTAAATTCCCTGAAAGCTCAGAAGTTCACTTTCAGGTAAATTTTTGATTTAATACTTACCACCATACATGATTTTATTATTAATATTAATAATTATTTGTAGTGTGATGTAGCATTGTGTAAAGGTTCCTGTCCAGTACCTGTTTGCGGTTCGGATGCTATTCAATCGAAAGCTCAAACAACTGAGGAAGGCATCCTGATGGCGGCCACAAGTGTATTTGTTTTGGATCCGGGTGAAGCTCCATTGGTTCAAGAATTGTGCGATGATGGTGCTGTACATCCATCATGGTTACTTTGGTTATGCGTTGCTCTAGGTGTTCTCTTCTTAATCATGCTCATCATTAATATTTTCTTATGCTCAGCAATGACTTGCGCTTGTGCTCGTACAGAAATCATAGAGAAAGAACCGAGCATTATTGAAGATTACGATCCGTATCGATCATGGCATGGTAGTCAGTACGGTTCTAGGTATATATTTGATCCAGAAAAATCCAATATTGATAGGTTCCACATTGTTAATACTGTTATGTTTCAGGTATTCATTAAATGGTGCACCACAGAATCCGAAAGGTTATACCTCAGGTGGTTCAACAATGAATTCAACACGATCTGTATCATCACATAGTGATCATTATGCAATTGTACATTCACGTCCTGGTAGTAGGTACAAGAATCGAGGACCTGGTTCGAATGTCGGCAGTCATTATAGTGGGAAATAATAATGTGTTCAACATATACAGCATTAAAATTAATTTCGTTAAATTAATAGAAATCGAACTGTTTTTCTCGTTTGTTTGTTTATTAAAATAATCCCAGTGCAATCTGATTTACAATTACGAAACCGACCAAATCGAATAAGCATGCGTTTAGTGTACAACGGTATTTCATTTTTAAGTTGGCTATACTTTTGTTATATGGAGTCGTAGCTTGGTTCACTTGAGATATTTCAAAGAAAAAAGAAGCAGTCGAACCAAGCTATTACAGACGTTTTAAGCGTTCTTGAAGCCCTGGGTCCATACCTAAGATTATACCTTGGCCTTAAAACGTCTCTGCAAGCTAAAAATGCATAGCCCACTACGAGGTAAAATACCGTTGTATGCTCTGTATAAAATGGCCGATTTGAGAAATTTCGACTATAGTATTGTAATGCTAACATAAATTAGGTGTAACAATGCTTGACTTTTGTAAATTTTTTAACTTCTAAAATGACAATAATTGTCGAAATATTTTTGTAAAGAGAACTGATTAATAAAATTATTGTAAATACTTACAAGAGCATGCACGATTCTCTTTCATCTCATCAACTCATCACATAAAACAACCGAATGCTTTAAGCATTGTAAGATTTCTCTTCACCATCAATGTTATGCTAAATTAACCGGAGATAATTCAAAAACACGAAGGAGAGTTTTAAACAATAGCCTTATCTTTTGGAATAAAAAAAAAACAACAATTAATCTGATTTTATAATTTGTATTCCTGCTCATCAAAATCGAATCTAAATCTAATTTCCAAATGTGTATAAATAAAGATCTCACTGAAAATAATTAATTTTGTTTCTATTATTAAATAAGATGATTGTTAAAATCATTTATGTAGAATTCGCTCTTTCTCTAACCATTATCAATTTTGCATCAACCTTAATTAATGTAAGTTAATTTAGAATCTATGGATGCTTAGAATTCTTTTTCTTTCATTAATTTCAGACCAAATTGGAGATACATCCGGAACGAGCAATTCTGGCTTATTACAATGAAACTACAGGGAAAGATGTAAAGTTTACGTATAGAAAAATAAATCGTACCACTTTTGCCATGAGTTCATCATACACAATGCTTCGTGACATACCAGATAATGATATTATGGTGAGTATTTCTAAAAAAAAACCCAACAGAATCAAATTGAATTAGCTGTTTCGGTTGGAGGTGCACTTGAGAGCCGCCAGAAAGGCCGGTAATGAGTACAAATCAATGGGGATAACTATGCCATTCAATTTATGCGATTTTTATAGAACGAATACGTACGGTATAGCTGAAGATATTGGAAAGTATGGAAATTTTACTGCTTGTAATATTAAAAAGGTTATATCATTTGTTGATTGTTTAAATACAATTACAGGATTATTCACAATGGATGAAAAGTTCTGATAGCAACTTCCATTGTTTGCCCAGTAGCGATTTGACAAATATTTCAAGAATTTATAGGGGGTCCCTGGAGATTATTTAAGCAAAAGCACTAAGAATGACTCGGAGACCCTCCCAATATTGTTCTGGAACAGGTAGGAATTTTTCTTATTTTTTCTAGCGTGTAATGGAGGTAGACGAAAAAAATGAATGTTGGGAGACTCTCCGAGTCATTCTTATGTTAGTCGTTTTGCGTGCTTAGCTCGTTTTTTGACCTACATCCAAATGAGCTACGAGGTTCGAACTTTGCTAAAACAATCTTTAGGTAGTCCCTTTAAAGATTCTTAATTTTTTTTTGAATCGCTCGCCAAATAATGGAAGTTGCTACGAGAACTGCTATGTTTTTAGGGGTATTATTACGTTAAAGATTATGTACCAGATTTATCGAAATTACCACCATTGATACCGGGTAGTTTCAAATTGGATGTCAGTGTCACCCATCATAGTGCCGATTTTTTTGAAATACATTGGTATGTAACTATTGTCGAAATTATCACTTGGTGAATTTTAAATTAAAAATAAAAAGTGTGTAGCAATTGTAGAATTTATTTGAAAAGTTTCAATTAAAAAAAAAAATATTCTCACTATTTCGAGGTTCTATTTGTATTTCAAACTAGGAACTGATTATTCAGAACAAACGCACTCATCGACTGGACATTTTGATGGGTAAACGATACATTTATCCATACAGTTAACATCAGCTCCCAGATTACCAGCATGTTTACCGACAGCTTCACAAGTGGTTCTGTTAAATTAACAAAATTGAAAGATTCTTTCGGATTTGTTAAAATGTGTTTAAACTTACGGGCATTGACAGATAGCGGATGGACAATTCGGTGGATATCGAAGGCAATTCGTTTGACACCAATCTTCTATACCGGGGATGATTCTATAGAAAGTATTTGGAACGCAGACTTGTTCCCTAATTACCAACGGATAGACATTGTATGGAGCCGGTCTTGATAAATCTTTGTAATACAACAGATGTTGCGTGTCTATATCGACGAATAGTGGTGGGATTGCACCACCAGCACTTGTCAAAATTGCTACATCTGCACAATTTCTGAATGTTTCCGATTTACCACAACCTTGGGCTTCTGTACCGTTCGGACAAATACCCCATTGATTACCTGTATAGTAACTCCATTGTAAAACACATTGTGTACATGTTACATATGGTGGTAATTGGACTTTATATCGGAAAACTGCTTTCTTTTTACCATTCTCTGGTATTTGATAAGCAATATCTTTCGTTCCTGCTATATAAAGTGGATAACGATTCAAACATTCTTGTGTTGCTTCTTGATAATAATTGTTATTTGGACATAAGAAAATCTCAAAACGTCCATAATGATTTGCTGTTAATTCAATTTCAATATCGATCTCTTGGCCGACACTGTAATGTCTAGTTATGATGCCTTTGGCGTATAAACCACCAGCTTCATGAGGACGGGGTTCTTTGACATGGTGAGGATCACCACACACGCCACATTTACCCTCGTTCTGCTCCCACTGCACTGAAACAAATCTAGAGTTGAGTCTTAACCGAAGTCTCTGAAAATGGGGGGAAACATGAGAAGCTAACCCGATCAGAAATCGTTTTCGATTTTCCTAAGTACCATGAGGACCTTATCAGGTTCAAATAAGATTTGTCTTAATAAACTAAACCTCACGAGTTCCATAGCTGGATAGAAACAGGATAACCTTGTTCGATAATAGCAGGTTATTTGCCATCAGGTCTAAATGAGGTTGTTCTCAGGATAAGCAAGTCATAGGATTTAAGTTAAATTGAGGTTACTCTTAGGATAACCTTATGCAATAAAGAGTTGTTTCTGATCCTGATAAACTTAAGATGAGATGATTCACAGAATAGCCCCATACAATAATTAGCTAGCTCCCCATCTCAACTATACCTCCTCAACTCGTTGATACTACCAGTAACTAGCCCTTGAACTAGATGGCATTACTTGTTACAGTTCACTTAGTTTTGTGTTGATCACAGTAAATAAATTGAAAAAAACTGTGACTTACCCTTAATCAAAGAGATTACAATTAATTTTTATGCGATTATCAATTTTTTATTAAGGACTTGATCAGGATCTGATAAGGACCTGATGGTTGATCAGCGTTACATCCTCATCAAGTGCTTATTGAAGGATCCTGATCAGGACCTTATTTGTATGGTCCCTATGAAAATTTCTAGACGGGAATACAATTAATATTTACTCATTTGAACTTTGAATTTAGAGCAACTTTTTGTGTATTAAGACTTTCGAAAGGTCAAGATCAAGATAATTGTTGATATTTTACAAAAAGCAAAGGTGTGCCAAATCGGTACATAAATTTCCTCTTTGCTAGACAATCATAAAAAAAAGCCTCCCGATAAAGGTGTGCCAAATTTCCATGTCATACTGACATACAAAAACACACTTCCTGTATGCCATATTTATCCGAAATACTCACCAGCATATCCGCCACAAAACAATTCATTATCATTATAATTGACGGGATTAGGGAAACCAAATCGCCACATTGAATTTCTAGCTGGTGGATCCATCAAACGTCCATGTCCATATACAGATTGCCATAATTGTAACAATAGAAACAATCGGATTGTTAACAACGATAACATTTTTATTGACAATACCTGAAATGTAACATCAATTGAAAAATTATAAGAAAACAATGAAATCGTTAATGTCTTTTTTCCTATTCTTATGTAAATTTTCATTTCAACAATCCAAAATTTTTATTGAAAAATGTCAAGGATATTAAGTGGCACATGTAGTTGCAGCTTTTTGTTTATTTTTTTTTGAACTTTTTGTTATAACAATAACAGAAACGCTAAAAAAGTGGTAATCAATTAACAATTTCAATAATGATAATAGAGCAAACATAATTAGGTATGACCAAGGTGGACGTGTTATTGTTTTGTGTTTATTTTGCTGAACGAATACAATTTTGAAAATTAATCTCCTCGAACTTATCGAAATTATAGAGACGAATTATTAAAAAAAAAAAAATTGTTAATGTCACTAGCTCTTCTTTGGTGATGTTGTTCAACTTTTGATCTCGCAAAAAAAACTAGTCGTATACGAATACGACCCCATACTCATTTATAATCTTTAATTATTTATTTATCAATAAATCTAACTGTAATTGACACTGTTTAATGGTTAATTAAATATTCTATAAGCAAAATCATGTGTCTATATCCGAAACTTGTTCTATTTACAAAGCACGTTCGGTTTAAATTATGGAATTGAGAGTTTAAGGCTGTATTGAGGCCTTGTCTTTGAGGTTTAAATCATCTCCTTACCCTCAATTTTACAATAGTTGCAAATTTGAAGCAATTACAGAAAAATTCTAATTATTGTTATTTGACTTTAATCATACAATAAAGTTCAATAACTTTTTTTTTCCAGTTAGTCTTTTGATAAGCTGTCTAGAGTAATAAAAAAGCAATTCATACACGAATTATAAATCACGTCTTTCAAATCTTTTGCCTTAAGCTATAAATTTTTGTCTACCAATGATTTCCATTAATTTTTCCACATTAAAATTATTCCAAGTCAATTAATTATTCAACAAATCAGTAAAATTTAATATAACAAGTTTATGGTCAACATGACGAATTCTAGATTTTTAAAGAAACAATACATAAGGTGACAATTAACATGTCCAAAAAATCTGATGTATATGTTAATCATTTCTAAGGACGACCACAATGGTAATATTAATAATAATAAATGATTCATCGTCTTTGAATGTTTAACAATTCAATCATCGACTTCTTTATAAGGGTGGAATTTTACAATCTCAATATTAATTTCAAAATACATACAACTCACCCCAATATTCCAGTTGTTGAGTAGCTCGTGTGATCGGCTGGTGTACAACAGAGTTAAGCACGTTGTTGAACTGAAAGCTCACCGTGTAGCGTTCCTGTGTACGACTCGAACGCAATCGGATTATTTGAAAAACAAAACTGAGAAGGTCGATCATTAATCCTGCGGTTAATGGCCAAAAAAGAATAAAGTGGTGAAGAAATCGAGATTCCCACGAGACGCCCGAATTTTAGACAACACAATCGAAGGACGGCATGTTTAAAAAGTTGCAGTCTATCGGAAAAATGTTGTTCAAAAAGAAGAAAATAGAAGATTTAATAAGCGAGTTGAATGCTCTAGTTATCTTAAACTTTATGGTAGCTTTGAAGAAAATCGGAAATTTTTAATCGATGCAGTTTCAACAGACTCCTCTTCTTTGTCACACGTCTTCAATTTTGGCATAAGTCAAGTTGTTTATGGAAAAATGGGTTTTTCATCTATTTCCTGCCCACACCAATGTTGTGCTAAATTGCCCGAAGCTAATTCAAACAATAGCCCTATTTTATAAAATAAAAATTATGTTATCTGATTTTATAATTAATTCCTGCTCATTAAGATTTTATCTAAATTCGAAAAATTTATAAATAAAGACGAATCTGTAAATTATTACTTTCTATTGTAGATACGATTAACAATAAATGAGATGATTGTCAAAGTTATTGTAAAATTCGCTTTATTCCTAATTATTTTCAATTTTTTACCAATCATTATCAGGGTAAGTAAGTGAAATTCGATTTAAATCTCTTTCTTTATTTTAACATTGAAACTTGCAGGCTAAATTGAAGATCCATCATGAACGCGTCATTCTCAACTCTTACAATTCAACAATAGTCGACAAGAATGTAAAGTTTACATATAGTAAAATAAATCGTACCACTTTTGCTATAAGTTCAGGTTATAATCTATTACGCAACATACCCGATGAAGACGTTATGGTGAATACTTTGAAGAAGGTAAAAATAATGAAACGTTTCAAATAATCCGCTTTTCTGTTTTGAGGTGTCTTTGAGAGCTGATAGAAGAGCCGGTAATGAATACAGACCGACTGGTATTACGATGAATATGAATTTGTGTAAATTTTACAAAGCCAATACGTACGGTATTGCTGAAGATATAGCAAAGTATGGAAATTTTTCCGTTTGCAATTTGAAAAAGGTTAAATTCATTTTCTATATATTGATTATACCAATATTGAAAGTTTTCGTGTATTTCAGGGGTATTATTACGTTAAAGATTATGTACCAAATTTATCGCATATACCCCAACTAATACCAGGCAGTTTCAAATTGTATATCAAGCTCACCCATCATGGTGCAGAACTTTTCGAATTGCACTGGTATGCAACCGTTGCAGAAGCCATAACTTGGTGAATTACGAACAAATAATAATAATTACACTTCATTTGAACGCTTTATTAAACTTGGCAATTACTCTAACTGGATCCATTGGAAACCACCACGATTATCTTTAACAAAAATTAAAGGACATGAACTAGATAACAGTCATTGATATTTCCTCACATCCCAGCTGTGATGCATTCCCCACTGTTCCTCAGCAGTCCTGTAAATGCAAAGTTTCATCTTTCTCTTCACCGATCCTACAAGTCGGGTCTTTTACTGTCAAAATATTGTAGAGATGCTTCTTCAGAACACTTTGGCCCGTAGAAAGTTCTGTAATCTTCCTGATAAGCTCCTGTTTAATCTTAGAAGCTCTTTAGGTCTTCTCTGGGTTGAGAAACCTACAGTTAGTTGGTGTGTCCTTCTAATTTTTCCTTAATGGCTCCTTTAGCTCCAGCACACGCCATACCACATGAGGCTCTGGGTTCAATTAGAGTTGTCTTGGAGACTTCTTGAAAAGTCTTTGTTAGTTTTATTGAATATTTCAATTCCAGATCCAGCAGGAATTTCCATTTCATTGATTTAAGTATAATTTGATTTATTATTATTATTTTTCTCTATTTTTTATATGTTTAGTCATTTTCAACAAACAACTATTAGCAAAATATCGATCTCATGATAAAATTTAAATAATTATAGAGCTGTTTATTACTCTATTATTTGCCTTCTATATTATCCAGCCGGATGCAATAAAATAATGAAAGCTATTATTCAGTTGCAAAGAGTCTTTTAAACCGATATGAAGACTCTCTATTATACATTTAAAAATTTATTCTCAATTTTTGGTGTTTTTGGTCTAGCACCATATCAGTTAACACCAACTGGTTGCAAAGAGAATTTCATTTTAACACGATGGACAATACTATTATCATTTTGTCTTCTACCAATGGTATCTTTTTTTATACCACAACAATTCTCACCTAAAAAATTAACATATTTCTTATTGGTGACATATATTAGTTACAGTGCTTTATATTTTGAAGCAATCCTAGTTATTGTACATGCTTTAATTCAACGTAAAAAAGTAAGAATTATTATATTTTAATTAAACAGATTTGTAATTTTCCTTTTTAGTTAATTAGATTCCTAAATAGCTTCAAACAAATTGACCGTAAACTCGACCAGCAGTCAATTAATACACAAATTAAACGTTTATATTATCTTATAAATGTTGGGATTTTCATATTTTTGATTTTAATAATTTTTCATATTATTATAAAGAAAGAAACACGTATTTTTTTTCTGGTAACAATTGTTCTAATAAAATTACCGGTCGTAATATTTGTCTTGGAATATTCAATTTTCGTGTGTCTCATTGGTACCAGATTTCGAGCTGTTTTGAGTAAATTACGTAAAGGATTTTTCACTAAGACGAATCAATTTCGCTTAGTTAAAACACTGTAAGTAACTTCCTCTAATTGTTGGATGATTGTAAGAGTATAGGCGTAGTTTTGGACGAGATCACAATTTTAAAAATCTTATAGTACACGTAAAATGACTCAATAGAATGACTTCCAGTAGGTATTGTTTTTTTTTCTTCAATTCGTTTTGGAATGGGAGGAAATGTTTCCATTTTTTTTGGAATGCAATTAGGAAAAACGTAAAAAAATCAATGCTGGAAGAGTCTTGGAGTCAATTTTACAACTAGTCGTTTTTGAGTGATTTCCAAATGAGTTAAGAGATTCAAATTTTGCTAAAAAATTCTTTAGGGATTACCCTACACAACCTCGAAATATGATTCAAATCGCTCGTTAACCACATTTAGAAAAGGCATCCGGTATATAGAAATGTTCAGATCTTTGCAAAACAATTTGAATGTCAAAAAACTACTTAAAGCAGAGGTTCTTAACCTTGTGTGCCAAAAGCGCCTCTTATATTCATGTTACAAGAGTCATTTAGGGTGTTAACCTGTAAAAAGCTTAAGAATCCCTGGTCTAAAGCCACCGCGCAAAGTTTTTCTAAGTGAACTCAAGCTTGTCGTCAAAAATTAAGCTTGTAAATAATTTATAAGAAATTTTAGCTTGTTGAATTTTATTCTTGAATCGGACAAATCATTCTATAATTTTTAGACAAACTGTATCGTCTGTTGGTGGTGATGACCAATGTTATTTATTGGAAGAAATCTATGAATTGTATCATCAATTGTGGAAGATAACGCAAATATTTAATTCAATCTATTCCTCAATCATATTGTACCATCTTTTAATGACAATAATATTCATCCCTTTGAACTCATCTATCATATTATATTGTTCCATATATATAGAAATATGTGTGCCATACATATATATGACACATTTCTTTATAATTGTGTTACAAAAGTTAATCATAATCTACAGTTGTTCCTATACTTACCAGCAAGTAATAATGATTTGTAAATTCTTTTATATCAATAATGAAACATAAATTTCAGGTAGAAAAATTATTAAAGGATCTAACACAGTTGAGGACATTGTCAGATAAATCTGTATTGAAAGTATTAAACTAAACCTTATTCTTAAGTGAATATTTCACTAATATTGCTTGTTGTAGACAATCAAATTATTTCTATTAGTTGTAAACGAAAAAATCGCTTTTACGGCTTGTGATTTCTTTACAATCGATAAACGTTTATTGTGTTCGGTAAAATTTCGATTTATCGATTGTAGAATTTTATTTATTATGAATTTAATTTTTAGATTATCGGAACTACATGCACTTATGTTGTTATTGTTTTTCAATTTCCACCATTTGAATAAAATTTCCACCAATCAACTAATTGTAGAAAAATAGAATTGCGTGTTTTTCTATATTTTTCAACTGGTCACTAATAAACAACAAGAGTCTTTTATATTCAAATAATTTAGTACAGAACAGTGTTTCCACTTGATTACAATATGAATAGTTTCTATAAAAGATTCAAATATTTGTTTTATTTGTTTGGTATTTTCGGATTAGCACCGTACCAATTAACATTAACAACATGTAAGAAGAACTTCTTATTAACATTATGGACTGTTTTTTTACTGTTTGTTCAACCACTTTATCAAATAATATGGCTATCTATTAATAAAGTAGACGATATGTTTTTCATGCTACTAATACATATCGGAGATAATCTGTTTGTACTCCATTTAATAATGATCCCTTTAATCACACTATTTCACCGTAAAAAGGTAAAAATTATAATTAAAATTTATTTAATTAACATACAGGGAGTAATCGAAATTCCTTACAATCTTCAAGGCATGTGTAGAGTCCAATCTTTATAAAACACTAAGGCCCTGGTTTTGAGAAAAAAGGGTTTAAAATTTCAAGATTTTCAAAACCACTGGAATAGAACAACGTTAAGTTTAAATAATTGTGTTTAGTCATTTTTTTGTGGGACTATACGAAATAATTTAGTATATTCAGAGCTGGTAAGAAATGTCGAACAGTTGCGGACCCAAATTTGTGCAGCTGCAAACGAAATTCGGGAACTTATATGTAGAATGTAGTTTTGAATGGCACCGCGGGGGGAGGGGGGGGAGTAGCGGTAGGTACATTATTTTCATAGTTTTCTCGACAACATTGCAGTAAATTAGTACTTAACTTAAAAAATTATTTTCCTTCGACCCTTCAAAATGTGTTTATTGTCCTCTATTCCACATAGGTTTTAATATTGTAAATTGATTACACCCTGTATAGATATATAATTAAAATTAATCATCAATATTTCTTCTGTAGATAATGGAACTTCTTGATAATTTCACACAATTCAATCGTAAATTCCATAGACATGCAGCCAGTTCAATTGAACGACAATTAACAAATTTAAACTATCTTATATTAGTTATACCTTCTGTGTATTCAACAATAATAATAACATTTATAATGGTATTCCATTTTAAAGATTTTTGGCAGACCATCGTCTATATCATCAGAACATTATTTCTCGAATTATTTGTTTTGCAATATGCGTTATTTGTTCGTATAATTGGCATCAATTTTCAGGCTATTTATGTTAAACTACACAATAAATTATTAAAGGACACAAATCAAATTTGTATAAAAGCGTAAGTAAATTCTATTTTAAAACAAGCATGTATTAATAATTGAAATATGTTCAAGTTTAATCCAAAGACGAATTGATCCAACTGGTGATTCTAATGAGTTTGATTTATTACAAGAATCATTCGATCTGTACCATCAATTATGGACAATAACACAAACATTTAATTCAATCTACTCACCGATAATCTTGAATCATTTTTTATTAGCAATAATATGGAGTATCGTATATTCATATCAATGTATACAATGTGTAATTATCGGTGCTTGTCCAAATATAATTGCATTTCAATTCCTTATGGTGGTAATTTTCTGGATTTTAAATCTCTATTTCATAATCTACATTTGTTCTTATACTGTAAAACAAGTAATTTATTTAAAAAAAATCACTAGTGTTTCACAGTATTTTAGTTGTTGTCATAATTTCAGGCTGAAATGTTATTAGAAATTCTATCAAATTTAAGGACAACATCCGATAGATGTCTACTGAAAGTAATGAATAAAACATTTTAAAATTTATTAAAATATAAAAATTCGATTTCAGGCAATCAATTTCTTTCTACTAGTACAACATGAGAAAGTCTCTTTTGTGGTATATGGATTTTTCGTAATTGATAAACAACTACTGTATTCTGTAAATGACAGTTGAATACCTTTATTAGGTAGATTTTAATTTAAATTTTCAGATTTTTGGAACTATATGCAGTTATATTATTATTACCTTACAATTTACAAGAAAATAAGTGAAAGGGTAACTGAAAATTTAGCACATTTTTCAATACATCTCACACTTTACATAAATGTCGATTTAGTAAAAGTTTACAATTTTTGTTTAACTAAGACTTAATATTCGATTAGTTTCGGTACTAAATTGGAGTTTCGGCTTAGTTTCGGTTTCGGTAGTAAATAGGCCGAAACTAAGTTCGAAACCGAAACTTCGTTTAAGAAATGTTACACCTACATTGTCGGTAAACAGCAAGACCAATGAGCAGGAACTCTTAACAGTTGTCTTATCCTCAGGATCATAGATGTCTATGCTATAGTGTTGTGCAGGGGCGAACTTAGGCTATGACCTTTGGACGGGCTACCGAATAATACTAAATTTGTTAACTGATCTGTTAACAAATACCTTTAACAGTTAAATTCTCCGATTAGTTATAAAACTCGCACATTTGTTTGATAATTTTCAAAGAGAAATAAAGCTGTTTAGGTATATACTGTATAGCAACTTTGTTTCGGCCGAAACTGAGACTGTAGCTGAAATTCCGTTTCGTTTTGGGTTACGGTTATAAGAACTAATTTCGGTCGGATACTACTCAAAACATTTCAGGATGTTTACAATGTTGAACGATCTCTACAAGTGAATCTTTCTAAATTTTGCAGCACCCACTATGCTTTCTTTCAGATATTGCAATTTCAGATTTTCATCCGTACTGCTCTTCTTTGCCAAACAGTTTGAATATCAAAAAGATCAATTTGCAATTCAAAAAATGTTGAAACTTGTAGATTGTTGGATCATAATTGTGGAGAAAACTTCTTAAATATTAAATCTGTTGAATTTTATATTTGAGTACGACACGAATTTATGATTCTTTAATATTTTTAAATTTAAATTCCCTTTAGATTTTTTTGTTACTCTCTGTTAATTTAATTAACAGAGCAAAACAGGTTGTTCTGACTCTGACTTGGCAAACATATTTAAACAATAATGTTGGTCATTTTTTGATTTAAAAGAAAATTAATATAAAAGCTTTAGAATCCTCACTTTGGAAAGTGTAACTCTTCTACAGACTAGAGTTTAAAGTAAGCTTTCCACATACTATCTGGAAGCTTTCTAGATTTAATTGGTTTATTAAAACTTTATTTATATCTAAATTATATTTTATTATAATATAAAGTCGTCTATTATTGCATTTTAATATACTTAACAATCTTGATTCCGGTAATTTAATTATTGATGGCATTTTTATCACTGCGTCAAGGTAATGGCCAAAAGGTTTCCCATCGATTAAAAATCATCAATTAAATTACCAGTTGAATATCTTCTTCACATTTTAAATAAAATTACATCGAATTTTTAAAGACAATCAGATTGAGAAATTTTACAAAAAAAAATTGACCTTCTCTTAATTGTAAATCAATAAATATTGAATGATCATGAGAGTTATCATTTATTGATAATTGCTTAGATTAATCCGTTCAAGGTAATGAAGCTTTATTCATTCGATGATAATTCATTGAATTTATTTACAAAGGTCAACACATAAAATAACGTTTCAGCTTTAAAGAAGACAGTGATTCAAACAGAAAGTATCTGAATTTGTTGGATTTTCTGGTGATCGTCATTTTAGCTAAGCATTGCAGCACTTGGTGTACCTACATATGTATGTCAATATTCCTGATTGAAATTCCCAAAACAAAACAAATAATAATTGTGTATATATGTAATAGAAAAGGGGAATTTTTTGAGGTTTCCTTTCACGTAGAGGGTGCATATATTGATTCAGATTAAATTATCGTCTTTTCCACCACGTTTAGATTCGTACTAATAGTTTGTATTGTCGAGACACCACAACGGTTGCTAAGCATATTACCATTGTGACTCATACTGCTTTTTAGTTATTTCGATTTTAGGATGAAACACCAACTAGAAATTCGTATTGTTTTCATTTTCAATACAAAATTATAATTGTATTGGTGTATTGATGCGTTATTGTTGTGTTGATGTCATCATCGTCGTGGTGGTGTCCGGAAACGGATAAGAGAGGAAACGACCATAACATAAACGACCAACAACAATATTACAATAACAACAACAACAACAATAATAAGTGCAATGTTTTTATCAATTTTACTAAAAGTTAGTGTTATCACAGTATTAACAACATCGGCACAGATCAATTCAAATTTCAAACAAATCTACAACAGTTTAGGTGATGTGAATATTGTTGTAATTCTACGTAATTGCCAAAATAATTCGTTACAATCACCGTACGTTACACAAAGTTTGATTAATTCAGCCGTATGGACCGTTGATCGAGTGAATTTCCTCAATTTAGTTGATGGCTTGAAAATCGGTCTAACCGTCAATGAGGTGTGTAATGAAAAAGATAAATTTCAAGCCATCTTTCAAACGTTCGAACAAGACGATTATGAAATTGGTATTGTTAGCGATTTTAAATTTAATATTAAACTAGCAAATTTCGCCAAAATTTTGAATTTAATACATCAAGAAACAGTAAGACAATACCAGTATTTAATTGAGACTGTTGTAGAATTGTTAATAAATTTTCATTTTTACAACATCACCGTTGAAGCACCACATGAATTCTTATTGGAGGAATTCTCGAAGATCTCGAGAAGAAAATCGATTTGTGTCCACAACTTTCAAGTGTACCAGTAAGTTTCATATACAGAATGAATCAAAAGTAAGGCATAATATTCATAAATTTTTTATGAAAATTTTGAAAAAACATCAGGGCATGTTTTTATTCGTTAATTTCCAAAAGTTGACATCAATTTCTCCTATTTCCAAAAATTATAGAAAGGCGTTTTCATTTTTTATAGAGACCCTAAGTTCTTATAAAAATTACTTTATTCCATAAGTAAATGAAAGAGTTAAAGCGAAAATAGTGCAATTAACCACATTTACATGAAATGCCCTGTATTTATTTAAATTGGAATTAATTCGAAAAATTTTCAGGAATTATCCGAATTTTGAGAAAAATTCATCAGGTGCTACCTTGATTGTGTTCGGTTATTATCACCAATTGTATTCATTTATACAAAATTATGATGAATTCTCCAATATTACAATAATCTTCCTACCACTAGATGGATCAATTTTTACAGGTAATCATGAATTACTTCTTAATTAATATAATTAATCGATTAAATTACAGAAATACCACAGAATTCTTATCTGATAACACCACCACATTATCCACTAACTTCAATCTATACAAATTCGATAAATATCCTACCAACACCGATTTTCTTTGAAATTGCCTTACCGATCATTAATTTCCTCCAGAATTCCCAATTTATTCTAACCGGAATCTGTAATGATACCCAATTCAAAGTGGATTGTCTAAAGAGTGAATTGAAGGAATTACAGGAAACTTGTACGGAACCATTACAAATTCTCGATTTGTTACGAATTGAAACATTGAAAGGTGATTTTGTTTACAATATTTTTCGAATGGAGAATCAATCAAACTACAATAAAATTGCAAATTATCACATATTTACTGGAAATTTAACAATTATGGAATCGGCGAATTTAGAATTGAACAATTCGACGACGGTTGAGAAAGAGACTTGCGATAATTACCAATTGACTTATAGAATTTTTGAAAATAATCCTCGACTTTGGTTGAAGAACGAAGCTTGGGTTTTCGGATTCTTATCAATATCCCTCTTGGGCATCCTCTTCTGTATTGCAATCTTTATTTTCTTTATCGTTTGTATCTATCGTAAAGATATTCTCGATGGTAATCCAATCTTAACTCTACTTTTATTATTAACAGTTTTAATGATGTTCTGTTCAATTTTTCCATTGTGTTTAGACGGTTCCAAATCGATACGAAATTCCTTATGTCTAACAAAATCCTTATCAATTACGTTAAGTTTTGCTGGTGCTTTCTCATTAATTTTATCACGGTGTATTCTATTGGCAACCGCTTCAAAAGAAATCGGTTTCATGTCACATATCGCCGGGCCAGTTCAATCGTTCCTCTGTCTCTTCATATTCAGCGTCCAAGGTGCTTTAAGCCTTCAAATGATCTATCGTTGTCATGATACTTTTCATAATTTATCATTCGTCTATTTATTATCGTACAATATGAGTTTATTGTTGTTGCTTTTATGTATTTCTCCGTTAATTTATCGATCACAACGGAATTACCGTGAAGGTAAATATTTCACTATTGCCATCATTCTAATTACAATTCTATGGTTGATTTGGATACCAAATTTTATCATTTTCAATGACATATACCGTGATTTAATCTTGTGTTTTGGTTTGATATCAACGGCTATCATTCTATTAGCAACGATTTTTATACCAAGAACTTATTTGATGACAATAGCTGTTACAAGGAATAAACTAACAAGTACTCTACCATCTTTGGCCACAACTACGAGTGCTATTGATGTTTATCGGGCCGGCACACAGGTAAAATTTTACAAAAAAAATAATTATTAAATAATTTTGTTTTATATTTTACAGCCTGTCTATGATTGTGTGAATGTAGCGACTGTAAACCGTTGCAGTCTGGCAAGTATTCCACAATCTGATTTGTATAATTGTCCAGTATTACCACAAAACAATGAAGATTATGATACACATTGTGACAGTCCTGTAGGCTCCGATAAAGTAACAAGATTTTAATTTTAAACTTGTAAAATTTCATTTGTAAGTAATTGTATTTAAATATAATCGTTTTAAGTTCAAATAAAACTAATCACTCTTCAAGCATAAATTGTCCCTTATTTCCACCATCCAATCGTTGTAAATTAGAAATATAGCCACAGAAGCTATATTGTGTGTGTCATGTCTGTAAAGGTTCGATAACAAAATTACAACCATCTAGAACAATTGGAGCGTTAAATTCTCTATTGAAATAGCAATTTGCTACATTTATTGGTTAGAATTTAAACAGATGCTCCTTGTTATAAGTAGTTAAAGTTTCAGTCGATTTTCAAACTTCAACAATGCTACAACTATTGTTGCAACAATTGAAAACTGTCTCGAAACATACAAATTTTCTATTATTTGTGATCATTTATCTATCATTCTTCTTAGATAATGTTCTATTAACTGTTGTTGGTAAGTTTTAAATCTATATTTATTTATTTATTTGTTAATTTATTAATTTTAGTACCGATAATTCCTGATTATTTATTCTCGAATGATAATTTGGATACAATTCAAAGTAATCCAAGCGATTCATATTTAGGTCCAGATTCTTTAAGTCCACTACAACGTAAATATGAAGAATTAGAATCGGATAATGGACCATTTGGGGCACTGTTGGCATCTAAAGCTTTCGTACAATTAGCTTGCACGCCACTGATTGGTTATATTATTGAAATTTTTGGTTGTTATATTCCATTACTTTTAGGCTCCTGTAACTTGCTCCTAGCCTCTCTTTGTAAGTCAAATTATCTGTTTGTGTTTTTTTTTTAGTTAAGGGCACTGGTCAGTTATTTTCGATTTACTTAGCTAAAAATTGCTAATTTTTCTAAGATTTTTCGATTATTTTTTAAGATATTCAAAGGTATCATAATCTGCTGTAAAGAGCGTTTCGATACGCTTACGAAAATCAACGAAGACTTCAAATTTTTCTAATAGAGACCTAACCGAAACAATTTCTGAAAAAATCTAATTTGAGAAATTTGAGAAATCAAGTGAGCTATCGTGAAAAATTGTTAAAAACTCATCTGTTAGTTTGATCTATCTACTAAAAATAATTACTCCTATTTCGCAAAAGAATTTATACAGGGTGTCCAAAGCTATTTCACTTCAGAGTTTGCCATGCCTTTGTTATATGGAATCGTAGCCTAGTGCACACTTAACTATATTTGACATTAAAAAACAAGCAGCAGAACCAAGCTACATCCTACGTAACCAAAGATATGGTCAATTGCAAGGTAAAATACCGTTGTGCAATTTGTAGCAATTGTTGGCAAAAATAGGGTAGCTTTCCGGAAAAATCCCAATGGAAATATGGAATTTAGCTTGCAAGATACCAAATAGATGGCTATGCAGCAGTTGCTCGGAACACAGACCCGTAGCCAGAAAACTATTCCAAATGGGGCGCTTTTTTTTTGGAAAACAGAGCAACTTTTAAAATAGCAATTATTAGAAATTAAAAGAAATTACGCTAGGTGTAGCTCAGTCCCAACTAGACCCTCAGTGGCTATACCAGCGCAGGGCAGCAAATCTCAAGGGGGCGCACTCTTTATATCTAATGCTTAAGTGCATAACTTAAATTACACTTCAAAGTTACTGTATTTTTTTTTCTTCTACAAAATAAATTTTGGGGGACGCAAAATTCAAATCTTGCTCTGGGTGCTCAAGCCCTTAGCTATGCCGCTGCATACAGCCACTCCCTTTAAAGTATCATAAGTTTGAATATCTTGCAAAATAGTCGAAAAATCTTTGACAAAATTTGGGAATTTTTAGATATTTGGACTAGTTAACTTCCCCGACCAGAGGGTAGGGAAGTTATTAGTTTCGGACCAAAATTTCGAATTCGAGATTTCACCAGATCTTTACGTTTTGGGGTCCCCTGAACACGTTTTTGAAGTTTTTAGCATGATGTCCGTGTGTGTGTGTGTGTGTGTGTGTGTGTGTGTGTGTGTGTGTGTGTGTGTGTGTGTGTGTGTGTGTGTGTGTGTGTGTGTGTGTGTGTGTGTGTGTGTGTGTGTGTGTACGTACGTGCGTCTGTCGTTTCTCCAACGATTACTCAAAAACGGCTCAACCGATTGCGTTCAAATTTGGCCAGCATCAACTATTCCGTGGACTTTCGAGTTGATTAGTTTTTGGTGCCAATCGAACAACGGGGGTGGACGGGGGAGGGGGTTGATTGAAAAAAATGTAAAATAACGTATTAATTTGATATCACCAATCGAAAGGGCATGTGCTTTTATGTCAGAAATAATACCCATCATGTGCGATATTTTTCAATCTGGCGACTTATAATGATTAAATTAATTAGATGGACAGTGATGATAAGATGATTATTTCCATAATTGAAAAGAAAAAAAAATAAAGTTATTCTGGTGAGAATTGAACCCCGTAGCAAACAGATGTCAGGCGAGAGCGCAACCACTGTGCTTTTCGCAGAAATTTGACAATTTTCTCTTGATCGTAGAAAAAATTTTTTCTAATTAATGATTAACTACTGGGACTGATCAGTCGGGGAAGTTGCTAGGCCGGGTCTTCGATTCGGCCCCTTTTCCAACTCGTTTTAAGTTTGTTGTATTGCAGTGTTTGCTTACGGTAATTCGTATGGAGTTCTCGTACTGGCCCGGGCTCTTCATGGTACTTCATCGGCAGCAATTGCCGTTAGTGGTATGTCAATTTTGGCGGAAACTGTCCCGAAGGAGCTACGTTCAAAAGTGATGCCATTATCGTTTGGTGGAATTGCTTTAGGTGTTTTGATCGGTTATCCTTTAGGTGGTGCTGTCTATCAAAGTCTAGGCAAAGAAGCGCCATTCTTAATGATTGCCGCTCTTATCTCATTGAGCATCAGTAAGTTTTTTTTGTCTCTCAGCTTATTCTATTGAATCATTCTAAAATAAATTTTACAGTTCTTCAATTGGTTACCCTAGAAAATAATCAAACGGCAGAAATAAAAGTGGATAAAATCAATTGTAATCAATGGATGAATTTATTGAAAGACACACAAATATTTATTACAACTTTCACAATTTGCATCTGTACATCGATAATGGCAATTTTGGAATCTTGTGTCCCTATATGGTTGTTGGCTACCCTAAATCCACCACCATCAAGATGGCAATTAGGGGCTGTTTTTATACCGGATAGTTTCGGTTATTTTCTCGGTTCAAATTTTGCTGGTAATTTTATAAAATTCCCAACAAGAAAAATATAATTTTGTAAATTTTTTAGGTCTTCTCCCGGTAGCTCCATGGCGGGTGGCTTTAAGTGCTCTTGTAATAGCCGGCTTAAGTTGTTGTGCTCTACCACAAACTACCACAATGAAACAATTGATTTTGCCACATTTCGGTGTTGGTTTGGGTGTGGGTGCTGTGGACGCGGCTCTAGTTCCATTACTTGCTAATTTGGTAGATCGTCGGGGTGGTAACCGATATGGCCCTATTTATGCTCTACAACAAGCTTTTGTCAGTTTGGCTTATGCCTTTGGACCGTTACTAGCCGGACAAGCTGTCGATCTATTCGGCTTTCCTTGGTTAATGAGATTCATTGGTTTCCTAAATTTACTCGTCTGTCCTCTACTAATAGAACTTGAAAATGTTGAAGTAATTCATTGAATTGCTAATTAATTAATTAATTGATCAATTAACGAATCTTAATGATTTTAGGAATCTAGAATTGGTTTATTATCTGAAGATTTGGGCTCAATCTCTTATTCAAGTTTGGAGAAAACTTCTACTTGTCTAACTGGTGAATCTTTCGATTAAATATTTTTCATCGATTACAACTAAAGATTTATCCACTCAATTGAAAATCTGATCGTACCCTAAAGAAACTCACCCTTATTTGTTTTAACATAGAGACTCCTGAATATTTCCCTAGTGGCCATAACTTCATTACAACAACAACACCACTATCCTGTTAACTTGATCGTTTTGTTTATATTGTAAGTTAAGAAAGATGTTCTCTACTACATTGTGTGTTTATTTGGTATTTTATCCTGTATTCATGATGTAAAAGGGGATGTATGTTGTTTATAAAACGACACGTTTCCAGAATTAATAAAAATCTCCAAGGGTTATACAACTAATAAAATAAAAACATTATTAATTCTAATTTTATTAAAGACAAATTGCACACATTTATTTAAATAAAATAGTAAAGAAATACTAATTTATTATTGTCTAGGTTCCATTCTATAAAGGGCATGTTTACATTGTTCACAATCGCAAAATCCGGGAACATAAACCGGACTCGGTAAGACTGGTTGTGGATTAAATAGCGGTAAAAATGGATATAAACTATGCATAAACACTTTATTACTAGAGATCATAGGTAAAGGACTCTGATGTGGAGGATTTTGGTATATTTTCCCTTTATTATTCACCGGCTTAAAAGCTGATTGATTCTCTTCCAAACTGTTATGATCCGTTTCGATATTTGACTTACCCGAATTCAAATTAAAATGCTCTATAGCTTTCAATAAATCGTGATTACAGCGCTTTAATACTAATTCTAATACAGATCGTTTCTTATTTGGAAATAATTTACTCAACATATCAATCGAGGCTGGACTGACTACAATTTCTTCATCATTCGTTGTTGTTGTTGCTGTTGATGTTGATGTTGTTGTTGTTGTCGTTACTGTTGTTGTAGTATCTGTTATTTTATCCTGTGTTGTTGTAGTTGATTCTACCGGTTCTGGTTCTGGTGATGTTACTTGCATACCGAAAATTCGACCCGGTGGCAAATATTCATAAGTTGTACCATTTTCAGCAGATGCTAAATGTAGAGCAATTGCATCTTCTGCTGCTTGTTGGCGTTTTAATGCTACCTAAATGAAAGTTGCGATATTTTATTAGTATTCATTTGACAGAGAGAGAGAGAGAGAGAGAGAGAGTTGATTCGATTACAGATTTTTAGGGTTGAGGGTTGTAATGTTTACTAGAGTTATGTGATATGCGCCTAATGGAATATCGATCAAACACTTGAATCTGTCACAATATTAAATTACATGCCGACAAGTCGATTTTTTACTCTATTTTATTACAAATAATGATCGCTAGTTCAATATTCAATTTGATTTTATTATTTTGTGATAATAAATGGTTTCAGGATTCTTGACTAATTGTTTTAATCGTGAATTTTGTAAAAATATCGAGTAGAATTTTTACAGCTTGATAAAGCTAGTTTCCAGAAAAATTTAAATTTATCACCAATAATTTGAAATATTATCTTGAAATTCAGTTATAGCTTTAACTAAAATTCTTATGATTCGATGAAACAAGTTTTCAGGAATTGTTAAAGTTTGTTTTCGTATTAAAATTGACGCAATAATTCATCAAATTCAAAATCAACCAGGGACGTAGCAAGACTGCACGGGCCTCCAACGTTTACGATTTGTGGGCCCCCATACATACATACTAGTACCTAATATCTGTCTGCAGTTGAATGTGAAAAAATGTAATAAAAAAATTGATATTAAGTCTTCACAAAAAAGAAAAACAAAGTAAGCAGTAGGTACCTATGAAAGACTAAAATTCACTAAATTTTCCTTTTTTACAATTTAATTGCAAATTTATTGTTAAAAATGAAAATATCTCAAAATGTATGTAAATAGATGAGAAAAAAGTTTAATTTTTTTAGAAACGGATAATTTAGAACAAAATTCCTTAAAACTTGTATTAAAATGTTCAGAATTGAGCCCAAAAATTGTTTAAATATGAAATTAAAATGTTCTGAAACAGTGCCGAAAATTGTCTCAATATTATTGTTTAAAAGCTAGAAATTTCTAAAAACTGGCAACTAGGGTAGGAGTTTTTTTAAGTCCAGATTAAAAGTTAAGAATTTAGCTCAAATGCTGACTAAAAGTGCTGCCCAAATTGTCTTCTTTTTACGCCTCACATTCAGTACTATTGTCAAAAAATAATAATTTACCTAATTAAATGATACTATCAGTGGAGTAGCGACTCGCCCCTTAGAGCCTCAAAGCCCCAAAGAATAATCTCAAGTAAAACACTTTTCAGTCAAACATCTCAAATGAGGGCTACTTTTTGTTGTATTTAATTTTAAACTCCATTCCAAATTACTTTTAAATAAGTACAAGTACCTATATAACTGTGCCACTAGGCCCCTTTATAGAAGCGGTAGCCCTAAATAGGTCTTTAAACATAAAAAATCCAAAAAACAAAATTCGTTCTACAACTGTTAAAAATTTGAATTAATTCTCTAATTTTTCTAAAAATCTGTATTTGAACTAAAAATTGTTACAGGAGAGAGTTAAAGGCCAAAATAGTCGATCTTTAGATATGTTTGTGTTTCATTATTCATTACCCATGGAATTTTGTTTAATTTCAAGCTTGTTTATCGAAAATGTATCAGCGTTGTTATTTTAAAATGTTTGCATCGTATTTTCGTTGATTTTATCGTCCAAATTGACAAACAAGAAAATACAATTGTTATCAAAATACTCAATTCAAGATGACAATCGAATCGCGTATTGCTTTTTATTGTTTGATTGAATAATAATAGAAGAGATTTGGTTAAAAGTGATAACATCGATTTGGAACGGAATTTTTTTATTATTACCTAATAGTACCTATTATCATCAACACATCAATAAACATCAATAATACTGATAAGGACATAAAGTAAAATAATTACCTGTGCCGCCATAATACGTTGTCGCTCTTTTATCAAACCACATTTAGCACACGAACAATTCTTATAAATACACTGCTTTTTATGGCCACGTAATGTTGATATCATACCATGATTTCTACATCTTGCACATTTTGGTATTCTTGCTGAACGATTACTATTATTATTATTACTATTATTTGATAACATCTTATCAGAGATTTGAATGTAACAATCGACAACGATCTATAGAAAAGAATACAACAATAAGTTACGGATGAGATGAGATTTTCAGTTCGTTATAATGTCAAAATGTTAAAGATACAATCATCATACAGCATCCAATTTAATGGACCAATAGCGTACAGTTTCATCGACTATAGGGCGTTGTTTGAGCCAATCAAATATGATGGTTTTACTGAAAGTTCAGCCCTATGTAATGAAAAATCATACAGTTAAGAAAAAAAATAACGACAACACATCCGGAAATTGTTGTTCTTGAATCTTTCAATAAAAACAACAACAAAAAAAATTAATTAAATTCAATTTAAATCGATGTAATTAGAATCAAATCAAATAATTAGATATTAATTAGTATAAAAATATGTAATATTTCAGTAAGTTTCTGTAAATAGCTGAAAGCTATATTGTAAGTGTATTAAATTTTTCAATAGTGTATTGTTTTGATTTTCGAAAAGTTGAAGAGTTTACATTTGCTTGTAACACTAATTGACTGTGTAACTCACAAATAAATCGGTCTAATTTCAGTTAGTTGTTTTGTTACTTAATCCATCTCGATCACGTCTAGATTCCTTCAGGAATATTTCAGTAATAATAAATCTTAGTTAAAGTGGAAATTGAAGCTGAAAACTATTGAAAATCTTGTCTAGATATAGAAATGTTAATTTTTAAGCTTTTTTAAATAGAATAATGGTGGAAAAATAAGACGAATTAAACGAATTTCTAGATTTATTTGTGTGAATTTCAACAGTCTGTAATCGAACTGTAGTCTAAAAGCGAGGTTTCAGTGCGCGATGTGTGACGTATTGCTGTCAGCTTGTTAAATAAACACAAGTCCATTAGATTGTTGCATCACATATGTCATTCCTATTTCGACCACCCACTATAAACGGTGGCGGGAACAACGAGAAACAAAAAAAAATCCACTATTCCTGTTGAACATATGAGATTTGTCTGTGAATTCACCAACGTAAACTCATTGTTTCTTCACGATAACCCAAAGCATACCAAAACAGACGTATTGTAAAATAATAGCCAATCTCGATGAAACTCATTACACTGAAACCGAGAAATAAACCAGCCATACCGCCAATATAAACTGGAAAATTCAAGTATTCTCAACAATATTTGGATGATATTTTATCATTAATAGATACCTAAGAGATCGGAGAATCCGAAAATTATATCACGCCTTAATCGCATATTTGGACACTCCTTTAAGCCCCATTGAAAATTCGAACCCAAGAACCATTCTCTTGTATCTAAATTCTCAACCACATAGTTAACATCATTACAATTTGGTAAGCAAGAACATTCATCTTTTAGCAAAATTAAGCGTTCTTTGTAGTTGGCAAGACAATGCAAGCCGGACACGTTACAAATTTGTTCACCATCTTTTAGAAGAAACATTAAATTAGTAAATTAGATGAGGAAGAAGTCATTTTTAGCAGGACTTCGAACCGGAACTGAACCGAAAACCGAAATTTTGTCTGGGACGAAATTCGGAGCTGAAGCAAAAACAAAAATCGTTTTTTTCCCTTAAAATAGAATAAACTACCCCTGTAAACCAAAAATCATCGAAATCAGGAATTTCAACCTCGATTGGTTTACTTGCAAGATCATGTTAAATGCCCTGATGTATATACTGCTGAGGCAGTTCTGAGGCAGGGAGGGACGAGTATAGAATAAAAGGGAAGAAGTGGTAAGTGGTAAGTGGTTCTTGATTTAGCTCCGGATTTCGTTTTTTTTTCGGTTTTCGGCTTTCGACCGGAAAATTTGATTCAACCATACAAAATCAAAGTTACCTGTTCGAGAGTTTTTGGCATTTAAAATAGTTACTCTGTAAATACTTCTTAATGGTTGTATCTTTTAGGGTGAAACTCAAAAATTTGAAAATTAATCAAAACTAAAACTTTAAAAAAAAGTATTTTGCAGAAACGGAAACCGGAACCGACCTGATATTTTTTCAAAAATAACCGGAACTAAAGAAATAAGGGTTCGAAGTCCTGTTTTTGACCCACCAAGTTTCCGGTAAAAGTGCGGTACACAGCCACATAAACGTTTCGATAGTGCAGCCCGACAATCCATTCGACATAGTACATAAGAATAAGCCGGTGTTCGTTGTAGATTGCTCTCATAATGGAAACGGCACTTTCTCTGGTTCACTGATAATCCTTTGATGTTATCACTACTGAATAATGTTAAGCCTGATATGAACAATTGTAGAAAATAACCGTTCGGTGAGACGATCCTCTTGCTGGCAACATCAGCAACTTCGTATGGCCCATGAAGGAACACCTACAACAATATCAATGTTTGGAAACGTTGTAGTATTAAAAGACGAATAAAATACTTCGAATCCGGTTGACATGTTGACAATATTAGCAAAAACTTCCCCATCTAAAGGATTAACAAAGAACGTTTCGTTACCTTCAATTAAATCCCATTTACCGCTCTCCCAATACCTTTAATTTTACACAAAATCAGTTGGAATTTTATAAAAAAAAAAAAACGGAAAAGCTTCTTACTTGGCTGAATTGTAGATGGCTAATTTCGAATTGAAACTATAACAAATCCCCATTTCGGTGATAGTTTCTTCGAGATTATATTGAATATTTGCCGGACCCGAATTGGTAACAGATGGACGGAAATCATATTTCAACTCCAACAATAATTTCATGTAATCTTGCTCTGATATGCCATCATACGGCAAGACTTTATCGAAATTATGATAACTTGCCTCAGCTAACGTTATAATAAATTCACGTAAATACGTTTTGTTCATCTCTTTTGAATTCATCACATATCGATCTAAGGCTTGTTCATTGAATTTCGATGATGGACAAACAGTGGTCGGTGGAAAGCTCGTATTCCATGCGAAACGATCACGTTCCATTGAAATCACCGTTGGATTCTCAATATAACGTTGAATACTTAAACTACTTAAAATATATGTCGAATAAACGGCAATTATCACCAATATGAACCAGATTAAACGTTCAATTAGATGATGTCTTGGATTACCTACATGGTTCAGGCCATGGATGGTAGCGAATGGGAAAAATTCTGCTATAAATTTTAAGACACTTTGACAATTATTTATTGGTTTAACTCTAGCCATTTCTAGATAATAACTGAATTAAATTCTGATATTTCTCTCTATTGTAATAAATAAATAACAAATCAATAATTGCGTTATTTTATTCATGTGGCTGAAAGATTTTTCAATTTGATACGAGATATACTCAATGGGTGGTCGTTTCAGCCATCTGCGGAACGTGGAAGTTTAATGGATTTTTGTTTGTTTTTTTTTTTTAAAAAAAAAAGTGGTATCTGTTATCCAAAAAGATAAAATAAAACATAGTGATAAAAATTTAAGAATCTCTTCTCTTGGACGGCTATTTGATAATCGACAATTGGACGAAAATTGATAATGAAATTTCAAGGATGCGTCATGTTTATTAGACACATTTCGTTACATGAGAAAGAGGATAAATGTAACGTGGAGAGCAGGAAAAAGAGAGCTATAGGTACATTCCGACGATACACGTACCCTAAAGTACCCAAAAAATTCGGCTAAAAAACTATATGTCGACTAGAAATCGTTCCTGATTTATCAAAAGTACCATGAGGACCTCATCAGGTTGAAATAAAGTTTGCCCTAACAAGATAAACCGGAGGCATTGTATAGCTGGATAGAGCCAAGATAACTTAGGTGAAAAGGTAGGTACTTGTCATGCGATTTTCCTCACTAGGTCCTTATGAAATAACAATTTTTTTTTGTATCAGGTCAAACTAAAGTTACTGTCAGGATAACTTTGAACAATAAAGTTTTATTTCTCATGAGGCCACTCTGTTAAAGTTAGGATGAGATGATTATCAGGATATTCTCAAGCAATAAATAATTAGGTAGCTAACACTTTACCCCAACAAATCTATTTCTTTTGGCGATTTATTTGTAAAATTCAATGGAAAAATTGATGTTCCTTATAATACATATTTAAGCCTAAATTTGGAAATTTTCTCGAAAATTACTAAAATGGTTAAGATCATCCCCTTTTCATGATTTATTGATAGAATTTTGTTGAAAATTTCAAATGAATTGCTCAAACAACTCTAAAGAGTTGCCTTATCTACTGTTTGTCAAAATTAAAAAACATGCAATAATTCTTGTTTTGTTATTGTTGCTGGTCATTGGAGGTATTTCTTCACAATTTTAATCGATTCACAATTGGTAACGTGGAAAGATAAAAATGGGTCAAGGGTTACATTATTTGATAACAGATTTATATTTGTTAGTTTTGAATCAATTGATAATAATATAATTAATAACATCAACTCGATATACAACAATTATTATATTTTATGTTTGTCAGTTAATTGAAGATGCTCGTAGCGAGCTGGTCATTGAAACTGAACGATTTTATTTTATTGAAAGTGCGTCAAAAAGATCGAAGAATTAAATTTAAATCAACAACACTTATAGATAAATAAAAATGTTGAAAGCTACAAGTGTGGAATTTTTCCAAAAATGTCGTATGGGCAATTATAGTGTAAGATTACTGATAAAATTCCAAAGATAGACAAGAGAACGTTGTACTAATTCTTGATATCTAATCATTTTTAATTGATGATACATAAATAAATTGGTTGATTTTTGTATATTTTTTGTAGGCGGTGAAACGGATAATAGCGATCCGTCGCGAGGACCAGAGCGTCTGGGAGCGTCGCGCCCCATTCTCCCCGACTCATGTCCGTAAATTGGTGAAATCCGGCGTTAAAGTCATCGTCCAGCCGAGTAATCGTCGAGCATATCCAATGCAAGCCTATCTGAATGCTGGTGCAATCATTCAAGAGGACATCTCCGAAGCCAATATAATTTTTGGCGTTAAACAAGTACCAATCGATCAATTAGTTCCCGATAAGACTTACTGTATTTTCTCACATACAATCAAAGCACAAGAATCCAATATGCCATTATTGGATGCAATTCTAGAGAAACGTATTCGTTTAATTGACTATGAAAAATTGATGGATGAGAAAGGTCAAAGGGTGGTAGCTTTTGGTAAAATGGCCGGAATTGCTGGTACTGTAAATATTCTACACGGTGTCGGTTTAAGATTGTTAGCATTAGGCCATCATACACCATTTATGCATATCGGACCAGCTCACAATTATCGTAATTCAAGTATGGCAAAACAGGCAGTACGTGATGCTGGTTATGAAATTGCATTAGGATTAATGCCGAAATCCATCGGTCCTTTAACGTTTGTCTTTACCGGTTCAGGGAATGTTTCGCAAGGCTCCCAAGAAGTCTTCCAAGAGCTACCACACGAGTATGTAACACCGGAATTGTTGAAGAAAGCCGCTGATCATGGTAGCCTAAATAAAGTTTACGCTTGTGAGGTACGTCGACGACACTATTTGGAACGTGCGGAAGGTGGTGGTTTTGATCCAGTTGAATATGAAGAGCATCCAGAACGATATATTTCAACATTTAGTCGTAAAATTGCTCCATACGCTTCGATTATCATCAACGGCATCTATTGGGCTGTTAATAGTCCGAAATTGTTGACAATTCCCGATGCTAAACACTTGTTAAGACCGGCACATACACCATGGTTACCGACATCGGTGGGTGCTCCAGCTTTACCACACCGTATGCTGGCTATTTGTGATATTTCAGCCGATCCAGGCGGTTCAATTGAATTCATGAACGAATGTACAACCATTGATAATCCATTCTGTTTATACGATGCTGATCGTAATAAAGATACAAAAAGTTTTAATGGGCCTGGAGTACTAGTTTGTAGTATTGATAATATGCCCACACAGATACCAAGAGAAAGTACAGATTTTTTCGGTGATTTACTATATCCATTTGTTAGTGATATAATGCAATCTAATGCAGAAACACCATTGGAAAATCACAATTTTTGCCCAGCAGTTCATGGGGCTATTATTGCCAGTAATGGTAAGCTTACACCGAAATACGAATACATTCAAGAATTACGAGCAGCTGGAATGTAAGTTGAATTGATCATTAATTTATAATTTTCATCCAATAAACTATTTACAGAAGCAGTAGACACAAGACATCGGCAAATTGTTCTGCCCAGCATAAACACGTGGTAATTGTGGGTGCAGGTCGAGTGGCAGCTCCTCTAGTTGAATATCTCCATCGTGACGAATCAGTTGGTATCACTGTGGCTTGTGAAAAGAAGGATCTTGGTGATAAATTAGCTGAAACTTTCCCCGGTGTACAGAGTGTCTATTTAGATGCTGTTGAAAATCAAGAAACTCTAAGAGGTCTAGCAGCGAATGCTGATGTTGTCGTCTCAATATTACCAGCAAATCTTCACCATTTAGTTGCCAAGATTTGTATTAAAGAAGGCACACATATGGTGACTGCAAGTTATATGAATGAAGATATGCGAAAATTACATGATAAAGCTGTAGAAAACGGTATAACCGTCTTGAATGAAATCGGTTTAGATCCTGGTATCGATCATTTATTAGCTTTGGAATGTATACAAGAGGTACAAAGGATTGGTGGCCGGATTACATCGTTTGAATCGTTTTGTGGCGGTTTACCAGCACCGGAATTCAGTGATAATCCTTTACGTTACAAATTCTCGTGGTCACCAAGGGGTGCACTATTAAACACCGTATCATCAGCTAGATACTTACGTAAAGGACAAATTGTTGAGATTAGTGGCGGTGGTGAATTGATGAATTGTACGAAATCATTGGATTTTCTACCCGGTTTCAATTTGGAAGGTTTCCCGAATCGTGATAGTACATCATATGCAAAATATTACGGTATTGAAGATGCTACAACGATTCTACGCGGTACCATTCGTTATAAAGGTTTCGCACAAGCGGCACGTATGTTGCAATTTTTGGGCTTATTAGATACTGAACAACATCCATCATTACATGCACAAGGTCCGGATATAACGTGGCGTATGTTAATTTGTAATCTATTAGGTTTAGAAGACAATAATATATTTTATGAGAATTTGAAAAATACAATTACTGAACGAACTGGATCCGAACTTGCTGTTGATTTATTGGAAGAATTAGGATTATTAGACAATCAACAGATTATCAAATGTGGATCTCCATTAGACACACTCACACATTATTTATCAACAAAACTTGCATTAGGTAAATTTATTGGGAAATAATTAAAAATTTCCAATTAATTAAAAATGAATTGATTGTAGAGAAAAATGAGCGTGATTTAGTTATTTTACGGCATGAAATTGGCATCAAATGGCCGGATAATCGAAATGAGATCCGTGGCATTAATTTCGTTGTTTATGGTGATATAGATGGTTATTCAGCAATGGCAAAAACTGTCGGTTATCCAGCAGCGATAGCAACTAAAATGATATTAGATGGTAATTTTCCCATAAGTATAAATAAATATAAATAATGGAATTTTTTTGTTTAATTCTAGGCGAAATTCAACAACGTGGTATGGTCCTACCATTTACACCAGAAATTTATAGAACAATCTTATCAAGATTACGAAATGAAGGCTTATCAAGTACTGAAACTTGTAAATTTTATTCGAAATAAAACATAGGAATTTTGCAATAGTTTTTGTTGATTACTGTGTCTATATTTAGAAAGTTTATTATCACGTCATTATCTTGCTAAAACATTTACAAAACGTTTAAAATAAGCTGGAAGATAAACGCACTTTATGTAAATATATTTTTAAATTTAGCGCCAAAACGAGATTATTTGAACGCATGACTTTACACCACAAAACTATTGACTACGTTTACATCCAGGCTTAATCAAAT
Source organism: Mylabris sibirica (assembly GCA_039776855.1). Taxonomy (NCBI): domain Eukaryota; kingdom Metazoa; phylum Arthropoda; class Insecta; order Coleoptera; family Meloidae; genus Mylabris; species Mylabris sibirica. Next base: position 12,618,059 of record CM077843.1, on the reverse strand, counting down.
TTAGCGCAACTATCAAGCTTTTCATTCACCTTATTAGTTTGTTGATTAATTTACAAGTATTGTCGTAAGTAGAAAGTTTCAAGTCTTAAGACTTTATATAAAGGAAATTAAAGTTTGTTATTTTAATGAGAATCGATTGAAAATAAGGTGTAATTGTAGTTAATTGTATAGGCAACCAATTATACGAGTTTATAAAGTACCCCACAGGACGTCGTCGGAGAACTGTCAAAATCAAAGACCTGCCACAGTACCGTAATCTAACAATTGTTGATTTTTTTTTCTCAGTCGTTTTAGACTGGTTACCACTATTTTGTGTATGTGTATGTGTTAAAACGATCTGTATTTTCTACCTGTGTACATATCTGGTTCTTTATATAGAATAGACGATACAGTTTTTGTATTTGTTTGGAGAATTGGGTGGGTTCTTTGTATTATTATCATTATTATTATTTATCATCAACGTTACTGTTGTAGAAAGAGATGATGTTGCTTGATGGAATGTTGATTAAAACAATAACAATTACATCATAGTGTTTGTTGTGTGTTTCGTTATTTTATTTTCTTGTTTAGTTTGTTGCTAATTATTTTGTCAAATCGATCGAAAAAATATAAGCGGAAAGGTGATAAGTGTGACGTAAATATGGAGAATAGTTCACAATCATCGTCATCATCATCATCATCGTCGTCGTCATCGTCATCATCGACATCCTCCTCTTCATCAACAACAGTTAACCCCGTTTCACAGGGGTGTGGTCTACAAACACAAATCTCGGTACATATAAATCCAACCACAGGTGGTGATTTTTATTTAACTGTAGACAATGATATCGCTGTTGAGAATTTAAAGAAATTGGTATCGAAGAGACTTAAAGTGCCCAGAGATAGGATTTGTTTATTATTCCGTGACAAGTAGGTCTTGTTACTGTTTATTTAGTTCATGTACAGGTTTATTTATCTAAAAATAAAATAAAATTGTAGGCAATTACAAGACGGTAATCTAGCCCATTATGGTATCACTGATGGATCCAGGATTACGTTATTACCAAACGTTGAAACTGGATTAATTGTATGTATTTGATATGGTTAAAATTTCCATTTTTTTTAATTAAATCAATTTACAGACACAACGTCCTGAAATTGGTATAATGCAAGCTTTAGAATCTCTAAATGATACTCAAGTAAATGAATTTTTATGTGGTAAAGCCCCACTAAATCTAAGTATGCGTTTAGGTGATCATATGATGTTGATACAATTACAATTGAGTACAGTATCTGGCACGAAACCACCTTTAGTTAGTACATCAACATCATCATCATCATCATCATCACTACCGCCACCACCACCAACAACAACAACACCACCGTTACCGCCCACAACAAATCCACCAAGCCTCCTACAAGCTTCCCGTAATCTACAACATACACTACGGCGATTATCAGCTGATGTTTTTTCCGGCCGTGATAAAGGTTTCAAATCACAACAATTACGTATTAAAAATTATGTTAATTTAGTGTATTTTCCATCGATAGGTCGTCGTGAGAGTGTCTATTCAGGTACGTTCAGTGGCGCCTTAAATCCAGCATTACAAGACCCCAAAGGACGTCCACGACGGGATGTTGCCACCATCGTCCATATATTAAATGATTTGTTGTGTTCAGTACCAGAATTCCGTCGTGTTAATAATAATAATAATAATAATAACAATACCAATAATAATGATGTTGATAAAAATATCGAAGAACCTGTTGTTCCGGTTGAACCGAACGAGCCTCAACCAACATTTGGGAAAAAAACAATAGCAAGAATAACTAATGAAGCACAAAATTTACGTACACGTGGTAAATTGGAACAATTACGTTTGGTGATGGGTGAGAGACGTGAACGTCGACGGCAAAGAAAACAGAAACCATACACATTACCACCAACTAATGATACCGATACAGTTACGGCATAAATTTTTAATGTTTTGTACATAGAATTTCGCGTTTTGTTTCTTTTATTGGTTAAATATGTTTTTTTGAAACTAAAACGGCAAAAGGAAACGTTTACAATTTTTTTAAAAGTACACTAAAACTCTTGTAAATTTTTAAATCAACACTATCATATGGCTGTGGGTTGATTGGGTATGGATTTGATCTCTTTATTGATAATCCATATTCGTTACACTATTGTCATTTTTTTTTTTAGAAATTTAACGATTGATGATTTATAGAGTTTTAATGTAAACGTTTGTTAAATGTGCATTTTTGTCCTGAAAGATTCCTATTATTTTTTTCGCTCTGTGCTAATTATTATTAGTGAAATTGTTTTAATTTTATTTGTTATAATTAATTTTAGGTATAGAAATAAGTAGATATTAGAAATGGTCATTTAAAAAAAAAAAAAACGTAAGAAAATACAAATTTGTTTCCCGTTCTCTTTCTCTTGTTTCGTTCGTCTCGTATACGAAAATTTGGATTAATTATAATTATGTTGAATAAAGTATTTTCCAAAATTAATAACTTTTTCACTAGGAATCAATTTAAAATTACCGCTTAAATCAAATGACAGCATCTACATACCACCAACTTAAAATCGTGATATTACTAAAAATTAATTTAAACGATTCAGGTAGATGCAGGTACAACTTAAAAACGATAACTGGATAGTAACGTTAGTATACAGTTCTATGATTTATTATTAAGTCACCTTCTCTTCTACCATACAGAATATTATTAATAATATTTTCTTACAGATTACAGATGATAACACAATCGACAAAAGCGATATTTGTTGCTAAATATTGGTCAAATTTTAACATTTGTTGATTATTACTTTTTTGTTACTTAATAAATAAATGTTGACAGTTAACTTGGCCGAAGAATACACATGTCTTAATTTCATCTGATTTTCCTTAAAGAAAATGAAGGAAAAACATTTGTTGGTTATTTTAAATAAAATTTGTATGTTACTTAAATTAACAATTTTAAATTTGAAAAATTACCGCTAACTAAAATATTGATAGTGACATCTAGACTACTGATTTTAATAATACGTACACTAATAATACGCCATGTTTGTTGAAAATTTTTCGATTTTGTATTAGGAATATAGGAGTCCATTGGAGGTCTTTCATAACGATAAAGCGATACCATTGAACAAAGGTCATTATAATACTGCGCATGCGTATCATAGCGATAAGATAAAAGAAAATTCATTCATTCATAGCTGATATTTATGCAAATTACAATACACTAAGTCTGCTTACAAAGTTGCCTAAACATATCACTGTAATTAGTCATTTAAACATTATTTATTATTTATGTTGAAAATCTACTTTTATCAATATTATTTAATAATTTTAATGTTTTCAAATCATATTTCACCACATAACTTATCAAAAAATCTATTTTACGACTGACTTAATTTATTACAATAGTTATCAATTATAACTATGAATTATCTATAACAATAATTAGTTCAACTGTCTTATTTTTATTGAGCCTCAATAATTCCTGAATTATGCAAGCACCGTCTGTAATATTACTAATAATTTTCAGTGAAAATAACACACATTGATTAAAAATAATTTAACTTGAATTAAAAAAGCCCTTTAATAGGTACTAAATCACATTTGTTGTTGTCATAAAAACGGTATTATAGACACAAATCAAGAAAATAACCTAATTAACAAGAGCGGTATTTGCTGGTAATATTGGCCAATTTCTTGTTATTTAATTAATAATTGTCGAGCATTAATTTATCCAGAGGTTACTCGTATTTTTATTGCTTCTAATTTTCTCTGAAAAAATGTAAGACTATCATTTGATGGTTATTTTAAATAAAATTTGAACGTTTTTGGGTTAAAAAAGTCAACAATTTTGAATTTGAAAAATTATCGCCAAATAAATTATTATAACGACATCTATTCGACTGATATGTTTGAATGTTTCGCAAGGTTTTGTATGTGCAACACACAATACATTAGATCTGGTCACAAAGTTGCCTATACATACAAGTGTAATTATTTATTAAGCATTTTTGATATATTTTATGTTGAAAATCTAGTTTCATCAACACAATTGCATAATTTAACGTCTGACATCATATTTCAATACACAAATTATCAAAAAATCTCTTTATATGACAGACTGTTACTTTATTACGCTAATTATCAATTATGTACAACAATAATTATTTCAACTGTTTTGTTTTAGTTGTAACTCAATAATTCCTGAATCATGCAAACACTGTCTGTAATGTTACTAATAATTTATAACGAAAAGAAAAAGGCTTATTAAAAATAATTCAACTTCAATTAAAAAGGTCCTTCAGTACTTATTAAGTCCTTGTCTATGGTTATTAAACCACATTGTGTGATTGTAACCACATCCGTACTTAACCTCTAAATTTATTTAATAAATTAATATCAGTGCTTATCAAAAAAAAAAATGCTAATAAAACAATCAAGTATGATTATTAAGCAATATTTCTCTTAATTACACAACAATATAAATAAAAGTATTTGATAGTGCAACTTAGTTGACTTACTTCACTTTTGAATTCCTCTTCTAAATTAAATTATTCAATTGCGTACGTATTTGTAAATATATGCCTTTATTTTATATTTAATTGATGAATTTGTTTTAGATCCTTCACATCCTGTTATAAAGTGGTCGTATATAAATAACAACGATAGAATAGTGTGTGTAACTGCTTGAATTTAAGAATGGAAGCGTTATCTGTAGCACTACATCCGTACAGGGATATTGTTGGCCAATTAGCCGGCATCCTTACAATCGGTCAATTCTTCTCCGGTGTATTTATCTGTAAAGCTATCCGCGATAAAGGCAATACGGATGGAATAAGTTCGATGCCATTTATTGGCGGTATTGTAGTGTAAGTTGACACCATCATTTAATGTTCATTTTTTCTAATTATACTCGATTGATAATAGGGCATTATGTATGCTGAAATATGCATGGATTCTAGACGATTCTGTAATGTTAACTGTAAATTATGCTGCTTTAATCTTAAACGCTATCTATACGGCTGTTTATTACATCTATTCAAATAATAAATTCGATGAAGTCATAAAACCAACATCAATTGGTTTTGGTATAGTTGGTATACTGTGGGGTTATGCAGCGATCGAACAACCGGATTCAATTGCATTCCGTTATGGTTTAATTGTTACAATATTGATGTTAATGTTGATGGGAGCACCATTAATGGGAATTGTAAGTGGTTAAATAAGAAAATTTCGATTATTTTATGATTTTTTTCAACATTTGTAGAAGGAGATTATTGAAAAGAAAGATGCCTCAAGTATACCGTTCGTTCTAACATTAATGGGAGCTTTAGTGTCGGCTATTTGGTTAATTTATGGTATTATTATTTTAAACACATTTATGGTTGTACGTGAAAAAAAAACGTGATACTTTCTAATTATTTTTGTCTTGAATTATGTTAATTTTTAGGTACAAAATTTCATCGGTTTCTGGCTGTGTACCATTCAATTGTATTTAATATTTAAATATCCCGGTAAGAAAACAGTTGGGAAAAATTCCAAAAAACATAAATAAAGGACAATTTTGATTGATAAACCAATTTTAAATCGTTGATTTTGTTACATTCCAGGCCATGAACATGTTTCTTAACTACAAAATTGAGATATTCTATCAGTATTGGTGAATTTTTAATAATGTACATATTATTTTATAATAATAAATTGCCTGTTATGAAGTTTCTACCGTTTAACTTTTCATTCTCATTCGAAAATAAGAGACCAGTTACATGTATTATTTTAGTAAAGAAAAAAAAAAATTGGAGATGCCGGGGATCGAACCCGGGGCCTTTCACATGCAAAGCGAACGCTCTACCACTGAGCTACATCCCCACATAATATCCTATTTGTCCTTACAATTATCTATATTAATATAAGGTAATTGATGTATAAATTGACAAAAATTATATTCTATTTAGTCAAATAACGAAAGATTGATTCCTTTATATCATCCATTAAATTCACCCACGGTAACCTAAAAGTGATAGCTTTATTTACCTTGTTTTTGAGAAAGATTAGAATTAAAATACTTGGTTTACGTAATAGTTGAAATAATATAAGCAGTTCATAATAAATTCGATTGTCCTTCGATAATTAGATAATTTATCAATACGATTAATGTTATATCAATATTGATTAGTGGCCTTTGATATATTTCTTTTATAATCGTTTAATATTTCTTGGAAAAATATTGCAACAGAAGAGTAAAAATGGTGGATGCGCCAGATGATCTTTTTATCGTTTGTCTCAGATAATTAAAACCAATTATTTTATTATCAATTAAGATTTGATTTTCACAATCAGTAAAATTTTCGGCTTAACTTAATAATTTGTCTAATTGTCTATTAAGAATTTTCTGTATGAAGCTGGAAATTTTGATTAACGCTAATACAGTAGCTACCAGAAATTATTAATTGATAATAACTAATTTATTAATTAATGATAATTTTTCATCTTCATCCTGAACAGATAAAGCATTCTACTGATATAGGTAAATTGAAACCTCCCCTTCTAATAACAACACCTCTATTACGTGAACTCTGCAATATTTTGGAATAATTTGAATAGAAATTAATGTACAAAGACTATTTCTCTTATAGAATGTAGACGTGAACGAAAAAGCTTAATTTTGCACAAACCTGACATGTTTTTCTTAGAAAGGCTTTCTATTGAAAATATGCACTCAATCCAAAGATATTCGATCATATTACAGAGGTTTCACTATAAACTGTGATAATAAAGATGTCATCATGGTAAACAATTCGATTATCAATGATTTCTGCTTCATTTCAATATTCACTTTTCTAATATCACCGGTAATAAAATACATCTATACAGTCGTTTATATTTATTTTTATTCCCTACTCAACTATTATTCTGCCCACAATTTTTTTGTTTTGTTTTACCAACTATAAATTAAACTTCATTTATGTCAGTACAAGGTTTTAACAAGGCATCGACTAATCCCATATGTACAGTTTGTGTCCTTGTTTGATTTGAACAAAGTGTCCTGAAATATTCTTTGTAGATATTTTTAATTTCAGGTGCAGTACTGAAAGAAAACGATGATTTATAATAGTATGTTATACCACAAGGGTCTAAAGTGCAAAATGTCGCACGTTAATCCCGAGTTATATGCTCTATTTTTTGCACTTTCGTATATATTTATTAATCTGACAAAGGATCTATTAATTTGACAGTTATCTAATGTTGTTATAGAAACAAATTGTGTATTTTTACTTTAGTCCCTAGGGATTAAAAGTGCTACTTTAGTCCCTGTTTTGAGGAAATAAAATGTTTCAGCCCCAAAAGTGCAATAAATAAAACAAACCCTAATTTTTTTAAATAGATTACCTGCAAAGATTTTTTACAGTGAAATCTTCCTTGATCTTCTTAACTTTGTCTTGTATTTCCTTGAGAATATTATCATTTTTATCACTCCACGGTTGCGATATGCAACTACTTAAGAATTCAAACATATCTTCACCTGTTAATCCACAAAGATATGATATACTAGACATGATTGATTTTGCAATTAATGTTGGTATGCCTTTTGATTTCTCAAGCATACAGTTTTCAGTAACATTAATTACAGGTGTAAAACAGGTGATTAATCGTGTTTTTAAAGCAGTACATACTGGTAAACTTGGATCGGTAGCATCCGAACATTCTATTACTGAATTGAAAGCTTTCTATAGAACAAAAAAAGTTTGAAATATTACAATTAATTCTTAGATATTAAATAACTTACTGTAAAGTTTTTACTACTGTGAGGACACACCCGGTCAATATCAGCACTTGTATTACCACTAAATTCGACAGAATTTCTTATTATCATTGGCATTGGCGATGGTAATCGATACAAAAGCTTCATTATACTCTTTTCAAGCTCATCTTTTGTTGATTTACACACTCTACTGACTGAAAATTATGTAAATTTTTATAATTACATTTGCAATTTGTTGTAAACATACCAATAAGTAGTGAGAATAGAATTAAGAATAACTTCATGATTGTTGATTGACGTCCAGTAGGAATTTATTGAATAATTAAAGCCTTAGCAGTTGATTCTTTTATATTATCTTTTATATCATCTATTAAATTCACCCATGATAACCTAATTAAAAATGATAGATTTATTTGGTTTGTTTTCGAGAAATGTTTGTGCAAAATAGTATAGGAAGTTCATAATTTGATTGTCCTTCGATAATTAGAAGGTTATTTAATAACGAGAATAATTTTATATCAATATTGATTAGTATTTTTTTTATTATTTTTTATAATCATCCATCAATATTTCTTGGGAAAATATTGCAACAGTAAAGTAAAAATGGTGGATGCGCCAGATGACCTTTTTATCGTTTCTCTCAGATAACTAAAACTAGTTATTTTATTATCAATTAAGATTTAATTTTCACAATTAGTAAGGTTTTCGGCTTTATTTTGTGATTTATTAAATTGCTTGTATCAAAATTGTTAAGTTTTAACATTGAATCTGACAATTTTGATTAACTGTAGGTATAGAAACGCTAATCTAGAAGCTACCAGAAATTAAGAATTGATAATAACTAATTTATTAATGAATGATAACGTTCCAACTCCTTCTACGAACGACACCTCTATGACATGGACATTGCATATAGTCCGGAATAATTTGAATAAGAATTAATGTAAGAAGTTTTTCTCTTATACAGGATGTCTGTTTTAATTATGAAACTTCTATTAATTAGCGATCGATGCGAAAAATATTTCAAGGATGTGAAAGGAGGTCTCTGTAGAACTATTTAACAGTATTAGAACCTTGTAGCTTATTTGGAAGTCGATCAAAAAATGAATTGAACACATAAAACTACTAAGAATGACTCGAAAGTTCTCAGCATTGATATTTTCCGTTTTACTTCAATGCATCTACGAAACATTTCCACCTGTTTCAGAATGTATTGGAGAAAAAAAAAATAATTAAATCAATATTTGGAGGAAAAATGAACGTTTTTTGACCGACTTCCAAATGAGCTACAAAGTTCTAATTTTGGTAAAATGGTCTTCCTACAAACCCAAATAATTGGAGTTGTCATTAGAAATTTTCGTCTAATATGAATCACGCAGTATTCCGATGCTTTGGAGGGGCTCTTTGTTTCTTAAGCAAAGAGAAAGTTGATAAAAATTAATAAATGTTTTCATAAAAAAATTTATTTGTCTACTGAATTATTTTTTGTTATCGTTTCACCAACTATAAATTAGACTTCATCTATGGTAGTACAAGGTTTCCATACAGCATCCATCATTTCAGTGTATACAGTTTGTGTCATTTGTCTTGGACAAGATTTTCTCAGAGATTCTTTGATGAGATTTTTAATTTCAGGTCCATTACTGAAAGAAAACAACGATTATTAAAACAAAAATTAAATATTTTCAATAAATTACCTGCAAATATTTCTTACAGATAAATCTTTCTTGATCTTATCAAATTTGTCTTGTAGTTCCTTGTTGATATTTTCATCTTTTACATTCCACATTTGAATTATACAATCACTAAAAAATTCAAAAATTTGTTCACCAGTTATTCCACAAAGATGCGATATACCAGAAACAACAGCTTTTATAATCAATGTTGGTACACCCTTTGATTTCTCTACCATACAGTCTTCAATAAAATCAATTGCAGGTGTAAGACATGTAATTAATCGTGTTTTTAAGATGGTACACATTGGCAGACTTAGATCGGTAGCATTAACACATTCTATTACTGAACCTAAAGCTTTCTATATACATAGAAAAATTAAAGTAAATTAATTAATTACTATTAAATAACTCACTTTAAAGTCTTCACTACGATTATAACACTTTGGATCAAATTCATTTCCGCTGGAACTCAATAGGAAAGAATTGCCTGCTGCCGATAACACTGATTGTGGTAATCGATGTAAAAGGTTCAATACTTTTATTTCAAGCTCTTATTCTGGTTCATCTTTAAATAATTTACACATACTACCGACTGAAAATTATGTAAATTTTCATGATTACACTTGAAACTTGTTGAAAGCATACCGATAAGAAGTGAGAAAAGAATCAAGAATGACTTCATGTTTGTTGATGGACGTTCAGCAAGAATTTATTGAATGAATTAAAACCTCAACGGTTGATTCTTTTATATTATCATCTATTCATCTATTAAATTCAACTATGATAACCTAATAAAAGTGATAGATTTATTTAGCTTGTTTCCGAGAAATGTTAAGAGAGAGATTAGTAATTAAAACACTTTGTTTATTCAATAATAGAAATAAAATACAAGTACTTAATAATGAATTTTATATCAATATTCACATGTTGTTTTTAAAAAAAAAATTCTTGTAGAGTAAAAATGGTGGATGCGCTAGATGATTTTTTATTGTTTTTCTTAGATAATTAAAGCTATTTATTTTATCATTGATGAAGATTTAATTCTCACAATTAGTAAATTTTCTAGCTTTACATTATGATTTTTTGTATTACTAGTGCCGAAAATGTCTGGTAAGTTTGTTTTTTTTGTACTTGTTACATACTTGTTTTCAAACATCGATATCTCGCTAACTTTTTAAGATATTGTAAATAATAAAAAGGCGTTGGATAGAGCATGTCAAGGTGCATGTCTTGAAGCTTTCCGTTAAAGAAAAATGTAATAAAATTCTGAGTTGCAGAGAAAACTGTTGAACTCTGTTTTTTTCGTACATTTTCCCACATAACCGGCTAAGAAATTGCCAATTATATTGATTTTAAATATCAATTAAGTGATTTAGATGGCAAATTAGAAAATCTGTTCAGATCTTCAAGATTTTTCTCAATACATTTGTTACTTTTCCCATAGTTATACACGTTAGACAACTTGAAATGACTCGAGGACTCTCCCAATATTGATTTTTTTTGTGTTTTTTTTTCTATTTTAGATCGCAGCAGGATAAAAGTTTATTATAATGTTGGGAGGATCTTCGACTTATTTTTACAATAAGCTACAAAGTCCATTATTATCGTGTCAAATAAAACATAGTAATTAGAATACAAGCAAAACTTTTAATAAATCTGATATGTAGCAATCATTCGTTCATAAGTATTGACAATCGGGATGTTTTGATGCGCTGAAATTGAAATAAAAAGATTTAAAAAAAGAAATCAAACAAGAGATTAGATAATTCTTCAAATTCTCTAGTGAACTAAATAGAACTGTAAGTCTATGATTTCATTTACTAATAGTTTTTAAGACTTACAACTTGCTTTAGTACACTTGAGACTTTGAAAGATTTTATTTACCCTTTAATTATTGACAAATCGCAAACTTTTCCATTACGACCTAGATCCAATTTAACTAAAGCATCCATATAATTATATAATTTGATGTCGAAGATCGATTTTTAAAAACAAACTTTATTTTAATAAATTTTAAATTACTACAATTTCTTGAATTTAACTTATCTCGATGATAGCTAAAAATTGAATGAATGACTTTATTGAAAAAACTACATTGATGAATTTTGAAAAGTAAGCATTTCCTGCATAAAACTGGGATTGCTGATCATACATTTATTTATAATAATTAATTTAATTTGATTATTTAACTCCTCCCCCACTAGATTCATGTCCGGAGAGTGTATCTCGAGGAAGCTGAATTTCGGTGTTTGTAATTTCTTCAGGTGATTCATTTTTAATTTTGAAAGATTCTACGATCTTCTTTTTGAAGCAAATGATAACCATTATTAGTCCAATGAAGCAATATAATGTGTAGTAATGGTGGACGACGTTTCTTTCGAATTTTCGGGGTTGAAACCATTTAACTTCGTTTTTAAGATCGGTTAAATCTTGTAGGTTGATAGGTTTGATGTTCTCAATTGTTTCGTAGTTGATTTGAACTTGATTTTCGATGTTATCGAATTCGAAAAGTAATAGTTGACCCATGCTTTCAGATGGTGAAACACTAATTTTGTCTTCGTTTGTTTCAACTGTACACTGGTCGTTTAATCGTATTAAGTTTGTTCCTTGGATTTTTTGTACTTCTCTCTTCTTCAGGCAATTGATTTTTATATTGATTTGATCGGCGGAAATAAGTATCCAAAATTCCGTGTCTTCTATTTCATGGAATTGTGTTTTTGAGATTTGTATTTCGTTTTGTGTACAATTTGACAGTGTTTGATGTAAGATGATGTTTGTTTCACAGTTATTGGATTCAATGTTTTCAATGGTTGTTGATTTACAGAAAAATGATCCATTGACTCTCTGGCAACTCTCAGTTTCACGGGCCATGTGAATTTTTGATAACAACAAATATCTGGCGTCGGGGATGATTAGACGGAATATATTTGAATGAGACCATACGGGAATGGGGTACAATTTGTATAGATTGAATTGTTCTTGGTAATATATGGGTACAAATAAGATAAATACAAGCTTTTTGTTATAAACATACGATTCTACTTGAATTAGTTTTGAAATTTTAATTAAATTGTCGAATTGAATGTCGAATGGTAATTGATTTGATTTAATGGTTTTCTTTAAATTCATCAGAACATTGTATAATTCATTCGTAGATATGATACTGGGGTGTAAAATTTTAAGTTGTGTAAATGTTATTGCTGTAACCATTTTATCAAGAACATTTTCTATAACTGTATACATTAATTGGATCTGGTTTAGGGTGTCTGCAATATTATGTATGTTAGTTTCATTGACATCATGTTTTAAGAATTCTTCTGTTTTCATTAATCGGCTTTCAAGTATGATTTCATTTTGATATAAGTTTGATAAGGTTTTATTGAAAGTATCAATTAATTTAGATGAAAGTGAATGTTGTTTATCTAAATTTTCATTTAAAATATTTTGATTTTGTTCTAATTGACGTATCATTTGTTCGAAATGTTCGCCATCTTTATAATCTAAATTTCCGGTGATACTTTTAAAAATTGAACCTAAACCATTGATTAATCCTCGCTTAAATCTATTGGGTTTCGGTATAATCTCATTGATTTCTTCTAAGATTGTTATTCTAGTGGCATTTATGATTTTTAAATAATTGTCAAATTCCCTAGAATAATAATAGTGTTCGGACAATTGAGAATTTAATTTTTCGACTTGTGTGTCAAGTTTTGTTAGTTGTTGGAAAAGTGAAGAAAGATCGTAATAATGAATAATTTTATGGTCGTATTCTCGAAGTTTCGCGTAACCAAGGTGTATTGGTACCAACCCAGGGTTATTTTTCAGATTTTTAATTTCCACTTGTGCTTGGATGGGGTTCATTACTAGGACGAACCTGTAACAATATTTTTTCATCAACTTTTAAAGGTCTTTTTACATTTCTTAGATGATATTTTCTGCGTGGGGTGTGTATCACTTGTTTCTTTGTATTAATAACACTTGCGCGTATTTTATGTCGAAATTTATTTTGTAGTTTAGGACCCTTTTTAACTTCCTTCGGATAAACTTCTTGGCCGGGTTTTAGGTTAGATATTTCCTTTTCTTTATTTAATTTAGAAACTATTTTTTCTTTGTGATCTTGTAATTTTTTATTAAGTTCTTTATAAATTAATTTAGTTTTTTCTTTATGATTTTGTATGTAGTTAGACATAAGTAATTTTTGGCAATTTAAATCGAATGGGTCTTCTAAATCGAGATGGCCTGAAATTATTTCTATTGGTTTTTTATTTGTTGCAGGATGCACAGTATTATTATAGGCTAAGATTGCGTACATTACTTTAGTTTTAAGATTTTCTGTTGGAAATTGTTCGTTTAATAATCTTATATGTTCTAGTAGTGTACTGTGTAATCTTTCTACCATTCCGTTTGATTGGGGGTTTTCTGGTGTAATGAAATGTATCTGAATTTTGTGTAATTCGAGTAGCTCTTTGATATTGTTGTTCTTAAATTCGGTTCCGTTATCGCTTATAATTTTCTTGGGGATTCCTAAATAGGAAAAGAATTGAAGCAGGTTATTTACGATACTAATAGAGTTTGCGCTACATAACTCGTATATTTGGGCATATTTAGAGAAGGCATCTATTATTGTCAAAAATTTCTGATTTTGTATTTTGATGGTGTCTATGTGAACAATTTCAAACGGTTTTGTAGCAGTGGGAGTAAGATTGATTCCTATTTTGACGGGATTTCTTTCATATTTTGTTCGTTGACAAATATCACATGTATTTATGTATGTTTGTATCGAATTTCTCATGTTTGGCCAATAATAACGTGCTTTTATCCGCGTTTCTGTTTCATTGATGCCTCTGTGATTTGATTTACCTTCGTGATAATTTTTTATTACAATTGATATTTCTTCTGGGGCTACGTCAATTAATTTGGTTTTAGTACAAATAAACTTGTAGTGGGGCCATTTAAAGGTTTTTCTTATAATTTCGCAAAATTTATAATATATATCATGTGGATCAAAATATAAATAGTATGTAATTTTTGGAACGACATATTCTTTAACTATATTGATAACTTCGTTTTCGAAATCGTTTTTGCTGATTTGGAAGATTATTCTTTGTTTATTAGGAAACGGGTGAATTAATTTGGGTTTCGAGGGAGAATGGTTTACAATTTGAAATTCCAGTTGATTTTGACCGTTATTGAAAGGTTGTACCGAAATTGGGATATCTACTATAGGATTTTCTTGTTGATTAGAATGTTGGGTTTGTTCATCATTGTTTTCCTTATTTTCATTGTTCGATATTTCAGGTTCTACAGAGTCATCGGCGTTTACAATCATAGATTCGTTCTCTAATCTGTTGTCCGACATAGCTTCATTAAATCTTTCTATGTATTCGAATATATTTTCACAATTTTCGGCGGTATTGACATTGATTTCGATACGAGAAAGAGCGTCTGCATTGCTATTTTGTTTTCCTTTTTTATAAAAGATATCGTAATCGTATTCCTCGAGTTTTAACCGCCATCTTACAAGTTTGGAATTTGGTTCTTTTAAAGAAAACAGCCACTGCAATGGCTTATGGTCTGTAATTATGTTGAACTTCCTTCCGTAAAGGTAGGGTCTGAAGTATTTTACGGCATAAACGATAGCCAACAACTCTTTTTCTATAGTTGAATACTTCTGTTCGGAATCGTTAAGCGTTCGCGATGCGTAAGCTATTGGAAGGTCTTTTCCGATGGTTCCTTGTGACAAAACGGCACCGATTGCTACATTGCTTGCGTCAGTCGTGAGATTAAATGGTTTTGAAAAATCCGGATATTGTAAAATTGGTTCGTTCATTAAAATGTTTTTACAAGTTTCGAAACATGAAACGAATTCTTCATTATGTATTATAGACGCGTTCTTTTTCAGGCATTTAGTGAGTGGTTTAGTTAATTTTGAAAAATCTCTTATAAATTTCCGGTAATATCCTAATAGTCCTAAAAATCCTTTCAATTGTTTTTGTGTTTTCGGTATGGGATAATTTTGAATGACTTTTATTTTTTCTGGGTTAGGCTTAATACCTTCAGGGGTGATGACGTGACCTAAATAATTTACCTCTTTTCGAAGGAATTCGGATTTGTCTAACTGAATTTTGAAATTTGAATTTCGTAGTCTTTGAAAAACTTGTTTCAAGTTATTAATGTGTTCTTGTAGTGAGACACTAAATATTATGATGTCGTCTAAATAAACTAAGCAAAATTCGTTTTGAATTCCTCGTAAAATATTGTCCATAACTCTCTGAAATGTCGCGGGCGCGTTTTTTAAGCCGAAAGGCATTCTGAGATATTCGTAATGCCCATTTTCAACACTGAATGCGGTTTTCGGTATGTCAGAAGGATCCATTTCAATTTGATGGAATCCTGATGCGAGATCGAGGGTGGTGAAATATTGACATCTACCCAATTTATCTAAAATATCGCTAATGTTTGGTAGTGGGTACTTATCATCGATGGTCTTTTGATTTAATTTCCGATAATCGACTACTACTCTCCACTTTTGTTTTCCACTAGCGTCGATTTTCTTTGGCACGATCCAGATGGGAGAGTTCCATGGAGAACTACTTGGTCTAATGATATTTTCTTTCAGCATTTTCTGAATTTGTGATTGAATTTCTTGTTTATGAACAAAAGGGTATCTATAAGTTTTTGAATAAATCGGTATTTCATCAGATGTTTTAATTTTGTGTTTAACTGTATTGCTGAACGTTAGAGGGTGGTTTTCTCTATGAAAAATATCGGCATATTCTTTTATTAGTTTTAAAATTGTGGTTTTCTCTTCTTGATTCATATGATCGGTACGTATATTAAAGGGATCTTGATTGTCACATTCGAAATTATTAAAATTGGGAGTATTGATTATTTGATTTTGAAATTCTCGCGGAGATATTAATTCATCTTGTAGTGGTTCGACCACTAGATTTTCGGAAAAATTTAAATGTGCTATGTGTTCATTTTTGTTAATTATACTGACATAGGCTTCGAAATCTTTACATGTTGTCAAACATTCGGGAATTTCGCAACCGTGTGAAGCTGTATACGGTACGATTACATCACCTTTCTCGATGTTAGTTTTGATTTTTATAATTTGTTCAGATCGGGGTGATATAGAATAAGTATGAGTTTGTTTTTGTGGTATATTTTGGAAATGAATTTTGATTTTTGCATTTGGTGTTATTAACAATTTATTTTTAAAATCTAATGTGGCGTTTAAAAATTCTAAATTATCTAATCCGATTAATCCTTTGAAAATATTGTGAAATTTGAATAAATGAAATTTCATATATTCGTCCGGTCGTTCGAATATCTTTGGTATTTTCATCCATCCGGTATAACGATGTGCTGATGTTGAAAACGTATTCGAAACTATAAACGGATCGTATCGAATGGTTTCCGGGAATAATTTTTCTGCGACATCCGGATCAATAAACGATTTTGTGGCACCCGTATCGATTAATAATTTTAAGTTATTAAAATTTGGAAAAATTATGTACGGTAATTTACTAGTATACTGTTCGCTATGGTTAAGTGGAATTATTGGGTTGTTGATATTTCCGAGGCCGTTATTTGAAAATTTTCGTATTCGTCATCAGTTGGTTCTTCACAAATTTCATCATCATCTGGGTTTACATCATCTACATTAACTGTTTCTTGATTGAATAATTCTTCTGATGTAAAGTTTCTTTGTGAGAAATTTGGAGGATTCGCGAATGTTTGTCTAGTACTTATACTCATTGGTGTTGCAGGGGGTGGCTTATAGTTTGGATTGGGTTTGAAAACATTCTTATTTTGAGATGAAAAATTGTCTTGTCGGGAATATTGTTGGGGTTTATTGTTCGGTTTTTTGAAAGCTTGGATATTTGTTTGGAATTTAGGAGTTGTTAATTTTTGTTGGGGGTTTATAGGTTGTGATGGAAACTGCGGGGTATTTTGTGTTATTTGATGAACTGGTTTCTGATAATATCGGACATTATTCTCTTCGTTAATGTAAAGTAACGCGACTTGAAGACTGTCAGGACGCATTGCCCTAATTGAACTGCCCATTGGCTCTTTTAGACCGGCTAGAAATGTTTTCAAAGCTAATTTATTGTACAAATCTTTTTTGATATTGGAACCGATATCGGTTTGTTCGTGGGTTTTTACGTACGAACATAATAAATTTAATAAATTCATTATCTTATCATAAAATTGCAGAGCACTCTCTTTGTTTTGTTTTAAAAGGACCAAATCACGAATTAGACAAATTTCGTCTCTTTGATCACTAAAATTTCTAATTAACGTTTCTTTTAGTTCTTGCCAAGTGGTTACACTTTGGATGTTAATAGCAATTTTCGCGTTTCCGCTTAATTTATTAGTTATTGATTTAAGTATAAACGTATTTAAAAAATGTGCTGGATTGTTCTTATCTACGAATGTATTAATAATGCTCTCAGCGCTATTAATGAATTCGTTCAATTCGTTTGGATTTCCATCGTATTGTGGAACACATGACAAATATTCTGGTTTGAAAGTTAATGTGGTCATTTTTGATTCTGATTCAAAATTTGTAGTTGTATTTGTATTTGAATTTGAATTTGAATTTGAACTTGTATTTATCTCAGCGGTTGAGATTGATAGGGATTGAATGGATTCAGTTAAATGATCAACGACAGACATAAATTATTATCAAAAATCACTTACCCTAGTAATGTAATTTTTGAGAGCTTCAACATTCCAATTTGATCCGCCTACGATAGGTGTGATTATCCGATTTCTAGGATGTCAACTCGGTCCAATGGAACTTGAATTTTTGTTAATTTTCTTTATTCGAATACTGGACAAACTGTTGAAACAGACGAATTTCCACGATGAAAAATCTTCCAGTATCCTACCGACTGCGCCAATTATATAATTTGATGTCGAAGATCGATTTTTAAAAACAAACTTTATTTTAATAAATTTTAAATTACTACAATTTCTTGAATTTAACTTATCTCGATGATAGCTAAAAATTGAATGAATGACTTTATTGAAAAAACTACATTGATGAATTTTGAAAAGTAAGCATTTCCTGCATAAAACTGGGATTGCTGATCATACATTTATTTATAATAATTAATTTAATTTGATTATTTAACTATATCACCATCATCGATTTTAAAATTATACACATCGAAATTCTCTTTGATTCGTTTCGGTGTTACACTCTTTGGGATTGGAACCAAATTCTTTTGTAATAAGAATCGTAAAGCAATCTGTGCTGGTGTTTTTGAATATTTTTTCGACAATTTGTTTATTAAATCATTATTTAAAATATCTGGCAATTGTTTTTCGGGTAGATTATGGTCTTTGAAGAATTTATTTATACCAGGTGAAGCAAATGGTGAATAAGCAACAACACTAATACCATTCTTATGGCAAAATTCAACTAATGACTTCTGTTGGTAGAAAACGTGTATTTCGACTTGTAAATTGGCTGGTTTAATTCGTGCACATTTCAATACACGTTCAATCTGTTTGATGGAATAATTTGAAAGACCAATCAATTTTGTACGACCAGCATCCACTTATTCTTCCATTTTCTATAAAAATAATTTAATTAAACTTTATTTTATCGTTTATCTGATATTTACTTACTTTCCAAACAGCTTCATGGTCAGTAGGTCCTTCCAATTGAGGATTACCTTGATCGAGTATCGGACAATCTTTAACGACATCGTACTTGAGTCCTATAGGGACATGGACTAAATACAAATCAACGTAATCTAATTAAAGATTTTTCAATGATTTCTTTATAAAGAATTCAACACGATCTGGATGGACTCCATATAATGATAATTTAGTTGTTAGGAAAATATCTTCACGTTTTAATTTGCCTGATTTGAACCATTGATTTAAAACACGACCAATTACATGTTCATTCCCATATCCATAGGCTGTATCTATATGACGATAGCCCAATTCTAAAGCTGTATATAAAGCCGTTTCTAATTCTTTTTCATCGCGAGCCTGTTAAAATTGATGATAGGTATATTGAAGAAATTTTGCGTAATATTAATAAAGAATTTAACTTACTTCCCATGTACCAAGACCGACAGTTGGCATTTTGATATTACCAGGAAGAGTTAAATAAGTTTGAACCACCTTATATTTGTTAATTTCAGCCAACTATCAATGAAATCTGAAACTGAATTTTAGTTACGACTCTACTCTCTTTTTATACTTAATTGATGCAATGACAAGCGCAATTTCAATTATCCTCATACATAAACACCTAGATAAGATACAAATATGAGTCACTGTACTATTATTGCAAATAAATATGATATTACCATACCGTATATCATAATAATGAATATAACATTTTTTGCTGATAACTTATCAGCAAGAAAGAATCACTTATCAGTGATGAGCGACTTTTTTTCTACAGCTCAAGTACGATTTCCATTAAATGATTTCATAACGCTATCTAACAAAGCAAAACTATTAAAGCCATGGTACACATTGACTTTACACCAGTACCTAATTTAAGTAGGTATAAATTATGTTATAGAGGAATACAACAAAAAAAGGTGACAAATGGTGGATGCGCCGGGCGAGAAATTAAAATTCAATTGTGATAACATTGAAAACATTCAAGATAATTAAATGAATCTAGTGTTAATTGAAATCATCAGTTTTTGATTGGCTTGTGGCTTGTGGCTCTTGTCTCATGTTTCATGTATCTTGTCTCGTCTTGTTATAACGTTGAATTTAATCAAGATAATTATATGATTGAATCTAGTATTAATTAAATGTTCTTTTTTCTATAAACACTGGTAAAAGTGACGTTTCTTTCACGGCTTACATGAATTAAAACGGCAATATTATTTTACTAATGATAAAGAATGCTAATTTTTCACTAATAAAAAAATATATGCATAGATAATAGACTTATAAAAAAATCTTTACTTAAAAATGAAATAAAAAATAGGGGGTGTCACTTAAAAAAATGATAATAGCGTCATTCCTGCTGAAGGTTGGATTTTAATAATAACAACTCAAATTTTTGAGTAAAAGAATTTCTTAATAAGTATTTTAAATTAAGTATATTTGTTTTGCGCACTCTTGGAAAAAATCCTGGTTACACACTTGTTTATTTTGGAGTATGTTTTGTTAAACAAAGCGTTTTCGGACTAAATCCCCATAGAATAAAATTATACTTTTATTGACAGACATTAATGAATGTTTTCATAATAAATAATGCTCATTTCTCTACTACACTATTACTCTTCATTATTTATTTTGTTTTAATTATCACAACTTAAGCTTCATTTATGGCAGTACAAGGTTTGAAAAAAGCATCCATTGTTTCAGCGAATACATTAAGTGTCATTGGATTTGAACAAGATTTCTTAATATATTCTTTGATGAGATTTTTAATTTCAGATCCAATACTGAAAGATAACGACGATTAATACAACAAAAAAGTCATTTATATTCAATAAATTACCTGCAAATATTTTTTACAGTGAAATCTACATTGATTTTATTAACTCTATCTTGTATTTCTTTACTCAGAGTACGTCTATCTTCCTCATTCTCTGGTATCGTTAAACAATCATTAAAATATTCAAACATTTGTTCACCAGTTAAACCACAAACACGATTTATAACAGAAATGGTGGATTTCGCAATGAATGTTGGCACACCTTTGAATTTCTCCGGCATACAGTTTTCAGTAATAATAATCATAGGTTCAAAACAGGTGATTAATCGTGTTCTTAAAACAGTACATACTGGCAGACTCGAATCCGTAACTTTAACACATTCTAGTGTTAAACGAAAAACTTCCTATAGAAAATATTAAGAAATTGTGAAATCTTACAATTGATTAATGCTAAATAACTTACATTAAAGTTTTCATTGCTATGAGGACATTTTTGGTCGAGATGGTTGCTGCTAAATTCGAAAAAATGTCTTAACGGCCTTACAATTGGCTGTGGTAATCGACTCCAAAACGTAAAGATTGTCGTTTGAAGTGCATCCTTTGCTGTAGGAGTCTCGCATACACTACCAACTGGAGATTTATATTAATTTTTAATATTAACGCTTTAATGCATTCGCTCGAGTTAATTCAAGCAATGCTTCATTTTATGCACTTATAGGAACAAAATTACATTTTGAAAAACATAAATTTCTATTATTTTCGTTCAAGAATTGTTTCAAATTTTCATTATAAACAGTAAAGAAAGTGGTCTATTTGCGCCAGGTTATTTTTCAAATAATTGTGCGTTAAGAGGTTAAAATTGGAATTTTTCCAAGACTTACCTATAAAGATGGAGAATAGAATCAAGAAAAACTTCATGATTGCTGATGCACGATTAACAAGAATTAATTGAAATAAATAAAAGTCTCAATGTTTGCTTATTTTATATTCTCTTCTATACATCTGTTGAATGTTTATGGATCAAAGTTTGTAATTTTCACCTATGATAACCCAAAAATTGACAGATGTAATTGGCTTGTTTTCAGGAAAACTGAATATAGAGAGATTAGCAATTAAAACAAATAATTTGTTTATGTTTACTTAAATAGTAGATATAATATCGGACATTTCTAATAAACGTTCGACAATTAAACAGTAATCTAAAGACGTTATCAATTTAATATCAATATTTATCTTTTATATAAATATCTACTATTTCTGGAAAGAATATTACTACTAAAATAAATAAAAAATGGTGGATGCGCTAGAGATTGTCTAGTTTTGTTTAACTGTTCCAATATTTTGGATCTTTTCTCACTAATTCCTTTATTTTATTACTTAATTGAGGTTTGATTAGTAGAAGAATTAGATTTATGCTATTAAATAAAATAATTAATAAATAGAAATAATAAAAACGCCTTCATAGTAATCAATTTTCATGTTTGATTATTTTAATATTACCGCGGCATTAATTGAGTGCGACAATCTTCAATTTTCAAGACATTGAGTCCATTTGTAAAGCTTTTTCTGATTTAAAAAAGTTGCAATTATCATGAAGTTTATTTCAAAACTCCCATTACTTGAATTTCTTTTCAATGTAATTTTTTCAATAATACAATTTCCTATAAATAATTAGCGATTTTTATTGATTTATCTGCATGTTGAAGACCTACATTAAAAGCATAAATTATTAACTTTGAAATCTAATTAAAATCGTTAATTTTGCCTTACTTTTTTCTTACAATTAGAAAATTTAATTAAACGTAGAAATTGTTACAATTATTTTCTCTAGGCAAGGTTTTAATAATTAATTAATTAATTAATTTAGGCTTGATTTATGATAGTACAGGGTTTCAAAAGGGCATCCATCATATCAGTGTATATAGCGAGTGTCATTGGATTTAAACACGATTTCTCAATATATTCTTTAAGGAGATTCTTAATTTCAGGTCCAAGACTGAAAGAAAACAATGATTAATAAAACAAAAATATTGAATATTTATCAATACCTGCAAAAATTTTCTACAGATAAAACTTCATTGAGTTTATAAACTTTATCTTGTAGTTCTTGTCTAATAATATTTTTCTCATTCGTTGGTACATCTAAACAATTATTAAAGAATTCAAACAATTGTTCACCAGTTAAACCACAAAGATAACTTGTAAGAGAAATGCTGGATTTTACAATGAATGTTGGCACACCTTTTGCTTTCTTTGGCATACAGTTTTCAGTTAAATTGATTACAGATGCGAAACAGATGTTTAATCGTGTTTTTAAAGCGGTACATACTAGCACACTTGAATCGGTAGCTTCAACACAATCTTGTGTTAAAAGTAATGCTTTCTATAGAACAAATTGAGAAATTGTAAAATATTACAAATGATTATTGTTAAATAACTTACATTAAAGTTGTCACTGCTATGAGGACATTTTTGGTCGAGATTATTGCCTTTAAATTCGAACAAATTTGCTAGCATCCTAAGGATTGGTGGTGGTAATTGATTAAAAAACGTGAAGATTGTCATATGGAGCTCATAGTTTGCGTCATTTTCAATACTCTCGCAGATACTACCAACTGGATATTTACATTAATTTTCTTTATTAAAATTGGAATGTGTTAAAGACTTACCAATAAATATGGAGAATAGAATCAAGAAAAACTTCATGATTTTATTAAATAAACGGAAGTATAGAAGCCCCAATAGTTGATTTTTTTATATACTCTTCAATCTTTTTGATTCGTGTATTAAATGTATATGGATCAAGTTTTGTGATTTTCATCTGTAATAACCCAAAGTTGACAGACTTCTTTAATTTGCTAATATAAACTATAATTACTAAAAAATAGTAATAATCAGGGCTTTGAACCGAAAACCGGAAAAAAAACGAAGTTTTGACCGGAACGAAATCCGCAGATAAACCAATAACAAGAACCGTTCCTTTTTGGTTCAAACATGCCACCTAACATGATATTTCCTGTTTTATTTTCTTCTTATTCTTCTTTTCTCCCTGTCCCGGAAATGCGTCAGCAGTAGGTACTCGAAGGAACTTAACATGAACTTACAAGTAAACCACCTGAAATCCAAACTCCAGATTTTGATGTTTTTTGGTAAATTGGTAGTCTATTCTATTCTAAGGAATCCATATTTTGTCGTTCGTATTCATACTCAAGTTTAAGGGAGATATTGTTTTTTTTTTTAGACATCTTTGTAAAGGCTCTATTTTTTTGATGGCCGAAAAACTAGATGATTTTGATTCGCTAGGGCTATCAAAAGGTATAAGCCACGTTTTCATCCCTTGTTTTTGGTTGAAGTTATAGATGATTATTGTTATCTTTTGTGTTCTTTTTTGCGATTTTCTACCATGAAAATTCCTCTGTTTACCGAAGAAAACGTAATTTTTGCAAAAACGAAAACCGGAACCGAACCTATAAATATTTTCTTTCATTGTTCCGGAACAAACAAATGAAGCCTTGGCCAAACTTATAAAAGTTGTGTCGGTACTTACGTTAAAAGGCGTTAATCTAAATATTCGGCTTGACAATTTTGCAATTATTAAAACGGTATTTTGTATTAAATGCAATGCATCTTGAATACGATCTTGTCAAGTTTATCATATTTTGTATGATTCTAAAGGCGAAATCTAAGTAGTTTTTGTTGTTTTTTAATTTTAATCAAACATCTATAGCACCTACCGCACTTGAATGTGTTATTAATAATAATAGTCAATAACAATAAGTACTTACTCAAACTGAAGTAATTTTTATAGAAAATCAAGTTTTATAGTAGATCTAACAATGAGGAGTTTTTACTATGAAAGATATACGAATAATGAAGTCCTAAGGATTTGGAATTATGAAAACCAGTTTTTCTTAAGCAATATGTTAATTTCATGAATATACAAATGTAAAGAAATGATTGGTTACAGAAATAATGAGGGAATATTTAAATTCTGAAAATTTTTGACAATTGTGAAAAATAGTTTGATTTACCGATTAATGACTTAAGTTGATGTTGATTAACAGAATGTGATTTATTCTAAATGTTGTAAAAAAGTTATTTCTTTGATGAGGTGTCCAATTTGTTCTTAATCTTGATATACAGGGTGTAATCGAAATTCCTGACAATCTTCAAATCACGTATAGAGCCTGTAAAATTGAACCTATATTAATTATAGATTAGGAGGTAGGTTGTCGAGGAGAAAAAGGAGTTGAAAATTTTGCCAACATTCTTAAAGTCACTGGAAACGGGTAACGTTATTCATAGATTATAATGAAACGAGTTCGGCTGATATCAATCAACGTTTAGTGTTTAATTACAAGTGCAACCGGGACATTATTTTGTCTTTTGTCTATTAACTTTCATCTATTTTATGTAACACCATACGAAACAATTAGTGTATTTATTGCCGGTCAGAAATTTCCAACAGTTGTTGACCCGAATTTGTGAAGCTACAGACGCAATTTGGGAACTCCTGAAACGTCATGCAGAGGAGCAAGTGTAGTGTTTTTTGTCAATCAAACGTGTTGTGTATATGTTCAATATGTATTTAAGTTAGTAAGACTTACGTGGGTAGTTCAATGGAAGTCTTAGATGTGTTATACAGACACCCACCTGCTTACTTATCAATTCTCGATAACAGCATTACGGTAGGTTAGTATTTAACCAGCGACCATCAAACAATGGTTCAAAAATTTGTCCAATTTTGATTCCAACTCTTTGAAATCTATTTATTTACACTTTATTCCACATAGGGATAGTGAGGTTTGAATATTATCAGTGATTTTGATAACTCCTTATATAAGGGAAGATTTTATGGATTTATAATAATAATTCATAAGTAATACACAAACAAACTCTCTAATCAATTACGAGTAAAATGAGTTTTGGTGTCCAAAGTTTAAGAACGAAAACGAATTCTGTGATGCTACAGTAACGCTGTATCCGACTTGATTTATTAATCGAGTACCGAAATGGTGCCAGAAAGAGTGCAATCATTAAATTCTAGACAATCTTATTGTTAATTGTAATCTTTGAATTTTTGTCTGAATTCCACCCGTTGTTTGTATTTAAAACAACTTTTTCGCTGTATTTGTGCCGTATATGGAATATTCCATGTATTTTGTTGAAAAATCTCCAAGTCTGTACTATTAGTAAACAAAACTATTTTTATACTGTATGATCCATTAAAGTTTGCCATTTTAATATTATCAGTCATCCCAATTGAGCGCAATTTGAAAACACTCATATTTCGCTAATTCGTTACCTACTTTTTAATTAAAAATGTTGTAAAAGATGTACATATTTGTAATGATTTTTATAGAGTGTAAGATCAGTCGAGTATCATATATTAGTGAATCGTTCTGTATATAGATCAAGATTCCAATAAATATTTATACATATACTACATACATTAAAAAATAATTAAATTCTGTTGAATTCTATAAGGTTATCAATCTCACACATTAAATCAGTGACTATAAATTACGTCTTCTTGAAATAATTCAAATCTAATCAGTATAATGTTTTTACAATTAAATAAACATTTTTTTCTTGAAATAGCTTTATTATCATTAAGCGATTTACAAATATTAAAAGCAGTCATTTCGAATTTCCATTCAGTTTAAATAAGAACGATTTACAAACAATGAAAACAATAATTATTATCGCCACAGCTATTCTAGCTGGTAAGTTGAAAATTTTCAATAATCTTGATAATAATGAACGATAATTTATTCTATAATCAATTATAGTTATTGGTATTGTGAGATGTGAAATTGATAAAGATTCAGATGAATTATACGATAGTGTTAACGCGAAATATCTACGCGGTTATCTACGCCGTCAACAGGCTTTAAATAATCTCACAGCTAAAGTTGATGCATTGTGTCCTGGAAAAGGTGAAGATTTCGAAGTAAGTTAAAATTCCTTTAAATTAATTTTCTTAAAAAATAATTGTATCGCTTTTAGAAAGCTTTGAATAAAGTTAAAAGTTGTGCTGATAATATCGACGAAAGTCAAGAAACACTATGTTCAGCTATGCGTAATCATTTCTTGCGTTGCAGTCAACCTATGGTGAAAATTTTCGAAGATTGTTTCCCTGAAGGATCCAAAGATGTGCCCGGTATGATTTTCCAAAGTCTTACATCGGCAACACAATACATTTGTCGTGTTGATGGTGAACATATCTTTGGTGAGTCATTTTTTTTATAATTGAAATCAATTGAATTTTAAACTATTTTTTCCCCTCGTTTAGAATTAATGAATGGTTGTGTAATGAAGCAGAATTATCGTTTATCAAGATGCGAACGTAAAATTCGCATGAAAGTCCAACAATATCAAAGGAAGATGCCGACAAAGAGTGATATCTGTGAATTTGCTCAATCGTTTAAGCCGTGTTTACAGGGACATTTACAGCTTTCTTGTGGACATGAGATTACTAGACAGGCCATTTTGGGATTGTACGATGCTCTATTTCAACCGTGTAATAATGTTAACGAAATCCAGGATCTAGTTGAGATCTTATAAATAGAAACATGGTGATTGGATTAAAATATTCCTTATCAATATTGATGAATTTATAAATTGTTTTTAATCAATTTAATGTATTTGTTTTATTTAAATTAAATAAATTCTTTAGACAGTCTTTATCTATATTTTCTATATTTTCTTGATTAATCTAATTATTCTTTCTTAAATTTGCATAATTAGCATTTTTATAAGATTATTATTAGTGCAACTCGGCAATAATCTCGATATTTTAATGTTTTTATTTTATGATACATGATACATTGATAATAAAGTTCAATCACAAGGTTTTTATTTATTCTACAACACGAGAAATTTGTACTATACCTACTAGGATAAACGAAATAAACAATGATATTCACCCTGTATAGAGATAGTTTACAGGGGCGGACTGATCGCCCGATTGGCCGCCATGAATTCGGCTGATAGAACACCACTTTCCAGGTAGAGGAACAATAATTTTTGTGGTCATGTAGGTATGTACTCATAAAAACGCTTAATAATTCGGGTTGGTGCAATATTGCACTGTATAGCGCTGGTCCTGTGGAAAATAATTAAGCAGGGACTACTCTCACATGAAAGATAGAAAAAAATCTGTAAGACTTTTATTAAATTGTTGATTCCAATAGCCTCTAAAATAAGTCTTGTTACTTCTTAAAAATTGATGATCTAGAACCACTGTATTTTAAAATATAAATTAAAAGATAAACTGATAATTTAAGAGAAAAGTGCCTCAAAACTGATAATTCAACTGAAAATTCCTCCTTAAAAAGGAATTTATCTCCTCAGATAATTGTCTTCAGATTTCAAAAATTAGACTTTAAAATTCAATGGTACAGGCAGAATATCAACTCAACTCTCCCAGTTTGTGGGGCCTTCTGCCATTGTATAGCTTGCACACCCATCACAACGGATCTGTTTATAAAAAAATAAAATATATAGACTTACGTTACATAGAGATGGAGTCAGGCCGCATGGTTTACCCGCCCTGCCCACTCAATTGAAACTTAAAGCCAGTCCGCCCCTGGTTGTTTTCGAATGTACTGGTGAACTATTGTCCATTCTGATAAGACTCACATAATTGAAAAGATAAACAAATTTGTTTGTTTCTATATTATTTATTTGTCTGAATGTATTTCCAATGTCCGGGTGATTTGTTAATAATTTTCAGATTTTGTTATTATTAATTTTTCAAAATTTCCTATGTCAAATAATTTTTACAAGAAAATCACCAATTTTTGTGTGGCTGTGTAAAATAAGCTTTTGAGGGCGGTCGTTACAATATAACTGAATTTACACTAGTCAAGATTACCGAGATGCCATTTTCTGTTAAGTGGATGGTCTTAGAAATTTTATATGGTGAAAACTCGTCCTAACACCTCCTTTTACTCTCACGAGAGAAGCAGCCTGACTCACACGAACCGAAAAATGTGGTTTTCCTCGCTCAACAGTCGGTCACTTTTTTGTGAAACCGATTTTGCATCCGTTTCTATTAAAATCGTAAATTCTTCAAACTTTACCCGGCGCATCCACCATTTTTACATCCGTTCTACTGATATTGCTCTGATTAACAAATAGATTCGCTCCTCAATTAAAAGAGGAATTTCTCTATTGAATAACGAGAAAATTTAGTGGAATATTATGAAATCTCTCATTTTCTATACCTGTCTAAAACACTTTTATAATAAGGACACTGCATGATTATTGTACAATTTCTTTAAAAAATAAATGTGGTGAAAGAGACACCTCTATAATGCGGACGCACTGAATAAGTTTCTGTTTACTAGATCTTCTGCAACTTTCTAAAGATAAAGCAGCTCGACTATTCCTAGAATTGAGAACGTTTTCATATTGCTATACCTAAACTTTAACGTAAACATGTTGATGTTTAGTCGATTTAATTTTAAAAATTCAACAATGCGATAAGAGAGCAATCAAAACTTTCCAATTCTGTTTAAAAATTAAATTAATGAAATTATAACAAAGGTCGTGTCCCTTAACTTTAACTTTCCTTCAAATCAACTTCAACATTATCGTTTGTTTCTTTTTATTTATTTATTACTATGTTGTAAGATTTTTAAAGACCTTAATTTTTGTTTGTTATATACGTTTAGACGATAGATATCGAAATTAAAAATAATTGTATCAATTATAGGTTATCACAAATAAAAATTGTATAATGTGTTATTTAAAAACTAAAACACATGTGTAACATTGATAACAGAAAGAATATAAAAGAAGTTTATTTAGGTTCTCAATTTAATTAACGAAATATTGTTGAAGGTGTACCACTGCTGTAATCATGAAGACTGTCTTGTTTTTGTTTGCAATACTAGCCAGTAAGTTACAAATAATAAATAAATATTTAAATAATATTTTAATAATTCTTTCAAAGTTGCTAATATGGTTAGAGCCGATTCATCTGAAGAATCAGACGAATTATTGGAATCACTAGACAAGATCAAATCACCACATTTGAAACAATTATTGAGTAGATTCGATATTAGTGATATGAAACGCAATGTTAGTGCAGAGATCGATAAACGTTGCCAAGGTGCCAGCCAAAATGTCTCTGTAAGTTGCTTTTAAACCAAACACAAAAAAAAACAATAGTTTTAACTATATTTTTTCCCATTAGAAAGCTCTAACTTCATTGTTTGAATGTGCCGATAATGTCGATCCAAATCTAACTGTTTGTGCTGGAATTAAATCACATTTAATCACATGTACAGCACCGTTAGTTACAGTTATCGATAACTGCTTACCAGAGAAATCGAAAGGTTTACCAGATCTTTTCGTAAAGAGTGTTGTAGCCGGTTTCAAATACGCTTGCAGTTTGAATGGTGAACAATTATTCGAATTCTGGAATGATTGTGTTTTACCGACAGCGAAAAATCAAAAAGAAGCTGAAGCCTGTGAAACTACATTGAAACCAAAAGTTGAAGAACTTAAAAATGAATTAAGTACTAAGAAAGTTTGCAGGTAAAATTATCATAAAATTTTGAATTATTATTAATAATTTATTTAATTCTCTTATTTACTTGTTTTATAGTATTGGTAATGATGCAAAGACCTGTTTGAATACATACATCAACAAGTCTTGTGGTAATGAAATTACAAAGAATGTCTTCCATGGAATGATCGATGCCGTTTTGCAACCTTGTAATGAAGTTTAAATTATTAAAGATTTGATGTTGGAAATGAATTCAACAATAAATAGAAATATAACATAATTTTTTGTTATTGATTATACCACGATAACCTATTTGATAATCCTTACATAATAAATATATTGACAACAATAACTAAGTGGTGATTAAAAATAAAATTGTACAACCGGAGACGTTAATGTAAGCTCTTATCCTGCATTTCGATTAGATGCAATGCCTGTTTTTTTTTAAATAAATTCAAAATGGAAAGGCATTCTAAAAAAGCAACAAAAAACAAGTATACAATATCATCGAAAATAAGATATTCCTAATATTTAATGGACTAGTAAATTAAATTTAAAAAAAATTCAAACACCTTTGATTTTTAATGTACTATTAATGATTATCTGAATTTCGTGTATCAACTATTTTTAGTCGATTTTTATTAAATTATCTTACAAATTGATAAGAGAAAATTAGGTTCGCAACATCCTTACTAGCTCTTATGGAAATTATTACAAATAACGTGCAGTGGTGTGTTCTTTTTTGAAAGATGCCCTTAATTAAAACAATTTTTGAAAAGTCGTTGAATGCTGATAATTGTTGCATCAGCAATAGCGCAAATTTTGACAAAAAAAATGAAAAAAAAATAAAAATCTCCAAAGGCAGCAAGTACCTTATATAGCGAATTTTTTTTATGTATCTACATACTGAAATATTAATTGCAAAACATTCTTATGATACTGACAATTAATATATTTTAATAACATTGAATCAACTAATAAATTCATTTCCCCGATGTTATTTTAATATTTATGATTTTTATTGAAAAATACTTTTAATCCACAAACAATAAGAAACACTAATAAAATTTCATTTGTTTGAAGTTTATTGTTTGTCTAATACGTCTAATCAAGGCCTGCTTGATTTTTTCAAGCGAAATTCTCTAGCATGCCTTGCGTCTAATATTAATTGTCAAAATTAGTTACCCCCCGCGATATTCAATTTTTTTTCTGATATCAATTGTCAGAACACATAGCCATCTGAGATAATCGATTTTGCTGCTTATACTCAAAAAAGAGATTTTTGCATTTTTCATGCGATCCAACGAACCGATTTTGATGATTTTTTTTCTGGGTCATAGAGAATGGTCGGCTCTACTGTTATTTTAATTTTCATCAAAATCTAAGCAAATGTAATATTGAAAATGTTTTTTTTTAACATGTCTTCAGCTCACTTTTCACGGAATATTCCACTTACTACACAAATATACAGCAAATAAGTTAACATTTTCGATACAATTTGGGGTGTAGTTAGTAATTACAACAAAACTTATAATTATTTTAATTACAGTAATGCACCGATAGTCCGAACACCCAAAAGTCCGAATTCCCCACTTATCCGGATGGGGGTAATCTTCCATTGTGTGCTTTATAGTCCGAATTGAGACTGTTCTGATAATCCGAATTGCTGAGTCACTTATGCTTTATGTTTATTTAAATCTATTTTTATCTTAATCTATGTTTATTTAAGCCTAAATATTGCTTTACTAGTTCTTAAAAACCCTCTAGAAGCTGTTTTTGTTTAGAAGTGTATTATACATAAACTTTTATCAGCACTTATACAGAACAGTGAACAGTATCCATTAGTTTTACTCTTTTGTTGAATATTGCAAATATTAGATCCAATATGAAAAATAAACGAAAACCAAAGTCATATTAGAAATAACTCGTTTCGATAATTCGAATGATTCGATAGTCCGATTCGGGCCCTGTTTTAATTGATTCGGACTAACGGGGATCTACTGTATTTACATTCTATTAATTAACGTCTAATGAATTGGTAACGAATCATTTCCTTGCAGCTGCATATTTAACAAATCATTTAAAAAATAATTGTTTTCACAACTTCACATCCTTCACACTTTATTACCGGGAGATCTATCATGGTAATTATCATATTATTAAAATTGTCTCTTCAAAAATTACTTCAACTTGACTATTTGGTATCAATTAGCAGCGGGATCGTAAATTTACTTAAAATTGTCGTGTTATTATCGTCATTTATATGTTTGTATTTCACCAAGTATTTGAACGTATCGATTCGCTGTACTCATGAAAATGTAGCAAGAGGGGTGCGAAAAATACGATTGGAGAGCGCTAACATTTAAGATAGTTCAGAGCAGTAACGTCACCTGCACGCAAATGCAAGCAAAAAGTATTATTAATATAACAAAATTAATAACTGATTTGTTATTCAAGTGTGGTTGGTACTGACAATGAATATGGTTGTTTAAAATTTAAAAACAACAGAAACTATTCAGGATACGTAAAATAAAATTATTAAAGTAGGTATGTAATTGCTGAGAAATGTTCTTACAAGGAAACATTCCCAGGCGCCCCTCTCCGATTTTGATGAGACTGAGATGTGTTGTTGTTTATTAAAATCTAAGAGATGTAGGTTTTTTCTTAACTGCAAAAAAATATATCTAGGGGGTGAAATCACGCATCAAAATACTAAAAAGAACAAGATTTATAAAAAATATAGCGAATTATTTTTATTTGTACTTCCTTAGATATAAAATAAGTAGATCTTAGTAGATACCTTAGTATTATTAAGGTTAACTGATTATTGCCATATTTACCTTTAAATAATATCCAATACCTACCTGCAAAAAAAAAATAGATTTTTTTAAACATTTTTCTCATGTTCTCTGATTTCTGCTTAATAACATGTCACTAAGCCGTTCCGAGAATTTTGGTTCATCCTGTAGATATACTAGATCTATGCATTTTTTTGTATTTTTATTACAAATATACAGGGTGTACAACAGTATTTCACCTCGCAGTTGGCTGTGCCTTTCTTATGTAGTATCGTAACTTAGTTCATACTTTATTAGATTTGACATTTGTTAATGTATTTTTCAAGCGTCCGAACAAAGCTACGACGATACGTAACGAAACACATAGCCAACTGTGAGATGAAATATCGTTGTACACCTGTATAAATTGTTGTGAATAATAGCTAAATAAATAAATTTTTAATTTTCGTCAAAAATTACAATTGCTTATCAATTGATAAGCAATTTCCGAAGATCACATAAAAACAAACATAAACACAAACATAAAAACAATTTTTTTTTTTAATATTAAAAGATTTTTCTTTAAGCTTAATCCTAGAATAACTAACTATTAAATACATAATAAAGTCCAGGTTATTATAATCCAGAGGAATGTAATTATTTAAAAACATTATTTTTGATAACAGAAAAAATATAAAAGAATATGCATTTATAATAAGAGAGTTACAAAATTTTTAAAAATCATGAAGACATTGTTAATTTTGGTTGTATTATTAATAACTTGTAAGCCTTGCTTTTTCAATAAATTTTAAAATATTTTATTGTTATTCCAATATTGTTTCAGTTGCAAATTTTGCAAGAGCCGCATCAGAAAAAAAGGACCATGTTAAGATCTATGACACTTTAGATAAAATCAAATCAGCAACAGCATACATCAATGAATTTATAGGAAAAACCTTTAAACAATACAATATAAGCGATCAATTCCAGCAAACTTGTCCAAAAATTGCTGATAATATATTTGTAAGTTACCAATTATTATTATTATTTTAAAACATGATAAAAATTTTAAAATTGCAGGACAATATTGTATCAGCATTCAAATGTCTAAATCTAAAAGATCCTAATCTAAATGTATGTGAAATTTTTCGGACACGTTTCATTAGCTGTATAAAACCTGTAGCTATTGCTATGGATCAATGTTTACCGGAAAAATTAAAAGGTACACCAATGCTACTAGCAAACCGTTTTGAAGCAGTAATACATCATGTTTGTCATTTAACTGGTAAACAGATTGTACAAATTTTTAACCCGTGTATTCTGCGAACTGGAAACAATGTGCAAAGTTTTAATAGTTTACCATTGAAAATAGATGATATAATTGGAAATTTAAAAAAATCTGCAAATGATATAAGCGTGCAGAATATTTGCGAGTGAGTTTTCTATATTGTTCCATTATTATTAAATTAGCAATCAAATTTCAGTATCGGTCATAATCTTGAGAATTTATGGAGTGAACATATTAATAAATCTTGTCCAGATCAAATGACAAGAGATGTACTTATTGGAATATTCCATGCGGTAAATGTACCTTGTATTGAATACAACAAAAATTAGCAAATTGTATCAAAAATTTGAAATTTGATGATTTAGCAGATGTATTGTTGGTGTTGTTGTGTGAAAAGTAATTGATAAAAAAATAAAAATAAAATGATTTTTTCTACAACAGTGTGAGATATTTCTTTTTTAAATGATCTATACTACTATCGAAAATAGCCTTTTGTTGCACTCGGTGCGGTAAATTATCTTTCCGCACTGACAGTTTAACCATTTATACTGTTTATACGTACAACTTTTAAAAATCCAAAGTTGGACTGACAAGGATACGAACCCAGCACTAATCTATGACATAATATTGCGCTACTCGAGATTTAAATTATACCGCCCTGTTGCTTAAAACTAGAAGATTTATTGGAACTCCTATTAGTAAACGAGCGTATAGAAAAATATTCCAAGGGGTTGTAGTAGGATGTCTATACATAGATCATTTTAGCAAAATTAGAACCTCATATCTCATTTCGAAGGTTGTCAAAAATCGCTCGTTTCTAACAACGTTGCGATTTTCAAAAACGAATTATACACGTTCAATGACTCGGCTATAATCCACAAAAATATCTGCGGGTTTCAACCCGCAAATATGGTCACGACACACCTTCAGCAACATACCCTCTTTATAGTGTCCCCTTGGCCACTAAAAGTCAACGCTTGGGGCTCTAATTTAAGTCTGTAAGGTACTAGGTGCCACTAGCAGTGATTAAATTGTTTTTTTATCAAAGTTTGATTTTAGTTTCTAAGTATGTTTATGCAGAAGTTGGTTTTCCCCATTTTTTTTTTTTATATAAAAAATTTGTTTACGTAAATAATTCACAAATAAAATCACATTTCTCGAAATAGTTTTTATTTTATTTTCTGAAAACCTTAGATGACTGCCACTAGGAAACTCCCCCCTAAATCATTTAAATTGTGTATAGTAGTTAATTAAATAAATAAAATTCATGGTGTTAATATTCATGTTTAACCTACGTTAAGAACGTAAAAATTATTATTGGTCATCAAGTGACAAACAATTTCCGAAAATTAAATAAAAATAAACATTTCTCAAAAATTAAATGTTTTTTTTTTAATGGACCTGATCCTAGAATAACTAATTAACTCCGGGTTATCATAAATCAAACGACTAATTATTTAAAAATATAATTTTCGATAAGAAAAAATATATAAAAGAATCTGTATTGGTGACAACATAGTCACAAAAATACTAAAAATCATGAAGACATTGTTGATTTTGGTTGTATTATTAATAACTTGTAAGCATTGCTTGTTTGAATAAGTTTTAAAATACTTGATTGTTATTCAAATATTGTTTCAGTCGTAAATTTTACAAGAGCCGCATCAGAAGAAGAAGACAATGAAAACGACATCTTTTCCACTTTTGATAAAATCCAATCACCAACACCATACATTAAAGAATTTATAGAAAAAACTGATGGACAATACAATATCAGTAATCAATTTAACAATACTTGCCCCAAAATTACCAACGAAGTGATTGTGAGTTACCATTAAATTTATTTTTAAAGAATATTAAAAATTTTAATACTGTAGAACACACTTATATCAACATTACAATGTTTCAATGATACTGATCCTAATTTAACTATGTGTACCGCTTTTCGGACACGTTTCATCACCTGCACAACACCATTAATTAATGCTATTGATCGATGTTTATCGGAAAAAACAAAAGGAACACCATTATTACTAGCAAACGCTTTTGTATCACTTATCAATCATTTTTGTACTTCAAGTGGTGAACAAATTTTTGAACATATTAACCCATGTATTCTACCAACTAGAAAAAATAGGGAAGCTGCTGAGACTTTATTAAACAAAACAGATGTTATAGCTAGAAGTTATGAAATATCGGAAGATGAAGTAAGCGTACAGGATATCTGCAGGTGAGTTGTCTAAATTATCTTATTCTTATTAACTAACATTCGAATTTCAGTCTTGCTCACGATGTTGAGAAATTATGGAGTGAATACGTTAATAAATCTTGTACAAATCAATTTACAAGAGATGTATTTATAGGTTTATATCATGCGGCAAAAATACCTTGTATTGGAATCAAGAAAAATAAACAAATTGTATCAAAAAATTGAAATTTGATGATCTAGTCATACTGTTGACGATACATATATTTTTAATACTTACATAATTTTATTTTGTAAAAATATATGACCAATTGATAAACTATAGATAAAAATTAAACTTTGTATAAATCAATCTTTCTGTTCATCATCATCATCGTCATCATCATATTCTTCAAGTATTTGTTCATCATCATCATTACTATTTGAATTCAAATCACCAACAGTCTGAGTAGCCTGTGGCTTCTTCGTGATAACAACACTACCTTTATCAATATAACTACGAAAACTTGCTGGATTATCCGAGTCATTGCTTTCTTCAATTTGTGTCATTACATCTTTTGTTGACTTTGCTTTTCTTGTTCTCAAATTCTAAATATTTAATAGGAATAGATAAATAAATAATGAATTTTGTAGAATATTTACGTTCGATTTTCCAGAATTAGCATTGAGAATCTTCGATTTTTCAAAATTTCGATTACATTCCCGTGAAAAACTATTTGAATAAAACGTAACAGTATCCTCATAACTGAAACGATTATTACCACGTTTCTTTCTCGATTTTGGTTTCTTCATACTCTTTATTTCAGCAGCTAATTTATCAATACTATTACTATAAAATAAATATAATAACAAACAGATTTATTTATAACAAA
Organism: Mylabris sibirica; assembly: GCA_039776855.1. Taxonomy (NCBI): domain Eukaryota; kingdom Metazoa; phylum Arthropoda; class Insecta; order Coleoptera; family Meloidae; genus Mylabris; species Mylabris sibirica. Next base: position 12,580,510 of record CM077843.1, on the reverse strand, counting down.
TAATTACTCTTTCTTCCTTAAAACATGCTCAGTCTTCTGTTGATCATCTTGTAATTGAGAAATTGTCGTTTTCAAATAATCAACTTCTGTAATCATCTCGAGGAAATGATGGTGTAGTTGTTGGATTTCTTCATGTGGACTGTTACAAAACAAATCAATACAATCTAGATCACTTTCAGGACTTGATTTACGTGAACTGCTACCACATTGACTTTGATTATTTTTTAAATTTTCAATAATTGAGAGTAAATGTTCTCTTGATAAACCACGATACTGATCTAAAAAAATTATTGATATAAAACCGTTTATGCAGTAAAATATCTACTATACCTTTTACATCATAACTAGCAGGACGTTTAGTTTTCTTTGAATTTTCGTCTTCAATATTATTCGATTTACTTTAAATATTTAAATTATTATTTAAAATGTAAGCAGAAAAAGGTAAAAATATTACCTGATCGATTCTGGAGTCCATGATAGACTTCTGGTACGTTTTAATTCTTCGTTTTCTTGTTTCTTACCATAAGACACTTTCAAATTTGATCGTTTCTTTGCATTCTCCTCACATTCTAAATTATCGTTAAATTTACAATTTAAAAATTGTGTTGAACCATTCGAATATAATTTAACGACTTCTAATTGTTTTTGTAAACGCTTAATCATTGCATCTTTCTCATTGATAATTTTCTTCAATTTATCATTCTTCTCTTTTATATTCATGATAAATGAAGCATTTTTCTCATAGATAATTTTCCGTATATCGGGTGACTGATAAGTAATTAAAAAAAAAAACGCATGATTTGAAATTAAAAACTAAATTAGAGTCTTACCTTTTTTGGATCGAAGATTGCATCCAGTTGTTTATCTTTTCGATTGATCTCATCGAGTAATTTACGAATTTTAACTTTTAATAAATTATTTTCAGTAGTAGCATTTAGGAATTGTTTCTTTAATTGATAGATTTCGTTTCGCAAATCTTCAGAATCTTCCTTTCCGTACATTTTTTCGTGAACGCATAAAAACTGCAAATTATCGACTAAACAAATTTGTAGTTTTAAGTTATTTGGTATGACAACCAACCCTCACTCATAAATATGTCAATAATTCAAACGCTCAAGTCTGGATCTAAAATGTTTTACTAGAATAAATTAAGTACTATTGCTCTTTCTTGTACAATTCCGGTAATAAAAAAAAAAACTGCATCAGGAAAAGAAGAAAATGGATTTCTAATGAAACGGGTTCCTAAATTGTACAAATATATTGATAAGTCTGACTATACAATTTGATATTTCTTTTAGTATAACGTAAAATGCTGTAATATCATTAGAAAATATACCATAACAGTAACAATATTAAGCAAAAGATAAAGAACTGTTAAAGTTTAAGGCACATTTTTAATTATAACAATAACGAAACAAATGAAAGAAAAAAAAATGGTAACAAACGATATTCTACTAAAAAAATGTGGATAATTTAATATCATCTGTTAATCAAAGATTATACAGAATATTCCATCTCATTCGCTACCCCATCGTTTCTCATTTTATAAACATTAAACAAACCAAACAGTATTATTATCAATTTGTGCCATGTTGAATATCAATAAAAATATCATTTTCTATTTATAAAACTAATAATAAAACATAATAAAGCACCAAAAACAAAAACAATATTGCTTCTTATACATAAAAAGTTGAAAATTAGATAATAAGTAAATAAATATACAAATTATCTCATATCAGTAAGTTGATTCAATAACATTTCAAATACTTCATTTTTATAATGTGATAACCACATTTGACTAATTAAAAAATTTGGTACTTCATCAAAATTATAAAATTGTGCCTCTTCACATATATCTAATGCTAATTTCCATATTGTTTCTAAATTATTTGAAATAATTTGTGTTTCATTATTATGTTTTAATAAATTCTCAATATTAACAATAATTGGATAATAATGTTCTAATAATTGTAAATCATAATATGAACATAATGTTGAATCTAAACGTGTTACTAATATTGAACCTGGTAGAACAATATCTTGAATTAATTTTAAAATATATTGTTTTGTTGTTTGAATCTGTTCATGATTTGTACGACTTGTACGATCTAAAGCTTCAAACCAATAACGTGGTGGAATATTCTGTTAAAAAAACAACAAAATTATTTTATAATTGTTGATTCAGTTAAAGATTAGATTTGTATACTTTAGCTTCAGCAATACATAAAATTGGACGATTTCCACGGACTGGCCGCCGGTGATTCATACAACCTTCAGGATAAGTATCAACAAGTACAACAACACCAAGACCACCAATTTGTTGTAATTTTAATGATTTTCTTGCAATTGTTGTAGTTGTATTGTAAAGACTTTTGACGGCATGCTTTTTAACACCTAAATTTTATTGAATTTTTTTAAAAATAAATCACACACCTATTATAGGTGAAGATTATACAAATTTACACATAGAATTACCTGATTTCTTCCATTTCTATTAATAGTACGCAAGAAAAATTTATAAATTTTCATTCATCATTAAATCTACCCAATTACTATTTGAAAATAATAAAACTCACCTAAAATATTTGCCATAGTTTCAATATTATAACTTTTACACCACCCCAATAGTACTCTAATTGAATTTTTTAAACTACATTTAATATTATTGAAAATTGAATTTTCTCGTATGCTCTTCTTTTCTAAACAATTCCTACATCTCCATTGATAGAAATCAACAACTTTCGCCGGTAACCATTCCATTAATTTATTACAATTCTCATCTTGATTAGCTTTTGAACAAAATTGTGTATTTGATATTAGACCAATATTACGTAACCAATAGATTAATTCGGTTTCGTGGCCAGGACTCAACATTGTACGTATTACTTGATGATAATATCCAGGTTCACTGCGGCGAGAAAAGGGGCATATTTTTTTTTGGTAATAAATCAATATTAATAAAACGAGATGCGGGTGTGTTGATTATATTAATAATCTACCACCACTACCAGCATAATTCAAGAATTGATTTATTTCTGGGGGGGATACTTTACAGATTTTTTAAGATATGATAAAAAATAGCAGGATTTTTGAGTTTTCAAGATTCTAATCGCACATAAATAAAGTTTTTTACAAAGAATCAACCCTCAAGAGGGTTGGAAAGATAAAGGACTCAAGAATTTTATCTAATTCTTAATGATTTTATTCTGTTATACAACTGATAAAATCATTAAAACCCAAGCTTTACTAAAAATCAATTTAAAATTCAAATTCTTTTGTTTTGCCAGATTCGATTATTATCCAATGATAGCGAAGAGTTAATAGAAATCATGTAAACATGACTGCATTGGATTTCTTTTGTTTATTTTCATTCTAGATAATTTTTAAGGTTATTATTATTTTTTGTTGTATTAATTATAATCAACTTGAATATTATGCAAATTTATGATAAAATTCCTCATTTTCTACCCCAGTAAATAGATGAAAGGGGTTGATAATGCAACAAGTTGAACAATTATAAATTTATATACTCACTTATCAAATATGTCGATTAATGATTGATTTTCATCATTATTATTATTATTTTCATCGACCATATCTGTATCCACAATTATTTGCATTTTTTAATAACAATTACAACAAGAAAAACATTTTTTTTTTCAAATTCCTATAATCTAAAATTTTGACAGAAATCTCAGTGACTTTGAAAACAATTCGTGCGCAAGCGTTGTTTGGTAGTTGATCTGTCAAAAATTCTAAAGCGGGTGATTTGAATTTATGAATATAAGGTGTCTTATGGTGCAGGGTCCCTGAGATTTATTGGAAAATAATGATTTCTTGAAATTTTAGACACGTGCAACTCAAGTCCTCAATTTGATCTAACAACAAGTCAATAATAAATCTCCAATAATGAGGCAATTTGTAAACAGAAGATTGCTCATTCCAGTATTGATAAAAGAGAAAAAAAACGGAATGGGCAAATTTCCAAAACTGACCGGTTCTACAAACTTAACGGTAAATTTGTAATAAATGTAAGAATTCTCCCACTTTTAATCAGTTGTGCACATTTTTTTCATCATCATCAAACTTGACCTTCCATCGTTTACTATTCAAAGAACGAGAAGAGAAGTCATCGACCATATATGAGTTGTGCCTTGCTTGTTTTTCCTTTCTTTACACGCACACCGATCGTATCAGTCTATGTTTAACAACACAACGCGTATCAACAATTATCATGAAACAATTTTTATTATTAATTTTATTTGATTTAATTTTAATTAATTCGATTCACACAGCACCGAGGAGTCGAAATCGTAATAGTTTACCAGAAAAAGTATACCTTTCAAGTCAGAATGGAACAAATAATATTCAATTACATTTGAAAGACATCCAAATAATTGCACTACTATCAGACGAAGCGTTTGGGGTGAGTTTTTAGATGAAAATTAACAAAAAATACCTTAATCCGGAAATTCTTCTAGGATTACGATTACGATTACGACTATTCTGATTTTACAATAAAACCCAATAATTTAACAACGACCACAACGACAGTAAAACCAGAAAATCAAACTAGCACCACTAGCACTACCACTAGTACCATTACTACTCCAGATAGCACCACAGCATCATCGGAAGAACCCGTGAAAATTGATAATGTTCAATCAAACTCACCGGATAAGATTCGTGTAAGTATTATTCCATCATCTGAACTACCGGATGAGTTACGTCAAGAAACTTATTTACCTGAAATTGCTCATTATCGAAAGTGTACTTCTGGATATGCCCGGGATAAAAATGGTAGATGTCGCCGAGTTCGAAGACGAGGAGTTATTCCGTGAGTTTTTCCACAAAAATCGTTTAAATACAGGGTAAATTTTGTGTAATAGTGGAGAATTCCAGGATTGATTTTGGCCGGATTGCTAGTAATTTTGTGGCGAAATTTCGACAAAACTCAGACAAATCCCTACCAGATTTGGAGCAATAATCGTTTTTTTATAATAAATATTGTAATTTATTGATAAATAAATTCGTTAAAATTTTATTTATAGTTCCGTTATTTAATCAGTAATCCCCACATAAAAAAATGCGCGATTATAACGATATGGACCAGCGAAAGGTCAGCGAAATTCCCGTTATTAAGCACAGCTTACGGTAAAAACAAGTCTTTATCAAAAGTCGAGATTTAAGACATCGATTGATCAGTCGTCTTCCAGTACCGATCAAGTGAAGATCCACACAAAATGAAATCGATTTTCGTGTATTGTTCACTGTTTATAATCACAACTCTATCATCACCTGTCCCATCGAAACGGGACAATCAACCATACGGTGGTGTATTATACGATCAACGTCAAGAGGGTGAGTGGAATATCCGAGCGGATTTAAAGAATTTCGTCATATTAATTATACCAACACAAGAATTATCGAGCAGTACACCACGTCCAACTTTACTTGATTTTCTATCGAAAACACTACCGAAAAAGAAGAATAAATTTAGTTTACAACGCAACAAGAACAAAGATGTGATCGATGAGCAAACACAACATTTCATCGAAGCGAAAACAGCACCGTATCATGTTGATATCAGTTCGATGCGTGATCATTTAGAGAAATTACATCCAGAACCGATTGTTGTAAATGCTGAAGATGTGATTGTAGCAAAATCACCAGCAGTTTCTTTGGTTAAACGAGACGATAATCAAACTGTCGTTGATGGTAATAAATCTGAAATTGTCGATAAAACAGCAATTGTTGTGGATGAAGAATTGAAACTATTGGGTGCTGAAAATGAGCAATGCGGTCCCGGATGGGCCAGAGATTCAGCTGGTGTTTGCCGAGTCATCGAAAAATAAATCCAATCAAATCATATTTATTATTAATTTAATTATTTAAATAAAACAATTTTATTTTTATTAATTTGTTTTTATTGTGATACAAAAATAAATAACAGAAATTATTGTTGTCTCCTCAAGAACGGTCGAAGTAACCCTGGTAGTCGAAATCGTCTGAAATTACCTAAAGTTTTTCCCAAAATTACTCGATAACTCTATCTTACTTACCGTCTAGATACATGTCCAGATTTCTGTGTTGCAGGACTTGTAACTGTGGTACTTTCCGAATTCGTTGTAACCGTTCCAGTTGATGGTGCAATTGTTGTAGTACTACTTCCTTCCGGTTTCTCTTGATTCAATAGATTCTCCAATTCTTCCAATTGATCACCATCAAACAATCCAGGTTCTAATAAAGCGGCCATTTGTAACAAAACTTCCGGTCCTGTATAGATTAATTGAACTCCATCTAAATTGATTTGCCAATTTTCGCTACCATTCTGTCGTTGATCATGAACTTCACGATATTGAGATAGATTATAGAGTTCACTTGTGTTTAATGGAAGACTTGTTACAATGGACAATGATAAAGTGATAACTACAAAGATAATTTTGAACCACATCTTGTAAGGACTAATTGAAGAATGACAACAGTTCTGTAACGATCGAATCATCAAGTCGTAACAAAATCGGATTGGAGGTCATAAGAAGTCAAGATAACAGTAACACAGGTGAGTGGAGATTGTTGTTTTCGGTATAAATAACGGGAATAACGTGATTCAATATTTATCACCGTTAACGAATAAATAAGGGTAGATTTTACTGTAACAACATCAATTTATTTAATAAGGTTTATTCCATCAATTTTCTATATTCGAATTGGTCTTGCAACATTTTTAGAAACACTCTGTATTTTTTATTGTGATAATTGATAACATTTGGATTAGGTTTAACAATCCTACCATTACCGCCCATTGATTTGATGGCAGTTTCCATATTGGAGAAATGGTGAGCAGCACAAGCCCCCAGAATTGCAGCACCTAAAAGTACAGATTCGGTCTCTTCAGGGCACAAAACTGGTAGATTTACAACATTCGCTTGAGTCTGGATAAATAAAGAATTCTTACTTAAACCACCACAAATTAGGATTGATTTAATCGATTTATAACCGGATTTGATTAGAGATTCTAGAATATGTCGAGTACCGTACTGGAAAATAAAAGTTTAGATTGATAAATAAAATTGTTGTTTGATTTAATTACAGCCAATGCTTGAATTGTAGCCAAATATAGAATAGCCAGATTTTCCTCATCTTGAGCCAAGCTTAAGCCGCAAATCTATTGAGAAAATTTTGGTAATTAAAGAAATTATTGTTGATTCAGTAATAATTACGTTTCCTCTTAAAGTTGGGTCGGCTATTGGTGAACGATTGCCATGAAAATCTGGCCAAACGTGGAGATTTCTCGTGAGGAAATCCACCGATTGAAGATTCTCCTTTTTTTCCAAGTCTACCAAAAGATTACTCAAATAAGTTTGAATATGCCTGGAATTTTTTTAATTAATTTCTGTTAATTAATTGATTAATTAGTATACATATTGCCGATTTTCTTTTTAATATCAAGAGTTGCCGGATGTGTATCGATGATGTGATCAATCAATTTGCCGGTGGCACTTTGTCCGCCTTCGTTTAGCCACATACCCGGCACCATAGCACTGTAATACGGTCCCCAGATGCCTGGTGAAAAGATTGGCTTATTCGAAACAGCCATATGGCAGGTTGAAGTACCGCAAATTAAACCTAATTTTTTTATCACGAATTAGAATCCTTTACCATAAAAAAATTCGCTGAACTTACAAAGACGAGTGTTGAAATTTGAGTCAATTCCCGGTGCTAAACACCCAACTAAACCAAGACCGCCAGCATGGGCGTCAATAATCGATGTACCGACCGGCATACCTGGATTTAAACCTAATTCTAAAGCTACCCGTTCCGATAATCCTCGTCCAACTGGACTACCGGGTGATTGGACAATTTTACCAATTTTTCTCCAATTATCCTTTTTCAAATCATCCAAACCGATTTGTTCGAAATAACTTGTATTCCAACTACCTTGACCATTTGATGAGATTTCATATGTCCATTTACAGACTAATGAACACAATGATCTCGAATCACAATTTGTAGCTTTCCATGTTAGAAAATCGGGTAGATCGAAGAAAAAGCCAACTTTTTCCCATTGCATTGATAGATTTCTCTTCAACCAGACAAGTTTTGGTGTTTCCATTTCTAAAGAGATTCGACCACCGACAAATTTCAATACACTATGATTTAATTGATTGATTTCAGCGGCTTCTTTCGATGCACGATGATCCAACCAGAGGATCACATTCTGGTTATCATCACCAGTTGGACTTACACTTAAAGGATTACCGGATTTATCTAAAACTACTAGAGAACAGGTAGCATCGAAGCCGATTCCTTTAATATCATCAGCTTTTACACCATTGATAACATCCTAGATTTGTTTCTTTGATAAAAAAGAAAAGTTGTGATTATAATAGTAGTGTAGACGTACCTTAATGCATTGTAGACATGATGCCCAAATATTCTCAGAGGACTGTTCATAGAAATCCGGTTGAGGATTCCATGTTTGGATTGTTTGAATTGCACTTTTGATAATTTTACCATTCTCGTTAACTAGAGCAGCTCTAGCACTACCCGTACCCACATCAACACCGATAAAATACGGCATTATTGTTATTAAACAATCTGTTCTACTTCAACAAGTTTAATTTACAACAAGGTCGAATTGTTTGTTGACTACTACTAAATAGATAATTAATTTATATTATAATTGCTCCACAGATAGCCTCGCTGATGATAAAAGACAGCGATTTTGATAACGAAAGAGCTAGCAATTACACAGAAAATAACAACGAGTAGGTACCTAAAATAGACTTGTGTTATCAATGATAAACTTATCATAAACTCTGAAAAAAGTCACAAATACTAATTTCGTAATAAATACGTAAAAATTTCAATATTTATATATTTACCTATATTTATTTTTTTTAAAAAATAGGTTTCGTTATCCTAAAATAAACGCACAATTTAATTTTTAATGCAATATAAGCTCGTTTTAAAATAGTCGAAAAGTGTGGACCGGCCTTAATGATGTATATTGTGTTGCATAATCCACATAACCTAAAACTTTCTGCTTTTATTTAAATATTTTGGAATTTCTTATCAAATCTTGTAAAAAATGGTTCGACATAAGAACAGGTAATACAAACCCAGTTTGATTATTTTAATACACATCTAAGCTGCTTTTTTTAATAAAATTTCAGATATGTTGTGATTGAGATCAATAAATCGAATGGTAATGATACCGATGAACTTAAAATTCAATCACAATTATTACAAACCACACTACTGTATGAAATTCAACGTATGCATGGTGATTTTGGTGCTGGTGCTGTACTATCTGGTTTCTCGGCAAAATATTGTAATGAAAAAACACGTATAGCAATTATAAAATGTCGACATGGTCCACATCGTTTAGTTACTAGCACGTTACCATTTATAAAATCAATTGCTACTAATCAAATTCATATAAGAATCTTATATATTAGTGCAACAATAAGGAAGGCTTTCTATTTTTTGAAGAATTATCAACAGATGAAAGTTGATGAATTTTGTGCTCATTTAAAAACAAATCGTGAACGTAATGTTATGAAACAAGCAATTTTAGATCTAACATCAGCTAAAGAGATTGGTTAAAACATTATTATTTTATAATAATTAATTTTATAATTAATTTTTTTTTAACAAACTTGCTTATAAATACACTCAAAAGATGGCGCTATTACCATGAACATTTGTAACGTGATTATTGATATTCTAAACTCCAAACATGACGTTTCTAATTATAATAATCAATGATATTTATTTGTTTGATTTCAATACATTTTATTTAAATTTTCTAAATATATTATGTATTGTAAGCTATATTTAGAGGGTTTTGTTTTTGTTTTTAAAAGATGGTGATAATTTGTAACTATAATCGCAAGATGGCGTAAATATGGATATAGCTAATAGTAGCTTAAGTAAAAGTAATAAAGGTTTGTTAATTATAATGATCTTAATTTATAATTTGCTCGGCAAGCTTTAATTTTTACAGTTTTTTTGATGATTTTCTATGCTAATTGTGTTTGAATATATTTTTTCTTATTGTTGGATTCGTGAATGACAGTTGTCCTAGCTATCGTAGCTATATTTAGTCTGCCATCTTTCTAAATTTGAAAGAGTGATGTGGCTTTGCGAACATAACAAAATTATCAAAGTATGAGAAAATGATTAATATTAAATTATATTTTTTAATATTTATGATAAATATTAATTTAATAAAGTCTGAGATATCCGATAAGCGTTATTGTGTTGATGAGAAATGTACAGGTAATTATTCAATAGTATTAAAAAAAAATTGTAAAAATTCATAACCTACATTTACATTGTCAAAATTTATATTCGTTTTTTTTCAGTCCCTATATCTCAAGCGAAAGCCCTCCTACGTTATTCTAGTCCTGATCCAAAACAACTCTCATTTGGACAAAACGATGAAATATTAATTTATAGTAAATCAGCTGGTACAAAAGAGAATTTATGGGGTGCTGCTGTGAATGGTAAACGTGGTTATATACCAAAACATCTGGTACGTGAATATAAAGTGTTACATAAAGCAACACTGTTAGTTGATACAGAAATCGACGATAATAAGAGTAATGATAAGGAAATAATAATACCAAAAGTGCCTTTAGAACAACAAGATGATAATAAGAGTGGTGAGAAAATTGAACCGGATAAAGTTGAAGAAACTTATGAAGTTGTCGATGGGACCACAATCTATTTAAATCCACAAGAAACGATTACACCTAGTTCTATAGAGAATATTGTACAACCGACAACAACTCCTGAAATTGTTAAAAATGATGAATTAAAAAGCGTCGAAAATCATGAAAATTCTGATAAACAAACAGACACCACTGATAAAATTGACACAATTATCAATGATGTATTATCAACAATATCAAATGCCCTCGGTGGTAATCATGAAGATAACGATGAGATTAATATTGAAGATGAAGATGACGATGATAGTGAAAATGATGATGACGATGAAGACAATGATGATGATGAAAACGAGGATGAAGAAGATTTAAAACAAAAAGAAGAGCCTATAAATACAGAAAACGTTAATTCAAATCAACTTGAAAATAAAAGTGATGAAATAATTCAAGAAAAACCAGTCGAAGAAAAATTGAAAATTACAACCTTTAATGCTGAACTTGATGATGTTATTAAAGCAAATTTAAATTTAATTCAAGACAAAGATGATACTAATGATAATGAAAAACCTAAATCTATAGAAAATGAAAATGAAAAAGTTGTAGAAATTAATTTAGACGATAAAATTGATGATGATAATAATAATAATAATGTTGAAATCACAGTTGATGATGTAAAAAATGAAACACTAAGTCTTCCTGGATTAGAAACCTCAACGAAATCTACTGAAACGATAAATAATGTTGAAATAACTATTGAGAATTTAATTCAAGAGATTACAACAGAAACAACAAATTTACCTGAATTAGAAAAACCAATACCAGAATCTATTATTGAATCAATTATAGAAAACACAACACTAACTCCTGTTGTATTAGAAGAATCTAAAGAGGATCAGGTTGAAAAAGATAAAATACCTGAATCACCATTAGGTAGTCTTTTTGATAAAAAATTAGATTTAAATATAGTTGAACCGGTAAAAACTGAACAACAAAACGATAATGATTTTGTTTTTAATGAAGAAACTGTGAATATTTCTACAATAGAAAATAATCAAAATTTGGAAGATATTAAACAAGTTGATTCAAAAATTGATGGAAATTCAAAAGAGGAAATAGTACAAATTGATGAAAATCAAGATAAAACAGAAGAAGTTGTTGTACAACAACCATCTGGGATGTTATCGAATGTATTATCTTTCTTTGATAGTAGTAATAATGATAATAATGTGGATAAGACAGAAGAGAAGAAAGATGATACATTACCTGTTCCAGTAATTATGGATGAAGTATTTGAAACAACATCACAGACGAATTTTATGGAAAATTCAATTATTACAAATGAATCAATGGAAGAAGAAAAAGTAATGGAAACAGGAGCTGTAGAAGAGAAACAAGAAAAACTTGTAGACGAAGATTATAAAGAACAAACTGTAGAAGAGACGAATATGGAGAATTTCGTTAAAAAACCTGATGGTAAGTTGTATCCAAATAATTAAAACAATTATGCTGTTTTTGTTCCATTCAATCATAAAAAAATTTATTGATCAAAGTCCGGTCTAACATTACAAAGCAATTGTTGATTTATTGTAAATTTCATATTTGTGTTTGTTTATTGTTTCATTTTGTTGGATTTTGAAATTTAGCCAAATTAATGATTAAATGAAAAAATAGCCGAATATATAATTAAGCCTTGAATATTTGGCTTTTTTGTTGCTTCTAAAAATATATATTTAAAGTAAGCTCAATTAAGACGTAATTTTCAACAATTGTTGTGATAAGAATCCGTTATGTTATGTTGTTATCATATTTTTCACCTTTCATGATAATATAATGATGACAATTTTTTTTTTCAAATTATTTATTTATTTATTCTTATTTTACAGAAGAGTTTTGTATGATTGATTCTTGTAAAAATATGGTGAATTATAAAGAATTGAAACAAGTGGATTATTTTGAATTTGATTGGTCTAAATTAAATGCAAATATATTTATTTATTTAATAACAACATCATTATCAGTTATATTATTATTAATTGGTTATGTTGCAATTGAAAAGAATCGTCGTGAAGGACCTTTAGTAGCAAAAATTAATAAATTAGAAAAAGATTATTTAATTCTATTAAAAGAGAATGAATTATTAAAAGATAATTCAAATAATGTTGATAATGATAATCAACGTTTAAATATAATAAATAATGATGAATTAAATGAGAAAACACGACAAATTGAAGAATTATTAGATATTAAAAATAATCTTGAAGAACAAATACAATCATTAGAGAAAGAATTGGAGAATTCGACAGAAGTTGGTCTAGAATTGAATCTTATGTTATCAGAAATTTTGAATAGTCAAAATGGTAGTGATTTAATAAAAGATAATATAGAGAATTTACAACGACAATTAATTGAACAACAAACAACAATTAATACAGTTAATGAAACATTAGCAATAACAAATACAGAAAATCATGAATTAAAATTAGAAATTGAATTGAATAATAAAAAGATACTCGATCTACAAAGTGAATTAGATAAAATGTGTTTGAATATATTGAAAATTGAAGAAGAAAAAGATACACAACAAAATCTATTAGAGAATGAAATAATAAAATATCGACAATTATATGATGATATTAACAATCAATCGAAATTTAAAGAAATTGAATTGAATCATAAAATTGAATTATTAGGGAATCAATTGAAACAAATACAACATGATTATGAATTAAAACAAAAAGAATACAATTTATTTAAAGAAAATGTTAAATTAATTAATGAAAACGAAACAAATTTGATTAAATTAAGTGAAACAACACAAATACAAGCTGAATTAGAATTATTAAAAGTTGATAATCAACGTTTAAATGAGAAATTAAGACAATTAGAAAATGATAAGAACAATTATGATAAACAAATACAAACAGCATTAGAAGAAGTGCAACGTTTACAAGAGAAATATGATGAAGCTGATAAATTACGTGTAGAAACACAAACAAAATTGGAAGTATTATCGAACTATTTCAAGGAGAAGGAAGCCCAATTACAAAAGTATTACATTCGCTTTATTTAATAATTGTAATAAATTAATCGTTTTATATTTGTAGAGAATTAAGTAAACATGAATCTTTATGGGCGGAGAAAGAAGGTGAAGCCACATCAACTACCGAACGAATCAAATTTATGCAAGAACAATTACAAAATTATAAGTAAGATTTGTTTTGCATTAATTATTTATCAAATCTATTGTTGTTTTTCTTATTGTTTTAAATTTAGAGTCCAAAATGAGTCTTTAAAGCAAGAAATCATCTCACAAGAAGTTGAATTAAAGAGTCAAATTTCTGTGTTGGAAAAGAAGGCTCATGAAAATTGGATGAATGCACGACAAGTTGAACGAAAATTAGAAGATGCTAAACAAGAGGCTGCTCAATTACGTCATCGTTTAACATTAAGCGAACGTGCTTTACAAGAAGAGAAAACACAACATCGTAATAAATTATTTTATGTTTATTTTATTAATATTTTATAATTATTCATTTATAGGATTGCAATCTCCGATTGAACAAAATGGTGATTTAACTATTGTATCACCATTACATGTAGAATCACCATCATCACCACCATTATTATACGGTCGTGATCATATAACAAAATCACCACCAGGTTTACCACCATTCTTGCCACCACCACCAGGTGTACCATTTATGCCACCACCAACATCAACTGGTATGCCTGGTATACCACCACCACCACCACCATTTATGCCACCACCAAATTTATATCCTGGTGATCATCGACCACCACCATTAGGTCGAATGTCATCACCACCACCACCATTAAATTCAAGATATTCACCAAGTTCACGTGGTTATTCACCTTATGATCATCATAATCATAGTTCATCACCATCAGATTCTGAATATGGTGAAACAACACCACAGCGTCACCATCGACGTGGTTATCATTCATTTAATGATGATAGGAGAGATTATAAAAGACCACAACCGATTCGTAGTAATGGTAGAAATATTAAAGGTGAGTTTTTTTATACTTTTTCTTACATCTTATGATTCGTTTTTAATGTATTGTTGATGATATGGTAGGTGGTAGTTCAGGATCGGGTCATTCGAACGAATCGCTAGAAAAAATCAATCGACAACAGTCTAAAGTTTAGCAACGCTTCCTGTATTCTTAGGATGTCTAAAGGATTCTTTAAAAACTAACAGCGGATCAATTATTGCTTGACCATAGCATATAAAAGTATGGTAATTTTTTAAATTTATTATTTTTATGTAGCCCTCATTGTATAAAAATTGTAAAAAGTACCATTGTATTATAAAAATTCTCTGTCAATAAGTTTGATTTGTGTGTAATTGTCCCAAAATTCTCAATTACTCTTGTCGGTTTATAGATGGTTTATAGTTTGTTTTTTAAATTATTATTTAATTGTTTATTATTCTGTAGGTTTCTGTGGAAAAACCAAATAGATAAATGTCAAAAACATCAAAATTTTCCAAATTTTAGCTTACAAAACTACATTACAATGAAATAAAGAAGATGCATAATTCTTCAAAAAAGAAGGAATATGCTGGAATTGATAATAAAAGAAATAAAAATTCTTCTGATTTGAAACATAATCTCCATTGTTCCAAACATAAAAATAAAATTCGTCATATATCTGAACAGGAATTGCCATTACTTCCACCAGAATTATTAGACAGACCGTCAAAGAAACACCAGTGTAGGAAGAAGAAGAAACAAGAACAGCACAAGATAAAAGAAAATGATATGAATAAGAAAATAAAGAATAAAAAATCGTTAAAAATCATCGATAAACCAAACAGTCATACAGTGAATGATTTGAATAAGTTTTTTATTGTTGAGAATAGTCGCTTGAACGATTCAAGAAAAACTAAACACAGAGAATATAAAGTAAAAGAACAGCGTGTTGAAGAATTATTGGACAAAAATGACTTGGGTTTTAGAGCATACATAAATAATCTATTTGAAAAATTTAAAACAAAGCCCGAATCGAAAGAAATTGATATTATCTTTACTAGACCTATTAAAAAGACGATACAAAATCGTGAAGAACACTCCAAAGATGATGTAAGAATAAATCATAACAGTATAAAAAAATATAGTGATGAGAGTTTCAAACATGTTCAAAAAGAAATTAAACGCAAAAAAAGTAAGAGTAAAGATGATGAAATTAAAGAAATTAAAAAAATAATCTTACAAGAAATCAAATCAGAAGAACAAAAATGTAATAATCGTAAAAAATTGATAGATAAAACAGAACGATTTGATAATTTTAATGGGATATTAGATTCAGAATTAACAGTAGTTAATAATTCAATGATAACGCATCCACAATTAGTACATAATAGTAATTGTATACGTTCAAAATCTGTTGCTGTACCAGCGAAAAGTTTGTGTAAAATGGATGTTGGTTGTCAAGTATCAAAGATTAAATTAACTAAAAAACATTATCCTCCTATGTCATTTATTCCATCAATAGATCCGCAACGAATTCGTAACAATCGAAATGGAAGAAGATCGTCAAGTTTACCATCGAAAATTCCAATAGCGATTAATCCAAAGTTGTCACCATTAAACACAAATGATAATGATTATGGTAGTGTTTCTTATACTGCAACATCATCAAAAAGATCAAGAAATACAAATTTACAATCAACACGAAATCGTCAAAAATCACCGAGAATATTCAGACAAAAAACATTAAATATACCACCGAAAATTGTTGAAATACAATATTTAACTGATTTAGCTCGTGGTAAATGCGATAATTTCAATAATAATTGGCTTAATCAGAAATATTTTAATTTAGAACATGATAAAGAACGTTTGAACATTCAAGAAAATCAAGAAACTGACAGTATGAAAGATGAAATACAATCACCAAGAAAGCATAAATTGAAAATAAAAGAGAATACTTTTAATTTCAATTTTAAAACACAAACGAAAATTCACATTTGTCGAAAATCGAAACGGTTAAATACGAGAAAATATCGTAAAGAAAATCGTAGTTGTTCTCGTAAAAAATCTACAATTTCGTTTAAAGAAAATGTAAAGCAAGTTTCAGATGCGGCTACTAATACAGAAGATGATACTGGCAGTTTAACAGAGTCACTCAAGCAATTATTACGAGAAAATTCAGATTTTCTAAAGAAAGATTTTTCTTATATCACCGAATCTTCTAAATTTGATGAAAATTCCGATTCAATGTCAAAGTTCAATGTAGATAATGATGATAGAGTGCTATCACTGAGTACAATAAATCAAAATATGACTTCAGTAAAAATTAAGAATCACGAAAAGATGCTCATCGATTTTTCCAATATTATTAATTCTAGAAATGATGATTATTTTACATTAAAGTCCATTGAAGATGTATTAAATCAATCAAAATTAGAAGACTACGAATTAAAATCGAGTAGTAGTTTAGAATCAAAAGATTTTGAAACAAATCGTTCTTCTGGAAGTAATACTGCTTGTTCTGTTGAGAAAAAACTTGAAATTGATAAAGATATTTGTCCAAACAAAGAGATTTCTTTGGCAAAAAGTGAGGATCACTTGCAAGATGGAAATAATGGAAGGTCTGAATTTGGTCGTTTTTTTCGATGCATTTTCAAAATTAATAAATGGAAACTATCGAAATCTGTAACCTGTATTAATAAAAAAGAAGAGAATTGAATAATTTCTGAACGAAAATTGTGCTGATTTCAGTTGCTTCTTCAATAAATTCAAATCACAATACAACTTTCGATTTTGTAACAAAAAATTATTTTATTGAATAAGAAAAATTAAACTCCAGTTACACACCAAGGTTTAAAATTGTCGATTTTCGATTCGATTTGTTTGATTTTTGTTAAAATTTCATCATGGCATGCCAATCGAATCTTCTCTGATGTAGCCGGTGAGTCTAATCGTACGAATCCTGAAAGACCATTTTCTTCACGAGCTGCTTTGATTGCATTCCGTATAGCAAAAACGACAGAACAACCAAGACCTAATGGTGGCTCACCAATTGCCTAAATTTTCAGTAATTTCAAAATTAATTAGGAAATTTCACATAATTATTTACCTTTGATGAAAATACAGCACGTGGATTTGATACACCTTTCAATAGTGAGACGTTAAATTCACCAGGTATACTACTAAATGATGGTATTTTATATGTACTTGGTCCACGTGTATAATTTATACCTTTGGGAGAATAAATAAGTTCTTCTAAAAGATATAAACCGTAGCCTTGCATAAAACCGCCTTCAATTTGGCCGATATCAATAGCCGGATTTAAACTTTGTCCAACATCCATTACAATATCGACACGTAAAACTTGATGGTCTCCGGTTAAAGTATCAATTTCTACTTCACAACAAGCTACACCATATGAAAAATAATCACTCATTAAACCTTCATTAGTTTCCCAATTATAACAAATATCGGGTGTTTTATGGAAACCTGTTGCTGAGAGGCTAACACGATCAAAATAGGCTTTGTTGACCCATTCCTCCCATTTACCATTAGGATTCGCTATTTTATATGGTTTTAATCGTTCATTAATCTTATTACAAGCGTTCTAAAAAGTTTTGTTTTTATATATTTGCGGATTAGAGTTAAAATCAGGGCTTCGAACCGTTATTTTTTTGTTGGGGTTTTCGTTCCTGAAAAAATAACGGTGTTTTTTTCGGTTTTCGGTTCAATTTCAAATGATTTTTCAAAATTTTAAACTACTCTAAAAATTGAGCTTTAATAGAAATATTGAAAAAAAAAGTTGATTTTGCAGAGGTAACTTAAGCCCCCCTTCAGTTGCGGTTCGAAGCCCTGATTAATATTTGAATCTTTACCATGATGGCCATCCCGTTAAGATCGGAACTGTAACTGGCAGCCGTTGTACTTGGATTTGGAATTTTATCAGTTGATATTTCTGTTGTATGGATTTTCTCAATGGGTATTTCCAGGCATCTACTAGCAACTTGGATCATTTTCGTGTGTAATCCTTGTCCCATTTCAACACCACCATGGTGTAATAACACTGAACCATCGGTATATACGAGAATTAGAGCAGCACCTTGATTTAGGTGTTCTATAGGGAAGGCTATGCCATATGTTGTTGGTACTATATTAATTCCACGTTTTTTGTATTTATTTTCTTTGTTGAAATTCTCAACAAGTTGTCGTCGTTGTTGAAAATTTGATGATTTTACACATTCTTCCCAACATTGTCCTAGTGTATTATTGATTAATTTTTGATTGTAGTGAGTATTATCGCCTTCTTTATACAAATTCAATACTCTTATATCTATTGGATCTTTCTGAAGGTAATCAGCAATATGATGGATCATAGTTTCACTAGCGTACATCGCTTGCGGTATTCCGAAACCACGAAAAGCTGTATTTGATCGTGTATTTGTCTTACACGCGAATACTTTTGCTTGAATTGTTTGAATATTGTAAGAGTTTTGTATGTGGGTCATTGCCCGTTCTAAAACCTGTAATATTAAAGAAATTTATCGAACTGTTCTACCTATGAGATTTTGTTAAATATTTACCACCAAAGAATAATCAATGGAAAAACCACAATTCGCATACAATTCAACATCAAGGCCCATAATACGACCATCATGATTGAAACCAACACGATATTTGATTAGGAAAGGATTTCGACCACCTGTCATAACGATATCTTCATCCCTATCCAGCATACAACGTACTGGACGGTTGTGTTTTACAGCAGCTACAGCTACAGGAAGAGCATTATTAACGGCTTTCGTTTCTTTACCACCGAAACCACCACCAATTCTCCGTACTTTTACAGCGATCTTATTTTGTGGCAAATCAAAATGATTGGATAGTGCCACTGATAATTCTTTTGGCATTTGAATAGAAGCAAACACTTCAAGTTCATCTATTTCTTTTGGTACAACAACCACTGATTGTGTTTCAAAATAGAAATGTTCTTGGCCACCAATTTCAACTTCACCATCCAAAATATGGTCGACATTCTTGAAAACAGTATCAATATCACCGTTTTTAAATACCGGATGTGGATGTTGATAGAATGAATTATATTTTATAGCATCTTTAATTGTTACAATGACCGGTTCTAGGTCTTCATATTCGATTTTAACCAGTTTTGCGGCTTTTCTAGCAATGAAACGATCATTTGCTAGAATTGCTCCAATCCTTTGACCTTCACTGGTGATTATATCATCGTAGAAGATCTTCTCATCACCCATTTGTCCAGAGATGTTTCTATTCCTTTTGATATCTTTCGCTGTGAGAAAATCAATGACGTCTTCAATTTTTAATGCTTCACTAGGATCGATTTTAATGATTTTTGCATGAGCTCGACTGCTTATTATGTAGACCAATTGTAGTTCATTCTCAAATATTGGCAGATCGTCGATATATACAGCTTCACCTGTTGCTTGTTTATATGCAGATAAATGAACTATCGGTTGTTGTAAGCCATCAATCCGACTACCAGTTTGTGGTATGACTGTAAAATATTGGGAACTTTTGTATGGTTTCGGTGTGAAACTTTCAATAGCACTCATTTCTCTTCTATCAATCAAAATGTCAGGGATAATTATTTGTAGATTTGAAGAAATTGCAAGAAATCCACGGAAGAATAAACTTAAAATTAATGATTTTCGATAATTAACCATACCACCAGGTGCTGACGGTTCTAAAGGTAAGTCTTCTAACAAAGAAGAGTATGCCAATTCTAACATTTCACGATTCCATGATAATCCTTTTAGAGTTTGTTGTGTTTTCTCTGCCATTACAGTTTTAAATGACATTCCACCGAATGCTAATTTAATATCTTTGATAATGTTCGAATTTGGTTGGAATTCGGCGTTAATTGAGAAATTAACAATAGCTAAATCATCGTCGCGACGCTTAGCTTGTTTGTAAGCTTGAAAATATTGATTTTCACTACTGTAAGGTAATTTAATTGCAACAAGAATCTCGTCGGGTTTTATTACAGTTGTACGGTAGGAAGCAATAAAATTGTTGTCGAATTTAATTTCTCGTCTTCCTTGATCTTTACTTTGCACTACTAATGAAGACTTAGATGCCATTAGTATCGGAATAATGTCGGAAATCGGACTCGCCGTCATGATATTCCCACCAATTGTTCCAACACTTCTTACCTGTTTACCACCGAAGACATTTAAAATATCAACAATGGCTCTAAATATTCGTGTTTTAGATTCCGGTAATTTCTCGATTTCTTCTCTAAGGAATTCTTCTAAATTTGATAGACTAACAGCAGCCCCGATAGTTATGATTTCACTATTTGTTGAAATCTTTGTAAGCTCTTCAATATTTTTCGCATAAATTAAAATTGGATAGGTGACGTTTTTGAATTTCGTTTCAATACCAATTTCTGTATTACCACCGACAATTTTCGCATTTTGAGGAAACTCTTTTTTCAATTCTAATAATTGTTGTAGAGTTACTGGACGATACCAGGTGACATTATTGTTTTGTATTTTCAAAAATTCATCATCATACCGCTTGGAAATTGTTAATTCTGGTGGAAAAATTGGCTCTTGTGTTGGATCGTACGGTGTGAATTCGTTTGATTTAAATAAAATTTCTTCATCGTCAACAATACCATTTTGTAATTTACAACATTTATCACCCATACCACAAATTGTATTACCGTTCATCTGTTGATTATTACGAATCAATTCCCATTCTTCTGTGAATGTTTTATAGCCTTCGATAATTGGTCGATAGCCGGTACATCGGCATAAATTCCCTTGGAAAGCAACTTCCATTTGTTTCATTGTTGGTTTTGGTGTAGTCCTTAACAGTGTGTACATTGACATTACGATACCTGGTGTACAGAAGCCACATTGAGAACCATGAGCTTTAGCAAGCCGTTCTTGGACTGGATGTAATTTTGTTTTGACTGAACCGATTCCTTCGATTGTTGTAACAGCATGACCGTGTACTGAACAGATTGGTGCCAAACAAGCGTTCACCGGTAAATGACTGATGATAACATTTAGGATTATTATTTTTTTTAAAAGAGTGTCATCAATTCCTTATGAAGCCTATTAAAATTGTAAGTTTAGCAGGTTTCGTAAATCAAGCTTCTATCGTCTATATGCACCTTAAGAATTCAAGGTTGCCAGACATCGTTTACACTCATAGATGAGACCACACCTCCGGCTTCTACTGAATAAAGTTGAAATTGTTTTTTTTTTCGATTCATATTCTGTTTGTTCGTTTCTCATTATTTCAATTATTATTTTTTCACCTGTTCATGCCCTTGCCGTTCTATTGATGACTGCTATAAGCAGGAGGAGTGGTCTCATTTACAAATGTAATCGACGTCTGGCAAAATAAAAAGCTTTAGAACATGCATCTTTAAATGTTCTATCTAAAGAACATTTACTTTTTCAATAATCTTTAAAACCAAGCTAGATTTAGGGCCCTTAAAGGATACATGATTTTATTGTTGATCCGATCATATTTAGATATCATCACCGTACAAGAACCACATCCACCTTCGCCACAGCCTAATTTCGTACCACATAATCTAACTGATTAAAAATTAAGGAAAGCTACATAAAATAATAACATATCATGATAATAACGTATTGGATGTTTAATTCGAGACGTCAATTTTAAATTGATCGAATACATTAAAAAAAAAATCTCCAAAGGCAGCAAGTACCTTATATAGCGAATTTTTTTATGTATCTACATACTGAAATATTAATTGCAAAACATTCTTATGATACTGACAATTAATATATTTTATTAACATTGAATCAACTAATAAATTCATTTCCCCGATGTTATTTTAATATTTATGATTTTTATTGAAAAATACGTTTAATCCACAAACAATAAGAAACACTAAAAAAAAAAATAATAATGAAGTTTGTTGTTTGTCTAATACGTCTAATCAAGGCCTGCTTGATTTTTTCAAGCGTAATTCTCTAGCAGGCCTTGCGTCTAATATTAACTGTCAAAATTAGTTGCCCCCCCCCCCGCGATATTCAATTTTTTTTCTAATATCAATAGTCAGAACATATAGCCATCTGAGATAATCGATTTTACTGCTTATACTCAAAAAAGAGATTTTTGCATTTTTCTTGCGAACCAACGAACCGATTTTGATGATTTTTTTTCTGGGTCATAGAGAATGGTCGGCTCTACTGTTATTTTAATTTTCATCAAAATCTAAGCAAATGTAATATCGAAAATGTTTTTTTTTAACATGTCTTCAGCTCTTACTCCAAAAGTGTTGGCCTTACCAGTCTGGCCAACGAACTCATCCAAGCTATCCCAAAGACTGATTTTTGTACGAAGTTTCATTAAGATTGGAGTATTTTTACGGCAGTTATCGTGGATATACATATATAAATATATATATAAAAATTTTAACGAACGGTCGATATGGGTTCCTGAGGTTCCAAAACGAACATCTGTGCAAAAATTTTTCGGAAATTCAAAAGTGACGATCTCGTCATTAGCTAATTTTTTTTAAAAAAATTCGCTAAAAAATCTTGTGTTGTATAGTGAGAGACGAAGATAGACAGAGGGCCCTGTCCCATTGTTAGGGCAGGTAGCCGATGGTATATATATGTTAGATTTAAGGAAGCCGGGGAGTCCACCCTCGACTTCAGTCGGGACAACTTGGTTGTAGTTAACCATTAAGTTAAGAATCAATAAAAAGAAATTGGAAAAACCAAGCTGTGGTACTCATTTAAAAAATCTCAAGACGGGCCCGACATCGGAGCCCGCAACAATTTGGTGTCAGGGGTGAAGTTTCACATTCTTTTTTTAAGAATAAACAAACAACAAACGAAGCAGTGATAGTTAAATTGGTGCCTTCCGCGGTCAACTTCATCGAAGCCTACATCTCCAGGTCCCACATCAAAAGCGGAGCATTAGAAATCAAGAATTATCACCAATCCACATCTTCAGGACTCACACCAGGAAGTCTACACTTCAGAAACCAAGAATTGTCATCAACCTACATCTCCAGGCCTCACGTTAGAAAATCTACGCATCAGTAAGTGTTGTTTGATGTAATTGTAATTATAATAGACCTTATGCCAAATAAGTCCGAAACCGAGGACACAAACACAGACAATAACTCCGAAAGCGAGAATACAAACACAGACGAAATGGTTTTCTCAATAGATTTAGCTGTTAAATTAATACCTGAATTTGACGGAGATCGACAGCAATTGCACAAGTTTTTAGCTTGTTGCGACATTGCCTCGAAAACCGCCACATCCGCTAACGATAAAATAACATTTTTAAATTTAGTCAAAGCCAAATTAAGCGGTCGTGCATACAATTCTATAAAATACAAAAAAATCGAAACATGGGATGATTTAAGAAATACTCTAAATAGTCAATATTCGGAAAAAAGAACAATGAGTCAAATTCAAATGGAGCTATTGACATGTGCTCAAGGGAATGACGATGTAAGAACGTTTGCGGATCGCGTTGAAAAACTACAGCAAGACTTAACCGATGTATGTATCGATGAACAAGGCATCGACGCTGTAGGCATCGTTCAAGCAATTAACCAAAAATCAGCCCTTAAGGCATTTGTTGAAGGACTAAATGAACCTATAAAATTTCTTGTCAAAGCGAGTAGATTTAATAATTTATATGATGCGATAGAGTTGGCAGTCGAAGAAGAGCGTAGCATCAAATCGCGTAAAACCCTCAATAACGGCAATTATTCTCCAAATAATCAAAACCAATCGTTTAATAAAAACAAAAATAATGTCAACAAAACAATAAGTTGTCGGTATTGCCGTAAGCCGGGACACCTAATAGAAAATTGCAGGAAAAGGCAGTATAATAACAGCAAAAGGAATAATTCGAGCCCAATCGTTAAAGAGGATTATAGTAATACTCCCACTAACGCCACACAACCCGTTAATAATTCGGTACAAAACAATAAGGGAAACGAACCGGGACCGAGTACACAACAGGGCAGAAGTACTCGAGTCCAGGACTTGAAAACTGCCCAACGCCAATAAATTCCAAACAAATTAACACCCATATTTATACAATTCAACAAGAAATTCGTAATTGTCCACGTGCAAACGTCTCCTTAGACTTATCAATTAACGAAATTGCAAATCTTTTAATTGACACGGGATCGGATATTTGTATTTTAAAACTAAACTCAACACGGGATGATTCAGAAATTTTTCTCGACAAGAAAGTGCACATCACAGGGATAACCGAAAATTCCATTACATCCTTGGGTGTTTGTTTTGGCACAATCAAATTAGAAAGCGGGTTAATTTTACAACATCCGTTTCATATTGTCCCCGATAGCTTTCCTTTGTCCCATGATGGCATCCTGGGAAGCGATTTCCTACAAAAATTTCAAGCAGTTATAAATTACGAGCTAACAACAGTCGAATTTCGCGTCGACAATGAAATAGGTTTATTGCCGTTACTGGGTGTAAAACGTGCTCAACAATCGAAAACTCTAAGTCCAAAACAGCCCGTAATAAAACATCTTTCAGTACCAGCCCGAACGGAAATTACAGTTAAAGTACCAGTATCATTTAACGATTGTAAACTTTGTTTGAAAAAAGAAATTTTGCCAGGTATGTTTGTACCCAACTGTATAGTAGAACCAACAAATGGTGTTTGTTCGATACGCATAATAAATTCTAATAACGAAACTGCTTCATTCAAAACCGATGAATTGGAATTTGACGAATTAGATAATTACGTTCTTATCAATCAGTGTTCACCGGAAGTCAACATGGAAAATCGTCTCAAAATATTAGAATCGCACATTGTAACAGACCATATGAATGAGGAAGAAAAAAAATCGATACTAGAAATTTGTAGAGAATTTCATGACACATTTTACCTAGAAAACGACAAATTAGGCTACACTAATACTCTCAAACATTCAATTCCCCTACTATCGAATAAACCAATTTATTGTAAGCCGTATCGACTACCACATAGTCAAAAAAATGAAATTCAAAACCAAATTACACAAATGTTAAACGATGATATCATCGAACATTCTAATTCACCTTACAACTCACCAATCTTAATTGTACCCAAAAAACCTGACGAAAAAGGGAATAAACGTTGGAGGCTAGTTGTCGATTTCAGGAAGTTAAACGATCTAACCGAATCAGACGCGTACCCACTACCAAACATCACAGACATTTTAGAACAACTTGGTCACGCAAAATATTTTTCAATTGTCGATTTAGCCACCGGATTTCATCAAATTTTATTAACTGAAGAAAGTAGACCATTAACAGCCTTCTCCTTTGACGGTCATTATCAATATAAGCGATTACCAATGGGTCTAAAGGGATCCCCAGCAACGTTTCAGCGTCTTATGGATTTAGTCTTAACGGGTTTAAAAGGAATAAAATGCTTCGTGTATATGGATGATATCGTCATATACGGTAGCTCACTTTTGGATCACAATGTTAAACTCCGAGAAGTATTAGAACGTTTACGCGAACACAATTTAAAAATTCAGCCGTCCAAATGTAAATTTTTGCGAACTGAAGTTACGTATTTGGGTCACGTTATTTGCGAAGACGGAATCAAGCCTGATCCACAAAAAATTGAAGTAGTCAAAAATTATCCGAAACCTAAAAACCAAAAGGAATTAAAATCGTTTTATAGTTTTGCTTCATACTATCGGAAATTCATTCAAAACTTTTCAAAAATTGCAAATCCTCTAAATCAACTATTAAAACAAAATATAAAATTTAATTGGAACTCCGAATGCGACAACGCGTTCGAAACCTTGAAAAATAAGCTAATTAATCCACCGATATTGCAATATCCAAAATTTTCGGAAAAATTTATATTGACAACTGACGCTAGTCAAAACGCCTTAGGTGCTGTACTTTCTCAAGGTCCGATCGGTAAAGATTTACCTATAGCATTTGCATCCAGATCACTCACAAAAGCAGAGAAAAACTATTCCACAATTGAACGAGAACTTCTTGGTATCGTATACGGTGTTACGTTTTTTAGACCATATTTATATGGAAAAAAATTTACTGTGGTCACGGATCACAAACCTTTAATTTATATTTGTTCAATTTCAAATCCATCTTCGAGACTAATGAAATTTCGATTGAAATTAGAGGAATATGACTTTGATATCGTACATAAGCCAGGCAGGTTTAATTCTAATGCAGACGCATTGAGTCGTATCCAAATACATTCATTAGCAGCAAACAGTGACGAATATGTCGAATATTTAAAAATAATCCAAACAAATACAATCATCAACAATAATATAACTGACCAAAATGATAGTAAAGCATTGAGCGGAAATAATTTTAGTATAATTCATTTTACCGATAAAAATTTATGTCATAAAATAGACTACTATAACAGCAAACCAGAATTAGAAATTCAAAACCCAGAGTTACAAAAATTAGTTTATCTTCGAAGTGACAACAAACATGGCACACGGTATTTTATCTATTTAATCACACGGAACGATGTTGCGAACAAATCTGAATATGAAAATATATTTTACTGTTTTAAGAATTTGAAGGAATTTTGTGTTAAAAATAACATTGATAAACTTATATTTCCTAGCTCGAATTGTCAAATTGAAAAACTAAAAATACAATATATAAGAGTAATGCTCAGGTACATATTTAAAAATTCCGATATAAAAATTACAATTCTTCATAAAAATGCAAACGAAAATCTATCAGCAGACGAAATAAATACAATTTTAAACGAATATCACGTTACTCCAATAGGCGGACACGAAGGTGTCACTAGAACATTCAATCGTATCAAACAAGACTATAAATGGCACAAAATGTATAAAGATATTAAAAGATTTGTCAAAAACTGCGAAGTATGTCAGAAAAACAAGTGTTCAAAGAAAACAAAAGCACCGATGATTCTAACTACAACGTCATCGAAACCATTTGAAAAAGTGTTTCTTGACATCGTAGGGCCATTAACATCAACTAATAACGGACAAAAATATATATTGACATTCATTGATGATTTAACAAAGTATGTAACCGCAATTCCTATACCAAACCAGGAAGCTAACACGGTAGCAAAAGCATTCACAACAGAAATTATTTGCAAATACGGAATTCCCGACATCGTACTAACAGATCAAGGAACAAATTTCATAAGCAAAATATTTAAAGAAACGTGCAAATTGTTGCGTATTAAACAAATTAATAGTACAAGTTTCCACCCTCAAACGAATGGCAGTTTAGAGAGAACACACAAAACATTAGTCGAGTACCTTAGATCCTTCATTAATAAAGATAAAAACAATTGGGACGAATTTATTCCATTTGCAGTTTTTACATTTAATACAACTCCTCATTCTTCCACAAGTTTTACGCCTTTTGAACTTCTTTTCGGACACACTGCCAAACTCCCATCATCTCTAACAAAAAGTCCAGAGATTTGTTACAATTATGATGATTATTACAATGAATTAAAATCAAGACTTCAATTTTCACACAAAATTGCTAAAGACAATATTATCAAAAATAAAGAAAAGAGTAAAAACCAATACGATAAAAACGTGAAAAATTTAGAAATTCAAATCGGAGATAAAGTACTCTTAAAAAACGAAACCACTAGCAGCGGTACGTCGAAAAAACTTCAGTCTCTTTACAACGGTCCTTACGAAGTTATTTCACTTGACTCTGATGTCAATTGCACAATCCTAATTAATCGTAAACCTGTTAAAGTGCATTACAACAGACTAAAAAAGTATTCGGAGAAATCAGATTAAAACATCTATTCCATATTTCGATTTAAGTATTTGTTCTTGAAATAGTAATAAGCTCAGTATGTTTACAAATATTACCCATTACATATGTATGTACAGTGCATGTATCAATTTAATCTTAGTTTTGTTCATTTTTTTTTATTTTTTTTTGTTTTTCCTTGTTTGTTATAAGTGTATTAATTAATTTCTAGTTGATAGATATCGACAATTAGTTGTATATTAATTATCGATAATATATCACCAAATTAGTGTTTAATTTTAAGTACAATATTCAAATTTTAATAATGTTCTGTTTTGTCTGAAATTTCATAGATAAAAATTCATGTTTTGTAAGCATTTACTTATTGTTAGTTAAATTACTTGATTTTGTTTCATAGAATAAGTGCCGTTTCTCCCCTTTCTCATCATTGTTTCTCATAAATTTTATGCTATGGCACAAAATTTATTCCTATGGGGAAGGTGTTGTATAGTGAGAGACGAAGATAGACAGAGGGCCCTGTCCCATTGTTAGGGCAGGTAGCCGATGGTATATATATGTTAGATTTAAGGAAGCCGGGGAGTCCACCCTCGACTTCAGTCGGGACAACTTGGTTGTAGTTAACCATTAAGTTAAGAATCAATAAAAAGAAATTGGAAAAACCAAGCTGTGGTACTCATTTAAAAAATCTCAAGACGGGCCCGACATCGGAGCCCGCAACACTTGAATTACAAGGCTGTTTGGTTGAGAAATAATTTTAAATAATATTGATTAATTTTCCGTTCTATCATAATAAAAGCAAAGATTGATAAAAGGATACGTTTTGTACGTAGATAAAAGAGTAAAGTCCATTCTGGATTTACGTGCTTATCAACTATCTTTTATTTCATAAAATATTTAATAAAATAAATGAAAAATGATAGAAATTAATTAAATTACCTTCTTTCCATTAACAAAGAATGTTAATATTTTTGTATGCATTACCATCACTCTTGAAGAATGCACGATAAATACGGGTTTTAAATATTTCTATTGAATTGAAGGTTAAACAAATGTTTATTGATAATTACGTAATTTGATTGAGTGGAATTTATTGACTGCGCGTGTTGCAACGAAAAAGTTTTAAAAAAAATCTGATTAATCTTGAAAATGTTGTAATTGATGTAAATTTCAAGTATTATTGCAAATATTTATTTACAAACTCTTATCAACAATTAGATTTAAATAACAGTAATAATTATAATCATTAACTAAACCCCTGTCACATTCCACGGTTTATAACTGCCCGGTTCTGGATTTTTAAACTGCAACAAAAAAAACAAATTTATCAAAAAAAAAATGCAAGTACAGAGGATCATGTTTTTGCAATAAAATAGACAATTGTTTATATTACAATTATCATAGTGTCAATCATTATGCTACAAGTCAGACGAGGATGATAAACACGACATTTACCATAATGATTCGTTACGATTCGTGTAACATACAAAATTTTATGTGCTAGCGTCAAAATTAAAGAAAAACTCAAAATGAATTTGAAATTTTTAAAATTAGAAATTTTAAAATATAAAAAGACCACTTTCTACTCGTTTCGATAGTAGCCTGTTGTTTTTCTGCTTGATTTTAGTGAAATAAAACTCTATATCCAAGATCGTTGTATAATGTGTGTCATATCTATAACACACTAGTGTGTTATAGAAATTTGCATTCCAATTGGTCTTGATGTTAAAATTACAGATATGATGTGCTAAAGCGCATGATTTTGTATGTACATTACCTACCACTGTATAAATAGTTGTAAAAAATAATAGTAACTTTCTATGCCTTCTTTGTTCAATTTATTCGAAATTGTAAATACTTTTCAAAATTATTTAAAATGCTCTTGTGTTTGGTGTTGGATAAAATCTTGTATACAAGTCTTGCTTTAAAGGGCAAATAAGATGCTCGAGAAAACGCTCGTTTTCTCTCGCGTCTAATTTGCCCTCTAACGCACTTGTTGTATGAATAACTATTATAGTACTCAGTACCATAAAGTAAATATTATGGTCTTCAGTCCGATAAAGTTAATTTTTATAGTCCTCAAGTTTAGAAATATAATATTACTTTATGGCACGTTATCACGTGCAGTTTTTTTTATCTAAATAAACTTTGAGAATATTTATTTTTAATTTATAATTTAATCATTTAATTCAAAAATAGTCATTAATGTCAACACTCTCAAATTTACCTTATCTGTGATGTTATCTTGACAGGCCATCCGAATCCTGGCCGCTGTCGCCGGTGAATCCAATTTGAATTTGGTCGAAACTCCATTTTCACGTCTGGCCGCTTTTATTGCATCTTTAATAGCAAAAAATACCGAACTACCTAAGAATAGCGGCGGTTCACCAACAGCCTAAAATTTCAACAATCAAACAATTATAATAATTAATAAATGAATGAAGAATACTTTAGATGAATAAACAGCTCTAGGATTTGACACGCCTTTCAATAGTGATACATTAAATTCACCAGGTATATCACCAAATCCTGGTATTTTATAAGTACCAGGACCGCGTGTAAAATTCGTTCCGTTCGGTGAATAAACTAATTCTTCTAAAACGAATAATCCGTAACCTTGCATGAAAGCACCTTCAATTTGGCCGATATCAATAGCCGGGTTTAAACTTTCACCCAAATCCATTACGATATCTAATCGGTGAACTTGATGATCGCCGGTTAATGTATCAATTTCAACTTCACAACAACCAACACCATACGTATAATAATTATACAAATTGCCTTCATTTGTTTCCCAATTATAACCAATATCCGGTGTACGATAGAAACCAGTTGCTGATAAAGAAACACGATCCAAATACGCTTTTTTCACCCAACTTTCCCATGTGCCTTTCGGTTCGGCTTCCTTATAAGGCCTTAAGCGTTCCTTAATCACTTTACACGCCTCCTAAAATTGTATTAATTGTGTCTTAATCATAGATATAGAGAGAATTTTAACAAAACATTACCATAACTGCCATTCCGTTGAGATCGGATCCAGAACTGGCTGCTGTCGGGGATGTATTCGGTACTTTATCGGTTGCAGTTTCACTAATGTGAATCTTATCGATGGGTATTTCTAAAACACGACTAGCTACTTGTATCATTTTGGTATGCAAACCTTGACCCATTTCCACACCACCGTGTGATAATAATACCGATCCGTCAGTATAGACCAAAACTAGAGCACCTGCTTGATTCAAAAAATGAGCTGTAAAAGCTATCCCGTATTTAGTTGGTATTACACAAAGTCCTCTCTTTCTATATTTATTCTCTCGATTGAATTTCTCTATAAATTTCCTACGTTCGTAATAATTCGATGATTCAATACATTCTTTCCAACATTTATCAATTGTACAATTAATTAATTTTTGATTGTAATAAGTATAATCGCCTTCTTTATACAAATTCAAAGCGCTTAATTCGACAATGTCCTTATTTAAATAATCGGCAATATCATGCATCATACATTCAGCAGCGTACATCCCTTGTGGTCCACCGAAACCACGGAAAGCCGTATTCGATGGTAGATTCGTTTTACACATATACCCATAGACACGTGCTGCAGGTATACGATAGGAATTCTCAACATGTGTCATAGCTCTTTCGAGAACCCCTGATGATAGATCCCATGAATAACCGCAATTATTGTACATTTTTATATCAACACCGAGTATTCTCCCATCGTTATCGAAACCGATTTTATATTTCATCAAAAATGGATTACGTCCACCTGTCATTACGATGTCTTCATCACGATCCAACATACATCGTATCGGACGATTCAATTTACGTGCAGCTATAGCCGCAGGTATTGCCAAGATTACAGATTTTGATTCTTTACCACCGAAACCGCCACCTAAACGTTTCACCTTTGTATAGACTTTATTCTGTTGAATGCCCAAAACTTCAGCTGTTAGAGCCTGAAAATAATCCAGGTTTTTATATAGGGAATTTCAATTGAGTAGGTATTAAAACTTACAGTGACTTCTGATGGATTTTGTGTGGAGCAATAGATTTCTAATTCGTAATCCTCCCGCTTCGGTACCACAATAGCACATTGTGTCTCTAAATAGAAATG
Organism: Mylabris sibirica; assembly: GCA_039776855.1. NCBI lineage: Eukaryota > Metazoa > Arthropoda > Insecta > Coleoptera > Meloidae > Mylabris > Mylabris sibirica. The sequence goes on along the minus strand of CM077843.1, from coordinate 12,547,925 downwards.
TTCTTGACCGCCCATCTGGCACTCACCTTCCAGTACGTGTGGTGCATTTTCTAAAACTTTATCAACATCGCCTTTTATTAGTATTCTATGTGGATTTCTGTGGAACGAATTGTGTTTGATAGCGTCTTGTATTGTTATACAAACCGGCTCCAATTCCTCATATTCGATTTTAACTTTTTTGACAGCTTTCTGTGCTGTTGCTTGATCAATTGCAACAATACCACCAATAACCTGCCCTTGACTGGTCACTTTATCACTGTAGAAGACTTTCTCATCGTGTACAATTGAACCGATAACATTCCGTCCAGGTTCGATATCATCAGCTGATATGAATGTGTAAACACCATCCATTTTTAAAGCTTCAGATGGATCGATTTTTGTGATATTAGCGTGCGGTTTTGTACTTAGAACGAACGCTAAATACAGTTCGTTTTCGAAATATGGCATATCATCACAATAGATAGCTTCACCAGTGGCTTGTTTATATGCAGACATATGAACGATAGGGCGATGTAAAGTATCAGATTTTTGTTTAGTATCCGGCACAACACTGAAATATTGTGAACTTTTATATTCTTTATGATCAAAACCACCAATTCCGCTCAATTCTCTACCATCAAGTTGTATATTTGGGATATATTCTTGTAAATCAACTGAAATCGCTAGAAATGCTTTGAAGAATAAACTCAACGTTAATGATCTTCGATAATTGATCATGCCACCAGGAGCTGAATGGTCTAAAGGTAAATCTTCAAGTAGATGACTGTAAGCAAATTCAATCGTATCTCGATTCCATGGTAATCCAATTAGATTTTTTTGTGTCTTTGGTGCCATAATTGTCTTAAATGACATACCACCAAAGGCTAGATTTAGATCAGCGATAATATGCGATCTAGGCTCAAAAGTTACATTAACAGCAATATTAACAATAGCTATATCATCTTCACGCCTTCTGGCTTGTTTATAAGCATAGAAATATTGATCTTCCTTTGTGTATGGTATATGAATAGCTAGAAGAATCTCTTCTGGTTTCACAATAGTCCGTCGATAGCCGGTGAAGAAATCGTTATCTAAATTAACAAATCTGATACCGTTATCTTTACTTTGCAATTCTAATAAGACTTTATTTGCCATCAATATTGGTACCATATCAGATATAGGACTGCCAGTCATGATATTACTACCGATAGCACCAACACTACGTATTTGTTTACCAGCAAACCAATTTAACATTTCTACAATTCCGGTGAAGAGTCTTGTTCGATATTTCGGTTGAATTTTGATTTGTTCTCTTAGATAGTTTTCTAAATCGATTAATGTAGTCGATGCACCAACTCTAACACTTTTATCATTTGTACTAATTTCAATCAAATCTTTGATTTGTACTGGTTGTATTATCACAGGGTATGTCATATGTTTAAATTTAACTTCAACACCAATTTCTGTGTTACCAACAACAATTTTCGCATGAGGAAACTGTTTTTTCAATTCTAATAATTGTTGTAGTGATACTGGCCGATACCAAGTGACATTTTTACCTTTTATTACCAAATACTGTTTATCGTAATCATCATAGAGTTGTAATTCTGATGGAAATATTGGCTCTTGTGTTGGATCGTACGGTGTGAATTCATTTGATTTAAATAAAATTTCTTCATCGTCAACAATACCATTTTGTAATTTACAACATTTATCACCCATACCACAAATTGTATAACCATTCATCTGTCGATTATTACGAATCAATTCCCATTCTTCTGTGAATGTTTTATAGCCTTCGATAATTGGTCGATAGCCGGTACATCGGCATAAATTCCCTTGGAAAGCAACTTCCATTTGTTTCATTGTTGGTTTTGGTGTAGTCCTTAACAGTGTGTACATTGACATTACGATACCTGGTGTACAGAAGCCACATTGAGAACCGTGAGCTTTAGCAAGCCGTTCTTGGACTGGATGTAATTTTGTTTTGACTGAACCGATTCCTTCGATTGTTGTAACAGCATGACCGTGTACTGAACAGATTGGTGCCAAACAAGCGTTCACCGGTAAATGACTGATGATAACATTTAGGAATTTATTAAATAAATAAAATGATTGTTATCAAATAAAGGATACCTACATGATTTTATTTTTGGTACGGTCGTATTTTGATACCATTACCGTACATGCGCCACATCCACCTTCGCCACATCCTAATTTGGTGCCACATAATCGAACTGGCCGAAAATTAAGGAATTTATGCAAATTTTTTTCAAGTATTATTTTTATTTGAATAAAAGGATACGTTTATTTCGTAAATAATGCAGTAATGTCCATTCTGGATCGACTAGATTATCAGTTATCTATAGGGAATAGAATTAAAAAAAATATGATAAATTTAGAATGTTGAAATAATAATAACATAGTAGTAATTGATAAAACATTCAAATTTCATAATGCCTTGTTTTTTTCTCTCTCCTGTGATTCGTATACAGGACGCAAAAATATGTATATTAGAAGGTCAAGAGTTGTGAAATTTTATCTACGTCAACTTTTATGTTAAAATCAACGAATTATAATCGATTTTTATTATCGAGGATAAAAATGCATCAATCTTTGCCTTCATTGAGATAACGAAAATTTTAGGATACAAATACAATGTGTCCAGGACCGGCTCTAATGAGTCTAGCGCCCTAGCGCCTCTCCGGGAATGATAATGAATGATGATATTATATCAATTATTAAATTATTATTCACATTTATTTCACATTATAAGGGCAGAAAATATGGGTTTTCGAAACGAGCGTGTCAATTTCGGCACGTGCAGTAGCACCGAGTTTTACAAAGCCCCCCTCCCCCCTAAAGCCGTCACTGATCGTATTTTATCTGATAAAAATTAAGAACAATAAAAAAATAATGCATTACTACTTGATAAGTGCAATAAAAATAATGAGTAAGTACGTTTTTTGGAAATCCACTCACCTTTTTGCCGTTAACATAAAACACTAAAGTACTGCATTCATTTGAATTCATTATTTTGATAAGAAGAAAGCAGTTCAATGTTTCGATATGTCAAGAAAAACTGATGGGAATTTATTATAACTCTTCATATATTTATTATAGATATCATGTGACCGTAATTTAAAGATAAAATATTAATTCTTTTTTGGACATAATCTAGTATAATACTTATTTTAAATTGTTTATACATATAAGTGATATAGAATTATAGTTGATAATTTATTTATAATGAACGGAGATTTTAAAACGAAAACATCTGATTGTCGACTAATAACTTTTAAAACTGGTCAGTTCGGAATGAAAGTGGAATAATTGCCAAGTTTATTAGCTTCTGTTGTTTTTTTTTGACACTAAAAACTATACTCATGCGCCTAAGATGTCAACATCATCAATATTTATTGTTAGAAAATTTAAGCGTTTTCTTCCAAAGTCTCATAGGGACTCAAAATGATATTAATAACGCTACTGAATTGTGAAAATGAGACAATTTAAGCAATTTCTATCCAGATTTTCTAATGAATCGCAATAAAATTGTAAAGAGTTCAGACCAGTGGCGTAACGAAAAATCTCAGGCAACAAAAGGGCTTCTCTACTATCTAGTATAGTACTTAATGACTTTCCTAGAGCTTGGAGGTAAATCCTCCATTAAGAGACATTTTTTACATTATTGAGCTAACATTTCAAGAAAAGTGATTTTGTTAAACCCTTTTGACACTGCCCTCCGCATTGCGTGGATTGCAGGGGTGTATTTTACGCCACGTTCAGACACTGTTAGTCAAGAGCAAAGCCATCCTTATAATGGAAGTTTTAAGCCCAGTTCATCTTCCTATAATTAAGCTTGACTTAGCAAATTCTTGACTTAAATCGAGCTAACGATAGGTTTACGCACATTTGAGTGGGGTTCATCCATGTACAGATATCCACTGCAAATGTCCATAAGACCACGATTAAATCGATTTAAGCCAAGATCCTGATAAGTCGAGCTTAATTAAGAGAAGAAAAACCGGGCTTTAGGACATTTTCTTCTTCGTGAATTTTACTAATTAGTTGTCAAATGCCTTGCAATTGTTGGTAATTGCAATGGCAATTGAAAAATTCAGCAAATTACAGAACATTACAACTTACTGAAAGCTATTCTGAAAGAGAAAACGTATCTTCCTGAAATGAACTAAAATTTATCAATTAAAAGTCCGATAAAAGGACCAAAAAGGACAGCTTTAGAGAGCTTAGCACTCATTATCTATGAATTTGTGGAGAATTAATTATCTGTAAAAAATAGCCAACAAAAAACAGGATAGGTGGTTGAAAATCATCAGATTCATTGATTATTCCAATTTTATTACCAATTAAAATAACATAAACTCAACGTTTTCAAACAGTTTTTCCATCTTTATTATCACTATTTTGGTTATTACTATTTAAATCTTCTACTGTACCTTCATATAAAGAATTCAATCTCATCAATTCTTGTATACGCATCATTTCAAATTTAGTTTTCGAATAATTATAACGACATTGTGTCCAATAAATTAACGTAATTGTAGCAAATGAATAGACAGCAAAATTTGTTGATGCTAATGGACGACTAGTAAACATAAAATGTCCTAAACCCATTACTAAACCACCACTGATACCATATAGGAAACTATTACGGAAACAGGGTATTTTTGAAACGTCCCGCCCAAACAAGAACAAACTCTACAACAAAAATATAGATGTCGTTAGAATAATTTGTGTGATTATCGAGCCAACTTGATTCTTATTATAATTATTTTAATGATGTAAGCTTTATTAATTTTAATTAATTTAAAGTTATACCTTATCATTATTATCATCATCATCGGACATTTTTAATTTATTTTAGAAATATTTCAAAATTTTAATTGATTTCCATCAACACAACACTGAATGTATTATTTGTAATTGAAGGTTAGGTTCTAATTTCACAAATCGAACAATAGGTGGCGTTTGATTTTATTTATCCAATACTTGATTACCTCTAATTTATTATAATTATTTACAAAAATTTGTTGGAATTTTATAGCGAATTGATACAAATAAATGAATTTTTGTTAGTTGTCGGATTTAATTAAATATTTGTATTTATAGAGTTTATGTTAGTGGTGACATCTATTTCTTGGGTTGTTGCTAATTGTTATCACGTGACGGCACGTGAATTTAATCCTGTGTCGCAGCAGTCGCTGATAGTGGTTTGTGTAGAGAAGACGTATTACTGTGATTTGTTTTTGAATTTTTGTGGAAAATGTCTTCCCCAAATACAATTACAGCTGCACAAGCTGCCAGAGAACATGTTTTAGCCGTATCCAGAGATTTTGTATCACAACCAAGACTCAGTGAGTATTATTTATCGATTATCAAGTCGATTTGTAAACTTGTAATGGTTGACACGAAATAGGTCATATGACTTGAATTTCCATCAATTTTCAATAAAATCTAATTGAAATACAATAATTAAGGAGTAGTTTTTAATTACTAGTAAATTAATTAATGTTCGAAATTAGCATGGTTTGCTTTCTGTAGAAAATCAGCTGTTTGTAGTGGCTGTCATGTGATCTGTATCCCATGATAAAAGCCACTCCTCATTCCATCAAATTGATAATTTTCGATTAAATTGTTTTCTAATTTAATTTTTTAGCATATAAAACTGTATCTGGTGTAAATGGACCATTGGTTATATTGGATGATGTGAAATTTCCTAAATTTAATGAAATTGTACAATTGAAATTACATGATGGTAGTGTACGTTCCGGACAAGTATTAGAAGTTAGTGGTAATAAAGCTGTTGTACAAGTCTTTGAGGGTACATCTGGTATTGATGCAAAAAATACAGTATGTGAATTTACTGGTGATATTTTAAGAACACCTGTATCGGAAGATATGTTGGGTAGAGTCTTTAATGGTTCAGGAAAACCAATCGATAAAGGTATATGGACTATTTCAGATAAATTTTTAAATTTAAGCATCCTGAAATTGTTTGAAAATGCATAATTTTTGTTATCGCATCTTCTTCTTACGTAAATCTGTATTGTTTACATTTTTCATTTATGTTTATTTATGTTCAAATTTATGACTTGGAACAGAATTTCTAAATCTTATTAAATTTCGACCGTAATTTGCAATTGATTGTTATTTATTTGCAAATTATTAAAAAAATCACTTCATAAAGCCTTCTTTGAAATTAAAACTTGAAAATCTCCATGTAACTCTTCAAAATTAGGCTAAATTTTGTCTATCCTGTATTTACACAAGTATGTATAATTTTATACGACTTTTTTTTCAATTCCTTGAAAATTCATAACGGTTTTGTTTATTTAAGTTTAATTTATTTTGAAAATTACCTGGCATGTTCAACAACTAAAAATAATAATAATATCTAATAATAGATTTTAAAATTATCGTTTATAGGTCCACCAATTTTGGCTGAAGATTTCTTAGATATACAAGGACAACCGATAAATCCATGGTCACGTATCTATCCAGAAGAGATGATACAAACTGGTATATCGGCAATTGATGTAATGAATTCAATTGCACGTGGTCAAAAAATACCAATATTCTCAGCAGCTGGTCTACCACATAATGAAATAGCTGCACAAATTTGTCGTCAAGCTGGTCTAGTTAAAGTACCTGGTAAATCAGCATATGATGATCATGAAGATAATTTTGCTATTGTATTTGCTGCTATGGGTGTTAATATGGAAACGGCAAGATTCTTTAAACAAGATTTTGAAGAAAATGGTTCTATGGAGAATGTATGTTTATTCTTGAATTTAGCCAATGATCCAACAATTGAAAGAATTATTACACCACGTTTGGCATTAACTGCAGCTGAATTTTTGGCTTATCAATGTGAAAAACATGTTCTCGTTATTTTAACTGATATGTCTTCATATGCTGAAGCTTTACGTGAGGTAATATATTTTGAGAATAGATAATTCTAATTAGCATAAAATTATTTGATATTGATGATTAATAAAGGTATCTGCTGCTCGTGAAGAAGTGCCTGGTCGTCGTGGTTTCCCTGGTTATATGTACACCGATTTGGCTACAATTTATGAACGTGCTGGTCGTGTAGAAGGTCGTAGTGGTTCAATTACACAAATTCCAATTCTTTCTATGCCTAATGATGATATTACCCATCCAATTCCTGATTTAACTGGTTATATTACCGAAGGGCAAATTTATGTTGATCGTCAACTACACAACAGACAAATCTATCCACCAATCAATGTATTACCATCATTGTCTCGTTTAATGAAATCTGCCATTGGTGAAGGTATGACCAGAAAAGATCATTCCGATGTTTCAAATCAATTGGTAAGTCCTTTTACCATTTTTTTAATGTAAATCAATTTTAAGTATAATTTAATATTTTATTTCATTACAGTATGCTTGTTATGCTATCGGTAAGGATGTACAAGCAATGAAAGCTGTAGTTGGTGAAGAAGCTTTAACACCTGATGATCTCCTATATTTGGAATTCTTAACGAAGTTTGAAAAGAATTTCATAACACAAGGTAGTTATGAGAATCGTACCGTATTTGAATCATTAGATATTGGTTGGCAATTATTGCGTATATTCCCAAAGGAGATGTTGAAACGTATACCGGCCGCAATATTGGCCGAATTCTATCCAAGAGATTCACGTCATTAGTTCAAATACCATCAATATTGAAGTTACTATTATTCTAATTGATTAGTCTTTTTTTTGTTGAAATAATTTTGAAAATTTATCCAATAGAATGTTTATTTTGTTTTAAACAATTAATTGCAAAAGATATCTACCGGTTTTATCGTGGTGCAATTTGTAAATATCCATCCATAGCTATTGTAAATCATATTTCATTCTATCTGTTTCTATTTGTTCATTTGTATATTGTAAATTTTTAAATTATCCTACGTTAAGTTGCCCACAAAATCCTGTTGAAATTCATAATTAAAATTAAGACAATATTATTGTAAAAAAAAAGAATATCATTGATATTATAACTGTTGTTAAATCTTATTGTAGCACACGATTTTTGAATGTTTTATTGTAGGTTTGTTTTTGCGTTTATTATCATATTTATTTCTGTTCAAATTACAAAATGTGAATGATATAGAAATTATTAACATTCCATTATGTTAAATATTGTTGTCATATTGTTAAAAAGATAAAGAAAAACATGGAAGCAATACACCTACCTATATACATATACCAGCTTACAGTATTTTTTAGTTGTTAATTAAATGGTGAATGGAAAGAAAACTGATGTTTAGCATTTTTGACGCAACTATATTTCGCTGTATTTTCAAAGTAATTAATAATTAAATTGAAAAATTATAGATTAGTGTATAAATTGTGAATAAATGTTTCACTCAATAATGATTTTTCCTGTTTACAACCCATATAATTGGTTGCATAATCGACAATAGTAGCATAGATGATAATAGTAGTTCAAAAGTCAACATCACAATAATTTAATCGACTATTTATAGAAATTTAAAATAAAAAAAATATTTGTACTGGAGTGAATTATAAATAAATTTATATTCCACACAATATACAAGGGTTTTATTTTTATTTTATTCCACAATATTTTCGAAGGCATTTATCGTGTACTTAACGCGCATGTGCAGTAGTTCAAAAGTTTCTAAATGTGTGTTTAACCTTACTTTTAAGTCACGTAAACAATTCTTTATTTTTATCCTAATTCACATCTTAAATAACATACTGTTATCAAATTGTTTATTATTAGTGCAATTACTGGTAGCCAATTACTTCATAAACACATTTCCGGTAAGTTAATTCAACCAAATAATTATTTGGGATTTTTAGGAATCTAACCTCAAAATTTTGAGTAATTTTTGTGTTTAATATCCTAATGAGTTATTAATTTTGAAATTTGTACATTAATGAACGATAATTGCGTCCTATTAGCAAGCATTTATGTGTCGTGTAATTTAATAAAATTGAAATTGTGTCTTATCAAACGCCTACACGAATTCCAATTAGAATTTCCAACTGCGACCCTCAAGGATTTCATGGCGATGAGCTAAAATTAGAGAGCATAAATGTCGTTATTTTGGATGATTGCAGTTAAAAATAGAGACAACATTGTACGGTAAGGGCAACTTTAAGATTTTCTGCAGGTCTTCCATAGCTTTGAAGATTTTTAAATCGTATAACAGGCACATCATGAAATATGTAAATTGAGAAAAAATCAACCTCTAAGATCTATATTGGAAGGCACTCAACAAGGTGGTTGGGGAAGACGATAAGACCACAACGTTTTTATTGCAATTAACCACTCGATTAATGAATAATTATCGTACTACTGTAATATTACAAGTCTTGTAAGATGCACTCAAAATGTTGAGATTTTTGTGCTCTTTAGGGATAGTTTCTTGTTTTTTTTCATCTATATTATGTTGTTTACAAAATTATAATCACGCCTCAATTATAGTGCAATATAGGTGTTACGGATTACGGAAGAGATTTGTTTAGAAAGATGGACATTATTGTAATGGATTGATAAACAAGGTCGTCTGTTAAGCTGTATACAACCCAATCGAACATGATAACAATAATTGGATTGTTAAATTTCTAAATTATATACAGTGAGATTCAATTTCATAACAAAAGCCACATGTAGGCGAATTATACTTTAATATTATTTATAAATATTCTTTTTAATTAAGAATTCTTAAACGTCTCTATTACTTAACACATTTAAAATGGAAAGTAAATCTAATCTTTGTATAAATTTAGAGGCTTAATTTATTTTGTTATTAAAATTCATGAAAATGTAAACAGTTTTTAAACAATACGTGGAATTATAAACATTTAATTAATATTCTATTAAGTACCAAAATTAATAGTTTACACATATGATTCACCCAATGAATTTCTTAATTTTCGTGATAAATTGATAGAGTTATAGAATTACATATTAAATCCCTCTCCTGTACAAACGTACATGTGTTTGTTGAACCGCAAACCCCGCTCTATTCACAATAGAGAACGTAGACAACTACCGGTATTAAGAAACATTATTCATTAATTTGTGTTGTTTTAGTGCTGTAATAACATTGTTGTCAATGTAAACCGCTGTATTCGCGTGTTTCTTTTATAATTTAACGTTTAAAGAAACTGTAACAAAGATACCGATTATTATTCATAATGTTGATTGAGGATTGTCAATTATTTAACAAATTTTCACAAATATAGACATCAAACTTTCTGTTTGTTTTTTGCATCTATAAATTATAATAACGTGATTTGAATTTGGATTAGTTTTGTAAAAATTGACGTGGCTTCGTTGTATTTTATTTTTTTGTGAACTGCTAAAATTCGTGATGGAAGTTTTAATCGAATTTATTCTATTTATTGGATTAATCTATTGGGCATTTCCTAGTTTCTTCTCATTTGGAATATCCAGGTCTGTATTTTTTGCCTGTAAAGAAAACTACATCGTTGTTATTTATATTAGTTTATTGACCGCAAATTTCTAATCATTCATCAATTATTATTGATACAAATATGAAATTCGTGATGTTTTCTTTCGACCCCTTCTTATCAAATATCCCTGATTTATTGACCTGTTGTGTGTTTCATAATAATTATTTTACAAGTTCGTATGCACTTAAAGTTGACTTTGTTTTCGTTTTCGCAAATTTTATTTGTGTTTGCGTAATTTTCAAACAGATCCTTTAATCAGTGATGTCTTTAGTTCAATAACATTTCCTTTCTTCGTTGTAAATTGATTTAAATTATTTAATATATCAAATAAAGTCTGACTCTGTATCATCCGATGTTGTGAAATTATATCAAAACATCGAATGGATGGAACAATAGCGAGAAATCAGAGTAGAAAAAACAGCAAAACACGATTTATACCAATTATCAAAATGATAAATGAAACAATAGAAATTTTTACGCAATACGCTAATTATCTTCTAGCAATAATTTATTTGATTAACGGAATTTATTATGGATTATAAAACTATAAAGTCTACTTATTGTTTTTTTTTCTCCTCCGCTAATGTAAAATTTTACCTTCAATTTAAACTAATGATGATAGTATTTGATTATTGGGTTTCGGCGACATTCAACAATTGAGAGAATTGAAATTAGTTCAATGTCGAAACCTCCAATTGCTGTATTTTTTTTCGTTTTGTAGAAAATTTGCATTTTATATTCATGGAGCGTATGCGAGCAACCTTCAGAAATTTAGATCCTTGCCCTTAATTCCCTATTTTTTTTGGTTATATCACCACACAAATTTTTGTTTGCTAAAAAAAATCTACCTATTGTCATAGTTACAAATATGTATTTAAAAATTATTGACATTAATGCACCTTGTGTGTTGGTTTATTAGTCCGAAGAATAGGTGAGATTTTTAATTATTTTTACATAAATAATCAGGGTATTAGAATAATTTAACTTTTTTCCTGTACAAATCTATCATTTGCTTCTTTCAATAAAAAAAAATAGTAATTTTCTATGTGTTTTTCATGATAAAATGTTGTAAGGCGTTTTTAAAACAGGAAATTTGCAATCGTTGACAATTCTAATAACATTAGTGCATATAATTAACAATATGAACAACAAATTGATTGATTGATTCAATAATTATCGCCTTATTTTTATTGTATTTTATTACAAATAAAGCAATGGCTAATGATCATCCATACATGCAAAAATTAATCAAAACAATGGGTAATAATTATAAAAATTTTGGTGAAATTGACGTAAATTAATTACAACAATTATCTATTGTTTTGATAATATTGATATGATAAGTAATAATGAACCAAAATACAAGAGTCCAGTAATTTGTTGTCATCAACTTGATAAATGGTTGATAACATTGTGGTATTTTGAAATGAAGTTCTTTATTAATAGCAATCATACTAAAATAATTTATTTAATTATGTTTTCGCTTACGAATTATGATGATTTTCACCTGATCTCTCCACCAATATGACACGTGTTGATTAATAGGCCAGTAGATACAGGGACGGATTTAGGCAGGCTTTCTATGGGCTTCAACTCAGGGCCGCTAAACAATAGTAAAAATGATAGGGATTGAAAGTGATACTATAGTCAACTATAATGAAGGACTAAAGTATCTACTTCAGTCCCGAAAGTACATAAATTTCATTATCAAATTTCAAACATCGGCCTAATAATTATTATTTCATTTATTTCACTATTTTCGATATAATTAACTTGAGACTGAAGGCAGTTTTTCTGACAAAATATCGAATATATTCCCGCAACTAACCCAAACTAATTTAGTAGGCCCCAAGGGGTGTTAATCCAGGGTCCACAAAATTAAGAGTCCGCTCCTAAGTAGTAGTATATAATTAGTACTCATTTTACACCATAAATATGTAGGTATGGTTTCATATAACAAGGAACGTATAGTTCTTATTACACGGAAATTCTTTTGTTTTAATTAAATCTATTTGTTAATTGTATTGTACTTACAATTCGATTAAGAATCTTGACCTTTCTACTCGTTTTTTTGAAAAATAAATCGATAATTCCTATTTTAAAAAAAAATTATTATCAATTGATTGCTCCATTGTTTTGTATGAAATATTTCCATTCTTTCAAATTTAAAATTTCCTATTTCTCTAGAGTGTTATTTAATTATTTGTCAATAATTATTATAATGACAGTTGTTGTTGGATTTACAAAATAATGCCTTTAACTGATTTAGAAGCCGCAAAACGTATCGAACAAATGATTGCTTTTATAGAATTAGATGCGGATGAGAGAATTGATCAAATCAATGCACAAATTGAAGAAAATTTTAATACTGAGAAAGCGGAAATTCTCCAACAAGAACGTTCAATAGTTCAAAAACAATACGATAAAAAAATGAAACAATACATTTTAGAAAAGAAATTAGAAAAAGTACATATTTTACATAACTCACGTATAAATATTCTACAATATCGTGATGATCGTTTTCATGATGTTTTAATTGAAGTAGAGCATCATCTTGATAATATTGTAAAAAATCCATCATTATATCAAAGATTATTAAAAGATTTAATTCTACAAGGATTAATATTAATTGTTGAACCGGAGGCTTTATTAAAAATACGTCAAAAAGATCGAAAAATTCTTAAAATAATCCATCCAGAAATTTGTCAGAAATATCAAGAATTTATTGGTAAAAATATTAAAATACACATCGATGAAGAATATTTAGATTTTGATTGTACTGGTGGTGTTTTTATTTATTCAACAGATAAAAAGATTATTATCAATAATACATTAGATGAACGATTTAGAATAATTGTTTCCAAATTTTTACCTTTGATACGAACGACACTATTTGGACCAAATCCACATCGTCGTTTCTTTAAATAAAATTCGATTTTTTTTCTTCAACTATATTATTGATTTCACAAAAAAAAAAAGTTCCGCACTACTTACATGAATTCTTCATTATTGTACTGCTTTCACTTTAGCTAAACTATAATTTTTGTCCTCAAGTCTACGTTAACGTGATTGTTTCTAATTCAAATTGCCATCGCTGTATATTTATCTAATTGTTCTCTTTCTTTATTAAAATTGACCATCTATCTGTCTCTTTTTATCTTTTTAAATATATATATATATATATATATATATATATATATATATATATATATATATATATATATATATATATTATTATTATTATCAGTTTGAATCGGTCATACGTACGCGTGCGATAATAAATTGTTTTATTTTTGTATATATCATTTTTCCTATCAGTATTGATACAGCAGTAACTGTAATTAGTAGTGTCAGTTCTGTTGTTAATTATTTTAAATTTTGTTGTGGAATTTTTTCAATTATTTTAGATACAATTGTGTAAATTTGTGACTTTTTTCTCTGTTGTATTGATTTTGATTTAAATAAAACGAAAATGTTACGTTTAGATATTATTGGTGGTTTACAGTTATCCGTTGTATTATTCTTGACTTATTTAATTTTGTGGCTTAAAAGGTATGATGTTATTTTTATAGACTTAATTGACTGTTAGAAAATTAATAATTTCAAAATAAGGAACTATCTTATTCAGTTAATAAATTATTATATAAAGATTATGCAGGATGTCCAGTCTGAGAGCACAATTTTGCTCTCTACACCACAATAATTAAGGATTTCAAGGGAGAACAAAAAATGTTTATTTTGGACGAGACCACGATTTTAGAAAATGAGCTATATGCATACACCTAACGATTCCATCTTTTTCGATTCAGTATGCGAAAAAATGCCAACCCTTAATCCTCAAAATTCAAAATATTCTAAAACAGGAAAACTTCTTCGGAGGCACTGTGAAATGCCTATTTCAGCGCTGCTTATGGATTTTCACTATCTCACAATCAGAAAACAAGCGAGATATCGATGATTAAAGATTGGCATTTCTTCGGATACCGAATCTAAAAAAAAAAACACTATGTTGGGAAGATCCTTGGATAATTCTCTCGTTTCTGAAAATTTCGACATTGTCGAAAACAAGCGTTTTTCCGACCGACTTACAAACAAGCTACGAGGTTCTAATTTTGCTAAAATTTTGTTCACTCTAATTATTCTTGAAATATTTTTCGAACCGCTCTATTAGTTTGGCGGAAACGGTCAAATTGTATACTTCCAGATCGGACATCCTATATAAAGATTTCTGTGTAAATTTCTTATAGATCATCTGCGTCGGCAAATGATAAAATTTCGATAACTAGCTCACTTGCCCTCTTAATACTCATTGGAAAAATTTAAAAATTCATTTATCTGTTGATAATTGTCTTTGTTTCAATGTTTATTAATAGATTGTTTTCAATAATTAGAGATCGCTTTACAGATTCTGATGAAATCCGAAATAATGTCGTGTCAGAAATTGATAAAAATTGTTATATAAAATACATTTATGATAAATATGTATTGGGTTATCATTTAATTAGCAAAATAAAATATCTAAACAAAATTAAATGACCATATACAGGGTGTTTCATTATCTATGAAGAAAAATAAGAAAATTCATTACTCGCTTATTTATATCAACTTGTTTAATTGGGAATTCAATGGCGTGAAGTACACCCTCGCAACTCACGCAATGCGGGAAGCCCAATGTCAAAGAGGCTTAACAAAGTTTAAATATCTTTTCTTGAATATATTAGCTCAGTAAGGTAGTAAATGTTTCTTAGTGAATGATTTATCTTCAAGCTCTAGGTAAGTCATTACCTAGGGCCCTCTTGTTCACTGGGGCCCTGAAATTTTCCGGTATGTCACTGAAGGAATCTATTGGAGGTAAAATTTGTTTCCTATAATTTTCCAAAACAGATCTTAAGAAATCGTGTGAGGCGTTTCAAATTGAGAAAATTTTGAATATCTTTTATTGCATTACAAGATCGCAATACAAAACATAATTTTAGTTAAGAATTTGTGAAATACACATAAATTCATTTATTTAGAACATTCTAAGCGATTTCATAAGATTGTCATACAAAATCTCGATGCCTTCAATTTTTTATAACAATTATTTTATTCTTCTCATAAATAAGAGGGTAATGAGGACATCATAAATAGACGATTAACTTGTATTAATATTGAATTGGTTGTTTTAATTTAATAATAATTGTTTTATTTTCAGTATAAATAAAATGGTGGATATTGTTTCAAATCGTATGTTTGAAACATTTTATCGTTTCGCACCTGGTGAACGACAAGAAGTTGAGCCCTTGGCAACAATAAGTAATTTACAACGTTTCTCATCGGATAGAAATCGAAATTTTTATCGACATAATGATTATAAGGTTATTATTATTGATTCTTGTACTTTTTTTGTTTGTTATTGTTCTAAATTAATCATCATAACTCGTTTCTTGTACTATATACCGTTGCCATTCCAAATTTGTCGTATTGAACTCGATCATGTCCAAAGCTCAATTTTGAATCTGTACCAGTCAATGTCTCATAATGTTTGGAAATTTTACGAAAATTTCGCAATTTTTTAAGCGGTTCATAGGATTAATTTTAAAAAATGTGTGTAATTTTCGAATGAAAAGAGATTATTTATTACAATTTTAATTTTTTTTTTATGTCAGGAAAGGGAAAAGCAATTGTTCAGTATTAAAGAAAATTCAGCCGATGTTATCATAACGAAACGACGGCCTTTTATGGGCTTAAGTTGTGATTATTGCACACCCAGCAGCAGGGTGAGTATTTAAACTTTTTGTATTGAATTTGAAATGTGTGCATCATTGTAAGATTGCCAAAAAATAAAAAAATAACAAAATTAGTTCATTGTCAGTAGATAATTTAAACAACTATTTTCTGTGTTACTATTTTTAAACAGTTTAGTTCATTTATTAAACGATGAACCATCTAAAATATATTTGTTGTAATACGAATATTACAGTAATTTATTTATTAATTCGTAATTTTTTTTTTGTGATTCAATTATTATTTTCAGGAATCATTAATAAATAAAACAACTGAACGTTTATCATTAAATAATATCTTAGATCATACGCCGACAAATAATAAAAATAATTATCTACAACGTATATTTTCACATTTAAATCAAGTGTACCAATTGAAGAAATATGATTATCCACAAGTTGCTGATTTTGTATTGAAAGATGAACGTTTAAAACATGCAATTGAAAAGACAACATTACAACAATACCAAGATACTTGTAATCGAGAAAATATCAATGATGATAATGATGAATTATATCAACAATTACTTAAAAATAATCAACGGCGTGCTAAAAAGATATTATACGATATGCGATCTACATTATCAGATTTCTTATTAAGGTATATTTTAGAATAAATTTAGATTAGTTTTATTTTTATTTGTTTTATAATTTTAGATTCACATCATGGGTGTTGTACAAATTATTACCGTGTTTTTTAAGTTGTGTTGTTGCCCATCGTGGCCAGATCAATATGTTGAAAGAAGCAAGCAAAACAAGTCTACCATTAATCTTTTTACCATTACATCGTTCCCATTTAGATTATATTTTAATATCATTCATTCTATTAAATAATAATATACGTTCACCTTTAGTAGCAGCCGGTGATAATTTACGTATACCAGTTTTTGGTTCATTATTACGTGGCTTGGGTGCTTTCTTTATAAAACGTCGTATTGATCCAATAATGGGACGTAAAGATCATTTATATAAAAGTGTATTACATACATATATGTATGAATGTTTAAAAGCTGGACATAATATTGAATTCTATTTAGAAGGTGGACGTACACGTACTGGTAAACCATGTATGCCAAAATATGGTATTTTAAGTGTTATTGTACAAGCTTATATTGATGGTATTATTGAGGATGCATTATTAGTACCAGTTAGTGTGAATTATGATCGATTAGTTGATGGTAATTTTATACGTGAACAATTAGGACAACCGAAAGAAATGGAAACTTTCGGTGCTGCCATTAAAGGTATATGGCATGTTTTAAATAGTGATTATGGTATGATGAGAATTGATTTTAATCAACCGTTCTCATTAAAGGTATACCAAATTACCTATAAATAATTATTTGATTTTCATTTTCGTTTTCTTGTAGGAATTAGTAAAAACTTTCAATACAACTGGAAAAATACCACCGAACGGTTTTAAGAAAGTTCTAAAATCGAATCCATCCACACAGAGTCTGTATGGTACCGATTTGATATCTGATGAGAATAAAAGTTTAGTTGAAAGTATATCAAAACATATTATTTACGGTATTATTTGTTTAATCAAAAATAATTCGTTAATATTTTATAAAATTATTAATTTATAGATTGTGCCAGATCAACATCGGTGATGTCAACAAATGCAATTGCATTTCTGTTATTGGTCAAATATCGTAATGGTGTCAAATTAAATGAATTAGTGATTGCTTTAGATGAATTACGTAAAGATTTAGAATATGAACAGAAAGATTTAGGTTTTGTTGGTGATTCAATTGATATAATCAATTATGCAGTTGATATGTTAGGACCTGGTTTAATACAACGTGAACGTTTAAAAAATAACGAAATATTAATAAAACCAATCACAAAATTACCAAATATAATCGAACTAACATATTATAGTAATACATTAGTAACACATTATGCATTCAATTCAATTATTGCAATCTCATTAAAATCAGTCACTAAAGACGATCTTGTATTGTTTACGAATTTATTCGATACCATTCTAGAATTGTGTACAATACTACAATATGAATTTATATTTTGTAAACCATGCCAGAATTTAGAAAGAATAATGGTGGAGTGTGTTGATGATCTAGCGATAAGACGAGAAATTTTCATTAAAGTAAGTTTTCTTGTGTGTGTGTGTGTGTGTAAATTTAAGATATTAACATGTACAATAACAGAGCCCTAGCGAAGATGCACAGAATAGACGGATGGCTCGTCAATTCGACGATGATGATTTGGATGAAGCTAATGTAGAAAAACCACGTACACTCACCAATAATTCAATAACACTTGAATATTTGTGCGAGATGCGACGTGTATTGATGCCATTAATTGAAACTTATGCAATATCAGCGTATGCATTGAGGAAATTAATAGGGAATTCATTATTAGAAAGGGAACTTGTTAGTGATATTTTGAAGGAAATTCAAGTACATTTAACACAAGGAGATTTACGTTACGGTAATTTTTTCTTATTCGTTACAAATTATTGTTATTTTTTTGTGATATTGTAGAAGAAGCCAAGTCAGTTGATCCGATTAAAAACGCTTTAAAATTGTTCCAAAAATGGGAAATTTTGGATTGCCATATGGAGAATAATGTTCGTTGTTATTATTTGAAAGATAATTACGATAATGTTGAATCGGTTGATGGTTTGTTTGAACGAATCAATAAATTTCGATTTTATGATTAGATTATAATAATTTGATTTTTTTTTAAGTAAAACAATGAAATTAACATGCAATTTTGTGTATGTGATTATTTTAATTTTTTTGTATTTCAATATCGTTTTTCTTAGGGTAGAATTTTTGTTTTTTTGTAACGAACTGTGATAGCAAATAAATTTTTGTCACACTAGACCGGTTAAAATCTAGGTCTCGTTGAAATTCCTTCCAAATTATGCACTTTTTTTAGAATTTATTTATTAATAGAATAATTAATATCACAGATATACAGTAACTTTAAGTTTATAAAAAAAAATTAAATTATCTCGTTTTTATCAACAACAATATCAACTTTAACAATAGGCTTGATTAATTGTCTTTGTTGTTCTTGAATTGTGTTATTATTATCATTATTATTAACAAAATTATTTGTTTTCTTTTTTAGATAACACAACCATATCGAAATTGGTATTAGAATAAATGCTAGTGGTATTAGAAATAATAAAGAAAATGTATTTGTATCGTCAATAACACTAGTATTATCACCATTTAAATTCGATCCTATAACATTAATTTTAACACTTTTATAATCTTTACCGTAAACTGAGAATACAAGACAAACATAAATACCACTATCTATATTTTTAATATTGTAAATATTTAATTTACTCAAATATGTAAAATTATCAATAGAATAGATTGGATTTTGTTGTTGATATTGTTGTTGCATTGTTATCGTACAAAAACATATGTTATTATCGTAAATATCACAACGTTTACCAATGCATTGACGGAACCAACGGATTTCCGGTCGTATAATACTCGTAGTATTGCATATAATTGTTATATGAGAATTCTGTTTTACTGTATAATTGGTCGATATTAATGATAATATTTGCGGTGGTGGTCCTTGATATTTTGCCAAAACAATAATCTCTAATACATAAATTTTTAGGATAATATCATCGTATAAACAACGATATATTCCACTGTTGGTTTCATTCGCATGTAAAATCTCCAATTTACGTCTACTGTATGCTTTATTCAATTTATACCAATCATTATAAAGATTTTGTTGATTACAATGCATTCCATTGTAATTATTTTCACATGGCTAAAATTTAAAAATTTTAAATTTTTAGAAATTTTGTTATTAATAATGGAAATTACTTTGTATTCCCATGAGATTTTCATTGTAGGAAAATGGTGATTGTTACATTTCAACGTTATATCCGAACCAGCACGATAGCGTAACGTTACCACTTTCGGTAGGATGCCGGGAGAATCGTTTGAGTAATCTATAAGAAGAGAAACAGGTATGAAAATAGTTTCGCCTGTCACCGATCGCCGTTATAAACTATCCGTTATACTTATAAGGTCTAGACTTAATACCGTATGAGGTGATTTTTTACGCTATTTCTGAAAATAAAGGAATCAATAAAAAACTGGCGGTATAGACCATGTGATTCTATGCGCATTTATCATTATAACTGCTTAAAAATTTAACGTAAAGCGAAAACGCCGTTCCGTTATAATCTGGACCTTACAGGCTATAACGTAGCGTATCGTTGGCAGGCGAAAACTCTCTAATAACTGAAACTGAAAATTGTCCTGGCGTGGATTTCAGCTGAAATGTGTTAAAATACATGATTTTGGAATGGTTAGTTAGTCAACAATTTTTTTTGTCGATTACCTGACTGATAAGATTAAATCAAATTTAAATATGTGATAATGTACTTACCTTCAATTTCACTGACAGTACATTGACCAAAACTGATAAAAATATAAATTAAATAATAGAAAATAATCATAGTTTTGAAATTGAACTTAAAAAATAAATATAATCCACTTTAGTTATCACAATTCTCCTTTTTTTCACTACTTTTCGTTTGAATTAAAACTAACTTAGTTTTGTAGTTTGGATAAATATAAATCTGTCCAAAATTGAATCATTTACAACAAACTTCATCTATATGTATGCATTTAAGTAGGAGAGCTAAATAATCGATTTATTTTAAAATCCATGTTATAAGTCTGTGTTCAATCAGACAATCCAAACATTTACGAAAACGTCACAACAGAAATATTGTTGAATATATATACGGTGTAGAATAACGTTAAGAATAGAAGGAGCGTGAACGAATACCGGATATTATCAAAAAGTTGTGTTATTTTTATAGATGAAATTTATGTAGAAAACACACTGTATATTTATTTATATTTACACTATTTGATTTTTATAACAAAATAAATCACTAGTAAAGTAAATATAAAACAAAATTCTAATTAATGTATGTATGTGAGATGTAGTATTGGTTAACTAACGGCTGTAATTAGACTAATTTTTAATCTAATCTGTTGATTCTCTACAGATATACAAACATTACAGATTTTTTTTTATGATTACTCCAACATTAGCCAATCATGCGAATTTAAATCTTATGGTTATACTGCGAAAAGGTGATAACTACTGTATATTTGTTGTATTTAATCAAACAAATAACAAGCAGAATGAAAAAAAAATACACCGATTCTTATAGTAGGGGAGATAAAAGATTAATCTGATAAGACGATCGATATTTTTATCTATTAGATTATTATAATAAAATACATCAATTGTATTAAATCATATTATTTTATTTGAAGAAACTGATTCGTATTGGGAACGATTCTATTTTAAATTGAATTAAATTAGCTGTTATTAAAATAAATCAACAGATCTATAAAATATATATGTTTTCTTAAATATAAATTCAATTTATTAACGTGAATTTTAGGTTAATTGCTTTATTATATGTTGTAAAAACTCAAAATAGCAAACATTCGTGATTTTATTGCTTTGTTACTGTTGTTGAAGCCGTTGAGGATGTGTTTATTCTGTTTTTGTTTTAAATATATTCTTTGTCTATTGTATCTTTTAACATTTGTTAAAATTGCAAATTTCCATTATGTTCCATCAATTGAAAACTTAATTGAAACGTTGTAAAACGGAATTGTTGTAAATTGGTTATAGTGATAAAGCACAAATTTGGTGGATGCGCCGGGAAAGTATAAGGGTTGATTACGCCAAATTTTTATAAATTTTAGATAATTTGGATAACATAAGCTGCAATACAGAGATGCGATATTTCTGTATTGTTAGTTGATTATTTTTTGAGTTGTGAATTTGTGTAAAAACCCTACAAAACGACTCTAACAATAAGCTGAAAATTGTCCTTAAATGTACCACGTTTTTTGCAAAGATTTAGTTGAATTTCAAGTAAACGATGAAGGTTATCGGAAAAATTCTATACATATGTATATCGGAATGCGATTGTAGATCACTCCAAGAATTACATCTAATACCTTAAAAGTCCTTTTCTCAAAAATTGACAATTTTTTCGTAGAGTAAAGATAAAAAAAAATAAAGTAAATTATCTCTTCTCTAGTCTTAATCAATCAGTATTTGGAGTGGGTCTTATGACTCCTAAGAGGGTTTCTAGAGGTAACATTTCATTGAGAGCTTTATAAGAAAATTAACTTCTCAGTACAACGTTTTATCATTAAAGAACCTTATTATACAACAATAATTAAGATGAAAACATTAAAGTATCTGTAACTTTGAAGAGGCTTTTTTATGAGACTAGAGGTTTGATCCGTATCTTGATGTCTGTGTATGGTCGTAAGACTAAATCCGGTCTAAATTTGACATCATGCATATCATCAACAGTTTCCAAAATAAACCGTCTTAATAGTCCACACAACACAGTTTTCAATTCAAGTAGAGCAAATCGTTGTCCTAAAATAGCAAATTTTTTTTTATTATTATTGTTGTTTTCCAAAATGTGAAACTTAAATCAAATTACCGATACAATTTCTAGGTCCTGCACTAAACGGGATATAAGCAAACGGATGTCTTTGATTAATATTCTCAGGTAGAAATCGATCCGGATCGAATTTCAACGGATCCGGATAGATTCGCGGATTTCTGTGTATATCAAAAATATGCACATGGACAATTGTACCTTTTGGTACCGTATAACCGGTAGTTGTTTGAAAATCTTCACCGGCATAACGTGATATAAACGGTACACTAGGAAATAGACGTAAAGTCTCCTTTATACAACGTTCCGTATATTTTAATTCTTGTAATTGATTATAAGTCGGCAATTCAGTCTTGCCAATAATTTCGAAAATTTCTTCACGAATTTGCTGTTGGATTTCTGGATGATTTGCTAATGTTAACAACAAGAATGAAATTGCCATTGATGTTGTATCGTGTCCTTCAAACATGAACGTATCGACTTCTTCACGAATTCCTTCAGAATCAATATCGGCACCGTTTTGTTTAGCTGCCAACAATAAATCCAACATTGCTAAATGTTTTTTACGTCCATACTGAGTCGATTCGACTGGTTTACTTTGACGTCGATTAATTATATTATAGGAGAAATTATGTAAAATTTCCACAATATCCCGTTCTTTACGGCCTAACGGGGAGAGATTGTACAATTTCTGGAAACGGTACCAAGGTTTTGAGAGCCGTTTGAATAGAATTTCGCCCATATTATAGATTGCTTTTCTGTATTCGGCTAATTTGGTCTCTTCGATATTATTCAAACCCATGGCAGTTTCTACAATTTTCTCCTATCAGTTATTTATACTAAAAGCAATTAATTCATAACACACCTGCTATAGACTGTAAGGTGAAATGTGCAACAAACGGTATAACATTAATCGATGATTTATCGACTTGTTTATCTAATTGTTCAATAAGTTTATTGGTTTCATCGTGAAATACTGTAATGAATTGTTGTAGGATTGTAAAATGGAAAGCTGGTGTTAGAATTTTGCGTCTTGTATGCCATTTTGTTCCTGTACTTGTTAATAAACCAGTACCTAACCATTGGTTTAAAAACGTGTAAATTTTACTTTTCGATAGGTGTTTTGTTGTTGATAATAATAACTGAAATAAACAAATCAAATAAGTGGTATGATCCAGTACTGTCTTAACTAAAATTGTATTTTCCTTTAAAAAAATGTATTCTCTCTTGCAAGAAAATAGAAAATTGTGAATGCGTATATAAATGATTCAATGAATGGCATTACAGAATGTTGGCTAATGTATGGGGTCCCCTTAGAACCGTCTTAATAAGTTTGAGCATCCTTGGATTTGGCGCCATAATCACATTATTTAAAAAATAGGCACATTTCAGATGCAAAATTTACAATTGATAAATGTAATATTTTTACATAGTTCCTTTTTTCCCACTTTTTATACATGCATTGAAGATGCCTTAGCAGGTGCTCGAGTGTTTTTTTAACCAACTTTTCAATGATTTTAATTTTGCTAAAATATTTTTCAGCTCCTCCCTACAATCCTTGTAAAAATTTTCGCATGGCTCAGTAGTTTACTGTACCCGACCAAATTTCATATTCTCAGCTTTGGACATCCTGTGTATTAACGATAACTAACAATGACAAGAACACCTACCTAGCACGGCAGTTCTTAAAAACTCTGCATAAACCGACACGATTTCTAAACTGGGAGAGTTGTCTCTTTGTTGAGCCGCAGACTAGTGCCAAAAGAGGAGCAAAATTTTAACTACATTGAAGATTGATTTTCTTAATTAGGTACTTTTCTTATTTTTTTTATGAATTTATTTGTACCATTTCTAGCCTGCTGGTTTACTATACTTTTTACTACCTTACTATACTGGCTGCCACACCCCTCGAGCCGGCCCTGGCAAAAATGTGTAAGTAAAATCGTTTGCACGTTTTTTAATCACTGCACTCAAAGTTCATATTTTTAATTTTAAAATTACAAGGTTATCTAGAGGATGAATTATTTCAAAATTTATACAAACCTCAATATCATTAGGATCAAGTAAATTAACAATATCCACATAAAATGTTGAAAATCTATAAATTGGATAATATTTAGTTGAAAATTCTCGTAATTTCGAAAACAACAAATCTGAGGAAAAATTAGAAATTTAAAAAAAATGTAATAACTTACGGTACCTACATTTAATTGAAAGCGAACTCACCAGGATCAGATAAAAGTGAAATTAAATTACCAAACAATAGATATTCTTCTGGTGTTGGTATAGCGCTCAATACTCGTTTCTTGCGATAAATTTCAATAAAAACAAATAAAATATAGAACAAAATTATTGTCAACAATGTGATAAACAATAATAAAGTGAAGTACATAATGTTTGAACGGAGATAAAATAATGTCAGTTCAGTCAGATGTTTCAAAAGTGGCCACGGTCAACAAGTATGATGGTTAATGATGTTGCGCATATAATACTAGTCTTTTTCTACTTTTAATCGTTATAATGAATAAAAATTACAAATTTTAACGATTGATACGAATAAAAATCGTCAAATTATTCGAATTACATTAATAATCTTATCACTAATTGACAATTAGTAATTGTTCTGTGCAAACAATAGATGTTCAACAAGTAGGTAGACGGTCAACAAGTAGGTATAGTTAATGATGTTGCGCTTATAATACTAGTCTTTTTCTACTTTTAGCCGTTGTAATGCATAAAAATTACAAATTTTAACGATTGATATAAATAAAAATCATCAAATTATTCCAACTACATTAATAATCTTATCACTAATTGACAATTAGTAATTGTTTTATGCAAACAATAAAATAAATATTTTAAATTACAATGTTGCCAGTATTTGTGTGGTTGATTATTATTCTATTAATAAATTTCATTATTTTTACAACAATAAAAATTTATGTATTTTGGACGACTCTTTACCCAATACCGACACCACCAGAAGGTCCATGGTTTGGAAATCTATTGAAATTCCTCCACAAGTCAAGTATTCAACAACAATCTTTTTGTGTTATCTTGATACTTAAAATTATTGAAATTTTAGA
Organism: Mylabris sibirica; assembly: GCA_039776855.1. Taxonomy (NCBI): domain Eukaryota; kingdom Metazoa; phylum Arthropoda; class Insecta; order Coleoptera; family Meloidae; genus Mylabris; species Mylabris sibirica. Next base: position 12,522,152 of record CM077843.1, on the reverse strand, counting down.
TGATTTCTTCTATACGGCTCGGAGATTGAACAGAAAATATGGACCTATCTATCGATTGTCAGCCGTCTTCATTAGTGCTGTTGCTCTATTAGATCCCAACGATATTGAAGTATGATTCATATACATTATTTTATCTAGTGAATTGCTTATAATTTTTATCGATTTCAGTTAGTGTTGGCTAATAAGAAACATTTAACAAAGACTTATATTTATAACTCATTGAAAAATTGGCTTGGTACTGGTCTACTAACAAGTACCGGCCGAAAATGGCACGAACGTAGAAAAATCTTAACACCAGCTTTTCATTTTAATATTCTCCAACAATTCGTGAGCATATTCAATAAAGAAACTGTGAAATTAATCGACAATCTCGAGAAAGAATGTGGAAAGTCTGAATTTAATATTATTCCGTATATTACAAATTTCACTTTAGAATCAATTGAAGGTTAATTAACACTCTTTAATTTTGATTATTTTCAATTAGAAAATAAGTTAGAATAACGTAAAGAAAACATAGAGATAGGATTCATCGATTTTCCAATAGGTGGTGTCAAGACTATTATAACCTCAAAATTCATAATCAAATTTATACTTTAAACCACGATAACTGAAACGCCTCAAGCGAGGATCAAATACCTTTCCGTTACAGTTGTTTACCTTGGCTTGCAAGTATGATTTATTACAGGATTTAGAGATGTCAATGTTAACACCATCCGTACTCAAATTTTTGGCTCTTCACCGATACAGTCATTTTTCTAAATACGGACCTGTCTTGTGTCCAGTTCTACGTCCTTTTTATTGGATTCATTTATTGGGGTGTAGCTGTAAAACTCAACCATCTAAATCGCAAACTCACTCGGGTCATTTTCACTTATCGTGGTGTGTATATCAGTTATCAACTGAAAATAGTGAGATCTTATAAGAAAAGTGACGTCATTTGCATGCAAATGCGGGCAAATCCAGCTGTTAACTAATAATATCTGATCAAAGATTTACGTTACTCTAACTCTCTTTTCATTATTAATAATAATAATAATAATTATAATAAATTCTTCTATATTAGAGACTTCGATGGGTTTTCGAAATTTCGACGATGCAGTCCATCAGAAGTACAAAAATGCAGTTTATAAAATGGGTGATTTGTTGTTGAAACGTGCAGAAAATCCACTGTATCAGTTCAAATTCATCTATAAATTATCACAATTGTGGCAGTTAGAGAGGCAATTATTACAAATTCTCCATGGTTTTACAATGAAAATTATTAATGAACGTCAACAACAGTTACAACTAGTTGATACGAATACGAAACAACGTCTAACTATGTTAGATTTATTGTTGATAGCTAAACAGAACGATGCCGATATTGATTCTGAAGGAATCCGTGAAGAAGTCGATACGTTCATGTTTGAAGGACACGATACAACATCAATGGCAATTTCATTTTTGTTGTTAACATTAGCAAATCATCCAGAAATACAACAACAAGTTCGTGAAGAAATTTTCGAAATTATTGGCAAAACTGAATTGCCAACTTTTAATCAATTACAAGAATTAAAATATACGGAGCGTTGTATAAAGGAGACTTTACGTCTATTTCCTAGTGTACCGTTTATATCGCGATTCGCTAGAGAGACTTTTAAAACTACAACCGGTTATACGATACCGAAAGGAACAATTCTACATTTACACATCTACGACATTCACCGTAATCCGGATATTTATCCACAACCGGAAAAATTCGATCCGGATCGATTTCTACCGGAGAACATTAACCAACGACATCCGTTCGCTTATATCCCTTTTAGTGCAGGACCCAGAAATTGTATCGGTAATAAAATTAATCAAAAATTTTAATAGATTAAAAAAAATCAATTATTTTACAGGACAACGTTATGCTATTTTAGAGTTAAAAGCGGCTCTTTGTGGTGTATTACGAAAATTCAATCTCGAACCAGTTGATAGAATTGAAGATGTTCGATTTAAAGCAGATCTAGTACTGCGACCTGTTAGTGCTATAAAGATCAAAATATCGCCACTAAAAACTAATATGTTGTAGTATATTCAAATTATGATCACGTCTGTAATATCTGTAGGCTAAAATTATGCTATTGCTATTAACCTTAAGTAAATTCCATTTACGTTTAAAACATTTAATCGAGGCTGCTTTAAAACCTTGATTACGACCACGCTCACAGTATGACTAATTTAATCCTACCATCATCCTCTTTTACAACACAATCAAACAACTAAATTACTCAAGGTCATATTTTACAGTGAAAATAATTTGGATTCATCAAATATTAAAGATCCATACATTAATCAAAATTCTAAATACGGTCCTGTCGTTATAATGCATTCAACATCATGACATCAGCTACGAGCGTTTAGGCAACGTTGCTAAGTCTAATCAAAGTTCGGCAATTTTACCGATTAATCTAATAAAAAGACAAAAATCACAATCCAAATTTGATAAAATAAGAGCAAGGGTATCAAAAAATTATACCAGATCAGCATTTATTATAAAATGTAGACATTCGTGATGCTTTACCTAATATTTTTTCTCTTTATCAATTTTGCTGAATTCATCCGACAACGTAGCACAAAAATTCGTGTAGTATTGTTGGTAGCATTGAATTTAAATAAACAATTTGTATGCAACTTCATGTACATTTTTCTGTCAAATAACCTTGCAAAAATTTTTAATTTATTTTCTAAGAAATCTCAAAAGAATTAATTGTTTATTGACAGTTAATTAATAGACAAATTAATTACATAGATGTTAATTAGAGTGAAGTGTTAATAGTTTAATTGGATTTGTATTATTTTGTATATAGGGTGAGTTGATAACTGCTTTTTTTGTATATTTGATCACGAGAGTAGTGAGAGAATATTGTAGATTTTTATTTTAAAATGAGGCGTAGTTAACAATTGCACAGATTTCCTGTTGCTCAACAATGCATTTCCATCATAGCCTTATCAAATCAACTTTTATTGTTGTATCAATTATAATTAAGAAATTACGAAAAAAAAGAAACATTGAGACTTGTTTTCATAATAACACAATCACTTTCTCTTGTTATTGTATTAATTAACAATAATATTACATAGAATCCTAATAGTTTTACGCTATTTTATATTTCAGTGTAAATTAGAAGATTAAATAATTCGTGTGTATTAGAAAAAGAATGGCTGAAGATGGTGTGGATTTAATTCGTGATATCTTAGCTGATGTACAATTAAGTCAATTCCTTGTACCAATACGTGATGATTTACAAATAACACGTTTAGAACATTTTGATTATGTTACACCGGAAGATTTGGATAAAATCGGCTTAAGTCGACCTGGTATTATCTAATAGATTTCTATCAATTTGAAACAAACAACTAATGGATTGTTTTTTTTTTTGTAGGTGCTAGACGATTACTTGAAGCAGTTAAAAAGAAACGTGCACAACAGAAGAAACGGAATTTGATCAATAAATTGATACCAGTCACGAATAAGACATCAACAACAAATCGAAAGAATGATGATTGTATTACTTTGAATGATTTTACGTCGTGTTTAATACAAGAAAACAATATAAATTTATCGATTAAATTGGGTGATGGATCTTTCGGAGTTGTACGGAAAGGTTTTCAATTTAATTTATACTAATTAATTATGTTTTACGAAGTATTTTATATATTTTAGGTGAATGGACAAGTCCTAGCGGTCGAATATTACCAGTTGCTGTAAAAGTTTTAAAAGCTGATGCTCTAAATCAACCAGGTATCTTTGAAGATTTCATTAAAGAAGTACAAGCAATGCATGTATTATGTCATCAGAATTTAATACGTTTATATGGTATTGTTTTATCACAACCAATGATGATGGTGACAGAATTAGCACCATTAGGTTCTTTATTGGATTATTTAAGGAAACAATGCCAACAAACACCTGTACCAATATTGTGTGAATACGCTACACAGGTGGCTAATGGTATGGCGTATTTGGAAAGTAAACGTTTCTTACATCGTGATCTAGCTTGTAGAAATGTTCTATTAGCTGCAGTTGATAAAGTAAAATTGTTATTCAATTAAAAATATTATTTTTTTTAAGTAGTTATGATTCGTTTAGGTGAAAATTGGTGATTTTGGTTTGATGCGTGCTCTGCCTCAAGAAGAAGACTGTTATGTAATGACTGAACATAAAAAGGTGCCTTTTCCATGGTGTGCCCCAGAATCATTACGTTCACGTCAATTTAGTCATGCATCAGATACATGGATGTTTGGTGTAACTGTATGGGAGATGTTTACATTCGGTGAAGATCCATGGATGGGTTTAAATGGTTCAGAAATTTTACGTAAAATTGATAAAGATGGTGAACGTTTACAACAACCGGAAGCATGTCCATCACATATCTACAGTATATTATTACAATGTTGGATGAAGAATCCACAAGAACGGCCAACATTTGCTGCACTAAAAGATTTCTTTCGTAAAAATACAATGCCAGTTATGAAAGCTTTATCATCTCAAGATGATGCAAGTAAATTGAAGATAAATGAAGGTGATCAGATTGCTATAATTGATGGTAGTGCTGAGTTGTATTGGTGGAAAGGACAGAATTTAAGAACATTCGATATTGGATTATTCCCTAGGTGATTATTCTATTAAACAAATTAAAAAGTATTTTTTTTTTCTAAATTATTGATCTTTAGATGTATAGTAGATCCGATGCGACCAAAACAACCAGAAGATATAAGTAAACCATTGCACAATTCTTTTATACATACCGGTCATGGTTCGGCTTTCGGTGAATCCTGGGGTAGTCCAGCTTATATTGATGATATGTATTTAAGGAATCCAATGGAACCACCGGATGTAATCGGCTTACAACGTGAAACGAAACCATCACCACAACTCTGTGATAGACGTAAATCTAATAAAGGTAAATTTTAATATAATTTTAATGATTTTACTAATTTTTATGTAATTCTAAATAATAGCAAATGGATTTAATAAGAAACCTAGTGATAAATTATTTAATTATCGTAAATTAACAAATGAACCTAGTATTAAAATAAAACCAAAACGTCCACCACAACCAAAAAATGATGATACATCACGTGAAGGTATTTTAATCGATCTATCATCACCAGAAACATCAATAAAATCAAATGAGATCCCATCAAGACCTGAATCTAGAAATGTTTCATTATTAGATGAACCTATTGATGTACCACAAGGTATTTACCACAAATTACCGAGTGTATTACAGTATTTATTCTCGGAGTTGGTTGTGACTTTGGTAACGTAGTATCGTAACTTGATTCATACGTGACATTTGCTAATGTATTTTTCAAATGACCGAATCAAGCTAGCATCCTACGTAAAGAAAATCATAGGCAACTGCGAGAATAAATACCGGTATTTTAATAATTGTATAATTTCATATATTTTGTTAGTTGTAGAAACTTTTGATTTACAATTAAATGGTCCTCCACCTTACCAACAACCACCGCCATATTATAACACATTATCGTTACAAAATGATATTAATGATGATCCATTTGATACATCGTCAGTTTTTAATGAACATACATCGAATTATGGATCAATATTGCAAACAGTTGCTAATGATCAATTGAATACGAATTTTTCTGCAATTAAATTAGATGATAGTTCACCCAAGAAAAGTATCGATAGTGAATTCTTAGCTGATCTAGAACAGTATGTTTTAAGTAAAAATAAAGATGATATTGCATCACAACCACAACAACAAGCATCAACGTCAACATCACCATTAAAGAATATAAATAAAACCAGCGATATACCGAAATTAACAAACGATATAAGTTACTCAAATTTAGGTGAGATCTATTCGAAAACGTTCGAGAACAGTCGTAATAATGAAACAACGAATATTGTTAATAAAATTTGGTATGAAACAAAAATTAAAGAGAATGGTAGTTTAACTAAACAAAATAATCAAAACTACTATAATTTCAATACATTTAATAATAAGGCAACAAATCATCATTATGATTCTGTTTATACTTCAATTAGTTCCAATTTAGACCAAATTTCAAATAATCTAAATGGTATTTATAGTAATAATCATCCAATTGTTGAAAATCTTTATAATAATACACAATATTCAACGCAAAATAGTTTAAGTTCGTATAATTCTTATAATACACAAACAGCTATATATGGTGGGTCCTCGTATAGTCGGCAATATAGTGAAGTAAATGATGAAACTGTCTATAGTGAAATTCCTGAAAATTTCTACAGTCAAGTACCTGATGACAATGACGATTTATTACGGCCACATAGACCAGCACCACCATCACCAATGGTACAAAGTATGCAACAAATACAACGGAAAATTCAACAAGGACAAGTATTTATAATTATAACAATTTCATTACAATCCTTTTAAAATTGATTAATTTATAGTTATTGAGTGCGGATGCTGAACGTTTAATGACACCGGAATACCGAAACAATAAAATCACACAAGTACGGGAATGTATTCCTGATATTGATCCGAATGAATGTTTAGAAGCATTACAATGTTGTAAATGGGACGTGGCGAATGCAGTCAAACACATCAAAATCGACAAATTATTAAAGTATTCATTAAATGATTCTAAATAATTTTTAATAAATGATTATTTAATTATAGATTGGGTGTGGCGAATCGTTCAAAATGTGAAGAAGCCCTACAAAGGACTAATTGGAATGTAGAATTAGCAGCTTCTGCTATTTTAGACACATAAAATACTCAAATTTTATTAATAATAATAGTAATAGTTTCAGTTATAATAATTATATTAGAATTGTGCCAAAGATAATAGCAAATTATCGAGATTCTTATCGCTTGTGATAACTGTTAGTTGATGACACTCAAGAAACGTTAAGTTTATTGTTGAATAAGTGAATAACGTGTTATAATAAGGCTGAATTTATTAGAAATATTTGTTAATAGTTTTGTGGGAAACCAATACTTTTTAGGTTTATCAAAATACCGTGTGTCACATAAGAGGGTTTTTATAGTAGGTCGAATTTTTTAGCGAGCGATTCAAAAAATATTTAAAGGATTTATAGGAGGAAATTAAAACCTCGTAGCTCATTTTTGTGAAAGACTTATGATGATTTAGCATGACTCGAAGATCCTCTCAACATTAATTTTTTTCATTTTTCTTAATTTTATTCTGGAATATTTGGGGATATTTCGCATTGTTTCTAGAATGAAAAAAAATCAATGTTGGTATGGTCTGTGAGTCATTCTTATTGTTTGTCATTTTTGAAAATTGTAATCTTGGCCAACTTTCAAATTAGCTACGAGGTTCTAATTTTGCTAAAATGTTCTCTGCCGACCCTTTACAAACCCTTGAAATATTTTCCGAATCGTCCGCCAATAGGATTTTATACGAACTTTTCGTCTTACGTGACTCACCCGGTGTACCTAAGTTTGTGGTAGTCGCACACGTAATCAAAACTTATCACTTATTTCCTTTAATTATAATGTAGGTTTAGTTCTATTTATTTCTAGATAATGGATGTTATTCCATGTAGAATCCTTCCTTTCATTTACAAGAAAATAGAAATATTTTTCCATTATTTGAGTTTTACTGGTTCTTTCGTTTTGTTAAATTTCTTATGAAACTTATTATAACGAGGATAATTGGAGGATTTTTGCCAGAATTTTTTAAAGGAAATTGAAACTTTTATGAATGAAAGATGAGTGTTTTCTGATATTTATTCAAATCATATCAGACGTCTTCTCCATACATTAATATTTTTTCAGATTGATTCATTTATTGAAAACTGAAATGAAATCAGATCTTTGCATTCTCCATTTACAATATGGAAAAACTGTTCTCTAATAAGAGAGCTGAAAATAAAAAATATTTACACATTTACAAATCTAATTTGGCAAAATTTTATTATCGTTATAACTATTTAAATGGTTAAAATTATAAACAATGTGTTTTAGAAAAGAAGAAGAGAAAAATCAGGAATCAAGATTCAACAAATTCACTTTTGATTCCTTTTTTTAATTTACTATAATTACAATAACTATCATCACAAGTCCTCTATGTACAGGTACAAAATTATTTACACAAATCAATAAAAATATCTAATTATACTACAATTATCCAACATTATTCACGTAGGCGATTGCTGCTGTTGTTGAAGTTTAGCTTTCAATTTCAATGCTTCCCTTTTCTGTTGACGTTTCTTTCTACATTCCGGGCAATACCAATGGCCCTTCGGTGGCACCATTATACCAACACATTCAAAATGGAACCATTCAATTTTACAATCAGGAGCATCACAACCTATCATCTCTGACACTTCATCATATGGACATTTACAATAACAATAGAGTGCATCTGGATTGACTTTTGGCGCAATCCGTGATTCACCACCACTAACTGAATCATTTGATTCCGGTTCACTTTCACCATCATCGATTTGATGATTTTTCGTTTGTTTTAAATGAACCGGTGGCATACGTTGTTGTTGTTGTTGTTGTTGTTGCTGCTGCTGTTGTTGTCCATAATGATATTGTTGATAGTATTGTTGTAATTGTGATTGTTTCGAATTGAATTTCATTTGATTTGCTGTTGATTTACTTATTGAAAATGGTTGAATACCTGATATTTGGCCACCTGTTTTTATTGTAATCGGTGGTACTACAAATTGTTGTTGTACGGGCATTTGTGAAGTTGGGTCAGTTTTACGCCATTTCGGCATTTCTTCTTCATCACTTGAATAACCATAGAATTTGTTCGGTACACGCCTTCGTTTCGATGCTCTCAGATTAGCATCATCATCAACACCACTACTACTACGTTGTTGATTTGTTAATAGATCATTATTTGCTTTCGTATACAATGATGATGATAATTTTGTTGATGGTGATGGAATTGGTGAATTTCGATTTAAACTCAATGTAATCGGTGCAATCATTTGAGATTGCTGTTGATAATATTGATGATAATAATTTGAATTTGTTGGAATGTTTATTGATTGAAATTCTCTATTATTATCCAATTTTTTCTTCTTCTTTTTCTTCTTAGATTTAGATTTCTTTTTAGATCGTTGTTCTTCATCTTGTTGTTGTTGATGCTGTTGTTCTTGTTGTTCAACTTCAATAGGTAGATTTGGCGTTGTTGAACGACTCGGTTGTTCCAATAATGAACCATTAGGTGTTGTTATTGATTCAATACCAGCTAATAATTGATTACGTTTCTCTTCTAAAATTTTCTTCGCTATTAAATGTGGCTGTTTATCATAAAATTCTTCATCAGTTTCACTCTCTGTTGTTTCTAAATCTGATTCATGTATAGGTATATCATTTAATAACAAATGATTGGTTACTGTTGTTGTTGTCGTCGTTATTATCGATGATGTTGTTACAGTAGTCGTCAATGTTGTTGTAGCATTTGTTGTTGTACTAATAATATCAATAATCTTCTCATTTTTATCATTATTACTATTATCTTTATTATTTGTACGTTGTCGACGCTTTTCGCGGCGTAATTGCTGCCGTTTACGCCCTTCTTCTGTCGAACTATCAGAATCTGAACTGTCTGATGTTGAACTTGAACTATCTGAACTAGAACTACATGAACAATTTGGCCCACATGAACAACTAGATGAATCACTATCACTACTTGAATTACTTGAGGAACTATTTGATATTTGTTTTTGTGGACTCTTTTTTTCCACAACATCGTCATTAACTGCATTTGTAATAATTGTAACCGTATTGGTTGCTGTTGTTGTTGTAGTTGTTGTAACAGTAGTAGAAGCAGTTTTCTCTATCTCAACATCAACATCAGCTGGAGTTGTATCTTTAATATCAGTTGTATTCTTACCGAAACAATAATCATGATCAACACTTTGTGATAAGTCTGGTTTAACTTCTGTAAAAGTAACATCAGGCTTATTCTCAGGATCTATACAATAATCATGATCTAAAAGAGCTATTTCAAGTGTTAACGGCTCTTGTTCTTGTTGTTTTTGCTGTTGTTCTTCATCTTGTTCATTTTGTTGTGTTGTTGTTGTCGTCGCTGCTGTTGTTTGATCATATTTTGATTCAACTTCTGTTAAAAGATGATCAAATTTCTCTTTATTTGCTTGATAATTTTTAAAATTATCCCAAATATTCTCAATAACAACATCCGTATTTAAATTATTTTCATCAATTGGTGATGGTTCTTCCAATATAGCTATCTCGTTATCATTATTACAATTTTCAAAAATTGATTCTTTATTATCATCAATATCATCTTTATTGTTATCAAGCGGATTTTCTTCTTTATTTTGATCATTTGTTAAATTCTCGTTCTTTTTCTCAGCTTCTACTTCCGAATCACTGCTATCACTTTCTGATAGATTCAATTCAGGTAAATCGTATACATCGATTTTTGGTTTTTGTACAGGTTTTTCTTCAATTTTCTCCTGTTGTTTTTCATCATTATCAAACAATTTATTTTCTTGTTTGTCATTAGTATTTACTTCAATTTCATGATTTTCTTTTATTGTTTCATTATTTTCTTTTTCTACTTCTATTTGTTGTTGTTGTATTTGTTGAATTTCTTCCGGTGGTGGTTCACGATGTCTTAATTCATGTTTTGCTAATAATTTCTTTGATATGAAACGTTCTTGACAATCATCAATTGTACAACAATGCGGCTTCTTATCATTATGTATACGTTTGTGTACTTTTAATGAGACAGCACGTGAAAATGTTAAATTACATTCATCACATAAGAAACTAGTTGGTGGTACACAAAAATGATAAACATGTGGCCATTTTTTCTGTAAACATTTTTTACATAAAACACTCTCTGTGCCATGTTTCCAAAATAAATGTCTCGTTATATCTGGTTTATTTCTATATGCTATACCACAACGATAACAAAAATGATGTAATTTATGTTTCCATACATGATTTGATAATTTATATTGATTATGACACATTTCTAAGCAAACATCACAGACATGATGACGTTTCCTTAAATGTACCATTAAACGAAATGCTGATGGTATATCATCGCTAACACACATACAACAACGGAATTGTACATCATAATCAATAATATAAGCACCAGGACATAAATGACATATTAATTCACTATAACTATAAAAATTCAATTTACACATAATACATAATAATAGATTTTTCGTATGTAATTTACGATTATGTAAATATAGTTCTTTATGTATTGTTGTTGAATATCTACATTGAAAACATTCAAATATATGTGAGAATGTGACACCTTCATCAGTACGTGTTGGATTTGATTCTAAATTAAAATAAACATTATCTAAATTATTTAAATTATGTTTAATACGTGTTATAAAACTTTCTGGTATTAATTCTTCAGCTGTTATACTACTAACAATAGCTGAATAACGATGTTGAGCAATTGCATGTAAACCTAAACGTTTACCATTTACAGATATTTTACGTGCATGATTACAATATATACATGTCGGTGCTGTTGCATTTAAACATTTCTGTATCAATAATCTTATATCGAATTTATCTAATGGTTGTTCTAACTGTAATTCAACAATTGGTACGTCAGGACCAGCTATTTTAATCTCTGTTGACTTATCATTTTCATCATCTTCATCTTCACCACCACCACTTTCCAATTCTTTCTCTTCTTGTTTTCCAACAATCTCCTCATCTTTCTCTGTTATTTCATTCTTATCATTTTCAACAAATTCATCATCTCGATATGATTCATCTTTAACAATATCTTCATTTCCATCATTATCATTGATTATTTGTTGATTTTCATCATTATCATCACTATCATCGTCACTATCATCATTTGTATGTTGTTCAATTTCAGGAAATGAACCAAGTTTTAATTTTAAAGATAATTTAGGAACTTTACGTGTTTCTATGTGTTCTTGAATCTCTTTCGACTCATCATCATCATCATCTTCATCTTCTTCATCATCACCATCTTCTTCTTCTTCATCATCATCATCTTCTTCTTCTTCAACATCATTATCTATAATTTCTTCATCTTCTTCTTCTACTGGTGCAGATTCTTCTTCGTGAGTTTTCTCAAGTTGATTTGTTTTCTTTAAAAAAATCGCTTCACCATTATCATCGAAACCTTTAAAATTTAATTCAGAATCACTTGAATATAAAATTTCTTTTTGATTCTTTAATGGTTCAAATTCATTATTTATCACATGATTATCATCAATTTTTAATTCGTTTATCTTCTCTTGATTATCACCAATTATAGAATCACCAGTAATATGTTGGTCGAAATGTATTGTAGGTTTAATTGTTGTTTTATTTGTTGTTAATTTATTTAACCTATTATTATTATTATTATTATTATTACGATTTGTTATTATTTCTGTACATGTATGATAGAAGAAATTTTCTTGTTCGTTAAATAATTTACCACAATTACAACAAACAATATAACATGGTTCACTATATGTGTTAAAAAATTCTTGTAAATTCTCTTTATAACCCGGTTCTACATTGTGTTTAATTTGTATATGTGTACATAAATCATCTAATACTGAAAACATACCTAAACAATATAAACATAAATAACGTCTATGTACTTCAATCATATGTAAATATAAATTCCAATTTTCATAATATGTACCGCATGCTGAACATAGAAATACTTTCCTAGTTAATTTGAAACTAGACGATGATGGTGATGAATTATCTTGTTGTTGTAATGACGATTCTTGTCTAATTAACTCATTATTACACTGCACTAAATGTTCATTTAATAAATTTAAAGATTGAAAACCACTCCTTGTACACTTTGAACATTTAAATTGTACAGATGGTTTTAAACCTAAATATTGTGTATATTCATTTAATTTTGGACTATTCTTCTTCTTTAAACGTTTATGTTTATGGGATTTATTTAAACTAATTTTCGTATTTGTTGATAATTCACCATCAGTCTTATCAAAAACACCAACAACACTATTTATATTATTCGATGATATTTCAACAGGTGTGATTGTGGTAGTATTTGTAATTGTTGGTGTTATCACAGTACCGGTTGCTGTTGTTAAAATATTTTGATGTTGTTGAGATAACTCGAATAATGATTCATTAAAATAAGGATTGTAATGTTGTTGTTGTTGATTTTCATGTGATGATTTTGTTGATTTTTTATTAATATTAGAACGTTTACGTTTCGTCTTTTGTTTTGGTATACTTTCATCAATTATTAATGCATCACTTTCCGAACTATTGTAATCATTACAATCATCTCCATCGATTTTATCACCATTGATTTTCGTTATTGTTAAATCACCACTGATTTTCGTTTCGATAATTGATGAGATTGTTGTATCTTTTGGGAAATTTGCCATTACAGGTGATAGTGTACCATTTTTGAGCTGATCAGTTGTCTCTGATAAAACACCATTCGAACCATCTTCCATGCCGAATTGTGTGCAAGGCAATTAACGTACCTGTGAACGAAATAAAAGAATTAATGAATTGAAGGCCACGAAAAACAGGTGTTGGCATGGATCCATCAACAGTACAATAGAACAAACACTAAACTTTAACAAGATTTAAGGAAAACTTTGAATACTTTGTTGATTTGGTTGTAATGAGTCGGTCCTTTCTCTTTTTATATTCTTACACATAAAAAAAACACGTTAATATATGAGCCGTTAAATTATTGAAATCAATCAATCATACACACGTCATAAAAATGAATAAAATCACAACCATATCAATCACTATAATTTTTCACCAATTTTTCAATACAACCAAATCATCGTAACAATATCAAAATTGTGTATAACCAAACAACTATAAGATTCCTATAAAGATTGTATCATATTGTGTAAGCTAAACGATAAATATTCATATACATTTATACAACAATAATTCGAACTTACCAAATATAATTAAACAATTGATCAGATTAATTAGTTATAATTATTGATAATGTAAAAGAACACATATTTATTTATATCAAATAACAAAAATAATTCACGTCTCCCCGCCTAAAAGGTTAATAAAATGGCGCCCCATTTCAGCGACAAGCATTTTATTTGCATTTTGTAAAACAGGAACACCAACACTGAAGCCCCAAATATCCCATTAACCTAACACGCTCATAAACCCAATTTAAATTAAATAATCATATATTCTATTTTAATTATCCTAATTATTGATAAATAATGGGGAGAATAATATTTTGATAAAAAATAGGTTATTTTAGTAGCATATATTTATTTTACAATTTTCAATTAAATTCAACTGTCAGTCATCCGAAACAGTACCAACCGTTGGTAACGAATAGAACTAGATTTATATTTTATATAATGACATTAATGACGTGTTGTCTAGAATGTGATATTGTTTTGGAAATTAATTAAAAATAAATCAGATAGATTTAATTAAAAAACTTTAAATTAACAACCAATAAAATTAAAAGTGATCTAAACTTAATTGTATGGAAAACTGGGGATATTTTTAGTGGATTTTTTAGTGACAATTCAACAAAAAGTCCCTAGAACAAATTATAATAACATGGATGATTATTTTGAATTATTTGAGAAAATTTTAAAAGTTGTTCTATTTTTATTTCATCTTTTTTATTGATTATTTTAAAAAGATTTTTTTAGAATGAACGTTCAAATGAAGATTTACATAAAAATCTGGCTTTGGTTGAAAAGTCCATTCAAGAAGAAGTCGAATTATTACGGAAATCTGTGGAGAACTATCAAACACATATAAGAAATTTAGTAAATAATGATGAATTTGGACTTACAGAAAGTTATCTCAAACTCAAAGGTTTTTCAAATACTCAATTATTAATTTTTAAATGATTGAAGCTATGCAATCAATTATACACAGTACCGATGCTGATATCCGATTGTGCTGAGGATTATACATATTTGCGCCCCTTTCTAATTAATAATTTTATTATTAATTCATATTTTCCCATGTATTTGGTCATCTTTTTTGCCCTCTTAGTTTATGGCGCCCCTTTACATTGATGCCTTTGTGCGGTGTGCAAAAAAATTAGCTAGAAAAAGCAGATAAATGGATTGATTACACCGAATTTGATTGATAACATAATATAATGATAAGTTAGGCTAATGTTAACAGTTTATATAACGAATACCAATTACCATCTAATATCACTACTTATTATTACCATAATTCCACAGAGAATCACAAGCTGCTTCAATATAGAAACAAAGAATTGGAGAGCAAAATTGATGCAATTTCTACAAATTCAACTATCGATATAGAAAATATGAAACAACAATATGATAATCAATTGAGCATATTGAGAAATGAATATAAAGAGAAAATCGATAATTTGGAACAACGTAATCAAGAACTTTTAACTGAATTACATATGATTCAAGCAACATCAGCTGTTGAATTAGATGAAACAGAAAAGAATTTGAAACAACAATTAAATGAGATCAATCTACGTTTACGTGACGAATTGAAATCTTCACAAACATTACGTAACGATCTACGTTTATTGAAGGAAGAATACGAACAGTACAAAAACTGGAATAATAAGGTTTCCATTTTCGATAATTCATTATTATTTTATTTATTGAAAATTTTTAAATTATATAGAAAATAATGGATTTGAGGCGACAACTTGAATATACAAAAGAACAAAATAAATTACTTCAAATCAAGAGTGATCTACAGAATCAATTAATCGATATGGACTCTAAAAAAGACGAAAATTTTCAACGAGAAGATAGTAGCGATTTCGTTGTTGATCCACAATTAAATAAACCATCATCTTTATATCTAGACTCTAAAAAAACACCGAAAACAACCTCTGGCACCACAAAAACATCATCGTTTCTAATTGATGGTAGTGAAGCGATGCCTGATCAAGAAATAGAGACAAAACAGCGAGAGATTTCTAATGAAAACCATAAGGAAATCAATCAAAATGCTCGACGAGAAGACAGTGGTGATTTTGTTGCGAAACCACAATTTAAAATACCAACACCTTTGTATCGAGGCTCGAAAAAATCATGGAAACCTAGTAGCACTAATAGAACAACACCGGTCCTAATCGAATGTAGTGAAGCGAAATCTGATCAAGTCAAGAAATCAGGTAAGAAGCGAAAGTTGTTCAATCGTGATGATTTTTCTCATTTGGAAATGGAGTAAGGAGAACGAATAAAAGGTATTTTTTGAAAATTTTATTGTTATATAAGTGGAATAAATGTGGATTAACAGTCTTATAAGGATGATATTGTTATACTAAACTATAAATGATTGTTTTGTGTTATTGATTAACTACAAATATATTTATTTAAATTATTCCAACTGTAAGAGTAATCTATTTTCAAATGACCGTAATTACTCAATCCGAAATTTCTCGGTTTTCGGCGACTCTTCCTCAAATCATCATACAATGGTAGTGTTGCATCCTTATCGAAATCCTCTAATTTACTGTAGATTTCGTGTTTTGGATCGTGTTGATAAGAACTGTAAATTCAACAATTATCAAAATTATACAACGTCCCCAAATACAAAACTTACCCATAATCGTCACCGTATGAAAAACTCAAACTACGATCACGTGATGAATTGTGATTATGGTAATCAATCGGTCTTCTCCAATTATATGAATTGTTTACAATAAAATCTCTTCGATAGGGATTCTCATCAAGGTCTGTAATAAATTGGAATTGTTTACTATAGAGATGATTCATTTTGGTGTTTTAATTGCAAGGATTTCCTTTTGTAGATTTTGATATTATGCAATAATTTTATTAGTAGAAAACCTACATTATTTTTTATTTGAAAAGATAACCATTTTTAGAAAGTGTATAAGGCCTATCAATATCATTAATTGTGATACAGTACGTCCAACCTGGGAGTATACAATTTGGGTAAATAATAAAACGATTCCAACAATATTTTGAAGATTTCTAGTGTAGTTCCTAGGGAAAAATTAAAACTTTGTAGCTCATTTAGAAGTCGGTCAAAAATGCTCGTTTGTAAGGATATCGCAATTTTTAACAACTATGGGTACTGACAATGAGTACAAATATAAAATGACTCGAGGACTCTTCCAACATTGTTTTTTTTTCGTCATTGTAAATATTCTGGTACAAATGAAAATTTTGCCTTTTTTTCTAGAATGCAATAAAGAAAAACCCAAAAAAAATCAATGTTGAGAGGGTCTTCGAATCATTCTTAGTCGTTTTATGTGCTTTTCACCGACTTCTAAATGACTTACGAGGTTCTAAATTTGTAAAAATGTCCTCTAAGGACTATCCTACAAACCCTTGATTCCAAATTGCTTTTTTATTTTAATAGAAACTACAAATTCTATACTCCCTTAGCCCACCCTGGTGGAAAAAAATACCAGAAATCCTAATTTATTTCCATTTTCTCACTTTTTCCGAATTTTTAAGAGAAAATAAGATTTTTTAGAGAAAATAGGAAGTCTTCAGAATTTTTCAGAGAAAATAAGACTTTTTAAGTGTTTATTCCAAATTATTCCCATATTCTGCCTTTTTCTACTCTATTCCGAGTTGTTCAGAGAAGATCAGATTTTTTCAGGGAAAATAAGACTTTTTTAGTGTTTATTCCAAATTATTCCGAGTTTTCATTTCCACCAGGCCACTTAACTACGGGTAGTTTTTATCACAACTCCTATTAGTTGGTGGGCGATTCGAATAATATTTCAATGATTTGTAGGGTAGACCCTTTAGAGCATCTTATTAAAACTAGAAACTTGTAGCTCATTTGAAAATCGTTAAAAAACGTTTGTTTATGGCAATGTTGCAGTTTTCAAAAATGGACCAAGCACTCAATTTTAAGACTAACTCGAAGACCCTCTCAACGTTAATTTATTTCGTTTTTCTTCATTGCATTCGAGAAAAAAAGCGAAACATTTTCATCTGCTCCAGAATACAGGGGAAAGTCGAAAAAAATCAATGTTGGGAGGATCCTCAAATAATTCACGTAATTTTGCGTGCTTAGCTCAATTTTTGAAAATCGTAACCTTCTCAAAAACGAGCGCTTTTTGACCAACTTCCACATAAACTGTGAGGTTCTAATTTTCCTATGATGTTCTCAAAACACCCTCCTATAAATCCCTAATAGGAGTTGTCATAAGAATTGGCCATAGTTAAGTGGCACACATGGTACATACAACTTTTCTAAATTTGGTCCGAAAGAAACAAATATTTATTAAAGAGAAAGTGTCAGATTTATCACATTTACTACATGTGTATTAGAATCATTCATGGGCATGAATTTTCACTTTTTTGTCGTTATCATTTAATTTAAACAAATTAGTAGAAAAAAACATTGTTTAATTGTTGTAATAACAATAGACTTTACAATATTTTCTTGTTTAGATAATAATCAGTAAGGTATGAAGAAATAGAAGATTTACTTAATGTCCTATTTTTTCTCTTCGTTCTTTTGATGAGTGAAATTTTTGTTGTTTATATGCTTGTCGGTATTCATGACATGATCTTAACTCCATTCCGGTTGTTTTGTGTGTTTGTTTCTTTATAAACAATAATAAAAATAAATAATACGCGATTCTAATAACTAACTAACAATTAATTATTATTACATACATTGTTATTCGTTATTTTTTCGGTTTATTATTAATACAAACACGTTTCATACGCACGTCTTCTTGATACAATAAGAGAGAATATTCCGTCAACTGATCGTATGTGTTGATAGATTATTGTTGTTTAATAGGAAGAAAAGTTGTAGGGAAAGTAATTTTTTAATTACATGATTTGAAACAGGAAAATATTGATTTGATTTAGACTTGTTCTCCTGCGTATATGCAATAAATAGAAGAAGTAAAAAACATATAATTTTTATGTTTAATTCTTCTACTTCTTGTTTGTTGTTAATGTTGTTGTGTTGGCTAATATGGGTGTTTATCGGAAAGCGGGGCTGGTTTGAAAAAGTTTTCTATTTCAAGAAATTACTGGTTGTAATTGTTAATTAAATGTTATAACATAAAAGGAAACTAAATTGTTAACATATACTGTATACTATCTGATTAGAATCGATAAATAACCATTTGTTGTGTTTTTTCTACCAAAAAAATAGAGTAAAAGCTATAGTTGCAAGCTTTTTCAATGTTGATATGTCCATATTAGACCCACAGTTCGGTAAACTTTACAATTCTTTTGAAGTTCGTTTTAAATTCATATAGAAATCTCTAGAAACACTGTTGATTTAGATAAGCTGAACAGCTTTAGCTTTTAGGGAATTCAGGTGGAAATTACCTGATTTTTCCGCAATACTTAATCAATCGCAATTAATCAGTTTTCCCTTTTGATTAACTTACAATTAGAACTGGGTGTTTGTCACGGTGTTAGTTAATAAGATAGAATAATACCTGCAGTTATTACGTGACGTTAAGTGTCAAGCAAAAATAAATTTGCCAAGAAGTCTCTTTAACTTTTTATCAAAACCACAAGGCATTTTCTTTAACAGTAAATTCCAAATACCGCAATTTATTAAAAATTATAGTATTCCATAACAAATCATTATCTTTAGGGTTTTAACTAACCAAAAAACTGTTGTTTTTACGTAGAGTACCTAATCATTGTTTTTCTAACAATATAGATGGGGATAAAGATGAGGATTTATTGTAGAATTGGTTAATTTTTCAGTACAATCGCAGTAGAGATGGCGATAAAGATTTACGATAGACTTTCAAACTAGTTTGATTTATGCAAAATTAATTAAAAAAAAAATCTCCAAAGGCAGCAAGTACCTTATATAGCGAATTTTTTTATGTATCTACATACTGAAATATTAATTGCAAAACATTCTTTTGATACTGACAATTAATATATTTTAATAACATTGAATCAACTAATAAATTCATTTCCCGATGTTATTTTAATATTTATGATTTTTATTGAAAAATACTTTTAATCCACAAACAATAAGAAACACTAAAAAAAAAATAATAATGAAGTTTGTTGTTTGTCTAATACGTCTAATCAAGGCCTGCTTGATTTTTTCAAGCGAAATTCTCTAGCAGGCCTTGCGTCTAATATTAACTGTCAAAATTAGTTGCCCCCCCGCGATATTCAATTTTTTTTCTAATATCAATAGTCAGAGAACATATAGCCACCTGAGATAATCGATTTTACTGCTTATACTCAAAAAAGAGATTTTTGCATTTTTCTTGCGAACCAACGAACCGATTTTGATGATTTTTTTTCTGGGTCATAGAGAATGGTCGGCTCTACTGTTATTTTAATTTTCATCAAAATCTAAGCAAACGTAATATTGAAAATGATTTTTTTTAACATTTCTTCAGCTCTTATTCCAAAAGTGTTGGCCCTACCAGTCTGGCCAACGAACTCATCCAAGCTATCACAAAGACCGATTTTTGTACCAAGTTTCATTCAGATTGGACTATTTTTACGGCAGTTATCGTGGGTATACATATATATATATATAAATATATATATATATAAATATATATATATATATAAATATATATATATATATATAAATATATATATATATATATATAAATATATATATATATATATATATATAAAAATTTTAACGAACGGTGGATATGGGTTCCTTAGGTCCCAAAACGAACTTCTGTGCAAAATTTTTTCGGAAATTCAAAAGTGAGGATCTCGTCATTAGCTAATTTTTTTTAAAAAAATTCGCTAATAGTACAAATTAGATGCGAAAGTTGTAAAATTAACGGAATCGCCATCAGCTATTGGAAGTGAATGGAACGATAGATTTTTCGAATCGTTGCCACTGTTCTAATTTCATCCCATTAAAAAAAATGTTTCTACTTTATATAATATTCTAGAAATATTTCAGAAATATTCTACTGGTAAATATTTCAAGTAATCTTATCGAATCTGTTCTATTAATATTTTATGTAAACGAAAATTTTTCTTTAAGACTATAACAATCAGTGGAAGTATTTAAATTATGTTTGTATTGTTTTATTTTTATAGTATGTATTTATGTATGTAGATATTTCGATCAGATGATTAAGTAATTGTTTTGTGAAATTCATTATAAAAATGTCAGGTTGAGCGAACTTTAAACAGAAATTTTCTATACCATCTTCATCATAATTAATCCCAACTAATTTTCATCACGCAAATTGCATTATTTTAATGTAAATTTGAAGGATTTTTGTTAATGTAATACAAGGCCAATTGTCGATTCTAATCGCTTATTATCATCAAACAGAAGGGGACAATTTTCTCCCTAATTATCTTAGAATTAAGACAACTATTCAACTGTTTTAGTTTCCGGTGATTAAAGAAAAATAAAAGTCATACCTTTAAATATTTCACGATCATAATATCCTGCTGAACCATAATTATAATTATTGTTACTATTATGATTACGGTGATATTCACGAATTTCATCAATAGCGACATAATTGGCTTGTTCTTTAATTTTTTGATCACCTGGTACATAATAGAATGATGCTGAATTTGCTTCGGGTGTTGTTAATTCAATTGAACTCGGATCGGAATTTAAATCCATCGAGTCTAGATGCTCTTTAATATAAGCATAATTTTCTAAATCCCATGGATCAATATAACTTTTGGTTCTGGTTGGCGATGGTAGAATCTCATGATCTTCATCATCAACATCATCGTCTTCATCACTACCGAAATCGATCGAATTCCAATACAAATCATCAATTGGCATTTTTATTTTGGTTACTTTTTTTTATTGAAATTTAGGATTATTTTCAAAAGAAATTTGACTCAATTACTGAGTCGATGCACAGGTGAATTTTCAGGTTTCCGTCCCCTTAACTGTACAATTGTCGTTATGTAAGAACGGTTGAAGATGCGTGTTGTGAATGATTAAATCACCAACGAGGACACTACTGTTTGAAGAAATAATTGTAAAATTATCGAGAAAATCAATTAAAGTAGTTCATGGTAATTGATACGTTACAGGCAGGTGAAAATAATGAATAATCTTAAGAAATCTTACCGGTAATATTATCCGTAAAAGAATTGGCACTAATTATTACACCGATTATAATCTCACTTTCTGTTATCTTATTAGTTGATATGTTAATATTTGTTTATTTTAATATAACAGGATCAACACGAGAAGAAATTTGTAAAATTGCAATTGAAATTGAAAGTTTGAGGAACCCTTCACTTTCTGTTTGCTGATTTTTTTTTTTTTAATTTAGAAATAATACGTTCTATTTACATTTTATTTTTTAGAGAATTTTCTTCTACAGTTGACGGAGTACAACTGAACATTAAACATAAACTAACTCTTGTATTAAATGTTTAGAGAAAGCTTTAGTCGATTTACAGGATATCCCACTCAATATAGCTTGTATGCGTTTCGTATACGAAATTGTTGATAATAATAATTAAACGTACATAATTACATCTTTTTGTTCATATGGGAAATTTACTAATATTTCATTATTATTACTATTATTTAATGTATATTTAAATTGATTTTGTGAAGGTCCGACAACGCGAAATTTCATTAGAATTGTGAAGGTTATCAGCATAGAATCTGCCTAAAAAATCCACCAATTGGTATACCTGGTTGAAAATTTAAATGTGAAGAATCTTATAAAACTCCAATTAAGGGCTCGATTTTTCAAAATTGTATTTTTCTGGATACATTCGCCCTTCGCCTATGAATACGCTTTCGTTGTAGGTACGATCGTACGATTTTTTATCTTTAAAATTTTAGACAGGGTGAGGTTAGAAAATTTTTGACATGCTCCGAAATTTTCCTCTGCACTTTATAATTTAGTAAGATGTTTACAAAATTAATAATTTCGTCTGATGAACCGTGAAATGCCCAATTCAACGCTGATCACGGCGTTTGAATATCTCAGAAAACCATCGAGAAATCGATGATTAAAAATTGACACTTATTTGGATACCGAATCGAATTTTTGACTCCTGCGGGCTCTTAATTGGCGAGCGATTCGAAAAATATTTCAATGATTTATAGGGCGAAGTGTCTGAGGATCATTTTAGCAAAATTAGAATCTCGTAGCGCATTTGGAAGTTGCTCAATCATTTTGGACAATGTTACAACTTTCAAAAACGAGTAAAGCACACAAAACCACTAAGAATGACTAGGTATAACATAGATTTTTTTAATTTTGACGCTTAATTAAGGCTTTCTAAAGCGCAGTTGTTGGTAATGTTCATAAAAATAAGAGACATTTAAATAATAATAATGAAAATCTAGGATCTGGAAAGATTACACGTAGTTTTCCTTTGCAACATAAAATAAATCGCCACAATTATAGGAAGTTTAACAAATTTTTCTATAATTATGAATAATTTTTCTATAATTAAGTGATTTATTTTTGAATGTAATTTGTTGGAATTATCGTTGCAATTATCGTGTTCTTGATGATAATAATAAGAAAGTTTATAAGCAATTTAGCCTTGATTTATTAACATGGAAAATTAGGAACTTTCTCCTAAATTGTTGTTGAAATATGAAATTTCAATGTCATGGTTATTTACTCGATTCTTCTTCTTCTTCTATATTAAAACAACAATAAAACACAACAGTTTTATTACAAGTTACAATCTGAAATCGATTTTGCACACAACAACTGATTTGATTTTCCTTTATTGTCATCAAAATTGTTTTGCAATCATAAATTTTGTAAACTTTCATTACTTAATTCATCGCTGTTTTGTTCGTTTCGATTTGAAAATTTCAATCATCATCCAAATCAACGACGCCTAAGATTTCATTAGAAAACGTCTGAAAATTGATAAGCGATGGTAATGGAATCTCGTCTTGATCTAACCCATAATTTCTCAAAACAGTACTTTCATTATGTCTTGATAGTGTATATAAACAACTCATTAAATTTTCTCTACTAAAACTTTCCCCTAAATAATTCAAAAAAATTAATTACAATTCCGAATGATTATTATTAAATTTACCTAATGTTGTTAAAGCTACAACAAATTTCTCTTTTATTATAACACCAATATCAGCAACATCCTCATCTTCATCTGCTACAATTTCGAAAGATTTCCGCAGATTATCGTAATTATAACCGTACGGTGGTCTGTGATTAATGAATAATTTTACAAATTCATTAAAACATACTTGTTCGTTTATTTGGCCAGTTTCATGA
Source organism: Mylabris sibirica (assembly GCA_039776855.1). Classification (NCBI taxonomy): domain Eukaryota; kingdom Metazoa; phylum Arthropoda; class Insecta; order Coleoptera; family Meloidae; genus Mylabris; species Mylabris sibirica. Next base: position 12,497,978 of record CM077843.1, on the reverse strand, counting down.
AAATTTCTATAACGGATATCTGTCAATAAATTCTCAATCTATTAAACAAATTATTATAAAACGTTTGCTATAATTTTCCGATGAATTTTTATACTTCAAATTCTGTAGGATAATAGCCACAAGCACGTACCAGATCTGGTAATTCAACAATGTTGATATAATCAGAAATATGTCTGGGTAGATGATTTTCTTTGCTCTGTTGTAAAATCTGGATGTAATAAAAGAGATCTTGCATTTCTTGGAAAAAACCATTTCTACCACCCTCTAATAGACAATAATATGGTTGTAATCCGTCACCACCTAATTGATGTAAAATTTCAACAGATCTACATTTTTTTAATATATTTTAATGATAAAATTCACAATTAGTAGATAACTCTACATTACTCTGTCTTAATTTGCAACATTTTTACTGTTGGATCATTTCTACCAATTATAAAAACAAAACGACCATCATTCGATACACGAAAATCTGTAATCTGTTTATTAATTTTTTTATTAATGTCAATTAAAAATTGATGTAATAAATTTTGACCTCATCTGGGTGTCCAAGATTGGCGGTAAATTTATAAGGATTCCCATCTATGGGACATTTCTGTATTCCAATATAATTACGATTCATAAATATCAAATATTTCAAATCACTTTTCACCAAATACTGAAACGTTATTTATATTTTTTTATGTGTGGAAAATCAGGCCCGTATCATGCTTTTTGCGCTTGGTGCAACGGTAAAATTGTGCGCCCTCTTTCAGTTTTTCAAAAAAAAGGCCAACACATTAAAAATAAACATTTAAATTCTAATTAAAAAATTGACAAGCTGTACAATTAAAGGCGGGACTGTCTCTTTTTCGATTCTATGTCCGAAAAATGCCAACCTAGTCAATTTCTCGCTTATTTTCTGAAACGGCATTAGAAATTAGAAAAGACATTTCAACGAGCATCTAAGTTGTTTCTGTTTTGTATCCAGTACCTTGCGAACTAAGTCCCATGTTAATCCAGATTTTTCATCACATTTTTCCGGCCACATTAGCATCTTTTAATTAATTTTAACGGGTGAAAATTTTTAAAAATGGGATTTCTAGAAGATATGCTAAATTTTCAATTTTCAAATAAACACAAACTTTCAGTGAAAATTTTAGATTTTTATTAATTCTCCGGAAAACTAACAGCCTATCGGAAAATTTATTGAAGATTTGGAAAGCGCTTTCAATTTTTGTATGACTCACAAATTAATCAAAATTTCCCAAAATAGACACTTTTCTATAATGCGTCTTGAAATGCTCTTTCCAATGCTGTATCATACGTTTTAATATCTCTAAAAACAAATGCGAATTGGACTATTAAATTTGGTGTTTTTTGGACACTGAATCGAAAAAAATGTAGTCTTAACCCTATATGGATGCATTTCTTACAGAATGCATCTCAACTATTTTAATTTTTTTATCATTTATCGTTGCCAAATTCGGCGCCCCCTTGAAGCACTACAGGTCTGTAGAAAATCAAGAGAGAAATACCTCAATTTTCGTAACTGGTTGGTTTTTAAAATATCCATAAGCCGGGCCTAAATTCACAGATATACACATTGAATTCGACGAATTGATCACTTTATATTTATGCTGTAATGAAAGCAGATAATTTGTCACTTTATTGGGAATTTTTGGAAACCGACCTGGTTATCGCAGACTAGAAAATATGGGGCACCTAGACGATGTTGGATAAAATACAAGGGAATGTCTCTTTGTTCAATTCGATACCTATTTCGTATCTTTAATTCATCAAATTTTGAACTACAAATCAATAAAGTAAAATTTTATGTTTCCTAAATAGAGGGTTTTTCACGTCAGACGTTAAGTTCTTATGGTAACTCCCTTTATTTGGCGAACGATTGGAAAAATATTTTAAGGATCTCCTGGAGATCATTTTAGCAAAATTAGAACATTGTAGCTTATTTAGAAGTTGGTCAAAAACGCTCGTTTTGGAGAAAGTTACGATTTTCAAGAAAAAAACAGCTAAGCACGCAATAAAACGACCAAGAATGACTCGAAGAAGACTTTCCCAACATCGATTGTTTTTGTTTTTCTCCATTTTATTCTAGAAAAAATATGAAACATTTCCACTTGTTCCAGAATGAAATAGAGAAGAACAAAAACAAATCAATGTTAGAAGGATCTTCGAGTCAATTTTAGTAATCTTAGGTGTTTGAGTGTGCTTTTTTGAAAATCGCGACATCGTCAGAATCGAGCGTTCTTTAGCCAACTTCCAAATGAGCTACAAGATTCTAATTTTGCTAAAATCATCTCAAGGGACCCTCCTATAAATCCTTGATATCGTTTACATATACATATATCACTCGCCAAATAATGCGAATTGCCTTAAGAACTTTTCGTTCGACGTATATAACCCTTGTAAAAAATTGATACCTAATTTCAAAATCATCATATTCAATTAGATAACGATCAAGACCGATTGTATATAGATTGAAAGATTCTTCATTTGTGAATAAAATATGATTGATGTCTTTATAATGTGATCGAACTTTTCCACAATAATGCCAATTTTCTGCCTGATACATCATACCGTAAACTGTCATAAAATCATCCTGAAAATTTTAATTAAAAAATTTCTAAAAACATAAAAAAGAAGTGAATTTACATAATAAGCTAATTGGTGATCATTAAATGAGAACGTAATTTTACGAATTTCTCTCGATGTAAATTGGAATGGTTTGTCGTGAATTAGTGAAAGATCGATTGGTTGTAGAAACCACAATTCACCATTACTTCTACCACAAGCTAAATGTACAGCTAAACGATTTTTTATTTATTAATTATTGATAATCATTTCATAATAATTTCGATAGTATTAACTTACAATTCGGTGAATATTTCAATGTTGTTACAGTTATAATTTCATTACAATTCTGATCGTTTGCAATAAATTGATGTGTGGCCATTTTTTCATACGTTTCATAATTATAGAGCGCTATTTGTCCGTTTGAAAATCCAACAACCAAAAAGGGTCTGTATTTTTGATCAAAATTAATTAAAACGAATATCAGTGCAACTCCCGACTAGTCATCACTCTAAATAATCTTTAGAGATGATTGGAATTTATGTTGGATACCTTTCACTATGTACATCAAGTGCAGCTACCGGTGCATCGTAAGTTTCACTTAATTCTGTACAAATATTTTCAAAAAATTTCACGTGAAAAATACCAGTTGTAGTTGCTAGAATATAACAAGTAAAATGTATTTTTTTCTGTTGATATTAATTTTTGTATGATAAAATTTTACCAAAAATAAAATCGACACCAAGAATTGAAGTTTCTTTGAAATCGTTTTTCAGTGATGAATTTTGATCATGTGGCAATGCTTTAAAACTAATTGATTTAATGGGAAAGGTGGAATTTTTGAAGCAGTGCAATAATTTTAATGATTTATCAAAAAATTTGATATGGCCGATAGAATCACCAATTACAATCATTCTAAAATAGCAAAATATCAGCTTCCATTACAGATTTATTAAAAGGGGAGAAGAGAAGATGGACAAAGAAAGAAAGAAAAAAGTAAGAAAGACAGAAGAGGAATAAAGAAAAAGAGAAAAGAAATAAGAACCGGAGAGAAAGAAAAGAAGAAAGAATGAGAGGATGAATGAAAGACAGAAGAGATATATAGAAGGAAAGGAATAAAGGGTGAAAGAAAGACATAAGCAGGGAAAAAAATGAAAGGCGGTAGAAAAAAAAATGGTAGGGAAGAAGCATAGAAAAATAAAAAAGAAAGACAGGTAAAAAAACAAGAAAAGTAAGAAAGAAAAAATAAAAATGGTATGGAAGGCTGAAAGAAAGAAAGGCAGAAGAGGGACGTAAAATGACCGGAAAAAAGGAAAGGTAGGTGAGAGGGATAGAAATATAGCAAATAAAGATAAACAGAGAGAAAGAAAAAGAATGAAGGAAATTTAAAAGAAGTATGAAAGGGGGTAAAGAAACAAAGGAGAGAAAGACAGAAGAGAGAAATAGAATGGCAAAATGAAAAAAGAGGAAAATTAAAAAGGCATGAAAGGGTATAGAGAGAAGCAAGGACAAAAGAACAAAAGAGAAATGTAGAAAGACCGGAAAGAAAGAAAATAGATGGACAGGTGAAAAGAAGAATGATGGTAGAGAGAGAAAGCTAATTATTACTACAAGGTATGTTATTGATAATTGATAATAATTGAAAATGGGGTGTTGCAGTCCTACAGTGCTTATCCATGAGCCACTTCTGGTGAATGTCTTCACTTAAATTTCCGAAGGTACCGAAATTAGAGAAGTTTTACTGTATTGAATAACGAGTAGGGAAATGAACACTACCCGAAAAGTATATTATAAAATACATTGCCTCTTTAAGAATATTCCATTTTCCCTAGTCGTCACACAATGTACTCTTTTTGAGGTCAGAAACATACTCTCCGATTGTTGTCAAACAGGTAACAGGAACATCAGATATTTTAACAGTACTTATAAGAATCTTGCCATTATCATCAATTAAATTTAATTCTTCTGGATCATAATAAAATCTACCAAATGTTAAAAGATACCCTGTAGTTTTTGCAATAAAACATTCATTACAATTCTCAACAAAAGTACCATCTGTATTTAATCCAAATTCACTAAAATTTTGATTCTTCTCCACTATCGGATGGATTAATACTGATTTTAATGCATCCTTTAAAACTATTGTTTTGAGTAGATTATAAATAAATACAAAGGAATTTTACCCAATATAGAAAGACTGTACATTTTTCGAAAACAATCATTAAATGATTTTCATGATTCGGATGGAATTCAATTGATCGAATAATTCCAGTTTCAGTGTCAATTGAATATGTGGCATTTGAATTTTCACACCCATACGTCCATAACCAGATATTTATAAACGTTGTCTTGTTAATATTATGAACTACTACAAGAAATTTAGCACTAGGACTTATTCCTATTCGGATAGAACTCGAATTATCCGGTGCGAAATTGGAGATTTTTGCTACCAAACTTCTAAAATAGACATAAATTATTAAGTAACTAAAAGACTGTATTTAGGATGTGAAAATACTTATCAGTAGTGTCCCAAAAATTGATAACATTACCAATTCCGGATTCAGCTGTTGCCAACCATCTACCACTTGCATCTGTTGTTGTGCTAACAATACTCTGTAGCTAATATTACAATAAGAATTTTTATTTTTTTTTGTTTAAATTTTGAGTTGTTTTCATTCTTACATGTTCATTTAAAAAAGACATACGTTTTGTATGTAAATCAAAGAATACTCCTGTATTGTTGGCAACATAGAAGATCTGATTGGTGTTTGTTTCGAAATTGATAACAGGCACTGATGAATTGAAGCCGAAAATCCACTCGATCTCCTTCAAAAATTGTTAGATACTTATCAATTGATAGTGCTTGGAATAAAATTCAAGAATTACAAAAGGATTCAAAGATGCAGAATTTTGAGGACCTAATGTATCATAACTGTGGGCAGGTGTCAAACATGGGGGTACTTTAAAAGAAATTCTAGAACTTGTAACACTCATTTTTTAAATTGTCAAGCTCGGATTATTTTTGAAAATTACCAAGCAACTTTAATTAGAGCTGCGGCTGAAAATTATCACAATCCACCCCTGTAAAAACCGTTGAATGAACAGTAACAACAATAATCATAATAATAATAATAAGCCTGGTAGGTGATTTATAATATAGAAAAATTTGCTCGGGATATCCTGCCATCTATTTGTTAAGAGGCATAATTGTAACTCCGTCTTTTTTTTAAGAAAAACGATTTTTTTTTCTATTTTAGGCTAATGGTTTTACTATCGGCTGTAATTTATGTTTTAGTATATCTACTAGCCTCGAAATTGTACTATTTTGTTTTTAGATTTTCTTCCATATGCATATCGAAAAACCTGGGATATTTTCAACAGGGTGTTTACTAGGCTGTAATTTTGAGTGAATTGACGCTTATGATTTGTTTTGTTTTTTTGAAACAAAATATTGCGCTCTCTTAGGCAATAAATGTACTACATAATGATGGTTCTTATCTAAAACTGTAGACCCATCGCTAGGAGTACTCCGATAGTATCGTCATCTGGCGGTTGGAATACTCAAAACGCTGCGTTGATGTCCGTGGAATGTTTCGATTACACAAAAAACATGGGTCTGAAATCTCTACCTTATTATTCACTATTGAATTTTGTCCTCTCTTAGGCAATAAAGGTACTTAATGATGGTTCTAGTCTGAAACTGTATTCCTATCGCTGAGTACTTCGATAGTATCGCCATCTGGTGGTTGGAATACTCACAACGCTGGGTGTACTTCGACAGTGGCACTGCCCTGGTGTCCGGAGTACTATCTCGATTACACAAAAAGCATGGGCCTGAAATCTCTATCTTATTAGTCACTCAACGATAAAACCTTGTTTAGAATTCACAATTAAAAAATTTATTTTAAAAAATATGCATTTACAATATAGATATTTTTCTCAGTGATCAACAGAGCGATCAAAATTCATAATTGAGATGTGGTTGTGATTCTTCGCACAATTTCTTATGATTTATCAGAATCGTACTGAAGATCTCCTCGAAATGATACCGTAATTCTTGATTTTCTTTAATGAGACTATCAGCATCTGAACTAACATAAACACCAGACATTGTATTGATCACTTTAACCGAGCTATTGTCATTTTTCGATTTGGTAAATAAAAGTTGATATTGTTGCATCTCATTATCATCAATATTTTTCTCTAATTGATTGATTTCTGTTTGGAAATTACTCATCCAATACAATTTCAATTGCACATCTTTCAATGCGGTAAATGTAGCCCTAAAAATAAAATTATTTTAACAATAAACAACAATAGAGATATGAATTTACTTTAAATAATTATCGAGATTTGTATTCTTGAATAATTCATCTTTAATCTTCAAAGCATCACTAACAATATTGATCATATTTGTTGGTTTTATTGCATTTTTATTATCATCACCCGGACCTTTTTCTATCAAAACAACAGCCTCATCAATCCTACAATTTGTTTTACAATTAATAATTAATTAATATGATTAATTATAAAGAAATAATTACTGTTTTTGTATATCACAGTTTTGTAAAATTTGATGGATTTTTGGATATAATTTATCTAAAATCTCTTGTCGATTACGCAGAATATCAACTTTTTTAATTAAATTATTAACAGTTTGTGTTATTGTATCGAGTGTTGTTATATATTTTTGAAAATTCAATAAACATGCCTCATATTCTAAACTATTCTCGATACAAACATCATTCTTTGCTATAATTGTACGTATATTAATATACGCTTCGATTTTTATCAATAATTTTGTTGATTTTTTATAGATTTGATGTAGGAGATGTTTCATATAGTTAGTGAGATCATTAACGAATTTCACAAATAATTCAAAACTAATTAATAGACTCTTCAATAATTTCGATTGTTGTACCAAAAAGAATAATGTTTTACAATAAATCGGACGTAATTCTTTCCATTCAAATGTATCACTGCATTTTTGAAATAATAATTGTATAGTTAATGGTGATGTTGAACGTTTACGATTTACAAAACATTCCTGTTTAATCACGTAAATATTACAATCATCTTCTTTAATTATATCAATCACTTGATGATTATCAGTGAAATTCCAATTTGCTTTTCGTGTTAATAGAATTTGTTCATTTTTTGTAACTTTTATATCACGTGCTATCCAATCTTTTAATGTACCAATCAGTGTACTCTCATTGATTTCATACGAATAGAATTCTAATGTTGATACAGAGAAGACAGTGATGATTTTTTTGTTTAAAATATTCAATAAATAATCAAAGACATTTGTTGTATTATTGAATTTTAATGATCTTAATGATGGATCATAGTTGAGAACATGCCGTAACCATTGTTCAATATTTTGTTTCAAACAACTCGAAATATGATTCTCTTTCAATAATTCTGATGAATAATTTACACTACCTGAACGTAAATAATAGATACAAATATCATCTTTTTTCTTTTTCTGTATAAATTGGAATCTAAAATTGGAAATTTCGAATATTATCAGAAGTAGAATTGGATATAACGGTGGATTTGTAAAGGGATCCCCAGAGAACATTTAAGCAAAATTTGGGTCTTATATCTCATTGGGTAGTCGGTCAAAAAACGCCTTATTCTAACAATGTCGCGATTTCCGTTAACCAACTACAAGCATAAACCGACTAAGACAGGTTTGTAGTCCATTGATTTTCCTGTTTTTCTCATTTGTATCCTTGAAAAATTAAAAAAAAAACATGGTGGAAAACGATCATGGAGAAAACGAATTAATCTAATATGAGTAACCCCTGTTTACTATTTTTAACTTGGTAGAGTAATATTATTCCAATGTAAAGGATATTCCCCCATCGAGTGTTCCCATTTTCTCGAGCGTCCAGTGATGAAAAGCGAAGGAAAACTATTTTAAGGGGAAAATTCTAGTCATCTTAGTTCTTTGACGGGTCTAACCGGTTAGTAAAAATCTTGTCAATGAGCTACAATGCCCTAATTTCACTCAAATGTTCTCTGACGACCCCTTTACAAATCCTTGAAGTATTTTTCGAATCACTCGCCCAATAATAACCCTGTTGACACGAACTTACCTTTGAAATGGGTCGAGTTGTGGTAGAAACGGTAAAACACCACAAATGATCTCAAATGTAACAATACCTAACGACCAATAATCAACGCTGAAATTATAATTTTGTGTTTTAATAATTTCCGGTGCTAGATAGTGTAAAGTACCAACAAAACTAACAATACTATCATTCAATTCTTTTGCATATCCTAAATCGATAATTTTATAAATTATTCCATATTTACGTGTATTTGTCTGTTGTAGAACAATATTTTCCGGTTTTATATCACGATGTGTTATATTGAAACGATGTAGAAATGATAAGCCACTCGTTATATCAGCTAACACGAATCGAACATCATTCTCTAACAAACCACAACAATTCTTTGTTTTATTCAACACATAACGCAAATTACCCAGTTTACAATACTCCATTGTTAATAAAGGTAGTTTCGTTGGATTAAATTTCATTAATTCTTTCTCGAAAATAGCCGGGATCTGTTGATAATTAACAATATTCGTGTGTTGTAGATTCTTCATTATATCCACTTCATTCTCCCAACGTTTTCGTTGTTTTTCAGTTAATGTTGTGCCTTTATGGAACTTACACTTTTTTATAGCTAAAATTGATAATTTTTATTACGAATAGTAAACAAATTAGATAACAAACCGACGAAATTGTCAGAAATTGTGTCTCTCCATAAGGTTACAATACCGAAAGCACCGGAGCCTAAAATTGATATTCTTTCCCAGTTTTCGATTCTAGATGGTTCGTCCATTGTGCCAAATCAGTTGGTAATCCACTAGACTAACAAAAAAAACAATAATTATCAATAAAAGTAAACATAACCTCAAAATTTTTGGAAAGTGTTTGTTTTCAAATTTAATATAAATTTTTTAGAAAAAAATTATAAAATACAATCCAGAAACGTACCAAATACGGATTTAATTGTTTCTTTAATGCTAATTAGTGTCTTTTGATCAATGAAAATAAACAATAACCTTACTTTTTCAACTATTGCATAATACTAAAAATATCCACTACAATTTGGTTGAATTTATATAAATAATTCAACAGCTAAACTAAATATAACTTAAATTTAAGTAATGTATGTTAAATATTATAATTATGTATTTGTAACAAAAAAAAAAATAAACAAATAAAACAACCATGAATTATTGAAAGAACTTATACACTAACAAACTTTAAAATAAATAAGATGAGAACTGCATTTTCTTATCAATTCGTACAAAGATAATAGATAATCAAAGCATTTATCAATCATTTGTAAATTGTTTTTATCTTTCTTCTAAATACAGGAAATTGTTGATTAATTTGAAATTCTCGGGTATTACCTCCATATATCTAAACCTATACCCTACAACATACAAGTTGATTATAAATTTCTCTAGATGAATTCAAATCAATTTCGATATAAATTGGTACAAATTAGTCTTTAAACCATACTTTACGCTATTAGAAAGAATGGGATTGTTATTAACATTTTTTATTTGATGTATTTATTTGAAAATTGCTGTCGTTTTCTCAGTGACCGGCTCTATATTGTGGTGGAATTTGGTGTTTTTTGGTTGGTGTTACTGGAACCACCCGCGAAATCGATTAGACAAACTTCAACCACTGCCACCTTTGACATGATTGTTTCAACTTGTCAATAAATTTTCATTTTTTTTCCCACTTACCTCCTTGATTCTTTATTTGACCTATCTAGTCGCCTAGATTTCTTGTTTTTTTTCACATTCAATTGTTTTGTATTTTACTTTCGTGATTTGTGAATTAACGTGATTTTGAATTAACGGATTTCCAGACGAATTTTAATAAAAATTTGGTGATTTCGTTTTATGTGAATTAGAAAGAATTCAAAATGGTAAACGAGGTGGTGGAATTCGCTGAAGATTGGTTGATGTACAATACGATTTTGGGAGAGGGGTCTTACGGGGAGCAAGTGTTTAAAAATTTCTTAATTAGATTCAATTTTAATTGTTTTCTTTGATTTTAGAGTGAAATTACTCGTTAATAAGCATACAGATGAAAAAGTAGCATGTAAAATTATCAACTATAAAAAACATATAAATGCTGAAATGAATATAAAAAAGGAGATTTTAATACATAAAATGTTACACCATGAGAATATTATACGTTTTTATGGTCGTCGTAAGGAGCATGATAAAGAATATATTTATTTAGAATATGCAGCACATGGTGAATTATTTCAAATGATTGAACCTGATGTTGGTATGCCAACAAGTTTAGCACAATCTTATATGAAACAATTATTAGCTGGTTTACAATATTTACACAATAAAGGTATTGTACATCGTGATATAAAACCAGAGAATCTATTAATACATGATGATGGTAAATTGAAGATTAGTGATTTTGGTATGGCTACACTATTTCGTAGTAAAGGCAGAGAACGTCTTCTAGATAGAAGGTTTAATTAATTCATAATCATTAAAATCATTTTACTGTAATTTTATATATTCTAGATGTGGAACTAAGCCATATTTAGCACCAGAAGTTATGATACAACCATACAGAGCACAACCAGCTGATATATGGAGTTGTGGAATCGTTCTTATTGCTATGTTGGCAGGCGGTAAGTGTTTACTGTACTAAAATCGGGAAAAATTATTTCTTGCAACTAAAATATACTTTGAATATTAATTAGTGCGATTTTACTATCACAATTGTCGATTTATGCAATTCATCTTGGCAAAATTTGACTTTGATTACATTGTTTAAATACTGTAGGTGCAGAAAATCGGACATATTAGAAAATAACCCACAAAATTAATAGTAATTAACTGGAAATTATAATATGTCGATAATTTATACGATAGACGATTCTTTTATAGTCATATCATTTATTATTATTAAAATAATGTTATTGCATACTTTTATGTTACAAGCATAGTGCTATTTTCAGTTAGAAAAACTTGCTAGGTAAAAAATACAGTTGAACTAATACGATTTTCTTTATAGAACTGCCATGGGCCGATACAACATGTGAAGAGTTCCAAAATTATAAAAATGATACTTATATAACATTCTCACCATGGAGAAAATTAGGCAATAGTACATTAAGCTTAATACGTAAAATTCTAGTTATTGATCCAGATAAACGATTTACAATTGAACAAATTTTGAATCATCCATGGATGAAGTACGATTTTGAAAATAGTAAGTTTCTAATAAAAAAAAACACAAATTTTATAAATTACATAATAGGAAAAAAAATTGGACATCACTGATCATGTAACGCTTTGGTAATTTAGCGGTTTGATTGTATTTGAAATATCATAAAGCTAGATTACCAAAGCATTACGTTCAGTTGTAATCATCAATGGAACATCTTTGGTAAGAAAAATTTAAGAATTTTTTTTATATTGATTAAGAGAAACGGACAACTTTCTTATTAGATGAATATTTAATAAGGAAAGTTTGAATTCCAAACCCACGACCTTTGGTTCAATACACCAAGGCTCTACCAACTGAACTAACAGGGGCCATTACCAAAGATCTTGGGTTCGGACCCCAAACTTTTTTAACTGTTTCACGATAATAAGACTGAATGCCTGTTAATTCATTAATATTTTATATAATAATTCCATCATAGTTCAAAAATATTTGCTTAATTTTCTTATTGTTTGTCTAATTTAGGTACGCATGAGAATAGTGTAGATGGTTCATTAATTAATCCAGCTAAACGTTTCAATTCAATGATGGAAACTGAAACTAGAATCCATCGTGATAATCCACGTGTTATTTTATCACAACCAAATCTCGTAATGCGTCCATCATCATTAGATCAATTAGTGAATGATTTAAGGAAAACAAATCGTGAACAAATCTGTTTCTCACAACCTGTACATAATGATGATTTAATATTATCATCACAAATACAATTTAATGCAAGTCCAATAACGAAAGATACATTTAATAATGTTATAAAACGTTTAACACGTTTCTATGTTACAACAAATTATGAGAAAACTTTAGAAGTTTTATGTTCAGTATTAGATACGTTCCATTATAATTGGCATATCGATGGAACAGGAGCTGTAAGTTTATCATTATATTGCTTTAAATTTGTAATTATTTAAATTGGATTTTTAGGTAACAATCAACACATTTGATATGATGAAAAATCAATTAATCTTTAAAGCAAATATAATTGAAATGGAAGGGAAAATTTTAATAGATTTTCGTTTATCGAAAGGTTGTGGTCTTGAATTTAAAAAGAAATTCATGAAACTCAAAGAGTGCCTTAGTGATATTGTTGACAAAAATAATTAAAGTTCCTTATTTTTGCAAGTTTGTATTGTTTATTCGTTAATTAATTATTGTTCATTTTGTACTAAAGGAATAAATTATTAATTCTTAAATAATTTATTCAACTATAAAATTTATTCAAATGGACAGTCAGAATTTGAATGGGTGTCAACACAAAACATTCCTTTGATCCTATAACAAAAAAATACAAAATTATTATTTTAAAGGTGAATAATTTTAGAGAAAGTTTACCCGAAAGGTGTATCTTCACCCATTGGGACTGATTTTCCAGCAATATAACCAAATTTATCCGTTTTCTTTGGACAGGTTGCTTGACATGGTCTGCCTAGATAGATGTTTTTGTGCCGGACTGTTGCAGCATAGAAACAAGCACTTTGGAAATGACTGCAACGTGCGCGTCCTAATTGTCAAAGAAAATAATTAAACAATGTGGTTTTTAAAATAAAATATATCGGTAAATAAGAACCATTAAAATTGATTATAAATTTATTTTATAAATTTTTAATACAAGTACATTAATCGCTTAAAATTTGCGGTTTAAGTTGTAGACGATCAATGACATACTGTGGCATACAATATGTTGGATTAATTTTTTTTATATTCGTATGGCCCATTAATGATAATGCAGCTAAACCAAATAAGCTATGATAAGGATCAGGCATATCACCAGGTCGATCAGCAAAACCACCAGTCTCAGTATCCTGACATGCCAATATGAATTTCTTTAATTTATCTTGACTAATCCAATGTAATTTTCCTAATATAGTTAATGATGATAACACCCACCATGAATAACAGACATCTGGTAATTTTTCAGGACGTCCATTTAGACCACCTGATGGTAATTGTCGTTCACACAACCACCAGGCTAATGTGTCTCTTTCAACAATATCTAAACGTTGTGTTATTGATAGAAATCCTAAACAACAATAAATCAAACCGGCATGACTTTCGGATAGTGGTCGTGAACCGAAACCACCATCGAAATTCATACAAGTTCGTATGAATTCAACAGCTTTATCAATATTGATTGCATCCATTCTGTTTAATAGGGACAATGTTGCAACTGCACAAAATGAGAATCTTGTATCGATTTCACCCCATTTATCACCAGCAAAACTACCGTCAGATTGTTGTAGATTAATTACATATTTCACAACACCATCAATATCAATATTATCGATTTTATCGTACATACAAAGTATTTGTACAGCACTTAAAGTATGAAGAAGATGCGGATCATGACCTAATGATGCACTAATACCACCACTATCCGGATCTTGACAATTCTTTATAAACTCGACAATATCATCTTTTGGTAATGCATGATGATTATCTAATAATTCTAGAGCTGTTAAGCCCCAATACATGCCCGATATACGTAAATAATCAGTCATACCGTACTCGTATTGATTCTCATCTTTACCGTAATCACGTAAGAATTCTATGTGTTTATCAAATAAAACAACAGACGGTGCATTATCTTTTAACACAACATCTTTCACTAAAGTTGCCATTATCAATTAATTATTCTTAATTTGAAATAAAAACACAATTTCATCGACATAACCTCAAATTAAAAATGTCACTCCTATGTGTCACTTTGACAAATGACGTCATGACGTGACGTAACTAGTGTAGAGTCTGTAACGTGTAACTTGATCGAAAATATTTTTTTTGAAAATATTTTACAAACATCTAAAAAATTAATTAAGTGCTGAAATAGTATATTAAAAAACGAGTTTCAGAAGTCGACAATTCCTGCATGAGACCAATATTAAAAAACGAGCCGCGAAGCGGCGAGTTTTTTAATGGTCGAATGCAGGAATTGACTTCTGAACCGAGTTTTTTATACTATTTTTCCTATTTTGCACCCCCTTGCACCCTATTTGCAAAAAAAAATAAATTTTGGAAATTTAGGGAATTTTATAGGAGTTGGTATTGTAGGTGTGACCGATATTCAATTTTTGTATCTAGTATCCATCAAGTTGATTTTCAATTGTTTTAGTCTCCATTTTCATTACAATTTTTAAGTGAAAATGTGTGACCACTTATCGTGTACTCCACCCGAACTGTGGGAAATTGTTGAAAATGCAATGGAGAAACAATTTGAATTAAATGAAATAAAATTTTTATTTAAATTGACTGTTTTTAATATCTGTCAAAAAGTGACATTTCAATAATAAGGCAAGTGTTACCAACTTCTAAAAAATAAATTATCCTAGATATTTCTACACTCAAAGTAGTTAAGAAATATTTCATTTCCACACTACTTTTTATGTCAAAATAAGTCTATTTCCAACGCAAAATAGGAAAAAGTAATTGATAATGTTTAGAAGTTCAATGAGCATATAAGAAACTCTAACAGAAATACATTTCCAGGTGTCCCTCTCCGATTTAGATGGGACTGACCAACGACGTCGTAATAATAGCTCCAAGGGACTGACAAGGAAATATTCCTAGGTGTCCCTCTCCGATTTCGATGAGCTGAGATATGTTGCTCTTCATTAAAATCTAAGAGATGCATATTTTTTATTGTCAAAAAAACATCTAGGGGTGAAATCACTCTTCAAAGTTAAGGCTTGAAAGAGGATCGACGTTTTGTAAGTTTCAAATATTTACTTTCATTATAATCGAATGAGACCAACCGCACTATGTTCGGGATGAAAAATGCTATCGGTCTTATAGTAAAATACTAAATAGAACAAGAGTTGTAAGGGTTGAAATTTAGAAAACTCTTATAAACCTAAGAAGAGAAAAAGATACCCCTGCTTTGGAATTTTTCTTAAGAGTTATGTTAAGGGTTAAACAATATCGCAAAGTTTTATTACTTTTGCAATTTTAATAAGAGGCAGCTGCAGTTTAAAAACCTGCGTGCTGCATTCAATTTTCTGGCTATGTGTCACCAGAATGCGCAACTTTTGCAACCGCAACTCTACCACTGCGCAGTAAAAGTAGCTGTGTGTGCATTTGGCTTAAGTATGGAGGGAGTATGAGCGCGAAATTTGAATTCAAAACTTACGTAAGGCATGTCCTTTGCATCCGGGTTGCATTTGTCCACCGTTAACACAAAAATCTACATGTCCCACTTGATTTACTTCACCTAACAATCCAGCATTTGTATGTATAACTTGTACTTGATGTGCATCATCTTTCGTTAAGCGAAAATAACGATCACCGTAACGATTAATCAAAGGTCTTGCTGGATCTAATCCTAGATAATTGTAATTAAATAAATAATTAATTGATTAGGTATTTGTTTTTTTTTTTTTTTAAATACATACCGACAATTTTATGTTGTTTTACATCGAGATGATTACTGACCATCCCACAGATATGTGCACCTAATGAATGCCCAACACAGGTAGTCTCACGGGCATCACCACCATTTGCCATAATAAATGCGTACAATTTCGCCGTACATTGACTAACTAATTTCATATTGTTTAATGCTGATAGATAGCAAGGGAATCTTGCTAATGGCATCCAATCAATTGTAAAAATGTTGTAATCAGTCCGTGTTAAATAAGCTAGAAATTTGCGAAAAATTTAATTAAACCAAAAAGAAGAAAAAAACACCAAACGATAATTGAGAATAATTCAACTTTATAAACGTAATTGTTACGGTTAATAAATAATGAAAGTATATGGATTTAATCGAACTTTCTTTGTTGTAATTAGAATAATAGCAACAATTACCATTTCTTAGGATGGTCATCGGCCGTTTATTCTCCGTACCATTAAAACCATGGATAATGAACACATTTTTTCGTGCCTTATCCCATCCAGCATATTTTAAAGAGTATGGATTTCGGATATCGATACGTAATCGTTTCGGTCCTGATTCACTACAAAGATTTATATAAAATTGCAACATTTCATATAAAAAGAAATTAAATATTTTATAGTGAGATGAATTAGACTGTTAACTAGTTTACCTACAATCTTTATTGGCACAATTATCTGCTCTACTTTTATAATATTAATAAATAACAAAAAATTCGTTTTGATTCATTCAACTTACTGTGTGTACAAATAGAATCGAATCTCATTATCTGGACAAATGTTGCTATATTTCATTACACAACGCCAATATCTGAAATCGAAGGCATTGAAAATGCCTGAAAGTGCATCTGAAAGAAAATCATCAATATTTTTCGAATAAATCCACGTGTCTAATTGCACAAGCAGTAATTTCAAGGCATGATACTGTTATGAATTTTTAATTGTTGATTAAATTTAGAAACAATATCAAAATCATTGATATTACTGAAACATATCAAATTGTATTTATATTCAATTTATATTGAAATTAAGTATTCTTGATTTGTTTTTGGGGCAATTTGTTAAAAATGCAGATCACACAAATACATCCAATGCCTTGACCTAGACTGAAATAATTACCTTTTCCTGTTAGATTAATAATCACAACAAAACAAATAATTAATATGACTCGTTTAATTAATATCATCTCGGTAAAGTTGAAAAAATTCTATTAATACACACTAATCTTTTTAAAAAATAATTAATCATCACAATTATTAAATTAAATTATTATCAACTCATTTGAACAACGGTTTAGTTAACTAAGCAGCACTAATGTGGATCTCTTATAATTAATCAAAATTTTTGTACTTAACTTTATAATCATCACTATATTTCATGTCTTATTAATCAAAACTTTTGTTAGTTGTTGTTACAGTTAATGTTGTTGACTTCTCTTCAACTACTACCGTTCGTCTGAGTAATATTAGAATCTCTATAGTAGGCTGAAACGGATTCTCTTGCAACTTTCATTGAGACGCCCCAACAGGTCTTCGTATGTCCGGGAAAAAAACCATATGCACTATTCCTACCTAGTGATCTTTGCTGCTCTTTTTTTTCTAGTTGAACATTGGCAAAACCTAAAAAACGGTGTTGTTTTTTTTGGGTGAAACGGTCAACTTGTTTTTGCCCGTTATTGTTCGACTTCTATTCTGATATTAGCGATATTTAGCTGTTGTTATAAAGAGAAAGGTATTTCTCTGTTATCAAACCATTATGATATGAAGATTTTACAAATAAGCGAACTTGAACAAGATACACGACCTAATTGGCGTGAAAGTTATTAAAATTAATCAATAGTGTTTGTACTATAATTAGCTGTATCAAAAGTCTTAAAATGATAAAGATTTAAATGAACTATTATTAGTTCAAGATTTGAGTGTTTCTGTTTGTAATTTTTATAATTTTTTTCCTCTGTTATACATTGCTTGTACCTGTTCGACCTGATTTTAGTCGATCTATTTTGAACTATTCAACTAAATAAAGCCTTTCGTTCTAAACGTGTGTAGGTATATATTTTAAGAAAATGCCACTGGAATACAAAAGAAAAAAGAAATATGTAGAGAAACATATGCGGCAGGTGTGTTGGGCATTTTACGATTGAAAAATGGGAGAGAATTAGGTGTACATGAAAAGCAGGTAGCAAAATCAACTGATCTCAACCACAAATAAGAATAAGATTCTGTTCTTATATTTAAACAAAAAACAAATATAGAATTTAAAAAAATAAAATAAAATAAAAAGAGAACAGTGGCGTAACGGAAGACCTCAGGCCCCCCTTTGCAAAAATCTAAGGGCCCCTGACACTATTTTATCGCTTAATAATTTGACTTATATATCGGAAACCTGAAGGTACATATATGATTCATTACGAGACAAAGTGTAGGTATAGTAATTTATTACATTATAAGATATTTCAAGAAAAGAGATTTAAACTTTGTTGAACTCCCGTTACCTCTACCCCACTACGGGGATGTACTTTACGCCACTGCAAGAGGGTAAAATACGAATTTCCCCTATATATATATAAAACTTTTCTTCTTTTATTATAATATAATTCTTGGATTTGTGTCGGAAAACATCAAAACAACAAATCAATATCGTTACACATCAAAATATGTAGAAAATTCTCCGAACGAGAGGTGTGTGAGAAATGTCAGAAACTATGTGATATTGTCTTACATCTTCTCACAAATACCATAAACGTGAGATGTAGAATTGGATATGTGAAAAATAAGAGGAGAGACAGTGACGTAACATCTATCATAATAAACAATTACTCAATTTTACCCCATATTTTTACAATACAGTCTTCAATCTAGATTCTTAAGGAGGTTTATGACTTATTACTTCATTATCTTTATAAAAACAAGAGTATTATTCTCTATCTTTAAAATTATGCACAGCATCACTGCTCAAATTTATTTTAAATTTGCTTCAGTTGTAAGAAAGCTAACAAACGTTTCGGGAAAATTCTTGAAGATCTGGGAAGCTCTTTTAATTTTCTATCTAAATCACTCAATAGATATTTAAACTCAACAATATTGGCTATTTCTTTAGCAGGTTATATAGGAAAATGTACGAAAAAATAGGGTCCAACAGTTTTTCTCTGCATTTCAAAATTTTATCACATTTTTTTTTAACGGAAAGCTTCAGGACATGAACCTTGAAATGCTCTATCCAACGCACTTTTATTATTCAGAGTATCTTAAAAAATAAGCGAAATATCGATGTTTGAAAATTAATAAATTTCGTACTCCGAATCGAGTAATAAGTCAAAACCCGCCTTAAGGTCCACTTTAAAAAAATTCACGAATATTCAAGAATGTTTCAATCCTCTGGAGCATATTCCAAGAATTTTTTACCCAATTTCTAAAAAAGATTCACATTACAAACGGAATGTTAATTTATTCGATTTAATGAAGATTGTAATATTTTTTCGTGGGTGCCAATGAAAATAAACAATTCTAAATTGTTCAATACAGTCAACAATTTATAGTTGGAAATGATTCTATTTTAGTTTTCAAAGTGATTTATAAAGATTGCAACAATTAAAGAACAAACGATACCAACATCCACCCACAAATATCTCGTTTTTAGTGTTTTTGGCAATGTTTCAACAATTTTTCAACAAATTTCAAACATGTTCCATTTAAAACAGTAAAAGAAAACCGATTAACAGGTTGTAACACTGTCGATGTGTTTGTTATTTATTTTATACCAAATCAACTTTAACACACAAATTTTAATAGCGGTATTGTAAAAAGAAAATTACATTTCTATCTCAATTACTGATTGAATTCCTTTATTATAAATAAAAAGTTAAAGTTTTATAAATATAGATGAAGATTTCGTTGGTGATTATTGGTATCAAAATAAATTCAAGTTTTTATGTTCGTCATTAATTTCGATCAAAGTTAAAATAGCCCTTGGCTGTTTCCTTTATTTGTAAAATAAATCATACCAAATGTTGATTTTATTGATGCCCCAATCTAACACAATTAATTGCACTCTTTAAATTTCAATATCCAAAAGGCTTTGGCCTGACGAGAGCCAGGGGGAGCGGGATATTTATCCCTAAAGCCCGGCAATCCTGTAGGAGAACGCAAGGATCGAATGATTTTTTTTGAATATCTCTGATCACATCACCTGAAAAGTTTCCAGCCTGAATTGGCGAGCAATTTGAGAATATTTCAAAGATTTGTAAGAAGCCTCCTGAAGATCATTTTAGCGAAATTAGAACCTCGTAGCTCATTTAGAAGTTGGTTAAAATACGCTCGTTTTGAACAATGTCGCAATTTTTAAAAACGAGCTAAACACGTTAAACTCGGTTAAACGATTAAGAATGACTTGAATACCCTCTCAACATTGATATTTTCCGTTTTTCTTCCTTACATTCTAGAGAAAATTCAAGCAATTTTCACCTATTACAGAACATAGTGGAGAAAAACGAAAAAAATCAATGATGAGAGAGTGTACGAGTTATTTTTAGTCATTTTAGGTGTTTATATAGCTTATTTTTGAAAATCGTGACATTGTTCAAAATTATCGTGTTTTGACCAACTTCCACATAAGCTGCGAGGTTCTAATTTTGCTAAAATGTTCTCTAGGGTCTACTCTATAAATCTTTGAAATTTTATACTCCCAGGCCGGACACTGTATCTTTTTATAGTGTTAGGGGGCCAGTAAAGACTGGCTTTCCCCGGGGCTCGTTGAATGTCTCGGTGGCTCTAGAAAAGTTTTTTTTTTTGTTAATGTACGGTTTCGCTGAGAGCAGCCGGCAGTGTTTTTTGTGACTGGTAAAGGGGAAAAAGTAATTATTCCAACTTTAAGCATGCAATGAATTATCAATGGTGATATTTTTTTGTTTGAAAATGAGACGGAAATAATGCGTACACATACAAAAGAAAAATGTAAACAATTTTTTACGTTAAATTTAGAATTTTCGGCTTTTCGCACGGTTAGTTCGTAGAAAGTCAAGAAAAATCGTCTTATCGTCTTTATTTTGTTTTTTTCTTGTATTTATACCGGGCGTCAGGTCTGGGAGTATACAATCTGGCCATTTCTACCAAAATATAATAGAGCAATTTTATTCAAAAAATTTCAAGGAATTATAGGGTGGTCCTTGGAAAACACATTAGAAAAATTAGAAACTCTTAGCTCATTTAGAAGTTGGTCAAAAATCGCTCGTTTCTGACTATGTCGCGATTCTTATAAACCAACTGCACACATGAAATGACTAAGAATGACTCAAGGATGAACCAACATTGTTTTTCTCCATTGTATTCTGCAACAGGTGGAAAAGTTTCGCATTTTTGTTGTAGAATACAATAGAGAAAATTAGAAAAATCAATGTTAGAAGGGTCTAAAAGTTGTTCTTATTGTTAGTCATTTGATGATAGAACGTTCAACTATCTGTGCTTATGGAAGGAGCTTTCTGAAGGACAGTTGTACATAGCGGTTGAGCCTGTTGAAAGGTCATGTATTTTGTCCTTCAATTATTACTTATTACTGCGTGCAGTGTTGAATTATCAGCATATCTCATATGCTGGTTCCAAATTTTTCTTAGTTGTTACACGGTGATATGTTCAAATATTAATTAATATTTGAATTAATTTAGAATATTTATGTAATTTTCATAAAAGCTTGAAATTATACAAAATGAAAACGATTAAGAATGACTCGTAGAACCTCTCAACAGTGATTTTTCTCGTTTTTCTCTATCACATTCTAAAAAAGCAAAAAATTTCCACCTGTTCCAAAATAAAATAAAGTAAAACGAACAAAATCAATGCTGGGAGGTTGTACAAGTCATTCTTAGTCGTTTCGTGTTTCTTGCTACTTTTCGAAAGTTGCAATATTGTCAGAAAAATCGAAATGAGCTACGAGGTTCTAATTTTGCTGAAATTGCCCCCAGGCCGGACATTTTGTATCGTCGAAAATTGTGTGAAGATGCGGATTTGTGTGAACAATAACCATCAACAAAATTAATGATGAGTTAGTGAATTTTGCGTAATTTCTTTTTCACATAAGCTTTTTATTGTGAAACACCTAAATTCTTTACGATTTGTTGACTGTTTTTTTCTACCCTTAGTTTTAAATCCAAGTGTCTCCTACAGGATTCCACTATCGTTACATGTAAAATGTTGTGACGGTCGGCGTCATCGTGTCGAGTTTCCCGCCGTTGGCGTCGCCGTCGCCGACGTCGTGGTGGTGGTGGTGTAGCTTATTGGGGCGGTGTTCAATTAGATGATTTTGGTTGGTTCGATGATTATTTCGTACTATATACCATTAAGATATAGAGGGTTGATCCGCCCCTGGAGTATAGTGAATTCCGACGACGACGTCGTCGTCATCATCATCATCATCATCATCATCATCATCGCCGTCGATTGGGGCGGCAAAGGGGACGTGTGCGTTCTCGGCGCAAGACAGTCTTCCCCGGCCCCGGTCAATACTCCACCAGTCGTACAATATATACACACGTACATACAGATAGAAAAAGAGAGATATTCTGACGATCTGCTGCGGTGTATGTGTGTGGGATATCTGGTGCTATTCTCCTCTATGAGAGTCGCGTGTTGTGTTGCTGCTGCTGCTGTTGCCTTTTGGTAAAACAGAAGAGTGTGTGGTTGTTGTTCGACGAAGCAGTCACAATGGCACATGTGTAGAATTATTAAAAGTGAATTTCTTACAAAGAAAATTCATGAAACTTATAAGAAAATAAACTTGCCACAATTATACGAAAAGAAATTCGTAGTGAATTTCATTAATAAAACAATAAAAACTAATTATAATTGGTAGTAAGATAAATTATTAGAAACAATCAATAAAATTAATTATAAATAACCAGTGATCCGGAAATTAATAGATTTTATAATATTTTATTATGTGGTTGTTACGGTTGCAACAACGTCACATGGAAGACCTGTAGACGCGAGATGAAGAAGAAATCTCTATTGCTTTCGTTTTGGATATTTTCGTTTGTTGTCGGTGAGTTTTCCTTTTAATATTTTTTTGTTTTCTTTCACCCTCTTATAACCTCTCCCCTATACGTTCCATTGTAATAAAAAAGAAAAGACAGAAACGTAGAACGGAAAACAACAATAATATTTGGTGGAAACTTATGTAATTTTCCGCTACAAAAAATTGTCTAAAAACAAATACTACAACAGACAACCCCTTATTGTCGTCGATTTAGATTGCCAGAGAGACGGGAACAATTCATATAAAACGGGCAATAAAATTTGTTTGTTGACATAGTGTGCAACTATTACCCCAGAAATAATTTCCCAAATAAATTGAAACAACCCCGACACGTACACTGTAACACAACAATGTGTGGGTGGTCAATAAAAAAAAAACGTACAAGAATTCCCATAATTAATAGAGATATTTAATAAAACACTCAAATGCTTAAATATTTACAATTTACTTAATGTATGACTTAAGTACATTTATCTTGTAAATTTACATAAAAATCTTTCACTTAAATTTATTTTTATATTTAGAATTAATGAGAAACATAAGGGGAAAAATAACTACATGATTGAAATGAAAATAAATACAATTTGTACAGACTTAAGGGGCGTTTGGACACATTACTCGATTCGGCGTGCAAGAATTGTCAATTTTCAAACATCGATATTTCGCTTGTTTTTAAGATATTGAAAAATGTAACCATGTGTAAAATAGAGCATTTCAAGGTGCATGTTTTAAAGCTTTCTATTGCAAAAAAAAAGGAATAAAATTCTGAATGGAAGAGGAAAATCTTGGACCTTGTATATTTTCTTTCATAATTGGCTAAAACCATGTTTGTGCTTATTGTTATTGTTATCTGGTACAGTGCGAACTATTAACAATAACAATAAACACAAACACGGTCTCAGCTGACAACGATTAATCAAGAGATTTTCAAAATATTTTCCACTTATAATGATATGGTCGTGAAGTAGATAAAATTTCCGACATTTTCTTATCAATCAAGAAGCAAATTAATTATTTTTAATAGTTATAAATAACAGGTGAAAAGGGGTCAAATTTTCCGTGAAATTTATTTAATTTTCAAAATTGGATTTTAAGCGAGCTTTATGACCATTCCCCTTACATCAACTTTCTAAAAATGAAAGTGATTCTCTATCTTTAAAATTAAGCAAGGTATCAATTTTGGAATTTTTTTTCTTCAATTTTCTCCAGTTATCGAAACACTAAGAAGCCTATCGGGAAAATTCGTGAAGATTTGGAAGGCTCTTTCAATTTGCTATGTAAATCACTTGATAAATATTTAAAATAAATAATATTGCCAATGTTTTAGCCAGTTATGAAGGAAAATGTACGAGAAAAACAGGCTCCATAAATTTACCCTGCCATTCATAATTTTATCATATGCTTTCGAAATATAAAGCTTCAAAATACAACTTGGAATACTCTATCTAACGCACGTTTATTTTTTACTATATATCTTAAAAAAGAAGCGAGATATCGATGTTTGAAAAATTGACAATTTTAGCACCCTGTATCGAGTATTTTGTTCGCTCATCCCTTAACGAGAACGTTTTGAAAATAGTCGATAACTTATATTGTAATAAGGGATAATTCTAATAAAACTTATGTTAATATAATTAACCAAAAATTTGAAAGAATTATTGGACAATCCAATTATAGTCATCCCATTATGACTCAACAATTTTTCCTGAATAGTTTTTGGACCAATCTATGTTTGTCTGGATGAATTAGAAGAGAAGCCAAGTTGATTGTAATCGCTCTGTTGCTCAATTAATATTTCAGCTTATCTAAAATTTAAGGGTGCTTTTCATAAGGATAACTTACATAGTAGTAATTAACAAGAATTCGGATGAATTGTTAAACAATCCGACCTAATATCTTATAGTCGTTCTGTTATGACTTGAAAAATTATTCTGGGTAATTTTTGGAACAATTCCTGATTCTCTTTATGAACTAGTTAGAAACCAAGTTGATTGTAATCGATCTGTTGCCCAATTAATATTTCAGTTTATCTATAAGGCAATATTGGTCAACTATATTTCTAATAATTCGGCTTCCTTTTCAAAAAATCCTTATCATATGTTATAAAATATCATAAAATGTTGATAAGAGGTTAATTACCGGTTGCCGTTAATTATTTTATCTCAAATTATCTTGCAAAAAAAAAAGAAACCGAGGGTGTTTTTATTGAGAATTTCCTGATTATCATAAATTTTTGCTCGTATTATTCATTAATTTATGTTTATTTATTATAATTTACATAAATTTATTCTATTATAAATTTAAATATTTGAATTTAAATTAACAGTAAATTGTTCCAAATAGAAGAAAAACGGGTAGTAAATCAAAGTAGAACAATCAAATCGAATAATTCCAACTTTTTTTTTATATTGTTGTTGTTATTTAGTTCAATGAGAGCGTTTTATTTGTTGATTTTCAACTTAATTCAACATTGATATTTGTTAAATATCTTTATCTATTTTATTGTAAATATAAGATGAGATATCCTACCTATTGTTATGTATCTTTAATTATAAGGAAAAGTACCTAAGTAATGATTTTATAATATCCCATGAGAAATATATACGGTTTATCTTGATTATTGTAATATTTAATATTGTTTTAATTAATTGAAATAATTAATAATTAATAATCGACTGTGATTTGTTTTTGATATCGTTACACTCAAAATCAATCTTTAATTTTAATTTTATTCAATCTATCTTGTCCTATACAGTACGGGGCACTAAAATAGGTACATTTGTAAAATATCGTGACTGCTCCTTCGTTCCACTTGTATACCTATAAGATAAAAAGAGAAAAAAATACCACCCACTTGTGGTCTTTTGACCGAACGCAGCACTTTCTTTCGTGGCAAAAACTTTAACTTATCTTTATCATGAGCCTGTAAGACATTCATTAACAAATGCAATAGACAAAGAAGGGACTAGTCTCAAAATACCGTTACTCATAATTGCCACATTGTTTGAGCTACAAGAGAGTTATCTACTTAATACAGAAGCAGAAGTGACATTTTTAAAGTAGGTAGAGTACGTACAATTTCAGTTGCAATGTGGCCTTCGGCTAGGATACGCGAAGGCGGCACCGAAGTTGAAAACGCCGTCCTGAAAATATAAGACACTTGTGTCACAAACACGTGTAGACTTTCCACTCATCAGTGTGAACTCTATGGCGCTGCCAGAATTATGACAATATTTTTAAATCGGATAGTAGACAGCAACACGATCTCAATTGGGTCCATTTAGACGATCTGCGCACCGAAAGCCACCTTGCAACTCAAATTTTTGAATAGCTGGTCCAACGATAAGTAAGGTTCGACAGATTTTTTTTATTTGTTTTCAGTAAATTATTCTTTTATAAAGCAATACTTCTTCTATTAATTGTTTTTATTAATTTTTTTCCACAATGGTTTTTTGCCAATCAGATTTCTAGAAGAATGGAAAAAATAAATGGAAATAAAAGTGTTTGAGGAATTATCCAGAAAATACCCACGATCTCACGAAAAATGGTATCTTGACTAGTTCCTTCCTTGTCTGATGCATTTATTAGGAAAATGTTTTTGTTTCTGTCAATGGACTAAGGTTGGGTGATAATAGCCGCCATAATTTTTAATTTTTTTTCCACGTATTTTGGTATTGATAGACGGATTCAATATTTTCCAACTATACCCACTTCAGTATCCAGTACTGTATGTACAGTAGTAGTGTGGCCAGAAGCAAAATTCCTTTATATAGCCTTGCCCTTAATCCTATTTGGATCAACCGCCCTTAGTACTAATTGGTGCGGAAATCTACTTAAGAAAGTCTTATCTTGGACTATTATATCATCTTATCACTAGAGATATGATGTAATGATGTTCAGGTCTTTTTCATTGTGGTTGTCTTGTATAGTTTTGTTAATAAAATTCAAGTGTTTTTTTTTGTTAATAAGAAACAAGAGAAAAAATTAAATTGGGATCTTAATTAAGATAGTTTAAATGGAAAATTTCATCATCTACAACTATTATAACTTTCTTCTAATTATCAAATCATAAAAACATTCATGATTCATTTTCAAACTATCCAGAGAACGAGAACAGTCTGAAATCTAATTAACATATGTTGTTGACGACATTAAATATTAAATGATTTAACATCGCGACATTCTTAAATAACAATCTTATTTTCACAGTTAATAGTTTTATGGTGTTGTTAGACAGTGGCGTAGTGTTAGATTTAAACAAACTCCTGAGTATTAGACAGAGAGATTTGTAATCGAAAAATTTGCTCGAGAGATGCTGGCATCTATTTGTTAAAAGTCTTTTTTTAAGAATAACGAATTCTTATTCTATTTTAGACTAATGGTTTTACTCTCGGCTATAATTTATGCGTTTTAGTATAATGGCATTGTTTGTCGATTTTCTTCGATATATTTATTGGGCTGTAATATGAAACAATTGTGATGTTGAATTTGGTTTGTTTTGTTTGTTGAGAGGTAATATTGCCCTCTTTTTAGGCAATAGATGTTCTTGTCTGAAATTGTATTCCCATCGCCGGGGGTACTTCGATAGTATCGTCATCTGGCGGTTGGAATACTCGCAAATTAGGGAGTACTTTTTCGATTACACAAAAAAGATGGGCCTGGCATCTCAACGATTAAACGATGACCTATACAAAAAGGAGAATTTTGAACCATCCGTTTATAAAATACGGATACAAAAAATTCTTCTCTAGTTGCGCCACTGTTACAGACGGTTAATATTATAGAGGCAACATTGAAATGAAATGAACCACTAGAGCTATATAATCTTGGTTTCAAGTGATATTTCTATCCTATTACCGGCCATTAATACGGCTGTCAACTTGGAATATAACGACACGAATGAAGGTTTTATAATAAACGGCAATGACAATGATGTGGATATAGTGAAAATGCAATTGAATAGCTTTTTACAGATTTCAATGGTTTATCAATGATTGGAAATACGAATAGAGAAAAACGAGTAAAGTAAAAAAAAACTCAATTTTCATCCAATTATTACGAGATAAGGTGACAACTTCCAATTCCTAACACAAGTCAACCATCACTGTTAGTAATTGAATTTGTAAATTGTTCTGTTCTATGTTATGTCTACGTTTATAATGTCCTTTGAGGGATAAAATTCAATTTCGTTTGGCTTGTATATGTAGTACACACTTGAATACTCGTGTATGAAACAAGCAATTCTGTACAGGCTTTTTTCTAATGTTTGTAAAGAAATTAAATTGAAATTTTCGGATAATTATCGAGGATTTGCTTGAATTTGTCGTCGCTGTGGTCTTAAAATAGAAAAAACCATGAAAGTTAACTTTTCCCAGCCGTCTCTATTGCTGTTATTTTCCCTTTATTAAATTCAACATAATTTTCCAGTACCTAGCTATAAATAATTTATTTTTTATCCCGATTTTGTTCCATTTCTTCTTTTCTAGCACATACACAACCAAACATGAGAAAAGTCTTGTGCGTGAATCAAAGTTATATTTTTTTTAGCAAATCAAGCTATCAATTGTAATTTTTTCATCTCTTTCGAATATGCGTGTGGTATTTATGATAATATTTATAAAAGTCAGGTCGTAACCGATAATAACAATAATAGACTACTCTCTATTTGATTTTTATTCGAGAGTTTAACGTATACAATTAATCATTTTTAATATTTATCACTGATAAGAAAACTATAGAGAGACAGACGTCATTATTCATTCATCAATTCTCCTAAATTTATAAATCTTTATTATTTACATTACGCGAATAATAATTCCGATAAAAACTTCCAATCAATTGTAATTCACTACAGTATGTCCCATCGAATTTATTCTCTTTAAATAAATTTAATCAGCGATAAATGTAATTTATTGCTCAGCAATTAGGAAATCTTTTAATCAACGTTACGAGGTTACCCATTTCCCATGAGATTCGGTATTGTTCAGTAACTGTCGCCATTTTTATTATACTCAACTATATTTCATCCATTTTTACTAAATAATCATTGTTAAAGGGGAGAATTCGTATTGATAACTCTTGATAGAATTGGGGCTGGGGTTGTATGCAAATTCTACAATCAAAAACAAAGTTATTTATCCGGAAACTAGAAGAGTTTAAAAAAACTATTTCTGACAAATATTGACTTTAGTAAGAGCACTAATCGGTTTTCTTCTTCTGTACATAAAATAGAGGAGAATTTGTTTGTATACAAGGTGAAAGTCGGATTTTTAAGGACCCCTACGTGGAGAGGACAAGGCCAATCTTAATATGAACTAGCACGATTAATATAGATTGATACAAAATATCAACGTTTATTCTAAATTGATCGAATTTCATTCTTATAATAAATATTGCAAATAATACTTAAAAAATTCACAACCGGATGCTGCTGAGATTCCTTTAAAAATATCTCGAGTTCTCCAAATAATTCCCTTGATGCTGTTGTTAACTTTAACAGTTATGTAAATATTGATGTGTAAACTTGATATACAGGAAATACAAGTCCCATAAATGTTCATATTAGCAAAATAAATTTATAAAAAAAATGTTTATAATCAACCTAGAATTCCTGTTGAATACACTGTCGGAAATCTGGACACTCTCCATAATTTCCGGGAATAGAAATACAAAAAAAAGCAAGGGAATAGAAATTTTCGACATGTCATCTGAGAGCTGCTATAGATTGTCCCTCTCTGTTCGGGATTGAGTCGGTTCCAGTGACTACTTATGCGTATCTCTGTGAACACAGATGTGTATAAAGGTCTCTTTTTATATATATATATTGGGACCCTGTAAAATTCTCTGATCTCTTGGGGGATTAAATGTGTTTTTACACGACACACTCGTATATAGTGCTTTATTGTATATGTATGCAACATACAACATGTTCTTTCCTAAATCGTACATATCTAAAAAACATCTGTTATACGTGAATTAACGAGAAATTCGCGCAAATTACGCGATCTGTATAAATTCTATTCTATATAGACTATAATTCATTTCAGTTTGTCATTAAATTCAAATGATTTATTATATTAAACTGTTAGTAGATCATTAATTATTTTAGTTGGGAAAAAACTAACTTGTCATGTACAGTTTGTTGGTGTTTCCTACATTCAACAACGACTGGTGTAAAATTCAAAGTAATCGTTTGTTTATTTCACAAGTCAAGTCGATCAAATCGATCTAGATAGAGTATAATATGTCTTTGTAATGTCTACAGAATTTTTTAAAAAAGTGGTAAATTCTTTGTAGAGGAGTTCGTCGAGACTATTTTAGCAAAATTAGAATCCCGTAGCTTATTTGAAGTCTCGATTTTTAAAGATAAGCTTAACACGTAAAACGATTAAGAATGATTTGAAAACCCTCCTAACATTGATCTTCGAGTCATTTTTCGTTATTTTACGTGTTTAATTACTTTTTTAAAATCACGACATTGTTAGAAATGTGCGATTTTTGAACAATTTCCTAATGAGCTACTAGGTTCTAATTGACTTGTTGTATAATCCGGCATACTGTTGACCCACAATAGACGGATATGTTGGCCCACCGATCATTTACAGTCCGGCACTGTTTCCATTCATTGAGTCCGATAAAGTACCCAATTTTTTTCTCTTATCAGTATCGTTATCAAATACGGAAAAATGATGTCAATTATATTCAACAATAATAGATTAGAACTAATAATAATAATAATAATAATAATAAGAAATAAATGTTACAATAATCAACGTTTTGTGTTTGCTTCGCCTGTTCCATAGACATTAAGGGTGGTTAATAATGTGTATAAAGGCCGATCCACACACGGAGATATATCTTATAAGACGGTCTTATAAGACCGTCTAATGAGATATATCTTCGTGTGTGGATGCTGGTCTTAGTAAGTATCATGTTGTATCATCAGGTCTCACATACATGTCTGTAAGACCTAGTAGGATTTTACACAGACATATGTCTTAACAGACGGTCTCAACAGATATATCTTTGTGTGTGGATGCTGATCTCAATAGGTCTCAAGTGGTATTAATACATGTATGTGGTCTGCCGTCCCGGACGGCAGACCACAGACATGTATGTGAGACCAAAATCCACATGATGGTTTCGTTGTGACCTTCCACAAAGTAGTCAAATTAATAGCCAAATATTATTGTAAATTTAATTGGCGATTTTAAAGATGTGTTTTCAGGAATTGGTTGTATAACCCTTCTTATAGAATCAAAGTTGCAGTGAATGCAGAAAATTTCCATTGCTCTATTGCCATGCATAAACATATGTAATTTTTTTTTGTAGTCAATTTTCAAATTTTTTATTCAAACTCCCCATTAATTTGCTGTAATATGTTAATTTGTTTCAATTGCTTATTATTTTATGACCAATATCACTAATATCAAGACTGTCAATATTTAAATTGTACTTATTTCATGAAATCATGATAATCACCTTAGTTATGATAAGTATCAATTTATGTGCCTATTATGTCCAAAAACAAAATTCTTATCATTGGATTTACGAACTGAATAAAAGGATTTAGCAGTAGATCGAATAAGATCAAGATCAAAGTATACCAAAGTGTACCTAAGTCGAAAAGTGAAAAAAAGACACCAATTTAATAGCATATTTTATAGGATCTGTTTTAAACGCAATAAATCCTCCCGGGGGCCGTAGAACATTGTTGTGTAAGGGCCAAAAATTTATATTTACGCCACTGATTTTTGGGAAATAAAACTTTGGTTATCTAATCACAATGGATTTTCTTTCCAAATACGATGAAATAGAAAAAAAATCAGCTCGTTTCAACCATAGACAAACAAACAAGTAGTAAATTTATGGTTTTAGCTACTTATTAGCTTTTTTTTTCTATGTTTTGCTTTTAAATGGGGAGGGTATAGAAAGTGTTGAATTTTTAGTGTTACCCTTTACCCCCCACTGTCCACAAGCCATCGTTAACTGAATACTGATTGGTTCAATACTACTACAGACATATCTCAGTGTCTGTATGCTACATGAGACATGAGATATATCTTATAAGACGGTCTTATTAAGACCGTCTTATGAGATATATCTTCGTGTGTGGATCGGCCTTAAGAGTGTATGTAAGGGTGGTAGTGGTGTATAAAATCGTAAAAACAAATTCCCTTGCCTGTAGATCAACAACAGTTGATAAACATGTAGCTTGTTGAAAATAGTATCCTAAAACACACAGAATCATCAATGTGGATTATTGTTGTATTGATACTTTACGTAAAAAGACAAAATGAATAGAATTGACCACATCCACCCCTTTGTATTTTCAACACGGTTTGGTTAGTTGAGTTAATTAACAAAACCAACTAATTGGATGACATACACTTGGGGTGTTTTGGTCTCGTATTTAACAATCATTTGAAAGACACCTAAATATTCCCATCAATCTGATTATTATAATCTTGATTGGTTTTATTCAATTTTTGCTATTACTGTTTTAACAACAACAAATCCCGATAGTAGTCGGAAATCATCATTATCAACATGAATGTTATAACAGCGCTTTCCAATCAGATTAAAACGATTCGTTCGAGTGTAATTTATTTGAATTTTATTAAGCCCCATTGAGATTTATTCTATTACGATCATTGATAAAGTTAACGCAATTTTTATACGTTTAATATTAACGTTAATGTTTATCAATACGTTAGCGTGTTAATGGTTTTTGTTCTTCTGTTCTTTGGGTAAAATCAATACGAATTTAGGACGTTTCCTATAGTTTGCTTACTTAATAATTTGATTGTTGAATGGTGAGATTCTGCTGATTAAGCGTTTCTATTGTAAATTCCAATAGATTAGGCGATTTTTGATGTGTATTCATCATGAATTTCGTGACCTTTTCAATTTCAGCCTTTTATTTAATGGATAAGAAATCAGAAAAGGTCATTGAACAATTGAACGACGACAAGTCTTGAAAATTGATCAATAGGAATTTGGTGGGTGTCTTTCAATATTAATGAATTAATGGCAAGATTCACCCTCTCCCTCTATCATTTTTCTTCTTCTCCATGCTTTATTGTGTGTATAATTATTATTCTGTACAGTGCTGTGGTAGTTATTTGTAATGAAACATTTGTCGAATTCATGTCAAATGGGGGGTTAGTGGCCTGATATTTTGTCGTGTTCATTATAGACTTTGATGTTGCCGAATAATTAAAGAAGAATTGTGGCGCCTACAAGTTGCATTCTGTTCCACATTCTTCAACATATCTTAAACTTTCGTCAAATAAAAAAAAAATAGTTATTAAATTATTCGGTATAAAGTAAAATTTTAGATGCAAGATTGTTGCGCAATTCCTTCAACTTGAAACGTTGCCAAAACCGTTTTGCTCTCACAACCCCTCTTATTATACAACTTAAGTTTAAAAAGAAAGTCTTACTCTGTATAAAGTATTTAGTACAAACTTTGTAATCTTTTCGTGTCACACTTTAACAATAATTTAAAGTGCCTCTAATGTAAAAGACAAAGAAAAGACGAAAGATCAGTAATACTGTGTTAGGCGAACATTTTCAACCTAATTTCACGACCGCAAAATCAGCCTGAAAATTACCACGAAAAAAAACTCGGACCCGTAACAATATCAACCAGGATTACGCACGTTCTCCCTTAATACAGCAGTTTTTGATATTTTTTTTCACAATTAATTCTAAGGGAGTAAAATCTAGAATTGAACCGGAAACGTGCTAGAGTGGCATTTGATAAATATTCAAAATATAGTCGTAATTATAAAAATTAACATGCATAGTAGAAGTTTGCATGAAGGGGCTATCAAAAACGAATTTACATTTCAACATTACGCCATAAAAAGTGTAAGAAATTTTGTTAGTTGTATCGATTCTTACTGATTTATAAATTAGGGTGAGGGTTATACAAGTCCTCCCTCGGTCTTACAAACGAAATGTTTCATTTCCAGTGTTTCTTTCAGGTCAAACTAACTTTCTTGGAAAAATAAAAGCAAACATGTATGTAGAATGTTCAATTTTAATAACAACGTATTCGTGGCGACAAAATAACAGCAATGAATTCCTGAAACTAATTATAATAATGAACAGAAATAATATATGAGAACATTTTATAGTTACTTTGAAGCGGTTATGGTTGATTTATAATTTTTCAAACGAAATTAATCATTTTTAATTCATTTATCAACGGTTATTATCGATCTCTTTGGTTAGAAATTTTGGTTTTCCTATAGTTTTGCATAATTCAGAAATTGTGTGTTAATTTCTCAACCGTCTGTATGTTTGGTTTTAATTAAATAATTTTGAAAGTATTTGAAGCATATCGTCCAATTCTCCAATTCTGTGTTTGTATTTAAAATATGACTACAGTTCATAATAAACGGACCGTATATAAATATTTACCATTGCTGACAAATAGAGAAAGATATTTCATAAAGAAATAATTTATCCCAACCGTATATGACAAATTCAATTAGCTTTATTGATTCATTAAAATTAGTAACTCACCTCTCATTTGTATCGTTGTATGGACATTTTCCTCATGATTAATCTTTATGCAGTGGTTACTTTAAGATAATTTTCCAGTTAAATTTTAGTTTTCTAATCTAGATCTTAGGACATTTTTGTCCATTTTTAGATTGAGAGTTTAATTTATATGCCATTTTAATGATTTATTGCGATTTTCTACCCCGTGATAATTATTCTGTTAATAGAAAATTTCAAAATAAAAATTACTTATTCGAGGATTTTTGGTATTTAAAATATTTACCCTATAAATTGCTCTTAGGTATTGAACTTGTTAGAGTAAAATTTAAAAACGCTATTTTTACAGGAACGAAAACCGGAACTGAACCGGAACAAAAACAAAAATTACAGTTCGAAGTGCTGTATGTAACAATTGAGGCTCATAGTAAAAATGATTATTATTATTTCACCTAAAGCCGATTTTCGTAATAATTGCCCAGGGAAAAAAGTTTGATAGTCCGCCACTGTCTCTATGTATCTGTATGTATAAGGGATGATATCGATGACGTAAGAACCTCTAAACCACCCTCTTGGTTCCAATGATGAGTCACAATAAACTACCCTTATCCTAGTGTCAAATCTTCAATTAGATGATTAATTATAGCTACAGTCTATACTTTTTTTCGATTTGATTTACTAGAAAATTGGTAAAAAATCCATCATCTTCACCTATAAATAGAACGAATAAACTGCATGATTTATAAGCGTACATACTTGAACTATAATTAGTAATTACCCTAAAAAAATCGTTAAATTTCAATTTTTTTTTTGGTATTTGTATTATTAATTATTATTATTAAAGGGGTGGCAACAAATCAAACTAAAATTAGACAGGTATAGGGTGTTGTTGTTAATTTGGCGTGTAAATATTCGTTCTCTTTGTGATCCAATTTTTCCTGTTGTTGTTCTTGTTGTTATTATTGTTGTTGTGTCGGTGATTAACCGCCGCTTTATGGGTGTGGATCTTCTCTTTATTCTAAATTCTACTTCCGTTATGTGTGTTGAATTTCATCCTGTCGAATACAATTTCTGTTAATCTTTGTATTTAATAATAATAATATTAATAATAGTAGGAATAATTATCGTTTAGGCTAACTTGAATACGAGTTTTGTAATTATATGGCTGTCTATATTTAGGAATTGTTAGGAAATATGGAATTTTCCGGGATGAATTGTAACGTATTTTCTCCATATACTGTATAGATTATTATAGGTCGATTCTATCCGGTTTCCGTTACGAAATATCCAGTACAACTATCATTTATCTTGTTGTATAAAAAATGATTCAAGATATTGTATATGACGAGCTTTTACCATTTTCTCCATCTATATAGGATAGAAATACGGTGCCTGTTTCTGTGTATAAATGTGTGTGTTTCTTTTATTGTTTTATCGTGTAATATAAATGTTTAAGACATTATGATATTAGTTTTTCGGACACATTTATCACAATATATAAGCCTATATACGAGAGCTACTACTATATCTGTCTTCAATAAAACTCAACATTATATTTCCTCAAAGTCTACTGTATTTTTTTTATCAATCTAGAATAATCAATGATTGATTGAATTAATGAATCTCAGATGAGCTCATAAATATCTATTGCTTTAACACGAATA
Organism: Mylabris sibirica; assembly: GCA_039776855.1. NCBI lineage: Eukaryota > Metazoa > Arthropoda > Insecta > Coleoptera > Meloidae > Mylabris > Mylabris sibirica. Next base: position 12,461,524 of record CM077843.1, on the reverse strand, counting down.
CGTTCCCATTTAACTATTGAATTAACTATGATGAGAGGCAACTGAATAAATTCACTCTACCGCGATTAAATTCGTCTCTATCTCTGATGATGATAGTCTAGAAATAGAATTTTCAATTTAAAAATAGAAAAAAAGTTCAAAAAAAGGTATACAGACAGATCAATGATCAATCGCATCTATATAGATTGAAATTGTTGAGATTATACATACATATGTATACAGTTCAAGTTGATCTAGAAAACAGAGGAAAATAACAATAATAATAATAATAATAATGATGATGATAAGTTATAGGTATTCGGTTAAAGTTTATAGAGTTTTGAAAATTCTCTTAGATCTACAATATTAGCATATGCATCTCTGTTAGGAATACTATCAGTATAAATTTAAATCTAAATTTAAATATTGTATAATTATTCAAATATGATAATATTGTAACTGTATTAATTAACTCGATGAAAATTTGTTTATTTTAATTCGTATAACTTTAAATACTAGCCAATGTAATAAAATTTTGTTGTACAAATAATATTCAAAATTTATATCGCAAATTATAATAAAATTCTACTGATATTCTTCAACAAAACCTAAATCGAAAGTACCATCGTTTTCACATAAATGTGACCACTTTTTTGGGTTTGTGTAAAACAGGCTTTAGAAGTCACACTAAAGAAAGATTTCCAATTAGAAGATGAGAGTGCCATTTTGGGTATTTACCCGAATAGACAAATATTTTCAGATCTTCTTACTTTTTAAGAGTGAAACAGCCTGACTTACACTAACCGAAAAACGTGATATTTCTCGCTCAAGAGTCGGTCACATCTTGCAATTTATAAAATATTAGTGATATTCTTCAACAAACCATAGCTTTTATATAAATGTTACCACTTTTTGTGGGTATGTGTAAAGCAGGCTTTAGATGGCGTCCGTGACAATGTAAAAGAATTATCACAGGCCAGACTTTGGGAAAGAAGATATTTAATCTGTAGATGAGGTTGGAATTACTGGTGTCAATTTGGGTATTCACCTGAATGGACAAATACTTTCCCATCTTCTTATATCTACTTTAAGAGAGAAACAGCCTGACTTACACTAACCGAAAAACGTGATATTTTTCGCTCAAGAGTCGGTCACAGTTTTGTGAAAGCGATGGTATTTGTGCAGTATAAATTTCAACAATAATTGAGTTGTTTTTGTGATTTTTACAAAGTTGTTGAGCTTCCCCAAGTGTAATCCACTTTTCAACTAATTAGATAATAATGTTCTGTTATGCGGCTGGAAACAATTGTAAAGATGCCTGACAATTTGAAACTGAAAATAAAATTCCTGAAAAGATCTGGAAAGGCGGAAAAATATCTTCAAGGATTCTTTCTGTATTGTTTAAATTCTAACGAAACCTGAAGAATGTTAACACAACTTTCTAAGAATTTCACATATTTCCAATGAAATCAATTTTTCATCAATTAGTTATAACGGATTATCATATATTCTATTTAGAAATTTCAAAAATAGAAGTGTATCTAATTAATTTTTCCAAACTTTCAGCATTTCATAATCAACTGAAGATTGATTTGGATATGACGTGACGTTAAAAAAAACACCAAAATTTCTAAAAGCTTTCACTGATATTGATTTGAATTTTTAATTTAAAAGAGCTTTGATGTTATTCTAAACTCTACTCGATCATTGATTAGGTGTAACAGATGCTTCATTTAATACGTAAAGTTATAGAAACTGAAACTAATTTCAGAATTATTCAACTCTTGTTGAATTAGTAAATTTTCTTATCGTAAATAAACCAATGCACAGAGATTTAGGAAACTGTACGTTTATCGGAATTCCTCATGAAAATTTTCTGAAAATAACTGAAAATTACTAGTTTCACAAACGTTTATAAATTACAGAATAATCCCGGAAAACACCCATTATTTACATTAATAATTGATATTAGATTGGAAAATTTTTCAACATTAGAACTTTATCAGTGTCGCTGAAATTCTCTTAAAGGACTTGACACAGTAAGATTTCTTTAATAATTGATTAGACGGAAAGTTAGAACAGAAAACTTGAAGATTTTAAAAGTTTCACTAATAAACGTCAGTTCAACAAGCAGGTGTAAAAATTAACATGATCAACAGTAAAAATTTCGGTGATTATTACCATTTTTATTATTAACGAAAGTTTACAACAAATTGAGTCCTGTTATAATATTTACATATTTCATTAATAATTTACAAGAAGTCGACTGAAACTTTAATGAAAATGTAAATTTAACGTTCACTTTCTGATGCAGTTTTTCTAAATGTTCAATTAATCCAAAAACCGTCGAATATCAAAGGTATCATTTCGTTCACTGCAAATTGCTTTATAAAATTTACATGTAAACAAATGAAACTGGCTTGAATATTTTAAATTTGTAACACACAACATCATCTGGATCTGTAGCATCAACCCATCATCCATTTCGGGTTCTGTTTGCACACAGAAGGGACAGGCCTCAATTAAATCCGACTTAAATACAGTTTATTAATGGAACAGGTGAACTAACAAGATGGAGGAATTAGACGAAAAAACTGCAGTTGTAATTTGCATAATAACAGAGTTGAGAGTTCATGGTTGGATTTTTCTCTTGTCTTCTCTATATAATCAAAAAAATATAGTTTGAGAGTTGGAATATAAATCAACTTCGATGTGAAACAGGAATTTTCTTATCATGCCGATTTTCAAATTGCTTCAAACTTTCTGTAAGTAAATTTCTAACTCTGTCGACGAACATTGGCCGTGAATTTCTCAAAATAAATCATATTTTTTTAATTAAATGCCCTACATTCATATTTATTTCACAAATAAATCTCCACGACCGTCCATCGGTTCTTATTTGAATCATCCATTACCATTTCATCCCCTTTGAAAGCATCATTCTGCTTTGATTGCCGTATTATATCCACCCATATCTCATCTTTTATTATTCTTCTATCGTGTAGAACTCCTCTTGATGACAAAAAGACATCGTAACGAAATTGTCGTAATCCAAACAGAATTTACGTTAAGCGTATAAAAAAAGGGGTGAATAAGTCACGTGATTCGCATTACTCATTTATAACAATCATAATAATAAGAGAAGATAATAAATTATTATTTGAAGGGTGTTGCAATATAGGGGTGGTGAAATTACTAGAGCGTTTTCTTTGTATACACAAAAAATCAATTATGACTTGATGCGGGCTAGCATCAGAAAAAATTTCCAAAATACTACCGAATTGAGGCGGATATTATGGCACCAATGCAGTGTTTTTTCACTTAATTAAGGAAACGAAAAGCCACCGGCGATGGTAATTGCGCCCATTTCACTTGTTCTCCAACCCTTCGTTTCTGTGTGTTTGTATATGTGGTACCCTTTTCAAAACTTACTAATGGTGCTGTATGATTATTATCAACATTACTATTATTATTTGGGGAGAGTTGTTGGAAATGTTGCAAGAATTGACTCAATTACTGGGAAAATTAATTATTATTAAAGAGTAAGAAGGGTGAAATGGGAGAGAGAAGAGGAGGTTTGTGTGTCAATTTTTTTTCCTCGCCACTGGATCGAACGTAAATTTTAGATTACAGAGGAGATTTCCACTTCGTTGCCACATAAATCTAGCTTTGAATAATCTTCCAACAAAGTTTTATAGCGTGGTAGTGTTGTTGCAATTTTATTGCTAGATTAAAAGTATAAAGAAGGCTAAAAAAAAAGATGAAAACTACAGGTGAAACTAAGAACTGTGAAGTAATGAGTTTCTAAAGTAATTCGTTTAAATTGTTTGAACAATAAATTTCAAATATACGTTTGAAGGAAATCCTGAAAAACAGGAAACTGTGTGTAAAATTGAACAGAAACTGAAACTAAGAATAGACGAGAAAAACTCGACAAAAACAAGGTCCAAGCTGAATAATAAGAAAACGTTATGTAGAGATTGTTTAACAAAAGAAAAGCTAGGCGCTTATTGAAATTAATAGATGGTTGTCACTATAGAAAAGTTTGAATTTGAATATTTGCTAGAAAAAAACACAATAATTGTCAATTTTGTATTTGTTCTAAACACTAAGCTTTATTTCAACCTGAAACTGAAAACCAATAACACTAAATTACGACAAGAACTGACCTGAAACAATCCGCATAGTTGGAGAAAATATAGAATGTAGTAAAAAATTTAGCCACTTTCAACTTGATTTGGTAACAAATAAAAAGTTTTATTTTTGCCTGAAGCTGAAATACAAACCTAAAACAATTCATGAAAAAGTATGAAAATAAAATCTTGTGATTGTTCATTACAATTTATTCTTCAGCATGTCGACAACTTCAAAGCAAAAACCGACTTGAGATATTTCAGTTATAATCGGAGAATAACTGTAAAACGATATTTTTCAGTTATAATACTAATTTAATTCACAGTACATTCCTCTGTAAACTTTCATCACACAATAAACGAATTATGAGCTTTACATCAAACGAGCTTTGAAAACTGAATAGTTTTTTATGTAATTGACACGTGTTTCTCCACTGAAACAGCAGGAAAATTCACTGAAAAAACGAAACGTAAATAATTTTTATAATAGAAAGTTAAAGCTGAAAGTCGATGAGAATAAAGTGGAACAAAAACTAATACGTTTAACAACAAACCGCTTGTTTAAATTAAAGAAACCCCAGAAGAATCAGATTAAAATAAACTGAAAACGAATTAAAAATTCTCTTGATATAAACGAGGAAAAACAGGAAAACCCTCGGGAATTTCGTTTATTTTGTTGATGTACTTTGAAGTTGCAAGACTAACATTTAAAATTTCAGAAATTCGAGCTGTGATCTAAACTGAAAATTGTAAAACCCACCTGAAACAATGCATATTACAGAAATATCAGCTGAAAAATGAATTATAGATAAAAAAATCAGATATTCATGTAATTATTTAAACCTTTATTTATCTAAAAGCTGAAAAAATGTATCTTCAAACGTGTCGATACGATAATAACCTGAAAATGTCTAAAATAACAAAAATAACAAGAACAAATAACTGCGTTGAAAAAAACAAACAGTTTATTCTTTTGTTAATAACCCGAAGCTGAAAAACAGTAAGAGTAAATTGAAACAAAAACTGCCCTAAAAAAATACGTAAAATAAAAAAAATAATGAAATTAAGACAAACTGAAAAAACACTGAGGGCGTGGTCAACGTGGAAATTCTCTAAGGGGGAAGAAGTAGGCATTCTAATTGCTAAAATCATTCCGGTTTCTGGTAAAAATATGAAGAACTAAATGAAATTGACATATTTTATACTGAAATTGAAAATTAAAACCATATTAAAACAGAAACGTATTATCATATAATGTAAGAATTTCTCTTGTGGAAATATTTAAACAAGTTTTCACAAGTGCTAAAGATCGAATTATTTGAAGAGTGTATGTTTAAAGCGTTCATAAATTGGTATTTTCAGCTGTAATATGGTCTGATTTGATTCATTGCAACAATAAAACAATCTACACTTGAAAGATTTTCACAATTACAACAGTTTTCCATGTAATTGACAAGTGTGTTATAGTCACAATTGATTTTTCAGTCAACCATACAATAATATTTCCAATACAAAAGTTTGAACAATAGAAAAATACTGAATGTTACTGAAAAAGTTTCATCATTTATATCGAAAATGTACATTTTTCAGTAGGTCATTTAGGACGAAAATCTCGACTAACTTGTCGAAACTATCAAAATTTTTGTTTGTTTCAAATAAAATCTTATACTACTATTGCAACCTGAATCTGAAAAATAATAAAAATAAATTTGAATGGAAAATGACTTGAAACAATCTGTTACGAAAATCCCTGAAGGAATTTAAATAGAATCGTTCACGATTGTAGTTTAGAATAAAAGGAGCTCAAGTAATGAAAATTGAGAATATTTCAGTGGTGTTGGTTGTTAAAGCTCTAATGAAATTAATCAAATTCTTCTATTATAGTTTGCTGGAAAAATGATGCTTTATACTGAAATATTATTCATACTTGGGGGATGGTTTGAAAGAGCAACAGTCCCCCTTGGTAACAACAACTGGAAAGCTTTACATTTTTTTGACAATGTAATTGACTTTTCAGCCGCTCATATAAATCAGTGAAAGCTCTATCGCCTCTATCTTTATTTCAGTTTCCAGTCATCTGATTATGTTTTTGTTTTTTTTTTGTTGGAAGAAGTTTAAGTTGTTTTATTTCTCTCTATTGGAAAGTTTAAGCATTATAGACGACCACCATTTCAGTTAATTTGCAAAAGTTTTGATTGTTGTAAGCCCTGTTGATAATTTTGTGGTTGTTGAATGTTTTACGTGGATCGCCTCATACCAGGCACGCCTTGTTTGTATTGCGGTACACAAGACACAATAATCGCAATTTATGTTTCATTCCAGTTGTAAATCAATAGATACATTGAAACAAAAACAATTTAAAGGCGCTCACTAGAACTTTCTACTAAAAAGGTGAATGTTTTTTCCACAAGAAATAGGCAGCCACCCTTTCTCAAATATTTCAAATAATAATAAATCAAATTTAATAAATTAGTTTTAAAGAACAAATAGGCAGCCACCCATTCTTCAATCTTTAGAATTCATAGCGACGGCACCTCTTTGTTATCAATGTTATCATTCAAAGAAGCCTATTTTCAAAACCAATTTTTTCTGTAAAATACTTCTTAAAATACTCTATCAAAATCTGTGTTGTACAATTCTACATCTTAAAAAATTAGCGTGATATCTTGTATCAAACATTCGCTCCTTTCGTACAAAGTTCTAGTCTGCGCCCTTAACATGTTCTGAACTATTTCAGATATTTACATTTTTTCCACATATACATCAGTTTCAGTTTCAGGATTCGTTTCAATCATTACAGGAATTCATCGATAAAGGATGCCACTCTGAAATATTTGTTTATAGTAGTCGCTTTCATCTGGAATAAGTTTCAATTTAGAATATTACAACCCGGTAGAATAATCGTAGTCTCCGATTAAAACTCAATTCTGTCTAAATACAGCTGGACTATCACCATTAATTTAATGAATTTACCGTTGATAACGGAAACGACTGGGAAATGTGGCGAGGAAATCCTTAAATTGGATTCAATTCGCTGCATGATCTACTTTGTCGTTTTAAGTGAATGTTGAAATTCTTATTGAACTAATAAAATATAGGGTTTTGAATTTAAATATGATCGATTCTATAAAAGCCCTATTAATTAAGGAAAGATTCAAAAAATATCTTAAGGACGTGTAGGATGTCTCTTTAGTCCATATTTTTGCAAAATTAGAACCTCTTAGCTTATTTATGTTTGTTTCCAACGATGTCGCAATTTTCAAAAACTTACTACACACGTTAAATGATTTTGAGTAACTCGAGGATTCTTGAAATATTGATTTTCTTTGTTTCTTTCCATTTTGGAGAAATGTTACGCATTTTTTTCCTAGAATGCAATAGAAAAAAAACGAGATAAATCAGTGTCCAGAAGCTCTTTGAGTTATTCTTAGTCGCTTGACATACAGGGCTTCGAATCGTTATTTTTTTTTTGTTCCGGTTTTCGTTTCTGCAAAAATAACGGTTATTTCGGTTTTCGGTTCAGTTCTAAATGCTTAATTTTCAAATTTCACCCTAAAAAATACAACCCCTAAGAGCTACCATATTTGCAGGGTAACTCTTCTAAATATAAAAAACACTTAAACAGGTGTTTTATTTTGTAATATTCTATTAGAAGAATAATTTTTATGGTGTTTTACCATGGAACAGAAAATCGCAAGAAATCATAAAAATGGCATATCTATAACTTCAACCCCTATTTCAGAAAGAAAAGCAGGGATAACTTTAACCCTTAGACACGCCATTACTTAGGACACAATGAACTATGTACTAGAAGAGATCAAAATCGTGGGTTTTAACTAGGGGTTTCTTGAAGTAGAGGTAAAAAAAAGAGAAAGAGATCGTGTGTGCTTAAACAGGAAAAAAGCGGTTGTTGTTTTTGGTTCAGTTCCGGATTTCGTTCCGGATAAAATTTCAGTTTTTCCGATTTTCGGTAGGTACAGTTCCGGTTCGAAGGCCTATGAGCTCGTTCTTGAAAATTGTGATCTCGCCCAAGACGATCGTTTTTTGACCAACTTCGATATGAGCTACAAGGCTCAAATTTTGATTAAATGGTCTCCAAGACGTCTCCTACAAATCCTTGAAATATTCTCCAAATTACTCGTCAACTAATAGGAGATTCATAGACTCAACCATATTTAAATCTGCGTATTCTGCGTATAGTTTTTTTTTTTTGTATATAGGATTGTTGTAGAAGATATTAACAATTCGTAGAGATTTTAATTGAAATTTAAATGAGCATTCCATATTTTGATTGCCTAATACGAACTTGATCCTAAAATTAGTTTATCAGTGAGAGAAAGCTAGAAATAGCCCAAGTTGGGAGTTTATACATTTCCAAATTAGTTTCTCATCGGAGTGTGTCACTTTGTTATAGATTACTGGCATTTACATAGTTTATAATTAAGGCTGTTTAATAATTTCAATTGTCGTCTCTCTTGGAAAATCCTTCTCTTCTCATTCTATGATAATATTAATGATAATAATAATAGGGTAGGTTTCCTTAAAATAACACACATTAATCTTTTGATGGATACCCAACAACAATATGGTCATTGTACAAATTAGTTGTATGAGTTAATTATTAACTTGTAGTACAAGCGACTCTCATCACATCTCGCTCGTTCGTTCTCATCTCAGTCTCTTGTGTATTTTTATTTTTCGGTGTAGGTAATTAGCTGTCGACTGAAAATAAAATTTAAGAGGGGAAATTTCAATTTACTCCAACACAAAACGACAGATGCTCGAAAAATGACTTTGTTTTCCATGAATAAAAAACAGGGGTGCACATATATCTAACAACAATAATGCAAAATTTCAATAAACCGATTTGTCTACAATACAAGAATCGTAAACACTTATTTTTTAGCGTAATATTCAAATGTCAAAGATTCAGTTCTAATTCAAATTGTAATCCTATATCAAATAAACGGATAGTTTAATTACACCGATCACAACTGAACGTTTCTCCACATCTAATTAGAATGCAGAATTTAATTCATTGAGATGAATATCGGTCGTAGATCGAATATTGTTGACATGAAACTTTGAAATTCTTCTATCATCCTCATATAAGGAAATATATGAAAATTCTGCATGATTGTACGATTAAATCTCTTCATGAACAAACAACAATCTTCTATCTTTTTGAAAATGTAGTGTTGTTAAGTGTTGTCTAAACTTGTATTTCATATATTTTAAAAACAGACAGTTACACAAACATCAATTAAATTTCTCCACTTTTGGATGGAAAAAAGTACATATAAAACATGTTTTCGAAGATGTTTGAATGTCATTTACGGCGACTATAATTTTTCATTTCCAATTAAAAACTAGATTTTTGTATTATTCATAAAGGCGCTTTATTAAACAATAATTAGAAGAATCAGGTCATGTAGAATTCTATAATTAATTTAATTATGCTTTATTAATATCTGTGTGACATTTACGGATTAAATTAATAATTTTATTATATTTTAATCATTTGTTACTGTTGTTTCATTAGAATAACAATAGGTCCAGGTTTAGATGTTGTTGAATAATTTCAACATGAATCCAGTAAAGAGCAACAATGTTTAATTCGAAATTCATTCCATATTCCACAATTACAACATGCTGGTCTATCTAAGTGGTTTTAATCGATAATTAAACCAAAGTGGCCCTATATTTTCATTTTAAATTGCTTTTGAATTTTTGTTGTTGACGTCAAAACGAGCAAATAGCCACATTTTCGGGCCAATATCTAACGATCAAAGTTTAAACTAATCCGTATTATCCGTATCTAGAAAAACTAGAAGATCAGTTTCACGAGCCATTCTTGGTCGGTTTATGCGTGCAGTTGAAATTGCGAAATTGTTGGAATAACACGTTTTTTGACAAACTTCCCAATGAGCTAATTTCTTCGAATCACTGTCTAAATAATTAGAGTTGTCATAAGAACTTTTCTTCTAACGTGAATAACCCTGTATAAGCGTTCTATTTGATTCCATCAGCATCCAACCTTAAATCCTCATCGATGTATACCTCTTTTTCCTTTTCTCTACTCCTTCATCTTCTCCCTTTACTGATACTTTGATAATCCATCCGTAAAAGCTCTTAAAGTTAAATGTGATAATGTATATTGGTGTATTTAAAAGGCAACAAGGGTGCGAGAGCTTTTATGAGTATTTCATTTGATCCCGCCCTATACCTATAGAAAATCGATTAAATTGTTTTTGTTAATTTACAGGTTCTACAAAATGTGTCAATGTACATTTCGAAAACAAAGACGGTGGTTTCTTTTTAAAACAATCACCCCGTCAACATTTCACCCCGTCATCAGAATTGAATAATAATAGTGGTGGTGGTGGTGGTGGTAATACGGCAACATCAACTTCACCATTATCGACCGACCGTTTTACAGTTTTCCAAAGTTCCCAACCGATTTCCGTACGAGCCACATATGGACCATTCAGCACAAAACAAACAGTACCTGCAAGATACGTTGTACCCGATCCGCTTCCGATTAATGCTTCTGGTAAAACTTTTTAATAATCCACCATTAATTTCAAATGTTTCATTATTTTTCATTTACTTTATAACAATATAGGTCCAGCTATTGATCTACAGGATCTCGCTACACATCATTTAGATATGTCAGCACATATAGTCCGCCAGGAGATCCCACGGGATTCACCAATTCTACGTGTATTGTTCCATACAGGAACTGATCCTGGTGGACGTCGACAGATTTTATTGACACGTCATCATCAGCGCGTCTGTATTGTTCTACATGCAACATTAGGACAACGGCCACCTTTGCATGCTGCTTGTAGTCCAGATGGTGAAGATGGTGTATGTTTAGCCCAGATTACCATACCGTCAACTTGGTGGCCGCCATTACCAACACCAGATAAAGACGGACGTCCGGGGAAAATTATCAAAACACCACCTAGATTAGTTCAAGTGGCGTATTCAGTAATGGAACCACGACCGGATGAGACTGAAACATGCCAACCGAAAATGCAAATTCAACCATCAACAGTCTTAGGAACCGTACCGCTCGTTCCAGCTAAGGGGACTTTTAAGGAATTAAAATTGATCGATGCTATTATAATGCTAGTACCACATCCACCATTATTTCCTAAATCCAGGATGCATATACCGGTATATATAGATAGACAAAAGGCTAAATTATTGACTGCTATTGTAATCAGGTGAGTTGTAATGATTTATTATTGTATTTAATAATATTGTATCGATTCCAATTACAATTAGTACAGAATTATAATGAAATTATGCTACAAATTACTGAAATTCTATTCTAAATTACAACTCTATTGTCTAATGTAGAAATAGTGATCTAGTAAAATAATTCAACTAGACAAGATATCTGATATTATAAATCTTTTCTATAGTGCCTCTTAAATTTCTACAGTTTGAAAAATGATTGTTTCAAATCTCAAATATATCATCGTATTGAAATTGTTGGAACCATGCCATTTGAATATCATTATCAATTCTATTATAGTATAGTTCCCATTTAAAATCTTTTGTAATTATTAATGATACATGCCGGATAAACATTAACAAATTTTATAAAACTGTACATTAATCAGTACAGAATTAAGCATGTCTTTTCTGTGTTTAATTACAACATTTTCCTATAAAAAAAGAAAATTTATTCGATTATCGTCAATTTTCTATTAATCAAACAGGTCACGTTCACACCAACATTGCCCTTGTTACGATCCTATCAAGAAAGCGTTGAAAAGGGCACCAACATTGATCTTGTTTGATAACAATTCTGGCTAGAAATTAAATTGTCACAACATTAATTGCAATTTACGTAAAATTTGTGTAAAGATGAAAGATTTTCGAGACGTATATTTAACGAAATTGCAGATCTAAAATATAAGATGAGCATTATTGTGGATAAGCATCACTGAATTATTAGCAATAGCGATTTATTTAAAATTGTGGTGGAAAAAAGTATAAAAATTTTGATTTTACTTTTGAGCAGTATGCTGTACGAGGAAATTTATTATTGTGTATTGAAATTTTTGATTATAATTGTACCCAGTTAGCTTAGATTGAACTAAATAACAAATGGATTACAAAACAATTTTTTAATAGTGCTGAAAATTATGGCGTTAAGAGAAGGTCTGAAAGGCTGAAAAAGCTTGAAGAAGTAACTAAAAGGCTAGTACTTAGGGAAATTTCCCAAAACTGATAACTTTTCTGCGCAAGCAATGATTCGACTTAAACTGCAGTTCTCGTTTGGTTAGAATGTGCTTAAATGTGAAAAAATTAAGTCAGAAACATTTATTAAAGATGAAGATAAAGCTGCACGTCTTGACTTTGCAGAAAAATTCATCTAAAGGCTAGAAATATGGACTCACGTGGTTTTTAGCGAAGAAACGAAGTTTAATATGAGTGGGCCTGATGGGTTTCAATATTACTGGCATAATTTACCATTTATTACGCTTCTTGATGACAAAAGTGTGATTTTTCAACAAGATAATGCTCCCATTCATACAGCTACATCTACTGGAGCTTGATTTTGTTGGTGTTTAGTTAATGGAGTGGCCAGCATTAAGCCCAGACTTAAATCTCATAGAGAACCTCTGGGGGATTCCTGCTAGAAAAGAACTATTGAAAATTACAACTATTAACGGATCCTTATTAAAAGTATTCCACATCATCTTTTAAATGTAAACTTAATCCAAAATACAAACAAATTACGAATATTACTAATAATTAAATGATGCTTATACATAAAAGAACATGATAATCAACATAAAAGATAAGCAAAGCTTCTAGATTTTCTATTAGTTTAATTGTGTGATAATCAAGAAAAATATGATTTTTTTATACTTTTTTCATTGTGTATTTTGATTTTAACAAAGAACGGGTGTGGTGCTAATATCTGTTTGTTCATCTAGGTGTTTTGTGGTGTTTCAACAGAGAAAAAAGCACTCCCATTCTTTCAACGGCAACTTATGGTAGAGTCGTAAAAATGTCCGTTCTTTGTTTCACATTCAATGTGTCTAGTCCATTGTCGCATACTGTATATATATTGTATGTCATCCATCTTTTTTTTCTTCCCTTATATTCGTTCAACAAGAAACTGTTATTACATCTACAAGATGAGAACGACAACAATGTCAATGCGAACGCTACAATTCTTTTGATCCTTTATTGACATTACACCGTTTACATTTTTCTAATACAGATTAGTTTTGAAAGTTTCTCATAACTTTACAATACGGTGATGTGTTATCGTTATAAAATTATTACTGTCGAATAACATCGATGTAACAGACGGAAATTAATTCTCACTATCGAAAAATAATCAAACTTTAAAGTTTTCAAGTAAATCAAAAAATTCCAACGTTTTGTTAGATGGGAAATACAAGAAATTTTATGTATTGGTGGGAAAACTGGCAATTTCGATTTGTTCCAGTTTTTATCCGCTTCAACTGGCATGTTTAAGATTAATGTTGCAAATAAATATTTGTTAAACAAACATCTTACTCAATTCTATTGTCGATTTATCAATTTTTTCATATTTTACAAATTCTAATGCTTTTTTACCGCTCTACTCGTAAATCAAACTCTATAACAACGCCCCATATAGCGGATTACTATGGCTAATATAGAAATTTTATACTTTAAACGTATGCATGTCTTATTTGTGGATTGTTAAAGCGGAAAAATGTTGAAGAAACCAGGCAAAGAACACCATATTTAACCTTATTATACGTTTATTTTTAGAATTTATGCGATGGTAATTAGCTTTAAAATGATTTACATTAAACATTTATGCGTTGTACTTGCTTTAATTACAAATACCACCACTTTAAGCCAATGTAATTTGTACGTGTACGGATTCAAGTTTATGTTTGGTGAATTTCTTGATTATTCCAGGGGTAGAGTCAAGAGTGGTGTACGTTTATTGGAAGCAACACCGATTGGGGTGGCATCGTGGAATATGACAGTGGATATCAACCCTAGACATACAGGGGCTTCGGTTACTTTAGTTAGACGTGAACCACCGGATACGGAAACAACAACAACCACAACAACAACAGATGATGCCGTGTAAGTTTTTTTCGATTATGAAAAAAATTAAAATTTATATTCGTTAATAAATTAGACAAGTTCGCTAGCTTGGTTGTTTTATCTATTCAAATTTATAGTCGTTAGAATGTAATAAATGTGAAATATTAACCTGAATATGCAACATAAAAAATAAATGAGAAATTATAGATTGACTGGTGTACATGAGGCAATGCAGAAGAGACACTAGTAGAATTCCAAATCAACAGTGTACATTGTCGTTGTTTTTCCATCGGTGTATTCGACTTTCTCAGAACAACTCGTATTGAATACAATACGAATTAATTCAATTTGAACAATTAAATTTCTTCTATCTCTTTCGTTAATGATTATTGTTGGTTGATTTCTCGTAAAACGTTCTAATTTAAATTGAATACGTTCACTACAATGATTGTGGTTTGTTTCGAATGCAAAATTCGAAATTTTACATTTCCTCAATCGTGATTATTCCTGCAGGATCGCCATTAAAAAAAAATAATAGTTTAAAGTCGAAATAATTCTAATTTCGTCAACTCAACTTCATTATGATTAACGTTTGAATCATTCGAAATATTCCAAATACACTTCAAAGTAATTTAAGCTTTGTATCTTGCATCCCTACTGCCACGAAATTATCATCATTACTATATTAGAAATAATGAGCTTTATACTAAAATCAGTGTTTGTCTATTTGGATTCTAGTTTAATGGAGCTATTTACTTGGTTGATTGAAGTTGGTGAAGATGATACAGAGGCGTATGAAGGTGCCAGGATCGTATGGTCGGCACGTTTCGAACCACATCAAGATGAGGATAATGATAGCAGTAGTAATAGTGAGATCCATCGGAATGAAGGTCGGAAGTCTACAACGAGATTCGATATCCAAAAGGATGATATACAAGCCGTTGTGCCCATCAGTAAGGTAAGTGCTTCCTTAACATTAATCTTTAAACGGACTGTTCTTCGTACGGAAATTGTGCACGTTTCATTTCGACATTAGTGTATTGATTGGTTTAGAAAATTGTATGAAATAAAAAATTAAAGATTCTATTCAATATTAGTTTGATATGAATTTTCAAGGTTTTCAGCCGGCGCATCCACCATTATTCAAATAATAACAATTTATCATTTTTTGTAAAATATCTGGCAAACTGTACTGGCGCCCATTCTTTTTTTCTGTCGAGACTAGAATTTGTTTGGCATGTATTTACCATCAAAAAATCTCATCCAAGAATAACTATTTTTTTTCTTCTCTAGAATATATTCAATCTCTTTTTAGGGCAATAACGACAGATCCTTGATCCAGATAATAGAGTTGTTTTGCAAAACTAAATTTCTAAAGACTCATCGTGTACTATACGAATACACTCGCCTGTTATCATCACTATTACTAAATACTTTGTATAGTTTTATTTCCATGTTGAACAATTTCCGAATAAATTATCGATTTGGGAGTAGTGGTGAAATAGCAATGACAATGATGATGGCACCGTTTAAGTGTCTCTTTTCGGTTGAAAGTAGAGAACTCTTATACATTCAGCTCTTTACACAATTGAAGATGAACGACAATAGCTTACGGTTTTCATAAATCCGACAACGGCTAAAAGGTTTTTTCTTTTCGTTCGATTTTCTTACAGTCACTTGCCTGTATGAAAGTTCACTTGGGACAAAGTGGAAACACACTAGACACTATACACACACACCTCAGTAAAAATCGGAATTCAAATGATGATTCTAACAAATTCCATTCACAGGTATTGGTTCGTTCTGTTTTCATAGCTTTTAGAGGCTTTTTCACACTGATTAATTTACACCATTAAGAGTCTCCAAAGATCTTTATTTACGAGGTGACGATTTAAATTAATGGACCATTTGTTGGCTGGTTTGTTACATTACACACACATATACAAACGCATACGAATTGTTGTTTATAAATAAAATAACATCAGTGTTTAACAATCGTAAATAACTGGGATTACTGAGTTACACAACTGGAAAATTACTACAGGATTAGATAGATAGTATTCGTCTAAATATAATCCTTAAATTGTTTCTCCATTATCAGGATATTGAACCGTTTTATATCGAAAAAATTCAAGATAATTTAGAGAGCTTATCTATAGAATTCTCTACGATCATAAATTTAACAGTTTCCATTAAAAATTCATAAATATTTAATATCTTTCGCTTAGAAAAATCTATGAAAAATTAAGGAAAGCAACGTCAACAGGTTGGGTGAACCTTTTATTACGGCAATCAATACGAAATATTAGCGATATATTGCATGGAATTGAACAATTAATCGACAATTCTCTCCATAACCAAGCCTTACAATTACTTTAAAATTTATTTCGTATCGTTTCTATAAGAGACAATAAATGAAATTTATCGGCCATCATTTCTCTCTGTTTCTGTTTCTATCTAATACAACGACTAATATACATAAGAAAAAATCAATAAATATCCTGAAACGTGACTTTATTCATTAAAATACGTGAAATATGAACGTAAAGAATTTAATTTAAACGATTTATAATCGACATGAAATACACAATAGTAAAAAAAGATTTTAATAAAAAACCGCAGGAGCAAATTTTGGTGGAGGCGCCGGGTGAATTATTTAAAAACTCAATAATTTGTAAAATCTTAATTTAAATTGAATCAGTCTACTGATACAGTAGTGTACTTGTGTTGCTTTGTATTAAAACTTTTAATGAAACCCTATTGAAACCGTACAAGGGTAGGATTGGTGGTAGAACTAAGGGTTGTTGTAGCCGCCTTTTGCTAGTTAACCACCTAATGAAATTCTTCAGACGCGACGGAAATTATACAAATAATGCATTTTAAAAGGGTGCTGTCGATAATATATCGGGAAATTTGAGAGAATGGCGTGAATATTTGTATGAGACTAGTATTTTATCTTAACGTTTCTTTGTTGATGTTATTAAAACGAATTTGTTTGAATTTTATGGGGGCTTGTGTAAAAACTTGTGATAAACTTAACATTGTTTAAACAATGTTATCAATAAGTTGGTAGTAAGTAAGTAAATTTGTCAACAACACAAAGATAAGTCGGAAGTTTCAGCAAGTAATGTTTGTATTAACCATAACATTGAGGTTTTCATTGTATGTACATGTTGCTAATTGGTACAACACCAAGTTTTACGAGAGAATAAATCTCAAGTAGAGAGACTGTCTTGTAAATTTCCTTTAAAATTGCTTACCAGGTGTGTTTGAACATATTGGAAAAAGATTAATTTCAAACGGTATTGTATTAATAAAAAAATAGGTATATCGACATTGAGTCGGATATTTCGCTTCCCCAGTTTCAGTTCAATAAATTATTGTTATTATAGCCAATACGATCATGCCTCTTGTGTGTAATAATAACAACAATATTGGAGATATGGAAAAGGATATTTTTAAAACAACAACCTTGTCCCCATTCCAATAAGAATTCGGTTTGATAAACACAAATTAATCAATTTTTAAATAATATATTTATTTATTTAAAGACAATATTATAACAAAATAGAATTTATAGAAAACACGTAAAAATTTAAATTAATAAAAAGGTCGGTACGGCTTCGATATCTGTCCACAATCTAGTGTTGTATTATAGTACAATGTTGAACGTAATTGATTTGTTTGTATAAATTTCGATATTAATTCCATACAACCACAACTTAATGGATTCTCAACAATATGTAGATTAATTTGGATTTTTAACAATAAATTCCTAACATCATCCGATATACAATTCAATTGATTCCGATTCAATATGATATTACTTTGGAAACGATCCATTGATTCCAGAAAATTGTAATCAATATCTGTTAAATTATTATTTTCTAAATGTAAAATAACATACGGCATATTCTCAAATGTACCAAAACCATCAATTGAATTCTCCTGTATTATCTCCAACATATTCCTTTGTAAACGTATATCAATCTTACTATTTTCATGTAATAGAAAAGCACCACTTTGTAATTTACTTATAAAATTATGTGATAAATCAATTAATGATAGTTTTGTCATTTTTAAAAACCAATTCGAACTGATCTCATACAATTTATTACGATCCAAATAGATTTTTTCTAAATTAATTAAATCATCGAATGCATCATCGTTTATATATTCAATTAAATTCGCTGATAAATGTAATATTTTTAATGTTGGTATTGTATGAAAATAATGTCTTTTAATTTGTGTCAAATTATTAACAGCCAATGATAGATGTGTTAATTTTGGTAATTTATCGAATGCCATTGGTTGTATTTGTGTTAAATTTATATTAATTAAATATAAATATTGTAAATTGTAAAATTCTTTAATCATACCTTCACATAATACAGAAACATTAGCTTTTGTAACATCAATATGTTGATAACGATCTAAATGATATAAACTTAAATTTGTTAATTGTACACGATGTAAAGTATTATCGTAGATTACTGCATTGATTTGATCGAATGCAAAACGATCAGGACAATAATTATCCGCTTTAATTAAATTATTATTTAATAAAAAATATAGAAAAATTACAAAGAATAATTTCAACATTTTATTAACGATTGATTTATTGTACAATACTAGAAATTCCATTTAGAAGATTTCGGTTTTATCGTTTCTGTTCAACTGATAAACTTTTGGCATTTTACGAAAACAAATCTAGATCGGCGGTGTTTTTTTTTTAAATATTTATGTATGCCATAGATCTAGTATATATATGGATAACGCTTTCTTTAGTTTCGCTCATAGCACCTAGCGTGCTAACCATATAGATAGCACATTAAGTTTTTCAAACGAAAAAAAAACTTGAAGGTTTTTATATACACTGGGGAGCACATAAGAGAGACCGACTCTTGAACGATAAATATCACGTTTTTGGCTTCATGTAAGTCAGGCTACTACTCTCGTTAAGGTAATGAGATGGGTAGGTAAGAGATGTTAGAACACATTACCACCATACCAAATTTGTAGAATGTATTTTTCGATTCAGGGAATGATAGTTATATTGCTACAACTGCCCTCGAAAGCCGGTTTTACACAACTGCACTTAAAGTGGTCTCCTTTATGTGCACTCCAGTGTACATTGATAGAAACAACATTGATTATAAAGATTAATTAAATGGTGATCACTACTTTTGATCGAAATTTCTTCAAGAAAAATGCATGTATCGTTTAATGCTACTAACAAAAAGCTAGTGCTTCTTTTGCTGATATTTAAGCGCTGTAGAACCCGTATCAAAATATCCCAAATTGTGATTACCATTCTATTTATTTTTAATGCTCATCTCAATAGTAACAAATCGGTAATGGTAGAAATTTTGGTGGCCTATCCATTATTGCCTCACTATTTCGCTATAAAGCGCTATCCATAAATATACTAAATCTATAATTTATGCCATTTAAATGATGTCATAGACGGATTTGATTATGAATTATTTAGTCGAATTTAATGACGAAGGAAATAAAATTATGTAATTTTGAATAAATCATAGTTTTAATGAAAATTCAACTTCAAATCAAATATAGAAATTAAAAACGCCTCTATGTTTTTGTGTCTTTTCTCCAATTTCGAGAGATGAATTTTTAAATTCCTAGAGTCTCGTGAGTTCTAAAAGATTATCGATGAAAAACGAGCACTAGAGAGAAGCTTCCACTTACAATTTAAGCGTTTCTATTGAAGCAACTTCATTTTAAGTTTATTTAATAAATTGAACATATTTGAAACGATTAAAATCGTGAGAAATATAAGACCAACTACTCATACTAGAGCTCTATACAGGGTAAATCACGCCGGACGAAAAATACTTATTTCAGTTCTCAATATTTGTCGATTGATTCGAAAAATATTTCAAGAATTTATAGGATAGTCCCTGGAGATCATTTGAGCAAAATTAGAACTTGGTAGCTCATTTGGAAGTTGATCAGAAAATGCTCGTTTCTAACGATATCGCGATTTTCAATAACGAAATAAACATGCAAAACAATTTAAAATGACTCGAGAATCCTCTCAACATTGCTTTTTTCGTTTTTCTCCATTTTGTTTTAAAATAGATAGGGATGTTTCTCATTTTCTGTAGAATGCAATGAAGAAAAACCAAAAAATTAATGTTGGGAGGGTCTCCAAATCACCTATTTCCAAATGAGCTACAAGGTTCTAATTTTGCTAAAGCAATCTCCAAATACCTCCCTAAAGATCCTTATTTTTTTTTGAATCGCTCGTCAAATAATGGGAGTTGCTATTACAACTTTAGTGCAATGTGAATAACCCTGTATATGGCTATTTTTGTGAGTTGTTAAGATGATAGATTGCACTAAAGTGTAACACTACAAAAACGTTAGTTTAAAGTAGCTTTAACGATAAAGCAAGCACATTATAAGAACGGCAAGATCTAATAAAGGAAATGTGAAAGTTTCTTTTTGTTCATCTGAAAAAGAATACTTAAAATAGTTTTTTAGTTTTTTTGCTTTCACCAATCACTACTTCAAGTACAAATTCTACATGATTGATCTAAAACATCGATTTTATTTATACCTTGGATATTTTTACAGAATATTGTAAATATAATTTCATGGTAACGGAAAGCAACATCCGGTCTAAGTCGCCCTATATCGAATATCGAAATCCAATATTTCATATCGTCGTAGTTTTATTCACAACATATAAGAAGCCGCACATTTACGATATTTTCATCATTATTCCTAACACTATCACAACACAATCCTATCTACAGGGCCGGGCCGTCAATGGAGATTGAGCGTGACTGGAGAGCGCTTACATGTAAGATAGTTGAGAGCTGTGACGTCAGCTGTCCGCAAATACGTGCAAATCGTAGTTAAAGAGGAACCACTTCATAAATCTCTTATTATGCAAGAACGTTAAAAGAATGGAGAAAATGTGCAACGATCGTGATTGATACATTCAAGTGAAAATGATCGCGAGTATTGTTCCTTGTCTCATTTTTTGTTGAGAAAGGATTTTGATAGCCACTTAAGAGAGCGGGGCGGCATAAAATATTTACATGAGAGCGGCACATATCCTTACGACGGCCCTGCCTTTCTATGTATTTCTACAGCAAATATTTGATACCATTCGTATTGTTTTGCACACTTTTTTCTTTCAATAATGAAACATTCAATGTTAGATATTGAAGGGACACAGTAGCAATGTTGCTCGTTTTATAAAGGATCGAGCATTTAAGGCCGATCCACACACGGAGATATATCTTAGTAAGACGGTCTCATGGTACGGTACAGTGATATATATCTAGCTTTGTCTATACATGATACCGACAGAGATAGATATATATCATTGCACCGTACCATGAGACCGTCTTATAAGATATATCTCCGTGTGTGGATCGGCCTTTACTAACAAACACCCTACTGCTGCACGTCTTTTAAATTTATAACGTAAAATGTTCAAATGGCAGCTAGGGAGAAGTACGAGAAAAAGGTCGACTACTGTTGGTCCTTCAACGATTTATTATCATCATCGATATTGGCTTTTTTTCTCCGTGTAAACTTCAAAATTGAGAATATATGCGTTTGTAGAAAAATAATTGCTGTTATACAAGTCAATAATGCATATTTCAATTAGATAAAGATGAGGATTTCATTGCAGAATTTCGTTAATATACTGTTTTGTCATTATAAAATGATCCCAATTGAAGATATTTAAAATTAGATAGCTTGTCAATAACAGCTGGCTCAACTCCAATACTAATTCCTATTATAAAAGTCATCATTTATATGGATTTAAATCGTTTTAAATCGTTTTATTCTAATATTTCGTTATATTATAGCGAATATGAAATGCGGCTAAATCGACGCATTCATTTAGGCAGAAAATGATCTTTACTAGATTTGCTACTCACGTTCAAATAATATCGTTTTGTTCGTATGTATAGCACTTGATTGTTATTCTAACCGGCTGTATAGTCATCAATAGCAAAACACAAAATATACCTAAGCGATCTCGTGTTATGTTTATCGCTCAATATCTGTATATAATCGTACGTATGTATAGAGCTTTCTAAGCACATAGACATAACAGACAAAAAAATAACTGAAGAACTTGATTATTTGCTTTCTAATCCGCACAAATCTAGCCAGTTTCGATTTATCTCGCCCATATTAGATTTCTGTTTTTAGCAAAATTGAAAGATGAAAACCAGATAAAAGTTGCAGCAATTTCTTCCATTATTGCATGTATGTAAGGAGGCGCGAACAAAACTTTCAATAGTATACTGGTTAAAAGTTGAGATATAAATTTAGTTCACACAAACTCACACAGTTTGGAAGTTATAAATTTGTTTTCAAATAAGACTCATCGGCCAAGTCGCCTAAATCAAAATGGTTAGAGTATAATAATAGTAGTCTTTGTTGCAACAAAAAGGTCCATTTCATTAACACTGAGGATAATATCTTGGCGCATTTCCTGGTCGTAAAATCAGATTTACAGCTACGTGTAATCAAACGTATATTTCTTTAGATGGTAAAGAATAGAGAGAGAGACGAATGAAATTATCATCCAACGACCTTTTTGTAAAGAACGGGGCAAATCAACAGAATCGATCGAAAATAGAAGATAATTCAACTTTTCATCAGGAATCTTTTAAAAGTATATGGTGTTAAAATCCCCATAAATAAACACTAACTAGCCCCATAACTAGGATGGGGTGAGCGGGACACTTGCTCCAGGCAAAATTTCAGCCACCATAATTCTTTTTTAGAAAAATAATCCTATAAAAAAATCAATTAATATTTTACCCAAAAAAATGGGCTCTTTTATACAAATATCTGTTAAAATTATTATGAAAAGTAGTGTGACTCATAATTTTTTCGAAATGTCTGCACTAAAATGGTCAAAAAGAGGAGATTTAGACACTTTTATTTCATATTAAAGCCGAATTCTCCATTTTTTAAGTCATGCTTATGTCTTAAATTATCAATTTTTTATACATTTTTCTACTAACTAAAAGTAATGACAATTAGACGATTTAGAATTTTTTAGTCCACTTTTAATTTAAATTTAAAAAATATTTGCCCTAAATCATTGATTTAGTAAATTTCACGAATGAATTGTGAAAAGGTAAAAAAATTCGACACTTTTAATCGATTTTAGAGCTAGATTCACGATTTTCAATCAAGATTCCTATGTTTTCTTTTTAAATCATCAATTTTTAGCCAATTTTGTAATGAAATCATCAAAAGGTAGAGACTTGGACAATTTTAGTTAATTTTCTGTTTTAAGTCTTATCCTAAATTCAAAATTAAGGGCGCGACTTCTGATTTTCGCCCCAGTCGCAAACTTGTCATCGAAATTCGATAATCGACAATTTATATTTTTATTTCTACGCATCGTATCGTTGAGTATTTGAGTTTTAAATAATTTTATCGGATTATTTCACTAGTAAACGTGATGGAATTTTATAAATTAAATAGAATTCCTAAATAAAGCTGCCTTGAAAGAACAAGATAGAATAAACAGTATAAAGTAGAAGGGCATAATGAGTTGTAGGACGTAAATTGAATGAGTAATGAGAATAAACTTAACAATTATCCCAGTGACGATGTTTTATCACAAGACAATTCGTCTTCGTTCTTAGTACAATCTTGTAAAGTTAGACAGGCAAGAAAAAACGAACGCACGAACGAAAAATAAGCAATAAGAACGCAAACTGTGTACGAAACAAAATGAATGAAAACGAGAGAATTTCACGTAATTGGAATGACATGAAAATGGACAAGTCTGTCTTGTTTCTCGCTATATTGTTAATAAAAAAAAAACCGCTATATTCTCGACAAATTTCAATCTTAATCTAAATGATTTCAAAACTTTAGCACTCTAATAATAAACTAGAAAATCGTCAATAATGGATAAAAAAATTGTTTGAAAACTAACAAATTTTAATGAGGAAGAAGCAGATATCGCAGACTTTTTAATTAATTTTCCAAGTCAATCAAATAGTGTTATCGATAAGATTGTCTAATGCAGACTTGATGAAAAATTCCAAACTTCAATACGATAATGAGTCGCCTTTTTTATTAGCAAGAAGTTGAACGACCGTTAATTAATCATCCTCTATTTGAGTTTTTCTAAGGATTAATCTAAAATTGTAGTTTTTGTTTAAAATTAGATGTTTCGCCAATAAGTCACATTTCTGGAAATTTTACTCAACTATTTCTTTATTAGTTTAGTTTGTTCGGTGAACAAATAGAGGAAATTGTTGCGGTCCAAACACTATTCGAATTGCTATTACGGTTCGTACTTTCGTTTGATTTGTTCCCAACAACATTGTACATACAAATAGAAATTAAGAATTACATCTATACGTATGTACTTGGATATATCGGATTTCGTTGAGTGTAGGTAATCGATGAGTTAAAGAAGTGAATGGAAACAGTATTCAAATCTGGTTTTACACAAGAATAGATACGAAATTGTCGTTAATAATCCGTGTAAATTTCCGATGAATTGGAAACGAGCTCTCTAATCGTTGGAAGTTTTAAAATATTTTATTCTTATTTTGTTATAGAATTGGGAAGTATTAAATACTGCAGTATTAACTGGTAGACAAGTCTCACAAGCAATGAAAGTTTTTATTGTTTCACAAGCTGGAAAAGCAGCCGATGTCACGTTCCAAGCGTCCTGTCATTCTGAAGACGACAGCGTCTTAAAGGTGCGTACGTGATGATTTATCCATGTTGCTAATTTGAAACATTTAATGTCTTAATTTAGGTATCATCATCATGCAGTTCAGTCTATGTTGATGGTAGTGAAGGTCGTGGTTCTGTTAATGGTTCAGTTCTAGTCAAATATGGCACATATATAGGTTTAGCAAAATTTACAGTATGGATGCCAGAATTCCCATTAGATCTTCAAGTACTCGATACAAGACTATCACAAATCAAATCTTGGCGTGTACCCGATTATAATCCTAGGTATTTTCAAACAAATTAATTTTAAATTCAATTTGATTGGAATTTATGTAATTTTGTTCCAGTATAAAGACACGCCGTAAAAAACGTTCATATAGCAATAATTGGGGTGGATCAAATACTGGCAATGATGATATGGGTAATGTTGTTGATAAACCCACTTGCCGTCTACGTTACCAACAAAGTCCAGTCGAAGTCTATGCTCATTTCATGGCCAATGATCATGATTCAGGACGTATAAGTTATCTAATTAATCGTCGTACATGGTTAAGAGTTACAGATCTTGTATTACCATTGTTACGTGTTAGTGATCCAAGGATAGCCAGTTTACATGGTAGAATATTGCAAGGTCGCAGTATGGGCCGTACAGAAGTACAAGTTCTATCACCAATCACTGGTCGTGTTATTGGTGCAAAAGAGATACGTGTTGGTAATGATAAGGTCGGTTTGACACGTTTATTAGTACAAGTCGTATCTGGTTTACAATTGAATATATCACCGGATAGTTCCATTGAGAATGGATATATTGCTGAGACAAGTGTAACGAGAAAATTGACAGCACAATATCAGGTATGTTATACAGGTTTATAACAAACTAATCATTAATTATATTAATTTATGAGATATGGACATTAATTGACAATTTATTATGGTTATTTATTGAATAATTTACCGTACTGTAATCATTAATAATTCGTATATATATACAGTAGAAGTCGGTTATAACTACATTAAAGGGATCAGACGAATCTGGTCATAATAGCCGATAATTTTAGTTTGTTTTTCACACTTCAAATGTACACTTGCAGCCATAAAAAAGAGATCACTTCTTGTGCGGCTGTATAAAACAGGCTTATGAAAGCGGTCCTTAAAATGTACAGTCGACGGCGTAAAATTTTCAACGGCTCTTGGCGGAAATTTTGCCTGTTTTATACAGATTGAACCGTTCTTCCATCATTATTGATACCTGCTTTATTGATTTAGCTGTTGAAATTGAATCATAAATAAATAAAAGGTGGCAAAATACTTGATCAGCCATGAGGGTGGGGGGTGTTTTCCTTATTCAGGTACATCAATAAATCGTCTCCTTCTTTCTCTCGTATGCTGTTCCCTTGAAGAAAAAGTCTGGTTTACACCATCGAATGCTTACCGTTAAAATTTTTCTGCACTCGACTGTATCAAAATCCCAACACATGTCGTTATAACCGATATGACTCCCTAAAAATGTTTGAAAAATTGTGTCGTTCAATACGATATGTCGTTGTAAGCAATGTCGGTGTATCATGTAAGCTATTCAATTGTGTCGAATCTAAATATGATCGGTTCTATGAAACTCCCATGAGTTAACGAGCAATTCGAAAGATATTTAAAGGATTTGCAACGAGTATTTTAGCAAAATTAGAAGCTTGTAGCTCATTTAGAAGTTTCTCAAAAAACTTGCTATACATACATTTAAAATGACTTAGAGTGACTTGACCAACATTGATTTCTTTTCTCCAATATATTCCGGAACAGGTTGAAATGTTTTTCGTGGATTGTAATAGAGTAAAAGGGAAAAAATCAATGTTGAGAGAGTTTTCGAGTCTTATTCTACGTGTTGAGCTTATTTTTGAAAATCGCGACGATAATTTTTTGACAAATAAGCTACGAGGTTCTAATTTCGGTAAAATGATCTGCAGTCCACCCCAAATTCTCAGAATATTTTTCAAATTTCTCGCCAACTGTTGGGAGTTTCATAAGAATCGTCCACACTTAGATTCGATGCCCTGTGCATTAATTTTGATCGTTAAAACCAATACTTCGTCGTAATAAGTGATGTTGGTATAAACGATTTTCACTGTACTACGTCGAATTTATCGATTTCAGGAAGGATTACTGGATATTGAATTGGAATTCTCAGATGGTACACGTACACCATTACGTGATATAGCCGATACAGATTATCATCTACTTGTTGAAAGTCTTGATCCGGAAGTTGTAGCTTTTGCACCAATGGTAGCATCCCATCATCCACGTGTTATAGCCGTTGGTGAAGGTAATGGTGATTTACTACAAGTAACATTGTTATTAGCTGAAGAATGTCGACTTAATAATGGCCGACCGAAAATGAAAATTAATGGTCCATTAGCAACAGCCTCAGCGTCTGTTACTGTTGATTTCACTAGTAGTGATCTCCAACATCGTCCGGATATTTTACAGAATGATGGTGGATCATATGGTGGTTCAAAAGGGCGTGATTTTCAAGATTTACAAGATATCATCAAAGGTATTTTAATAATAATTTACATTAAATTAAATCAATAATGATGTATTGAAAATTAGGTACACCGATGAAAGATGACAACTCTCAGATACCGAACGTGCAAGCTCGCCAATATCAAGGTAATAAAGGCATTCTCCGTCATCATGCTTCAGCTCACTTAACTCCTCTAGAGATCAGCATGTACGTTCTACTGGCGGCGTTCATTTGTGCCATTGTTGTATTTGTTGTGTCCTGTGTGGTGTATGCGTCGAAATTTAAAGCTGAAGATGCCGCTATACCACCTGGTGTCCGTGCAAATCCCATCAATACAACAAACAATAATAGTAATAGTATGTTGTTGGTGCATCGTGAACGTAACAACAAACAGAATCGTGAAACAACAACAAACGCCCACGATTGGGTATGGTTGGGACGTGCAACTTTAGACAGTTCAAATCGGAATTCAACCGTTGTTAATTCAAATGGCAATGAAATTAGAATCACTACGAATCCATTGAATATGAATTATTGTGATCCAGATGATTGTCTAGCGACAAGTTTCAGTAATCCAAGTCATATTGAATTACCAAGTCGATCGAATATAGATGTGAATACAACAAGACCAATCGACACTAGTACCTATTGTAAGAATAAAGTCGGTGGAGGGATTTCTAACTCTAACAATAATAATGATGACCTACAAATATGGTAATTTTTACCATATTCTCAAATAACAAAAATAACCACAAATAATTTAGAATTATTATTAGGATTTAAAGAAAATTTATAATTTTTAGGAATAAACCAACACCACCACCACCATTACCACCACACGGTATACCGTTACAACCAACAACAGAATCAAATAAACAACAAATTGATGATTACCGGCCACCAGTACCACCACATCGTAATCTAAATATACCACCACCAATAACAACAACAACAGCTCCAAGTTCATTAGAATCAACACCACAACGTAATAAACATCACCACCATCATCATCATCATCGCAATAGTAAACATCAAGATAACAATAAACATCATCATCGTACATCTAGTGATTATCTACGATCAACATCGAATGATAGTCGATTAACAAATGTAATGTCAACAAGTCAAGAGCCACAAATGAAGAGTGTTTTTGAGTTTGATGATGAACCAAACACTATTACAACACCAACGGTTGTACAAACGGAAAATCAACAAGATGATGTTAGATTAAGAGCAAAATCATCAAAATTGGTAGATGATGATAATGTAGAATTTGTACAATATCCAAAATCATCAAATACAAACGGCAATAGTAAATATTTATAACTTAGTTAGTTTAATTTATTAAAATTGTAATTTTTTTGGTAATTAGGTAGAAATAGTGCTGAAGTAAAGAGGGCTACTATTGTCGGTAATCCAATGTTCAGCGCTGATGATAATGTTGATAATACAACAACAACAACACAAGAATTGAATGGTTTAGACGATCTACAATTAGATATGGATTACGACCAAATTATGCATTATTTCGACAATTTGAAGGTATAAATATTAGAAAATCAAGTGTCCCTTTTAAGAACACATATAATAATAATATTATAGTGATCTTAGAATGGACACTTTTATAGAAAACAGATTGATATTAATATTGTTTTTGATACTTTCAGGAATCAAATGCCTGAGTAGAGGAGATCATTGCAAAAATCCGTGACATTTTATTATCGTTCAATGAACAATATAGGATGAACGCCTTGAATGGCAATCATAACAATATTGATCAATCTTTTACAAATATCAATCAAAATTTCGATTATTTCTTTGATTATTTAAGCGAATCGTATGCTTAAATAATGACAATATACATATATTCTACAATTACTTGTAACTGTCAGTTTAACATGTTGGTCAAATTAGGGGTCAATTAAATGGATAGGAAGCCTTCTTCGTCTAGAACTCCTCTATAATAACCTTAACTATCAAGTATTTATTCTATAATTAATAAATATAATAACACGCAATCTGCAAGACTGAATTATATTAGCTTGATATTTAATTTAAAAATGAATTGAAGGTAAATATTATTGAATTCACATCGAAATCTTTGAAAAAATTACAAAAGAATCGTTGTGAACTATTAATATTCCACAATTTATTATACAAATAATAATTTTAATATAATAACAATTTGATATTTAAAGATAATAATATCGGAACGATAAATGAAATGTTTCAAATGGAATTTGCAGTGATCTAATTAATTAAAATCATAATAATAATAATAATTAAAAAATCTAGTCAAAGATATAAAAATAAAACAACACGGATCTAGCTTTATTTTGTATAGTGTACGAATCGCCATTTTAATTAACTATAAAATAATTATAAGATTTATATTAATAATTATGATAATTCAAGTGTTTTAAACATAAAATGCACAATAATGGTTCCTGAAATTATGCTTTGTGCTTAGAGAAATTTCTCACAAATCTCTTTTCCATACAAAAAAAAACCATTTCCAATAATTATCAGTTATTAATTTAATTAATAAACAAACAATTCTGTACAGTTTTTGTATAGTTGTTGTAAATAGTAGATTGTATATTTATCCCTTTTTCTTCTTCTTCTTCTTCTTCTTCTGACTGATAATTAACATAATTTAATTTATAATTAAGTTTCGTATTATAAATTAGTATTGCTTGGCAATTTGTTCGGGGGATCGAAATTTAAAAAATATAATTATTAAGTTCTAGTCCAGGATTCGTCATCAATGTTCTAGGATGCTTTTTGATAATCAATTAGACTGTGTAGCACTGCAATTTATGGAAATGCTTTCTTAGATTTTTCAATTTAAACGGGTCTTTATTATTTTTCTTGTTTTTTTTATATACCGAGTATTTGTTTTAAATGTGGTCAATTCTTATGAGACTCCCATCATTTTAACAAACTACATTCGTTTTGGACAATGTAGCGGTTTTCAGAAACGATCTAAGCACATAAAACAACTTTTTTCCGTTTTTCTTCATTGCATTCCCATCTGTTTCGGAATGCAAGGGAGGAAAACGAGAAAAATCAATGTTAGGAAGATCCTTGAGTCATTTTAAGTCAGTTTACGTCGTACATACCACTGGTCGTTTAAATTTAAACTCCACCGATCAGGCGCAGCTAGATATGAACGTGCTTTATCTCAACTATGTTTTTCAAATCTGATTCACACTCTATACACGAAACGACCGCAATTAAAACAAACATCCTGTATGTATAAAATTATCTTCCAATAACGATAACAGTATTATGTTCTTAAAACAGAAAAATTCAGTAATTAGTAAATGGGAGAATTTGTATTTGTTTCTTATTTATTTATTACTCGAAATGCTTGTGAATGTATATAAATTATAACTATATATAAAAAAGAGAGTAAGTAACGTTATTACTGTTAATGGATAATTTAAGAATGAAGTTGACACAATGAAAATTCGCCCAAAACTGGAAGAATTACACTAAATGAAATAATACTAATGTTAGAACTTCCCTAATAATATTGTGCTTTCATCAATATAAATGTTACGTAGTTATTCGAAATAATAATTATTATTATTAGGTATAACTATGAAATTTTAGTGCATTTTATACATTCCCATCTATAATATTAAAGCTTGTTTTTAGTAATTGTAGTACATTTGTATAAAATTAAAAGTAATAAGAAAAAGAATATAATAAACAATACTACTTTCAATTTATCATTCAAAATTCATTATCAGATTGAAGATATAAATAATAAAATTGGATGTGTTCTGTATGTGATTTGGATGATTGACATATCAGTAGAGAAAATTTCATATTCTTTAATCAGAACAAGAAAAAAAATGGTTTTTCCTTAAAAATTCTCATGCTTTACTTTTTCGTTTCGACTAATCATTGAGTGTGTCATTCAAATATAATAAAATTGATGTAAATTGAGACAACTGATATATGTACAAGTACAATATGTAAGTTACCATAAAAATAAAAGTATTTGTAACTGTGATTTAATTCAATTTATTATCCTACTTACCACAAATCAGCTCTTATCATTTGATTTATCCAGAAATATTTGTAGAAAACTTAAAATTCTGCAACTGTCCGATGAAAGGATGCTTTAGGAGTCAAAATCCTCTATAAATTACATATTTAATAAGTTAAATTCTTATAAAATATACAAAAATGTATAAATAATAAAATTATCCAACATCAAATAATCTAAACAGATCTATAAAGAGTCTTGATAAATTACGACTAGTAGTTTTGATAGAATAATTTGCAGAAATTACAAAAATGTGTACTTAATTTGAACATACAGGCTTGCTATTGTAAATGTGCCAATTTTGTATGAAACTCTCAGTAATTGGCAGGTAATTCGAATAATACATTTTTAAGGTGATCCCTGGAGAACATTTTAGCAAACTTAAAACCTCCTAGCTGATCGGAAAGTTGATCGTTTTGGACAATGTCAGAATTTTTTAAAACGAGCAAGTTACACAAAACGACTAAGAATGACTCGTAGACCCTTCCGACAGTGATGTTTTTCGTTTTTTTCCCATTGAATTGTAGAAAACATACGAAACATTTCCATCTGTCCCAGAATAAAATGGACAAAAACGAAAAAAATCAATATCGGAAGGATCTTCGAATCATTATAAGTCGTTTTGTGTGCTTTGCTCGTTTTAGAAAGCTCTGACATTGTCCAAAACGATCGTTTTTCATCAACTTCGAAATGAGCTATGAGGTTCTAATTTTGCTAAAATGTTGTCCAGCTAGGGACTCTCCTAAGAATCCTTCAAATCGTCCACCAATTAATAGAAGTTTCATACGAATTTGGTATGTTTACAGTAACAACCC
Organism: Mylabris sibirica; assembly: GCA_039776855.1. NCBI lineage: Eukaryota > Metazoa > Arthropoda > Insecta > Coleoptera > Meloidae > Mylabris > Mylabris sibirica. The sequence goes on along the minus strand of CM077843.1, from coordinate 12,429,229 downwards.
TGTATTTTATGTGCTAGCGTATCAAAGTAACATTATTGAAATAAATTTGAGGTCAATAGATTTATTTTATAGGACTGGGTACCATAAGAAGATCTACTTAACTATAGTATCGAGCAGAAAATTTAAAAATGTCAAACAAAATAAAATTACACTTTTGAGTATTTCATCAAATTTTACGCTAGCACAATTTTTTTATACAGGGTGAAATCGAAATTCGTTGAAATCTTCAAACCACGTATAGGATCCCAAATATTGAGTCGATTTTTATAATATATCATAAGGGTGGTATGGCCCCGTTTTCCAGAAAAAAATTCTTAGAACCACTGGAATAAAACAATCTTATAACGATCCGTTGTGTAGTATTTTCAGTAAGTTAGTAATACATGTGTAGTTCAATGTCATGAGAAACCGATATGTGTTATACTGATACCTGCTTTCTTATCAACTCTCAACAATGAAATTACAGTAGGTCAGTACTTAACCAGCGACTATCAAAAATTGAGCAAAATAGTCACAATTTTGCTCAATTTTAACCAAAATTTTCTTCTTTTTGACCCTCCAAAATATGTTTATTCTACTCTACTCTAGGCTACAAAGGGAGGGTGAGATTTGTGTATTTCAAAGCAATTCAATTTCACCCTGTATGTCACAAGGATCGTAACTAATCATTATAGAGAACAACAGATCGTGTGTTATGTTCGACATTACAATCCTTGTATCATAAATAAATATTGTACAATAGTATCACGTGATACTCTGATTTAAAGTGCTTTTAAATCAAAACAACATGTTAGAATTGGTAGAAATTCAACTGTTCTGTTTCGAAACAAGAAATAGTGTCGTACTAGTGCAGGCAGTGATTTATAAAATTTAAAAATGACAAAAATTAACGATTCGGTACAGGCACACCAAACTTTTCTAAATCTTTTAAAATTGGTAACGGTCTAGCCGGCCAATGATTGACATTTTTCAATACAACACTCTGATTTTGTATTTGTTCTAATTGTACAATAAATGGATAAATTTTCTGTTCAATCCATTCACCGATTGTATAATTATCAAATATATCAATCATTGCATCAACAGCATTATGTATTAATGAAACTGTACCATGATACATTCTTGGTAGATCACCAACTAATTCATCTACCCTTAATGGTAAACTATAATTATAACGGACATTATAATCAGTCATCCAACCTTTATAGCGTTTAGTTTGTTTAACGAATTCATCTATTTCATTCTCCATATAATTTAAACGATAAATTAAACGGAAGAACGACTGTCCAGGGAACATACAACGGCCCAATTTATCCCATAAAAATCGATCAGTTTCTAAATTTATAAATGGAACATTATTTGATGAAGTTGTTGGACAATTTAATGTCGATAAAAATTGATATTTTAATGATGCATTAAAATAACCATGCGTTATTGTTGTTAAACATAAACTCAATGATGGTAATGATGCTGGTAATAATTCACATAATACAGCAAAGTGATCGTAACGTTGCCAGCCGGTGATTACAATTCCTTGGATACCATTACGGAAATTTTTATCTTGTTGTGCCATCACATCCAACCATTTTAAATTGTTTTCTAAATGTCGACGTGCATCTGGAATTGTTAATGTTTCACCAAAAGCACCCTTATACGCTGAAGCTGTCCATATTGTACGAAATATCGTTGAATATTTATCCCATATGGGTGGTTGAACGAAACGATAAATATCCTCAGCATACACCCATACCATCGGTGTTATAAAATCACTCAAACCGGCATCAATTAAACTTTGTAATGATAGATGACGTAACATATCGTCCCATATGATTAAATTCAATTTTGGATACAATTTATGGATTTCTTTTGCTATATTTTTGATGTGTTTTAGAAAGATTGTTTCATGATATTCTAAACGACACACTTCACATTCACCAATTTGGAATACTTCATCACATCCAATATGAAGATATTTCGATTTCGGATGGAATTCCATTACTTGTTTCACCATTTCTTTGATAAAATCAACTGAAGCATTACGATTCGGACATAATGCTTGTGGACTACCAGGTACTTCTCGCAAATGACTAAATTCTGTATGTTTTAAAACGAATTCAACATGACCGAACGTTTGTACCAATGGTATCACGTCTAAATGTGATTTATCAGCATATTCCAAGATTTCCTTCAATTGTTCTTGTGTATAAGCATTTTTAGCCGCTATATTCCTCAAATTACCACCATAAGGAAACATATCTTCATACTCTACAAAAATTACGAATTATTATGAAAATAATTAATTGTATTCGAATAATATGAACCTAACAAGACACCAGTAGCCCCCATGTTGCGAATTAATGGGAAAATTCGTTTGAAAAACTTTGTTAATGGTGGTGCACCCTTTAGATCGAAATGTACAATACGTTTTTTCGGTATGTACGGATTTATTGGATCTAAATTGACGTAGGGTATTCCTAATTGTTGATCAGTTTCTAATATTTCCAAATTTGGGAGCTTGTACGTTTGTTTTACATCATTTTTGATTGGTATTTTATTCGGTGCAGTTGATGGTTTTAAATTATTGTCAATGAATTTTACATTTTGTTGCTGTTGATTTTCTACAATTACCTTTGCATTACCATCATTATCATTGATTTTATTGTATTGCAAGCCAAATATGATTATTGTTAATAAACCAAATGTTATTAATACAGCTGATTTCTTCCGCCATGCCGTTAAACCCAAACGATTCACATAATTGGTCATATTTTCTTTATTAATTATTATATTCACAACATATTCTATAATCTCATGTTGAATTATGATGTTTAATCATGACTTCATTGAGAAATGTGATTAATTATTTACAGAAATCGTCCAGACCTTTGGTACAATAGAATTATCAACAAAGACAGCTCAATTATTGATTATTCTAAAAACACAAAAATTCAATACAATAATAAAGAAATTTACCTGAAGTCTAGCAATTTAAAACTGTTGAAATTCAGAAGAAATTAATTACCATTGATTTTTTTTATTGTTTGATTTTTCTTCTTGAATTTATTTTGAAAACACCTAAAAATTCGAATTATTAATTTTAGAAATTGACACGTCCATTTGAACTACTTTGACGTAACCGTAGACACAATCAGGTTAATCCATAGATATCAAATATAATCCTAGATAGAGAATCAACGGAGTGGGGACTGTCCAAGCCGCGGCCATATTAACAGGAGTAGCTCTCAGGAATCTACGTTATATGTGTTGCCTACAATCTGCTATATTTTATGTTTTAGGTTGTGTTTATATTTCACATTTGATTGTCATTTGGCAACATTTTTTGGTCTTTGAATTGTGAATTAAATCTTAAGGATTATTTCTTCTTATTTTCAGTTTATTCGTATTATAGTGATCTGTGGTATTCTTCTATTGATTTATCTTACTTAAATAAGATTATACATTTCAGGCACCAATAATATACAATATAAAATAATTACTTTTTAATCCTTCAATGTTGTTTTTCTAAAATGTGTTCACTGATCAACTGATCAGTGCTTATTCAATGAATATATTAAATTTTGCCAGTATTTGCAGCCTATGAAATAGGCAACCAATTTTCGACATGTACTACTGGTTGCCAGGTTTCACTCCTGGTAGTATGGCGATTCGTAATTAATTTTATGTACCCCCACTCCCATCCATTCACCATCTAGGTATTATATTTGATATCTATGGGTTAATCTTAAGAGTAGTCCCTCACTATCATCTCACTATACTCTATTTTTAAACTAACAATAAGATGAGTGTTTTAAATGTTGCGCCAATAAATATTAGTTTCCTATTGGTTAGTTTACAATTACGTTTACACAACTCAAAATTTTAACATTGATACAACTAGCCCTGTAAGAAGAAATTGTGCGATACGCTGCATAATAAAATAATAAGCCTGTTAATAAAATAAAATTGATTTTTTAATATTTATTATTTTCAAATTCTTTATGCATGTCTACTTTAACGCCATCTAGCACTGAACCATCCAACTAGACGAAATGACAGCACACCCTCTACTGAATATGAACTGTACTAACAGAAAAGTGACGTCATGCAATGAGAACTGTTTTTCTTTTGTAAATTATAAATTTATGTCACACATGTTCTTTGCAATGTAAAACGTAATTTTAAATTAAATTTTAGAAAACTAACTAAATTAGTTGAGTATCAAAATTAATTTTGTGTTGACAGATACATTTGAACTACTTGAACACAACTTTAGACACTACTAACGGAGTTCATCTTTAATGATTCATTTGTCGAAATGATCATGTTGTAAAATGTGTGAACCTTTGTTTCAGTCTGAGTGAACGTCATTTGTGAATCGAACAAAAAATAAATCAGAGCTCTACTTTTTTTAAAATGAATTAGCTTCATTTTAATAAGAAACCGATTTTTAATTAAAAATAATGGTATTTAAATGGCGAGAGGAACATATCAATAAATTTTTAGATTTATATAGAGAATATGAGTGTTTATGGAACGTTAATTCCGAATTATATAAAAACAAAACAGCACGTGATGTTGCATATCAAAAAATCTGCAATAATATGAATTTATCTGGATTGACTATTGCAGATGTAAAAAATAAAATAAAAATTATTAGAACAAATTATAAAACTGAATTAAATAAAATTCAAAAATCTGAAAAAAGTGGTAATAGTCTATCAGATATTTACACTCCACGTTTGTTTTGGTTTCATAAAGCAGATTTGTTTTTACGAAGAGTTTCTACAGCAAAAAACAGTACATCTAATTTGGTAAGTACCTACACGTTTATTTTCTATATAAGTACACAAAACCATAAATTAATTTTGTTTTAACCATTATAACTGAATTTCGGATATTTTATACCGTACGGTAGCACTGACGTCACTACTCCGAACTATATTACATATAAGCGATCTACAGTTACAACTCAATATCTCAACGCAATTATGTGTTGATTCTTTGTGATTGTAACACTATTTTCATTCAACGTTCGTCACATAGAACAAATAAGCGATCCACTACAAGTATAACTGATATTTACCCTCTCTACCTCCAGCTTTCAACAGTCGCAGCATAGTTTATATATTATGTGAATAAAACGATAAGAAATTTGCGAGATCAATTCATTTCTTAAAATTAATGAAATATTTAAATAGAGATCTGTAAAGTATGGAACAACTAGCTGCTTTTATAGAGATTCTTATGAAACTTATATGAAGTTGGTGAGCGATACGATGCAATGATGTGTCCCTGGAGACCATCTTAGCAAAATTAGAAACCCGTAGCTCACTGGGAAGTTCGCTCAAAAAAACGCTCATTTTGGACAATGTGGCGATTTTCAAAAATGAGCTAAACACGTAAAACGACTGAAAAACATTGATTTTTGCGTTTCTCCTCATTGCATTCTAGAATAAATGCAAAAAATGTCCTCCCATCCTAGAACATAATGCAGGAAATGAAAAAAAATAATACCGGTAGGATCCACGAGTCATTATACTTGTATGTACGTCACTTCACGTGTGCAGCAAGTTTTTGAAAATCGCGACATCATCAGAGATGAGCGTTTTTCGACCGACTTCAAAATGAGCTATGATCTTATTTTGCTAAGATGGTCTCCAGAAACCCCCTTACAAGTCCTTGAAATATCTTTCGAATTTCTCGTCTATTAATAGGTCTTTCCTGTATATTTTCTTGGGCATTTATACTAATTACATGTAGGTATTTGTGCATGTTATGTATTATTATGGTTTGTTTTCAGGATTCTACAGTAATTATATCTGTGGAAGGTCAGCCAGTTCCAAAACGCGAACTAAAGGAGGATGATTTATTTTCTGTTCGTGACGATCCTCTAAGCATGAACAACAATGATTCAAACTTAGAACCTAAATTTAGTAATTATGATACCCATAGAACTTCTTCATCTAAGCGTGTTGGTAAAAAGCGGATGCATACCATCGATGCTATAGAACATAAAATTAATAAACTACAGCACATTTCCGATTTATGCAGGGACACTGAAAATGATGAATTTGATTTTTTTGGTAAAAGCATCGCTGTACAACTGAGAAAATTGCCTTTAGATAGAGCCTTCTTTTGTGAACAGAAAATTCAAGAGATTATACTGCAAGAACGGTTAAATCTATTACATCATCAATCTAGACCATCTACATCAACAGATATAATTTCTTCGCCACCATCCTCAGCTTGTTCGTATCTTGACGATGAAACTCAACCAGAACAACAAACCACTGCATGTACAGATTTTTAATTTTTATACATTATTTAAGCAACTTTAATTATTTATTGAAAATAAATTATTTATTAAAATAACTTTATGATAAGTAGTTTTTGTTGTTCCCAGTAAATAACTAAAAATGCACTTGTTCATACTCAATATACAGGAACAAATTTAATTACCTTTCAATACTCAAAATGTAGTTGATGAAGTAACACAAACAATAAACAGACGGTCTACTGTAGCTGATTTTCGTAAGCGCAGCAAGTGAGTACGTTCAAGTATTTGGTGAAATGAAGACATATAAATTACCACTATAGTAAAAATCGAGAGACGTATCTAGGGTGATCATTCGTCCTGGATTTTCTGGGACAGTCCCGGATTCCAGCTGTGTGTCCCGCATCGATAGGCGATCTGGAATTAGCAATTCATTTAAACACTTTTGATCAATTTCCCAATGAACTACAAGGTCCTAATTTCGCTAAAATGTTCTCTATGCATCCCCCTACAAATCCTTGAAATATTTTTCGAATCGCTTGTCAAATAATGGGAGTTGCCATAAGTACTAGGAACAGTTAAGTATGGTTCATCTGGCAAATTTTTAGAAAAGAAATGAAAGTTCCTTTTTTTGGTAGAATGGGAGGAGCGTGGGTAATGTCCAACATCGGCATGCGTGTATTGACGATAGTCGCGCGATAATCTAAAATAGATTCAAGATTCCACAGTTAAGTGATCGTTTAATAAAACGTGAGAATCCCGCTTAAAGTAGTACTAGAAGTATGCTTCTAATTGATCTAAGATACCGAAATAGTCTGCAATTCAGGGTTGCTTTTCTTCTTTAAATATAAAAAAGTTTACATTTAATAATAGTTGTATTTGTATTTTTACAAATTTCTGACATGTTTAGCGATATTTTCATAAACACAAATAATTTCACGTACATCAAATAACATTAAGAAAACAATATATACAACAGTAATAAATATATAAAAGACTTCATTGAAGCAAATAATTATTTAAATTATAAAAAACAACAACACGTACATCTTTTTAACTACCACAAGAGCTACGAATTAACGTTTTATTCTGTCGTCTTTCAATCGATTCATCACTGGTTGTACCATCATCACTCAAACTCCTAGCTACAATCTGTTTATTATTCCGAAAAACCGCATTAACCATCCGAAATGGACTACATCGATATTTATCAGTTCGATTATTATTAAATAGACAATCATCATTTTGACTAGAATTCGTGTGTCGTTCAACTAGACTTGTACTACGTTCAAATTTTGGTTTCGTACCTGTTGTATTCTCAATTAAAAATAGATTTTTCGTTAATAATAATTGTGGTGATGAATTTGAGATTGTTTTTAATTGTTTCGATGGCATTTCAATCTCGTGTTCATCTACTAATTGATTAAATATATACGTATCGTTCAAGAACACATCATCGCTATCTTCATCAATATTATTGAAATACCCTTGACTAATCTGGCTGCTATGCTGTCGGGGACGGTATGGTGTAGCCGGTCGTACCATCGATAATCTATCATGATGATGTAGAGATTCTTCACTGCCATCTCCACTAGATGATGATGATGATGATGATGATGGGGATGTTGATAACGGTGGTGATGCTTCAGGTATGTCCCAAATCTTTCGATCGATATCCACAGCAGTTGTAGCCACATTTGCGGTACTTTTGATAATTGTAGAGATTTTATTATTGTTAGTCAAATACATCTGTGAACGATTGTAAGTTTTTCGTTTCGTTTCTAAACGATTATTATGCATGTACGTGTTTGATACGAATGTTGAACGATTATTTGGTACTTCATTGATACCGAATAGATTGTAGAAAAAGTTCTTTAAAGCTTGCCGGAAATCTTTTAAATGATATGCATACAATAGTGGATTTCCTGCTGAATTCAAATGTGATAAGATAATACAAGATAACATAAATGTGGAATCGAAATTACAATTTTTACAAAATGCTAAAATACAATTAATTGTATACAATGGTATCCAACAGATCATAAAGAATAGTACGATAATTGCTAGATTTTGTGTTGCTTTAACTTCACGTTTTTGTGCAGCACCCAGCATCCGTAACATTGTACCACCTGATGAACATCCGGGTGTTGTTGTACCATTCTCCGGATTCATTGTAACAATTTGACGTAACTAAGAAATTACATAAAAAATATTAATCAATTATCAATAATCAATCAATAACAATAAAAATACTTGTTTTAGGACGACTTGATAGATATGAGCATAGAATGCAGCCAATAGTAGAGCCGGTGTGATAATTGTACAAAAATATAGAAATACCAAATAATTATAATCCATCACGTCAAGAAAGAAACAACTCTCATCAGAACGTGCATCTTTATGCCAGCCCATCAATGGTAAGAAACCAACGAAACTGCCCATCACCCAACAGATGCTTATTATCACTAAAACAAATAAATTCAATTCAAACTTGATTAATTTTATTCAATGTATTGAATTCTAATTAGATTCATTTCAAGAGAGAAAAACATGTTGTTCAATTAACGTTTTTGTCAAAAGTCCACCATAATTAACACTTGTATTCGAAATGAAAATTTTTAATTAAATCCATTTCTTTCAAATTTGACATCTATTACAAATTATGGAATTTACCCGGCGCATCCACCATTTCTAACACAATATTTTCGCATTGTTTAAACATTAATTAAGCTTTTATGTGCTTACAATTTATAACATAAATTAATGTTTTTATTTGGGTATTTGTTGAATTGGTGGTAGGTACCTACACCAAAATTCAGTTTAGAAGCTTTACGAATCACATCAATATTCGATTTATTTACGTCCGAATTTTACAATAAAAGAGTTCCTGTAAACAATATCGGGCTTCTGTTTACAAACAGATATACGTTTCACATATCGGAAATGGTAGAAACGCAAAAATGTTTGTAGAATGGAATTTTTATTACAAATTGCTATTATCGCGAAATTCTTTTATATTAAAATAGTAGACTTGTGTTAAATTCTCACAATAAATGTGTCCTTATTATATTTCTATTCTAAAGACCAGAAGAAATTGAATGGTGAAGGTAAGTGAACTGGAGACACGCGATCAACACAACGTTTCGATTGAAATAGTTTTATATAAATTTGCTTTATTTAGTTAGAGTGTTATAGACGTGAAAAATAATAAAAAAATCCAATTCACATTTATATTATGTAAATCAATAAAAAGCCTGTCAAAATACAAAAATTTCAATTATCCACCAAGATTAATTAACGTTTTACTTTACTTTAATAAAAAACGTTTTAATAAATTAATGTTATGGAATGCAATCAAATTTTCAATTTAAGGCTGTAGATTACAATTTTTTTACAAATTCGTTTCCCAGATTTTATTCACAATCAGGATATCTTATTTTAAATCGAATCCTAAGGGTTACAACATGTAATATCTGAGAAAGTCTGTTCCTCAAAAATAAGCTAGTTATAGTGGAAAATTTACCCTACTTTATCGGCTATGTTCGCCTATAAAAAAAAAAAAATCTCCAAAGGCAGCAAGTACCTTATATAGCGAATTTTTTTATGTATCTACATACTGAAATATTAATTACAAAACATTCTTATGATACTGACAATTAATATATTTTATTAACATTGAATCAACTAATAAATTCATTTCCCCGATGTTATTTTAATATTTATGATTTTTATTGAAAAATATTTTTAATCCACAAACAATAAGAAAAACTAAAAAAAAAAATAATAATGAAGTTTGTTGTTTGTCTAATACGTCTAATCAAGGCCTGCTTGATTTTTTCAAGCGAAATTCTCTAGCAGGCCTTGCGTCTAATATTAACTGTCAAAATTAGTTGCCCCCCCCCGCGATATTCAATTTTTTTCTCTAATATCAATAGTCAGAACATATAGCCACCTGAGATAATCGATTTTACTGCTTATACTCAAAAAAGAGATTTTTGCATTTTTCTTGCGAACCAACGAACCGATTTTGATGATTTTTTTTCTGGGTCATAGAGAATGGTCGGCTCTACTGTTATTTTAATTTTCATCAAAATCTAAGCAAATGTAATATTGAAAATAATTTTTTTTAACATTTCTTCAGCTCTTATTCCAAAAGTGTTGGCCCTACCAGTCTGGCCAACGAACTCATCCAAGCTATCACAAAGACCGATTTTTGTACCAAGTTTCATTAAGATTGGTGTATTTTTACGGCAGTTATCGTGGATATACATATATAAATATATATATATATATATAAATATATATATATATATATAAAAATTTTAACGAACGGTGGATATGGGTTCCTGAGGTTCCAAAACGAACTTCTGTGCAAAAATTTTTCGGAAATTCAAAAGTGAGGATCTCGTCATTAGCTAATTTTTTTAAAAAAAATTCGCTAATAGACATTTTGCTATAATAATCATATAATTTAATCGAAAATTTCATCTACTTTCCAACGATAACATTGCCGTTTAAATAATTACTCATGTGGCCGGAAAAGTGTAAGGAAAGCCCTTGGGTTTCTAGGGTAGTTTAATTCGTAGGATATGTATAATAATAAAATAATGCTTCATTTGGTGAGATAGATCTAATAATTGGATTCTCATAGATTGCAACTTTTATTTTAAATTTTACTAATTTATTTAATACGAATTTGATAAAAATCTCTAAATCTATTGGAATTATTTCTATAGTTGTATTGAATTGATGTTTATTTTAATTGAATGCAATTTCCATATTTCATAATAATAAATTCAATTATTTCTGGGTATTAAAATAGAGAATTGTTATGATAATAATGAATTCGATTTGCATTGTATTTATTATCCCCATAAAACTTAGATTGGAGGAAGTAGTTTGTGTTTTCAGTGATCTTTTCTCAATACATAAAAACAATAATTGTCCACTTATATTGATCGCATTGGCAGCATTTGTTGGAAATTTGCAATCAAACTTTATTGTATAAGGGGAAGTTTTGTAAACAGTTTGATTAAAGTAAATTCTTATGTCACGAGTTAAGAAAAGACACGACAGTTTTTCATAATTTGGAAACTTGTGAAGTTTTTTTTTTAAATTTTTATATATATTTATTAGTCTCAAAGTCTTTATTCCAAAAAAATTTTTGTAAATGATCTTTTATTTTTAAATTGTAACAGCTGTTTCGAAATTACTTATTTCATCTTCAGACATGTACTTAATTATTTTTTATATAAAATTGATAAGTGCATACTTAGATAAATTGTAATGTGCATACAATATGCATACTATGATATATATATATATATATATATATATATATATATATATATATATATATATATATATATGTAAGTAAATAAATTTTTCGATTCTTTTCATCCATTTAACCAAAAAATTTCATCTTTTAACAGTTTATTACATAGACTTTTTTCAATACCAATGTCAAAAAACAATTTTACAATAGAATATAATAACATTAAATTTATAGCATTAAAAAATAACTTTCCTTTTCACATATTAAATAATTTATTTCTTAAATTTCAAAATAAACACAATATAAAATCTGTTACTTCTTTAATAAAAGTACCATTTCAATTTAAAAATACTTTCTCAATCCCTTATTTAGGTCCTATATCACTTAAAATTAAAAAAATTTTAAAGCAATTTGAAGTTAAAATTGTTTTTAATTCTCCAATTAATAATTTAAACAATTTAACAAATAATAAAGATATTATCCCTTTAATGAATCAAAGTGGTATTTATTCATTAATTTGTAATTGTGGTTCATTTTACATTGGAAAAACTACTAGACAATTTATAAAAAGAAAATCTGAACATTTAAATCATGTTAGGAAAATTATATTAGACAAATCTAATTTTGCAGATCATATTATTAATAACAATCATAATTATAAAGATATTTTTATTCTTTATAAATCATATAATTTTGTTGATATAGATTATATTGAAAAATTCTATATTCATTTATATAATAATAAAAAACCTAATTCAATACTAAATGAAATGAAAAATTTTCAATTTCAATTTTTTCATAAATTAAAAATTAATCCTTTAAATTTAAAATCAGATTTTTAGTTACCTTTCTTTCTTTCTTTCAACAATTATATAATTTAATAATTGTAAAGAAAACTACCATACATACACAAATATTTTTCAATTTTTCAATTACAATTTAATTATCCACATATTATTATGGTAGTTTTTTACTTTATTTTATTTTATTTCTTATAATATTCTTTAATCAATTTGAAAAATTTATTTACTTACACACATATATATATATATATATATATATATATATATCATAGTATGCATATTGTATACACATTACAATTTATCTAAGTATGCACTTATCAATTTTATATAAAAAATAATTAAGTACATGTCTGAAGATGAAATAAGTAATTTCGAAACAGCTGTTACAATTTAAAAATAAAAGATCATTTACAAAAATTTTTTTGGAATAAAGACTTTGAGACTAATAAATATATATAAAAATTTAAGAACATCCAAAATAAGAGAAAAATGAACTTCGAATTATATAATTTAAGTTTTTTTTTTATTGTAGCTTTTGCGGTTTCCAATAACAGCAAATATCAAGAATACAGTTTTTCACAATCATTCAGGAAACAAATAAAGAAACACAAAGATGAAATATTGTACCTCCTTCACAACGGACAGAAAATTTGTTTTCTTGTAGAAAAACTAGGAGAATGAGAGCCCGAGTCGAAATTTTAGCCCTCTTCTGATCCTAAAATGGATATTTGATCCTCTTTTGATCCTAAAAGGAGTAAAATAGACCTCGTCTTAACCTAAATGTTATTTATGGCCCTCGTTCCACTCTGAATGAAAAATTCGTCAACCTCATCTCGTCCTAAAAAGAATTCTATCGTCCCCCTCTCGTCCTAAATGAAATCTTGTAGGTTTATAATACTATAGTAGAGGACGCGATGTTATAACACCGTCCTCTTCTAATAATAAAAATTGATTTACAACTACTGTCACGTAGATCTTTCTGTAAATGGTTGTAAACAGAGTCGGCTCTAGGTACAAGCGAAGCAAGCCACCGATTGTAGCGCCAAAATTTTGAGGGGCGCAAATGGCTATTATCAAACAGTCTGACAAATTAGTTAATTGAATGAAAATATATTATTATTAATTGTTTTCTATCTTAGGCTTACTTTATCGTAAGAAAAACATTCTGTTACAGAAAACAAAATACTAGCGTCTGCTCTTAAGAACTAATTGTGAGTTGAGGTGAGACCGCCCATTTTAGGAAAGGCTATGATGTTTTTTAATAGTAAGCTGTATCTGCCGTGATTTTAGACTGCAACAGAATCGTGGTCGGTTATCTAAACAAGTCTTTGTGGGGCGCCAAAAACTTGACTGCTTATAGTACCAAGCGGGCTAGAGCCGGCACTGATTGTAAATACTTTTACAACCATAAATTTTTATCAGTCCCCTAAAATAGATATTCATAAAGCAAATTTTAAATTAGAAGATGCGTTATTTTTAAGTCAATTGAAAATACAATATTGAAAAAATCCTCACTTTTACTAATATTTCTAGAGAACTACCTTTATGAAATTAAATTTCATTTTTAAATTAACTTTATTCGAATTATCATCAATATATGTATTGTATTGCGGATGAATCTGTTTTTAAATCTTTTCTATAGTGCTTAGATATATACAATTTACCATTTTTTAAGATTCTAAAAAAATACAAATAGGATCATCCAGGATATAATTATTTGAATTTTTTTTTTTCTATAGAATCAAAATATGTATGTATTTTGATAATTATAAAATAAAGTACGTTATAATGATGATGATATAATGCATGTTAGAAAGAAATGTCTAGTGGTCCTGTGGTGAGAAAGCTTGGTTTGTATTCACAATGTCCGGGGTAGTAAATTGGGTTTTTAAACAGATTTTCCCAAAAAGAGAACAACAAACACAAGCATAAAAACGACTACCGAACAGAAGAAAGAAGAATAAAAATGGCAGAAAGCAAATGCAGGAAAATCCACAATAAATGGGTAAGGTCAACCAGGATCCATGTTAAAGTAACTGAGGAAATAGAATGTATTAATGTATTATATTGTAAATAAGTATATTGTACATGTATGTAGCTTACTGTAAATAAAGTGATTTGATTTGATTTGATTTGACAATGTCCGGGGTTCGAATCTGAGAGAGGTGCGTGCATACTGGGACTTTTTTCGTAAGTATAGATTGGTAAGTAATAAGAGAGAGGAAGGGTGTACGAGAGAGAGAGAGAGAGAGAGAGAGATAACAACAAAAAGGGAAACAGGTTGACGACGACCCCCCGGTCCAGTGAGAGACAAAAATGGTTTTTTCCTCATTTTTGTTCTGTCTTGAGAAAGAGAGAAAGAGGTGAAGTGTATGAACGAATGAGAGAGAGAGAGAGAGATAAGAGTGTATAAGAGAAATAGAGAGGGAGATAGGTAAGAGTGTATCAGACAAAGAGAGAAGACCAAGTGAATAAGACCAAATACAAATTTACATTTATTTTACAACCCCATAATTTATAAGGCTGTCAAACTCGTCCTCATTTCGACCTAAACATCGTTTTTCGTCCGATATATGCCACACTTAGGTTCATAGTAGGACGAAAAATCTATTGTTCAATGATTCTCGTTTCAACCTATTATGTCTTGAAAAGTGGGTTTTGGGGATTGAAACGAGGGCTAAAATTTCGACTCGGGAGGGAATAAACGGAAAAATGTCCCCATTGGAAAAGACTCTTAGATTCTCGTATTATTGGGTAAAATTGTAGCCAGATCTCGAATTACAACATATGCACAGTAACGGACTGAGCCGCCAGGCAAATGCTAACAAATCTAAAAAAGTGCTTTTTAACTACTTCATGCAATGTCATATATCTTAAAAAAATAAGAAACGTTCCTTATAGATCATCAATTCTTAATAAATTTTGCTAACAATTAAGCTGTGAAGGAGACATCTTAGAATTTTCTAGCTGAATTCGAGATTGAGGCGCCTTCCTAAAGTTTTAGGCCTGAATTCTCTCCATTTCAATCTAGATTTTAGGGTGCAGTAATCCTGGATCATCAATTTTTGAGCAGTAAAGGACTTTCGCTATTGTAGACTCTTGAAATCAACAAATAATTCAATAAAAGCAAATTAAACACTTTCTAAATATATTTCTTATGAGAGAAGATCCCTCCTCTACGTTACTAAGTATAGGGACCCTCAAGATTCAATTGAATTTTAAGAGCTCTTATTATGCAAGAACATAAAAAAATCGGGATGTGTTTATTATTGTTTTACCGAAGAAGTAATTGTCCGGAACCGAAAAAGCTTGCCAATCCGCCACTGCATCTGCCCTACAAATGTCAACAATGTCGAATAAAATAAAGAACGACCACAGCTGAAATTAAATATCTCCCGTTTTCTTCCAAAACACTTTCACTATCTATTTCGCTGATCTGAATCGTAGTAAATTCAACATATCACGAATGCTATGTTAAAAGACAGGGTCAATGGAATGGAAACGATATCAACAGATCTCTTGGGGATTTATTAAGAAACTCCCTCGTCTTTTTTTTATAAATGGCCATCGTTAATAAAATCTGTGCTATTTTTGCTTCTATCGAATGGAATTCTAATATTAAAAAATAAAGAGAAAAAAACATGAAAACTTATAAATAATGCAACAAAATAAAACTGAATCTACTGCATTTTAAACTTACAATAGTAATAATAATAACAAGTAGAAAAGAATGAATACAGTGTAGGATTTAAATTTTAAACCATCACACGAGTAAAATTTATAATTTCTCTTGTATATCGTTTAAAAATTATATCGCAACACCCTTGTTAGTAATGGAGAACTACACCGAAAACATTTATCATGTTAAAAAGCACGAAGAAAACGTGATACCAACGACGACTTGTAATATCGTAAAATTCAATTAAACTCGGTATAATGAAGATAAATAATTGCTTTCAGATAGAAACAACAACCATAGTAACAATTTTCATTCTATACACTTCGATTTCGTTTTAATTTAAATGAAATATCGTCCTTGAGCTTTAGTAATTCTATCTTGATCATATTATGATAATGAAATATACCGTATAATGAGTATGACGTCAGTTCTAATACTAGAACAATTGAATATTAATTGTTGTTAATTTGTATGAATTTTCAAATAAATCCAACTGATTTTCTTTAAGAATCATCACAAATTATTTAAAGATTGATGAGTGAATTATAGGTACAGAAACGTTAATTGGCAACCTGTTTAATTGATAAAAGAGTAATTAGATTGATAAGTCTACAGGTGGATATGCTCGTGTGTAATCGGGGTCGATAAATTTAATTCAATTTACTTACGTTTAACGACACTTTTAATACCCGAAATCAATTAGGTAAATTTTCAGTCTTGATTACTTCTAGACGAAAGTTTAAAGTTTCTTTATTACAATCTCATTACAGAATATTACAACAACAAAATTTAAACTACATGAATGTTATCACTGAAAGTGATTTATGTAGCCAAGATTTGATAATCGAAAGGCAGCTGGAAGATTACAATCTATGGACGGCTCATCATCAGAGTAATCTGTTTTTCGTTTATTGAAATAACAATTTAGAAGATTTTAACTGAAAAACTTCAGAATCTATAAAAAATACAAAGTCTTTCGCTATTTTCTTTATAAAAATAAAAACTCTTTGATAAAGGTATAAGAATGTTGTGTTACATTATTTGCAGAGAAGTCTTAAACATAGAAAGTTTTCATTATGCTCAAAAATTTCAGATTGAGGACAAATTTGGCTTAAAATCTAGATCAAAAGTGAAAAATTCAGCTCTAAGATCGGCCAGATGCCCCCAACCATTCAATAATAAAATTTACCAAATAAAAGGTGATTTAAGTAGACATTTCTTGATTCGGCGTGCAAAAATTGTCAATTTTAAACATCGATATCTTGCTTGTTTTTTAAGATATTTAAAAAAGTAACTGTTTGTTAGATAGAGCATTTCAAGGTGCATATTTAGAAGCTTTTTATTTTTGAAAAATGTGATAAAATTCTGAATGACAGATGAAACTCTTGAATCTTGTTTCCCGTGCATTTTCCTTGATAACTGATTATAACCTTGCTAAAAATTTTGATTTTCAATATTTATCAAGTGATTTAGATAGCAAATTGAAAGAGCTTTCCAAATCTTCATGAATTTTCCCGATAGGCTTGTTAGTTTGTCGTAAAATGAGGAAAATTTAAAAAATGTTCGAATAATTTTAACCATAAGGAATCGTACGACATGTTTTTAGAAAGCTGATGTAAAAATAATTGTTCTAAAACTGGCTAAAATCAAAGTTTTGGAAAGATTTGGAAAGCTCTTTTAATTTTCTATCTAACTCATCTGACAACTATTTAAAATCAACAATATTGGCTAAGTTTTAGCTGGTTATGAAAGGAAATGTATTTTTTCCAAATTAAAAGCTTTAAAACATGCATCTTGAAAAGCTCTATCTAACGCACACTTACTTTTTCCAATATCTTAAAAAACAAACAAGGTATCGATGATCGAAATTTGTCGATTTACACACACCGATTCAAGAAATGTCTACTAAAAAATTCTCCTATAAGTAAAAAAACACAACCGGCAATAGGTCTACTTTACAAACTTACTTAACTAGATTTATTCTTGATTTTTAGTTCGTACAAAATACAAGTGTTTTTTTGACAATTCAATCAAACTTTTATCAAACGTAGTAAAAATTGGTGGAAAATGTTTACACGTTCTTTTTGCCATTTCTATCCATTGTTGTACAGAAAAAGTTTTATGGCGGTCACGACTAAAAACGTTTATTTGTTCTGAAATAAACTACAGATGAATAACTGTGAACAACTGGTGAACTTTTTAACAATTCCTGCTCTATTTCTTTCTATGTCATTTTTTTTCTTGTTAAATTTTGATAAATCTACTAACAATTGAAAATTTCTGATGTAAGTTAATATAAATCTATTATTGAGATAAAGTGATAAGATGATTTTTATAGTTTATTCGCCAAGAAACGAAAAGCTCGGTCATTCAGAATCAATCAATCATTTCTCGACGATTAGGTCGTTCTATTTTATTTTATTTTTTATCTAAACTGTACGATTGAGGAGGATTTGATCGTCAATCACACTCTAATTGTAAATTATTTTTCTAAAAGTTTAACACACCATTATTTCTTTTAGTTTAGCACTTTGAAGTGTTATAAAAGTGAGCTTTTTATATATAAGCTCTTACAAATGCTTCAATATAAATTAATTGGATAATTTGAATTGAACTACATATGAAAATAAATGTTTTCCGATTAAAACTTCAGAATTTTCACTGTCAACAGTTGAGAGTATTATTTACATGCTAAAATTGGTGGATGCGCCGGGGACTTTATTTTATAAATCTAACATTTTTACCGATATTACCCGGAAATTCTTTATTAACTCGTGTCTATGTGTAATAAAGTCAGTTTATCGTTAATTTTCTTAATTGTTTATTTTGCAAACTCTGACAATAACGGTTCTTTTCCTGATAAAATTGTTTGATATTGAAACATGTCTGTGATGATTCTACTATAAAGAATCAATAGAATAAATTAAATTGATGTAGCAACAGGTACGTTTAATCTCCAACTACAATATAGTGAAGTTTACAGGTCATTTTCGATTTTTCCTACACGCAAATAAGAACGTATCGCATGTCAAACTGTACAAGGACATACTAATTACATTTTCATACCGTTATTTCAACCCTTAAATATAACGTATGATTTGTCACGCTTTTCATTTGTAAAAAAAACAAATCTCTAATATATAGTAATATTAAATTCGTACTTACCTATCGCTGTTTTCGTTCGTACATTCCTTGAATAACCCATCGGATGTAGGATGGCCCAATATCGATCAACTGACACAGCAACCAAACAGAATATTGATATTGTACATAATACAACTAATAAGGATACAGTAAATAGACAAGCATGTAGATTAGCTGGTAGACCAATTGATGACATTATAGCAAATGGTATACCTAATAAACCAACAAGGAAATCAGCAGCTGCTAATGAGACAATATAATAATTTGTACGGCGACGTAGACGACGCTCTTTACGGAACACAAATATAACAAGTGCATTACCAACAACTGCAACAATTGCAACTAATATCTCACAAATTGCATAATACCAATTAATATCTTTCTTTTGATATTCATACAATCCACTTGAATTTGATGTATTCATTGTTTTTATATGTTTAATTAAAACACAAATACACAATTATAACAACACTTGAGTCTTCGGTTTTTTTTCGAAAAAATTAAATTTGCTTAAAGATGATGTTGTTTTGATTTTTTGACTCTTCAACCAATACCGGTTTCTTTCACCGTACACTTTAGACCAGCCATCTGAAAATCAAAACAATAAAACGTACTTAATTTATGTATACGAGGAAAACAATTAATTTCATTTTCCATTTAGTTTTGATACGATTACACAACAGTCAGATTATATGCTGATACATTTTACTGTTTTATTTGCCATTACCATTCGAATAAGGTGATATTTGGTAGTCACATTGTTGACAAAAACAGTCAGAATCATTATTGATAAACCCCTAGAGATATTGTTTTGGAAATATTAAGAAATTGTGAAAATAAAAACATAAATTCGAAATGAAAATAGTCGTTCTAGAGGATTATAAACGAATTTCTGTTCTTTTATTTTACGAATAAAATAAATCAAAAATAATTGTTTTGTTCGTAGCAAAAGAATTATTGCACGAATGAGTAGACGAGAAGGAATAACAAAAATCGTATTTGAAAATAATCCTGTTTATCAAATCAGGACCGGCGCTAAATTTTACTGGGTCTTGTAAAAACTCATAAAGCAGGGCATTCCCTCATATAAACGATACTTGAAAAAGTTTTGATTTATTTTTAATTGCGTTTAATTAGTTGAAACCAAGAAAGCTAGATAGTCAATTGACTGCTCAAAAATCGAAGATCAGAGACTACCGTATTTAAAAATATAGATTAAAAGTTAAGAATTCACCTGAATCTCCTCTTTCTAAGGATTCAATAGCAACCTTTTTTCAAAACTAATGATTTAAGGCAAAAATATTTTAATATCCAGAATTAACGTTAAGAATGTTACTCAAAGGTTCAACAATAAAAATGGATGATTTACGACACAATTTTCTAAAATTCAGACTAAAAAGGCTGGAGTTTAGTTGAAAAATCTAATTAAAGTATCTGCTTTATCGGTAGTAAATTCGATAAACACAATGATGATTTAAAATTCGGTTATATAAAACAGGCTAAAGATTTCTAATTTGGTATATTTAGAGATTTAGACCATAGAACAAAATTGAACTAAGAATTAGCCAAAAATCAGACTAGCAGTTTCAAAATTGTTTCTTTTTCACAAAGTGATAGCAAAATTTATGGGAAATTGATGATTTATAGAAAGATGCTTTAAATCTAAGCTAAAAATTGAGATTAAATTTGCTTATTGTTCAACTTTCACTATTTAAGAGCATGATTTGTTGAAAACTGACAAGTCATGCCGAAAAGTTCCCAAAACTTGCACTTTAACTCGAAAATTTTTCTCAAAAAGTAATTATAAAAGTAAGCTTCAATACTGACTGATGATTCAGATCTCGAAAATTGGGAAGCCCAGACAAAATATCGACTCAAATCTTTGAATTTGCGGGACTCTACTGAAAATCCATAAAATTTATAATACTTGAATATAATGCATTTATAGTCTTGACACGACGTATATAAGGTGTTCATAATGAAAAGTGCCGCTGTTCTCTCGAGCTTCTTTTCTAGACTACTCTAGAATCTCAACTTAAGCCTGTTTTATGACATTCAAAACAAGACAAGTGTAATTCGCAATTAATGACAGTTCTAATTTAATAAACAGAAGTTGGTGTATAACATCAAGATTCTTCTCGTGTGGTGCTAACATCAATCGTACGTTGTAATTCTATAGGGAACAATGCAAAGCTAATCTGTACAAGAGGTGGCTTGTACATAAATTCATCTGTTAGAATCTACAAATAGCCCATGACAACATAGATGAATGAATTATAGTGACAATTATTGTATTGTAGCGTACACCATAAAAATAAATGAATGATTAATTATAAATTGCCAATATATGCTGATTCAATTGATCAACAACTATTTAAATGGATGGTAATCGTATCAGAAAAATCATTATAAATAAAAGCAAACAAACGTATTATTAATAACATCCGCTTTTATAAAAGCATACAATACTAAATTGTGAATGTAGTAATAATAGAACATTAAATTCATACTTAATAATTTGAATTTATTACTTTAATTTTGTTACAATGGACAAATTCGAGTCTTTCTTTCAAACAATATCAACATGAAGACTAACGTTTTCAATCAAATTCTTATCAATGCGACTACCATTTTGTGATGATCAAATATTATCATCATCATCATTATTATTATTATTTGAATAGAAATTCGATTAGAAAATCGTTATTATACCGAGTAATTAGTATCGCTTTATTAAACTACAGGTGAACAAATATGGTAATCAGTATTAGAGAACTCAACGGGGACCCTTTTAAGCCGTCTCTTTATTAATACTCCAACCAAGGGATTCAAATTTTAATCCCAATTTTTGTAAACTATAGAAATAACGTTAGGAAATCGTTCTGATGTTTTGTATAAAACCACAAAAGCTTCTAAATGTCTCAACTAGGATTCCTTTGATGGAATATTGTAAAGTTCACTATTTACAATTCTGTGGTAATTCGCCTATTTTCTCTAATTTCTGTAAAACATCTCGAAATCGAGCTACAAAAACATCCCATTTTATTCTTATCTTGTATCTAATTTTCGCTTTATTTTCATCAAAGAATTGATTTTTTAAATACGTTAATTATTATAGGGTCGATTTCACTAACGTTTGCTAAATTTTAACGAACAAATAAGTCATAGAAACTATTTTTATAATCATAGCAATCATTGTTACTAACTGTTCATTAGTCATATCTGAAGTTGGTGAAATCGTCCCTTAAGCTGATCAATTTTAACAAAGTTTAGTTTCTCGAACAATATCGATTGTGGTCTTTTGTTAATTGCTTTGTAAATAATTGAGCCTTCAATACATCTTAAGTTTGTTTAACTTAACAATTGTTTTTATCGCTATTTGATAACGCGCTTTATTGATTCGCATTATATTTGCATAAAGTCGTTATCAATAAGCTATAATAGATCACTATAAAACTCATTTTCAGTGTTAATTAAGTTCTTTATGATTAAAATTCGGATCTAAATGTTGATTAATTGTAGAGAAGACAACAGAATAGAATGAAAAGTGAATTTATAGGAAAATATAAGGAAACATGTATCAAGAATAAACCGGCGACTTTGACTAATTGTTCAAGAGAATCTCTAATGAAAATAAACCGTACAATTTAAACAAATTAGAATATATCAAAATTTAATAAACAATGGCTAATATTATCATATAATGTTACCGAAATAATATCATTATTTTTTACAGATTTATCAAAATTATTTACTTACACCCTTATCACAGTGTAGTTAAAAATAAGACTTTATCAAATAATAAGAAATTATAACACAAGATGATGAAAGTGACTTACTTGAATTGTTGTAACAAATACATAAATAAATAATTAATTCTATTAACGATTCTTACAAATAAGAGATGATTATTATTGGAAGATACCATTATTAACATTCATTAGACATTAAAATACGTTTACCATTAATTTAATTAAATGAAATGGTACGCGTTTCAAATCGAAACAACAAGGTGAAAGAAAGTTAATTAACAAACCTTTTATGTTCTACCAATGTAATATTAATTGTTAATTGTGAAGAATAAGAATCCACATTACGGTGAATAATCCATTGAGAAGAACTGATTTACCAACAATAAATTATTATAGTTGAATTAACGAAATTCACTAATTTATCCTATATAAAAATCGTAAAGTATACACCACCAAATTTCGCCTGAATATCCACAATCTACCAAGTGTGAAATACAACTGTTGCATACTATATCAAAATTACGCGGTGGAAGTTTAATAAAAGATGCGATTGCGCAACAAGAAGACGATAATACAAACTCATTAAATTTCTGAATTAATTACAAATTAAGGAAGATTTCAAACAATTAAACATACGAGGTGATTCTTCTGTTATTATAAACAAACACAAACCACACTCTCTATCGCACTATTGATAAGAACTCAATTTCACACCACAAAAACGGAAATTAATGATGATTAAATTTAAAGAAACTGCAACAATATTTCATCATGTAATACAATTATAATTATCTCAATCAAGTCGAGGTTCAATTATTTCATTTAAAGTAATCTAGTTAAAAAGTATATACCCGAATCCAAATCTTTTAATTCATAAATACATCAAGATAATTGGACGTATAACAATACAGATAAAGACTCCATTAGAGAATACTAATGAGTTGAATAAGCAAAAAAAATGGCAAAAGTATGTCATGTTTTAGATAAATTATCACGTATTCCCAACAAAACAACAATGCTAATTTGGGACACGTACACTAAAAGGCATCCAATCGGTGATTTAAATGGACCCCTTGAGGTTAATAAAGCTCGGTTTTTCCTCCCCTAATTAAGGACGCCTTAGCAAAACCTTGCCTTAAATTGAGCTAACGATTAATTTACACACACACAAATGTCTATGATCCAAGCTTAGGTCGATTTAAGGCGAGCTTAAGTAGTAGAAGAAGAACCAGTCCTAAGTGAAGATTGTAGACAGTTTCTTTCTAGAACTTGTCTTAAATCGAACTAAAGGTAGGTTTGGTCACACAAATGTCAACAAATTCAAGTTTAGGTAGATTTAAGGTGAAAGCTTGCTAAGGAGAGCTTTAGTAGGGGAAAAGAGCCGAGCTAAGTGAAGGTCGTAGGCATAGTTTCTTAAGTTTCGTTTTTCTCCCCTACATAAGGTTGCCTTAGCAAGATCTTGCCTTAAATCGAACTATGGTTAGGTTTACACACCTAAATGTCTGGAATCTAAGCTTAGATCAATTTTAGAAGAGGGCTTCTGAAGGCGAGCTTAAGTAGTGGAAGAAGAAGCGGGCTTAATTGAAGATTGTGGACACAGTTTCTTAAGCTGGTTTTCTTCCCATACTTAAGGTCGTCTTAGTAATGCGTTGCCTTAAATCGAGCTAATTAATACTAGGTTTAATCACAAAAATATCTGTAAATTCACGCTTGGGTCGATTTAAGGTGAGCTTTAGTAAAGGAAAAAGGACCGCGCTAAGTGAAGGTTGAAGGCACAGTTTCTTAAGTTTGTTTTTTCCTCCCATACTTAAGCCCGTTTTAGTAAGATCTTAAATCGAGGTAAGAGTAGGTAGTTTATTACACACATTTGGATACAGGTCGGTGAATCCACGCTTAGATTGAATTAAGCCAAGGTATTGTTAATGCGAGCTTAAATAGGGGAAAAACAACCGGCCCTTAATCTTCCATTTGTCGATAATAAAGGGATATTTTTCTAGTGCATCAGTATCGAATAATCCACTAGAACGAAATGAAGTATTCAAGGCTACTTTGTCAAAGATTAATGGATGTTTACTTGTTGTTGTTGTTATTGTTGTCGTGTAATTAACTTTATTATATTAACCACTATTGCTAATAATAATAATAATAATATCTAGTATTAAATTGAATATGAAAAAACAATGTTGACAACGGTAACTATTTGTGTCAAAAACCAATACAATTCCCCTGTCAACAAGTCTTAATAGAAATTTGGATTTATAAAATGGAGAATGACAATAATATAAAAAAGATATTAGAAACTCTATTAACAATAACAGAAATTGTTGTTGATGTTAAAGAAAAAATCGATACAATATCCCTTGAAATTACTCATGTAATTACAAACTGTTTAATTGAAACTCGAAAACTCCTAGAATTGATTATTGCCGATTCAAACTATTATCAAGAAATAGAAAAACTAATTAAAATAATTGATAAAGAATTAGAGAATCATCGAAGCGACGATAATTGTTTAAAGAATGTCACAATACCTGAACGAATTAAAATATTAGAAAATAAACAGCGAAATTCACAACCGATTAGTGGTAATAAAAACAATCATAAAACTGATGAAAAATATCCTGAAAATTGGTCAAGAGATTCAACAATTGATTTAGATAACGTAATAAATTTACCACCAGTTCCTGAAGATGCATTCACAAATTTTAGTACATCAAGTGATCATATGACACAAACGCCGAGTCTTACATCGTTGAAGAACATTAGACGTGTTCAATTCTCGTTACAGAAAGCTGATAATGATGAGGATGAGGGTAGTTCGAATGAAAACGATTCATAATAAAGGTTGATAAATAAATAAATAAGTAAAGGGTGGAAATTTGTATTAAAAAAAAAATTAGAAAGAATCATCAAAACTAATGTTGCCGAATCCTTGCGTGGGATAATTCTGTCTAACTTGTACATTCGGTATAGCTTTCATCAATTTATATATAAAAAATATAAATAATAAAAATAATAAATAGATTGTTGTATTATAACCAAAGAATCTCGCTAGTACACCACCGATAATAAAATAAGTTAAACAATTATAATTGGCGTAATGACGAAAACTGATCCTCGGTGGTAGATCTTTACCAACTCTCGGTGAGCCAGGTTTCGTTTTATCGTATTGATAGATTGTAATTGGTGGTAATAGGAATTGTCGTGATAATCTACCCCAATAGTCTGAACTGTAATACCATTGTTGGAATTTATACGAATATCGTTGATTTAAATATTGTGCAAATTGATAGAGCATCCGTACAAGAAATTTGATTTCATTCGAACGTATCGGTAATAGATCAGGATCACCTTCGTATTTTATATGTTTGATACGTTCACGAACACGTTGTGGTGTTAAAAACTTGAAATCATCCATCATCTCAAATGAAGAATTCGTTGTTGCCGTTGTTGTTGTTGTTGTTACAGTATCAAAAACTTCCGGAATATCGACAATATTAAACATTTCTATTAGATTATAAAGAGATGTTTCTAGATAGGCTGGTACTTTTAAACGTTCATTTAATGTAAATTCATCATTGATTGTTGGTATCTGCCATAATGATTTAATAAAACCCCAAAATCCCGAATGTTGTTCTTTCTCTTCAATTTGTTTAATTTGTACCAATTCACGTGCAACTCTTATTGATTTTTGTATTTGTACGATTAGATCGTAAACTTCATTGGCTGGTGGTTGGGAGAATAATGGTTTATAACAAAAATTCGGTCCTTCTAATTCGTAGATCTTCTGTCGTACTATTGCCGACCATTTACGTTCACCTGTTGTTAAATTATTAATGAACGAATTATGATTTGTGGCTATTGTTGTATTAAATTTCATCGTATTCAACCATGAATTATTAGATGTGTTTGTACACCAATTACTTGTAGGATTCAATGGTGGTAGACCTGTTGACCAATTACTAATATTTAAAGAATGTGTCGGTGAATTATTGTTCTCAACACAATGCTCGATTTCTTGCAGTAAATTACTCAAATTCGATTGATTAAAAACCTGAAATTTTTTATTTAATAAAAATGTTACTAAATCAATAAATTGATTACTTTAGTGATTCTGTACAGCATTATCGACATCTTTGGACTAACTAAATCGACTCTTGTAAATCTTGGTAATAATTGTTGAAAGATTACAACGTAAATCAATAAATTCTCTGCAATAAATGGCAAAAATTCGTGATCTATCGGTTTCGCTGTATTGTTCATATTTAACACATCATCTTCATGGTTTTGTTGTTTATTCCTGTAAATCATACGATTTATTTATTATTAAACAATTTTTTAAATAATACAAAAATTACATTGTATTTTTTTGTAATAAATCAGGTGGATATCGCCATGGTTGTATATAAGTTAACCACAATTCTAAAACTAAACGAAATGAACCATCCAGTGGCCATCGATGGATTAGATTCCTTAAAAATACATAAAATTTGCCTTGTACCATTGGTATGGCGATTTTCTTCAATTCACACATGTGTGTATCATCAATTCTTGCACTGGCCGAGAATGCATGTAATTGTTTTATAAAAACACGAACTATACGCATGTATTCACCACTTGGCAATTCACCATATTGTAATAATCTCTGAAAAATAAATTTATACTTAAATAGGAATAATCAAAAAAAAAAAAATGAAAAACTTCACTAAATTGAAAATGATAAAAAACACATATACAGTGTTGGTAAACAGAACTATACTCAATTTTTAAATTAGGAGTGATTTAAATTTTGAGCGAATAAATGTTAGCTTCCTATTGGTTCTTTTACAGACAAGTTTACACAACTCAAAAAATTCAAAAAATTTGGCATTGACTGTAAAACAAAAAATAGTGATTCTGTCCAAAGAAAATTTTAATGTAACACCATCAAACATGTTTTCATCTAATTCTGTTGTTGTTTCTCAAATCAGTCAACAAAAGAGGAGCAAATCAAATAGCTTAAATCAGGGCTTAGAACCGAAACTGAACTAAAAACCGAAAACCGAAAAAAAAAATTGATCGGAACGAAATCCGGAGCTGAACCGATAGCATACCACTTAAGATAATCCTTTTTCTCATCTCTTCTTCCCTGCTCGGGATATCCCTCTATATTTTTTAGTGCTTTAAAACCTAAATGATTTAAGTTTCTTAAAGAGAGTAAGCCGAGTTTTCATCCCTTGTTGAGGGTTGAACTAATAGATGATTATATGCCATTTTTTATGTTTTTTTTGGCGATTTTCTGCCCCATTGTAAAACACGTCACAATGGAAATAAAAAAAGTTATCTGTTCGAGGGTCTTCTGTATTTAAAATATTTACCCTGTAAACGGGTCTTAAGGGTTGTACCTCTTAAAGTAAAATTTAAGAATTAATAATTTTGAAGTGAACTTAAAACATTAAGCTGGAATGAAAACCGAAACAAAAAAAAAAACAGTTTGAAGCACTGGCTTAAATTAAGAAAATTTGCAATTGGTTTCAACTACGTTCTAGTTACCACTTCCACAACAGTAGCTAGACGTATAAACAAAAATCATTAGTGACGGTAAATTAGAAGAAAAAAAATTAAATCGAGCGATACTATTTTGAAATGATTATATAACGAATTTGAAATCATTTTGCAAGACTTCTACCAATTTCTGTGACATTCAAATAAACACAACAAAAATGATGAAATTATGTCCAAATTTCTTGGATTTTCGAATTATTTTCCAATGGAATAATAACAAAAAATTCAGTTCACCGGCTCCTTAGAGAAAAGAGATTCCTAATTAAATAATACTTAAATCAGAAAATTGCGAAAGAATCGTTTTATACCGGTGTTTATTAAAAATTCTAACCGACACAGTTTAAATAATCATATTAATAGTTTTGCAGCAATAGAAACTGCGATAAAGTTTGAAAATCAATCAACCAGCAAGCAATTGGAACTAGAAACATCAACAATTCATTGTTATTATTTCATAAATAATCTGCTTCCAGGTACAATTGCCCACCACTTATATTTGGTGTAGTCTAAGGATCGATTTCACTAACGCCTATTAAATTTTACCAGACAAATAAGTCATAGAAGCAATTTTTACAATTTTAACTGTCCGTTAGGCTTAACTGAAGTTGATGAAATCGTCTCTATAAGAGTTTAAAAATTATTTACCGGTATTTGTGAGGTGTTAAATGAATTATTAATCTGATTATCCAATTGTGTGACTTGATCATTATTCAACCACATATCAATAAAAACAGTTAAAACAGTCTCACTACGCCATATCTCACATCTTGGATGTCTACCATATGTTTGTTGTTGATGTAAACTAGCACTACTATTATAATCATCAATTTGATGTGTTGTAATTAAGCGTGAACCAGGTGAACGTAGATTTGTTACCGATAAAAATGGTTGTATTGGACTCTTTCCATTATAATAAATTATTGGTAATACAGGACAATTCGGATCCGTTGGTAAGAAATGTATCATATAATCACAACATAATAAATAATAAACTGTATTCCATGTTGTTGTTGTTTGTGTTGTAAAATTTCGTTGATGCCATGGATTTGTTAGATAGTAAGCAAAATGGAACATGTAATAATCGAACGGATCTACACAAAAAACACAAATTAAATCGAATTCATTAATAAATAAAATTATTACTTAATAATAATGAAACTACACGTTTCGTCTGTGGATTAATATGAACTAAATCGGCATAGAATGGATGCAACTGAGCATTCTCCAAAATCTGTTGGACTTTACTCTGCAAAAAAAAACACACTAATTATATCGAAAATTTCCCGATTTTCTCAATTTACCGGCAGATAAACAATAGGAAAATCGTATTTCGCTGACGGATCCTTTAACAGTGTGTAGATGAGTTTAAAAATCGGTCCGCACGGTGATAGAAAATGTTGCAATTGCCGGAAATCTTCATCGACCGCATTTGCTGTCCTTAAGCCCCAACTAATCGTACCTTGTGGTCCAAAAATATTCTCAATCAACAATGGGAAGAGATTTTGTAATTCTAACGTTGTACCACGATCGAATAATACAGTTAATTCAGCACATCTTGTACGTATCGGTAAACTTAAAGCATGTTGAATTTTACTCTAAAATTAATTGAAATTAGTTTGAAGAAAAAAACTAGAAATTTTATTTGTTTTACCATAAAATTTTCACTTTCTTTATTCATCAACATTTTAATATTCTCGAGATTATAATTTAAATAATAATAAAAATCATAACAACAATTACAACATAACCTCAAATATCTCCGGTGATTTTCCGGTAAAATTCGACTTAAATTTGGGGATATTCTCATTGTTAGATTGGCGGTACAAGTAGCGCAAATTTTGAAAAACATACCCTTTATTATATAAATTATTAATTATTATAATAGACTAGCATTTATAATTGTCATTATTACAAAAAATTAAAAATATAATAATTTATAAAATTATGAAAGGCCGACTAGTTTATTTCCTAATGAATTTCCAGATGTTGTGATTTTTCGTCCAATTTCTGTTCCAATAGTAAATGGTGCCTAAAATCGAAAATTTCCATCAATTATTGTAATTACAATTTTAATTGTTTTATAATTATACGTACATCAATAGCAGCATTTAATAAATTTGCAAAACCTTCATAACCGGCAATAATTGCTGTACTAATTGCACGATTTTTACCACCATCATTCCCATACTTTTCATGTTCTGCAATATTATCAATAACAGGCTGTGGTTTGGCTATTAATGCAACTAACTCATGCAGACTTCCATAGGCTGTTTCTTTTTTACTATCCAATGATTCCTGTTCTAATACAGCATATTTACGTCCAGAATCTGGGAATGGTGGTGTAAATGTTACTGTCTAAAATTCACAAATTTCAATCGACATTCAAGAGGAACAAGGTTCAAACTAAATTACTTTGGAGCGTATAGATTGTTGGATTTTTCCATTTGTAATATCCCCAACATTATTGAACGGTGACAAAACGGCGGTAGATATATGACTTGAATGATCTGATGGAAAACTACTTACACTTAAAATAAAAGCAAAGCACAACAAATTAAACAACATTTCTTAATCGTCTAATGAAACGAATTCAAATTGTATTCGAAACCGCGCCTGTTCATCGACTATTTTTCAAAAATTTCTGTACTTTACAAATGAATTAGCAGTAGTGGTAGTAGTAGTAGTGGTTGATCATTAAGGTTACAGCACATTAAGTAATACGATTCTGAAGACCTCCAACTTTCTCTTTCATTCTATTTTATAAAATATATGCAGTTAATAACTATAGATTCGTTGGTCTTTATTCGAATTGTCGCAATGATCTTTCATATTACACCTCAATTGCAGCAATTCTAAATTGCTCAAGTCTTTTATTTACATATCGACAATTTCTAGAGGCTATAATAAAATTTCGCAAACGTACAAAGAAATGATCAAAGAATATTTCACAACTCGAATGTGTAAAAGTTTCAACATAAAGTATCATCAATTTAACTTTAAACAAACAACAAATTTATCTTAATTATCAAATTGACAACAATAAATTATTGTTACAAATAGTTACAATCCTAAACGTAATTAATTTAAATTTTGGTAATGGTAGATTTTAAATTATCCGCGTTGTTATTGTATAGTTAGTTGCCTAAATTTAATAAAACTTATTAGATTTTGTAATGTTGGTCAACGTGTTATTTTGGCGGTGTGACTAAACATCTGTCAGATGCTACGCCTCTCTGTTTTATTTTTTGCATATTTTCAAATTTATAATTAATCGTTTTTTTATTATCATATCATACAATTTTTTTGTGTTATTACAATTCGTTAATTATTCAAAAATTTGTTATAATTGTGTTAATTACGTGTTGAATAATTTTGTTATAATTTGTTGTCATCAAGTCTATTATATGACGTTAGTGTGTTGTTTTTTATTCTTGTTTTGTGTTAATAAATAATTAGATAATATTTACGTAAAAATAATCGTTATCATATGCTACATTTATAAATTGTTCAATTAAAATTATTGTTGTAATTGTATTTAATTGCTCGTGGTTTAGTTTTTTGTTAAATTAAGATTTATTAAGAAAAGTGAGGTTATCTGTCATAACAACAGGTAGGTGACCTTATTTGGAAAATGTAAATAATGTTATAAAGATAACATTATTAACGATTATTTTTTATCAATAATAAATGATAATAGACTATTTTTATTAATCGTACATTAATGAAACATTGTAAATTAATTATAACAGGATTTATTATTTTTTTCTTCAAAATGTTGGAGTTTTCCTTAAAACTTCGTATTGGTTCGTTTGAATTTTTTCTGTGTCTGTTTTTGTTAGCTGGATTTAGGCCAAAAAATATTGGCTTTGAAAATTTATAAACGAGTAAAGTTTTTTGTCATTGTTTTATTATTATTACAATTACGTATCGTTTTAGAAAATTCGTGAATCTTGTCGTATCATCATCGTTCGATCTTTTCTATTTAAATTAATTTGTACGATTATTTGTTTATTGTAATTTTTTTCTAACGAGGAAAAACATTAATGTGCCAATTTTTCGTTGCAATAATCTCGTGATTCGTTTATAAATTTCGTGTAAATTATTTTAGTTCAAAGTTAAATTTTACATAAAACAGATAGATATCAACAGAGAAGTATTATGGCGTTCAGTTTCTTGTAAGAATTACTGTTTTTCTCCAATCATTGTTTGAATTAACCATTCATTAATAGCTAATTTTGCTTATAATTCATTAGAAATTTAGTTGTAATAGTTGTAATTTTATTATTTTTGAAATATCGTGTTAAAATTGTCTAAATTTAGATGCGTTACGTATGAAATTCAATATAACAAAGAAAGGATTTTATTTTACGTTTTGACCCAAACACAAAAATCTACGTGGAAATAGAACAATTCACGGCCAATTTTTCAATTGGTACCTATACAATTAATAAGCATGCAATTGGAAATTTCAAATACTTTAAAATCCATAATATTTTGTAACATTGTTAAGCTAAATCGAATGGTTTAGACTTAGACGGAACAACTTTGATACTTTTCATAGTTTTTTTAAGAAACATTTATGAGCTTGAGTCAAAATTTGAACACATTTTCTATATAAATAATCAGTTTTTTATCGAATCTTGCTGTTGACTGTTGAAAGGGAAACAGTCTAGATTTTAAGACATTATTGTCTTAAATTTTTGATGTTAAGGGTAGGTAAACACTCGATATACTTGTTTTTTGAGTGATATTAGAAAATTTTCATCAATTGTTTTTCATTAACTTTTTTGATTTCCAGAAATTATATTTTTCGGTCTCTAAAGCCTGTCCGCCCATAGATAAACTTTCGAAAAAGCTGTCGTATGATTTTTCATGCTTAAAATTGTAGACTGAGCGTGGTTTGCCAATTTTTAACATACTCTGTGATTTTCCTCTGTACTTTAGAATTCAGTTAAAGTTTTCCAAAAGGGAAAACTTTTTCGAATGCTCTGTGAAATGCCTAATTCAACGCTCGCTATAGAATTTAGATATCTCAAAAATTGAGGGAGATTTCCATGATTAAAGATTTTCATATTTTCGACACCGAATCGCAAGTTGACTACTGCGGGCCCTTAAGTCGTGAAAAGAAAATGATTCGAAAGGTTTTACCCTATTTTTTGGTTGAATTATTGACTTAATTTAAGTTTTAAAAATCCGAAATCATTGATTTTCGATGAATTTCAAAAGATTTAATTGACTTCGAGCTGAATTCTTCAGTTTTGGACGGACACTTCCCAACAGTGGACAATTTTCTTGTCGAAATAGTGTCCACAAGTGAAGGATTTTCCTTGTATTTGCTTTTAGTTTTATAGCAAAAACTTGTTGACGGATAATATTCTGGTTATAAATTTTCGTCGATTAATTAATTTAAATTTTTTCTAATCGATTTATATGTTGGAAATCTTACATTTCATGTTGGTATTATTGACGACGGTGGGTTATTTCTTTGATTCTCAACATGAACTGTGAGATTATTGTCTAATTTCTATCCATATTCATATGAAACACAAAATTTCTTCAAATTTTTTAAAAAAATCGTAGTTTTGTGGATTTCTAAGAACATATATGATGAAAAATTATCAATACTTCATTCTTTATGACATTTTCCATTTCTATAAATACAAACAAATTGACGGTGAGTTCAGGTGAAATGTTATTTGAATTTCCATTATTCTATTCATCGATCATTTATCAACATGTACAATTATTTAAATTAGACATTCTTCACAATACATTCTAATTTATTATTTTATTTTTATTAATTTAAGAAAAAATATTATAAAAATGAATGATAATCAAGAATCAACACCATCAAAGACTGATGATAATAGTGAAATACCAATGCCTTGTGATAATATTGATGAAAGTAATAATAATAATAATAATAATAGTAATAAAAATAATGATAATAAAGAGAGTGATAGTACAAAAAGTGAAATAGTACAATCAAATGACAATGAACCATTATCATTATCACCACCATGTAGTGAAATTAGTGTAGAATCAACAACAGCATCATCAAAAATACCAAAACCATCTAGTAATATACGACCACCACCATCACGTATTGGTCGTCCATGTGGTGGTCTACAAAAACCAGCAATACCATCAGCAGCCACACCAACAAGAAGTAGTAAGTTTAGTTTGTTTTTTTCTCCCACAGTGTTTTATTTTAGCTTATAATGCTAGATTGTTTTTCCTTTTTTTCTTTGATTGCATGTTGTAAGATAGAAATGTAATTCGCATTTAGTTAACGACCTCATATAAATAATTGATTGATTTATTATGATATTACTGTAGTAATTAAAGTAGAGAAATTAGTGTCATTGATTTTTATAAAACAACAACAACTACTAAAAAGAAAATCGAAAACATGAAAAAATCGAACAAGTCTCTGAATCATTTGATCTTATTTAAAGTAGTCTTAGGTCAAGTCAATATATTTTACAGAATTGTAGGTAGATATCCTATAATGGACCATTTTAAATCATATGTTACAAATACAGGGTGAAATCTAATTGTCTTTTAAATATGAAAACTTTAATATCTTTATGTGAAATAGGGCCAAATGAAAGTATTTTGAAGGGTTAAAAAGAAACAAAAAGTTTCACTAAAATTGACCCAAATTGCAACTATTCCTTGATTGTCAGTGGTTTTAATAATAACCTATCGTAATGTTATTGTCAACAGCTGATAAGAAAGCAGGTATTCATAAAACACATCTCACAGCAACAATTGTTTTTAACTGTTCATTAGGCTTAACTGAAGTTAGTGAAGTCGTCTCTTAATATTGTGTAATTTATTGTCTAAACTCTGGAGACTTTTTTTCCTTATTTTTCTCGTATAAGTCCGTTCTTGTACGTTGATTTTGAAATACTTAACTATTACCTTAAAAATTACTCAAAAAATTTTGAAATTACTAAAAAAAATTCTTCGATTTCAACAAATCATCGAATTTACTTTCAAAACCCATACAACTAACATTATTTGATGTTAATATTTCTAACAAATTTTAATAATTTTCAATTTTTATCGATCTAGTTATTCAACATTAGGATGTTTTAAAATATCATCAAAGTCAATGTGGTGCAACCATAAATAATTTGTTGTCTTTAAAAGGGTGTACTGAATCTTTATTTATAAAGAAATTCATCTGTACTGTTCAAAATGAATCACACCTTTACAGGTGACATTGTTGTTTATACAAAACAAACAATTATTAAAACGAACCTAAATATTTTAATTACTTGTAATTTTCGGATAATTTTAAGTTACCTCTATACATATTTATACATTCAACTATTTATTATTTGAAAAACAAAATACATATTATGTAGAAATATTGAAATGTAAAGAAACATATACTTGCTGAAGATTTAAAACGATTTTATTTGCACGAATTATTGAAAGAAACTGAAAATATTTGAAATCATTTTTTTTTAATAATTCGTGTAGATGAAGTCTGAATTTCATCAATTATTTTATTTTGGGTAATTTTAAACGTTTGTAGGTACACCTATACATAATCATAATTTTTAAATTTTTCTTTATTATTATTATTATTATTATACATGTTAATATTTTAATTATTACACTTCTATTCAATACGTCACAAACCGGAATCAAATATTATCTCATCTTTCTTAATTTATATTTAAATAATCCATTGAATGACACGTTAAGTTTCGATTGTAATATATTAAGAAAGTTTCATTATTATTATTCTAATTATTTATTTAAAAAATTATATACGTATCCAGAAAGGAAAATTTATAGAAGAAAAAAAAACAGACATCCACCTACTATTCTTGTTTATGACAGTTGAAACTATTAATTTAAAATATAAATCATTTATGTATTAATTTTTATTAATAACTAATAAATATATTTCACCTTGTAGCAGCAATGTTCTTTCAAATAAATGAGATTTTCTTCTAAGGGTGTAAATGTAGGAAAATATTTATTTTTCTTAAATAAACATAATTTTGATTGCGGAAATAGGTTTTATTTAAATTTAAAAATATTTAACAATTTACATCACAGGATATGACAATTTTTGTAAATAGTACATACTTTAAGAATTGATAGTACTGAAAAACAAAAAGAATCTAGAGAATTAATTTATAATAATGAAAATCTGGAATTCTTCTTGAGTATGTTTACGATGGTCTAAATATTTTTTTTTGACGTATTTCTGCTACTAAAATCTCGTGATAATAAATCTAATAATAAATGATAAACAGCGAAATTAATTAATGCTAAATGAATTATCGCAGTTATTACAATTTTTAATCTACTTGCAAATTGAATTATTTAGTATACAACTAAAAGAAAGTTAATTTGTTTAAATATTCGATAATCTCTATCTCTAGATACTTAACAGTGCATTACTGTCAAAGTCAAGTCGATAAATTTAGAGTAAATTGACTATAAAATAATGGTAGCTTACTGCGATGCATTTTATGTAAATTAGATTTTCAATACAAAAATATGAAGAATTACCTGATTTTTAAGTATGTTCCACCTACAAAATGATGACTGATCTTTCACCTACAAGATCTTTTAAAAAATTCTGCGCAACATTTTTATAATTTTTACAAAAAAACAAACATTCTTTCATTAATTAAACGTGAGTAAAAGTTGGCTGATTGGAAAGAATTGGAAAAAAAGTTCTAATAAGTCAAGGTGAAAAGTAACATTATTCCACATTACCTACAGGTATCTTATTGTAATCAACAAGGACAGATTTACATAATCGTCTACCTGTATTGTTTTGATTTTTTTCTGGAATTTTCTTGCATATTCTTTTATCTTTACTGTTAGATATCTTTATATGTATAATTTTGGTCATTGGACTACATCCAGATTACATTTAAGGAAAATGAACTTATTTTCTTGAAAACAACATTCAAGTTTTGCATTTATTTACTGTGAAAATCTCAATGATCTATAGAAGATTCTATGTTAATTAACGTGGGCTTTTATTGACTTATTTTAATACAAAAATAGTAGTAGGAATAAAAAAGATAGAAATATATTAATCCTTCGTTATGTAGAATGGCTTTTTAACGGAAATTCCCTCCACATTTACTATTTTTTTAAAAAGAACATTTTCAAGTTTATACCATTTGTTCCACTACTGTCGCGTATTGTGGAACGGAATCTTCCAAAAGTGTACGTGCTTGTGTTAACTTGTCTCTTTATTTTTTAATTTTTGTGAATTTTTACAATTTTTCTAAATGCCTTCATTGGCATTCTACGATCGAAATTTATCTAGTCAGGGTAATATATCAATTTTTCTATTTTGCTATTAATTTTTTAATGGAATTGTTCGATTATTACTTATCGATTAATTCAAGTCTTTTCAACACATACTCAAAAAACATTTTGAAGTATAAAGGAAAATCATTACCGTGAAATTGAGTTCTATGTTGTGTGTTATTATTAAATTACAAAATTTATATCAATCAAAAATTTCACTCTAAACCAAAATACTAAAAAAATGGTAATTTTCGATTACTTTATCAATTAACAAGTAGAATTTTGTAATATTAAATTAAATTTCAAGAAAAATGATTGAATCTTTAATAAAACTTTTGAAGGTGACTTAATTCATTTTGTGAAAGAATTGTATTTTTTTTTCTAGCTCATTTGCAGTATAAAAGAATTATTATTCATCATTGAGATTTATAATAACAATAACACTTACGTAATTTGTTGTTGAAAATTTAATTGGGTTTTATTTGATCCTTGTTGTTTTGTATGTGTTTATTTTTGAAAAGTCATGGTGCTTTATGAATTTCAACCAATTATGGAATTTCTTATTATATAATAAAGAATAATCACTTTCATCAAAAATAGTAATGATACTCATCCGTTTTGTTGATTTGATGATCTTTTAATTATAATATTAATAAAAATAATAATAGTAATGATTACAATAATACACCTACTTTAGAATTGTCAATATTAGGATTACTACGTGTTTTTTTTTCTATTGTATTTTTGCGTCGTTTTATTTCTATTACATTTATAATAGAAAATGGAGGAGGAATCGTAAATTAAATTGGTCAATTACAAAAGTAATTACTGTGGAATTTCACGATTTAACATCGTAATGTTAATTGTTTTATCACTTATCAGCAATAAAAATGTATTGTTTTTTTCCAGAAAAATCAATATTTGTATCTTTATTTAATTGTAAGAAAATTTCCATGAAAATAGATCCGGGAGATAGAGTGGCGCATCCACCATTTTTGCTCTTTCTAATTTATTTTACGATTTTATTGAAACTTTTATGATAGAATACAAAAGGGAAGGAGTTTTTTTTAAATATACACTAAAATTTAAAAAGAAATCTTGTTAAAAAGAATAATAATAGAAATTTCCTTTTATATTTATCGTGTTTAATGTGATTATAAATAATTTCCCCCTCATATAATTAACCTTTTGTACATGTCAAATTAACGATGTAAATATTAATAATTCTCACATAAAATTTACAATTGTATTTGTGATACGAATGTTACTGTAGGCGTTTACAAGATTTAATTGTTAATTGTCTTAATATTTTATTTATTTATTTATTTTGGTTAGGAAAAGTCAACGAACTTTAATTTCGAAATTATTAAATATGCACAAAAGGTTTATATTTAGTGGTGGATTTCGTAATAAATAAAAGATGCCACGTTCTTAAATTATTTAAAAAAAAAATAAATAGAATTCCTTGAAATAACAATGACGCAATATGTGTTTATTCAAAATATTAACATTATAAACCAGTGTCATTTCTTTTTTTACATGTGATTCTTGAATAGCTAAAAAAACTCTAAATTGGGTAAGGGTTCTTCACAAAAAGGGGTAGAAAATTTGTTATTTAAATTATAGTATGCTTCAATTATTATCAAAGATTGTATAAATACCCTTGATTTTAGTTTTATTCAAAGAAAATAATGTAAACAGAATGGGAAACAATGAATAGTCACAATACAAAAGAGCTCAAAAACACTCCACCAACTATGTTAAGGTTACTATTTGAGTTTTTTAATTAGAAACAACACTTTCATATTGTTTGTAGGTGTTGGATTATTATCCTTTAGATCCGTTGTTATTCGATTATTTTAATATAAAAAGACTAAATTCTTTAAAAAAATCATCTTGTTTTTAATATTTAGACAAGAAAAGAAAATCAACACCTGTACACGTAACGTCATCAGTAAACTTAAACAGTAGGTTGGATGATTGTGTGTAGGCATTTTTCTTGATATTGTTTTCCTATTTCCATTTTATAGGAAACTGTTGTTGTGCAACAACTTTTGAAGGACAATTTATTATTTTGTTCTTATCTACGAACAATTCCATTAAAATCTACAAAATATCTTTGATGAATTTACAAAAACTGTTTAATTTTTATAGAAAGTTCTGATGATTCTTTAAGAAAGATGATCGATGAATTTGGACGTCATAGACTTACAGGTATGATGTGGACAAATTATAATATAAAACATCCTTAAAGTTGATTTCAACATTGTGTATAATCTTAATCTGTATTAAATGTGACTAAATGTCAACAATTCATCATTGTACCGCTTTATATTCTTTCTTGTTTTGTTTTTCATTGTTTTATTTGCATGTTCTTGCACTATTTAGATCTTTTAGAGGCGGATGAGAGCGAAGAGGATGTTTTTGAATATTACCGAAGGAATTCATCACGTCGTAATCGCTATTCTTCTTGTAAGTTCATAATTATCGTCATAAATCAAAAAAATATTGACTTGACTACGACTACTCTATTTATTTATGTATTATTATTGATAAATAATAGCATTTGCATGTAATTTTGTGTTGCTTTTGTGTACTTGCATATAGTTGGTAGCCATGCTTCATCATTAGACGGTCTTTGGGATACTCATGGTAGACGTTTAAGCGAAGCTGGTCTTACTCGTCATTCAGGTAGCTACACTTTTCATTTTCAAAGTTTTCATCACCAATATTTTTCTTTTTTCTCTATAAATAAAATATAAAATAATGGAATGTTTATTGAATGATTTTCTGTTATAATTAGATTCAAGTGCCATTTTAACTGAAGATACTGACAGTTTTATAATTGGTCAGAGAGTATGGGTTGGTGGTACTAAACCAGGTACGATCGCCTATATTGGTGAGACACAATTTGCACCCGGTGAATGGGCCGGAATAGCTTTAGATGAACCAATCGGTAAATTTTTGTATAAATTTAAAACAAGTAAACACAAGATAAAAAAATGGTTAATTTTATAGGGAAAAATGATGGTTCAGTTGGTGGTATTCGTTATTTTCAATGTGAACCTAAAAAGGGTATATTTTCACGTTTAACACGTCTTACACGGGTACCTTTAGAGAGTCCAATGACGGGTTCTAATGAAACTTTTCTACATTCAACTCCATCACCAACGAATGGGGTTAGACGTAGTCCAGTTTCACCAACCGGTAGTACTAGAGGATCAATTAAATCACCAGTATCTCTTAGTAAGATTTTATACAAAAATTGTAATGGTAATAAAAGGAATATATGAATTTTTCTATACGTAAAGGTACCTCCAATACAAGCCTATCGCATTCTATTGCACATGTTGATTTCAAAGTTGGCGATCGTGTTATTATAAAGAGCAGTCAAGGTTCTAAAATTGGTACTGTTCGTTATATGGGCTTAACTGATTTTGCACCCGGTGAATGGGTGGGTGTTGAATTGGATGATCCACGTGGTAAAAATGATGGATCTGTTGAAGGGAAAAGGTTATCTTTACACCAAAAAAATTATTATTTTTTCTCTATAATTTAAACAATTGTAGATATTTTGAATGTCGTCCGAATTTCGGTCTATTTGCACCAATTGCTAAAGTTAGCAAATCACCATCAAAATATAAACCTGGTGCTTGTGCTCTACATGGTGGTGTACCACCGTCAGGTCTAAAACGTGTCAATTCAAAAGAATCATTAGCTTCATTAACATCGAGAACTAGTGTAGCATCATCGAATATACGAAGGGTAAGATTGGGTGTTACATCTCTAACACCAAAGGTAGGTTGAGTGTTGTTTGACTTAATTTTAAAGGGAATCATTTAAATGACAACACCAACCAATCAAAATGTTAAGTTTTGTTTTAGGTAATTGGCATGTAACAATAATATTTAACAATGAATTACCAATTAATTTAATTTAATTTATTTATTTATATAATTTTGATTTAATTTACTAACTCTTTTATTTGGTTTGTGTTGACTTTTAGTTTTATTCTTATTGTTATTTATTAATGAAAATTAATTATAATTTTTAATAAAAGCATGGTGTAATGTTTTTTGTTTTTGTTTGGTTTTTATAACTAGAAGTTACCGTCGAAAACTACAACTCCAATGTCAACGCGGCCGTCTCTTCAGGTAACATATTAACATCGATCCTACAGTAATTTTGATCAACAAACACAGCAAAATCGACACATTTTCTTTATGGGATTATAACTAACTTAATTTTTAAATTAGATTTGTTTTAAAGATTTTTTTTATGCTACTACTAGTTTTCATTGAAGGGTTTTTGTTAGATTGTTCTTGTAATTTAGAGTTATTAAAAAGAAATAATAATAAGTTAATAAAATATCTCTTTTTTATAAAAATAATAAACTACATGTGTATTATTAAAACTTATAATTGTCACATTTGAGTTTATTGTAATTATAATCCTCTTTGTCTTCCCGAAACCTTTCACCAGAACTCGGAGTAATAGAACTATTTATAATAAATCTAAAACAACTTGACCAATATAATTTTCCACTTACCTTCTACGTTAGTTTTATCCTGCCACTCTCTCTTTTAATTGAAGACGCCATTTTCTGTCAAGTCCAACTCGACTTGGTACTACTATCTTCTAGTCAAGCCGATCAGTTCCAATTTGTTCTACTGTAACACAAAATTTAAATTTGTAGAAAAATGATTTATGTAAAGCTAATAAATGGCTGAAGATCAATTAAACTGAAAAAATTATTGCTCTTATAAAGAACGAAAATTAATAAAGAATAAATCAGATTAATTAAAAAGTAAGCAGTATGTAATTGGAAAATATAAAAATCTGATAAATACTTAATAAATCATACACAGTTTCACCGTTACTAATTCTTAACATACAATGTATTTTGAAAGTCTTAATTTCAACTGTGGTAACAGTGAAGTTTTTTTTTTTACAAAACTTCTAACTAGTACGAAACATTTCACAATTTCCATCGATGACAATCGCAGGCGTTAAATTGAAATTTATACCAACTTGTTGTCAATCATCAACTTGTGGTATTTAACACTGTGTAAATTTCGTAAAAAAAATGCCCCAATTTCTCACCCACTATAATTTTGTTTACCTAATTTAAGTCACTACCAATTAAAATTTAATTAATCGAACACGTTATTTGCATTTTTTACCATTTTTTTAATCGCATTTTCGTAATGCAATTGCAATAAACAAACGCCCACAATTGTGAACAAAATTGAAAGGTTTTTTAATTTTTATCAACAAACAGCCCTCAACAGTATCCATTTCGGTACAAACCATTGTCAATAGAACAAATCATTGTTTTATTCATTTTACCTATAAAGAAAACGTGAAAAATTGTCCAAACAAATAAACTTTATTGTAATGTTGTTTTATATAAATTAACGGTTTTGCTGTGTTGTTGAAATGAGGACTTCTGGCGAATTTGTGTTAAGAATTTGTATGTTTTTATTGGGACAGGATGTATTACGTGAGAAACAACAACAGATTGATCAATTGTTGAAAGAAAGGGATTTGGAAAGGGCGCAAATCACCAAAGCTGCCGGCCAAGCGGATGAAGCTGAACAAAAATTATTCATACTACAACAAGAATATGAAAACGTAAGTTTTTTTATTATTATTATTTAGAATAAAATTAATTAATCAAAATAATCAGCATCGAGCTGAGTGTGATTTGAAACTACAAGAACAATTAGAATTATTGGCGCATTTAAAATCGAATCAAAAAGAATTATTATCACAATTAGACGATGAGAAACGTAAAAATGAGGATCTTCTATTCAGATTTGAAGAGGCGGCAATTACTAAAGGAGATATTGAGGTAAATAATTGTTTTATACACAATCGAATTTCGGTAAAGTTCCGTTTTTAAGGTGTCGAACGAAACGAATATCAAACGTATTAAAGAATTAGAACGTCAATTAGATGAAGAACGTAAAAAATCTGAAAATCTCGAAACACTCTCCAATAAACTATTCGAAACCGAAGAGAGTTTATTTAAAACGAAAGAAGAATTGGATACGACTAAGGCACAATTAGAAGAAATTCGAAGTAAACGCGATGTAATCGAAGAACAACATTTCTCATCGAATGGTTTGTTACAAATTCAAATTAAAAATCGTTTTTTAATTAATTTTTTTTATAGAATTAATTAATAATTTACAAAAAGAATTGGAAACTGTTAAAAATCAAAATGTCGAACAGGAAGAGAAATATAAGAAACTCAACGATGAATTTGTACGAGTTTCAAAAGAACGTGAAGTACTCCAACAGGAATTCGAACAAATTAAAACCAAAACAGACACAATCACTATTGATTGTGAAACTAAAGACAATGAAATTAAACAATTAAGATCTGAATTCGATGAAAAATTGAAGATTATCGAGCAATTAGAGAATGAAAAGGTGGAAATTTTGAAAGAAAACGACCGTCTAGAAGTGGAATTAAATCGAAAAACGACCGATTTACAGAATGCAAACGAAAAGATCTTGGCACAAATGGAAGAATTGAAGATTGTTAAAAAAGAATTAACGAGAAAAATTGATGAAGTTGAGAAATTACAAAATATGTCCGGTGAAAATGAAGAGAATCTGAAAAAGTCTCTAATTGAAGTTGAGGAGAATTTCAAATCTACCATGAAAGAATTGGAAAATGTCCGAAAAGAATTTGCGGAACAATTAACAATAAAGGATGGAAAATTGAAGGAGGGCGAAGAGATACAAAAGAAACATATGGAGGAAATTGCAAGATTAAACAAAGAATTAGATGAGATTCGTTTAAAACATTCTGAAATGACCAATGAAATCGAGATACGCTATAAACGCCAAACTGATGATATTGAATTAAAATTAGAAAGTCTCCATAAAGAATTACAAACGAAAATTAATGAATCGAATAGCTATTCTATTGTTATTAGTAAATTAGAGGATGATCTATGTAAAAAAAATGGCATTATTGAGAAATTGAATTTAGAATTGGAATCATTGAAACGTCAACTATTAACATCCGATGAGAATTTCCAGCGTGTTTTTAATGAATTATCGCAAATTAAAATTGTTTATTCTGAATTAGAATTGAATTATAATACATTAAAACAAGAATATGCACAATTATTAGAACAAAAACAGAAACTACATCAAGAATTACAAATTGAATACGAAAAATGTAACGATAC
This sequence comes from Mylabris sibirica, assembly GCA_039776855.1. Taxonomy (NCBI): domain Eukaryota; kingdom Metazoa; phylum Arthropoda; class Insecta; order Coleoptera; family Meloidae; genus Mylabris; species Mylabris sibirica. The sequence goes on along the minus strand of CM077843.1, from coordinate 12,384,250 downwards.
GAAATTGGATGAATTGCGTAAAGAATTACAACAACGCGAAGAGAATTTGGCGATAGTCAGACAAGAATTCTTAGATAAATTACAAAATTCCGATCGTGTACGTCAACAAATCGAAATGGAATTGACACAGAAAGTGCAACAATTCGAAAAGATCCAAATGGAATTAGAAGAGAAATTACGAATTGCATTGAAATCAGAGCAATTATCAAAGGAACGTTGTGAGAATGCTCTAGCTGAACGTTTAATCTTAACAGATGAGAATTTAACAAAAATACAACAATTAGAAGAACAATTGTTTGTTAAAGATCAAGAATTGGGTCGAATTGTTGAAAAATCTAATGATCAAGAACGATTATTGAAGAATGAATTAGAAGCATTAACATTTGAGTTGAATAAACAAAAACAAATCTATAATGATCATGTTAAGAATCTAAACGATGAAATTGAGAACATTAAAGATGAATTAGTAAAGAAATCTGAAGAATTGATTGAAGTAAATTCGAAATATAATTTAATAGTTGCGGATAATCGACAGAATCAATTGAATGAAATTCAACAATTCAATGAGAAGATTAAACATTTAGAATTAGTGTTACAAGAGAAAGATAATAAATTACAACAAACTATCAATGAGATGGATTTATTGAAATCGGATTGTCAAAATAAGAATGTTGATGTTGTTGAGAAAGATCATAAAATTAGTGAATTATTAGTTGAATTACAATCTCGTCAAAATCTAATTAATACATTACAAGAACAATTAAATAATATTCAAATAATGAATCAAGAATCATTAAAGAAATTTGATGAACAACAACAACATTGTGGTAATCTACAACAACAAATACAAATCTTAAATGAAAAATTACAAATTAATGAACAATTAATTGTTAATTTACAATTAGAACGGAATAATTTTATGGATTTAATGCAAAAATTACATATTAGTGATATAGAAAAGAAGAATTATCTTAGACAAATTGAAGAAGAAATGCAACGTACTGGTCAAAATCAACATTGTCAATATGTTTTAGATTTATTGAAAAATATACAAGTTGATAATATCGATGAGATACAAAGAAAAATTATCGATTTAGAAAAAATATTGGAATTCACACAGAAACAATTAAATGATAGAAATCAAGAGTGTGAACAACAGAAACTTGAAGTTTTACGATTACAGCAGGAACTGATCACGGTGAGTGTTTTTATCAAATCCTGCTTGATTTTCTAGCTAAGCGCTGTCTAACAGGATGTGCATTTTTTTAAAAAATCCCCTACGAAGTAAACTTTTGAAAAAATTCTAATTTTGGCCGCATCGGCGCCAGTTATCATCACCATAAAGGGAAGCACCCGGTATTTCTATCTCTATTTTACTGTCATAAGTCATAACTTATGACAGTTGAACCATGTAGTATGAGTAAGATAGAGATGGAAATATTTCTTTTAGCGCTATTGCGACGAAAATTCAGATCAAATGCACAAGCCTGTTAGACAGCGTTAAGCTGAAAAATCAAGCATTATTGTTTTATTGCTTAATTAATTTTTTTATTAATTGCTTTTTTCGGGGGGTGGATAGGCACGTCAAGTAAACGCCACAAAGAAGGAAGGACAAACACCGGACCAAAATACTGTAAGCTTATTACATAAACAACAAAAACAACACGACACTGTACACAAACAATATAACACAGTAATTAATCCAAAATTATTACAAATCCATACGAATTTAATACAAAATTCATTAACGAATATTTTACAAAAATACGAAATTTTACGCCATGAAAATATTAATTTAATACAAATCAATCATCCAATCCGTAATAATTTAAATATAAAATTATTAACATCATTGAATCAATTCAGGTATGATTTATTACAATTTTGGAATTTTGTTAATACAGAACGGGCACAATTACAAAAAAATCTACAAAATATTTGGATTACATTACAAACAAAAGAGAAAGAATCTTATCAATATTTGATGCGTATCAATTATCTTAATCAAGTCTTAAATAATTTACCAACAACATGTCGGAAATTTACAATTAATCAACAAGAACAACAATCGAATAATAATAATTTAACGAAAAATTGTCAAAATTTAATTGTTGAAACGGCACGGAATCGTGAAATACTCAAATTACGCAATTTCGAGATACAAACATTAAAAATACAATTGAATAATCTATTAAAACATTTTGAAATTAACAATAATTTACGACAACACCAATCGAAAATTATTGTAAAACAAATACCGATTTATATACCACAAACGCCACGTGTTATAATCAAACAAATCCCAGTACCAGTATCAGTACCAAAAGGTACTCAAATTCAACCGAAAATATTAATACGACACATCCCTATAATAGTACCACAACAGCCAAAAGTTTTGATCAAACAAGTACCTGTTAAAGTACCAGTGATTATCAATAATTGTACAACTAATTTCATGTCTGGTGAGTACTCTAATCATATTAAACCAAATACTAAAATCAATACAAAAACAATTAAAAATGATCGTGCTTATTCATTAATTACAAATAATAGTCATATAACTACGATTAAACCGGAACTTGGTACTACTGAACGATGTCTACCATCGAAAACAATCGTCAAACATATCCCAGTACTTGTACCACCGAAAATTCTAATACAACAGGTACCTGTTCCTGTTACTGTACCTCAAGGTGCTCCAATTAAACCGACTATATTAATTAAACAAGTACCGAAAATTGTTAATGTACCGATCTATATTCAACAATCATCTGAAACTCTCAATAAAATGTGCTTATCATTATCGAAACATATCGTATATATTCCTCAACCGCCGAAGATTATTTATCGAAATTATCCACAATTTAGAAATATTTGCCAAAATAGAATTATTAAAGTACAATCAGCTCCTAAGATTCTAATTAAACAAGTTCCTGTACCAATAATAGTACCAAAAGATACACCTCTTAAACGTGTCGTTTTAATCAAACAAATTCCAGTTGAAGTACCAAAATTGTGTCCATCAATGGTACCAATATCAAAACAAATTGTTTATGTTCCACAACCACCGAAAATTCTAACTAAACAAATTCCTGTCTATATACAAATGTGTTCTCAACAACAGTCTAAAAATATTCAAAATACTAATTCTTCTGTCAATGTTGATACTACAAATATTTCAAAACCGAAGATTTTAATTAAACAGGTTCCTGTATTTCTCAAATCACCGCCTAGGGTGATTATTGAGAAAGTACCGCCTAAAATTATAATAAAACAAATTCCAATTGTTAAACAAATACCATTTATTGTACCGAAAATAGTTGTTAAAGAGACTAAAGTGCCGATATTTGTTCATCAACCTCCTAAAATTGTAATCAAACAAATTCCGGTATTAGTACCACAATCACAGAATTATTCTTCAAAACCTATAATTTGGATCAAACAAATCCCGGTACCTGTAACATATGTTAAACAATGTCCACCCAACAAAATTGAAACAATCAGATCACCACCGGTTATTATAACGGTACCAAAACGAGAAATTATTAAAGTTCCAATTTATATCTGTCAACAATCAAAAAGTACTCCTCATTCAATTGCAGAAGATTTGGACAATACAAAATCAGAATTGTCTGTATTTAATTTGAACTCACGTAATCAATTGCGTGAAACTCAAGTACCATCCTCATGTCCAACTGCAATAAAAGTACCAGTATATATTTCACAACCTCCACAAGTTCGTATTGTTCAATCACCACCTCAAATTCTGATAAAACGTATTCCTGTATACTTACCTGTTGCGCAAAATATCGCTCAAGTACCAGTTTCATATAAACCCAGCCAGCCATATATCAAACAAATTCCGGTACCAGTACCGCAATTGATCGTTAGAAAAGTGATAATTCCTCATATTATTAAAGAACCGTTCTATATCCGACAAGCTCCTAAGATTCTTATAAAACAAGTTCCAATTCCAGTACCAGTTCCACAAAATGTTTCAACTAAACCAACTGTTTTAATCAAACAAATCCCAGTTTATATTTCTCAACCTCAGAAAACTATTGTGAAATATTTACCAGGAGGAACCAAAATTATTATCCAAAGAGTACCAGTACCTGTGTATATTCGTCAGCCTCCTGAGAGAATAATCAAAGAAATACCAGTACCGAAATTGATTATTAAAAAAATTCCTCAAGTTATACAAGTACCTGTTTATATGCCTCAAAAACCTAAAATTTTGATAAAACAAATACCTGTCACAGTACCAATATCAACAAACATTCCAACTAAACCGACTATTTTGATTAAACAGATTCCAATTTATATTCCTGTAACCAAATATTTATCAGGGCCAACAAAAGTTATTATTCAGAAAGTGCCTGTCAAAGTACCTATTTATCAACCTGCTAAAATAATGGTTAAAGAAGTACCTGTTCCAAAATTCATCATTAAGAAACTACCTCGAATTGTTAATGTGCCTATTTATATTCCTCAAACACCTCGAATTTTAGTGAAACAAGTACCGGTACCAGTACCAGTATCTTCTAATATTTCCACTAAACCATCTGTTTTGATGAAACAAATTCCAGTTTATATTCCACAGTCTCCGAAAACAATTATTAAATATTTACCAGGACGAACAAGAATTATTACAGAAAAAGTACCTGTTAAAGTGCCTATTTATATTCGACTATTTCCTCGTGTATTAATTAAAAAAGTACCCATTTATATCGACCGTCCACGAATCATAAACAAAGAAATTCCTGTTTCGGTACCTATTTCCAGAGATACACCCCAGAAACGAGTTGTATTAATTAAACAGGTACCAGTTTATATTAGTAGACCACCCCGAATTATTACCGTACCTAAAACTGAAATAATCACGAAAAAAGTTCCGATTTATATCACAAAAACAGTTCCAATTTATATCCCTCAAACTCCTCGTGTTGTAATCAAGCAAATTCCCAAAATTGTTAGAGTTCCAACAAATACTCCTACTGAACCTTCTGTTATAATAAAACAAGTACCAGTTTATATTCATCAGGCTCCAAAAATTATTACGGAACGTATCCCAGTTCGAGTACCAGTATTACAAACTGTAACACAAGTAAAACAGGTACCGTTATATATCCCTCAAGCTCCTCGTGTTTTGATAAAAAAAATTCAAGTACCAGTGTTAGTACCAAAAACAGTCCCTGTTGTTAAACAAACACCGATTTACGTCCAACAACCTCCAAAAATTCTAACGAAACCAGTGTTAATTCGAGTACCACACTATATTACAAAAAACGTACGCATCCCTCTAGAATTTACAAAGTACATAAAAGTACCAGTTTTTGTAACTAAAACGAAAGTTGTTTCACAAAAGGTACCAGTGTACATTAAAAAAATCATAAAAGTGCCCCAAATTTTGTTCAAAACATTACCGCCGAGATTAATAATTAAACAAATACCTGGTGAAACTAGAATTGTTAAAGTACCAACTCAAGTTCCTGTTTATATCCCTCAAGCTCCGAAAATTTTGGTAAAACAAATCCCTGTTTCAGTACCAGTATCGAAATATATACCTATCAAACCTAAAATATTAATAAAACAAGTACCAGTGTACGTTTCACAACCACCCAAAATTATAACAAAACGTATTCTGGTGCCTGTTGAAAATCAAATTGTCGAAAAGCCAAAAATTATCAAAGTACCAGTATATATCCGCCAGCCTCCTCAAATTCTAACTAAACAAGTTCCTATTATTGTTAAAGTACCCTACAACGCTCCTGTTCAGCCGTCTATAATTATAAAAGAAATTCCAGTTTTTGTAAAGGTACTAGAACGGGTACCGGTCATACATATCAAAAGAATCAAAATTCCTGTTACTGTACCGAAAGTTTGTCCACAACCATCATGTATGTCGCCTCAAGTACAAGTTAAAGAAGTACCTGTTCCAATATTGGTACCAAATTCTTGTCCTACACAAAAGCCTCCAATTAAAATTCCTGTATATCTACCACAAACACCGCGAGTTCTAATTAAACAAATACCAGTTCCAGTATCAGTACCTAGAGGTACTTCTATTAAACCGAAAATAATCATAAAACAAGTACCAATTTCAATACCAACACCTAGAATATGTCCTAAACAATTGAAATACGTTTATATTCAACAACCGCCTCGATTATTAATCAAACAAATTCCTGTATTTGTTGGTAATAATTGTCCGCGGATTTTAATTAAACAAGTACCAGTACCGGTGGCATTAGCACAAAATTCGTATCGAAGTAAAATGAAGATGAAGAATTCACGTTATCATCATGAAAACATAATATTAGAGAGGATAACTTTGCCATGGCATGAAATTTTGGAGATTATTCAGGATGTACAATCGAGAATTCAAACGAATTTACACCATGGTATCTCACTTAAATCAGGTAGTATTGCAATTCAACAGGAATGGGCATCAAAACTTTTGGCTTATATTCTTCAATTACGTTCAAATTATATGAGTGTAGCTAATAAATTATCACAAAGTCGTCGGGCGGTTTGTCTTTTAAGGCACTTTAATTGGCGTCTAATGGAATTAGGTAATCATTTATTGAAACAAACAAATCAATTTAGTACAGTACCACCATTACCAATGGTGCATATGATCCGTCAATCAGTACCAAATCTTTTACTACCAAATCAGAATTTAATGAAAAATTTAAATATAGCCGAATCACTTTACCAAATACAAAGACAAACACAATACACATTGAAACAATGCATGGATGCCGCATTAGTTCAAACACTTTCATTAGATAAATGTCGTAATCAGTTAATACAGGACAAAGAGATGGCCGAGAATCAAATCAAATTCCTTAATTCGATTATTGCCGATATACAGAAGAAGAACGAAGAACAGCGTGCTAGAATTGAAATATTAGAATCTGCATCGAATTTCACAATTGCCGAACATACGAAAATGTAAACAATTATATTTTAATTAATTTGTAATTATTTAAAAATTTATTTAATTATATAGATTACAAAAACGTCAAGCAGCACCTCGAATGTATTGTGATATCTGTGAAGAGTTCGATTTGCATGAAACTGAAGATTGCCCACAACAGAATAGCGATTCTCCAAATCTAGAAGCACGTGTGCCCCGACAAACAAACGAACGACCTTACTGTGAAATCTGTGAAGGTATTTGTATTTTAATGAAAATTTAATTTTTTGTATGAATCTTGCGTTTTTTAGCTTTTGGTCATAGTACACAAGAATGTCCCGATGATGAAACCTATTAGTGAAATTTACAAAATATTTAGTTTTATTTATTTTATTATTTTTTTAGTGGAATTATTGTATCAACTTGCCAAAAGATAACATCCAATACTGTTGAACACTTATTATTATTATTACAAGCATTAAATTAAAATCTATCAGAAAATCAGTAAATCAATCTAAACCTTCTTTCTTCTCCTTGATAGCTTCCTACAATATAATAGCATTGTATATAATCTATGAAGAAAGTTTTGATATTACCTTGAATCTTTCTTCAAACAACGATAGTTCCGATATTAAGTCTGTAATAGCGTTCTTTAAGGCTTCTTGTGGTGAATAATCGGATGTTGTTTGTATTCTTAAAACAAATTTATGTTCTAAAGGATGTGGTACTTTATAGCCAGCAAATAGAACATTGGGATCTTTCAATAGTTGACTAGAAAACAACATCGAATTAATAACAGTTGAAACATTGTTAAAAGCGATTACTTTCTAATCATATTTCCTAGAGTATGGTCTTCTTTATTTATTGTAAATATTGCCGCATTCGGTACTTTTGTGTCCTGTTCACGAATTATTCTATAATTAAAAAGAAGTTACATTATTTAAAAAAAATTAGGTTATGTTTGTCTACTCACTTTTTCTCACCATCATACAACAAAAACGATTCAAATGTTGGCGGTGCATTCATTTTCCTGTATAACTATTGCTATTTATTAATTAAATAAAGGAAAAAACTGTATTTTTATTAATAAACAATTATTACAATTTGCAGGTTATGTTTGACAATCAGGTGTGCCAATTCTAGTAACAAACTTATCAGATCCCTGAAAAAAGCATGCGTTATACAACCAATTATACATTATAATCTTGGGGCCAAGAACATCCAAATATTTTTATTGTATAATTGTTAACTATAGAAAGGTTTCAAATTTTACCCGAAAAAGACGTCTTAGCGATCATTTATTTAACCATAACAAATTAATTCAATACAAAATGACACAGCCCATTTTAAGGGAACAGAAAGCTTGTAAAAGACATTTACGTTCCAGTCATGTCAATATTGATAAAATGATAAATAATTATAAATATGGTTTGATTTCGTTAAAAAAAAATCAATTACAATTAAAAAATTGATTAGAAATGAACTATGTGTTGAATGAAAACAACATATAGGTACAATCCAGTAACGTCAAGGTTTCCGTTTACGTAACGTTAAAAATGCTCTTAATAATGAATCGAACGATTCCTCATTCTCTTTTGAGATATGATAGTAATTATAATCATCTTCTCTCATATCATCTGAAATTATATAAACAATTTTACATTAATTATAGGAAATCAATAAATTAAACGCTTACCTAAATCCGAATAGGTAGTTTGACAAAATATTCTACGTCCACCAAAACTCAAATCGTATTTCTCATATCCATAAATATCATTACCATGTTCAATTGCTTCATAAGCATCCTCTTTATTAACAAAAGTAACAAATCCATATGATTCACTAAAGAATCAATAGAAAATAAAACAACATATGTACACTTTATTATCTCTATCTAAAGATTTACCCATTTTTCCGTGGATGTACACTGGCATGTGTGATCGATCCGAAATGTTTAAATTTCTTTATCAAATCATCACCATTAAGACCATCTTCTAAACGGCCAACATAGATAACACGACGCTCTTGAACTTCAGCTACATGTTCAGCACTTATACGATTACGTTTTTGTTTTTTATAAGTCTTAGATTGCCGTGAACGTGATGTTGATTTAGATCTTGAACGTGATCTCGACGAATTCGATGATGAAATTGCACGAGAACGATGACGTTTTCTAATTAATATAATCAATGAAAATTAATTTATTCAAACAAATCGTTTGAATAATAATAATAATGATAACTAGTGAATACCTTGAACGTCGTTTTGTTGACGATACAGTTACAGATGATGATCTCGATGATGATGATGAACTTGATGAGATACTCTCATCAGAATCTGATGATATTAACCTACGACGATATCTTGATTGTGTCTCTTCTCCAATTAATGTGATTGTTGTTTGAATTTCAGTATCTACAGTTTTTTTAATTGGACGCTTTTTAGGTAACCACACAACAACTAAATTCTCACGAACACTTTCTAATTTATTTTTATCGATTTGTGTCTCTTTAATTCCATCATTTGTTATTGTTGTTTTCCTTTTAACTTTCGGCAAATTCTCTATTAATGATGTAATAAATGAATTACTATTAATCTTATCACTAACTTTCTGTAATAATGGTTGAATTTCATTCAATTCATCAATATTTGTTAATAGATTTTGATCAGAATGAATGTCTGTGTTAACACCAACACTAACAAAACTTTTCATTTCCATATCAGGTGGTGGTTGTGGTATTTCTTTTACTAATTGTTCATTACTTTCCTTAATTTTTTCATCTACAATTTGCTTATTATCTTTATTATCAGTTTCATTAATAGTTTTTGATGATGATGATGATGATGATAATGCTGATTTTGGTGGTGTATTTAATAATTCTTCAGCCATTTTCATTAATTTCTCTTGATGTTTAATTCTTTTCAAATTCTCATCTTCTGGTAATGGTGAGTTACATGAACTGCTTATTGGTGAATTACTTTGTGATTTTGTTGATATTGGACGGCGTTTTTTATATTCTTCTAATTTTAGTTTTTTCTTTTGTGTATTATTATTGTTATTATTATTACTACTACTACTACTACCACCACCACTGTTAATGTTAATTGTATTAACTTTCAATAAAGATACCATCAATTTTCCATCCTCATTTGTAATAACTGGCTGATTTCCTATCGATGGTTGTTGTTTTTGTTGTTGTGATTGTTGTTCGTCTTCTTCAGTCGATTCAAAACCAGAATCTTTCTGCGGTTCTTTCGGATATACCGCTGATATTGTAGTTGTTGTTGATGTTAATGTTGTAGATGATGATGTTAATGTTGATGATGATGTTAATGTTTTACAATAATCATGATCATTCATTACATTATGTTGATTAATCAATTTATTGATTTTCGAACGTTGTATTGCTTCAAATGTACGTGAATTATTACAACGTTTCTTATTTGGTATTGGTGGTATCACAGTTATTGTTTTACGTTTACCTGATTCATTTATTCTTGCTATTAATTCTTGAGGTAAAGCATCCCTAATTTGTTGATTTTTACTGTTAATATTATTATTATTTGATAATTTATTAGTCTGTTGTCGTGTATTTATAGAATTATCTTTTTCTGTTTCTATTTTAACATCTACTATTGTTGTATTATTTATTTTATTATTACCATCGTTATTCTCTAATCTATTTGTAACATTATTGTCATCGGCAAATATTTGTATAGGATTTGGTGGAATTTTATCCAAAATATGTATATCATCACTGATTTTATTTTTATTATTATTTGTTGAACTAAGAGATTGTTTTAATTGTTGTATAATTGAACTTGATGATTTTTCTGATGCTTCAAATTGTTCTAATAAACCTATAGGATCTGATGCTTCTAAAACTTTTGGACTTTCATCTTCTGATACTGTAACAACATCAACTAAATCATCATTATTACATGAATCATTATCATCATCATCATCAATATTTTTATCATTATTATCATCATCCTCTATAATATATTTACATGCTTCTTTATCAATTTTTTTAACTGGAGCTTTAATTGTACGTTTTATTATTGTTTGATTGGGTTGTTGTTGTTTTTGTTCTAACGGTTCATTTAAATAATTTGTAAAATAAAAATCATCATTTGTTGATAATGATCTTGATGATAACGGTGACGATGATGATGCTGAAGATGATGATACAGATGATGGTGATGTTTCTATACGTATCGCAGAATCGAATAATGGTGGTAGACTATCAGTATCTCCATTAATTACCTAAGAACATGAGACATAAGTCAATTAAGCGATTAAAGGAAATATTCACCCTTGTTTGAGAATAAAGCGAAAAAAATAAAAGAGGACATACATATTTACAATTTTTTATTATAAAATCAAAATTGGGAGCTTTAGGTACCGCTACAGAACTTGAACGTGTTGCGTTTCAATGTGGAAATTGTTGGAAACTGTTAAAAAATTAAGTGCAATTTGCGCGACAGTGTCCGAAAGGATTAACGAAGATGATGAGTGATGAGATAATAAAAAGCGCCTTTGCGCAGAAATATTTAGGAATACGATTTTTTTTAAATTTGCATTGTAATCAAGATTATAGCGTTTTTGTGCCCACATCACACCCTAAATAAAGGGGCCTCAATCTTGAAAGCGCCAACTAATTTTGCCTAAATTCGTAATTTGTAAAAAGCCTTGATGAATCATCAAATGAATTCATTATCTATACAAAAAATCTTGTAAAAATTTCCAAGATTCAATTGAATTTTTAAAAGAATTAAAAGAAACAAGACCAATTGAGGCCATAATTTCAAGATTACTGTGTTATCTAAGATTATTGCCTTTCTATTATCCGACCACCACATCAAAATACAGGTGGAAAAACCAGTTGTGTCGTCGAATTTCGTCCGAAAGTTTCCATAAACATCAACCTGTAATTGACAACAATAATAATAAACAAACAATGCTGCTTACATCAATATTGAAGAAATCTGATGGTAATGTTTCCGTTATGTCCTTCATGTTCGAAAAGAAACCACAATCCGGAAGCCTAAAATGTCAGAAATAATTAATACGTAATTAGATAGGGTAAATTTCTTTGAAAAACTCACTCATCATCGTGCCACTGTGTTGTTGAAGTTGTATTCGTATTCTCTTCATACTAATAATTAAAATTTCATTATTTATTATTAATTCGATCGATTTGTTGTGTAATTAATACGAAAACTTACATTAATTTGATCTAGATAATCGAAAGAGAAGTGTTCCTCATTGAAATTGAGAAAACCTGTATCCATGCTGGCGCGGTCAATTACACATCACACGACATGTTTTCATAAATACCAACAAATCAACAATTTTCTTGATAAATAATTATTTGTAAATTGTTCATTACACCACTAATTATAATAATCACCAATAATCAAACTATTTACAATTGAATTATTAACGAAAAAGATTAATTTAAAAAATTTTAGGTTATGTGTGAAAGTCTACAATATTTTGATAGATTTTCAATTGTTTTCCTATGCCACCATCGATTATTTCTATTGCAAATTATTAAATACACATTCTATTAAACAATTCTTATTTATCTTCTGTGATGTAATAAGAAATTCATTAATTATTTATTAAGAAAAATGTGTTATTCTAAAATACACGTGAGTTGTAAATTTTCAACACGAGTGAAATTATCTCCCGGTCCTTTGCACTAATTACGTTGCGCAGTAGTTCAAAAAAAACACGACTCTCTCTCTTTGAGGCCACGTGACCGAATTGATTCGTCGATGTGGCAGTGATTCCACCCACTGATAATAGATGGCAATAGTAAAAACGCGCCAATTTATAATTATACCGAATGTACCACGCAATTTCCTCTCATAGTTGGCTGTGCTTTTAATAATGTAGTATCGTAGTTTGGTTCGGCCACTTGAAAAATGCATTAGTAAATGTGAATTGTGAACCAAGTTACGATACTACGTTATAACAGAGGCACAGCCAACTACGAGAGGAGATACCGTGGTACACTCAATATAAAACAACAGTTCTCAAACAATTACACAATTTTATTGACAGAAATTTTATTTATTTATAATTAATGAAATCGTTTAGCAATTGGATTCTTAACTACAATATCATAGCCATGGTATTCAATTTGATCATAGATGAATTTCCTGTGTACACGACAATCAATACCACACTTCTGTGAACCGCATTTCGGACAAGGAAAGAAACAACCACTACATTCTTCATTCAAACAATCACACAAATCCAAACCGGTAGCTAGATGGACACCATTCTCATCGTAGAGAGCACCAGGTGGCCGACGTACATTACTATTTGAATTGTAAGCATTGTTGAATTTACGATTTAATTTGCGACGTTCACGTACACTCATCTCTGGATTGAAATTCTCAATAAAACGATCTTTAGCTAAATTATTCGGATTGCCGGCATTTAAACGACGGGTCATGTATGTTGATTTTGTTGATAACGTAGTGGTGATTGTTGATGGATTTGTGGATTTGCGTGCAACACGATGCGGTAGTTCACGTGTAGGACGTTCACGATTGTCTTCATCATCACTGGAATAACTCATCTCAATTCTCAATATTATAAATGAATTTGTTTAAAAAATAATCCTAATTAAAATTAATAATAACAAGTTTTGATTATCAATTGTCAATATTATTTGAGGTTAAGTTGCGTTTGATCATCGTTTGACAATTGACGCACGCATGCGCGCTCTTAGCTCCACTAGAACGTTAAGGCCGGTTCATATGGAAGACAATGCGACAGATGTAGCGTTTTGAATAGCAATAAATTTATTGTATTTTTATATACAATACATGCATATTATACCGTTTTATACGATATTTTTGGCGTATTTTATTTAAAAATTGGCGGAAACATGTACAACATTGCCTTTCACATTAAACTATTAGGGTTATATACGCTAATTGTTAGCTGAATAATGCCCGTATTTATAGACCGATCTTGAGACCGTCTTGGAGCTTGAGCTTGGCCTTGAGGCCAGAATATGTAACCAAGCCAAGACTGGGTTGTAGCTGCCTTGAGACGAGCTTGACTTTTGCAGAAAGTGCGCGTGCGCACAAAAAGAAAAACTTGGCAATGTAAAATGTAACTAGAATTCGCCAAGTTCTCAACCCTCCATATACTCAATCCTGACTTCCGCCGAAAATTGCCGAAGCAAGACTTTTAAACCAAAACGCGTGCTTGGAAGTTAGACTTGAGCTGGAGTCTGAGATCGGTTTATAAATACGGGCATAAATCATACACGTAGACAAACTAATAAAATGTTGATATTTAAACTTAAAATTAAATTTTCTCTTTTGATTTTATTTTTGTGTAGCTGTCAAAGTGGGAAGTATTATATCAACATACATTTATTCTTTCAATACCGTATTAAACTTTTAATATGTACCGTATTTAATGTATTAAAGAGCTGTTCTTACAACTGTATTATACACACTCACATCACTAGTTTTGCAAGTACCCCATTTTGAAAACAATGACTCCGGAACTGGAGTTGGAGCCACAGCTTCGATATACTGTGGCTCCGGATCCGGAGCAATGCTCACAATCAGCCTATTTCAAGACAGCTCTGTAAGCCTGATTCCTTGTAGAGAAATAAATAATAGGTAATTTGCAAGTTAATTTTGATTTAATAATTACTCTTTTTAAAACCTCAATTATGTAAAAATAGGCCTAATATTGACGCAAATATCCTAAAGATTAACAAGCTCATTTGAATAGCACTACGTTTTAAGCTGCAATAAAGTTTATCACCATAGTTTTCAGGATAAAAGGAATAAGAGCCCTCTGGGTTGCGCTTAATTAGCACCCTTAATTTTGTATTTTTTGCTCAATTTCTTATTTATTATTGACTTTGTCCGGTAATATATCGCTTTATTGCCATAAATATTAAATTACGCTTCTGTTATTGTTGTAATAGTAACCATAACAACCATTCTGAAATCGTTAAAAACAACAAACACATCGATAATGGAACCATAGAGGCGTATTTTCGCTTTTATTTGAATAACAATTAATTTAACATTCAGTCATTGTTAAAAATGAAGTTCTATAAAATGAATAAATTGCACAATTTTGCAATAAACTATAAGCGAGGTAAGTATATGTTTTTGATTTCATACACTTAAAATTATGGTCGATTATAATCGAAATTTTCACTATTAATTCATAGAATTTGGTATAAATTTGGTGAAAATTAGAAAATTTCTGGATGATACGGTAAAAAAATGGAAAAAGATGTAGATTGGTGTGAGTAATTTTGGATTTAAAATTAAAAAAATACCATTAAATTATCCCAGAATTGTTTCAGGTCAAGCCAAAAATGCACAAAACATGATTTAATGTCATATTAATTAATTTAAATTAGGTATTTTTTTGTGTGAATATTTAAAGGAGCTCTTATCAAATCCGTCCATGAAAAACCTCAGATTTATTGCTTAATAATATTTAAATTGTAAGTGTTTATTAGGTGCTATTATAATAGAAATTAACAAGAAATTTGATTAATGATTGATAAAAAGAAGATAAACTAACACATTAAATAGTAATTAGTCAATATTTGTTTTAAAATAAGAATTTTACTTTTCAAACAATTCAAAAATCTACAATCGTCTAAATTAGTACTCATTTCCGTGTCTATAGAACCTTAGTTCCGGTCCTTACACTATTAATTCCTTTGTAATGCACTACTAGTTGCAATTTTTTTTTTTTAATACACCTTTAATTTTCCCACATTGAAAAATGCATAAAAGTGAATTGCACTAAAAATAGATCTCATTTTGTATACCACAAACAATAAGTATAGATACACTTTCTATGACATTATGTAGAAATTGATCGAATTTCTTGCCCTTTAGGTACTCGTAGGACTTGTAAGCGTGAAATTCTAAAATATATTTGGTAGTCTTGTAACTTCTAATTTAATGTGTGAATATCGAATGTAGGTGAAGTCTGTAAGGTGACTTAAGAGATTGACTAAAGTAATAAAATTAGTCTACAATAGATTTAGTAAGAAAAAAACTTGACAGGAGTACTGAAATATTGCAAGCACAACATATTTGTTGAAAAATTATCTGCTACATCTGGCTGTTATCCGTGACGAATTTGTAAAATTTATTATTACTTTAGTCAATCTCTTAAGTCACCTAACAGACTGTACTTATGATCTACTGTATATTCCTTTTTCTATTTATTATTTAAAGCCAAGTGGCCGGTTATGCGAATTATTATTTACGATATCTATAAAGAGTTGTATTTGTATTGCAAATTAATAGTTGTTATCAGTTTTATTTGTTATCAGCATTTCGCAAATTGCATTTGAAAAGGTTCTAAATAAAGAAAAAATGTTTGAGAACTGCTGTAGATTTAGCCATAATCAATAGAAACTTGCCTATTTAATTTACTGCTTATTTTTATCTGTGTGTTTTTTTGTTATTGTTGTTGTCATTTAAATAGATAATAATAAATTATTTAAAATAAATTGGATTTAAATGTCTGTATATATTAGTTCATTACCTGTCCGCTAGATAACGTTCTAGCCAATCAGAAAATTCCTGGATTAGTTCAGTTGTTTGCCGGTGACTGATCCGATTGGCTGCCACTATTCGTTGTTCAGGTAAACAAGATAGTGGGGTAAACTCGTTTGAAATTTTTAGTAGTTTATAAAATGCCAACTTAGTGAAAGCATATATATTTTATGTCTCTTTCTCTATAGTTTTTAATAAAATTTTAAAATATCAATTGAATTCTTATCAGTAATAATAGGGTTGATAAAAAAAGAGACACGTTATTCCCGGCAGGACGAAAAGTTTGTCGGTCGTCATTAGTGGTGGCAGGTGTCTTTAAACTAAGGCATCACCTGGTGGTGGAGTGTATAGTGGATGTGTCTATGTGTTTGTGTATGTGTGTAGTGCATGCAGGCATGGCGTCATCAACATCACCATTAACTCATCTAATATTATAGTTTTTAGTGTATTTTTTTTCGTATATAAATTATTAAAAATTATTTGATAACATCGAATAATGAAGGTGACTGTGTGTTTTGGTAATGTACGTGTTGTTGTACCGTGTGGTGATGGTGATATTCTAGTAAAGGACCTTGTTCGAGAGGCAATATTACGATATAAAAAAGCTACCGGAAAGGTATGTACCTACATGAATATTATCATAATAATTAACTGTTATCATGTACCTACAGCAAAACAATAATCTGCTATTTAATAATCAATAATTGTATTTCAACAACTTATAGTTAGCTATGAATGAAAAAAAGACAGTAGTGGCGGTAATTTTGACATTCAAACAAACATTTGAATCGAAGGCGCCAATTTTGATTTTTTTTCGTTTCTTATTTCTTCGAATTGAATGTAATCTGCAAAGGATCGCCCACGATTCTTATTCATGCCAATATTCAATATGAGTCTTGATTTATTCACAAATATACAGGGAATCCCATCTAGGGAGGTATCAAAAATTGCACAAGCATGGCAGTTTTTACGATGGATGATCCCACATACATACATTTGGGAGACTTTTAAGTGAGAATTTAATGCCAACAGACGGTCAAAAAACCTGCTTATATCTTTGCTTTCTATAAAAATTTATGAAGGTGGTGCTTGTTTCAATATGCGTGTGTTCCTTAATTCTTGTAAATTCTTTTGCAATATACCCAAAAATAATTCGGATTTTTTTCTGATTGTTGACTTCAAAAGCTTTAATTTAGAAAATCCTCTGATTGTACGGTAATTGATGATTTAGAATAATTGTGTCTTGAAACCTAAAGTGGATAGTTCAACTGTACAATTATTTAAAAGCGTTTGAATCTGCTTCTTTTGATTATTCAACAGAGAAATTTAACCAAAAAACTGATAATTTATGAATAAAATCTTTTAAAATTCTCTAAAGCCAAGAAAATTTCTTAACACCTAGATTAAAAGGCTAAAATTAAGCTTAAAGTATTTCCTTTTCATGCTTCACTAGCAAATTCACTAGAAAAATTGATGATTTAGGATGAGAATGTATTGAAACATTGACTGAAACTGATAAATTGAACTCAATCAACTGAAATTGATTTAATCTGTTGATTTTGACGATGCAATATGTAACAAAACTTGCTAGATGATTTGTTAAGAATTAATTTCTTAAAAGTCAAAAATTTAACTCAAAAATCGATTAAAATTGTCTAAACTACAAGCTTTTTAAAATTAATTTAACAAAATCAATGATTTTTAGACAAATATTTTTCGAAATCACGTCTAATACCTAGTCAAGAATTTAGCTCAAAAATAGACCAACAACTTCTAAAATAAAAATAAAAGGATTAAATTTCCACAACTAGTAGAATTTGTCGAAAAATTAATACTTTCTTAAAACGTCGCCTAATTCTTCTTTTTTGTCCAAAGACGAAACTTTTCATACATTTTCTCAATCGTTTATTGTAGTACTTGTTTATTTATGAATTGTAGAATCAAAAAAAAAATTGTGAAAGTTTCAAGAGAATTTTTGGATGGAAAAACGTGTTACATATGCACACGTAATCGCTTTTGTGATTATGTAAAAATTACAATTTTACGGACGATAAATATTTTGTAAAACTAATTCATAATCTACATAAATTATAGAAATTAGAGGAAAATGAGAAAATTCATCAATCTGTGGTTTCATTGTTGAATTTATGTAAAAAAATTCTTACTGAAATTACTCAAAAACCAAAAAAAAAACACAAAAAACGTGAACAAGAAACAGTTCAAGAACTGCATTTACGCTCTAATTCACGATACCAAACGTAAAATCTGCAGTTTTATTTAAATAAATAAATGAAACACGAATTTTATGTAATTTTCTTTATTTAAATTGCATTTTTATGTAAGTATAATTAAGTTTTTGTTGAATGAAATGATGTTTTTCCTGTTTTTTTTCTTCTAAAATCTATTGTAACTAAAATCCACTACCTATTATTGGGTTACGTAGGTAAAATAATAAAAAAAGCAAAATAAAACAGAGAGGTATTTGTTATAATTGAAGGTCGCCACTAATTCACACAAATCTCGAATTCTTTTTGGTTGATTCTTATTTTATGAATCAGACGATTCTAATTAGTGATGGAAATTCAAATTCAGTAAATGCTAATTTCGTTTAAATAAAATTTGTCATCTGAATTTCAAATAAAACAATTCCTTTTGTTTTCAATTTACATACATTCTTAACAAATACGGTAAAGTATCGGTTGTTGTAGTTTTCGTTTCGTTCGTTAGTCATCAATTGATTTTAAATAAGCGACGAATAGAGATAGAAAAGAAGGAATTTTCTTTGATTGGCTTCTTTGAGAATTCAATACGGATAACAAGTATGGTAATTGTATTAGAAATTCGTATACGAGAGACATGCCACACCTCTCTCTCTCGCTTGCATATTCAACTATTACGATTGTTATTTTACAGGAAATTCACGAAATTCTCTCACATAAGTACAGCCTATAAACTGACTTAAGAGATCCGACTTAAGTAATAAAATTAGTTCACAATAGATTCAGTAACAAACAAGTTAACAGAGGTATTGAAATATTGCCACTTGTAACTTTAATAAATTAACAGCGGGATTTTCTCGCATTTGCGTGTGAGCGACGTCACAAACAATAAACAGGCGGTCTACTGTAGCTGATTTTTCCCACCTCTTTTGCGACAATCTGAAATAAATTCTCGGTCTCACTGCTAAGTAATAAATTTTATAAATGCCTCACGGATAACAACAAGCAGATGTCTTAGATAAAAATTTGCAGAACGATTGGTTTTCCACGAAGAATATTCAACACATATTTTGTACTTGCAATATTTCAGTTTTTCGTTACTAAATCTATTTTGGACTAATTTTATTACTTTAGTCAATCTCTCAAGTCACTTTACAGACTATACCTGAAGTCAAAACGTACACAGGTATGGGAAATACTGCTTTAGAAAGTCTAAAAGATAACATTTTTCCTGTAGTGTCTCTATTTAAAAAATGATAAGTCATAGATTTTCAATGAATACTCCTCCTATTCTGATTTATTTACTTTTTTTTATTATTATTTTAAACACCGTCTTCTACAACATGAAATAATCACAATGTACACATAATAATTTGATAACTCTATGAATTATTAGGCGGCAAAAACGGACATTTTTAATATTTTTTGATAGCTCAACCTTACACAGAAACGACAATGAATAATAATGACCAAATCTGATTTATTATGTACATATAAATTATAGTACACATACCAAGTTTTTATACAATATGTCCCAACAAAAGTTGTAGACTTTTTATACACCTAATCATAATAGAAATAAATTTATTTCTCCTTACTTAAGTAGAGAGTGAGTCATGTTTTTTCATTAATATTACCCAAAAAAAGTCTTTCGGTACTCTCGCCTCTTTTTATATATCATGAATGAGCAGAATGACATTATTCTACCTGTTTGATTTTTTGTGTATAACAAAAATAATAAGACTATCGTAACCTTGGCCTTATCAATCATATTAAATCTCTCTTATTTAACTCAAATGTATTATGGTCAAACAAAATAAGAAAACTAAAAAAAAAATAACGCAATAACAATAAATTATAAAATTTAATTGGTACAAGTCTTCTAATTATTTATAATAAACTCACTTGTTCTGCAAGAGATTCATGCAAGTAATTAGTAAAAGGTAATTAGAGAAAGATCTATTTCTCTGTCTACCATATTTAAACGAGTACGTTGACTTATATTCTTGATTTATAATTTTATTTTAATTAAAACAACCTGTTTATTGTCGTAAAAGAAAATGTCTTTATGTTATATCTAATAGTTATGTTCAAAAAGTAAATTGAAAACAGGATTCTTATATATAGAATAGGTACACTGTCTAGTACTATTTGGTCGGTATGGTTTTAATCATTTAAAGCCTTTACAGTGGTCTAGGTCTAGGTCAGCCTAGGTCACGACCTGCCCCTTAAAGGTGAGATCATTGATGTAAATTTCCAATAAATAATCTTTGAAACAACAGCAAGAATGTGGAAAAATTATGATAGAATTCGTGGACCATGACAAATATGTTTGGCAAACGAAAAAATCTCAAAAATAAACCATTAACGTGTACTTTTAATTTTGAATTTGGTGTGCTTTTTTCCCTTGAGAATTACTTTTCTGATTGTATTTTTAGGAACTCTTGGGATTTTTTCCTGGTCTTGAACAATTCAGAAAAGAAAAAGAAAAGTATGCAACAGTAGCATCATACGATCTTATTTAACGTCTTAATCATCGTTTTATTCACGCTTGGAACGCTTGTAATCTTTCACGTTATTCATGGAAATTATGGGTAAATAATAGAATCAACCTATTATTCTATTTTATTTTTGCAAATTCTCTCCGCATTTGATAAATCAAATATTAACGGAAATAAAATTAATAAAGAAACCTCCATGAAACTTGTAGTATTAACGTTATAATAAGGAGATTTTAATGCTTAATGTATTGTTTACAACCGAATAAGTCTCTAAATAATTGTTAATTTATCGACATGATGGCTTATTGTTTCCTTTCTAACAATAAGTCGAAAATATCCATTAGATTTGTGCATATTTCCTGTTTAATTATTTATAAAATGATACACAATGATTATCAACAATTATAACCTTGATTTTTCACGGTCATCTCCCCATTTATGATTCTGTGTGAAACTCTTGTTTAATTCAATACAATAGTTGGCGAATAATTTTAAATATTATCAATCTATAAAGTACAACATACCAGTACGATATATGCATACTAAAAATCATCATTTATCGAGTAGAAATATTGATGATGATGTTTGTTGATGATGATATGATAATATACAAAATTCTTCTCTCAATCTACGTTGAAATAACTTTATTCCTAATAAGTAGTTGCTTTTACGTTCTTAGAATACTAGGTAATTATAAAATAAAAGAGAGAGAGAGTCTGTTATTAAATTCATATTAAAACAGATAGAGATGATGGGATTTTAGAGGCACATACACATGCATATGTATACACAGATTACTTTTGAGTTGTTGTTATTCTTCAGTTAGGGCTACTTGGCTTTCGATATTATGAAGTCACATACAAGAATTTAAATCGTAGATTCAACATCCTTGCCTTTGGCTATGGACGTGAAGGTATAACAACTATGCGACGTGGGCCAGTACGGACTTATAACCATAGGCGTAGTTAAATGTTCAACTCGGCTGAAGTCCAAAAAAGTGTATATTTATTTAATTACAATACTATACAGGGTGTCGGATCTAAATATCGCCGATTCTTCTATTAGTTGACGTGAAATTTCAAAAGTATTTGAAGGATTTGTAGAGCGGTGTATAGAGACCATTTTAGCAAAATTATAAACTCGCAGCTCATTTTGAAGTTAGTCAAAAAACACTCGTTTCTGGCAATGTTACAATTTTCAGAAACTTGCTATACGCTTAAAATGACTTATAATGACTCGAAGATCCTCTTTTTTTCCAACGCATTCTGGAACAGGTGGGATTGGTTCCCATTTTTCGTAGAATGCAATAGAGTAAATCGAAAGAATCATTGTTGGGAGGGCCTTCGAGTCATTTTTAAGTTCAGCTTGTTTTTGAAAATTGCGAACTTGTTCAAAACGAACGTTTTTGACCAACTTCCAATCAACCTACGAGATTCTAATTTTGCCGAAATAGTTTCCAGAGACTCCCCTACAGATCCTCAAAATATTTTTCGAATCGCTCATCAACTAATAGGAGTTTCACGCTATCGACCATATTTTGATCCTACACCCTATGTATAATTCTTATGGCAACTCCCATTATTTGTCTAGCTATTCGAAAAATATCACAATAATTTATAGGGAGATTTTTCGAATCATTCGTTAAGTAATAGGAGTTTGATAAGAATTGACCACATTTCATAGTTGTGAGAATCTTTGATTTGTTTCAACTTCCAAATGAGCTGCAGTATCATTTTTTCCGTAAAAAAATGTTATCCGGATACTACCCTTCTAACTCCGCAAAAATATTTTTCATATCGCTCAAAAAATTGTTGAAGATTTATAGTCGCTGGAAATCATTTCAGCAAAATTAGAACGTCGTAGCTCATTTGCAAGTCAATTTTGGAATCAATTTGCGTATTCAACTCGCCTGTGAAAATCTCTATATTTGACCAACTTCTAAATGAACCAAGAGGTTCTAATTCGGTCTAAGTGTCCTCTGGGGACTGCCCTACACAACCTTGAAATATTGTTCGAGTCACATTCAGTTGTTTTATCCGTGACGAATTTATAAAATTTATTACGTTGGCAAGTGGAAATATTTCAGTACCCCTTGTCAAGTTATTTGCTTCTAAATCTATTGTAAACTTATTTTACAACTTTAATCAATCTCTCAAGTCACCTTACACAGTATACATTACAATTTTTATTGGGGTGCTTAGCATCTCCATCTCGTATACGTGTATTCAGCTAGATATAGAACAACATAAAGTAGATTTTGATTTTGTGTATATGATGTGATTGAATATGAATAGATGATGACGTCAGATGGATGTGGAAACGTGACTGAAACACACCGGTCTTAATCGATGGGGTTCTTAGAAAATTCCATAAAAAATAAGACTTCTACACTATAGGCGGTCAGTCATCTAACAAGACCTAGAATTTTATGTTTTGTATGTGTTTGTGACTGTAAAAATGGAGAAAACCTTCCAAGAATAACCGAGAAATTGAGTCTATCGATTTGGGTATTTCAAAAGATTTTCAATTAAAACTACAATATTTGTGTGTGGAAAATGAAGTGGAGAAACTCGGTTATTAAAAATACACACAAAAAAAAAATTGTAGAAAGTGAGACGAATTGAAGCGTCTGTAAATTGGAGCCCTCGAAATCCTTCTTTGAAAAAATCGCCAAACATATACACTTGTGGTGGTGAAAGGAGAATTTCAAGTATTTCTTAAATTACCAATTTCAGACACAATTAATAACGCCAATTTGAAATCTTGTATGTTTGTTTAAACACAATGGAAACGAAAAAGAATATTGACATTGGTACAGAGCAAACAATACAAATTCCATTATATGTGATTCATTTTCCAAGTCTACAAAATTGCACAATACCACTTAACTTGCATAATATCATCAATAATAATAATAATGTCAATCAAAGAAGTAATCAAAATGGAGCACAAACAAGAATCGTCTCCACTTCATCCATACATTCTATATATTTTTTTAATTGCAATTGTCTTGATTATCATCATTATAATCAAAGTACAATCCGAAGATGGAATAATTGTAAATTGTAAACTATCAGAGATTACCAAGATATGGTGTTGTAATCAAGTTCTCTTATTTTTTTCTCTAGATACAACCACAACAACACAACAATAAAAAGATAGATGTATGGCTTTTCTATAGCTTCTGTTTCTCAATCGAACGCACAATCTAAATTAAGTCTTGCATGACTACTGCAATATTTTTGTACTGTTACTGCTTCTTCAATTTCTACCATAATCGACATATAAATTGGTATTTCTTCTTCGATTTTTTTTTCTTTATTAAAGTGAGACAATTTTATCGAAATTCCAATTTGATCTACACTCTTTTTAAACAATTAATTATTAATAAATATTGTCGATTTGTGTAGAAATTTAACGGTTTTCTTTCGCCCACTGTATCAACTATAATAAGAAAATGTCTATGAACGACGATTTATCACCCCCCTTTCTTCTGTCTCTCACTCTCTTGTCTGTTATTATTAAATATTTGAAATTACTTTGTAGTATGTTTATCATTTTGTTTTCTTCTAGTAAAAGATTGTAGAGGTGCTAGTAGTGATGATGATGATGATGATGATGAATAATGATAGGATGAAAAAATGAACAAGAAAACTAGTTCGAGTTTTTTTTGCCTCTTGTTTACTTCATATGGCGCCAAGAACATTCACCTGTACCTAAAAGATAATCACCTCAAATATATTATCTTGTAATAAATTTATGGTTTGAAATAATAATAATAATAATAATAATGGAAGAAGTTGAGATAGTGGAATTTCTTTTATTGTTTCATCATAAAATCTACACGAGACGTTTGTTGAGACACGAAAAGATTCCCAGTTAAATTAAGATAAAATCATTGCAAATATTTGATGAATGCGATGTACTCGTTGGAAGAATACAAATGCAGGGATGAATTAAGAGCTGGACAGGCCCCTTATACATTGCAATTATTTGTGGAGACATTTATCCTTGCTTTGTGCTTTCTCAAATAAAAAGTGATCTTAATTGAAACTATCATTCGTAAAAGAAACGGTTAAAACGTTGCCTATAATTCAATCAACAATACCTAATTTAATCAAATATTTTGCTTTTATAAATTTTTTCTTCACAAAAAATTGTGTGATTGATAAATATGTAGGTGTGCTTATTGCCAGAATTTTACGAATGAAATAGGCTCCTATAAGAGTGGCAAAGTGTGAGTTTCTCTAAAATAAGCCAAATGGTCGAAAATTGTCTTAAAATTTAGATACAAAATGAAGAATTTAGCTCTAAAAAATGTCAAAGTTTATGATTTTTGATGATTTAGTAGCAAAATTTGTCAATATTACTAATAATTTATGTTAAAAACGTATAAAAATCTAGCTAAGGGTGAAATTATATTTGGGTGGAGATCTGTATTATCATTATCACATAAATTTGATCGACCGTTTTATGTATTATAAAAAGGCACTTGGCTTAATTTGAAGTATGTCTTGAGGCAATAACTAACAATTTAAAAGTTTTAATTTATTTAAACTATTACATAAATCGATTTAAACAACGTTATACCTATACAATCATAGTTTTAAATTTATTTATAATACCTATACTAGCGATTATAATAAATTGTAATAACAATATTGCATCGGAACCAGTTTACAATAAATTTGCCTCTAAAGAAATCAAAGAAATAGAAATTCAAGTAAAAATATGGATTTACTACTACTACACGTGGTTGTTGTTGATTTAAATCTTGACACGGAAAAAATTGTTTCGAACAATAAAAATTCCATTCCTCGTACGCACATCATTGAAGTAATGAAATAAACTAATCAAGGAAACATTTAAATTAACAACAATAAATCCAAGATAACTTCAGATATGTATAGAAACTGTACAATTAAATTAAATTAAACAACAATAACAGAAGAGAGATTTAGTTAGAAAAGTGAAAATCGGTTTTTTCCATTAAAATTTCTCGACATTATCGTAAAATTTTACTAATAATTAAACAAATTAGGAATATACACGGACAAGAGAGATCTTTGATGCATCCATTGATTAAATCGATCGAAATTCGATTGGAACATTTTTAAAAAAATTTCAATGACCTAGTTTCTATCGTATATTATGAACAAATTACACAATCATTGATAATATTTTGTAAATTATGAAAATATTGAAAATTTACGGTTGATAACAGGAGGGAGAGGGTGTGATTTTAACGTGCGATCAGAACAGACACACGTCTGTATGTTGAATAGTTGTAACGGTCGTTACAGCTGTTGGTGTTGTGTTTTTTGTTTTGTTCAAATTCAACCCTAATTGTCGGTCGATCCAATCTATTTCCAAATGGGAAAATTTCGGTGTGATCTGGAAAATAATCGAGTTATTCGATGAATCATGTTATTAACATTTACAAATCGATTGGGCGTTGTTATATGCTGCTTATTTATCTTTGTTTATTGTTATTGATAAATATTTGTGTTTTTTATTACTATTATTTTATGTTTAATTAATTGTTTTGTTGTTCAAGTCCTCGACCTGCATAATCTCGACATGGTTGTATAATTAACGCCCGCTTACTCGAATTACCTACATTCGGTTTGGGAATTTTTCATGATAACACCAATCAAATTAATGATATTAATAACTGTCTGTTATGTGGAACTTGTCTATAATTGGAGCACAATTTCCGTTGACATTTATATTGACGGATTATTTTGTTGGTGATTATTATAAAAGAATTTTCTCTCAATTTATAACGTTCTTATATAGGTAGATATATGTAGCTATCTTTGATTGATGAAATTTCACTTGTCAGAACCATCAAGGAACGGCGACTTTCTTAATTTAAATTCATTTTAAATGCAACTCAAAGTTTATCACAACTCATCTATCAAAAAATGTGTAATGTCAGTTAACAAATCTCACATGTTTTGTGTTGAAAAAAATAACGAGAAGAAATGTAGAAATTTACAATAAACAACAAGACAGACGACCGTGAACTTTGTGCCATGCTATGCTCGAGTTGGCATCCTACAGTTTCGAAACTTGATCCTTGCAATGCCGACAATGCTGTTTCTTTGGTTTTTGAGTGTTTCTTTTTTTGTGTATGGTGGTCCCAATGAGAATACGAGTGGGTGGATGATCTAAACCAAAACTGGAAGTCATTAGGGACATAAAAGACAGGATATTATTGATTTTAAAGATTTCCGAATGAATTCTAAGAAAGAACAAGAGTGGTGCATAAGTGTTTATGTTGTTCTAATAGTTCTGTTCTCTTTACTAAGAAAAAAAAATTCAAATTTTCAGTTGGCTCGTCTGACCGTAACGGCTGATGTTTGATGAGAGTTTACTTTTATAGATGCACCTGCTTCCTTCCACTATGACTAGTGTTGTCTACCTGCGTATCTCCTGTTGTTGTTGTTGTAAAAACCCTCAAACAACATTCTTTTAATATTTGAAAGAAAACTTTGAAATAATTATCTTCTAATTCCAGTTTATTATAAGGAATTTGCTACGTTCTCTTCCGGTGCTACTAGCATTTCTTATAAAGATAAAATTGTACATATACCTATACGTAATTTACAAGATCGTTAATAACGAACATTATTAAATACCTTCAAGCTGTATCTTTATATAAAATGTCCTTAAATAGAGCCACTATTGAAACTATCTAATCTATTTGTTTTCTATTGAATACCTAGCTATTCATTAAATTGAAAAGTATTTTAGCTGGAAAGTATAAAAGTTATCTTCTTTTTGGCTAGGTATCCACTTCTATAGTTTATTGAAAGTTGTAAATCTAAATGTAGCAACAGTAGCACAACAGTAATAGGTAGTGTAGGATCCAAGCACCTGTTAAATTAATGGCAAACTTGTCTATTATGTAATATTTCTATTGATTTGTTTCATTTGATTATAAAATAGGTGAATTCTACTATAGAATCGATTAATTTACTGAAATTATTTTATTTTGTAGCGAATAAATTACATTTCCTGGCCTTGGTGCTTTTGTTCGATTTCCTTTCGATTTTCGATACAATTTCCTAATTAAAAACCACTCCAGTAGAGAAGTCCTTCATAGAAACTTCTAAATCCACACTAGTTCACAGATCGGTAATATATTGGAAATTGGCTGAAATCTGTAACATTATGGGTGACTTTTAGGATTTCTTATGGTATTTTCGAGAAAATCCGAATGAAATTCGATAGATTTCAATGCCGTGACTGCAATTTAATCCAATTTCTGGTGTAAATTCTGTTGTAATTGATAGGCAACCAAATATTCTCCGGATATTTTTCTGATTTGTAAAGCAGGAAAATTATTTAAACTTTTTTTTGTTTTGATATACCTCTTTTATCAAAGTTCTCCAACATTATAGCAGACTCTATTTTCAGTCTGTCATAAAAAAAGGACGTTCTTGTGTTTTGAGGATGAGATTCTTAATCGAATGGTAATTAATTCCATTTAACGTTAATCGATTAACTTTTAACAGATGAAAAACTGAAATAAAATAGAAAATTAACGACGACAACAACTGCTACTTATTCATCTTTAGTGTTATGATATTCTAGAAGTAAATTGAAACTAAACTACCTGTCAAGTTTGGCTTTAATAAACTCAAAATATCGCATAGACTTTATTGAAATTTATCGTTTTTTCTCTATATATGTAAATTCTCTTATAACTACCCTTCTAACTAATTTAAATGCAAATCTCATATAAATAGTACAACATTAATTTTCTTTCTAACAGTAACCATCTTTAGTACTTGTACTTGTTTTGCTGTTATTGTTGTTATATTTATCGTTTCATAAATCGTGCATTATTGAAAACTACAAAGAACGTAATTTTAGTAAAGAACAAGAAATTCACATTCGAACAGAATTCTAGTTATGACTGTTTCGGTGTTGTTAAAGTTTAAATTATTGTATAGAAAATATTTAAATGTGGAATATTTTCATAAACAAATTTACACATAATAGTACCAGTACAATTTTAGTTATTTTTTTCCGTATTATTTTCAATACAATGAACGAAATAAATAAGAAAAATACCCACATCTGTGTGTATATTACATCGTATTGTTGTTGGTATTCTGTAATAGCTTCGTTAAACCTTTTGAATTCAAATAACAACAACAACAACAACAACGTTAAAGATCAATCAAAAAGATTGTTTTTGAAACGAAATAATAATAAAAAAACGACCAAAGGAACGAGCAGGTCCCATGTATTGGATGTTGTTTAAGTATTTATAAACACGTACACTCAGTGGGCATTATTGTTATTATTAGGTATTGTTCAAATACAAAAGCGTATTTCTTCTTTGAAAGAAATTGATGTTCTTAGATTATGTCTTTCGTGTTTATTGTTCTATTTCTATATTGTGATCATGTAGTAGTCGTAGATTTGTTGATGACAAGTTCTATTATGTTGTGGGAACGTCGACAAATCGTATTGTGTTTGTGTGCTTAGAATAAATAAAGAATTCTAGTTTTTCCAAGTGAAAATCCACAAAGATTTTAAATACATTACAGGCAACCATTTATACAAATGTGTTAATGATTGGCTACATAATTTAAAGTGAAGTCAAATGGTATTTCTCAAAAATTAACCGCCAATTTTTGGATTTTCTTTCCATCACCCTTTGGGCAGTATAGTCACTGGTATAACCACCGCCCTAGCAGATCTTGTGCCACGGGTGGTGCCACGACATAAAATTTAATATATTTGTTGTTATTTTGGACGAAAAAAGTATCAAAATGCGTGTCAAATTCCCTTTTTAGTAGCTAATTTGTAAATTTAAAGTCAAAATATGTCGATTTAGCTAGTTTTAGTCAATTTAAGAGCTGTTTCTTGCAATTTAGCAGTTAATTTGGAGTTTTAACGCTCAGAATCATTAATTTTTTACGAAATGTTGCATGTAATAGTCGAAAAGTCACAAATTTTATATTAGGGTAAAATTCGCTAGATTTTTGCTTTTTTTTGTAGAAAAAAGTACCAAAATATTGGTCAAGTTTTGTTTTTAGCAACTAATTTGTGGCGTTTATGTCAAAATACGTCGATTTTAGAGCGGTTTTTTGAATTTTAGTCACTAATCTGGAGTTTTCACGCTCAACATTGGTCGATTTTTCACAAAATCTTGCAATGAATGTTTAAAAAGTCATAAATTTCATACTTCAAGATAATCTTCGGTCGGTCACCACTATTTAGTTTTCTTTTCACAATTTGTTATTATCATTTGAAGGTTCTATGAAAATTTAGAGGCGGTTAACAGACGCCGGGTTCGCTTTTACGCTGAACCGTCCCTGCCTACAGACGATTCTTGATAAATCATTGTTGTTATCAATTATCAAATACAGATTAATCTACATAATTATTGTCCAAATTTTTTTTTCTGTGGTAGTGGGAACTATGAAAGTGCGTTAATTGTTGCGTGAACATTGTGCAACCGGAAATAATGGCAATGACAATTCTTTTGTTATTATCATTATTATTTAAATAATTCAAGAGAAATAAAGGAAAATTCTTGTGCTAATACATACAAGGTGTGTCCTTTAAATTCCGATTAATTCCCAATTTAAATAAATCCATCATAATTATCTTTTTTAAAAAGAAACAGTACACAAGTACTTACTCTCTATTGTATTCATAAAGGGCTAGGTGACAAATCATTGGAATTTTTCTCATTGTTGTTGTTTTTTTAGGAGACGATAAGATTATAGAGGCGGTTGAGAATTAATTTAAGAATGTGGTATGCCAGATAATTCATCATAGATTAATCTTATACAAAATAAAATAAATGAAATAATGGTTTCTTTTCATTTTAATCGAAAACATTTCACTTTTATTTTCTTGTAGAGTACAATTGATAACGTGATTAGATTAATTAAAAATACGGTCACTGGTTAAAATGTTGTGTCCAAATTTTTTGAGCTAGTGAAATCGATTATAAATATTTGTAGTAGCACCATTTTTTCTCGAATAACTTTCAATACGCTCATTGTATTTGTGTGTCAATCTTTCAAAATTCCAGACACAAAGAATCTTTTAAGGCGATTAGAAAATGAATCCAGGCCTAGAGGATTACGACTTAAATTAATAATCTGGTTCTTTTTTTGGAAAATTTCAAAATAAATCTCAATAATTCAACAATTTTATTCAGCTGTTTATTAAAACTGGTAGCATTTTTTAAGAGTTTTCTTTTTATGTATTCAGAGGATTGGTATCGTGAATTGTTGCATTCCATTCGTTCTTATTGCATCTTTTATCTTCCACAAATACAACGATTAATATTTACCTGTGTTGACTGCAGGTGGTTTTTACAGCTTTTTAAGACATTTAAAAAATGATTTGGTCGAAATTTCTGTGTTTTAAATGGACGAAATTAATTCTCGGCAAATGGATCATGTAAAGTTTTGTTTAAGGTAGAACCTGCCTTAAGACACACTTACGGTTATCACGCTTTTCAAACGTTAGATGGCGCTTGCTCTACAACATTATTGAGATAATAAATAAAATAGTGCAAAAACCATGTTTTTTTCAATTCGTTTTCGAAAACTTCACACCAGATTATTTTTAAATTTGATATAAATGAAGCTTAGACTAATGCTAAATCCTGGTAATTTTCTGAAAGCGTTTGAATATCTCCTGTGTTTTCAACCCGGTAGAATTCAACCTTAATATCCAATTTTATAGTAAATAATACGATGGAATTTGTGGCGAAATGCTGGAATTTCGATCGAGATTTTCTATATTTACGCTCTGATTTTTATCAACAATTTTCAATAAAATTTCCTTTCTAAACAACAAATATTTGGTTAATAAAGTGAACTAGAATAAAAAAAAACTTTATGTACATATAACACCTTCACATTAATGATGCAGAATGTTATCTTTATTTGTTTTATAAAACGTCACCGATAAAACAATTGTAAAAATAATCATCATTTTTTTTCTATCGCCATTGTAGTAATAAGAATTCTAATAATTATCAATTAATTATTATTGCTATTGTTATCATTAATATTAATGAAAATATAGATGAAATAGCCCCACCAGATTTCAAACAAACAACGTGTTGGAAGGAAATCGAGGGAATTCAGTAGTGAACGGTGAAGGTAATAGAATAGTTGTTGTAACTCTCGGTTAGTGTGCGGTATTTTTTTCGTTTGTTCCAAATATATATAAATAATGTGAAGAATTTTAAAATTTATTTATTAATTTATTACAACTAGAAAAAGAGGAAATGTCATTGTAAAAGTGTAGAAGATTCTCTTGGCTTTTTTAGAAGAAACATTGCGTTTTCCATCAAGTCGTCTTCTTGGTGGTTGGTAGAAATATTATGTTAACCATCAATCTTGTCGTTGTTGTAGTTGTTAAATTAACATCAAATCTGGATTTTCTAGTTTGATTTGCACTGTTTTATAGAAATGGCAGGAAATTACGTGATGTGAGAACGATTCCCATAAGATTTTTCTCCATTTTCTTTTTTAGAGCACTACACGTAAAATCTAATCAATAAGCCGATTCTTATTAGAATATTTTATGGTGATATTTACTTTTATCTCGATTTATAATCCATTTCCGCTTTTATCAACGATATTTTGTAATTAAATCAATTTCTAGATTGAATCAATGCAAAATAAGTCGCTTGATATCGAGTATTATTGTAATTATAGGTGATTTTTGTTCGTAAATAGCAACATATAGAAGAATAGGATTGATTTTATTGAAATTCAAAAAGATTTCATTGTGTTGTTGCGGCTACGTGAAATGTCAATAATTTCTCCATCACCATCATCATCATCTTTATTATAATAATAAATATAATAATAATCATAGATAACTAGGTAGTAAATAATCAGCCAAGTAAACGTTTAAAACGAAGACACAGGTAATTAATCGTCGAGTGAACTTTGAATATGGAATAAATGTAGCAAATAGTGCTGATTTCTTGAAATTATTTCAAAATTATTACGGTAATAATAATAATATTGACACTATTAAAAATGAAAACATAACGGACGTGTAGAACAAAAACGGTACAAAAGCTCGATGAATATTCATCGATTTTTGTTGAAAATTCAAGGTGGAAGTGTTTTCGGCAATCCACCGATCAGAGTCCATTTAAAGGACAATAATTACACATCAATTTCGTCCGGTGAATCTTTTGCTGTCGCTTTTCTCTCCTTATTGAGTTGAAAGTAAAAAGAAACCATGGGAAATATGGGAAAAAATCAAATTGTATACAATTAGGGCAATATTTTTACCAGCTTTGTTTTCTCTTGTCTATTAGCTGTGTGAATTTATATTGAATTCAAATAACAGCCTTAGTTACATTGTAAAATAAACATATTATCACCATTAATCAAGATTTTTTAAGTTTAATTTAGGGAAATTGTAGAGTTATTATGAAGATTGTTGGATTAAAGTTGTTATTATTATCATTTCTAATCAATTCTAAATTCTTATTGTTCTCTATATTTTTGAAACTTGATTAAAATTTTATGGGAATTTCGTAATGACATACAATTTTACCTACCTGTTTTAATTGCTACATACTGTTTTTCTATTGTTAGAATCATCTCGGTTGATGTATCTAATAAAACGTTAATTTTCGAAAAATATAGTTAATATTTACTTAAATCCATATGAAAATTAACGTAAAATAACAGTTATATTCATAGTGTGTTATAGTAGTAGATATAACGTTACTTTGTGCTACACTGATTACCAGGAAGATGAAAAAAAAAAGGATTTTTGTGTAATAGATTGGTTATTGTCTTTGTTGTTGTTTATAAATTCCATCGAAATTATAACAATTTTGTGGTAGAATTAATCGACAAATCTCTATCTATGTATATTTTTATTAAAATTACAAAAACATACAGATTGAAATAGGATTCTTAATTGAATACGACCGATTCAAATCATTATCCTAATTGGGCGTGAAATTTACAAATAATTAATCAAATTATTAATATGAAAATAACGAGTAATTTCAACGCAATTACGAAATAATTCAACTTGTATTAATAGAAGAACAGTTATGGCAATTTAAAAAGTTTGAATTTATTCATATAAAATCAATTTTACTTTTTGGAAATAACCGAAAATACGCTTTTGAATTAATGATAATTAAAATTAGAAAAAAATATGATGATTATATTGTTTTTCATTTTATTGTTGAGAGGATTTTGAGGTTGTTGTTGTTGTTGTTGTAAATATTGCACGTAATGTTGATGGTATTACCAAATATGAAAACAATTAAATGAATTAATAATAAGTAATAGTTGGATTGTTGTTGTTATTATTGTTATATAATCAATTCGATGCGCTACAACTACCAATCGACTTCCTGTTTGAACAATTATACAGTTTAAATTTCCGTTTTTTCCATATACTACTCACCATATTTTTCTTTATAATTCGATTATTTGTTATTTTAATTATTCATAAATAATTATATAACGGTTTTATTACATTTATATTCGTTAATAATTCATATGACGTAAGATCTAAACAGCATCTGCTGTTATCTCGCTGAGATGCGAGTGCAAATCAAACTAGAAAATGTTCAAACAACTACAATATTGATGAGTTTTACATTGTTTCTATAGTTAATGATTGATTGATTGTTAAAAGGACGTTTGTTTATTTTGGTGTGTATGTGTGAAATGTTCGACAATTGTCAAACAATAAATGCCGTACCAAAATGTACGGAAGTTGCTGAGAAACTTGTACAGTTATTTGGTTGGCGACAAACTTATAATGTTGAAAAATTACAAAGAAATGTACCAGGAAGGGCTACAACACGTATTTCAATTACACGATCATCTACAACAACAACAACATCATCATCATGTAAAGAAGGGAATCGTAACAATTTCAAAACGGTAAGATTATCTAACTTTTTGTTCAAAACAATTGTTTTAAGGAAATTATCAAAAGGAGGAGAGAAAAATCGTTGTAACAATACAATATCCGATCTTGTTTTTACATAATGTTGTTCTCCAGTGTCGGACTGGGCAAATGTCCGATGGGCCGCATGCTGGCAAACCTAAAAAAAGGCTTAATTTTGGGGCTCTTGTATGTCCTCAAAATCAGGCCCGTCGATAGCGCTCAGACAACTCGGGTACTACCTAAATGTGGCTTTACCTAGGGATGCCAAAATTACGACTCAATCTCATTTATTATATGTTCGAAAAATAAGATACTTTCGTTATAAATCATCAACTCTTAATAAATCTTGATAATAATTAAGCTTTGAAAGAGACGCCGATTGTTAGTAGCTTTTAATCTATTATAGAGCTAAATTGTTGACTTTTAGTTTAACTTTTAAGAAGTAATTGTTATAAGGCACTAATTTTTAGCGAATTTCTGCAATGAATTGTAAGAAAAACTGTTTAGATACTATTAATCAATATTTGATTTGGACTCTCGACTTTTCAATTAAGATTTATGAAAAATCTCCTAAATTATAATTTTTAACAAATTTTGTTATTGAATTGTCATAAGTAACATATTTAGTTAAGTTTAGTGGATTTTTTAAATTTAATTAATTGAATTTTGCTTTTGAGTTTAAAAATGCAAAATTGTCACACTTTTAACCATGGTTTTGAACGGAAATCCGGAAGAAACCGAAATTTTGACCGGAAGAAAAATACCATTTAACACCAACTTCTTCTCATTTTTCTTTTCATTCCCTTCTTCCTCTCTTACCCGGAAAACGACGACCTGATTGTAAAGGGTGTGTTTTTTGTCGTTCAGGCTTATACTCAAATTTAGGGGATATGTTGGGGATCTGCAAAATCAGTTTGCTGGGGGTTGAATTAATAAATGATTATAGGTACACCATTTTTTTATGTTTTTTGCGATTTTGTACCTCATGGTA
Source organism: Mylabris sibirica (assembly GCA_039776855.1). Classification (NCBI taxonomy): domain Eukaryota; kingdom Metazoa; phylum Arthropoda; class Insecta; order Coleoptera; family Meloidae; genus Mylabris; species Mylabris sibirica. The sequence continues at coordinate 12,348,103 of CM077843.1, read as the reverse complement.
AGATACATTAGTATGAAAATTCTTTTGATAAGAGGAAATGACAAACTAAAAGTAGCCTGTTCGAGGTTTTTCTGTATTTAGAATAGGTACCTTGTTAATATCTCTTGGGTCGTATCTTTTTGGGTGAATTTTTAAAATTTAAACATTAATCATTTGGAACTGCATTGAAAGGCTAAAAAAACACCAGTTTTTTGCAGGAACGAAAACCGGAACCGAACCGATTTTTTTTAATTGAACCGGAACAAAAAAAATAACGCTTCGAAGCGCTGCTTTTGAAAAGTTTCTGCAATAAAATCTCGACGTTTCTGCGAATTTACTATTGAATTATAAATAGAGATCACTTTAACTTAATTTTCCAGCTAAATTCTAGTCTTCTAATTTAGATTTTAGGACATTTGTGTTTAAATCATCCAATTTTAGTGAACTCCAGTTTGATTATAAAATTAAGGCACCTTTGTAAAGTTTCAGAACTAAATTCTCTCCACTTTAATCTAGATTATCAATTTTTGAGGAGTAAAAGGACTTCCTTTACTGTAGACTCTTGGAATCATCAAATGATTCAATAAAAGCAAATTAAAATTTTTAGAATTGTATCATTCATAATAAGAGAAGGACCCTCTACGTAACTAAGAACTAAGAACAGAGCCTCGCAAGATATAGCTCCAGCCCTGGATATAGTAGATCTGTATTATTTGATCCTTAGTTAATGATCAAAGACTTGGCACCATGTTCGTCAAATTCAATTGGAAGAGCTCTAATTATGCAAGAACAGTAAAAAATTGTTGAAACCCGGGTCGAAAAAGCTTACCAATCCGCCACTGTTGTCCCTATTCATAAACAATCGTTTTGTTATTGTTATTATTGTTCTTAGTGTTGTTGTGTAAATTTGTAAAAGATAATATTGCGACATGATTTATTATTCATCGTTCATAATTTCACACAATTATGATGAAATTCAAATCTGAACTATCCGGTCTTTAAGGCTAACTGATTTGATAAAGAATGCGACAGATGCATTATCTTGAGAACTGATTAAAGGCCGGGCGTTCTTCGCGATTTGCTATTTTTAAACAACCTGCCTTAGGTGTAGTGGTTCGTGTTTAAAATTATACACATTTCACTACAATGTTGTTGGAGCTTTTTTTCCGCTTGTACAATCTACAACAACAGTAGTAGCATGTTTTCACTCTTATTGTTTTTTTTTTTGCCCTGACAACATTCAATAAAAAGTTGCAATTTTTATCCGTATTTTCACCTCCTTTGCTCCTTTTATAGTCTACTACAGGGGGCCAATTAAAAGCGACACCAAGTGATAAGTAGTAGTATCAGTAGTAAGTTTTGCTCAAGTTAATTAAATGAAATATTTCATAATCGAAAAAAAAATTGAATAATTTATGATGGTGTTTTATACTTAAATTGTATTTAATACGGTATAACCTTTGAAGGTGAACTGGATTATAAAGTAAATAACTGGGTGGTGTCTTTCTGTGTCGTTTTTCCATGCATTTCTCTTTAATGCCTTCTCTTATTTGTGGCGCCTATGATTGCCATAAATTCTAAAAGTTGCAATCAACATAATCGACTTTTTTATCGAATAAAAACTTTTTTCATTTAGGACGAAATCTAACTGTAGATTTGTAAGGAATTTGAATGCTTTAGGATAAATTTTTCTTTTTCTCTTATAGAGTTAACAACTATTGTGAATAATGGTGAAATTTATATGACCGTCATATAGAGATATGTATGTATGTATACAACAATCGGTCATGTGTGTTTGTGTGCTGTGAAGTATATAGAGAAGGGCAACAATTCCCATGTTGAAACCATCAAACCGAAACAAATTTATTTATCACAAGTGTTTTATCTATAAGACATTAATGTGTCTACTACAACGAAGGCTTATACGTTTCTTACTTCTCATATTATGTAGTATAGATAATAATTAGTACCTACATTTAACGAACTTGACTCATAATTACTAAATCAAATTGATAAGGATAAAAATTCCATTTATAAATTTTTCTGTTATAGCAATAATTGAGAAATTTATAAATATAGAGAGAGAGTTGGAAATTGTTCAATTCCGATCGATAATTGCACTGTTATCGTGACACAAATTGCATTTAATACTTTATTAGGTAAATCGCGTTTTCTAAGATTATTAATATCAATTACATCCAGATATTATTATCGATATACAGAGTGTCTCTTCTACGTTCCTTTTTTTTTAAAGGTTAATAATAAAAATTAAAAGCCGCCTTCCTGCCAGAGTGAAATTGTACTTTCATTATACTACCTATAGTGAGACGTGAGAAAGTTGTAGTCTCCATAAATTAATAACACTTTTACAATTATTAGTTTTTGTTGTTATAAATGAGTTGATATTTAAGTGTTTTTGTAGAGATTTGAGAATTGTTGTATTCTATTCGAATTACAAATACAAATATCCAGTTGAACCGCTCCACAAACCCACTTTGTTGTTATTTTGTAGTAATAACAGCAACAACATTCTGGTTTTGGTCTGTTAATTCGTTTTTCTGCTTCTTGTTAATGATTTTTTCTGGTTTTATTTTTCAACAAAACTGCTACTATACGTATGTTGTATGTATGTATGTTGTTAATATCGTACATGTAAAAAGTAAATTGACCTCCATGTGAGTTTTAACTCCTCTCTGATTGCCGAGTGTTGCTATATTTAAATTCTTTTTTTAAAATTTGCGGTCATTGAATCTGGTGAATTTATTTCTGTTGTTAAATTCGATGGACCTTGAAAAGAAAGTTGTTTTATTTATCAATTGATTTCTTTTATATATTTGTTGATAAATCAACCAATTCCACTTTCACTATAAACGATGTCCACTATAATTTCGGAGATGGGTAATAAATCGGATAGACAGACAATCTAATTTTTATTTGAATTCGATTGAGGAAAAACCAGGCATTCACGATTGCTTCTCAATCAATCATGAGCATTTTGCATAACTAATTGATCGTTTTCAACGAAAGAAACTTGATTGACGAACGAAGAATTCTCCATCTTTTCCAGTTGATTAAATGCGCTTAATTTTACACTTTACGACAAATAATCTTGCATACCCAATAAAAATCGCTTCTATTCTCGTTAATAATCCAGTTTGAATCAATTATTTAATGTATAATGGTCCATAATGGATGAAAATCGTCATAAATCTCAATGGATTTGAGTTGTGTTAATTTTGGTGGATGCGCCACTTGCTCTACCTATAAAATTTCGCCCCGAAGATAAATATTTATAGACTGTACCGAGACTTAAGAGATTGACTAATGTAATAAAATTAGGGGTACTCAAATATTGCCACTTTCCGCTGTAATAAAAATAATAAAAATTAGCAAAAGGATTGGTATTCCACAAAGCTGGTAATTTTTCAACAAATATCCTGTATTTGCAATATTTAAATACCTATGTCAAGTTGTTTCTTACTAAATCTATTGTGGACTAATTTTATTACTTTAGTCAATTTCTTAAATCACGTTATAGACTGTACGTTGAAATAATTCGATTGAATCGCTTTTTATCTTATTACTTATTAGTTATGGTAAATTGAAGACAATAATGCGAAAAGGAAATTTTATCGATGCTCCTTATGTGTATGCAGATGGACTTTCTCTTGAAATTCTCAACAAATTATAATTGCTTTATTTAGAGTGAAAAATCGATCGTTAAATAGAGATTGTGCATTGATAATTATTATAATCATTGTTTATATTTTATAACAACAAGAGAACAATGTAAATTTATATTTTAAATATTTTATAGTCGATGAAAAAAGAAAGTAGAACAATAGTGTTTTCCAAATAGATAAAATACGTTGAATAGTTGTATTATAATTATTAATAACAAGTAAAAAAATATAAGTACATATACCTAATAACCTTGTTGTTATTATTTTATAATATTTTTACGTATTTTCTTGTTATTATTACTACTATTAATTTTTTTCTTTATAGCATTACAAATTACCTTGACGGACATCCTTTCGTGCAAAGTTCATTCCCGTCTTAATTTACATAAATTCCTCTCCATATTTATATTTATAATTGCAATGTTGTAGTCTTATCAAGCTTTCCACCATTAGATGAATCGTGTAAATTACAATTATTCTAAAAGTATAATAATTCTAATTAGATTTATGTGAAGAATTATTTAAATTGCTCACTACTATTAGATATACACGTGATTATTATTATTATTATTATTATTGGGAGATTTATAGCCATGAGTACAGGAAATTTTTACGAAATATGTCTAATTATAAATTAGCGTTGTGGAAAAAAATATAATGTAATGTAACATGCAATAATTTCGTCTAAATTGTTGGGAAATAGTTGAAACATCTTCAGATTTTGTTAAATATTTTATCCTAAATAATACCACAAAAAAGATCCCCTACTCGGTACTTAAAATGTGGTTAATTTTATGATATAGTACAACAAAACCAGACTTTAATCCCCATTAGTTTTTATAGACAACAATTAAATTATTAATTTTATAACTTGGGACTTTGTACAAATATACAGGATGAAATCGAACTACCTTTAAATACGTAAACTTCACCATCTGCATGTGGAATAGAAGTATGTACAATAAACATAGTTTGAAGGGTAAAAAAGGGTTATAATTGACCAAAATTGCAACTAATGTTTGATGGTCGCTTGTTAAATACTAACCTACCGTATTGTTATTGTCGAGAGTTAATAAGAAACATTGTTTAAAAATTTAAAGGCAATTCGATTTCACCCTGTATTATAAAATAGTTTTGTTTCTTTCTCGAAAATTTAAAGCATATTACAACAGAATTGTTCATCGTCTCATTATTTATTTCCTAACGAATACTTGAAATTTTTCTAAATAGAAATTCATGCTTATGATAAAATACCATCAGGTTAATAACATTTTACTTTCCTATCATTTTTATTGTGTTACGGACAGGTCAAATTACTAAGGTAATTTATTTTGTTGTAATTGAATAGACAATAGAAACAAAAATTCGTGTAATTATTAAGTTTTTTTATTGAATTTTTTAATGATTTGTGTATGTTGTAAATATTACAAATTATGGTAAAGAATGGAAAAATTCTTTAAAACCTTTAATCGTTAATTACGCTGATCCCAAAACGATGATACGTGCGTTTTATTGTTGTTAACGACAGGTAGACGCACTGACACAACTATCAAGGACGTACTCATCAGACTTGAAATTTTTTCCCCTCTTATGACAACAATTCCATTTTTTTTTTCACTCTCATTGTATGTGTGTACGTAGTTTATTTTCATTCTACCATGGCCTCTTAATTGTTATTGTTATGGCTGAACTATTCTGTACGAGAAAAAAAGGTAACAAAACCGACTACAACATGTATTTTATTTCCATTTCAGGGCTCTGACTCCTGGGTATCCGTTCACAATTTACAATCACAAGGTGGCGGTATCCTTGATCCTGATGATCGTTTGATTGATGTTGTCGATGATCGTGAACAGATCTTGGCCAATTTCGAAGATGGTGATGGTGCCCATCATCATGGCGGTGGTGATGGTGCCAGTGGGAGCTCTGTAGGAACTGGCAGTCCTGATATCTTCCATGTAAGTCCTTACAAATTACTCATAGTTTATATACCTACATGAAAGCCTTGAAAATGATGATGATGATGAAGAAGTAGTTATTGTAGGTGTTGTAATTATTTACAAACAAATCTCCTTTATTATTGTCAGTTTTGGTATTGTTGTTTGAAATTTAACACGATGCTTTTAATGAAATATTTAGATATAATACAAAAATACTCTGTTATAAAGGATGGTGAACATAAATACGGTCCAAATTATCCACGTACAGATATTGAAGTGACTGGTGAACAGATTGCATCAGGTGTACCGGGTGCATTACAAGTGCGTCGTGGTAGTGAACCGGCATTAAATCAATTACCTGTAGGACCACCTGCACCATCTGAACATACAAAACGATGGAGTGCTGCACCATTAATTTTGGAACCACCACCGTACACACCTGAATGGACCGATCATCCAAAAGATGATGATGATGACGATGATGGTACACCAGGATTTCGACGTATTGCTCGCGATGGTAGCAATCGATTATCTATGCAGTTTCTGGGCGATGGCGGCGGGTAAGTACGATTTGTAGGGTGTTACAGTAAGACGGATTGCAAAAGATTCAGGGCCTGTGAAGAGGAGGATGAAACTTCCCTTCATATTTTATGCTACTGTGAGGCCTTGAAGGATCTCAGAGCGTGGTACCTGGGAGGGGAATAGATCTATCCGGATGAAATAAAAAGTACTCCCTAGAACAGTATCCTGGACTTTATTAAAAGCGCGACCTTAGATTTCTTTCTTTGACGCTTAAGCTCCGTTCACATTTAACGTCTTTCTTAAACTATTGTAACATTCTTTATTTATTAATTTACTCTTGAATATTAATATTTATAAATATTTGTAGTTATCGGTGGGCTGAGGCTGCGGAAAGAGCAGCCAATTCTCGCACCCATACAAGTACATCATTGCCTAGGGAGACGAAACGGAAGGAGCCTCTTGGACAAGCGAATAATTCAACTAGTCCTACGCCCAATTCAAATGAAAATGCTGAATTGATTGTAATACGTAATGAACCGGGACCGTTAGGTATTCACGTTGTACCGGATTATGATCGATCTGGTAAAGATCATGGTTTATTAGTACAAGGTATCGAGCCTGGTGGTCGTATCGATCGTGATGGACGACTAGCGATCTATGACCGTATCATTGAAATTAACGGACAGAATTTATTAAATATGCCATTCCAAAGGTAATCAATACTAATTACTTTTTAACAAATAAAATTAATTGTTTTATTTTTTAGGGTACAAGATATGTTTAAACTTTCCCTTACTTCGCCAGAATTAAGACTGAAAGTAGTTAAAAATAGTGGTTTGGATAGTTTACGGAAACCACCGCCGCCAGTTTATCCCCGTTTCCCAGATGATAAAGAGAATGTTTCAATGGTAGAATGCGAACAAAAACGTAAATTCAATAAATTTAATCAAAAAAATAATATTCCACACATGAATTAAAATCAATTTCCAGAAAGTACAAACACAAAAGTCGCAACAGTTTCACCAACGAAGAAAGTGCCAGCAATATCGAAAAATTTAAAATCTTTATTGACAGCAAATACAAGAAAGATTGGACGTAAAATTGAGATTGAATTAATCAAAGGTCCACATGGTTTAGGTTTTAGTATAACAACACGTGATAATCCAGCTGGTGGTAATTGTCCAATATATATAAAGAATATTATACCGAAAGGGGCGGCCGTTGAAGATGGCCGTTTGAAAATCGGCGATCGTTTATTGGAAGTGAATGGTGTTGAGATGACTGGAAAGAGTCAAGCTGAAGCTGTGGCTGTTCTACGTAACGCACCACCAGGTAGTAAAGTGAAAATTGTTGTGTCGCGTCAAGAAGACGTCGTAGAAAATGGACTACCACGAATTGTTGTAAGTTTGCTTTCCGAAACAAAAGTTGTATAGTCTGTAAAGTGACTAAGAGACTGACTGAAGTAATAAAATTAGTCCACATAGATTTAGTAATAAATAACTTGACAGAGGTACTGAAATATCGCAAGTAGGTACACAAGATATTTGTTGAAAAATTACCTCGAGACAATTGTCTGTAATTCAGACTTGTCTCAAAAATTTCCAAACCAGAATCGTTCGTCCCCTGCATCTTGTGACGCTCTTTCGATAACGCTATCGCTCGTTTCTACATCTTAAATAAGAAGCGAGAAATCATAGACCATAAAAGTACCCTTTTTCGTAAAAAGTAGTAACCATACTATTTTATAGACTTATAAGTACATAGTTGTAAATATCACATTTTTATTGATAACAGGATGAACAAAATATTGAGAAAGAAGACAATAATCAAACGACTGAGACTGTTAATGGTAATAATGATGTTGTTGTGCCGCCTAATATACCACCATTACCACAGGGTCATCTACAAGCACTACAGAGTCAAAGGGAGAAGAACTCCGTTGCTAAAATCATATCACAATTTCAAGAAGCTTCAAATGTCACCAATGTAATTATATTAAATTTGTTCTTAAATTCTATATTTTAGTTATTTTATTGTTATTGTTTAGCCTGTAGAGAAATCGGACGATCTGATATTCCCGTGGAAACATCGTGAGATACTCACATTCAATATACCGGTTCATGATTCAGAGAAAGCTGGCCTTGGGATTAGTGTTAAAGGTAAAACGAGTGGTAGTCAAGATTTAGGTATATTTATTAAAAGTGTTATACATGGTGGTGCTGCATCACGTGATAAACGTTTAAGAACTAATGATCAATTATTGAATGTTAACGGTATATCATTGTTACAACAATCAAATAGTGATGCAATGGAGATGTTACGGAAAGCTATGTTACATACAGAAGGACCAGTTCCTGGTAATATCACATTAACAATAGCTAGACGAGCACCATCACCTGGTATCAACAATAATAATAGTATTAATAGTAGTAGCAAAAGTCTTAATAGTAGTCGAGGATCAGATCCAAATTTATTAAATACATCGAATCATGAACAACAATATCAATCAACTGATACTGATCCATCATCATCATCATCACAGAGTCATAATTCGGGAGCTAGTGGTAGTTCAACAAATACAGTAATCTTCAATCCGAATCAAAATAGTTTCGATAATAATAATAATAATAATAATAATAAATCGGTACAAAATCTAACACCGATGCATACATGGAATCCGGTATTAGATCGTTTAACGGGCAATAATAAACAGTTGAGAAATGAGAGTTATTATAAAGCAACACATGATACTTGGAGCAGTAGTATGATGGCGAATAATTCATTTAATAATCTAACTAGTCCAACTTTAAATTTAACAACAGCTGAACCGATCCTGATTGAAGATGAATATGGTTCACGTATTATACCACAACATCAACAAAGCATTCGTATCAATGTACATATGACGAATAAAATGACTTTATCCAACAATAACAATGGTAGTTTATCGGAGAATCGTAATGATAGTGAACCGGATGGTAAAGCTACTAATTTAGTAACAAATAGTGGTGGTGGTGGTGGTGGTGGTGATAATAAAAGTACGGATTCAACATCACCTGCTAATGATGCAACATACGCCAGCCAATTATCGTTGGAGAATCCACAAGGTTTCTCACGGGACGCTTTCGGACGACAGAGTATGTCGGAGAAACGGCATGCAACATTAGATGCGAAAAACACTGATACATATCAACGGACGAAGAAATTGAGAGAGGAGCGAAGAATCAGAGAAGGCAATTGTAAGTTATTTGTGGTCAATTCGAATGAAACTCCTTATAGTTGGCGGGTGATTTGAGGATTTTTAGCGGGGTTCCTGGAGAACATTTTAGCAAAACCAGGAACCCGAAGCTCGTAAATTTGGTGTACCCTAAAAATCCTTAAATTCAAATTGTCCACCAACTACTAGGAGTTTCGTTCAAATGGACCATCTTTAAAAGAAAGATCCTGTATGTGTGGCTTTACATTGTGCTAATTTTTTTGTTTTCATCCATATCACTTTTAATATAGCTAATTTAGTACGAGTCGGGTCAGTGGAATCTGTTATAAGTGTAAATCGTTCAACAGAACATCCGGAATGTAAGCATTTATGTTTCTTTTGTGTTTTAATTAATCGCCTATTACTACTAACAGTTTTATATTTCCATATTACATTCTATTATAAATTTTAACAAACTGTAAATTTTTAATTGGAAGCATTTGAGATGTTTTAATCCAATTTTGATTTAATTTAGATGCTGATAAGTTGGGACAATTAGGTCCGTCTCTCGGTATGAAGAAATCGTCTAGTCTTGAATCTTTACAAACAATGGTGCAAGAGGTAAATAAATTCTCTAGTGTTTTTTTTACGTTATTTATCCATAAATTTGTCTACAGATTCAAATGCAAGAAGAAGGTGATCCTGCTTATAGTTATAGAGGTCCATCTGGTGCTCTAAAAGTGATCAGAGGTAGAGGATGTGAAGAGAGTTTTAGGGCAGCTGTTGATAAACACATTGTTGATCCCAATCATCAAAATGAAATGGGTAAAATTGCAAAATTTAAATATTGTCTTTGATTATTATTGATATGATTTTTGTATTGGTATAGGTGCTAAGAAACATTGGCTATTGGATGGTCCAATGGAGAATGAACGTGAAATTGATGGTTTTACAAATGCACGAGGTGCTCCAAGACAATCTTCACTAAATGCAGCGTTAGATAATAAACATAAACATGGTAAAAAGAAACCTGGTATATTAAAAGGTATTGGTTCGATGTTTCGTTTTGGTAAACATCGTAAAATGGATTTTAATGATGTACAACATTATCATTCAACGAATGAATTTGATAGTAATGGTAATAATTTACAAATACAACAAGTACAAGAGGATAATCAAAATCAACAACAACAACAACAACAACAACAGGAGAGATTACAAGAACAACAACAACAGCCGTCACATCAACAATTGATACAACAGCAACAACAACGTGAACGAGAACAACAAATTCAAAGAGAATCAATTTATCAACGACACGGTTTCATACATCGACAAGCTGAACAAGTTCAAGTAATACCTGAAAATTCCGTCCTCCCGCCTGTAAAATATCGCAATCAAAATCATCGAAATGATCAACATAATCATCGTCGAACTGATAGAAAGATGCACGATCAAAGAATCCGACATACATATTATCAATCAGATGAAAGAGATAATTTATATGAACAACGACAGGTATAATGTTGTATACTTATTATTAATTTATGGTAATGATAAATTTTATATAGCGCATGGAACCGCCACCTAGTTATGGTGAATATGGTGGTAGACCAGGTAGCCGTTCAGGAATTACCGATTCCGTCCCATTTACACATTATGTGAATTATAATGAACTTCAGAATCATTTAAGGTATGCTAATTTAATTTTATTTGTATCAGGGGTTTCTTTCGAGAATGTTCCATTTTACATTTCTCTACCCCTTCATGTTTAATGCACATTGTTTTTATTGTTTGTTTAATTAAATGTAACTAACATTTGTTGCATGACGACTATATTTTACTTTATACAAGAATAAACGTCACAACAATAGAATCATATACAAGTTCTTCCATTTTTTTTTTTTGTTTATTAAAATAAATTATTGGAACAACTTGTATTTGTTTATAACTGTTTTTAACAATTGATATGTTTCGTCAATGTAATTGTATTTTGTCCCAAGCAGCCGTAAAGATCCTCTATCTGACAGTCAGATAAATCAGATGCGTCTGCAAGTTCAACAGCAAAGATTAAAGGTGGAGGAAGAAAGGTATGCACTTTATTTCCCAAAAAATTTATTTAACACAACACAATTCCGCTGTTCTACATCTTTGCTTTCTGCCTTCTTAATCTCTATTACTAGCAAATATTTGGTAATGGGAGGATTATAGTTATATGTTTACGTAATAAAAAAATCAATCTTAGAAAGTATCTTTCTATTCAACAGTCGTAAACAACATCAATACCATTCACAAAGACAATCACGAGACAATCAATTAAGACCGGTGTCGAATTTTTATGAATATGAAAGTATTCAATCGATGTTGGGTAATCGGGGTCGTCAACATTTACCACCGAACCAACAGACTGTGATTTATCAACAACAACAACAACAAGATCCAAATTCGAATTCTTTACCTCGACAACAAGGCCAGCCGCCGCCGGTGCAAGGAAGACACCCGAATCGCGGCCAGCATCGTGGTCCATTTGTAACACATGTAACCATAGGTGAACATAATCAACAGAATGGAACAAAAGTATAAGAATCAGTTATTATAATTAGTATTATTAATATTAATAATTTTAAAATTAATTAAAATATAATCAAGTTTTAACATTGTATATATTTATATTGAATTCTTTTATATTGTTGTAAATATCTATATTAAAAATTAAATTTTATACTATAAAAAGCATAAATAAATAAACAAAGAATGAGATTTTTTGTATTATTTGTAATTCACCAAGTTAAGAGGGAGACTTATTTACCAAAAAAAGGTCCATCTGTATTGCATATTTATTTTAAAATAGATATACAGAAAAAAACAGCCTGTTTATAATTACTAATAATATATATAAATAATAAACTGTATGAAATCATGAAAAATAATAATAATAATAATGAGTAATAGTAATAATAATAATAATGAAAATAGTAATAAAAAGGGATGAATCTGCTGGCAAATTCCTATAATTGATCGTAATCTCTACCGTTATCAACAACAAATATTTAATCAATTGAATGAAACACAAAAATAAGACGAAATTAAATTTTAAAAAATCAGGACAGTGGCTTCTTTTTACCGTTTTTTAATTGTCGCTATCGGTTTTTTTTTGGCAAAAGCTTCAATTTTAAATGCAAAGTCTTATTTCCGTTATACATAATCATTATCATCATCATCATCATTCCATTAAAGAATCTTCTATACATCTGCTCAATGTGAGCAATTCACAAAGTTTTTCATAACAAACATGCAGATTTCACTTTATTCTTTGCATTAAAAACTGTGAAAGAGAAACTGCATGTTGTGCACAGTTGTTTTAAATTTTTGTTGCTAAAGGAAGAACAAATACACTGTTAATTGAATGTTATTTTTTTTAAAGTGTCATTAACGTTTCTTTAAAAAAAAGTTTATTTGAAACAGTGAAAAAGCGCCAAATACAGATAAAAATTGAAATATATTCACAGAAGAATTTTCGTTAAGGATACAATACGTGACTGCTAGAATTATGAAAAAAGAGTAAAAGCAAACAATTAACGTTTTTTTTTCTTCCAAGAAATCAATTAACAGAGAACAGAATTAGCCGTTTATCCAGACTTTTTTTTTAGTTTAATTAATTTGAGCGCATTATCACACGGGACCTCTAACACAAAACACTTGATAGAATCTAATATAAAAATTATAATGATAATAATAAAAAATAATAAATAATATTCTTACTCTAAAATTTTTCCAATAAAA